>CM036775.1:9098670-10588670 GCA_020796225.1 Arion vulgaris
AACAGAAGCATTTGTTCTTTTCTCTGTCCATATTCTTTTGACCCTATGCTGTACAGTAACTATTTTGTATAAAGCATCGACGAGTTGGGATTTTTTTGACGTTCCCTCTCAAACACCTTTGTTAGTAGTCAGAATTGGACTACAAGTGGCCACCTGTAACAGAAGTACGTTCAGCTTGGTCGGGAAATCGGAAATTCCCGTTGATATAGGCTGACTTTTATGCACGGTTGATAAAACATTGCACATTTTATTGCAATTTTACACGATTTTGCGAGTACTTTGTTATTTATTAATGAAAAGAAGTCATATGTTGTAAAGTGTTTGTAAAGCATGGACATTTAACAAGGCAATGGACAAATATATATGTGCTTTTGAATATAAATGTTATACAGGGTGTTCAAGATAATTGCAGCCCCATTGACAATTCGAAAGTTGCCAGGTACAAATTGAGTTGTGTTTATTTACTATTTAAACCGGTTCTGACTAGCTCGTCCTACATCACATTTGTTCATCTCCCCTTCCCGCACTACAATTACACACCGTCACACAACCTTGACCTATACTACGTCATAACTGAACCTTCTCATTTCATACATATATGCCAGATTAGCTCCATTCACAGGCTGCTTTTAAGTTGAACACCCTGTAGAAGTGTCCTCCGTATATCATGAAGAGAGAAGATAACAAATAGATCTATCCAGAAGGAACTCAATATAAAAGAGGACTGGATGATGCTACAAATAAGAGCTGCAAAAGATAGTGCTAAGATAGGGAGATTTGGCATTAGTTGATCGAGGGCCTCTGTTCCAACCTAGGTTTTAAAAAAAGGTGCAAGAGAGAGAAAGAGAAACAGAGAGAGCGAGTGAGAGAACGAAAAAGAGAGATAATGATTGAGAGAAAAAAAGAGAGAGGAAGAAAGAGAAGAGAGAGAGTGAGAGAGAATGAGAAGAGAGAGAGAAAGAAAGAGGAGAGAAAGAAAGAAATAGAAAAGAGACATAGAGAAACAGAGACAGCCCACAGCCTGGCTCTAGCACAGGCCAGACTCTTCTTCTTCTTTGCGTTCGTTCATTACGACCAATTTTAATCACTCTTTGTGATAAGTTTGATCTTTGCCAAGAACGTATATACGTTGCACATTGGTTTGGTAGGCCCCTAAACGCATAGACTTCTACACGTTTAGGACACGTGCATCCGATTTCAGCCAAACCTCCTTAGTCGCCTCTTACGACATGCATGGCAGGTAACTGATTCTATTCTTTACACCCCAAATGTGGGCCCCGGTTATCACTCGGGCGGCACAGGCCAGACAACTGGCCGGGTATTCCTGACCTAGATAAGAAAAGGGATCTGGAAAATACAGATGTTTGATAGAACACTGCACGCTTTTTTGCAATTTTACTCAATTCGGTGAGTCTATGGTTATTTGTTGGTGAAACATATTCATTATATTGATATTCCTTATTGTTAAACTTAACTTGTTGCATAATATAACTTCGAGTTAGCATTTTGTGTTGATTTTAAAATGAATTCGTCTATATACACCAATACTGGAATGCGAGGTCACGTGGTGTAGTTGGGTCTGATTTCCCACAATTCTTACCTGAGCCGAAGGCCCAGTAGTTTATAGTTGGCTCTGGACAGCCTTAGATATAAAAAGAGAAGGTGAAAGAAACAGAGAGAGAGAGAGAGTGACCAGACTCGCACGCCCGAGTGGTTACCGGGCCCAAATTTGGGATGTAAAGAATAGAACCACTGTTACCTGCCATGCATGTCGTAAGAGGCGACTAAGGAGCTTTGGCTGAAATCGGATGCATGTGTCCTAAACGTGTAGAAGTCTATGCGTTTAGGGGCCTACAAACCAATGTGCAACGCATACACGTTCTTGGCAAAGATCAAACATATCACAAAGAGTGATCAAAATTGGTCGTAAAGAACGAACGCAAAGAAGAAGAAGAAGACCAGACATGCACTTTAGCCAGGCGAACATCACGTACCCCCAAAGCACAGTATGAGAATCGCTGACTGATCTCTCTCGAATTTCGATTTTCAAATTACACCATACATGATTCCCCATTGAAGTTGCACGTAATCTCTAACAATTTTTTCGATAATTGAGCAAAGTTTCCAAAGTTAGACATGTTGCTTGAGGAAGAGGAACTCCAGATCTTGCGATTGGGAGGTGTCTGCAGCTTGCGTCAGCAATTTTGTTTGTTGTTTGCGTTTACTAGTGGTGTTTTCTGTCCGTTAATCTCATCGATTGTTCAGATACAATTTTAAAAAAATAAAAAGCTGTATTTTCTTCTTTTGTCCTTCTGTGCTTTTTTTGCCGTTCGCAAATAAGGTTCGGCTACATAAGCAGATTACCAATAGACAGTGCACCTCAAAGATCGATGTTGCTCCGATAAAATGGATACAAAACAAAGGAAGGTCACGCAAAAGATGGACCTCAGAGGCGACGAAAGACAATATTTATGAAGCGCACACAAGGGCTCGTTCTAGAAATCTCTTCTTATACTGACGATGTGAGGCGAAACAAGATTCAATCAATCAATCAAGTGCCATGCCTGCCGGCGTAGGCGATCATGTCTCTCCACAACTCTCTTTGCTTGGTGCATGTAATCAGTTCTGACGTCGATATTTTGTCGAACCATGATGTCAGGCCATCCAACATCTTCTCCCTCTGTCTTCCACAATCTCTCCTACCCTGAATTTTACCTGTAGTCACCAAATGTTCTAAACCTTCTCTTCGCATTATATGCCCGAAGAACCTTGATTGTCGGATTCTTATTCTTTTGATAAGGTTTCTTTGTGTGCAGACCTGATTTAAAACCTCACATTTGTTTCTTTGCTGTCCATGGAATTTTCAGCATTCTTCTGTAAAACCACATCTATATGGCTTCCAATGATCGTATTGATTGTTTGTTCATTGTCCATGATTCGCTGCATACATAAGTATTGGTTCAATATAGCACTGGAGTACTCGTTTTCGCAAACAGGATTAGAGAAGAGAAAATATGCTTTTTTGCCGTTAGGCGTAGCAGGTTTAACTGATGATCGGTTTCCAAGATAGTGCACGCTCGGTCGCTTGATATGGTGTGGTATTGTGGAGTTTTAAGATGTCTGTAACTCCATCAACCCATTTTTCTTGATCTGCCTCTTCCTCTTGATGATTCCATTTTCAGGTTGTACGCTCTTGCAACTGGTGTATTCGGGTTCATTCTCACCAAGTGGTCAAACCATTTGAGTCTCTGTTTTTCAATGAATCTAACAACAGGTGTTGTTCCGACTGTTCTTCTAATTTCCTCATATCTTATATGGTCTCTTCTTGTTCTATTTACTGCTTTCCTCAAGCATCTCATTTCGCATGTGGTAATTTTCCTTTCTTGTTCTTTTGTCAGTGTCCATGTTTGGCACTGGTAGCACAGTGTTGGTATGAAGATTTCATTCATAATCTGTCTTTTAGTTTCTACTGAAATTGCTGGGTGTTTCTAGATTGGGGTAAGTTGGTATGTAATGTTGTTGGCTTGCTGGATTTTTTACTGTCTTATAATACTGCTTTTCTAGGGCTGTGTGGACAGATCACACTTGATGATCTAAACTTCAAGTACCATGCCCAGCGTTTTCGTAGCGCTGGACGATGGGTGACAAGCCCCCTATGAGTGCGGCTCAATTCCGCTTGCTGGCAGAAAAGCCAAAGGTTCTCCAGATTTACTGTGTTGGTGGCACCGAGCCGAAGGGTTGCGATATCCATGGCACAGAGCCGAAAGCTCAAGTGCTTCTGGATCGAAAAAAAAACCGAACTTCAAGTACCTCTGAAGTCTGAGAACGCCCGCCTTTATGGCGAGGAAATCTGATTAAAAGGAAAGTAGGTCTTCCCACAAAAATCAGTCAGAAGCGTCATAACAGGCGCAATGACTACGCCTGAATCCAAAGCGGGCGAACACAGAAGAGAAGAAGGATGGGGGTGTAGGATAAAGGGGTCACGAGACTGCAAAATTAAGTAGCACTGGACGCCCGAGTGGTTACCGGGCCCAAATTTGGGGTGTAAAGAATAGAACCACTGTTACCTACCACGCATGTCGTAAGAGGCGGCTAAGGAGGTTTCGCTGAAATCGGATGCATGTGTTCTAAACATGTACAAGCCTATGGGGTTTAGGGGCCTACCAAACCAATGTGAAACGTACGTTCTTGGCAAAGATCTAACATATCACAAAGAGTGATTAAAATTGGTTGTAAAGAACGAACGCAAAGAAGAAGAAGAAGAAATAGCACTGGAGTACACGTTTCCGCAGTGTTATTGATAATGAATCCACGTATAGTGTGTCCCTCTTTTTCATAAAAGCTTCATTCGTTTGATATATACTGTTGCAGATGTTACGCCTTGATATAGTCTTATTTTTTAATCCTATTTGATCTCACAGTCAGGGTAAGAAGAGATTCATAGAACGGGTTTTTGTGTGCGTTTAATAGATGGTGTTCTTCACCGCCTCTGTTATTTCTGTGATCCACCTTTTACATGGACGACCTTTTGTCTTATGTCCATTGTATCTAAGAAGCATAACTCTTTGAGGCGCACTGTTACCTATCAAGTCGGGGAATGCACTTCTTCTTCTTCGAGCGGTCCATATCGACCACTTGTTAACCACTCTGTTTGATTTGTATATCATCTGATCTTAGGAGCGATTGTACGTTGTGTCAGTTATGCGACTACAAGTAGCGAAATAGGGGGAAGACTGCAGTAAAACTTGGTAAATAGTGAAACATGTACAAACAAAGTACTATAGTTTTACAAAATACATAAACAGTGACGATAAACAGCAACGTTTCGAGATTTTCCTTAGATACGTTGGTATTTGGTTGTCCATTTGTGTTTCATTTTAATTTGTCACTCCTGTTTGTTCGTTTGCTTGATAAAGGCCTTGTTGGTCGAAACGTTGCTGTTTATCGTCACTGTTTATGTATTTTGTAAAACTATAGTACTTTGTTTGTACGTGTTCGCCTACAAGTAGGACATGACGTCCGATTTCTGCGACGCTATTTATTTACTAGGGTAGCTTCCTAGGTCCTACATCAGTCGCCTCTAACGATATGACTTGTAGGTCGCAGTGTTACTATCCTTTGCTTCCCTTTCGGGCCCCAGCACCCCACGGGCGGGAGAAGGCTTGCCTATATGATATGGGACGCAAATAATAAGAAAGCAGGACAGTCTTGGCCTTATTTCCTAGAATTTTTACCTGAGCCCGACGACCGTATGTTATCGGAAGCCACGGATAGGAAACACAGTGAGAAGACCGACCAGAAGCATTTGCAAGACAGGCACTGTTTTTGGAACCAGTAGGAAAATAGGAGTAGGGGTTGGCCTAGATCTACTTGGAGAAAGAGCTGGAGCTGGTATTAAAGGATAGACAAGTCTTGGAAAGAATTGGAAGGGATGGCAAGAGAGAGGAAGAGCTGGAAGAACTTTGTTGACGACCTGTGCTCCGTTGGGGATTGAAAGGTGAAGAATAAGAAAATATGTAAAATTCTTATTTACATATATTTATTGATATAGTAAAATGTATAATATACAGATTTGCATATGCTAATTTACAGACAACCGTAAAGTTACAGAAAACTATCAAATTTACATCTCCATAGAGACAATATGCAAATGTGATGAGTGTTTGAATGACGAATCGTTAATCAGCACGAGTGTCTCCATGA
Source organism: Arion vulgaris (assembly GCA_020796225.1). Taxonomy (NCBI): domain Eukaryota; kingdom Metazoa; phylum Mollusca; class Gastropoda; order Stylommatophora; family Arionidae; genus Arion; species Arion vulgaris. Next base: position 9,104,374 of record CM036775.1, read on the forward strand.
CAACAGCTTTTGTCTGGCCCGTGAATGCAGACCAAATGAAATTACAAATGCAAATATGTTGCCATTATCTTCTTGTTTGTCCATTATTCTTCTTGGCTTCAATTGTTGTCATGTTCTAGCTAGATTTTCTCATTTCATTTGGCTTTATATGAAGGGCGTGGCAAAGGTTAGAGGGCGTGGTAAAGGTTAGAGGGCGCGGTCACTGTCATAAACCATATACAATATGATAGGATAAAAAAATATGATAGAAAGTTGTAAATTGATTGGATGTGAGAAATGACATATCGCGTCACAGTTCAGGGTCTCTGTGACGTAGAGGTTAGGAGCTGGACTCTCGTTCCAAAGCGACTGGTTCGCTCCTCGTAACTTGATATTTTTCCAGAGATCCCTTATCTCAGTATAGGTGAGATCGAGTTCCTAGTCCTATTGGAGACGGGACGATAAAACGTAGGTCTTTCGTTCAAGTTGAGCACATAAAGAACCCTTGGCAGTTCAAAATCGAGAAGAACAGGTTGGAAAGTCACAGCCTGGGCAAAATTCATTAGAAAGATTTCAAAATAAATTTCCTACCAAATATTTTCACAATCTTCTTGTTTTTTGTGTGTTTTTTTTCTTTTTCTTTCGTCCGCTTTCAACTCAGACGAAGTTTCATCTCTGAAACTGATTTTTGCGTGAAAATCCGTTTTCCAATTTCTTACAATGGCAGCAGCGTGCACATTGTAAATTACTTTACACTGGCAGCGTGTGCTCAATGTACTCGTAATTAGTATTCCCTCGCCATACAGGCAGATTTTCTCCGACTTCAGAGGTACTCACGTTATCGTCCTGAGTAAGACCAGGCTCGAACAAATGCCGGACAGTAGGTTCGAACCCGAGCTATGAGGCGTCTCACAGCTAGCAGCCGAGCTACTATCAACTACTCTAGGCAGTCCCCCACAATCTTCTAAATTACATCGAGAGACCTCACCGGTGCTAAGGAGATCGTGCTCTGCTGCTGAGATCTTCTTGTGTAAGAAAGATATTAGAGATAATATATCTATTCACTAGTGTACAACGGTAGTAGCACTATCAATGAATCTACTGTTGTGTGCAAGGCGAGACAAATATAGCACTGTATTACAATTATTGATATAGGTTAATTGATAGGACCATCATCCTCGCACTTCAGTGAGTAACCATGTGTGCTCCGATCTCTTTCTTACACAGGAAGATCTCAGCGGCAGTGCAGGGATTCATTAGCACCGGCGAGAGTCCCAGTGTAACGTAGAAGATGGTGAAAATATTATGTATGAATTTTACTATTTAATCTGCTTTTTGAATTTTACACGGGCAGCGGCTTTTCAGCCTGCTCTTCTCGATTTTGAACTGCCAAGGATTCTTTACTTGTCTAACTTGACCTACGTTTTATCGTCCGTCTCCGATAGAGATAGAACTCGATCTGATCTACACTGAGATCAGGGATCTCTGATTAAAAAACAACTTCTTGATGGTTCAACGAGGGAACGAACTGAGTACCGTGGGAGCAACAGGCGAGCACATCACCTCTACGGCACAGAGAGAGCCCCAGTTGAGAGTTATACAAAGTTGTAGCGTAGTAATCGTTCATAAGGACTAGGGTAAGTGGTTCGAGTCCGTGTTTGTCTATTTGTTTTTTCGGAAGCTCTCAATACCTGTACCCTGTTTATTTGTTGATCATATTCGTTACTTCCGTTGCTTCCTCTGGGTTCTTTAAAAACTCCGTGTGCTCGAGATATCCCAAGAACAGTATATCGCTAAACAGGAGTAATCGATATTCGATACACGCGTACAAGATTGATTTTAACCGTTTCAGTTCACAATTTTATTTGACATTTAAATGAATTTATAGAGCAATTCATATTGACTTTATATAAGGCAAGATCAGCATTTGTCATTCTGAAGAACATATGGAGTTCCCCTTCTTCTTTAGCGATCTCTGGTCATGCGCTTAGTTTACTGTGGACTATAAACTGGGCTGTCAGCTTCAGGTCTGTCAGGTTTCCGTCTTCAGCGATCTCTGGTCATGCGCTTAGTTTACTGTGGACTATAAACTGGGCTGTCAGCTTCAGGTCTGTCAGGTTTCCGTCTTCAGCGATCTCTGGTCATGCGCTTAGTTTACTGTGGACTATAAACTGGGCTGTCAGCTTCAGGTCTGTCAGGTTTCCTCTTCAGCGATCTCTGGTCATGCGCTTAGTTTACTGTGGACTATAAACTGGGCAGTCAGCTTCAGGTCTGTCAGGTTTCCGTCTTCAGCGATCTCTGGTCATGCGCTTAGTTTACTGTGGACTATAAACTGGGCTGTCAGCTTCAGGTCTGTCAGGTTTCCGTCTTTAGCGATCTCTGGTCATGCGCTTAGTTTACTGTGGACTACAAACTGGGCTGTCAGCTTCAGGTCTGTCAGGTTTCCGTCTTCAGTGATCTCTGGTCATGCGCTTAGTTTACTGTGGACCACAAACTGGGCAGTCAGCTTCAGGTCTGTCAGGTTTCCGTCTTCAGCGATCTCTGGTCATGCGCTTAGTTTACTGTGGACTATAAACTGGGCTGTCAGCTTCAGGTCTGTCAGGTTTCCGTCTTTAGCGATCTCTGGTCATGCGCTTAGTTTACTGTGGACTATAAACTGGGCTGTCAGCTTCAGGTCTGTCAGGTTTCCGTCTTTAGCGATCTCTGGTCATGCGCTTAGTTTACTGTGGACTATAAACTGGGCTGTCAGCTTCATGTCTGTCAGGTTTCCGTCTTCAGCGATCTCTGGTCATGCGCTTAGTTTACTGTGGACTACAAAATGGGCAGTCAGCCTCAGGTCTGTCAGGTTTCCCCAAAGCTTAGTTTTCAGAACGACTGGGTCTGGCCACATGTCGCTTCTCAACTAACAAAGGAGAGGACAGTCTTGCAGGACATGCTCCTGTGTCTGTTCCTCCTGCTGACACTGTCAAATAACAGTTTGAATTATTCCTAGTCTATGTAAGTGTTTGTTGAGTCTGCAGTGTCCGGTACGTAGGCGAAATATAATGACCTGGTCTCAATAATATGGAGTTCAAGAATGATCAGGAAAACAACAAAGGTAATGCATGATATTTAACTCGCATATAAAGGATGTATTCTGTATGGAGCGGAGACATTGAGAACAACTAAGGGGAAGACCAAAAAGTTGCAGACATTCATCAATAGATGGCTGCGCAGGATATTCCTTCTGCGGTGGTGTGACAGGACCGCAAACCGGGAACACGGTAGAGAGGAACGACGACAGACGGAACAAGAGATATGGAGCAGAAGGTGGCGATGGATAGGACACACACGAAGAAGACCCCTGGACAGCATCACGAGACAGGTCCCCGATGGAACCCCACGGCAATAGAGATAAGGGAAGACCCAGGAACAATTGGAGACGGGAGTCGGAGGTGGAGTGCAAGAGATAGGGAAAAGAGCGTAGAGATCTGGAAAAGACGACCTTGGATAGGCAGGCTTGGAAGGTATTGGTTGCGGACCTAACCCTCCTTAGGGGCGAAGGGTGAAGAAGAATACTGACTTCAAATATTGCTCTCGTACCGTTATACATTATATAGGGCCTGCCCTGCAAGTAATTTCTCCATACCGATCTATCCTGGCAATTCGCTCAATCGCTTGAATCTGGAATTGAGTCCGATATTTATTGCCTCTCTCAGCAAAGTTCGTTTCAGAGTTTCCAAATGACGTCCTTTCTATCTTGAACTCTTTGCATTCCATCTCAATTCCTGCTTTGTGACTCTTTGATTATTTCTTCTCAAGGTGTGTCCAACGTATCTCCATCTTCTCCCTCTTATAGCAGATGTCACTATTGGTTGACCAGACATGTCTCTGATTTCATCACTTCTCCTGAATTCGTTCCATTTTATATTCATTATTTTTCGCAGACATCTATTTTCAAACGCATTCAACTTGCTTTCTATATCTTTAGTTATTTTCCAACTCTCGTTGGCATATGTTAGGATTGATACAACATTTGAATTGAAATTTCATGATCAAGGTTTGGACATGTGGGTGTTGTATGTTCTGTATTTTCACGCAGCTCGCTTGCACAACGATTTTCATCTATGCGAGCTCCTCTTGTATTGATACAGCGCCACATTTGACGACCTTGCGCCAGGGATTCTCAGCATGTGGTGTCTATATCGAAGAATTTAAGAGATACTTTAAGAGTGTCTTTAAAGCTTTTTCTGCCATCAACTGATCGTCTGCCCTTTTAAATCTCACCATACATCAACTGTTTTGGGATGAGTTTATTAGTCATCCGAGCAACGTAACCGGCCCATCTCACCTGGTCCTTATGCAACAGGGTGTTGACGCTTAGAATTTGGGATCTTATGAGGAAGTCGGTATCTTTAATTTTGTTCTGTCATTCTATTTTAAAGAGAAATAGTTAAGTAAGAGACGTTGGAGATGGATACCAGTAGAGAAAGAGCTAAGTAAGAGACGTTGGAGATGGATACCAGTAGAGAAAGAGCTAAGGAAGAGACGTTGGAGATGGATACCAGTAGAGAAAGAGCTAAGGAAGAGGCGTTGGAGATGGATACCAGTAGAGAAATAGCTAAGTAAGAGACGTTGGAGATGGATACCAAATAGAGAAGAGCTAAGGAAGAGACGCTGGAGATGGATACCAGTAGAGAAAGAGCTAAGGAAGACGTTGAGATGGATACCAGTAGAGAAAGAGCTAAGGAAGAGACATTGGAGATGGATACCAGTAGAGAAATAGCTAAGGAAGAGACATTGGAGATGGATATGACACACATTAAGAAGATCGATAACGAAGGTTTGCAAGACAGGCATTGTTTTGGAACCTGCAGGGAAATAGGAGTTGGAGGCCTATAAATACATGAAAGAAGAGAACTGGAAACTGATATTAAAAAGAAGGCAAGACGTGGAAAGAGTTGGAAGGGATGGCAAGAGAGATGACGGGCTGGGAGAAGTTTGTTGAAGACCTGTGCTCCGATGGTAGTTGAAATATAAAGAAAGAAGAGGTTGCAGTCCGATATTCCACAGGGAACCAGACTGACTCGGACGAATAAAAAGAAGAAATGATGAAGATATACGCGCATATTTTCTCTGTGCAGGAGTTGTTCCCACAACTCTTAACATGATATCACGTGGTCTGTAACAAACATAACAATAGAATTAAAAAAACAGGAATGCCCGGAGGTAAATCCCCAGCACTGATGCCATAAATAGCTTGGACCAAATTTGAAAATCAATTACATTCGGAAGCTTTGTTGTCCAAACTTGCAAGAGGAATCGATCTTTTTTTGTGACCATTATCTAACGCATGGGCTGATTTCTCTGTGATTATATTTCAAATATGTCTGTCTATCAGTCGGGATGTCTAGAAAATGTTATTGAAACCGAAATGTTGTTAAATCGTTTACATGGAATTTATTCAATAGAACCCCACTTGCCAGATTGTAATTTTGAAACTACTTCTAGTATGAAGATGGAGGTTGAGGCCGTTACCGCTGCACTCCATTGGCTCTCTGGGACACCATCGTTGTTGTATCTGACTCTCAGTCAATATTTCACAAGATTCAAGGGCAGGTTTCGGTATGAGTAGATGTCGTCTATAGAAGTTTCTAACCTCCAGAGGCTTACGTGAATATACTGTTCTGGGCATGCGGCGTTTACGGTAAGGATAGAGTACGGTGGGCTTGCATCAACAGCATCGAATAGTTGGGAAGTTGAAGATGGATAAGGGGGTGTTCTTCGGTATCTTCGCGAATGTCTGTTGGATAAGGACACTAAAATAGCTGTTGAATCGATCAAGCGATTTAGGCAGTTTGGATTTACCCGTTGTACAAGTAGAACTGGATACCTGAGGGGCAGAGTGAGGAGTGTGTTTAATCCAGCGAGTCATAGGGAACCATCAGTATGCATACTCTTCGACATATGTTGGGGAGATTGAGCACCTACAGGTCTGTCAGGGGAGTAATGACGCCTTTTAGTAACCAATAAATAATCTTGAAAATGTGAACAATTCACGCGCGTGATGCCGGGGCTGACAAGGGGAGTAAAGAATAGTAACATTGCGACCTACAAGGCATGTCGTAAGAGGCGATCTAGGAAAGCTACCCTAGTCTTCTTCTTCTTTGCGTTCGTTCTTTACGACCAATTTTAATCACTCTTTATGATATGTTTGATCTTTGCCAAGAACGTGTATACGTTACACATTGGTTTGGTAGGCCCCTAAACGCATAGACTTTACACGTTTAGGACATGTGCATCCGATTTCAGCCAAAACTCCTTAGTCGCCTCTTACGACATGCATGACAGGTAACAGTGGTTCTATTCTTTACACCCCAAATTTGGGGCCTGGTAACCACTCGGACGGCTACCCTAGTAAATAAAAAGCATCGCAGAAATCGGATGTACTGGCCTACTTGTAGGCGCATAACTGACACAACGTAAATCGCCCTTAGGCTCAGATCAGATACAAATCACAAAGAGTGGTTAACAAGTGGTCGATATGGAGCGTTTGAAGAAGAAGAAGAAGATGTGGAACCAAATTTGCAGCAGAGAATTGTTTCCACGCCGGTTAACAATGACGCACTGTCGCCCGTCTGCCCAACGTGTTCGTAGCGCGCTGGACTACGGGTGACTATCCCTCTGTGTAAAAGTAAAAAAAAAAGTAAAGGAACCCTTTCATACCTCGTGTATATAGGTCAATACAGTGTTAGGCCTGTATTTTTCATTGACCGTCGGCACACAATGGGTGATGTGGTCAGCATCACGCCGGCCGCCTTTACTTTCCCAGAGCATGTCTGGTACCCAGTTGAGGCTGGGTCGACCTGAGAGCCGTCGTGGTCGGGACAAATTCCACGCGCATTGCGGGAGCTGAACCCAAACCACCAGCCTTGCTGAGCGAGTTCACTAACAACTACGCTACAGCGGCTCTCATCCCTCTGTGTGTGCGGGTTCAATTCCGCGGGATGGCAGAAAAAGCCACAGATTCCCAAGATTTACGGTGTTCGTGGCACCGAACCGAAGGTTACGATGTCCATGGCACCGAGCCGAAGAGCTGAAAAGCTCAAGTGCTTCTGGATCGGGAAAAAATGAAAAAAATGACGCACTGACATTTAAAGATGTAATTGTAGAAATGTGCAAAATGATGCGGAAATTGTCCGGTTGGTAATGTTGTTTGTAGCTGCCAAGCCTGGTACAGGTCATAGACTAACAACCAGGGTCTAGCCATTAGCTGATGGTGACTTCATATGTCAGGGAGAGTGTGTCACAGAATGACCTCATTTTATTTAGTTATGTTGTTACCAGTATTTCAGAATGTAACAAAGAAATTATTTAACTTAATTTGTTCCGTTAGGACACGTTCCTGAGCAGATGGCACCACTTTTTCATTTTCTAACAGGAAATGATATTTCTCTCTCTGCCCTCTCTCTCTCAATCTCTATCTCTATCTGTCTCTCTCCTCTCTATCTATCTCTCATCTGTTTGTCTCTGTCTCTCTTTATCTCTTTCTATCTAGCTCTTTCTATCTCTATCTCTTTCTGCCTCTCTATCTGTCTCTCTCCCCTCTATATCTCGATCTCTCTCTATCTCTCGATCTCTCTCTGTCTCCCCTCTCTATCTGTCTCTTCTCTCTCGTCTCTCTCTCTATCTCTCTCTTTTTCTCTCGTCTCTCTCTCTCATCTCTATCTCTCTCTCCTCTCTTCTCTACTCTCTTCTCTCTCTCTCTATCTCTTCTCTCTTCATCTCTCTTCTCTTCTTCCTCTCTTCTCTCTCGTCTCTCCTCTATCTCTCATCTTCCTCTCCCTCTCTATCTCTATCTATCTCTATCTATCTCTCTCTCTGTCTCTCTCTCTCGATCTCCTCATCTCTCTCATCTCTCTCTCTCCATCTCTATCTATCTCTCGATCTCCTCTATCTCTCTATCTATCTCTCTCTCCCTCCACTCTCCATCTCTATCTATTCTCGATCTCCCTATCTCTATCATTCTCTCTCTCTCCCTATCTCCCCATCTCTATCCATCTCTATCTCTTTCTACTCTTTCTTTACCTCCTTCTCTCTTCACCTCTCATTTTCTCCTATTTCTCTTTCCTTATCTTTCTCCTCTCTCTCCTCTCTCTCTCTCCTTGTCTCCCCTGCAAGCCCCATCAAAACACAGGCAGTACAAACTACTAACTCGAGTACAAAGAAACGAAATAATAAAGGATAAAAAACGCAATTATTGCACTAAAAGTTAATATATTTACTAACACTAACAACTGCAAGTCAAATTTGTTTAGTCTTAACATAGGAAGGATACAGTGTCGATGTATTGACGCGTTCTTCTGTTGCTTTCTGTCGTAGAGAGAATAATTATAAAGTTATAGCGCAGAATTGAAGAACTAATCGATGTAAGAATTAGATTTAGTTTAATATTTTGTAATATTTGCTCATGGGAAGGGAGGGGAGAGGGAGAGAGAGATGTCTACACGATATATGTAGTTAAATATTGTGTAATATTTACTCGGTGGCGTCTGTGGCCTAGCGGTTTTTTGTGGGTTTTTCCCCGATCCAGAAGCACTTGAGCTATTCAGCTCTTCGGCTCGGTGCCACGAACACCGTAAATCTGGGGAATATGTGGCTTTTTGTGCCATCCCGTGGAATTGAACCCGCACACACAGAGGGATAGTCACCCGTAGTCCAATGCGCTACGAACACGCTGAGCAGACGCTCGATCTATTACCCTCGACGTTCTGAGTTCGAATCACGCTGCGGACAGTTTGGTTGCAAATTGTTTCGCGTGGATTGCAACTAAAGGACAATGGCACCACCGTTCAGAAAGCAATGGCAAACTACTGAACGTAATAATGCCTAAAAGAATCACAAACAGCGTTACAAAGCTGGGGTTGATTCGCAAAGTCCTGTAAAGGATATGCAATTAACTTAATATTTACTCATGAGGAGAGAGAGAGATGCCTGCACGGTAGATGTAATTAAAGATTGTGTAATATTTGCTCATTTGGTCAATTATGATTCTCTCTCTCTCTTTCTCTCTCTCTCTCTCTTTCTCTCTCTCTCTCTCTTCTCTCTCTCTTTTCCTTTTACCCCGAATTGGGGCATAGACCCTCAACCAACTCATGCCAAGTCTTCCTATCTCTAGCTATCTCCTGCAGCTCCCTCCAGCTCTTCTTTATATTGTTGATCTCCGACTCCAAATCTCGTCTCCATGTATTTCTTGGCCTCCCCTTCTTTCGTTGTCCCTGCGGTTCAGGCACGGACCCTTCTTGTTATATTCCCTCGGTTTTCGCAAAGGTGTCCTATCCAGCGCCATCGTCTTTTTAAATCTGTTCGTTCACTGGAATCTGTCTTGTTCTCTCCATAAGTTCCTCAATTATGGACCTGCTTCCGTTTATATATGGTAGTACCATTATCAGAAGCAACGTCTTGGCGTATAGCATGGATATTTTAAAAGGCAGTGGAAAAACATAAATGTGCTTTTGAATATAAGTGTTACAGAAGAGTCCTCTGTATATCATGGACAGAGAAAAGAACAAATAGATCTATCCAGAAAGAACTCAAAATCAAAGAAAACTGGTTGATGCTATAAAAAATAATGACAAATTTAAAGTATTTTGGACATATAAAGAGACACGAAGGGCTGGAGAAGACCATCATGGAAGGAGACTTCCAGACAAAGAGGAGAAGAGGAAGACCACGGAGATGATGGATTCATGATGTAACTGATGATTTGAGCATGACCACTGCCAATAAGATGTTTGGGTGCCTTTTGATTACTTGTTAGTAGCTCACGCAAAAATCAGTCAGAAGCGCCATCCCAGGTACCATACCTACGCCTGAAGTCACAGCGGGCGAACGCAGAAAAAGAGGAAGCTTAGTGAAAACACTTGTGCGACCACGTGATCTAGCATGATGAGAATCCCTGAACCTAGCTCCATCAATATGAAACACATCACGTTTCACTGTCACCATCCCTCTCTGCAAATTCCTAATATATCACACATGAGTTTTTCTATGAAGCCATTTCAACATCATTACTCAGTCTTCTCCGCTTTTCGTCCCACAGCAAGAAAATTGAGACTGGCGAAATAAGTTCACATGCAAGCCTACATTATCTGCAAGAAAACTCGGAATACCCTCCACTTTATCATCTTATATCGCCCTCGTCGGTATCCTCGTTACTTGTGTTATATTCACGATCTACATTCCCATGTTTAGTTATCATTATCAACCAGTGGTTCTCAGAATTCACAGAAGAGATACCGCTAAAAACTAAAGCAATTTTGTTGTGAGTGTTACATAGAACCTTCTTCTTCTTTGCGTTCGTTCTTTACAACAAATTCTAATCACTCTGTGATATGTTTGATCTTTGCCAAGGCCCGTCTGTCCAGCGTGTTCGTAGCGCGTTGGACTACGGGTGACTATCCCTCTGTGTGTGCGGGTTCAATTCCGCGGGATGGCAGAAAAAGCCACAAATTCCCCAGATTTACGGTGTTCGTGGCACCGAACCGAAGGGTTACGATGTAATGGCACCGAGACAAAGAGCTGAAAAAGCTCAAGTGCTTCTGGATCGGAAAAAAATCTTTGCCAAGAACGTGTATACGTTGCACATTGGTTTGGCAGGCCCTAAACGCATAGACACGTTTAGGACATGTGCATCCGATTTCAGCCAAACCTCCTCAGTCGCCTCTTACGACATGCGTGGCAGATAACAGTGGTTCTATTCTTAACACCCCAAATTTGGGCCCCGGTAACCACTCGGGCGACATAGAACCAATACTGACATACGGATGCGAGTCATGGACAGTAAACAAACATATCGAAAAATCTCTGAGGGCCAGAGAGATGTGGTTTTACAGAAGAATGATGAGAATCCCATGGGCTGCTAAAATGATTAATGTAGAGGTGTTGAACCCTTGTCAGCTAAAAATTGTGAAGACCAGGCTGGAAGGCCGCTGCTCGGGCAAAATTCTTTAGAAAAGATTAAAAATAAAATTTCTACAAAAATATCTTCACCATTTTCAAAATTACATCGGGACCCTCGCTACTGAGTGTGTGCACTGCCGCTGAGATCTTCCTGTGTAAGAAAGAGATAGAAGCACACATGGTTACTCACCGAGCGGTAATGATGATAGCAGTGACGGCTCGTCATTAAGGGCCAGTCGGGCCGGGCCCCACCAAAAATAATGTATAACGTCTATTTATTCATTTATACATTAAAATATAGCAACCCAAAACCATGATTTATCCGGAAAAATGTCTGGCCCCACCAACAAAAATTATCACGAGTCGCCACTGGATGATAGTCCTATCAATCAATTAATCAATCACGACACAGAGATGTGGTGTTACAGAAGAATGATGAGAATCCATAGACTGCTAAAATGACTAATGCTGAGATGTTGAATGAAGTCAAGACACAGAGATGTGGTGTTACAGAAGAATGATGAGAATCCATAGACTGCAAATGACTAATGCTGAGATGTTGAATGAGATCAAGACACAGAGATGTGGTGTTACAGAAGAATGATGAGAATCCCATAGACTGCTAAAATGACTAATGTTGAGATGTTGAATGAAGTCAAGACACAGAGAAAACATATCATCAATATAAGAAAGAGGCAGTCATCTTTTTTCGAGCATGTGATGAGGAGGGCAGGTTTAGAACACATTGTGACAACCGGTAAAATCGAGGGAGACGAGACAGAGGAAGACGGAGACATACAATTTTGGATAGCCTGAATTCATGGCACGGAATAGCATCAATATCTGAATTGATAGCAAACACTAGAGACAGTGATTTGTGGAGATCCATGATCGCCCATGCCAGCCGGGACGGCACCTGATGATGATATACTTGCTAAATCAGCATTTCCCAAACTGGGGTTCGCAGACTCCCCGGGGGTTCGCAATGTACTCACATGGGGTCCCCAAGCGCTTGAAGAAATATTATGATCTTTGACATTTCAAACAAAAAATAAATTTTAAAAATATGTAAAAAAAAACAGTCGTAAACTAGTTCCGATGCGAAATTAAAGGACCCGGACCACACCGGAGTCTAAATGTCTGACAGGACAAAATGAAAGATCACTTGAAGTTTCCTAAGTTGGTGTGTTCCCGCCAGCTTGACTGTTGGTGTGGAGTAATAATAACTCCATATACAAAATTCTGGGGCTCATGACAGCAACATGTATTTTTAAAGGGAGTGGGTAGTAATGCAAAGTTTGGGAACCGCTGGACTAAATCAGTACGTATTATAAAATAAGTTCGTCAGAATATTTTTATTTAAAAAATATGGCTTCTAAGAGTTAATACCATGGCAAAAAAGATAGTCAAAAACAGATGTGATTCACATGGAAGCAGGATATGTGAAGCTGGTTGTGCGATATCATAATTACGTCTGCCCGACATATGATGATAAACACGGTGAGAATTTGAATAACTTCACGCGCAGTAATCTATGACCTAGTTTCAAATTAAAGTAGTTTCTTCAGCCATGTTGGGTTTTTTTCTTTCTTCCTTTTTGGCATCAACTTTGTTTTCATTTATTTCGTTACCTGTATTCTTGTTTTTATTTTTTTTAAATGGAGGTATATCCTGCTTTCTTTTTTCAGTGTCTTCTTTCGTTCTTTCATCTTCCTTCTATCCTTTTCTCTTATTCTCTTAAGTAGTTAAGTTATCATTTTGTTTCCCTGATATTTATCTCCCTCTCCCATTTTATTAGGGGATCTCAATGACAAAGACTACATTGGGCATTCCCATTCGTTCCCAATGTACCCCAGGATCTCAATGACAAAGACTACAAGAATGTCCCCTGTATGTCCTCCTAGAAAGGAATGCTGGCCCTACAACTCAACACTACATTCAAAACTACATGGCACTAGAAATGAGCTCCAGACAACAGTCGACTTCATCATAAGACTACAAACTGAGCTCCGGACAACAGTCGACTTCATCATGACTACAAGACTGTCCCCTGCATGTCCTCTCTAGAAAGGAATGCTGACCCTACAACTCAGCACTACATCCAAAACTACATGGCACTAGAGATGAGCTCCAGACAACAGTCGACTTCATCATAAGACTACAAGACTGAGCTCGGACAGTCAACAGTCAACTTCATCATAAGAAAGCGTTTGACGGTATAATATCAAAATAGGAATCGCAAGAAAGAATAAGACATCACCCTCTTCTCCTCACATTCTCTCATATGTCTCTTATCTCTCTCTCCCCGCTTATTTTCTGCTTTTCACATTATCTGCACTTCCTCTACTCTAATCTTTCTTTCTCGTTCTTCCATCCTCTTTTTTCCACATCCTCTCCTCTTCCATTTCTTCCTTCCTCCTCTCTTGCTTTCACATCACTCTGTTATTATCATATCCTCTACTTTTCCGCTTCTCTCATCGTTCTCCTACTATGATAATCCTGTTCTACTCTCTTTTTTCATAGACCTCTCTCTCACCATCTTCTTCCCCTCCCATCCTGTTTCCTTCCTCTGCATCATTCTTCCCTTCCGTTCTCTGATAATCTTCTCTCATATGTCTCTTATCTCTCTCTCTCGCTTATTTTCTGCTTTTCACATTATCTGCACTTCCTCTACTCTAATCTTTTTTCTCGTTCTTCCATTCTCTTTTTCCACATCCTCTCTCTTCCATTTCTTCCTTCCTCTCTCTTGCTTTCACATCACTCTATTATCATCATATCTTCTACTTTTCCGCTTCTCTCATCGTTCTCCTACTATGATAATCCTGTTCTACTCTCTTTTTTCATCGACCTCTCTCTCACCATCTTCTTCCCCTCCCATCCTGTTTCCTTCCTCTGCATCATTCTTCCCTTCCGTTCTCTGATAATCTTCTTTCCCCCGATCCAGAAGCACTGAGCTTTTCAGCTCTTCGGCTCGGTGCCATGGACATCGTAATCCTTCGGTTCGGTGCCACGAATACCGTAAATCTGGGAACCTGTGACTTTTCTGCCATCCCGCGGAATTGAACCCGCACACACAGAGGGATAGTCACCCGTAGTCCAACGCGCTACGAACACGCTGGGCAGACGGGCGATAATCTTCTTCTAATCCCCTCCCACTACTTTCTTTCATCGCCCCCTCTGTCTCATCATCTTCTTATCACATCATCTCTTCTACAGTGGTTCTATTCTTTCAACCCTCAAATTTGGGCTCATAACCACTCGGTGTAGTAAATAAAGAACCCTTTCATACCTCGTTATATAGTCAATACAGTGTTATGCCTGTATTTTTCAATGACCGTCGGCACACGATGGGTGATGTGGTCAGCATCACGCCGGCCGCCTTTACTTTCCCAGAGCATGTCTGGTACCCAGTTGAGGCTGGGTCGACCTGAGACCGTCGTGGTCGGAAAATTCCACGCACATTGCGAGCTGAACCCGGACCACCAGCCTTGCGAAGCAGGTTCACTAACAACTACGCTACAGCGGCTCTCAACCACTCGGGTGTGACAATCTTATATCTTCCCTCCTGTTCTCTCACCTTTATTTTTTATCTCCCTCCCATCCTCTTCTCCACACATCCTCTCACTTTCCTCTTCATTCATCTCTCTCTCATCATCTTCTCCTCCTCTCCTCTCCCTCTCTCCTTCTCTACTCAGCGTAACCAAACAGAACCTGACACTGGCACCATCCTGACTAGATACTGTTGCATTCTACTCGTGAATCGTGAGCCGCATGAGACAACACAACACAGGCTGTCAGTTTGTTCAAATCTTATTGCCTCACGCGTGTAGGGTGTAGTAACGTGAGACAACAACACAACACGGGCTGTTAGTTTGTTCAAATCTTATTGCCTCACGCGTGTAGGGTGTAGTAACGTGAGACAACAATACAACACAGGCTGTCAGTTTGTTCAAATCTTTTGCCTCACGCGTGTATGGTCTAGTAACATGAGAGACATTAACAAAATAGAAGTAGCGGAACCGTTGAAAAATGAAAATCGTGGCATATCCCAAAGGACGTAGCCATCAACCACAGTAAACGAGTCGTTGATTTTCTAGGCACCACTTATACGTTCAGTATTTTCCCATTGCTTTCTGAACGGTGAGGTCTAATTTTACCTTTTGTAAAATTCCCACGGAAACAAATTTGCTTCCAAATTTGCCCACCGTGGGTTTTGAACCAGGTACGCTTGGGTCTGTGATCGAGCTCACTACCGCCTGAGCTACAGAACCGTAAGCCAAACGAAACAAACATTCTTGAATTCTGCATATCCGATTCTTGTTTTTTATGTTAGATTTTTAGTTGCCATGAAAGCAGCAGTGGCATAGCTGTTAGTGAGCTCGCATCTTACGATAGTGATACGGGTTCAATTCTACCGTGGGCGGGACGTTTTCTGATCGTAACGGTGTTAAGGTCCACCCAGCTTCAATTGGATACCAGGCAGTGGCGGCTCGTAATTAAGGGCCAGTGGGGCCGGGCCCCACCAAAAATAATGCAAAATGTGTATTTATTATTTTATAAATTAAAATATAGCAACCAAAACCATGATTTATCCGGAAAAAAATGTCTGGCCCCACCAGCAAATATGATTAGGAGCCGCCCCTGGTACCAGGAAAAGATCAACAAATAAAGTTACAGTTCAAGGTACAGGTATTAAGAACTTCCGAAAAAACAAATAGATAAATACGGGACTCGAACCACTTACCTAGTCCTTACGACACCAATCGCCTAGCCTAGCAATACGAGTGTTTTTACGAACACAACCAATGAGCCATTCTAAAAAATGACTCACGGGGAGTGTCTTTCTCAAACGCTCGTTATTTAACTAGACACAGAAACAATCAGGTAGGGTTCACTCCAACAATGTCTGCACAAACACATGCTATAAGCTTATTGTTCTTGTATATATTTGAGACGAGACAATATCATACATACACACATGTATACACATATAACAAACATCCATACATCATTAAAAGTAGCTTCAAATTTATTATAAGATGAACACACGGAGTTTGTTTTTATCAAGAACACCAGAGGAAGAAGCGGAAGTAACGAATATTATCAACAAATAAACATGGTACAGGTATTAAGAGTTTCCGAAAAAACAAATAGACAAACATGGGACTCGAACCACTTACCCTACTCCTTACGACACCAATCGCCTAGCCTAGCAATACCAGAAAATTGAGTTTTTCTATAAGAATCCCAGGAAGCAACGGAAGCCAATGAACATGATCAATAAATAGACTGTGTATAAGTATTAGAAACTTTCAAAAAAACGAATTGGCAATCACAAGATTCGAACCTCTCTCTCTCTCACCCCTCTCTCTCTCTCTCTCTGCTTTTTAACCCGGGTTGGGGCACAAGCCCTCAACCAACTCATGCAAAGTCTTCCTATCTCTAGCAATCTCCCTCCAGCTATTCTTTATATTGTTGATCTCTGCCTCCATATCTCGTCTCTATGTATTTCTCGATCTCCCCTTCTTTCGATATCCCTGTGGAGTCCAGGAAAAGACCCTTCTTGTTATATTCCCTCAGGTTTTCTCAAAGTGTGCCCTATCCAGCGTTTTTTCTTAATCTCGTGGTTCACTGGAATCTGTCTTGTTGTCTCCACAAGTTCCCTTATTTCTAAAGGCACCCATTGCCTAACTCTAAAATACGAGCGTACTGTGGTTTTACAAAGTAAATAATAATATTCAGCGTCGTTTCGACCAAAAGGGCTTTATCAAGCAAAGGATACATGTTTCTTCTTCTTCAAACGCTCCATATCGACCACTCATTAAAACACTTTTTGTGATTTGTATGTGATCTGAGCCTAAGAGCGATTGTAAGTGGTGTCAGTTATGCGCTTACAAGTAGGCCAGCACATCCGATTTGTGCGATGCTTTTTATTTACTAGTATAGCTTCCCTAAGCCCCTACCTCAGCCGTCTCTTACCCGACATGTCGCCTTGTAGGTCGCAGTGTTACTATTCTTTGCTCCCTTGCGAGCCCCAGCAACGCACAGGGCGAAAGGATACATACACAAAAAAAGCGAAGAAATTCAGATTTCTTGGACGGCAGACATAACACATCATTATCATCATCAAGTAGCTTGTCCCTTCTGGAACTTGGCTCCCATGACTTTCTTTCTTTCTCGAATCCTGTATGCCTCACAGCGTCAGGTCAGGAAGAGATTTCTAAAACGGGCCCTAGTATGCGCTTCGTAGATAGTCTCTTTCGTCGCCTCTGTTATCTCTGAGGTCCATATTTTGCGTGGCCGGCCTTTTGCTTTGTACCCATTGTATCGGAGCAGCATTGCTCTTTGAGGTGCACTGTCTGGTGGTAATCTGCTTACGTGGCCGAACCATTTAATTTGTTGTTTCTTGATGAAGTCTAGTACTGATGTTGTACCCACTTTTTCCTGATGTCTTCATTTCTCAACCGGTCTCTTCTTGTTACACCCAGCATTCTGCGTAGACACTTCATCTCTGTTGTGACTAGTTTTCTTCTATCGTTTGTTGTCAGCGTCCATGTCTGGCACTGGTAACATAATGTGGGGAGAAAGATTGTGTTGAAGATTTGTTCCCATTGTAGAAAGATTTGCTCCCATGACAACATTCCTGAAAAACTCTCTGTTCTGTGCAAGTTGACCGACGTCAGCAGCAGTCATTCTCAGATCATCAATAACATCTTGCCCCCATCGTCTTCTAGGTCTTCCTCTCGTTCTTCTTCCATGCATCATTCCCTCCAAAATTACCTTCTCTAGGCACTCATGTCGTTTGATGTGTCCGAAATATTTAATTTTTCTTGACATAACCGGTACAGTCGATAAATAAAATGGCAGTATTAAAGTAACAACAGAAATTCATGAAAAGGGGAAGGGGACCGAAGGGACACAGTAGGTTGCGGGGAGGGGGCTTTGAAAGCTTCTTCTTCTTCTTTAACGATCTCTGGTCATGCGCTTAATTTACTGTGGACCACAAACTGGGAGGTCAGCTTCAGGTCTGTCAGGTTTCCCCAAAGCTTAGTTTTCAGGTCGACTGGGTGTGGCCACATGTTGCTTCTCAGCTCACCCAGGAGAGGACAGTCTTGCAGTACATGCTCTGGTGTCTGTTCCGCCTGCTGATACTGGCAGAGAGCTGTTTAACTTATTCCTAGTCTATATAAGTGTTTGTTGAGTCTGCAGTGTCCGGTGCGTAGTCGAAATATAATGACCTGGTCTGTTCTGCTTAGGTATTTGAAGAAGTCTTTTCCATAATAAACGATTAGTATCACGTGCTAGCATCCTAAACCACCCTTAACCCTCCCTCCACCCCACCCCACCCTTTCCCCCATCACCGCTTCCAGTAACCGTCTTGTGAGAAAACAAGGCACGTATCCCTTTGAGACACGTTTTCTTACGATTAATTTTCTGCAAGAAAGGATGTCAGTCGGATCAAGAGATTTTCTTTATACTGTCTACATTCTCTTCATCTCTGTCTACGTTCTCTTCATCTCTGTCTCCGCTCTCTTCATCTCTACTTCTGTTCTCTTCATCTCTGTCTCCGTTCTCTTAATCTCTGTCTCCGTTCTCTTCATCTCTGTCTACGTTCTCTTCACTCCTGTCTACGCCTCTCTTCATCTCTATTTCCGTTCTCTTAATCTCTATTTCCGTTCTCTTCATCTTTGTCTCCGTTCTCTTCATCTTTGTCTCCGTTCTCTTCATCACTGTCTCCGTTCTATTCATATATGTATCCGTTCTCTTCATCTCTGCATCCGTTCTCTTCATCTCTGTCCCCACTCTCTTCATCTCTCTTACCGTTCTCTTCATCTCTGTCTCCGTTCTCTTCATCTCTATTCTCTTCAAATATGTCTCCGTTCTCTTCATCTCTATTTTCGTTATCTTCATCACTATCTCCATTCTCTTCATCTCTGTCTACGTTCTCTTCATTTCTGTCTACGTTCTCTTCAACTCTGTCTCTGTTATTTTCATCGACGTCTCTGTCCTCTTCATAATCTCATTGACAATAACATAGTAAAAATCCTACAACAACACGGCTTAACAACAACCACCCAGCTACGACTTAAGGAAGACCAAAAGAAAGATGAATAACATAGTAAAAATCCTACAACAACACGGCTTAACAACAACCACCCAGCTACGACTTAAGGAAGACCAAAAGAAAGATGAATAACATTGCATAAATTCTACAACAACATGGGCTCAGAACAACCAACGTGACACAAGGAAGACCAACAAAAAAATGGATAGACAACATTGCATAAATTCTACATTCGCTTGTTTATTGCCGGTTCTCACACGGGGAGCAAAGAATAGTAACACTGCGACCTACTAGTCATGTTGTAAGAGGCGACTGAGGTAGGGACATAGGGAAGCTACTCTAGTAAATAAAAAGCTTCGCAGAAATCGGATGTGCTGACCTACTTGTGACACAATGTACAATCCCTCTTATTCTGAGACACAGCCAGGCTCTAGCACAGGCCAGACAACTGGCCGGGTTTTCCCTGACCTAGATAAGAAAAGGGAACTGGAAATTACAGATGTTTGATAGAACACTGCACGCTTTTTGCAATTTTACTCAATTCTGTGAGTCTATGGTTATTTATTGGTGAAATATATTTATAATATTGATATTCCTTATTGTTAAACTTAACTTGTTGGATAATATGACTTCGAGTTAGCATTTTGTGTTGATTTTAAAATGAATTCGTCTATATACACCAATACTGGAATGCGAGGTCACGTGGTGTAGTTGGGGTCTGATTTCCCACAATTCTTACCTGAGCCCGAAGGCCCAGTAGTTTATAGTTGGCTCTGGCTCAGATCACACACAAATCACAAAGATTGGTTCAACAAGCAGGTCGATATGGAGCATTCAAAGAAGAAGAAGAAGAAGAAGAAGAAAGAAATTCTACAACAACACGGGATTACAACAACCAACATGACAGATGGAAGACCCACAAGAAGACGGATAGACATTGTATAAATTCTACAACAACACGGGATTACAACAACCAACATGACAGATGGAAGACCCACAAGAAGACGGATAGACATTGCATAAATTCTACAACAACACGGGATTAGAACAACCAACATGACAGATGGAAGACCCACAAGAAGACGGATAGACATTGTATAAATTCTACAACAACACGGGATTAAAACAACCAACATGACAGATGGAAGACCCACAAGAAGACGGATAGACATTGTATAAATTCTACAACAACACGGGATTAAAACAACCAACATGACAGATGGAAGACCCACAAGAAGACGGATAGACATTGTATAAATTCTACAACAACACGGGATTAAAACAACCAACATGACAGATGGAAGACCCACAAGAAGACAGACATTGTATAAATTCTACAACAACACGGGATTAAAACAACCAACATGACAGATGGAAGACCCACAAGAAGACGGATAGACATTGTATAAATTCTACAACAACACGGGATTACAACAACCAACATGACAGATGGAAGACCCACAAGAAGGCAGATAGACATTGTATAAATTCTACAACAACACGGGATTAGAACAACCAACATGACAGATGGAAGACCCACAAGAAGACAGACATTGTATAAATTTTACAACAACACCGGATTAAAACAACCAACATGACAGATGGAAGACCCACAAGAAGACAGACATTGTATAAATTTTACAACAACACCGGATTAAAACAACCAACATGACAGATGGAAGACCCACAAGAAGGCAGATAGACATTGTATAAATTCTACAACAACACGGGATTAGAACAACCAACATGACAGATGGAAGACCCACAAGAAGACGGATAGACATTGTATAATTTCTACAACAACACGGGATTAAAACAACCAACATGACAGATGGAAGACCACAGAAGACAGACATTGTATAAATTCTACAACAACACGGATTAAAACAACCAACATGACAGATGGAAGACCACAAGAAGACGGATAGACATTGTATAAATTCTACAACAACACGGGATTAGAACAACCAACATGACAGATGGAAGACCCACAAGAAGACGGATAGACATTGTATAAATTCTACAACAACACGGGATTACAACAACCAACATGACAGATGGAAGACCCACAAGAAGACGGATAGACATTGTATAAATTCTACAACAACACGGGATTACAACAACCAACATGACAGATGGAAGACCCACAAGAAGACGGATAGACATTGTATAATTTCTACAACAACACGGGATTAAAACAACCAACATGACAGATGGAAGACCCACAGAAGACAGACATTGTATAAATTCTACAACAACACGGGATTAAAACAACCAACATGACAGATGGAAGACCCACAAGAAGGCAGATAGACATTGTATAAATTCTACAACATCACGGGATTAAAACAACCAACATGACAGATGGAAGACCCACAAGAAGACGGATAGACATTGTATAAATTCTACAACAACACGGGATTAAAACAACCAACATGACAGATGGAAGACCCACAAGAAGACAGATAGACATTGTATAAATTCTACAACAACACGGGATTAGAACAACCAACATGACAGATGGAAGACCCACAAGAAGACGGATAGACATTGTATAAGTTCTACAACAACACGGGATTAGAACAACCAACATGACAGATGGAAGACCCACAAGAAGGCAGATAGACATTGTATAAATTCTACAACAACACGGGATTAGAACAACCAACATGACAGATGGAAGACCCACAAGAAGACGGATAGACATTGTATAAATTCTACAACAACACGGGATTAAAACAACCAACATGACAGATGGAAGACCCACAAGAAGACGGATAGACATTGTATAAATTCTACAACAATACGGACTAACAAAAACCGTTGTCGAGAACTTGCTTCAGACTTGGAAACTAAATAACTCTAACTTCTACAAAAGTAGACGTGGAAAAAACCCAGAAAATAAATTAAATTAAAAACTGAATTAGGGAGTAAATTTTTATTTCTCTTGTTTATAGTATATGGCCAACACGCCCTGATATAACCAAAACAAAACTAGTTCTGAGGTTAAAAGGGCGTGCCTTGCCTTGCCTTACCTTAACGAGATTTCAATCTCCTTAAAAAGATAGTAGCATATTCTTCTTTAACCACATCTTCAATTTGACTGTTAGGCTTATCTAGGCATTTTCTTTACAGGACGTTACCTAGCCCTCTGTGTGTACGGGTTCAATTCCGTGGGCAGGCAGAAAAAGCCACAGATTCCCCAGATTCACGATGTCCATGGCACCGGGCCGAAGAGCTGAAAAGCTCAAGTGCTTCTGGATCGAAAAAACAACAAAAAAAAAAAAAACCAGGACGTCACCACAGTAAACGAGTCGTCGATTTTCTAGGCACCACTTATACGTTCAGTAGTATGATATTGGCTGGAGAAGAGCCACCATGGAAGGGGGCATACCGGTAAAGAGGAAGACCATGGATTCAAGATGTAGCTGATGGTTTGAACATGGCGGCTGTATCTGGTATATGAGAGAGAGAAATTCCGAAGGACTGTTGGGGAGGCAAAGCTCTGCTCATGAAGAGCTTATTGATGATGATGACCACATCGGCTTCTTCTTTTCCATATCGTCTATTTTTCTATCATCCATTCTTTTCCATTGTTATCCATCTCTGTGTCTCTCGGAAATTTTTCTATCTGTTTGTTTATTGTCCATGACTCGCTTCCGTATGTCAGTGATGGTTCTATGTAGCACTGTATAACTCTCATTCTTCTTCTTCTTCTGCGTTCTCACTAGATTGGGATTTCGGATTCTCTAATAAATGCAGCGGTCTGCCTGAGATTATCAGCCACGCCATACAGTTTGTCTTCTGCGTTCTCACTAGATTGGGATTTCGGATTCTCTAATAAAGGCAGCCGTCTGCCTCAGATTATCAGCCACGCCATACAATTTGTCTTCTGTGTTCTCACTAGATTGGGATTTCGGATTCTCTAATAAAGGCAGCCGTCTGCCTCAGATTATCAGCCACGCCATACAGTTTGTCTTCTGTGTTCTCACTAGATTGGGATTTCGGATTCTCTAATAAATGCAGCCGTCTGCCTCAGATTATCAGCCACGCCATACAGTTTGTCTTGGATGCTAGTGTAAGTGGGCCACCTCTTTCTTCTCAAGTCTGCATACTGAGGGCAGATCTGTAGGATATAATTCCTATGATTTCTGCTTCCCCGTTTGTGCCGACCTCTTCCAGCAGTAAGTTTTGGCCACCCTCGTGATGGTAGGTCTGACATTCTTACTGCGTGGCTAAATTTCCGAGGCAGATTGGTGACCATGTAATCCGTTATCACATTCCTCATTGTGAGGGTCGTTGCACCATGTTATGCGCCTTACGGCCTGGTGCATCCGTGTTCTGCAAGCATTTGTTTCGGGTTAGCATTCCCTAGCGGACACGTGCATCCGATTTCACCCAAACCTCCTTAGTCGCCTCTTACGACATGCGTGACATGTAACAGTGGTTCTATTCTTTACACCCCAAATTTAGGCCCGGTAACCACTCGGGCGACTCTCATTCTGATCTCAATTGGCAATGATTCGTTGCATATAATGCTTCTCATTTTTTGGAACTCTAGCATCTGTATGTCAGCATTGGTTCTATGTAGCACTGTATAACTCTCATTCTGATCTCAATTGGCAATGACTCGTTGCATATAATGCTTCTCATTTTCTGGAACTCTAGCATCCGTATGTCAGCATTGGTTCTATGTAGCACTGTATAACTCTCATTCTGATCTCAATTGGCAATGACCCGTTGCATATAATGCTTCTCATTTTCTGGAACTCTAGCATCCGTATGTCAGCATTGGTTCTATGTAGCACTGTATAACTCTCATTCTGATCTCAATTGGCAATGACTCGTTGCATATAATGCTTCTCATTTCTGGAACTCTAGCATCCGTATGTCAGCATTGGTTCTATGTAGCACTGTATAACTCTCATTCTGATCTCAATTGGCAATGACTCGTTGCATATAATGCTTCTCATTTCTGGAACTCTAGCATCCGTATGTCAGCATTGGTTCTATGTAGCACTGTATAACTCTCATTCTGATCTCAATTGGCAATGACTTGTTGCATATAATGCTTCTCATTTTCTGGAACTCTAGCATCCGTATGTCAGCATTGGTTCTATGTAGCACTGTATAACTCTCATTCTGATCTCAATTGGCAATGACTCGTTGCATATAATGCTTCTCATTTTCTGAAACTCTAGCATCCGTATGTCAGCATTGGTTCTATGTAGCACTGTATAACTCTCATTCTGATCTCAATTGGCAATGACTCGTTGCATATAATGTTTCTCATTTTCTGAAACTCTAGCATCCGTATGTCTTGGTTCATAGCACTGTATAACTCTCATTCTGATCTCAATTGGCAATGACTCGTTGCATATAATGCTTCTATTTCTGAACTTAGCATCCATGTCAGCATTGGTTCTAGGCACTGATAACTTCATTCTGATCTCAATTGGCAATGACTAATTGCATATAATGCTTCTCATTTTCTGAAACTCTAGCATCCGTATGTCAGCATTGGTTCTATGTAGCACTGTATAACTCTCCTTCTGATCTCAATTGGCAATGACTCGTTGCATATAATGCTTCTCATTTTCTGAAACTCTAGCATCCGTATGTCAGCATTGGTTCTATGTAGCACTGTATAACTCTCATTCTGATCTCAATTGGCAATGACTCGTTGCATATAATGCTTCTCATTTTCTGGAACTCTGCTTTGATCTACCCTCTTTTGCTTTATAATTTTACATTATTAAAATATTATTACTATATTTATAAAAATATTTTGCCGTCGCATATATCAGAATTATCAGCGTCAATCTCATTTCTCTTGATTTTTCTTGCGTGCTAACCCTCAGATCTTCCAGCTCATATCCAGATGTTATGTGTAAACCGGTTTCAATCGCTGACTTGGTATGTTTTTTCTTCATGAGCAAACACATTGAGCAGTATATGAACAACTTGAAGGTGTTAGTTTTTTAAAGTGATTCAAGTGGAGAATGTGAGGGAGGCAAAGATGGTACATCAGACCAGTTGGACTCCCAAAATGGTTACTAATCAGGACTCCCAAAATGGTTACTAATCAGGGACTCCCAAAATGGTTACTAATCAGGGACTCCCAAATGGTTACTAACCAGGGACTCCCAAAATGGTACTAAAGGATTAAAATTAACAGGACTTCAATGGAGAATGCGGGATCCAAAATGGTTACTAACCAGGAACTCCCAAAATGTAGAGTACTATATGTAAGTTAGTTGATGTATCAAGTGGAGAATGTGGGGGCGGAGAGATGGTTACTAACCAGGGACTCCCAAAATGTAGAGTACTATATGTAAGTTAGTTGATGTGATTTCAAGTGGAGAAATGTGAGGGCAGGAGAGATGGTTACTAACCCGGGACTCCCAAAATGTAGATCACTATATGTATGATTGATTAATTTGAAAGGATTACCATCATTGCACTTCGGTGAGTAACCGTGTGTACTTCGATCTCTTTCTTACACAGGAAGATCTCAGCTACAGTGTATGAACTCCGTAGTGACACATACACACGCGAGTCAACGAATACACATACACACGCGAAGATCAACGAATACACATACACACGCGAGTCAACGAATACGGATTTTTTTTTTCCGATCCAGAAGCACTTGAGTTTTCAGCTCTTCGGCTCGGTGTCATGGACATCGTAACCCTTCGGTTCGGTGCCACGAACACCGTAAATCTGGGGAATCTGTGGCTTTTTCTGCCATCCCGCGGAATTGAACCCGCACGACACACAGAGGGTAGTCACCCGTAGTCGAAAGCGCTACGAACACGCTGGGCAGACGGACATGAACTCCGTAGTAACGACCAGGGTCCCCGATGTCATTGTGAAGATTGACAAGATATTTTGATATGAATTTAATTTTTAATCTTTTCTAATGAATTTTGCCAGAGCAGCGTCTCTCCAGCCTGTTCATCTCCATTTTGAACAGCCAATTGTCTTTTAAGTGCTCAAGTGGAAGAAGTTTGTTGAAGACCTGTGCTCCGCTGGGAGTTGAAAGTGAGGAAGAAGTATGCTAAAAATTTTTTTTTTATATTAAAAATAAATTTCTTGCGTAGAGATTCCTGCAAAAATAAAATCAATCTTTTGCCTAATTTTTTTTTTTTTTTTTTTTTTTGGTGGGAAAAAATGTCCACAAAGTAATAGATGTGTAACTGGTACTGGATGCTGATGCGAAAATATAGGTCACATCGCTGAGGTTATCCAATTTGAAATAGGTCATGGTGATCAAATGTCTCTCTCTTGATAATCCTGGTATCAGGCGGCTCTACTGATACCAATAGCTGTTGTGGCTTAGACGTCCACGCCTTTTCTTATCACATGACGCGATACGCTAGAAGACGGTTCTCACATCTTTGTTCTCATGGGGTCTCCTTAACGTAGAAGTTACGTGCCTGCCTCTCGTTGCTAACTACGTGCCTAAGGTACTCGGTTCGTTCACTCTTGGAGCTATCGGTATATTTTTCCAGAGCTTCCTGATCTCAGTGTCGGTGAGATCGAGGCCCTTGTCCTATCGGAGACGGACGATAAAAAGTAGGTCCTGTTTCAAGTTGAGGTAAAAGCATCCTTGGCAGTTCAAAATTGAGAAGAGCAGGCTGGAAATCCGCTCCCCAAGCAAAATTAGTTAGAGAGATTAATTTAATAAAATTGTTACAAAATAGTTCTTCTAAATTACATTTGTGGGCCTCGCCGGTGCTTTGGAATTCGTGCACTGCCACTGAGATCTTCCTGTGTAAGAAAGAGATCGGAGCAAACATGGTTACTCAACGAAATGCAATGATGATGGCCCTATCAATCAAGCAATCAATCTTAACCCTTTAGGTTCTATCCTTAAGGACGTTATATATGCGTTTTTCAATTCACTTCTAAGAGACTCCATTAACAGACTGTAGTAAGCTCTCTCCTGTGGGCAGAAGACGTATCTAACTGTCCTTCTTGCTACTGGCACATGCTATATCGACCTGAATCACGTTTGTGACCTAGAAACAGAAGTGGCCCATTTTAGCCAGTAATAGCCTTGAAAGATGCTGAGAGGAAAGGGTACAACTGAAGCTGATCACCGGTTTATATCCTAGTGATTATGAAAGACGCTGAAGAAGGTGCTGCTGTTCAAAAGGTACTCAGTTTGTTTCAGAGTGGAGCTGAGCATGATATTTCCAGAGATCCTGATCTCAATCCATTTAGTTTGAGTGGATAGCCAGTTCCCCCTCCAGGTGGCAGCTGAGGAACAGACAACTAGCTTTAGTTTATAGTATAGTTGGTAGGATATATTAGTAGAGACTTAGTGTTTGCACTCTCCAAACAGAAGGGTAACACAAAACGAGACATTTGACGTTTTGCGTAGTTAGAGAGTGACGAGTTAGCAACAATAGAGAAAACATTAGACACGACGATGGACAGGATGTGATTTTGTTGTGCCTCCATGTATCAACATCAATAAAAAAAGATATGGAACTTACAGAATGTCTCTATTTATTACTTGTGCTGTACTATCAAAGCAATAACTACAATAACAGAATACCAAAATTAACAACATTGCAACTACACCATCAACACAATCGGCCATCTGAAACCACCGCATCCACTAACCACCGCCATCTGACTACCACCGCCATCTGACAACCCCTCGACAACAGTTATAACCAGCCATCCTGACTAACCACCGCCATCCTGACTAACCACCGCCATCCTGACTAACCACCGCCATCCTGACAAGCGCCCCCGCAACATTATACTTTTTACCACTCTTCGTGATTTGTATGTGATCTGAGCCGTACGTTGTGCCAGTTATGCGCCTACAAGTAGGCCAGCACATTCGATTTCTGCAACTCTTTTTTATTACTACGGAAGCTTTCCTAGGTCCCTACCTCAGTCGCCACTTATGACCTATTGTAAGTCGTAGTGTTACTATTCTTGCTCCTTGAGCGGCAACACACAGTGACACAACATTCCAGAACGTTCATCTAACTTATTACAACTACAGAAGAACTTATAAGCAAGTTCTGGCTTCTCCTGAAAGTCTGCTTCTAATCTTGTCTTTCATCTTCTTCTCTCACCTGTCTTGTATTACCTGACCCTACTTTCCTCTCTCACCTGTCTTTCTTATCTGACCTACTTTCCTCTCTCACCTGCTTTTCTACCTGACCTACTTTCTCTTACCTGTCTTTCTTACCTGACCTACTTTTCTCTACCTGTCTTCTTACTGACCCTACTTTTCTCTTACCTGTCTTTCTTACCTCACCCTACTTTTCTCTCTCACTGTCTTTTCACTCACCCTACTTTCCTCTACCTGTCTTTCTTACCTCACCCACTTTCCTCTCTCACCTGTCTTTTTACCTCACCCTACTTTCCTCGTCCACCTGTCTTCTTACCTACTCATCTTTCTCCTTTCACCTGTCTTTTTTACTCACTCCTACTTCTCTCTCACCTGTCTTTTCTTACCTGACCCTACTTTCCTCTCTCACCTGTCTTTTCTTACCTGACCCTACTTTCCTCTCTCACCTGTCTTTTCTTACCTGACCCTACTTTCCTCTCTCACCTGTCTTTTCTTACCTCACCCTACTTTCCTCTCTCACCTGTCTTTTTTTTACCTCACCCTACTTTCCTCTCTCACCTGTCTTTTCTTACCTCACCTACTTTCCTCTTACCTGTCTTTCTTACCTACCCTACTTTCTCTCTCACCTGTCTTTTCTTACCTGACCCTACTTTCTTTTCTTACCTGTCTTTTCTTACCTGACCCTACTTTCCTCTCTCACCTGTCTTTTCTTACCTGACCCTACATTCCTCTCTCACCTGTCTTTTCTTACCTCACCCTACTTTCCTCTCTCACCTGTCTTTTCTTACCTCACCCTACTTTCCTCTCTACCTGTCTTTCACCTCACCCACTTTCCTCTCTCACCTGTCGTTTTTAGTCACCTACTTTCCTCTCTCACCTGTCTTTCTTACCTATCCTACTTTCCTCTCACCTGTCTTTCTACCTCACCTCTTTCCTCTTTCACCTGTCTTTCTTACCTCACCCTACTTTCCTCTCTCACCTGTCTTTCTTATCACCCTACTTTCTCTCTCACCTGTCTTTTCTTACCTGACCCTACTTTCCTCTCTCACCTGTCTTTTCTTATCTCACCCTAATCTCAACCCCTCCCCCAGATGTGTTAAATAAAGCCTCCTACACCTGTCTACTGTCCGTTATGTGTCAGTTTAAATCTAGCACGGTGTACCTGTTACTTTTTTAAGTTTATTGATGTATCTCAGAGATGATGTTTATAATAATTTTGGTTTTCTATTTTCACCCGTGTGTTTCAGGGACTCGCAAGGAAGAAAAGAATTGTAACACTGTGACCTACAAGGCATGTCGTAAGAAGCGAATGATTTACGGACCTAGGGAAGCTACCCTGGTAAATAAAAAGCATCGCCCCGTGCCCAGCGGTTCGTAGCGCGTTGGACTACGGGTGACTAGTCCTCTGTAAGTGCGGGTTCAACTCCGCGGACTGGCAGAAAAGTTACAGGTTCCCCATATTTACGGTGTTCGTGGAGCCGAAGGGTTACGATGTCCATGACACCGAGCGAAGAGCTTTCAGCTCAAGTGCTTCTGGATCGGAAAAAAAAAACCTAGGAAGCGACCTAGTAAATAAAAAGCATCGCACATATCGGATGAGCTGGCCTACTTGTAGGCGCATAACTGGCACAACGTACAATCTCTCTTTTTTCTTAGGTCCCATACAAATCACATAGAGTGATTAACAAGTGGTCTATATGGAGGGAGAGCCGCTGTAGCGTAGTTGTTAGTGAACTCGCTTCTCAAGGCTGGTGGTCGGGCTCAGCTCCGCAATCCGCGTGGAATTTTTCCCGACCACGACGGCTCTCAGGTCGACCCAGCCTCACTGGGTACCAGACATGCTCTGGGAAAGTAAAGGCGGCCGGCGTGATGCTGACCACATCACTCATCGTGTGCCGACGGTCAATGAAAAATACAGGCCTAACACTGTATTGACCTATATACCACGAGGTATGAAAGGGTTCCTTCTACTTACTTTACTATATGGAAGTTAGAAGAAAGAGAAGAAGATGAGTGGCCTGGGTTCAATTCTCCCAGTGGGTGTAGATTTTTTCCCGACCGTAACAGCTCTCATGTCGACCCAGAATTAATTGGGTACCAGGAAAAGCACTGGGAGATAAAGGCGGCCGGCGTGATATTGACAGGACCGTGCGGTATATTTTCTCAGTATGATGCAAGTCTTCGAAATGCCGCCCCTTAAATTTTTTTCTTTAAAATAACCTTCAATTGTAATTTTGATTTTACTGCTTATGTTTGCCCCTCTTACGGTCCGCCTGATGCGGCCACCTCTCTACATAATAGCACGGTGCGGTCCTGGATGTTGACCACACCACCCATCGTGTCAATGAAACATACGAGTCTAACATCTTATTACCCTATATACCACTCGGTATAAATGAGGTTCATTTATTTTTAAATAAAAAAAAAAAATTACTAAAGAAAACAAGAAAAAATAAAACTAAAAGCCAAACAGCCATCTCAGAAAAACAAATAAACATTCAGATCTCAATAAATCCTGGCCAATTTGCGCAACAATTGACCTTTGACATTTAAACAAAAATAAATCAAACGGGACAACAGAACTAAAAATGTAGGACTTAAAATTCGAAACATAATCCGTGGAACAAAAGATACACCTAAAAAATAGATAAGAGAAGAATATTCTGAGGGAGACAAGATCGGAATTTTGTGGAATAATTTTAGGGAAATCTCTCAAGAACCACAACTCTTTGGGGGCAAGGGAAGTTAATCTTGAAGGAATTGACTTCATAATGTCTGCTCTTCGTCCGGATATAGGGTTGGCCTGGTATTCAAATATGAGATTTAGAAGCCATCTTTTATGTGTCGTTTTGTATCTTAATATTGCCTAGATCAGAGGTTCCCAAACTTGGCGGTACCGCATCCCTAGTGGGTGCTGAAGCCATCTGGGGATGGTTCACGCGATCTAGGAGTCGGTGGCTCCTTATAGAAAATAATTAATAATAATATATATTGAAAAATAAATTATTTTCGTGATTTTGCGATTGAATAACTGTATTCAAGATGAAGCACATATTGACCACTACTTTTTCAATAATTTTACGATATAAGCAGTCATGTATGATTAGTTGCTATTTACATCGGAAATATCAAACTGCTTGAACGAGGAAACTGTTATAATGGAGGGTGGGGGTTAGGGGTAGGGGGCGGCGGGTTGGGGGCGTTACAAAATTAATGTCCTGCAAAGTGGCGTTGGCCTGAAAAAGTTTGGAAACCTATGACCTTGATCGATTGTGGAGGTTTTCTTGTTGAGTCCACTTGTTGGATAGTGGTTTATTAAAGACATCAACGATACTACTTATATAACATAAAATGCCGACCAATTTTAATCACTCTTTGTGATATGTTTGATCTTTGCCAATAACGTGTATACGTTGCACATTGGTTTGGTAGGCCCTACACGCATAAAACGTGTAGAAGTCTTATGCGTTTAGGGGCCTACCAAACCAATGTGCAACGTATACACGTTCTTGGCAAAGATCAAACATATCACAAAGATGAAAATGGTCGTAAAGACGAACGCAAAGAAGAAGAAGAAGCGTGTTCGTAGCGCGTTGGACTACGGGTGACTATCCTCTGTGTGTGCGGGTTCAATTCCGCGGGATAGCAGAAAAAGCCACAGATTCCCCAGATTTACGGTGTTCGTGGTACCGAACCGAAGGGTTACGATGTCCATGGCACCGAGCCGAAGAGCTGAAAAGCTCAAGTGCTTCTGGATCGGGAAAAAACCAAAAACATACAACATTGGGAACTTCTGTGGCGTAGAGGTTAGAGTCTCGCCTCTCGTGCCAAAGGTACTCGGTTCGCTCCCTCGTGGAAGCATCGGGATGTTTTCCAGAAATCCCTGATATCAGTGTAAATGAGATCGGGTTCCTATTCCTATCGGAGACGGACGATAAAATATAGGTCCTGTGTTCACGTTGAGCACGTAAAAGAACCCTTAGCAGTTCAAAATCGAGAAGAGCAGGCTGGAAAGCCGCTGAGCTCCGTGTGATCCGATCTCTTCCTTACACAGGAAGATGTCAGCGACAGTGCACGAACTCCGTAGCACCGACGAGGGTCCCTAATGTAATTTAGAAGATGTAAAAAAAATTTTGAATTTTATTTTTTTATCTTTCTAATGAATTTTTCCCGGGCAGCTGCTTTCCAGCCTGCTCTTCTCAATTTTGAGCTGTCAATGGTTCCTTTACGTCCAACTTGAACACGAGACCTGCATTTTATCGTCCGTCTCCGATAGGACTAGGAACTCTATCTAATCTACTTTGAGATAAGGGATCCATGGAGTAATATCTCGATGACCACACGAGGGTGGAACTGATTACCTTTGGCACGAGAGACGAGTACCTAACTTCTACGCCACAGTGAGCAACACAGAACAGTAGGAGAGTTCGTGACAGACAGAGAGAGAGAGAGAGAGAGAGAGAGAGAGAGTTTGTGACAGAGAGCGAGAGAGAGAGTTTGTGACAGAGAGCGAGAGAGAGAGTTTGTGACAGAGAGCGAGAGAGAGAGTTTGTGACAGAGAGCGAGAGAGAGAGAGTTTGTGACAGAGAGAGGAGAGGTTTGTGACAGAACGAGAGAGAGGTTTGTGACAGAGAGCGAGGAGAGAGAGTTTGTGACAGAGAAAAGTAGGATAGATGAGGAGTGACAGAACGAGTAAAATACAGAGAGAGAAGAGAGAGAAGAGACAGAGAGAGAAGAGAGGAGACAGAGAGACAGAGAGCGAGACAGAGAGAGAAGAGAGCAGAGAGGAGAAACACAGAGAGAGACAGAGAGAGACAGAGGACAGAGAAACACAGAGAGAGACAGAGAGAGACAGAGAGAGACAGAGAGACAGAGAGCAGAGAAGAGAGAAAGACGGAGAGGAGACAGAGAGAAAGACAAGGAAGAAACACAGAGAGAGAGACAGAGAGAAAAGACAAGAGAGAGACAGAGAGAGACACCGAGAGAAAGACAGAGAGAGACAGAAAGAGAAAGACAGAGAGAGACGGAAAGAGTATGAAAGACAAGGAGAGTAATATCGAAAGAGATTGAATGAAATGTAGAGAAAGGAGAGGGCAGGAGAAAGTGTGAGAGACATGGAGAGTAATGGAGAGAGGGAGTGAGAGAAACGGAGAGTAATAGAGACGAGAAAGATAGACAGAGAGAGTGAGAGAGGCGGAATAAGATGGAGGGAGTAAGAAAGACTGGAAGAGTAATACAGAAAAAGAGTGATAGAGATACAGAGAGAGTGAGAGACAGGAAGAATAAGAGAGGCACAGAAATAGATAGAGATAGAAACAGAAATATTGAAAAAAGACGGACGGCTGAAAACAATAACGCAAGAAATGAGCACGCGGCTTGCTACCAGCATTCACCACAATCCTAAAAGTGGAAACCTCGGAACGAGCAGCAGCCACTCCCTAATCCTCTCATCCGCTTCAATCTTCCAACTTGAAGGGAGATAAATCCATTTAACTTTATGAGAAACCTCAGATTGCGTCCCCTTAATTCCCCCTGGCAGGCATCTGCCATCTTGTCTATCGTCTACAGTGAGAACATGATTAGCTACAAGTACCCAGACGTCCTCTCGAAGCATTATAAACACACAAGACCACAAACTGCTTACAACAAATTAATGTTCTCGGCTTAGAACTCATTTCTAAAGTAGTAATAAGTTCTAAAGAACAGGAGAACATTAAAATCCGATCCCATTAATACCGTTGACAAGCAAATAGGATCACAGATTTTACGACAATTGAAAGCAGGAAATGGCCAATACAAAAAAAGGTGGATTAGATTCTAAGGAACGGTTGTTTTTTTTTTGAAATTATTGATTGAGTTTGTCAGACGCAGATATTAGTTCCACTAGCGTTTGTTATTATTTGTGGATGCATTGCCAAACCTGGACGCTGACATCAAATGATAGAAGAAAACATCAGTGCCATACCTGGACGCTGACATCAAATGATAGAAGAAAACATCAGTGCCATACCTGGACGCTGACATCAGATGATAGAAGAAAACATCAGTGCCAAACCTGGACGCTGACATCAGACGATAGAAGAAAACATCAGTGCCATACCTGGACGCTGACATCAAATGATAGAAGAAAACATCAGTGCCAAACCTGGACGCTGACATCAGACGATAGAAGAAAACATCAGTGCCAAATCTGGACGCTGACATCAAATGATAGAAGAAAACATCAGTGCCAACCTGGACGTTGACATCAAGATAAGAAAACATCAGTGCCAACCTGACCTGACATCAAATGATAGAAGAAAACATCAGTGCCATACCTGGACGCTGACATCAAATGATAGAAGAAAACATCAATGCCAAACCTGGATGCTGACATCAAATGATAGAAGAAAACATCAGTGCCATACCTGGACGCTGACATCAAATGATAGAAGAAAACATCAATGCCAAACCTGGACGCTGACATCAAATGATAGAAGAAAACATCAATGCCAAACCTGGACGCTGACATCAACGATAGAAGAAAACATCAGTGCCAAATCTGGACGCTGACATCAAATGATAGAAGAAAACATCAGTGCCAAACCTGGACGCTGACATCAAATGATAGAAGAAAACATCAGTGCCATACCTGGACGTTGACATCAAATGATAGAAGAAAACATCAGTGCCAAACCTGGACGCTGACATCAGACGATAGAAGAAAACATCAGTGCCAAATCTGGACGCTGACATCAGACGATAGAAGAAAACATCAGTGCCAAATCTGGACGCTGACATCAGATGATAGAAGAAAACTAGTCACAACAAAGATGAAGTGTCTACGCAAAATGCTAAGAGTAACAAGAAGAGACCAGTTTAAAAATAAAGACATCAGGAAAAAGTGGGTACAACATCAGTACTAGACTTCATCAAGAAACAACAAATTAAATGGTTCGGCCACATAAGCAGATTACCAACAGACAGTTCACCACAAAGAGCAATGTTACTCCGATACAGTGGATCCAAAACAAAAGGCCGGCAAAGCAAAAGGCAGGCAACGCAACGGGTGGACCTCAGAGATAACAGAGGCCACGAAAGACACTATTTATGAAGCGCACACAAATGCCGATCTAGAAATCACTTCTTATCCTGAAGCTGTGAGACAAAACAGAATTGTAGAAAATAAAAAATAAAAAGAAGACATTGGAAATATTCTTCTTCTACCTCAACGCATCATCGTCATCTATCATCATCATCATCATCATCATCATCATCATCATCTCATCATCATCATCATCATCATCAAAAAGCTTATCCCACCCGAGTGGTTACCGCGGCCCAAATTGGGGTGTAAAGAATAGAACCACTGTTACCTGCCACGCATGTCGTAAGAGGCGCCTAAGGAGGTTGGTCGTGGGGCTAGCTACCTCACACCGTAAAAAACTAGATGGCTACAGAACGGAGAGCGAACCGAGTAAACGCTGGCTGAAACCGGACACATCGCCGAAAGATAAGCACCAGAGCTCCAAATGGTGTTGAAGATGTGACGTAAAACACACCAATGTTAAGGTTGCATGAATCAGATTTCCACATGAATAGAATTTATGGGAGATCTGGTACATTGGTCTGGGTGGTGATCGCGCGCGAGAGAGAGAAATAGCTTATTTTAATCAGAACTTTGCTACATTAACAGTCCTTAGGGATTTCCCTCTCGCATAGGCCAGATGTCCCGTGCGTTGCCGGCACAGTCAGCTCTAGATAACTAGACCAGACAACTGACTGGGAGTTCCCTGACCTAGATCAGAAAAGGGGGCCGGAAATATATAGATGTTTGAAAGAGCACTGCAAGCTTTTTTTGCTATTTTACTCAATTCTGTGAGTCTATGGTTATTTATTGGTGAAAACTATTCATAATATTGATATTCCTTATTGTTAAACTTAACGTGTTGCATAATATAACTTCGAGTTAGCAGTTTTTGTTGATTTTAAAATGAATTCGTCTATATACACCAATACTGGAATGCGAGGTCACGTGGTGTAGTTGGGTCTGATTTCCCATAATTCTTACCGAGTCCGAAGGCCCATAAGTTTATAGTTGGCTCTGGTTGCCAGAGCCGCAAGAAAG
The DNA here is from genome assembly GCA_020796225.1 of Arion vulgaris. Taxonomy (NCBI): domain Eukaryota; kingdom Metazoa; phylum Mollusca; class Gastropoda; order Stylommatophora; family Arionidae; genus Arion; species Arion vulgaris. The sequence goes on from CM036775.1 coordinate 9,140,569, forward strand.
CTAAGAATAGTAACACTGCGACCTATAAGGCATGTCGTAAGAAGCGACTGAGGTAGGGGCCTAGGAAAGCTAACTTAGTAAAACAAAAATATCGCGTAGAAATCGAATGTGCTGACCTACTTATAGGCGCACATAACTGGCACAACGTACAACCGATCTTAGGCTCAGATCACATACAAATCACAAAGAATGGTTAACAAGTGGTCGATTGGAACGTTGGAGAAGTAGAGAAGAATCGAAAAAGAATTGTTGTTTTTAGACAAAAATTCACGTTGTGTATTTAGTCTGTGTATTTAGTCTGTGTATTTAGTCTGTGTATTAGTCTGGTATTCGATTAATCTCCGGACGATACTGTAGGAACGATTGCCCATTTCTGTACGGTTTCTTCTAATTAGATTAAGGTAATATCGAACAGGGATTATCCCATTAGGATTAATATATATCTGGGATTATGGACTTAAGATTAATCTACAGATATAGAATAAAAGTACATGGTCTTGTCTCGTTTCACCAACAACTTGTGTTGATGATTTCATTAGATTAGGTCTGTTATTACTTATTCCTAGCCAGTGGCGGCTCGTCATTACGGGCCAGTGGGCCGGACCCACCAACAAAAATGATCACGAGCCGCCACTGTTCCTAGCCATGTTATTTTAAGCTGTACAATATCATTATTTATTTGTTATATTCTTTCGTTTAATATTTTTTCTTTGTTGTTCAATGAAGGAAAAACAATTGAATATTTTTGAATATGGGTATGTACTCATGTGAGGTTCATATGTACGGTTCCAACTTCACTTCAACGGGTCACCCCATAATTGCTCCGTTCCTGTGCAAACGAAAATCACACGAAATGCTAACAACTGTGAAATGTTTTATGTGTGAGCTAATTCCAGAATGAAACAGCCGCGTATCGCCACAAAAACAACCTGCACCGCATAAATGCATATGGCCGTCGCTAAAGTGACAACACAAAACTTTTTTATCACTTTAATTGCAATTCATGTCCAAAGGAACATCAATCACGACAAAATCCAGCTTTCTGCATAACACGCAAAACACTGCGTACGGCAGATTAGTCTGTTCATCATAACAGCTGTCCGCCATTTTCTGAATACCCACAATCACAACAAATGCATGGTTGACACAGCAAAAACCACTCCATGTAACATTTGTAGCTCACAGCGTTGCTCAAGCACTTACTCAGTAGCTCGGCAAACGAAACCGGAAAATACCCGACCAAACATGACAGAAATGCGCTAGCAAAGTCGTGTCCAGAAGCAAACAGTCCTGCTGATTCCGATCCATTGCTGGCAGATGACCCATGTGAGGTGGGGGTTGACTTGTGTGTTTTATGGGCTATCACGAAGTTACTCATTTTCACTTGTTGCCCTTTCTCAGAACCCAGCTCTGATGGATATAGAGCCAATCGCCCCATATAGACTTATCTTTATGTGATTGGAGTCAAAGAGCATGGTCACTCTATATCAATCTTAAATTATATAAAACGTAGAAAGTAGACACTCTGGTCATATTTTCTATCTTTCACCTACTTTCTCTCTTCCCCCCACACACCAACTGGCCTCTGAAGGCAAACATGGCTACCATCAGATACCTACTCCCTCAATCCCCTCTAGCCTATGAAGGCAAACATGGCTACCATCAAATTAGCTACTTAATGCTAGCGATGAAAACAATTAATTTTTTTACAGAAATATTCATATCCGGTTCCACAGCGTCAAGCTTCATACACATTATCCCAAATCACGCGAGAAGACAAATCAGATGGGAATACAAATTATTGAAGAATAAACTCGATGAAGATTTAGAAGATATAAACTTGCGCCCTCGTCAGCCATCTCTGGGGAATATAACTATTGTAATAGATGAAAGAATAAAGAGAAGATGAAAGAATGTAATGATCTTCTTCTTCTTTGCGTTCGTTCTTTACGACCAATTTTAATCACTCTTTGTGATATGTTTGATCTTTGCCAAGAACGTGTAAACGTTGCACATTGGTTTGGTAGGTCCCTAAACGCATAGACTAGCCCGTCTGCCCAGCGTGTTCGTAGCGCGTTGGACTACGGGTGACTATCCCTCTGTGTGTGTGGGTTCAATTCCGTTGGATGGCAGAAAAAGCCACAGATTCCCCAGATTTACGGTGTTCGTGGCACCGAACCGAAGGGTTGCGATGTCCATGGCACCGAGCTGAAGAGCTAAAAAGCTCAAGTGCTTCTGGATCGGGCAAAAGAAAAAAAAAAACAAAGAAAACGCATAGACTTCTACACGTTTAGGACACGTGCATCCGATTTCATCCAAACCTCCATAATCGCCTCTTACGACATGCGTGGCAGGTAAAAGTGGTTCTATTCTTTACACCCCAAATTTGGGCCCCGGTAACCACTCGGGCGAATGTAATGATAATGATGAGGATGATGTAGAACATCATTACAAGCATCACTATCATGTGTCCCGAAAGTAGAACAAGATAACCAAGGTTACTGAAGGTCTCTATATTGTCAAGTGATCAAGTTGAAGATCCTGGCACACTGGATATGATTATGGAAAAGACTTCCTCAAAGACCTAAGCAGAACAGAGTAGGTCATTACATGTCGACTACGCACCGGACACTGCAGACTCAACAAACACTTTTATAAAAAAGGAACCGTTTCATACCTGGTGGTATATAGGTCAATACAGTGTTAGGCCTGTATTTTTCATTGACCGTCGGCACACGATGGGTGATGTGGTCAGCATCACGCCGGCCGCCTTTACTTTCCCAGAGCATGTCTGGTACCCAGTTGAGGCTGGGTCGACCTGAGAGCCGTCGCGGTCGGGAAAATTTCACGCGCATTGCGGGAGCTGAACCCAGCCTTTAGAAGCGAGTTCACTAACAACTACGCTACCGCGGCTCTCAAACACTTTTATAGAATAGGAATAAGTCAAAAAGCTCTCTGCCAGTGTCAGCAGGCAGAACAGACACCGGAGCATATCCTGCAAGACTGTCCTCTCTTGGATGAGATGAGAAGCAACATGTGACCACGCCCAGTAGATCTAAAAACTAAGCTTTGAAGAAACCTGACAGATCTGAAGCTCGCCCGAGTGGTTACCGGGGCCCAAATTTGGGGTGTAAAGAATAGAACCACTGTTACCTGCCACGCATGTCGTAAGAGGCGACAAAGGAGGTTTAGCTAAAATCGGATGCATGTGTCCTAAACGTGTAGAAGTCTATGCGTTTAGGGGCCTACCAAACCAATGTGCAACGTATACACGTTCTTGGAAAGATCAAACATATCAGAAAGAGTGATTAAAATTGGTCGTAAAGAACGAACGCAAATAAGAAGATGAAGAAGACCTGAAGCTGACTGCCCAGTTTGTGGTCCACAGTAAACTAAACTAAATAATATTGGAATGGAAGGGTCACGTGACGTGAGTGGTCTGATTCCCGGAAATTTTCACTAGAATTTAACGGCCTATGAATACAGACGGCTGTGGTAAAAGAAAATGAAGGTGGGGGATACAATATAAGCAGTAAAAGAATCAATGAAGTACAGAACTAGGTTATCTGGGTCCTCAAAGGTGCTACGAAGTTCGTGCTCTGCCGCTGAGATCTTCCTGTGTAAGAAAGATATCGGAGTACATATGGTAACTCACCGAAGTGCAATGATGATGTTCCTATCAATCAATCTAACAGAACTAGGTCACCTAGAATACCAGATATCGAACAACTGTCTTAAGAGACAGACATGCTTCTGGTGTCCACATACACACACACACACACAAACACAATTGCGCGCGCACGGAGACAGTAAATAACTACAATTAAGTGCCACGTTGAAAAAATCATATACTTTCGATTAATCGTACTGTTTCTCAGAGTATTATTTCAATCGTAAATACTATACGTATAGCTTCGACTAGAATCTAATGAGTGTGTGTGTGTGAGAGAGAGACGGGAGATAAATATTTATGTTGGTCGATTAGATGTTCTACCTTGGGCTATTATTCCTAACTTTGATAAGTTTGGTTAAATTTGGCAAGTATGTTTAGTTTGAGAGTCGCGGTAGCTTAGTTTTTTTCCCCCTTTTTTCCCCGATCCAGAAGCACTTGAGCTTTCAGCTCTTCGGCTCGGTGTCATGGACATCGTAACCCTTCGGTTCGGTGCCACGAACACGTTAATCTGGGGAACCTGTGGCTTTTCTGCCTGCCAGCGGAATTGAACCCGCACTCACAGAGGGCTAGTCACCCGCAGTCCAACGCGCTACGAACACGCTGGGCATGCGGGCAATAGCGTAGATGTTAGTGAACTCGCTTCTCAAGGCTGGTGGTCCGGGTTGAACTCCCGCAGTGGGCGTGGAATTTTTCCCGACCGTGACGGCTCTCAGGTCGACCCAGCCTCAATTGGGTACCAGACATGCTTTGGGAAAGTAAAGGCGGCCGGCGTGATGCTGACCACATCACCATCGTGTGCCGACGGTCAATGAACGATAAAGCCTAACACTCTATTGCCCTCTATATCACAAGGTATGAAAGGGTTTCTAAAAGATGTTTAGTTTGTACACTTGTTCTCAACTTGTACACAAATGTTTATAGTTTGTAGACTTGTACACAAATGTTTTAGTTTGACTGTACAAATGTTTATAGTTGTAGACTTGTACACAAATGTTTAGTTGTTCTACATCGTCTGCCCAGCGTGTTCGTAGCGCGTTGGACTACGGGTGACTATCCTCTGTGTGTGCGGGTTCAATTCCGCGGGATGGCAGAAAAGCCACAGATTCCCCAGATTTACGGTGTTTGTTGCACCGAACCGAAGGGTTACGATGTCCATGGCACCGAGCCGAAGAGCTGAACAGCTCAAGTGCTTCTGGTCGGGGAAAAAATAAATTACTATCAGTTATATCAGTTTGCAATACTTATGTATCACAGCGAATCATGGACAATGAACAAACAATCAATAAGATTATAGGAAGCCACAGAGATGTGGATTTACAGAAGAATGCTGAAAGGTCTATGGACAGCGAAGAAAACTAATGAGGAGGTTTTAAAACAGGCCTGCACACAGACCTAAGAAACGAAACCTGGCCCGATATCACAGAGCTTCGCGAGAAGCTGTACGGAGGGACGGAGTCCCCAAAAATAACAGTACAATTCATGAAAAATTTGGTTTATCGGTCTAGGCGGGGATGGAAAGAGAGAGAAAACTCTTTGCTCTTAATTTCCCTACGAGCTCCAGCGACACACGGGCGGTATACATATATTTTTTTTCCCGATCCAGAAGCACCTGAGCTTTTCAGCTCTTCGGCTCGGTGCCATGGACATCACAACCCTTCGGTTCAGTACCACGAACATCGTAAATCTGGAGAACCTGTGACTTTTCTGCCAGCCCGCGGAATTGAGCCCGCACTCACAGAGGGCTTGTCACACCGTCGTCCAACGCGCTACGAACACGCTGGGAAGGCGGGTGGTATACATATATAAAAGTGATCAATGTCTTTTAAGGCAGTTGTTATAGAAGACTACTCAGAATCCCACAGACAGAAAACAGAACAAAAAAGTTGATTTGACAAAAGTTGAAACAGAAAAGACGAGGTTGATGAAGAGGGTAATACGATATGTTGGACATATAAAACATGATTCTCTGGAGATCGGAGTTATGTGCTCGCCTCTCGTGCCAAAAGTAACGGGTTCGCTCTCTCGTGAAGTCATGGGGATATTTTTCAGAGATCCTTGAGTGTTAAATGAGCCCATTCGCCCGAGTGGTTACCGGGGCCCAAATTTGGGGTGTAAAGAATAGAACCACTGTTACCTGCCACGCATGTCGTAAGAGGCGACTTAGGATGTTTGGCTGAAATCGGATGCATGTGTCCTAAACGTGTAGAAGTCTATGCGTTTAGGGGCCTACCAAACCAGTGTGCAACGTATACACGTTCTTGGCAAAGATCAAACCTATCACAAAGAGTGATTAAAATTGGTCGTAAAGAACGAACGCAAAGAAGAAGAAGAAGAAGAGATCCTTGATATCACTGTAGGTGTTGTCGAGTTTCTAGTCCTTTCGGAGACGGACGATAAAACGTAGGTCCCGTGTTTAATTTGAGCACGTAAAGAATCCTTGGCAGTTAAAAAATCGATAAGAGCAGACAGGAAAGCCGCTGCCCGTGAAAAATTCATTATAAAATTCATTATAAAAATTTTTAAATAAAAAATTCTACAAAATTTCTTCACCATCTTCAAAATTTTATCGGGATCCTAGCCGGTGCTACGGAGTTCGTGCATTGCAGATGGATCTACGATGGTATGACAGGATCACAAACAGGGAATTGTGGGACAGAGCGAGACAATGGTAAGTGGAACAAAAGATAAGTGGTAGAAGGTAGCCATGGATAGGACACACACTGAGGACAGCATTACCAGACAGGCGCTCCGATGGAACCCCCTAGGTATTAGAGGTAAGGGAAGACACAAGAACACCTAGAGACAGGAGTTGGAGAAGGAATGTAAGAAAATGGGGGGAGAGTGGAGAGATCTGAAAAAGATAGGCTTGGGTAGGAGGGCTTAGAATGCCTTGGTTGTTGACCTATGTCTTCCTAGTCTCAAAATGTGAAGAAATTGTTGACCTATGCCTTCCTAGTCTCAAAATGTGAAGAAATTGTTGACCTATGCCTTCCTAGTTTCAAAATGTGAAGAAATTGACCTATGCCTAGTCTCAATGAAAATGACCTTTCCTAGTCTCAAAATGTGAAGAAATTGTTGACCTATGCCTTCCTAGTCTCAAAATGTGAAGAAATTGTTGACCTATGCCTTCCTAGTCTCAAAATGTGAAGAAATTGTTGACCTATGCCTTCCTAGTCTCAAAATGTGAAGAAATTGTTGACCTATGCCTTCCTAGTCTCAGAAGGTGAAGAAATGTTCCTGTCATTTTTGCCAAGTAAAAGTTCCATTTTGCCCCGACATTTTTGCCAAGTAAAAGTTCAATTTTGCCCCGACATTTTTGTCAAGTAAATGTCATGATTTCATTCGCGATTACTTATACGGATACATATACAAGGAAAAGTCGCTTCTGAGTCGACAACAACAAAATTGCTTTGTTTTAAAGTACATGAACTTTTTTTTTTACAGAGATAAGTGTAGGCTGTTGACGGCTGATATTCTAGACCTGGTGTTAGTATCGAACTGTTATATCACGATTAATGGTAAACTACCTGTCTCGATGACGTGGTTTAACATTGACATTTAGCACGTGCTGCCCTTGCTTGTCGATGTGCTCAAAAGCTAATCTGCGCGTGCAGAAAATGCCAGAGTAGCACAGCGCCACGCCATATGTGCATGATATACGAAAATAAATTGCTTCTGTGCTTGTTAAATAAGTCAGATCAAACATGACTTTCTATAATCATGATCTTCAACCTACAAATATATATATATATATATATATATATATATATATATATATATATATATATATATATATATATATATATATATATATATACAGTGGCGGCTCGTGGTAATTTTTCTTGGTGGGGCCAGACACAAAATTTCGGAAAAATCATGGGTTTTGAAGTATTTACTATTATTTGTCTATTCGGGAAGTTATTCCCCCCTTTTCGATTATTGTTGGGCCGGCCCCACTGGCCCTTAATGACAAGCCGCCCCTGTATATATATATATATGTTGTAGATTGAAGATATATATATATATATATATATATATATATATATATATATATATATATAATCACATAATGACTGGCTGGAATCACAGACTTTCATACATACGTTTTCTCAGTGACTCAATGATTATGTTCAGGAAGATCGAGACTGACTGGGATCGAAGGCAGTAGATGAAGTCTTTGATGAGGTCTAGGTTGACAGGAATCAGTTTGATAGGTATGCCAAACTGCATAAATCAGTGTGTGGATATATAGAAGAATAGGCAGAATTTCATGGACAGAAAAACAGACAAATAAACAAGTTTTAGGAAAACTAGGCATGAAGAAACAATTATTAAGAGAAATAAAATTCAGACAAGTAAAATATTTTGGGCCCATAAAACGACATGACACCATGATAAAATCTTTACTGGATGGGAAAGTTGAGGGGGGAAGAGCAAGAGGAAGACCGAGAGATAAGTGGAGGGAAACTTTAAGAAATGGACAGGTTACAGTCTGGCAGTGTGCAACAACACCAAAGCGAAAGACAGAGGATGCTGGAGATTCATTGCAGTCAATATTCGATGTGGAGACGGCACCTGTTGATGATGATGATTGATATATATATATATATATACAGTGGCGGCTCGTGATAATTTTTGTTGGTGGGGCCAGCCATTTTTTCCCCGGATAAATCATGGTTTTTGGTTGCTATATTTTAATTGATAAAATAATAAATACACGTTATACGTTATTTTTGGTGGGGCCCGGCCCACTGGCCCTTAATGACGAGCCGCCACTGTATATATATCTAGTCGAACTGGAATGTGTAATTTATTTTTTATTACTTTTGTGAATAGAGCATTATTAACTAGGTCATGTTTGTGAATGAATTTATCCTCATTAATATTCTATACACATGTGTAGAGGTAGGTTACAGGAATATAGGGACAATTGAAGAACTGTCGGTGAAGCGTAGTCACATGTGTAGCGTGTAAGTACAGTCAGTGCGTACACATGTGTAGCGTGTAAGTGCTGATAGGGCGCACACGGTTTGTATACATGAGAAGTGAATAAATAGAGAATAGGTCATGGGTCATATGAGTGTATGTGCTGTACAGTCCCTGGTACAGTTATTAAAGAACTAAAAAGTCCGCCTGACCAGCGTGTTCGTAGCGCGTTGGACGACGGGTGACAAGCCCCTGTGAGTGCGGTTCAACTCCAACGGCTGGCAGATACGCCACAGGTTCTCCAGGTTTCCGTGTTCGTGGCACCGAGCCGAAAAGCTGAAATCTCAAGTGCTTCTGGATCGGGGGAAAAAAAGTATGGAATGGGACTGACATGAAAACAAAGATAAGACTACTAAGAGCATGCATATTCCCAGTAGCAGCGTATGGGTGTGAAGCATGGGCATTTAACAAGGCGGTGGAAAAACCTATATGTGCTTTTGACTATAAGTGTTACAAAAGAGTCCTCTATAATTCATGGACAGAGAAAAAATCAATAAATCCAGAAAGAACTCAATATCAAAGAAAACTGGCTAATGCTACAAATAGGAATGAGAAAATTGAGATATGTTGGACATATTCTTCTCCCTCAAACGCTCAATATCGACGCCTTGTTATCCGTTCTTTGTGATGTATATGTGATTTGAGCCTAAGAGTGTTTGTACTGTGTGCCAGTTATGAGCCTACAATGAGACCAGCACATTCGATTTCTGTGACGTTTTTTACTGTAGCTCAAGCGGTAGTGAGCTCGATCACGAACCCAAGCGTACCTGGTTCAAACCCCAAGGTGGGCAAGTTTGGAAGCAAATTTGTTTCCGTGGATTTTACAATAGGTAAAATAGACCTCACCGTTCAGAAAGCAATGGCAAACTACTGAACGTATAAGTGGTACCTAGAAAATCAACCACTCGTTTACTGTGATTGATGGCTACGTCCTTTAGGATATGCCACGATTTTCATTTTCAGCTTCTTCAGGCTTCTACCTTAGTCGACTCTTACGACATGCCTTGTAGGTCGCAGTGGTACTATTCTTTGCTTCCTTTGTGGCCCTGACATCACACGAGCGATTTTGGACAAATAAAAGACGCGAGGGATGGAGAAGACAATCATGGAAGGGGGCATCCCAGCAAAGAGGAGAAGAGGAAAGTCAAGAAGAAGATTGATTCAGGATGTAACTGATCGTTTGAACATGACGGCGGCAGGGACGGGACATCTGACCTATGAGAGAGATAAATTCCGGAGGACTGTTGGGGTGGCAAAGTTCTGCTCATGAAGATGATGATGAGGAGGAAGATGGTTAGACATACAAACACGCATGCTGGACAATAAGTTACGACATTAGCTCAACCAGAACGAGATTTTCATTAAACTTTCAGCACGTGCAATGTCTGCAACGTGCTCATTACTGATTGGTTGTTGTAATATCATAAGCCGTGTTTGCTGACGTTGGTTATCGCATAGAAATTCCACAACTTTCTGCACATAACCGGTTAACCCAATACATTTTTCTTTTAATAAAGCAGTTTTTGTTAATATTTTTCTTCCTTTTAAAAAGAAATTAAAGGGGTTTGTGCAATTTTTGCAATATTTTGTTTTTCGATAAAGCAGGTAAGTGCACATTTGGGGGATAAATAAAGCGGTTTCTATATATATATATTTTTTTTAAAAGAAATAAAGCAGTTTTGTGCACACTTTTTTAATAAAGCAGGTTTGTACACACTTTTTTAATAGGGCAGGTTTGTACACACTTTTTTAAATAAGACAGGTTTGTACACACTTTTTTAATAGGCAGGTTTGTACACACTTTTTTTAATAAGACAGGTTTGTACACACTTTTTTTAATAGGGCAGGTTTGTACACACTTTTTTTAATAAGACAGGTTTGTACACACTTTTTTAATAGGGCAGGTTTGTACACACTTTTTTTAATAAGACAGGTTTGTACACACTTTTTTTTTTAATAAGACAGGTTTGTACACACTTTTTTTAATAAGACAGGTTTGTACACACTTTTTTTAAAGAAAAAGGCAGGTCTGTGCACACTTTTTTTCTTCATGAAGTTCTGATATCCCAACACAACATCCATGCACTTATTATCACACCTTAGTTGATATAACAGACAGAATAATAGGGAGGGTAGCGTCTGTGGCTTAGGGCATAGTGACTCGGTCTATTAACCCCGGCGTTCTGAGTTCGAATCACGATGCGGACAGTTTGGTTGCAAATTGTTTCGCGTGGATTTTTAAAAAGGACGATGGCACCACCTGTTCAGAAAGCAATGGCAAACTACTGAACGTAATAATGTCTAGAAAAATCACAAACAGAGTTAAAAAGGTGTGGGTTGATTTGCTAAGCCCTGTAAAGGATATGCAATTAGCAAAAAAAAATAACAGGGACAGGCTGGTAAGGAAAGACTAGTCTTTGTTCACTAAGGATTGCAGTCTTACTCTAGTGCCTCTGTGGCGTAGAGATTAGATGCTTGACTCTTTCTACGCCCTATTGAAGGTTCGATGCCTAGAAAGAGGCGAGTATCTAACCGCTACGCCCTATTTCTCACGACACCCATTGTCTAGCCCATAGATTCCCAAACTTTTTCTGGCAACCGCCCACTTTACAAGACATAAATTTTGTATATCCTCCTCCTCCCCACCTTTATAAAGGTTTTCAGTGTTCAATTTCCGATGTAAATAGCAACTAATGATACATTACTGCTTACGCCGTTAAATTATTGACAAAGTAGTCGTCAATATGTGTTTCATCTTGAATACAGTTATTCAATCGCAAAATTACGAAAATAATTTATTTTTAAATATATATTATTAATTTCTTTTAGAAGGAGCCACCGACCACTAGATCGCCTTCCAAATACTTCTGAACCCACTATTGCCCCCCTAGAAGACTGCATTGCCCACTGGGAGACGATAGCACCCACTTTGGGAACCTATGGCCTAGCCATACAGACCTGTGTTATTAAGAAACAACTCAAATACTTCTGAACCCACTATCGCCCCCCTAGAAGACTTCACTGCCCACTTGGAGACGATAGCACCCACTTTGGAAACTTATGATCTAGCCATACAGACGTGTGTTATTAAGAACACATCCTGCTTTAAATAAACACGGATGTAACACAACACGGCGACTCATCTGGTCCTGGAACGCAATTTACCGCTCTCATCGCTACACTTAACGGCAAGAGTGGACAACCAACTCCAGAATTCACCTGAGGAAAGACAATAAATAAACCAGCTAGTTCTTTAAAAAAAGCTAAACACAAGATGGCTTAGTTAAAGTAACGTAAACATATAGGTGTGAAGCATGGACATTTAACAAGGTATTGGACAAAGCACATGTTACAGAAGAATCCGTCGTATATCATGGACAGGCCAGTCTTCCCAGCGTGTTCGTAGTGCGTTAGACTACGGGTGACAAGCTCCCAGTGAGTGCGGGTTCAATTCCGCGGGCTGGGAGAAAAGCCACAGGTTCACCAGATTCACGGTGTTCGTGGCACCGAACCGAAGGGTTACGATGTCCACGGCACCGAGCCGAAGAGCTGAAAGCTTAAGTGCTTATGGATCGGTTAAAAAAAAATAAAAATATCATAGACAGAAAATAAAACAAATAGATATATCCAGAAAGAACTCAAAATCAAAGAAAACTGTCCGATGCTACAAATACGAATGAGAAAATTTAAGTATTTTGGACATATAAAAAAAACACGAAGTTTTGGAAAAGACCATCATGGAAGGGGTCATCCCAGCAAAGAGGAGAAGAGGAAGACAATGGAGACGATGGATTCAGGATGTAACTGATGGTTTGCGCATGACAGCTGCAGGGGCAGGACATCTGGTCTATGAGATCGAGAAATTCTGAAGGACTGTTAAGGTGGCAAGGTTCTGCTCTAGATGATGATGAAGATGATGGTGATTATACATCTCGATATGAAATGTTTACAAAATGTGAGTCTGCAACTCTCAGCTGATCTCTACAGTGATGGTTAACGTTTTTGTATATTGTACCGCACCTGACTATGCATTCGTGGGGGCCATGTGACGATCGCAATAACAATAATAATGAATAAGTAATATTACGAGATATAGAAAACAAGTTGAATGCATTTGAAAATAGATTTCTGCGAAAAATAATGAATATAAAATGGAACGAATTCAGAAGAAGAGATGAAATCAGAGAAATGTCTGATCAACCACTAGTGACAACTGTTATAAAAAGAGAAGATGTTGAGCATACTCTGAGAAATAATGATCAAGAATACCAGCGCAGACAATGAAGTGGGATGCAAAGGGTTTAAGAAAGACAGGACGTTCTTGGGAAATTCTGAAACAAACTTTGTTGAGAGAGGCAAGAAATCTCGGACTCAAATCCATGTAAGAGATTGATCGAGCTGCCCATGACAAAGCGGTATGGAGAAATTGCTTGCAGGCCATATGTAACGTATAAATGTACGAGAATATTCGCCTGTGTGTTGCCGGAGTCCGCATGGGGAGCAAAGAATAGTAACACTGCGACCTACATGGCATGTCGTAAGAGGCGACTGAGGTAAGGGTCTAGGAACCTCCCTAGTCTTCTTCTTCTTGCGTTCGTTCTTTACGACCAATTTTAATCACTCTTTGTGATATGTTTGATCTTTGCCAAGAACGTGTATACGTTACACATTAGTTTGGTAGGCCCTAAACGCATAGACTTCTACACGTTTAGGACATGTGCATCCGATTTCAGCCAAACCTCCTTAGTCGCCTCTTACGACATGCGTGGCAGGTAACAGTGGTTCTATTCTTTACACTCAAATTTGGGCCCCGGTAACCACCGGGGCGACCTCCCTAGTTAAAAAAAGCGTCGCAGAAATCGGATGTGCTGGTTTACTTATAGGCGCATAGCTTGCACAACGTACAATCGCTCTTAGATTCGGATCACGTACAAATCACAAAGAGTGGTTAACAAGTGGGCGATATAGAGCGTTCACAGAAGAAGAGGAATAGGAATATTAATGATAAAAATAAAGATGAAAACTGAATAAACGTTGACTAAACATAAAATATTGTACTTAAGACAGGAACTGAAAAATACCGTTGTTTTGAAATACTATTTTTTAAAATTGAGAATATGAATAGCTTTGAAGCCGGTGGATTAAATTAGAGCAACATGGTTATCAAACACAGCTTTTCCTCTTCTCTGCTACTCACCTGTTTCCACGCCCATGAGGATGTTGTTTAGCATAGCTGTGGCGTCGACTTCAATTATCTGTACAGAGCAGGGTTTCCCAAAATGGGGTCGCTGACCCAGGTGGTCCTGAGGTACTCACTGGGAGTCCTCAAGCGCTTGAAGAAATATTATGATCTTTGACATTTCAAACAGAAAAATAAATTTAAAAACAGGTTTTTTCCAATCCAGAAGCACTTGAGCTTTTCAGCTCTTCGGCTCGGTGCCATGGACATCGTAATCTTTCGGTTCGGTGCCACGAACACCGTAAATCTGGGGAATCTGTGTCTTTTTCTGCCATCCCGCGGAATTGAACCCGCACACACAAAGAGGATAGTCACCCGTAGTCCAACGCGCTACGAACACGCTGGGCAGAAGGGCAAAAACATGTATAAAAACAGAGGTAGACTAGTTCCGCTGCGAAATCAAAGGACACGGACCAGACCGGAGTCTAACTGTCTGACAGGACAAAATGAAAGATCATTTAAAGTTTCCGCAGTTTGAGAAATTGGAGCCAGCTTGACTGTTAGTGTGGTGTAATAATAACTCCATTGCTAGAAGATTTTCATATATAGAAACTTTTGAGATCCGCGAGCAAAATGTATTTAAAAGGAGTCCACTGTAATGCAAAGTTTGGGAACCGCTGGTAAAGAGCATTAGCCAAGGCTGCTTTAAAAAAACAACAATCTTGACCTTGTTTCCCGTTCCGTTTCTGCCGTTATTCAAAACCAGAGAACATCTTTCTTGACTTTTAACGTTTTTTTAAACAATTTTACTAAAACTGTCAGTTATTCAATTAACTAGTTTCACTACAGAATGCCATCCTGGCAGACAGACTATGCGTATTAAATATTACAGTAACTATTCCTGGCAACTTGTCAAGAATCGTTGCCAAAATATTTAACACACTCTTTTCTTTCTTTTAATCTCAAATCCTGTTTGGTTCACAGCGGCAGGATATGGCGAGATTTCTAGAACAAGCGTTTGTGTGTGTGTGTTTCATAAATAGTGTTTTTCCCTGTCTTTGTTTTTTTTCAGTGTTTCATCTTTTGCGTTGACCACCTTTTGCTTTCTATCCACTGTATCGGAGTAACATTGTTCGTTGAGGAGCACTGTCTGTTGGTAATCTGCTTATGTTGCCGAACTATTTAATTTGTTGTTTCTTGATGAAGTTCAGTACTGTCGTTGTACCCACTTTATTCCTGATGTCTTCATTTCTCAACCAGTCTCTCCTTGATACTCCCAGCATTCTGTGTAGACACTTCATCTCTGTTGTGACTAGTTTTCTTCTATCCTTTGATGTCAGCGTCCAGGTTTGGCACTGATAGCATAATGTGGGAGAAAGATTGTGTTGAACATTGCTCTTTTTGTGTTCATGGTGACATGTTTGTATTTTAAAAGTGGTGCCATCAGTTATCAATTATATGAGAACTATCATCATAGCTCTCCGGACATGTCCATAGGTGCTCCGATCTCCGCCTCAGCAAATCCAGCGGCCCAACACACAATTTTGGTGCCATTTTTCCTATGATTTATTTTGCATTATTGCATCTATGTTGGATGTCGTTATTCTTCAGTTTGCTGAGAAAAGTCTTTCTTCTTCTCTGATGTCCCTCTTGAGCATAGACATTAACACATTTCCTCCAACTAAAATTGTCGTGAGCAATCCAGCTTAGTTCTTTCTAGATCTTTCCCACCTCTTTTTCTGTCTACAGGTCTTTTCCATATCTCTTTAGGTCTTCCCCTACCCCTCTTGCATCTCGGATTTCATATCATAACCACGTGTTGATGAAGATGCTGAGAGCGTAAATGATGAAGTAGATGAGAATGTAGATCGCCCGAGTGGTTACCGGGGCCCAAATCTGGGGTGAAAAGAATAGAGCCACTGTTACCTGCCACGCATGTCGTAAGAGGCGACTAAGGAGGTTTGGTTGAAATCGGATGCATGTGTCCTAAATGTGTAGAAGTCTATGCGTTTAGGTGCCTACAAAACCAACGTGCAACGTATACACGTTCTTGGCAAAGATCAAACATATCACAAAGAGTGATTAAAATTAGTTGTAAAGAATGAACGCAAAGAAGAAGAAGAATGTAGATGAAGAAGATGATGATGAAAAAGAGAAATGATGAAGTAGATGAAGAAAATAAATGATGAAGTAGATGAAGAAGAAAATAAATGATGAAAGATGATGATACCGGAGAGAAGAAATGATGAAGAATAAAAGGATGTAGAGGAAAGAGATGATGACTAAGGAAAAAAATGACGAAGTAGATAAGAATGTAGATGAAGAAGATGATGATGTAGTAGGTTTAGATGATGAAGACGTTGAAGACAACAAAAATAAATAAACAGAAAAAGATGAATGGAGAGGAAGAAAATGAAGATTAAGAAGAAGAGATAGAAGATTAAAAAAAAGGTGATCTGTTTTATTGCGATATCATTACCTCGTTTTCATATGGTAATATGGCGCACATCACGTGAGTGTTGGCGGGGCGCATGCGCGTATCAACTTCCTGTCCCTTACAAGTGTTGAAGGAGACAGAAATGGAGACATTTTCCAAAGATAAAATGAATATCCAGACTTTTATGCCTTTGAATGAACTTCTTGCTAGCGGAATTCAGGAAGCTATAAATATTTATCTCTGATAAATCGGTTTAGAATAACCCAAATATTGACCTGTCATAAATATTTATCACCAATAAATTGATATGTCATCGGAGGTCAATTAGTTTATGCATGAAATAAGAAATGTGGATCGGCGATCAGACATCAATTGTGGCCACGATTTGTTTTTAAGAGAACTGCTGGAGAATTTAAGATAGAAACAGACACAGACACAGAAACAGACACATACACAGACGAGTTTTTTTTACACCATCGTCCGCTATGAATTCAAATGTAATCATGGCGCCTATTAATTATACTGATTTTTGTTTGAAGGCTTGCTTTTCTTATTTCTTCTTCTGCGTTCTCACTAGATTGAGGTTTCGGATTCTCTAATAAAAGCAGCTCGTCTGCCTTCAATTATCAGCCACTCCATACAGTTTGTCTTCTGCGTTCTCACTAGATTGAGATTTCGGATTCTCTAATAAAGGCAGCCGTCGGCCTCAGATTATCAGCCACGCCATACAGTTTGTCTTGGACGCTGGTGTAAGTGGCCACCTCTTTCTTCTCAAGTCTGCATACTGGGGGCAGTTTTGTAGGATATAATTCCTATGATTTCTGCTTCCCCATTTGTGCCGACCTCTTCCTGCAGTAAGTTTTGGCCACCCTCATGATGGTAGGTCTGATATTCTTACTGCGTGGCTAAATCTCAGAGGCAGATTGGCGACCGTAGAATCCGTTATCCCATTCCTCATTGTTGAGGGATCGATGCACCATGTTGTGCACCTTACGGCCTGGTGCATCCGTTTTCTGCAAGCATGTTTCGGGTTAGCATTCCCTAGCGGACACGTGCATCAGATTTCAGCTAAACCTCCCTAGACGCCTCTTACGACATGCGTGGCAGGTAACAGTGGTTCTATTTTTACACCCCAAATTTGGGCCCGGTAACCACTCGGGCGAATGTGGCCAATAAATAAAGTACCATGCCTGCCACTGTAGACGATCATGTCTCTACACATTATCTCCTCTCTCTCTCTCTCTCTCTCCCTCTCTCTCTCCCCCTCTCTCTCTCCCTCCTCTCTTTCTCCTCTCTCTCCTCTCTCTCTCTCTCCTCTCTCCTCTCCCTCCCCTTCCCTCCCTCCCTCTCTCTCCTCTCCCCTCTCTCCTCCCTCTCTCTCCTCTCTTTCTCCTCTCTCTCTCTCTCCCTCTCTCTCTCCTTCTCTCTCTCCCTCTCTCTCTCTTCTCCCTTCTCCTCCCTCTCCTCTTCCCTCTTCTCCTCTCTCCTCTCTCTCTTCCCTCCCTCTCTCTCTTCTCCTCTCTCCCTTCTCTCTCTCCCTCTCTCTTTCTCTCTCCTCTTCTCTCCTCTCTCTCCTCTCTCTCTCTCCTCTCTTTTCTCTCTCCCTCTCTTCTCCTCTCCCCTCTCTGGTGCAGTTAATCAAATCTGACCACGACCTATTGTCGAATCCCAATCTCAGACCATTCAACATATTCCACGTCCAACATTACACGTGGTCATACAAATTAACATCATGAACTCAATGGTTTGATCAAAGCCAACAACATCAAAGTCTGGCTCACTAGATCAGAGATGACATCACAAAGAAATCAAGGTCACTATCACGCGATTAACAGAAGATTGAGTGACAGCTGCGCGTTCTAGCATTGTGTCCAAGTCATTCAGAATATGCAGTGACACGTGATGGGGAGAACGCTAATCGAAAAAGTGAACCATCATAGACCTGTTCGGATGACTGCGCCACAATAGCAAGATTAATTGAATTGGTTTCACTGTCGATGTTGACAAGTGTAATCATTGCTTGGTCTGCGTCGAGACAATGCCGTCCATTTCCTGGCAGAACCACCTGGCGCGAAAAGATCACAATCGATATCAATTACCCATACTTGTCCGTTACAACACTCTCGCTCGGGGTCTATGTGGTTAAGTGGTTAAGCGCTTGCCTTGCGGTCTGAATGTCCTAGTTTCGAATCCGGAACGCGCAGTTCTGTTCACAACTACATTTTTTTTTTCAGAGACCCCTAAGATTGTTGTCTGAGCTACGGAGTTCGTGCTTTGGGCACGACTTAACCATTCTTCTTCTTTTTTTGCGTTCGTTCTTTGCAACCAATTTTAATCACTCTTTGTGATATGTTTGATTTTTGCCAAGAAAGTGTATACGTTGCACATTGTTTGGTAGGCCCCTAAACGCATAGACTTCTACATGTTTAGGACACGTGCATCCGATTTCAGCCAAACTTAACAATTCAGCCACAGAGACGCTCTCGAAAGAATAGTGAACTTGGTTTTGACAGAACGAACGCAATCACACACACAACCCCCAATTGATTGTTCAAGTCACCATCATCAAATAGCTTGTCCTGAGCAGAATTTTGCCACCCCAACAGTCCTCTGCAATTTCTCTCTCTCTCTCTCTAGGCCAGATGTCCTGTCTCTGAAGTCGTCATGTTCAAACCATCAGTTACATCCTGAATTCATCTTCTCCGTGGTCTTCCTGTAGTAGTCTGCCAGGACCGGGTACAACCGTTCCCCAACCCCAGGTAGTAGCCAACAGACTAGACAGGTAGTTTAGATAGAGATAGGCTTGTAAAAGGGAGATAAGTAGAGACTTGGTGTTTGCACACCAAAACTGCTCACTATGAGCAGATAGCAACACTAGAACGAGACATTGACGTAGTGAAACTAGTTGACGTAGATTTGTTAGTACTGCTTAGCGACGTAGTGACAACATAGGAGACGAACATAAACACTGAAACCAGACAGACGTGTTTTGTCTGTGTCCAAGTAATATCAATAAAAATATACGAATGTCACAACATGATGGTTGTTTTCAGTGGCGGCTCGTCATTAGGGTCCAGTGGGGCTGGGACCCACCAACAATAATGTGTAACCTGCATTTATTAATTTATAAATTATTTGTTCATAATTATTACGTTTAACGTGATACTGATTAGCTTTGAAAATTATATAGCTCCTTCCTATTTAGTGCACTTCACGCTTTCTAGTGCACTATTTTTAAGGGACTAAAATATAATCTATCCCAAAATCATGATTTTTCGAAAATATTTGTTTGGCCCCACCAATTTAAATGATGACGAGCCGCCACTGGTTGTTTTACTATATTGTAACCGTCCTGAAGATGTATTGTCCTGAACTAAACCACATATTACATCAGACCACCACCACCAAGAACATCATCCCTACAACATTCCTCTTCTTCTCTTTGCCGGTATGCCTCCTTCCATGATGGTCTTCTCATACACCTCATGTCTTTTTATATGTCAAATCGTTCCAGTAAAACTTGCAAATTCTACGCCTAAGTTTCCTCTTCGAAAGCTCCATATCGACCAGTTGTTAAACCACTCTTTGTGACTTGATTGTGATCTGAGCCTAAGAGCGATTGTATATTACGCCAGTTTAAAGTAAAGTAAAGGAACCCTTTCATACC
Source organism: Arion vulgaris (assembly GCA_020796225.1). Taxonomy (NCBI): domain Eukaryota; kingdom Metazoa; phylum Mollusca; class Gastropoda; order Stylommatophora; family Arionidae; genus Arion; species Arion vulgaris. Next base: position 9,160,511 of record CM036775.1, read on the forward strand.
TCGTGGTATATAGGTCAATACAGTGTTAGGCCTGTATTTTCATTGACCATCGGCACACAATGGGTGATGTGGTCAGCATCACGCCAGTCGCCTTTACTTTCCCAGAGCATGTATGGCACCCAGTTGAGGCTGGGTCGACCTGAGAGCCGTCGCGGTGGGGAAAAATTCCACGCGCATTGCGGGAGCTGAACTCAGACCACCAGCCTTGCGAAGCGAGTTCACTAACAACTACGCTACAGCGGTTCTCATTACGCCAGTTACGCGCCTACAAATAGGCCAGCATAGTGGCGGTTCGTGACCATTTTTGTTGGTGGAGCCAGACAGAAATTTTCGGAAGAATCATGGTTTCAGTTAGGTTATATTTTAGTGTATAAAATAATAAATACACGTTACACCTTTTTTTTGCCCTTAATGACCTTAATTGTTAAGGCACCCAAAAATTTCACAGGCAGCTAAGCAACAGATGATCAACAGCATTTTTATACCTACTTTGTGTTACCAGAGCCAAACATGGACATTGAGCAAAGCGCAGTCACAAAAATAACTACATGTGAAATGCGTTGCCTGCGAAAAATTACCAATAACACAAGAAAAGACAGAATCACCAACATCAGCATAAGAAAGAAAGTTGGCACAAAACCGTGCTTGAATTACATAGATAAACAAAGAATGAAGTGGTTTGGCCACTTAATAAGAATGCATCCAAACTCCACAGTATACAGAGTCTTCTACAACAGAACATCGGGAAAGAAGGCAAGAGGAAGACCACGGAAAAGATGGTTAGATGGCGTAGCAGAATCCTGTGAAAGAGCAAAGATAACAATCACACAAGCCACCAGAACAGCGCAAAACAAAAACAGAAAACCACGACACTGGGCAACAACCCGGTAGCAGTGTGACGACACTGGGCAACAACCCGGTAGCAGTGTGACAACACTGGGCAACAACCCGGTAGCAGTGTGACGACACTGGGCAACAACCCGGTAGCAGTGTGACGACACTGGGCAACAACCCGGTAGCAGTGTGACGACACTGGGCAACAACCCGTTAGCAGTGTGACGACAAAAGAAGAAGAAGAAGAATGACGAGCCGCTGCTGGGCCAGTACATCCAATTTCTGCTACGTTTTTTACTTACTGGACAGACTCCTAGACCCTACCTCAGTCGCCTCTTACGACATGTCTTGTAGGTCGCAGAATTACTATTCTTTACTCCCCCTTTTGAGCCCCCGACAACACACAGGCGGAATGCCAAATAAGACTTGCAAATTGATCGTTCAACAAAGACTTGGGAAAATTTTAAGCTAAGTAACTATTCATCCTGAACTGCTTTATTCATTCTCACGGTTAGAATTGGCAGAGCGTGATAGCTTGAATAGGTTAGAGAAATCTATGATTGGGGCACACTTAGGATAGAAATGCCCCTTCTCTGTATCATGTATCTTTAACGAGGCTAGTTAGTTAGATTGCTGTTGATATAACAGGATTTCTGGTCAACGTTGTTATTGGTGTTTCATGGGGCAAATAGTAGCAGATCACGTGGGAATTTAATGAATTCGTTCTTGAGATTTTGGACACATATATATATACATGGCACTCTGCTGATATATATATACATGGCACTCTGCTGATATATATATACATGGCACTCTGCTGATATATATATACATGGCACTCTGCTGATATATATATACATGGCACTCTGCTGATATATATATACATGACACTCTGCTGCGACTGTGCAGTGCCGGGGCTCGCATGGGGAGCAAAGAATAGTACCACTACGGCCTACAAGGCATGTCGTAAGAGGCGAGTGACGTAGGACCTAGAGAAGCTACTACTCTAAATAAAAAGCGGCGCAGAAATCAGATGTGATGGCTTACTTGTAGACGCATAACTGGCACAACGTACAATCGCTCTTAGGCTCAGATCACATACAAATCACACAGAGTGACTTAACAAGTGATCGATATGGAGCGTTCGTAGAAGAAATAGAAGAAGAAGTAGAAGAAGCACTTTGCTGAATAAATACAAAATGAAATTTTTCGTTGCCTTTTCAGACCTTATGGTACGAAATGCCTGTCCCTACATATTTCTACACCCTAGTGTGAAGGAGGTAGGCGAGTCATTTCCTTTCCTCACGTGTACAACATCGAGTATGGGATTGAACTCACACCATTCTTGAGTCCGAGTTGATAGACGCTAACCCATCCCACCTTTGTCAAATACCATAAAGAAAAAAAAGTTTGGGAGTAAGCGGACAAGAGGAAGACAAGGAATATAACTATTTTCGTAGTTTTATGGGGTGGGGTAGCTAGCTCCACGCCCAACCTCCCTCTTACGACAAGCGTGGGAGGTAAAAGTGGTTCTATTCTTTAACCCCTTAATTGCCCGCGTGCCCAGTGTGTTCGTCGCGCGTTGGACTACGGGTGACTAGTCCTCTGTAAGTGCGGGTTCAATTCCGCGGACTGGAAGGAAAAGCTACAGGTTCCCCAGATTTACGGTGTTCGTGGCACCGAGCCGAAGGGTTACGATGTCCATGACACCGAGCCGAAGAGCTTTCAGCTCAAGTGCTTCTGGATCGAAAAAAAAAAACTTAATTTGGGCCATGGTAATCCCTCGGGCGACACTTGATGTAACTTGCGAAATGTCAAACATGAAAACAGAATGAACAGAGTCGTCGATAGTGTAGTTAACGCACTGTTCTGTCATCAACAGGGCTGTACACACCTGGACATGCTGGAGTACAGGGTAACGAGCTTGCTGACTTTCTTGCAAGCAATGCCCCGACTCAAGCTGGCAGAGGTATGGACAGAGCCGATATCGTCAATGCGGTACGCTTTAATTTATGTGATATGAGCGAGTCTCAGACTCTGAAACGAGTGCAGGAATTGGGAGTTGCTTTTGGACATGCCAGGCAGGGCCGTGTCTTCGTGGTAGAAAGAGAAGGTATACTAATCAACTTCTCATGGGTACGGTGAGCAAATGGACTTTGGGATGGCTGCTGCAGCGGAGGACAGCGTACGCATGGGAATACCCAATGTGCCATGACGTCGATCGCATAACAGAACATAACATAGCACAGCTCTAGTGAACAATGTCTGTTCTAAATACTGTGCAAAACTGCCCAAACTGTCAATATTTCTTTTTCTGCGTTCTCACTAGATTGGGATTTCGGATTCTCTAATAAAGGCAGCCGTCTGCCTCAGATTATCAGCCACGCCATACAGTTTGTCTTGGACGCTAGTTTAAGTGGGCCACCTCTTTCTTCTCAAGTCTGCATACTGGGGGCAGTTCTGTAGGATATAATTCCTATGAATTCTGCTTCTCCGTTTGTGCCGACCTCTTCCCGCAGTAAGTTTTGGTCACCCTCGTGATGATGGTAGGTCTGACATTCTTACTGTGCAGCTAAATCTCCGAGACAGATTGGCGACCGTAGAATCCGTTATCCCATTCCTCATTGTGAGGGTCACAGCACCATGTTATGCGCCTTACGGCCTGGTGCATCCGTTTTCTGCAAGCATTTGCTTCGGGTTAGCATTCCCAAGCGGACACGTGCATCCGATTTCAGCCGAACCTCCTTAGCCGCCTCTTACATGCGTGGCAGGTAACAGTAGTTATATTCTTTAGACTCAACATTGTCCCCGGTAACCACTCGGCGAAACTGTCAATATTAAATATTTGCTAGATTAAAGTGCAATCTTCTTGTGGAACAACACGTCCCTTTCAACCAAATACTGGCATATTCTTGGTTATACTAAGTAACATCTACGATGGTATGACAGGACCACGGGCATAGAGCTGTGGGATAGAGCGGGACAATGGCAGGTAGAACGAGATAAGAAGCAGAAGGTGGCGAAGGATAGGACACACACTAAGGAAACCCCCTGACAGCAACACGAGACATGCTCTCCGTGGAACCCGCAGGGTAATAGAGGTAAAGGAAGACACAGGAACACCTGGCGACGGGAGTTGGAGACGGAATGCAAGAAAATGGGGAAAGACTGGAGAGACCTGTAAAATACAGGGTGTTCAAGATAAAAGCAGCCCGAGTGACAAATCAACAGTTGCTTATTGCGTTGTGTCTATTTACTATTTAAACCAGTTCTGACTAGCTCGTCCTACGTCACATTTATTCATCGCCCCTTCCCGCACTAATTACCCAACCTTGACCTATACTACGTCATAACTGAACCTTCTCATTTTCATAAATATATGCCAGATTAGCTCCATTGCGTAGTGCTAGGTAAGGAGAAGGCAGACAAACTTGCTAAAAAGGGAGCAGAATGTGAACAAATAGATAATGAAATCACATACTTTGAAAAAAAAGAGCTATCATGGACATTAGAAAAGAACCTACACCATCCAACGATGACTACCACACACTTGACAGACAAGGACAGACTATCATCTTCCGACTCAGGATAGGTCATAATAGACAAATACCTATGCAGGCTGCGATTGTCCCCAACCCTCTGTGCCCTGTGACTCCGCTGAACAAACCACAAAACATGTCCTGCAAGACTGTCCCCTGTATGTCCTCCCAAGAAAGGAATGCTGGCCCTACAACACAACACTACATTCAAAACTACATGACACCAGAGACGAGCTCCAGACAACAGTCGATTTCATCATAAGAACGCGTCTAACGGTATAATCATCAAAACTACATGGTACTAGAGATGAGCTCCAGACAACAGTCGATTTCATCATAAGAACGCGTCTAACGGTATAATCATCAAAACTACATGGTACTAGAGATGAGCTCCAGACAACAGTCGATTTCATCATAAGAACGCGTCTAACGGTATAATCATCAAAACTACATGGCACTAGAGATAAGCTCCAGACAACAGTCGATTTCATCATAAGAACGCGTCTAACTGTATAATCATTAAAAAAAACGATCGCAAAGAAGAAGAAGAAGCTCCTTGACGACGATGCTTCCTTAACGACGAGGCTGCTTTTATCTTGAACACCCTGTATAAGCGGGATTGGAAGGCCTTGGCTGCGGACCTATTTCTCTCTAGGAGAGAGGGGTGAAGAAAAATAAGAAAACACTGCTACAAGAATAGTTAGTCTGCTGATCTGTACTCTCTGGCTCAGAGTTTGAGAAGCATCCATCCATGAAAATATCTTGCAACCATGGACATGGAACAAATATTATTATCAATACAACATTATACAACGTTACAAGGCGAGATAGGGTGAGAAACGAGAATATCAGAAGTTGGTACTATACCATGCTACAGTTACAGAAGTATCGTTGGTACTATACCATGTATACAGTACATCGAGAAGCAAAGACTCAAGTGGTTCGGACATCTAATGAGAATGGAACCACATTTACTACCATCACGTGCCTATAATAATCGACACTCAGGGCGCAGAGCACGAGGCAGGACAAGAACACGATGGATAGATAACATCTCAGAGTCCCTGCGAAAGCATGGACTGACAACGTCAAGCGCTACACACCTGCCACAAGATAGGAAACTAACTCGCCCCACGACGCTTCACGGCAAATGTGGTTAAGATAAGATAAGATAAGATAACGTTAAACAAGTACAATGACTCGTCTGCTTCTGATAGAGTCTTAAGTAAAGTTAATTACATATCCTTTACAGGACTTTGCGAATCAACCCCAGCTTTTTAACGCTGTTTGTGATTTTCTAGGCATTATTACGTTCAGTAGTTTGACATTACTTTCTGAACGGATGGTGCCATAGTCCTTTGTAAAATCCACGCGAAACAATTTTTCAACCACATTATCCGCAGCGTGATTCGAACTCAGAACGTCGGGGTTAATAGACCGAGTTACAAACGAGGGAGTCTTAGCTATGGTTTAATACAGGACAAGGGTAGGGACGGGGTGGAATTGGGTTGGTGGTATTAATAACAGTGTTCGTGTGTGTGCGTGCGTGTGTGCGTGTGTGTGTTCGTTCACTCGGTATGAATCCAGGTGTAGTTAATACTTCTTCTTCTTCTTTGCGTTCGTTCTTTACGAGAAATTTTAATCACTCTTTGTGATATGTTTGATCTTTGCCAAGAACGTGTATACGTTGCACATTGGTTTGGTAGGCCCCTAAACGCATAAGACTTCTACACGTTTAGGACACATGCATCCGATTTCAGCCAAACCTCCTTAGCCGCCTCTTACGACATGCGTGGCAGGTAACAATGGTTCTATTCTTTACACCCCAAATTTGGGTCCCGGTAACCACTCGGGCGACCTTAGTCGCTAATTACGACAAGCCTTGTAGGTCGCAGTGCTACTATTCTTTGCTCCCTTGCGAGCCTCGGCAACACTCGGGCGGTGGCTGCTAGCGAAGCGTGATATCGACTTTGCTGTCGGCGCTCTGTGTTTATTGTGCTATTTGACAAGTCATTGCTTTTTTTTTTTTACCAAATAGAAGAAATGTTGTCTGTGACAAATATGATCACATTTGAAATACATTTGATATTTGGTTATTTAGAGCAGAACTTGTGGCAGGGAAAATAATGGTTTCTTTGTGAAATGTATGCAACATGTTGACGTTAGCATTGAAGGAAGGGAAGGTTGGGTGGTGGAGGAAGGAAGGTTGGGTGGTGGAGGAAGGGAAGGTTGGGTGGTGGAGGAAGGGAAGGTTGGGTGGTGGAGGAAGGAAAGGTTGGGTGGTGGAGGAAGGAAAGGTTGGGTAGGGGAGGAAGGGAAGGTTGGGTAGGGAGGAAGGAAGGTTGGGTGGTGGAGGATGGGAAGGTTGGGTGGTGGAGGAAGGAAAGGTTGGGTGGGGGAGGAAGGGAAGGTTGGGTGGTGGAGGAAGGAAGTTTGGGGAAGGGAGGAAGGAAAAGGTTGGGTGGTGGAGGATGGGAAGGTTGGGTGGTGGAGGAGGGGAAGGTTGGGTGGTGGAGGAAGGAAAGGTTGGGTGGTGGAGGAAGGAAAGGTTGGGAGGTGGAGGAAGGAAAGGTTAGGTGGCAGTGCAAGTGATCCGAAGACTAAACTAAACTGAGAAATATACTGAGGAGATCGGATCACTTGTGGACCAACAGTGATAATAACATACGACTAAACTCTCTCTCTCTCTTGCGTTCCCGGCCTAGAATGATGGACCAACTTTTATCATGAATTTTACCGTGGTTTTTAGGGACTCTGTTCCTCCGTACAGCTTCTCGCGAAGCTCTGTGTTATGGGGCCATGTTTTTTTCTTATACCTGCTAACCGTTGACAGTCTTGCAGAACGTGTTTTGCCGTCATGTCCGCTTTTTTGCAGGGGCACAGGCTAGTTGTGCCAATCTTAAATTTGTGCAACATGTGCGCTCGGAGCTTGTTGTGTCCGGTACGGAGGTATGGCAACTTGTTCACTACGAGAGAGGCCATAGTATCCGTCGCTGTTGATATACTGAGGATGGTCTTTTGTCCATTTGCTTCTATAGTGCGATCCGATGGTTGTTTTAGCTTCCTCATAACTGATCTCGAGATCAGTCTGAGGTAGTCGCCGCCTTCTTTGGCTAGTTTGTCGACTGCTTCGTTTCCTTACGTTACAGTGTGATGGTATCCACTGAATGACGGTGCGTTTGAGTGAGCGCGTTAGTTCATCGAGGGCCGTTTGAGCTCATTCAGCTCTGTTTTGCAAGGACTTTTGAGTGCCTTGATGACCGATAGAGCATCGGTGAATATCACGACCTTGTTGCAAGCGGTGCCTATTCTTTCTACTAAACTAAGAACTGGTGGTGTTAGTTGTCACGTGCTGAGAGACATACTGAGGAGGCGATCACTGATGAACTAATTTGTTCGGTGTGCAGTGATGATGATCAGACGACTAAACTAAAACAAAGAACTGGTATCGTTAGTCACTCCACGCCGAGAGAAACATACTGAACAAAAGATCGGCGCACTTATGTAAACCTTCAACTACTAAATATTCATGACACGTGGATGATATAGTTCGACCTGACAGTTTCATTATTTCGTTTCTCTACCACAATCAAAATCTATTTGCTACATTTTATTATACCCTGTATTGATTTCATCTGTTAGAAGGTGTTGCAGAATTGATTCCTGTATCCAAGAATAACAAAGTTATCATCAAATTGTGTTAGAAGTATATTTGCTTAGCGATATCAGTCTAGCTCTCAACCATAATCAGAATGAATTTAAATTAACAAATCAATATTATTTTATATTTGGCTATTAAAGGAACACTTTTGGTTGTCTCTCTTAAGTTGTAAATTGGATAATACGTGGCGAGAATTGAAGGTATTAGGGATAATTTGTAATATTTTCTATTTAAACTGTTTGATTGTCTCGTGCGATTTCACCTGAGCAGGTGTCAGGAAAGGTCGAAGGAGGAGCAGGTGTTGTTACTGTTTCGATACTCGAGGCAGTAGAAGTTTCTAATCGATTCTTGTGAAAGAGTTAAAGAAATTATATTTTGGGATATTTCAGTAGTAGATATTTCTGTAGTAGATGTTTCTGTAGTAGATGTTTCTGTAGTAGATGTTTCTGTAGTAGATGTTTCTGTAGTAGATGTTTCAGTAGTAGATGTTTCTGTAGTAGATGTTTCTGTAGTAGATGTTTCTGTAGTAGATATTTCTGTAGTAGATGTTTCTGTAGTAGATATTTCTTAGTAGTATTCGAGATATTTCTGTAGTAGATATTTCTGTAGTAGATATTTCTGTAGTAGATGTTCTGCGTAGTAGATATTTCTGCTAGTAGATATTTCAGTAGTAGATATTTCAGTAGTAGATGTTTCTGTAGTAGATATTTCTGCTAGTAGATATTTCAGTAGTAGATATTTCAGTAGTAGATGTTTCTGTAGTAGATATTTCTGCTAGTAGATATTTCTGTAGTAGATATTTCTGTAGTAGATATTTCTGTAGTAGATATTTCTGTAGTAGATATTTCTGTAGTAGATATTTCTGTAGTAGATATTTCTGTAGTAGATATTTCTGTAGTAGATATTTCTGTAGTAGATATTTCTGCTAGTAGATATTCTGTAGTAGATATTCTGTAGTAACGAGTGATTTTCTGTAGTAGATATTTCTGTAGTAGATATTTCTGTAGTAGATGTTTCTGCAGTAGATTTTCTGAGTAGATTTTCTGTAGTAGATGTTTCTGGCGAATGAGGACGGCTCAATCTAGGTAAAACCAATGAGTTGTGTTTTTGTCGGGACATAAGAAAAATTATAATCTGAACAGTTTCATGGCGACTGAAATAGCCATCATCATCATCATCAAATAGCTTGTTCTGAGCAGAACTTTGCCACCCCAACAGTCCTTTAGAATTTCTCTCTCTCATATACCAAATGCTCCGTCTCTGCTGTCGTCATGTTCAAACCATTAGATACATCCTGAAATCCATCTTTTTCGTGGCCTTCCTCTTCTTCTCTTTGCCGGTATGCCTCCTTCCATGATGGTCTTCTCCAGCCCTTCATGTCTTTTATATATCCAAAATATCTCAATTTTCTCTTTTTATTTGTAGCATCAGCCAGTTTTCTTTGATTTTGAGTTCTTTCTGGATAGATCTATTTGTTCTCTTCTCTGTCCAAGATATACGAAGGATTCTTTTGTAACACTTATATTCAAAAGCACATATATGTTTTTCCATTGCTTTATTAAATGTCCATGCTTCACACCCATACGTTGCCACTGGGAATATGAATGCTCTTAGTATTCTGATCTTTGTTTTCTTATCACTTCCGTTCCATACTGTTTTTAGTTGGATAATTTTTTGTAAAGTCATGTTTGTTCTTCTTTTAATTTCCTTCATCCCATTTCTATCTGTTGTTAGCAGTGAACCAAGATATTCTCTCTCTCTCTCGCGATCACCTAAAAGACCGATGTACCAGATCTCTCCATAAATTCATTCATGTTGAAATCTGATTTATGCAGCCTTAGCATGGATGAGTTTCGTCACATCTTCAGCGCCATTTGGAGCTCTGTTGCTTATCCTTCGGCGATGTGTCCGTATTCAAACAGCGTTTACTGGGTTCGCTCTCCGTTAGCCATTGGCTGTCCCAAGCCGTCCTTCAAGGCAGCAGGTTGACTTCTACACATTTAGGACACGTGCATCCGATTTCATTCAGCCAAACCTCCTTAGTCGAATCTTACGACATGCGTGGCAGGTAAAAGTGGTTCTATTCTTTACACCCCAAATTTAGGCACAGGTTCTATTTGGGCCTAAGACTCGGGCGACCAAGATATTCGAAACTGTTCACATTTTAGACTTTCTCTCCGTTGATACTAGCCATGCGACCATTAAATACCACATCCACATGTTCCCCTGTATTACACGCCTTCTTCTTCTTCTTGCGTTCATTCTTTACGACCTATTTTAATCACTCTTGTGATATGTTTGATCTTTCAAGAACGTGTATACGTTGCACATTGGTTGTCAGGCCCCTAAACGCATAGACTTCTAAACGTTTAGGACATGTGCATCCGATTTCAGCCAAACCTCCTTAGTCGTCTCTACGACATGCGTGGCAGGTAACAGTGGTTCTACTCTTTACACCCCAAATTTGGGCCCCGGTAACCACTCGGGCGATTACACCGCCTAAAAATCTGTATTACATGTAGTAACCACAGTTGTTAAAAGATTGGTTATTGGTTACTAAACTGACGTCATTGCACTCCGGGTAGACCCATAGGTGCTCAGTCTTCTACAATATATATCGAAGAGTATGCATACTGATGGTTCCCGTAGCTCGCTGATTAAACACACCTCTCACTCTGCCTCTCAGGCATCCAGTTCGATTTGTACAACGGGTAAATCCAAACTGCTTAAATCGCTTGATCGATTCAACATCGATTTTAGTGTTCTCATCCAACAGACAGTCGCGAAGAGACCGAAGAATATCCCCTTATCTATCTTCAGCTCCCCAACAATCGATGCTGTTTATGCCAGTCTGTCCGCTCTCTCATTACCGTAAACACCCGCATGCTCAGGACAGTATATCCACGTAAGCCTCTGGAGGTTAGAAACTTATATAGACGACATCCACTCATACCGAAACCTGCCCTTCTGGATCTTGTAAAGCATCGACTGAGAGTCAAATACAACAACGGCCCCAGTAAATGGCCATTGGCCATTTGAGTTGTTCGTATGTGTCGATTCCTCCCGCCAATAATGGCTGACACATTCCGTTTCTGAGGACATCTTTTTTTGAGGTTGTTCTCTAGACAGTTGCAGTCCCCTGCTGACGAGATCTGTCTTCCCGGGTTTGTCTGGAGTCGTCCTACTCTAAATGACTTCAGCCTTCTGTTGCCGGGCTCACCCAGACTTTTATGCAGGGTGTGCTCCCTGTAGTTTAATCCCTTATGCTTAAGGGAAAGTGTCATAGACGTAGAAGACAAGACAAGAAAAAGGATGTCCTCCTCAAGAGAGAGCGAGAGGACAAGTGCTATTTGTCCCATAGCTGGGGGATGGGTTGGTTGCAGCCAGAGCATTTACCACTCGCCGGTGGATTCTGCGCTGTCACCTTATGAGGCCCCATCCTGCTCCCCGCCTTTTGGTCTGGCCTTTCACCTTCAGTCTGTTCGGCTTGGTTAGACCTGCCAGGAGTTAGACTCCCGCCGACATAGCCTGAAGAATCCTAAAGGCACACAAACCCTCCAACCACGATAAGGTAGGCTAATATGGAGGGCCCCAGTAAATTAAATCCCAGAGATCCAATGGAGGGCAGCAGTAACGGCCTCAACCTCCATCCTCATACTAGAAGTAGTTGTCCTGTATGCTCCACTTCGCTCTGCAACAACCCTACCGTGCGCATTAGCCAAGAAACCCCAGCCGGACTTCTCACAACGATGAACCGACCCATCGGTATACTCGTACAACAACATCATCATCCCTTGCATTATCTTCTATCAGCTGCTTAGCTTAACTGCGAGATCAGCCTTCATCTTGCGATCACTTCATAAAGACTTTTTATGATGTGATGGGCTCCCCGAGATGTCCTTTCAATATTAGGATACTGTTTGAGTTCTTTTTTTGCGATCAACTTCTATCTACTATGCTACTATTATGGTATGGGTCAAAGACAGGGTGGTGCGCTTGAGGTCTTCGCCGGTATCCTATAATTTACGCAATTTTTGTAAATAAACGTGGCGCTAGGTGGCGTTGATGTTAGGTTCTCGCCTGTCTTTTCCGGTGGGTAGGGGTTTAGGCATGTCGAAACAATTATTAAGGGAAATCTTCTTCTTCTTCTGCTTTGCGTTCGTTCTTTACGACCAATTTTAATCACTCTTTGTGATATGTTTGATCTTTGCCAAGAACGTGTATACGTTGCACATTGGTTTGGTAGGCCCCTAAACGCATAGACTTGTACATGTTTAGGACACATGCATCCGATTTCAGCTAATATTAAGGGAAATAAAATTCAGACAAGTAAAGTATTTTGGGCACATAAAAAGACATGACACCATGATAAAATCTTTACTAGAGGGAAAGTTGAAGAGCAAGAGGAAGACCGAGAGATAAGTGGGAGGGAAGACAGGTTACAGTCTGGCAGTGTGCAACACCAAGGCGAAAGACAGAGGATGCTGGAGATTCATTGCAGCCAACCTTCGATGTGCAGACGGCACCTGATGATGATGATGACTGGTTTAGGTGCTCTGTTCGTTCCCTCGTATAGACATTCAGGATATTTTTCCATAGATCCGAGATCTCAGTGTTGGTGAGATCAAGTTCCTAGTCTTATCGGAAACGAATGTTTGTGGGAACGTTTAGCAAGAGATACGCGCACCTAACCTCTATGTCAGGGGCGGCTGGTCATTAAGGACCCGTGGGGCCCGGGTCTACCAAAATCTCCCCAGAATATACAAATAACAGTAAATACTAAAATATTACATAACCCAAAAAAACATGATTTTTCCTAAAATCTTTGCTGGCCCCACCAGCAAAAATGACCACGAGCCGCCAATGCTCTATGTCAAAGAGACCCCCTCAACTCTTGTACCAGAAATAATGAATGAAAGTTCGAGAAGGTCTAGTCTCGACAAATCACTCAAGATCAATATTTAATAATTAACTCTTCATCCTAGCTGGCAACATCTCATTATCCGAACTGGCAACTTCAACGAAAAGAATGCTAAATCAATTTTTCACTTTAAACATATTTCCTTCAATTTCCAACCTGGCCTTACGGCGGGTAGCCAAGGTGATTATAATGCCATTCGTGGATTGGTTGATTCTTTAACCACTGAGAGATCGTTTGAGCGGAGTGTCTAAATGGGCAGAAACATAGATATCTTTTTCTTTTCTTCCACCATTTACTTCTTTATAGAGGCAGGGTGGGGGAGTAGTGATCTTTGCTTGTTTTAAGGCACTTTGTAAGCTGATATTCATTTTCGTAAGGCTGTTCTTGATGCCGTCACTCCATCTTTTGCGTGGTCTTCCTCTTGCTTTGTACTCATTCTACTTTTTCTGTGTGGCTCTCTGTGGTAGGCGATACCGGGCATTCTTGTCAGGTGTCCAAACCATTTAATCTGTTGTTCTTTTATGAATTGCATGACTGGTTTCACATCCAGTCTTCTTCTGATATCTTCATTTATAATTTTGTATCTCATTATCACAACTGCCTGCTCTTCTAAGACACCTACAGCTCTTCTAAGACACATGCAGCTCTTCTAAGACACCTACAGCTCTTCTAAGACACCTACAGCTCTTCTAAGACACCTACAGCTCTTCTAAGACACCTTCAGCTCTTCTAAGACACATGCAGCTCTTCTAAGACACCTTCAGCTCTTCTAAGACACCTTCAGCTCTTCTAAGACACATGCAGCTCTTCTAAAACACCTACAGCTCTTCTAAGACACCTACAGCTCTTCTAAGACACCTGCAGCTCTTCTAAAACACCTTCAGCTCTTCTAAGACACCTTCAGCTCTTCTAAGACACCTACAGCTCTTCTAAGACACCTACAGCTCTTCTAAGACACCTCAATGACTGTAGCTAAAGTTGGAAATGAAATGTACAAGTAACTGTTGATGTTCCCATTAATCCATTTCTCAACAGAATTTGATTGTTTATCTTGTCCTTTCTCTAATCTCTGTTTTGTCTCACAGTGCCAGGATAAGAAGATATTTCGTCTCTCTAGCGTAGAGGTTACGTGATCGTCTCTCGTGCCAAAGGCACCAGGTTCGCTCCTTCGTGGAGCCATACAGATATTGTTCCAGATATCTCTGATCTAACTGTATGTGAGATCGAGTTCCTAGTCCTATCGGAAACGGACGATAAAACGGAGGTCCTGTGTTCAAGTTGAGCACGTTAAAGAACCCTTGGCAGTTCAAAATCGAGAAGAGCAGGCTGGAAAGCCACAGCCTGGGCAGAATTCATTAGAAAAGATTTAAAATAAAGCTCCCACACAAATATCTTTCAATCGTCAAAAATTACATCCAGGACCCTCGCCGGTGCTATGGAGTTCGTGCACTGCAGCTGAGATCTTCAAGTGTAAGAAAGAGATCGGAACACATATGGTTACTCACCGAAGTGCAATGATGATAACTCTATCAATCAATCAATCAGTATATGAGGACACAGAGCCGCTAACATAATCCAGGGCAGTGGCGGCTCGTCATTAAGGGCCAGTGGGGCCGGGCACCACTAAAAATAATGTATAACGTGTTTTTATTATTTTATAAATTAAAATATAGCAACCAAAAACCATGAATTATCCCGAAAAAATGTCTGGCCCCACTAATAAAAATGATCACTATCCGCCACTGATCCAGGGGAATGGGTCTAAGCACTTTTAGGCTCCCTCCCTGTAATATTTAAAACGTATATAAACGTTCAACTTTCCGAGGCTTAGCTAGGCGCGCCCCCTTTTCTGGTCGACTATCGCTGGGTTGCCTGCTCTCTACATTCAAGGCCAGTGCTATCTGACACAACGAGCTCACGAGTAACATTGCACGAGCGAGCCTAAGTCGAGGGCAGAAAAAAACCGAGCACAACCGTATGCTATCTACACGTCCTCCCTGGAGTAACAGATCAAGGGAGGGAGAAATTAGGTTAATTTGGGAAAATTAGGTTAGCATGCTTTGGTTGTAACAATTACACACAATGGCTCTAGCTGTAGCAATCACATTATCATCATCATTATCACCAAATAGCTTGTCTCTGCGCAGAATCTCGCCACCCTAACAGTCCATCGGAATTTCTCTTCCTCTCTCTCTCTCTCTCTGGCTTTTGCCAGATGTCCCGCTTCTGCAGCTGTCATGCTCAAAACATCAGTTACATCCTGAATCCATCTTCTCCATGGTCTCGTCCTTGCCGGGATGCCTACCTCCATGATGGTCTATTCCATCCCTTCGTTTCTCTTTGAAAAAAATGAAAATCGTAACATTTCCTTTACATGACGTAACCATCAACCACAGTAAACGAGTCATTGATTTTCTAGGCACCATTTATACGTTCAGTAGTTTGTTATTGCTTTCTGAACGGTGAGGTCTATTTTAACCTTTCGTAAAAATCCCACGGAAACGAATTTGCTTCCAAAATGCCTGCCGTGGGGTTTGAACCAGGTAAGCTTGGATTGTGATCGAGCTGACTACCGCTTAAGCTACAGGCGCTCACACGTTTCCCCGTTTCTCTTTATATGTCCAAAATATTTCAATTTTCAAAGTTCTCTTCAAGTACTTTCAAGAGCTTGGGACAAAATTGTGGGACAAAGTTGTGGGACAAAGTTGTGGGACAAAGTTGTGGGACAAAGTTGTGGGACAATGTGCAGTAGGGGGAGTTTGACGTATCTGTTTCTCAAACGTAGTCTCTATATCGTTGCTACGAGAATATTAAACGTAGTCATACAGTGTTGTTACTAGACTACCACACGTGGTCCCTATATAGTTGTTACCAGAATATCAAACGTAGTCCTATATAGTTGTTACTAGACTACCACACGTAGTCCCTATATAGTTGTTACCAGAATATCAAACGTGTCATTATTTAGAACAACGTATCAAAAGTTGTTACAGAATATCAAACGTAGTCCCTATATAGTTGTTACAGAAATCAAACGTAGTCACTATATAGTGTGAGAATATCAAACGTAGTCCCTATATAGTTGTTACGAGAATATCAAACGTAGTCCTATAAGTTGTTACCAGAAATCAAACGTAGTCACTATATAGTTGTTACGAGAATATCAAACGTAGTCACTATATATTTGTTACCAGAATATCAAACGTAGTCCCTATAACGTTGTTACAAGAATATCAAACTTAGTCCCCATATAGTTGTTACCAGAATATCAAACGTAGTCACTATATAGTTGTTACGAGAATATCAAACGTAGTCCCTATATAGTTGTTACGAGAATATCAAACGTAGTCCCTATATAGTTGTTACCAGAACATCAAACGTAGTCACTATATAGTTGTTACCTGACTACAATAAGATCGTGTGCTGGCATGGCAGTTCAGGTAGCCCAAGCATGCAGCATCCGGACAGAGAGAGAGAGAGAGAGAGAGGAGACAGGCACAGAGCGAGAGAGAGAGACAGGCACAGAGCGAGCGAGATAGAAAGAGCAAGAAATATTTTTCAACCTTAAGTCTTTCAAATATTATTTAGTTCATAATCTTATAATAAATTAAATCAGATAGCCTTTGAAACAATGAAAATCAGATACGCCTTTGAAACCCAATGAAAAGTCGGATACGCCTTTTGAAACCAATAACAGACGAACCTCAAAGAAGGTTCAAACATTAGAGAGAGGAGGGGAGAGATAGAGGGGAGAGATAGAGGAGAGAGAGAGAGAAAATATGGGAACTTAAGGCGGTAAAGCTCTGCAGTGCTCACGATAAGATCATGTTTGTAAAAGTCTTTCATGCACATCCGTACATCTGTTGCAGATCTAGCACAGCGCCGCTCCGTGGACGGATGGAATGCCAGGCCTGGAAGTTGCATTAAGTGAATGTATGAGAAGGTATCAGAAGGGTAGGTTAGCTTATTGCATGATCTATTACAGAGGTGTTCTTCTGGAATATTATGTATGTAATCTTCAATTTCAGGTGAATGTGTATATGTTTGCGTGTATGGTTGTGTGTGTGTGTATGTGTGTACTTGTATGTAGTGTGTGTATATGTGTGTGTAAGCTCCTGCTGTTTTAGACCATTTGTCATGCTCTCTCTCTCCCTCGCTTTCTCTCTCGCTCTTTCTTCCCTCACCCTCGTTCTCCCACGCAATCTCGCTCTCCCACGCTCCCTCTCGCTCTCCCACGTTATCTCTCCCTTCCACACTGTCTCTCTCGCTCTCCACTCTCTCGCTGTCCCATGCTCTCCCACGCTCTCTCTCTCTCTCTTTCACACTGTCTCTCTCCCACGTTCTCTCTCTCTCTCCCTCTCTCTCGTTTCTCCACGCCTCTCCTCTCTCCTCACTCTGTCTCTCCTCCTCTCCACGTCTCTCTCTCGTTCCACTCTCTCTCTCCAGTCTCTCTCTCTCTCTTCTCCACGCTCTCTCTCTCTCTCTCCACGTCTCTCTCTTCCTCTCCCTCTCTCGTCTCCCGCTCTCTCTCTCTCTCTCCACTTCTCTCCTCCTCTCCACTCTCTCTCGTTCTCTCCACCTCTCTCTCTCTTCCCTCCCTCTCTCTCTCTCCCTTCTCTCCTTCGCTCTCCCTCCTCTCTGCTTTCCCCCATCGCTCTCTCTCTCCCTCTCTCTCTCTCGCTCTCCCACGCTCTCTCTCTCGCTCTCCCACGCTCTCTCTCTCCTTCCGTCCCTCACTCTATATAAAATATATATTTAAAAAATAAAATGAGCTGAGTTTACCCTTTATGCCTCGGTCCCTCTCCGCAGAACGGCGCACCCCCTGCAGAGTTTATTACACAAATCATGAACTCCGTAGCTCCGGTAACAACACTATAGACCACGTGAAAAGAACACATTCGTGAACAGAACAGTGCGTTCCGGATTCGAACCCATGACCTTCGAAACGCAAGGCAACGGGTTAGCCGCTTACCCCCTGAGCTCTCGGGCAAGTAAGGAGACAAAGAGATGTAAAACAAAAGTAATGACAACGTGCTAAATCGGTGAGGAGAGAGACGAGAGGTGAGAACGGAGATAAGTGAGAGATGTGACAGGTGAGAGAGGAGACAGGTGAGAGGATACAGATGAGAGCAGGTAGGGAGAGAGAAGACAGGAAGACAGGTGATAGAGGAGACAGGTGATAGAGGAGACAGGTGAGAGATGAGACATGTGATAGAGGATATAAGTGAGAGTGGTGACAGGTGAGAGAAGAGTGGTGAGACAGGTGAGAGAGGATACAAGTGAGAGAGGAGATAAGTGAGAGGTGACAGGTGAGAGAGGAGATAAGGAGAGGTGACAGGTGAGAGAAGAGACATGTGATAGAGGATACAGGGGAGAGAGGAGGCAGGTTAGAGAGGAGACAGGTAAGATATGAGACAGGTGAGAGAGGAGGCAGGTGAGAGGAGACATGTGAGAGAGGATATATGTGAGAGTGGAGACAGGTGAGAGAGGAGACAGGTGAGAGAGGAGACAGGTGAGAGAGGATACAGATCACAAGGGATAAAATACAGAACAAATCTGAACAGAGTAAATGCATGGCGCGGAAACATATCATCAATAGATAAAAGGTTTCAGACATCAACAGACGAAGAATTGAACTCATTACTCCGAGTTTACCCATACGGCTCTACCCCTAAACGCAGAAACGACACGCCACCTACAAAGAGTATTGTCGTACCTTATTCCTCTCCGCTCCTCGTGGAGCATAGGGCTTCAACAGTTGTTCGTCACTCTTCTCGGTCTCTTCTGGCTGTTTTCTTTATGGTCTCCCAGGATAGTAGAGCACTCTTCAGTTCCTCAAGAAAACTTTGTCTCCAGGTCTGTTTAGAGCCCTGTTTCCCAACGTGGGGCCTACGCCCTACAGGGGGGCATTTTCATCATTAATGGGGGCAATGAACTCGTTAAGAATTTAACTAATGTTCATGTTATTGCAAAACCGATATATCAGTTTTTCGATGTCTGTCGACAAAAATGAATGTTGCTTCACAATCACGTTACTGAAGTTTAAATCATAATTTTAAAAGGGGTGGATCATACGAATTTTTGAAAAGCTTTGGTGGGGCATAGCACAAAAAGGTTGGGTAACACTGGTTTAGAGCGTCCTCTTTTTCGTTTTCTTTGCGGGTTCCACGCAAGTGAAGAGTATTGCATATAGCTCGAACTCTATAACCCTACGTGAACCGTTTACGTGGTTCAGATTCAAACCCGCGACCTTTCAGAACGCAAACCAAACGTCTTACCTACTTTGCCACAGAGAATCCTAAATGCTAAACAATAGGAACTGATATCTAGGACATGCGTTTATGGAGACCCATGATCGCCTACGCCAGCCGGCAAAGCACATGATGATGATCGTATCCCACCTACACACCCCCACCCCACCTAACAAATAATCCATACGCCCAAACATCTGTCTGTCTTTCGTGTACTTAAACCGGAAGTTAGATGTTGCCATTTTGAATTCGTGTCTGCACGTCACCAGACGATACATTTGAAGGACAGATTCTCAAAATATGAAACAAGACCCAACGTCAGACTTCGGTTCTCACCTCTTTAGATAGTCCGCCAGCACTCTATAACTACTCGACTATGTCAGCTCTCTAGTTGCTGGACTACGTTAGCTCTCTATAAATACTTGACGTCAGCTTCTGTTGTTGGACTACGTGAGATCTCTATCAATACTGACTACGTCAGCTCCTAGATAGTCGACTACTTTAGCTCACTAGATACTCGACTACGTGAGTTTCCTAAACACTGGACTAAGTGAGCTCTCTATCAATACTTGACTACGTCAGCTCTCTAGTTGTTGGACTACGTGAGATCTCTATCAATACTTGACTACGTCAGCTCTCTAGATAGTCGACTGCTTTAGCTCACTAGATAGAGAGAGACATTTGAGAGGATACAGGTGAGGTTGATACAGGTAGAGAGAGATGTTAGACAGGTGACAGATGAGAGAGGAGACATATTAGAGAGGAGACAGGTGAGAGAGGAGACTTGAGAGTGGAGACATGTGACAGAGGAGACATGAGAGAGAGTTAAGTGAGAGAGGTGACAGGTGAGAGAGGAGACGTGAGAGTGGAGACATGTGACAGAGGAGACATGTGAGAGAGAAGTTAAGTGAGAGAGGTGACAGGTGAGAGAGGAGACGTGAGAGTGGAGACATGTGACAGAGAGACATGAGAGAGAGTTAAGTGAGAGAGGTGACAGGTGAGAGAGGAGACGTGAGAGTGGAGACATGTGACAGAGGAGACATGAGAGAGAGTTAAGTGAGAGAGGTGACGGTGAGAGGGATACAGGTGAGACTCGTGAGTTCCTAAACACTGACTACGTAGCTCTCTAGATACTCGACTATGTCAGTTCTCTATATACTCGACTATGCTCACTCTAAATACTCGACTATGTCCGGTCTAGAGCTATTGGACTACGCAAACACAAACACACAATCCTAAATAGATAAACACAGACAAATATACAAAAACAGACATCGAGAAAATAAAGAAATATCTTACCTGTTCACCCTTAAATGTTACAGACAGACAGACCGACAGACAGACATCGAGAAAACAAAGAAATATCTTCCATGCTGCCACACCTGTTCACCTCTAAATGATACAGACAGACAGACAGACTTCAACAAAGGTCATATCTCTAATCGACACCTGCTCGACAGATCTAACTTAGACAGACAGACACAAACAGGCAGACAACAGACAGAGAGACAGATACGGATAAAACAAAGACCACCTCCCGACTCGGCACCTGCTCGATTCTTCATTGTCAAGTGAAATTATTCCTGATTTCAACTAACATTCAAATGCGTGTATAGGATAGTTGAAATTTGAAATTATCGTCGGACGAAGCCGGTGCTAGCAGATTACACGCACCTGATGTTCATGTGGTGGTTGCCATGGAGACGGGAGTCGAAGACTTATTGAAGACGGAGAAGAAAGCTTGGTACCAGGGATTGAAGTGTTGTAAACATCGGTGGAGGCGGGAAATCACGGAAGAGGCCAGGAAGACAATTTTTATTTGAAGTGGTACTCGTCAAGTTTTTCCGTGGTATAGTCTGGAACAAGACCTTCTCAGTAATGTCAGCTAACGAAATTTTCTTCTTCCGAGGCTCCATTTCTTCTTCTGCTTCTTCTTCTTCTCTTCTACGAGGGCTCCATTTCTTCTTCTTCTTCTTCTTCTTCTTCTTCTTCTTCTTCGAAGGCTCTATTTCTTCTTCTTCTTCTTCTTCTTCGAAGGCTCCATTTCTTCTTCTTCTTCTTCTTCTTTCTCGAAGCTCTATTTCTTCTTCTTCTTCAAGTCTCCATTTCTTCTTCTTCTTCTTCTTCTCGAAGGCTCTATTTCTTCTTCTTCTTCTTCTTCTTCGAAGCTCATTTCTTCTTCTTCTTCTTCTTCGAAGTCTCCATTTCTTCTTCTTCTTCTTCTTCTCGAAGGCTCTATTTCTTCTTCTTCTTCTTCTTCTTGAAGCTCATTTCTTCTTCTTCTTCTTCTTCGAAGTCTCCATTTCTTCTTCTTCTTCTTCTTCTTCTTCGAAGTCTCCATTTCTTCTTCTTCTTCGAAGTCTCCATTTCTTCTTCTTCTTACTCATTTCTTCTTCTTCTTCTCTTTCTTCTTCTTCTCTTCTTCTCTTCTTCGAAGTCTCCATTTCTTCTTCTTCTTCTTCTTCTTCTTCGAAGTCTCCATTTCTTCTTCTTCTTCTTCTTCTTCGAAGTCTCCATTTCTTCTTCTTATCTTCTTTCTTCTTCTTTTCTTCTTCTTCTTCTTCTTCTTGAAGGCTCCATTTCTTCTTCTTCTTAAGTCTCCATCTTCTTCTTCTTCTTGCTCATTTTTTCTTCTTTTCTTCTTCTTCTTCGAAGTCTCCATTTCTTCTTCTTCTTCTTCTTCGAAGTCTCCATTTCTTCTTCTTCTTCAAAGGCTCCATTTCTTTCTTCCTTCTTCTTCTTCTTCTTCGAAGGCTCATTCTTCTTCTTCTTCTTCTGAAGGCTCCATTTCTTCTTCTCTTCTTTCTTCTTCAAGGCTCCATTTCTTCTTCCTCTTCCCCGAAGGCTCCATTTCTTCTTCTCTTCTTCTTCTCTTGAAGGCTCCATTTCTTCTTCTCTTCTTCTTCTTCTTCGAAGGCTCCATTTCTTCTTCCTCTTCTTCTTTCTTCTTCTTCTAAGGCTCACTTCTCTTCTCTTCTTCTTCTTCGAAGGCTCCATTTCTTTCTTCTCTCTTCTTCTTCTTTTTCCCGAAGGCTCAACTTCTTCTTCTTCTTCTTCGAAGGCTCCATTTCTTCTTCTTCTTCTTCTTCTTCTTCGAAGGCTCCATTTCTTCTTCCTCTTCTTCTTCTTCTTCGAAGGCTCCATTTCTTCTTCTTCTTCTTCTTTAAGGCTCCATTTCTTCTTCTCTTCTTCTTCTTCTTGAAGGCTCCATTTCTTCTTCCTCTTCTTTTCTTCTTCGAAGGCTCAATTTCTTCTTTCTTTTTCTTCTTCTTCTCCTAGATAAATAATATTTCTTCTTTCTTCTTTGAACGCTCCATATCAACAACTTGTTAAACTACTCTTTGTGATTTGTTGTGATCTGAGCGTGGCCACCGCTAACTGAAGACCAACTAGCTCAGACTGGAAAACCAAAATTTCTATTTAATGGAGGCTGGTTTTTGTATATGTTTTATAGAACAATGTAAGCTTTTTTTTTTTTTTTGCAATGTTACTCAATTCTATTTGGACGCTGACAACAAACGATAGAAGAAAACTAGTCACAACAGAGATGAAGTGTCTACGCAGAATGCTGGGTGTAACAAGAAGAGACCGGTTGAGAAATGAAGACATCAGGAAAAAGTGGATACAACATCAGTACTAAACTTCATCAAGAAACAACAAATTAAATGGTTCGGCCACGTAAGCAGATTGCCATCAGACAGTGCACCCCAAAGAGCAATGCTGCTCCGATACAATGGGTACAAAGCAAAAGGCCGGCCACGCAAAAGATGGACCTCAGAGATAACAGAGGCGACGAAAGGGACTATCTACGAAGCGCATACTAGGGCCCGTTTTAGAAATCTCTTCCTGACCTGACGCAGTGAGGCATACAGGATTCGAGAAAGAAGAAGAAGAAGAGAACTCAATTCTATAAGTCCATGGTTATTTATTAACGAAAAATGTTAATAATATTGATATTCCTTATTGTTAAACTTAACTTGTTGTATAATATAATCTTGATTTAGCATGTTGTATTGTTTTTAAAATGAATTAGTCTATATACAACAATACTGGAATGCGAGGGTCACGCGACAAGTGTGGTCTTATTTCTAACTGAGCCCGCCGGCCGTATGTTATCGGAGACCCCGTCTGAGCCTAAGAGCAACTGTACGTTATACCAGATATGCGCCAGCAAATCCGATTTCTGTTACGCTTTTTATTTACTAGGGTAGCTTCCTTAGACCCCTACCTCAATCGCCTCTTACGACATGCCTTGTGGGTCGCAGTGTTACTATTCTTTGATCTCCTTGCGTGGCCCCAGCAACACACCGGCGCATACAAATAATAGAGTGAGATATATGTATATATACAGTGACGGCTCGTCATTAAGGGCCAGTGGGGCCGAGCCCCCACCAAAAATAATATGTAACGTATATTTATTATTTTTTAAATTAAAATATAACCTAACCTAAAACCATGATTTTTCCGAAAATTTGTGTCTGGCCCCACCAACAAAAATGAGCACGAGCCGCCACTGTATATATATGGTATTTTCGTCTTTACAACCGGGTCTATGTGGTGTAGAAATGCGGTGCTGGCCTCTCACTTCTAAAGTACTCGGTTCAATCCTTAGTGGCATCAGCAGGATATTTTTCCAGAGATCCCTGATCTCAGGGTGGGTGAGATCGAATTCCTAGTTCTATCGGAGACGGACGACAAAACATAGGTTCTGTGTTTAAGTTGAGTATGTAAAAAAGCGCATGGCAGTTCAAAATCGAGAAGAGTAGGCTGGAAAGTCGCTGTCCGGGAAAAATTAATTCGAAAAATGAAATTCCTTCAAAATATTTTCACTATCTTAAAAATTACATCGGGGACCCCAACGGTGCTACGGAGTTTGTGCACTGCCGCTAAGATCTTCCTGTGTAAGAAAGCTATTGGAGCACAGATGGTTACTCCTTGAAGTTCAATCACGATCGTCCTATCAAAAATGAAACAGTCTACGCCTGCGACGACACATATGTTCACATTCCAGGTCTTATTCCATCATCTCCCTATTCTTCAGTCTGATCCTGAGACACGTTCAGTCTTCCAACACTATCCTTTGGTGGCGTACAGACGGGACAGAAGCCTCAAGGATTTGTTGGTACACAGTCGCCTCAAGCCTAACATCCAGAGTCACTTTGGCACCATCCAATGTGGCCGTCGGCGCTGTAATACATGTGCATATGTAATACAGACCCGTACTGTCTCTTTCCAAAAGCTACCTATATCATTCAAGACAGTTTCACGTGTGAGTCCCGCAATATCATCTATGCTATCACCTGCAAACGATGCCATAAGGCCTATATTGGAGAAACCGGTAAGAGGCTCAGTGACCGATTCGCCCAACACTTACGCGATATTCGCCAATGCTCTGTGACTCCTGTGGCCACTCATTTCAATGATACTGGCCATTCAGGAGTTGACGATGTCCAGGTCACAGCCATCCGATCATGTTCCTCCGATGATCGCAGTCGATTCGCCCTGGAGAACCGTTTTATTTCATTCTATGGCACTTTGCGACCTCTTGGACTCAACGCATTACATTCCTATGCTTCTTAGTACTGTCTTATCTCGTGCCTTGTTATCTATATGTGTGTTTGCTCCATATATGTGTCATTTATCCACTATATTTTTTATTGTTCCTCTCCTTTTCCACTTTCGGTTTTTGTGTTGCACTCATTTCGTTGTTCGTTTTATTCCCAGATTTTCATCAGATAGGTTTATGTTTCCACATGTAATCGTCCATTTGTAGTGTTCCTCGAAATTCGTCATTCTTGTTGTATTGTTTGCTTGATAAAGGTCTTTTGGTCGAAACGTTGCTATTTATCGTCACTGTTTATGTATTTTGTAAAACTGTAGTACTTTGTTTTACGTGTTTACCTATTTTTCCAAGTTTTACTGCAGTCTCCACCCTTTTTCGATATGTTCACATTGCACAACTCAGAAATATCGAACGTTTACAGTATTCAAAATCCAAGCAGCTCCTCCCCCGCCCGCCCTGTTTGTTGCACATATTGTTTCTTAGTAAATCGGTCAAAATGTCTGCTTACTGTAATCCTTAAACAAATACTATCAAGCTGTCGCTGTCGCCGAAGGTACAACACTATCATACAACTGGAACCTGGATATGAGATCCGGCACTCGCCATGTTAATAAACATGTCAAGAAGATTCCTCCTCCGTGAACCGTTATTGACGTCCCCTCCACACACGAACCAAGTTATTTATAAGTCAATATGGCGGTCAGTGTATTGGTTATTGGTTATTGATTCTTTACTAAACTGACGTCATTGCACTCCGGGCAGACCCATAGGTGCTCAGTCTCCCAACAGATATCGAAGAGTATGCATACTGATGGTTCCGTGGCTCGCTGATTAAACACACTCCCTACTCTGCCCCTCAGGCATCCAGTTCTACTTTGACAACGGGTAACTCCAAATTCTTTAAATCGTGGACTATTTTAGTGGCTTCATCCAACAGGCAGTCGTAAATAGACCGAAGAATATCCCCTTATCCATCTTCAACTCCCCAACAATCAATGCTGTTGATGCAAGCCTGTCCGCACTCTCATTACCGTAAACACCCGCATGCCCAGGACATAAGCCGCTGGAGATTAGAAACTTCTATAGACGACATCAACTCATACCGAACCTGCCTTTTTGGATCTTGTGAAGCATCCCCCTTTTCAATCCTATCATTGGTCTTATTAATCAATCATTCAATCACGTGAAATACAAAACAAAACAAACTCGTCTCCGCTCCTTGTGGAGCATATGGCTTCAACAGTTGTTCGTCACATTTTCCATCTCTGGCTACTTTCTTTATAGTCTCCCAGGATAGTCGTTCACTCTTCAGTTCCTCAAGAAGACTTCGTCTCCAGGTCTGTTTAGGACGTCCTCTTTTCCGTTTTCTTTGTAGGTTCCACTCAAGTGCTTGTCTAGTGATACTCGACTGTGTCTTCATTAGGATATGCCCAACCCATCACTATTTTCTTCCCCTTGATCTGGGCCATCATGGGTTCCTGTCCTGTTCTTATCCACAGGTCTGTGTTTGCAACTCTGTCATACCATTTCAGTCTGAGAATCCGTCGAGGACATCCGTTGATAAAGGTTTGATTCTTATTTGTATTTAACTTGGTGACTCGCCACGTTTCCAAGTTAGAGTGGTTTGCCGTCCGTTCATCCATCGGGGGCTCTTGTTTATTTGAGAATGTTTTATATATCTCTACTGAAATAGTGTTGGGGGCCCTATTTGGACCTATCTGTTTTCTCTTCACTCGCACCACCCTCCAACCCCTTCCATAAAACCCTTGCTGGATGGACGAACGGACGAACGGACTAAATAAAGAAGGGAAGTAAGCATATGAAAGCATCTAATCTGACTTACTGCCCTTGATATTGGACACTGAGGTCAAAGGTTGAGCACATCTCTGGTAATGAAAGACTAGACATATGGATCTGACAGGACGTAACATCCCGTTAGCTAATTACAGGAGGAGGAGGTGGAAGTATGACCCCATAGACAAAGAGGATGTCGAAGTGGTGTTAGAGAGCGAGAGAGAGAAACAGAAAGAGAAACAGAGATAGCGAAAGAGAGAAAACGAGAAAGAAACAGAGAGAAAGAGAAATAGAGAAAGATAGAGGAGAGAAACAGAGCGAGAGAGAGAAACAGAGAGAGAGAAGCATAAAGAGAGAGAGAGAGAGAAGAAGAGAGGGAAGAGAGAAAGACAAATACAATAAAGAGAGGAAGCATAAGAGAGAGTGAGAGAGAAAGAGAGAAGATATGGATATGAGACGACAGTTGGAGAGAGAATGTAATGCTGATAGAGAGAGATGAGAGAGAGAGAAGGAGAGAGAGAAGAGAAAGAGAGAAGAAAGTGAGAGAGAAGAGAGAGAGAGAGAGAGAGAGAGAGAGAGAGAGAGAAGAGAAGAAAGAGAGAGAGAAGAGAGAGAGAGAGAGAGAGAAGAGAGAGAAGAGAGAGAAGAGAGAGAGAGAAGAGAGAGAAGAGAGAGAGAGAAGAGAGAGAAGAGAGAAAGAGAAAAGAAGAGAGAAAGAGAGAGAGAAAGAGAGAAGAGAGAAAAGAGAGAAAGAGAGAGAAGAGAGAGAGAGAAAGAAAAGAGAAAGAGAGAGAGAGAAAGAGAAGAAAGAGAGAGAGAGAGAGAAAGAGAGAGAAGAAGAGAAGAAGAGAGAGAGAAAGAGAGAGAGAAGAGAGAAGAGAGAAGAAGAAGAAGGAAGAGAGAGAGAGAGAAGAGAAGAGGAAGAGAGAAGAAGAAGAGACAAGAGATAGAGATAGAGAAAAGCAGAGAGACTGATGATAGAAAATAAAACAAGAAAGTTGGAGGAGGAAGTGAACACAAGCTACAGGGTGAGGAGGGAGATGGGATGCTAGACATCCAAGTGAGGTAACTGTGTCTGTGTGAGGAGAAAAAACAGGGGATGAGAGAACAGTCTGAGAAACTGTCTTTTTGATAACACAGAGAAAGCAATGACTTTTTCATAACAGTTTATGCCTCTTTTCTTCTTCTTCTTCAAGCGCTCCATATCGACCAGTTTAACCGCTCTTTGTGATTTGTATGTGATCTTTCCATGTGGGCTGGGCCCGTGTGAGTGCTGGGGACCGTGTGGGGCTGGGGCCTGTAGTGCTGGGGCCGTGTGGGCTGGACCGTGTAGTGCTGGGGCCGTGTGGGCTGGGCCCCGTGTAGTGCTGGGGCCGCGTGGGCTGGAACCCGTGTAGTGCTGGGCCGTGTGGGCTGGGGCCCGTGTGAGTGTGGGGCCCGCAGTGGTGGAACCGTTGTGCTGGGGCCCGTGTGGGCTGGGGCCCGTGTAGTGCTGGGGCCCGTGTGGGCTGGGGCCCGTGTAGTGCTGGGGCCCGTGTGGGGCTGGGCCCGCTCGTGGTGCTGGGGCCCGTGTGGGGCTGGGGACCGTGTAGTGCTGGGCCGTGTGGGCTGGGGCCCGTGTAGTGCTGGGGCCCGTGTAGTGCTGGGGCCCGTGGGGATGGGACCGTGTAGGCTGGGCCCGTGTGGTGCTGGGCCGCAAGGGAAGTAAAGAATAGTACCACTGCAATCTACAAGACATGTCGTAAGAGGCGACTGATGTAGGACATAGGGAAGCTACCTAGTAAATAAAAGCACGCAGAAATCGGATGTGCTGGTCTACTTGTAGGCGCATAACTGGCACAACTTACAATCGCTCTTACGCTCAGATCACATACAAATCACACAGAGTGGTTAACAAGTGGTCGATATGGAGAGTTTTCAAAGAAGACGAAGTATGTGATCTGAGCCTAAGGGTTTAGATTAGCCTACATATAGGCCAGCACATCATATTTCTGTTCTGCTTTTTATTTACAAGGGTAGCTTCCTATACCCTACCTCAGTCGTCACTAACGGCATGCCTTGTAGGTCGCAGTGTTACTATTCTTTGCTCCTTGCGATTCCGACAACACATGGGCGCAGGTTGATGCCAGTCTGGTCTTCTCAATTTCTACGTAGTAAATTAACAATTAAAATTTATTTTGCCCCCTCCTGGACAAATTTCTGTTACGCCCATGCACCCAGGGGAGGGGGCGGGGGGCAATGAACCGTGTACCTTTTGGCACAAATACTGACATACTGATGCGAGTCATGGACAATGAACACACAGATCGAAAAATCTATGAGAGCCACAGAAATGTGGTTTTACAGAAGAATGATGAGAATCCCATGGACTGCTAAAATGACTATTGTTGAGGTGTTGAATGAGATAAAGACACAAAGAAAGCTTATTATCAATATAAGAAAGAGGCAGTCATCATTTTTCGGGCATGTGATGAGGAGGGAGGTTTAGAACACATTGTGGCAACCGGTAAAATCGAGGGTAGACGAGACAGAGGAAGACAGAGAGAGAAAAAATGTTGGATAGCCTGACTTCATGGCACGGTAGAGCATCAACATCTGAGTTGATAGCAAACAGCAACGACAGAGATTTGTGGAGATCCATGATCGCCTACGCCAGCCGGAACGGCACCTGATGATGATGACCTTTGGAACGAGAGACGAGCACAAAACCTCCAAGCTACGGACACCACCTGTTGAGAGGGAACTGATTTAATGAAATACGCACTGGAATATAACGAAACCGGAAATCAGGTCACAAACTTAAGTACGGGTCAATGACTACGTTTGTGTCAGTTGTGGGCATGTGTGTTTCAGATGCATGTCTGTATGTCAACGGAGAATGTGATCGTGAGAACGTTAACGGGGTCATGAATATAAGGTTATACTTGAGAGATCCCTGATCTTACTGTAGGTGATATCGAGTTCCTAGTCCTATCGGAGACGGACGATAAAACGTAGGTTATGTGTTCAATTTGAGCACGTAAAAGAACCCTTGGCAGTTCAAAATCGAAAAGAGCAGGCTGAAAGCCGAAGGCAAGAAGGAGACTGGATGTGAAACCAGTCATGAAATTCATAAAAGAACAACAGATTAAATGGTTTGGACACCTGACTAGAATGCCCTGGTATCGCCTACCACAGAGAGCCACACAGAAAAAGTATAATGAGTACAAAGCAAGAGGAAGACCATGCAAAGGATGGAGCGACGGCATCAAGAACAGCCTTACAAAAATAAATAGCTTACAAAGTGCCTTAAAAAAAGCACACACAAGATCACTACACCCCTTCCTCCCCAACACTTCTATAAAGAAGTTTTTTTTTCTTTCGTCCGCTTTCAACTCAGACGAAGTTTCATCTCTGAAACTGATTTTTGCGTGAAAATCCGTTTTTCCAATTTCTTACAATGGCAGCAGCTTGCACATTGTAAATTACTTGACACTGGCAGCCGTGTGCTCAATGTACTCGTAATTAGTATTCCTCGCCATACAGGCAGATTTTCTCCAACTTCAGAGGTACTCAGTTATCGTCCTGAGTAAGACCAGGGGACTCGAACAAATGCCGGATAGTAGGTTCGAACCCGAGCTATGAGGCGTCTCACAGCTAGCAGGCAGAGCTACTATCAACTACTCTAGGCAGTCCCCTATAAAGAAGTAAATGGTGGAAGAGAAGAAGAAGAAGAAGATTACAGCTACAAGAAAGTGTGTGTGCATGTAAGTGTGTACTACACACCACCAACATACCCGAGTACCTTGTCCTATTTGGCTATAAATTCCAACACATACTTAGAAGTACAGTTAGTTCAGACACCCCCTCCACATCACAACGTAACCGCTGAATCAACAAACTTTAAACACACAAAACGTGAATAAAATTTTATGGGATCATTATTTCAGTCAACACCGTCCGGTTACTCAATGTATGAATGAAGCAGGCGACAAGTCGATCTTCTGTGCGGACATTTTTAACTTGTATAATTCAAAGATTGAAATGAATAGGCTTGTGTGTTCAGTTCGGTTGAAAGCGAGGAGAAAAAAATGTGAAGTTAGAAGGGGGGACATGTCTTCTGTGACAGTGCAGACATGTTGTGTAATAAGACATGTGTTGCAGATTTTGTTTTCTTAATCTTTCTTTCTTTCTTTCTTTTCTTCAATCCTGTTTTGTCTGACAGCGTTAGGATAAGAAGAGATTTCTAGAACGAGCCCTTTTGTGCACTTCATAAAGGCTCCTTTTGCTTTGTAATCATTGTATCGAAGCAACACTGCTCTTTGAGGTCAGTGCCGGATTAGGCCAGAGCGGGGCCTGTAGCAAATTTTAGCGCGGGGCCCTAGGTTTTGTATGATAATAAAATAAAACACAACTTTTACAAACAAACTTGTCTCGATTTAATGTGAGCAAATTTAGAGATAATACTAGACAAATCAATTTCTCTAGGTAAATTACATTCAATGTTCATTTAGGTGAGGTTTTTTAGACAATCTTGTCCCATCATGTTTCTTAACTCACTTTTATAAGCTTTAATGTTGAAAAAGAATGTTCTCCGCTGCAGTTAGTAATCATTAAAGACAAGTAAATTCGTAAGACTATTTCTACATTTGGGAAACACGACTCTAATGAATTTTCCATTATAAGTTTATAAAATTGCAGTTCAAGAGCCTCATGCTCTTCGTTGCTAATTGCAGCAGCTACATTAGTTTTAAGAAGTTCAGCAAACTTTAACAAGTTCGTCGTCTAGACTTTCTTCCAAATCCTCTTGGTAAGAGCTGACAATATTTGGAGTTCTTTTCAAGATCTCTTCTGCTGTAATAGATTTTAACTGCCGGAGTATTCCAAATACACCAGTCACTCTATGGTACAGTCTAAATCAATAACTTTGCAAACAAAACAGATCAGTAGTCCTTTAGTTTCTATATAACACAACCAATCTCTCACATGAGTTTTGTTTGTTGGTGTATGTGAAAAACGACTTTCGACAAAATCGTGGATTGTTTGAAGTTGTTTGACCATTCACCAATATCGTTGGAGTACATTTTACTTTCGTTGTGTTTTTGGCTTGTAGAAGATGTTGCTACATTGGAAGCATGTGCTGTGCTTTCTGTCTCTCTTTGGCTTGAAGATGATATGGCTAAATTGGGAGAACTTGCTGTACATTCGATTTCATTTTGTCCTGTGGAAAGTGTGGCTAAATCGTGAAGAGTTGCTAATCTTAATGGTAATATTGGTAATGATGATTCTTCTATAGCACTTGCCTTCATCTACTACACAGTGGGACACGTCTTCTGTATTTTCTGCTTCGATTTCGTTGGATTCAGCACCATCACAAACGACATTTAAAAATTCAGACAGCTTGCGTGTTTTTATATAACATCTGGTTTTTTTTTCCATTTTCATCTGTCACATAGGCGCGGGGCCCCTAGAAGCGCGGGGCCTGTAGCATTTGCTACTTCTGC
The DNA here is from genome assembly GCA_020796225.1 of Arion vulgaris. NCBI lineage: Eukaryota > Metazoa > Mollusca > Gastropoda > Stylommatophora > Arionidae > Arion > Arion vulgaris. The sequence continues at coordinate 9,192,557 of CM036775.1, forward strand.
TACTATGCTAATCCGGTGCTGTTTGAGGTGCACTGTCTGTTGGTAGTCTGTTTATGTGGCCGAACCATTTAATTTGTTGTTTCTTGATGAAGTCTAGTACTTATGTTGTTGTACACACTATTTTCCTAATTTCTTCATTTCTCAACTGGTCTCTTCTTGTTACCCCCAGCATTCTGCGTAGACCCTGTCGTGACTAGTTTTCTTCTATCATTTGATGTCAGTGTCCTTCTTGTTACCCCCAGCATTCTGCGTAGACCCTGTCGTGACTAGTTTTCTTCTATCATTTGATGTCAGTGTCCTTCTTGTTACCCCCAGCATTCTGCGTAGACCCTGTCGTGACTAGTTTTCTTCTATCATTTGATGTCAGTGTCCAGGTTTTGGCGCTGATAACATAATGTTGCGAGAAAGATTGTATTGAATAATGCTCTTTTTGTGTTCGTGGTGACATGTTTCTTTCTTTTCTGTTGTCCTTCTCTGCTTTTTGCCGCTAGGCGTGCAGGTTTAACTGATGATCGGTTTCCGAGATAATGCACGCTCGGTCGCTTGATATGGTGTGGTATTGTGGAGTTTTAAGATGTCTGTAACTCCATCAACCCATCTTTTCTTGGTCTGCCCCTTCCTCTTGATGATTCCATTTTCAGGTTGTACGCTCTTGCAACTGGTGTATTCGGGTTCATTCTGACCAAGTGGCCAAACCATTTGAGTCTCTGTTTTTCAATAAATCTAATAGCAGGTGTTGTTCCGACTGTTCTTCTAATTTCCTCATTTCTTATATGGTCTCTTCTTGTTTTATTTACTGCTTTCCTCAGGCATCTCATTTCGCATGTGGTAATTTTCCTTTCTTGTTCTTTTGTCAGTGCCCATGTTTGGCTCTGGTAGCACAGTGTTGGTAGAAAGATTGAATTTATAATCTGTCTTTTAGTCACTACTGGAATAGCTGGGTGTTTCAAAATTGGGGTAAGTTGGTATGTAATGTTGTTGGCTTGCTGGATTCTAGTTTCGATCTCTCTGTCCAGTCTACTATCAGATGTGAAGATACTTCCAAGGTATTTGAATTCTCTCACCTGCTTTAGCGTTTGGTCATTTATTTTTATGTTGATATCTTTATGTTCTCTACTTATAGTCATGACTTCTGTCTTTTGAATATTGATCTTCATGTTGTATTTGAGGCAGCTATTGTTGAGTAAGTTTATGTGTTCTTGAAGCTGTTCAATATTATTATGGAATATACACTGGTCGTCAGCAAAGAGCAGTTCATTTTGTTGGTCTGCGTTGAGTGATGCTTCATCTATTTTGGTGATACTATCCATGTATATAATAAAGAGAAGAGGTGATAATACACATCCTTGCCGTACTCCTGATGTTACTGGAAACCAATTTGTGAGTCCGGCGCTTGTTCGTATGGCACTTTCACTTTCCATATATATGGCTCTAACACAGTCTAGCAGTGTTCCTTTTATTCCGTAGTTTTCGAGAACATCCCATAATATGTCTCTGTTAACCCTATCAAATGACATGTTTGCGTTTTAAAATTGGCGCCATTTGTCCTAAATGTATCTGAATGTTAGAGAGAATTATGGAAGGACAATTTGGTCAAATTAATATATACATGAACAGCCGAAGAATTGACTTCATTGCTCCATGGCTCGGTCCCTCTCCAAAGAAATGACACGCCCCCTGCCGAGAGTATTGTATAAAGCACGAACTCCGTAGCTCCTGCAGCAATCCTAGGGGTCTCTATAGAGATATTTGAGAAACATAGAGAGAATAGAAAGACACACATTGCCCGTGTTTTGCAGGGGCTCGCAAGGGGAGCGAAGAATAGTACCACTGCAACCTACAAGGCATTTCGTAAGCCGCGACTGAGGTAGGGGCATGTGGAAGCTACCCTAGTAAATAAAAAGCGTCGCAGAATTCGGATGTAACGTATACTTGTAGACGCATAACTTTCACAAAGTACAATTGCTCTTAGGCTCAGATTACATTCAAATCACAAAGAGTGGTTAACAAGTGGTGGATATGGAGCGGTCAAAGAAGAAGAAGATAAAAACACAAACATAATACTAACTTTGACAGACACGATAAAGAGATGAAATCTAATAAATGGTACTAACTTGACAGACACGATAGAGAATAAAATACTTAATAAATGGTACTAACTTTGACAGACACGATAGAGAGAATAGAAATACATAACAAATGGTACTAACCAGTGTCGGCTCGTGGCCGTTTTTGTTGGTGGGGCCAGGCAAACATTTTCGGAAAAATCATGGTTTTGGGTTATATTTTAATTTATAAAGTAATAAGTACATGTTACAATTTATTTTTGGTAGGGCCCGGCCCCAATGGCCCTTAATAACGAGCCGCTACTGGTACTAACTTTGGCAGACACGATAGAGAGAATAGAAATACCTAACAAATGATACTAACGTTGGCCAGAGCCAACTATACACTTATGGGCCTTCGGACTCAGGTAAGAATTATGGGAAATCAGACCCTAACTACACCGCGTGACCTCGCATTCCAGTATTGGTGTATATAGACGAATTCATTTTAAAATCAACACAAAATGCTAAATCGAAGTTATATTATGCAACAAGTTAAGTTTAACAATAAGGAATATCAATATTATGAATATTTTTCACCAATAAATAACCATAGACTCACAGAATTGAGTAAAATTGCAAAATATCTTGCAGTGATCTATTAAACCTCTATATTTTCCGGCCCCCTTTTCTAATCTAGATCAGGAACCCGAGTCAGTCTTTGGTAGACACGATAGAGAGAAATAGAAATACAAAACAAATGGTACTAACTTTGACAGACACGATCGAGAGAACACAACGACACAACAAACAGTACTCACTTTTGCAGACATGATGGTAATCCATGCAACAGTCGCCCATGATGAGACAGTTGCTGTCGCAGTAACATCTCTTAGAGTCTTCGGACCTGTCAACTCTTTGTCCGAACACAAAACACGTGTTGTTCTGTCCTTGGCAACACATTGACGCTTCGCCGCATGAACGGGGATTAGGACGACGTTCGACTGAGTGTCCCAGACATTCTGGGAGAATCATCATCATCATCACTACCACAACAACGACAACAGCGAGGAAACTGCTCTTCGGTGATGGTACTGGCTGCCCAGCCATGTTGATGGTGGTTGATCGAACACGTCTGCGAGAACAAAATGAAGAACTGAAAAAGAAATGATTGATTGATTGATTGATTTGATTGATAGAACCATCATCATTGCACTTCGGTGAGTAACCATGTGTGCTCCGATCTCTTTCTTGCACAGGAAGACCTCAGTTGCAGTGCACGCACGAATTGAGATGGAGTTCCTAGTCATATCAGTGACGGACGATAAAACATTTGACAGAAGAATGTTGAAAACTCCATGGATAACGAAGAAAACAAATGATGAGGTTTTTAATCAGGCATGTTGCCCGTCTGCCCAGTGTGTTCGTAGCGCGTTGAAGGACGGGTTATAAGCCCCTCTGTTAGTGCGGCTCAATTCCATGGGCTGTCAGAAAAGCCCCAGGTTCTCCAGATTTACGGTGTTCATGGCACCGAACCGAAGGTTACGATGTCCATGGCACTGAGCCGAAGAGCTGAAAGCTCAAGTGCTTCTGCATCGGGAGAAAAAAAATTCAGTCCTGCACACAGAGAAACCTTATCAAAAGAATTTTTTTTTTTCGATCCAGAAGCACTTGAGCTGAAAGCTTCTTCGGCTCGGTGTCATGGACATCGTAACCCTTCGGTTCGGTGCCACGAACACCGTAAATCTATCAAAAGAATAAGAATCAGGCAATCAAGGTTCTTCGGGCATACAATGTGAAGAGAAGGTTTAGAACATTTGGTGACAACAGGTAAAATTCAGGGAAGAAAAGATCGTGAAAGAGAGAAGGAGAAGATGTTGGATGGTCTGACATCATTGTTCGACAAGAGAAGTGATTAAACTGCACCAAGAAGAGAGAGAGAGAGAGAGAGAGTTGTGTAGTGACATGATCTCCTACGCCGGCAGGCATGACACTTGATAGAATATAAAAAAGCAGCAATTATTTATTGATTTCGTTTCAACGCTTTCTTTAGGCTGTCTTTTTTATGTATTTGGTTTTTTTGGTATCGTTTATTTTTAGCAACCGTTCCTCGCGTTTATTTTACTTGCACATGTTCTCCGTGCACATTCCCTGTGGCAACATATGAATGTGAATCGTGGACCATAACACAAACATTCTTCTTCTTTTGTTGTCACACTGCTTCAGGGCTTTTGCCCAGTGTCGTGGTTTTCTGTTTTTTGTCTTGCGTTGTTCTAGTGGCTTGGGTGATTGTTATTTTTGCTCTTTGACAGGATTCTGAAATGCCATCTAACCATCTTTTTCGTGGTCTTCTTCTCGTCATCTTCCCTCATGTTCTGTTGTAGAAGACTGTATACTGTGGAGTTTAAAGGCATTCTTGCCCGTCTGCCCAGCGTGTTCGTAGCGCGTTGGACTATGGGTGACTATCCCTCTGTGTGTGCGGTTCAATTCCGCGGGATGGCAGAAAAAGTCACAGATTCCCCAGATTTACGGTGTTCGTTGCACCGAACCGAAGGGTTACGATGTCCATGGCACCGAGCCGAAGAGCTGAAAGCTCAAGTGCTTCTGGATCGGGGAAAAAAAAGGCATTCTTATTAAGTGGCCAAACAACTTCATTCTTTGTTTCTCAATGTAATTCAAGTAAGGTTCTGCCCCACCTTTCTTTCTTATACTGATGTTGGTGACTCTGTCTTTTCTTGTGTTGTTAGTAACTTTTCGTAGGCATTCCATTTCACAGGCAACACAAACATTACAGAACGAAATCTAAACTTTTGAAACAAGGTATTACAGAAAAGTTCTTAGAACATCCTGGACAGAGAAGATAACAAACAAAGACATCCTACCAGACCTGAATACCGAGGCTCATTGGCTCACAAATAACATCATGTCCTGGAAGATTAAATATTTTGTTAAATGTCAGTGATTTGGAGAGAAAGGTAATGGAAGGCATCGTTCCTGGAGTAGTAGACAGGGGACGACCAAGACGAAGGTGGCAGCAGGACATCAAAGAAACCTTGAACATGATGCGAGAGGAGGTGGGAGAACCTGCAAGAGACAGAGAGTTTTCAGGCTGACTGTGATGAAAGCGATGCTCCTCAAGGGACATGCTACTATTTGGTGTTCTCCATATATCATGGACAGAGAGTTTTTCAGGCTGACTGTGATGAAAGCGATGCTCCTCAAGGGACATGCTACTATTTGGTGTTCTCCATATATCATGGACAGAGAGTTTTTCAGGCTGACTGTGATGAAAGCGATGCTCCTCAAGGGACATGCTACTATTTGATGTTCTCCATATATCATGGACAGAGAGTTTTCAGGCTGACTGGGATGAAAGCGATGCTCCTCAAGGGACATGCTACTATTTGATGTTCTCCGTATATCATGGACAGAGAGTTTTTCAGGCTGACTGTGATGAAAGCGATGCTCCTCAATGGACATGCTACTATTTGATGTTCTCCGTATATCATGGACAGAGAAGAGAACAAATAGATCTATCCAGAAAGAACTCAAAATCAAAGAAAATTGGCTGATGCTTCAAATAAGAAAGAGAAAATTGAAGTATTTTGGACATATAAAAAGATACGAAGGGCTGGAAAAGACCATCATGAAGGAGACATTCCGACAAAAAGGAGAAGAGGAAGACTATGTAGAAGATGGATTAATGATGTAACTGATGACGTGAGCATGACGGAGCGCCCGAGTGGTTACCGGTGCCCAAATTTGGGATGTAAAGAATAGAATCACTATTACCTGCCACGCATGTCGTAAAGGCGATTAAGGAGGTTTGGCTGAAATCGAATGTATGTGTCCTAAACGTGTAGAAGTCTATGCGTTTAGTGGCCTACCAAACCAAAGTGCAACGTATACACGTTCTTAGCAAAGATCAAACATATCACAAAAGTGATTAAAATTGGTCGTAAAGAACGAACGCAAAGAAGAAGATGAAGCATGACGGATGCAGAAACTTATGAGAGAGAGAGAGATATTCCGAATGACTGTGAGTGTGGCAAAGTTCTGCTCAGAATAAACTATTCTGATAGCCTTCTCTACGTTCCTAACGACCTCTTGTATAATTTGGTGGATCTACCTATTTTTCAGTTATCCATGATCCAGTCTACAATGTTATGTCTGTAAGGTCTGATGATAGGAACACTTCGGTGATTAATCACGTGTGCTCCGATATCTTTCTTACATATGATGATCTCAGCTGCAGGCACAAACTCGGTAGCACCGGTGAGCGTCTCCGATGTAATTTTAAAGATGTGAAGATATTTTAGTAGGAATTTTAATATTTTCTTATGTGCCCAGGTAACGGCTTTCCAGCCTGCTTTTCACGATTTTAAACTGCCAAGGGTTCTTTTATATGCTCATATTGAACAAGGGGGCCCTATGAATCGTTCTACTGCGTCCATCTCCGAATTATCGAACTTGTAGATACCTCGATTCACCCCCTACACCCCATGAGAGACCACTAATCTCTGGAAAAATATCCAGATGGCTCCAACGAGGAGCGAGCCTGGTACCTTTGACACGAGAGATAGCACCTAGCTCTATGACACTGAGGCCCCTTCTAGTGAGGCCTTCTGTAAACGGGCCGAGAGGGGCCCCTCTGTGTAAAACGAGGCCTTCTGTAAGACTGAGTTCTGTGTAAGACAGAGGCCCCTTCTGTGTAAGACTGAGGCCCCCTCTGTGTAAGACTGAGGCCCCTTCTGTGTAAGACAGAGAGCCCCTTCTGTGTAAGACTGAGGCCCCTTCTGTGTGATCGACGTTGCCAGCTGCTATATCATTAACTCAAACATTTTAAATTATTTTATTCGCCCGAGTGCCCAGCGTGTTCGTAGCGCGTTGGACTACGGGTGACAAGTCCTCTGTGAGTGCGGTTCAACTCCGCGGACTGGCAGAAAAGCTACAGTTCCCCAGATTTACGGTGTTCGTGGCACCGAACCGAATGGTTACGATGTCCATGACACCGAGCCGAAGAGCTTTCAGCTCAAGTGCTTCTGGATCGAAAAAATTATTTCATTTAAATCAAATTTGATTCAAATGTGTCAACAGAGAAAATTGTTTTAAATATCAAAATTAAATTTTGAGCGGGAAAGTAAGACAACACGCAAAAATTGATATATTCTGCATTACAAAAATTATGTAAATAATAATGGCAAGTTAGTGTTACGTTTGAGAAACGAAGGGAAGGTCGCACGAGTCAAAATTTAGTTTAAAACAAAACTCATTCACAACACACAGAGAGACATACCTCACGTGTAACCAGTTCTGTATATCCAAAGTGAATGAATGAAATAAAAGCAGAAGGGAAAGAGAGAGAGAGTGTGTGTGTGTCTGCGAGGCTAGAAGCGGGTGGTGGGCGGCTCGTAGACGCTGCACATGTGTAATACGTAACAGAAAGTAGTGCAACGCCGCGTGACGGAGCCGGCGATGTTTAGTGTTCTGCATGCAAGTACCAACACGCGGGAATCTTAAACCAGTGTTAGACAGGGTTGCCAACTAAAAATTGAGAAAATAAGCCAAACACTGGCCGAAAAAAGCCAAAAAAAGCCAGGAGTAAAAGCAGTGCTATTTCATACTCACATACATCATAAGAAGTTCTCCAAATCAAGGTCATCACTAACCTTACCACTAAAACTAGCACCATATTAAGTATATTTACCCAATTTTTTCTTAAGAATTATACATATTTTTAGAGAAAAAAAAATTGCATATGAAAAAAGCCAAAGAGCAGCAAAAAGCCAAAACTTTATTTGAAGCCAACCACTTTCAAAAAAGCCAAATTTATTGAATCTGGCTTTAAAAAGCCAAATTGGCAACCCTGGTGTTAGATAGTGCGTGGAACTAGGAACCGTATACAACGTTATGAATCTCTGTGGCGTAGGGGTTAGGTTATCAGAGGACTATCATCATAGCACTCCGGACATGTCCATAGGTGCTCTGATCTCCGCCTCAACAAATCCAGCAGTGTCCAGCAGCCTAACACGCCTGTTGTCCGCCTGCCAGCGTGTTCGTAGCGCGTTGGACGACAGGTGACAAGTCCTCTGTGAGTGCGGGTTCAATTCCGTGGACTGGCAGAAAACCACAGATTCTCCAGATTACGGTGTTCGTGCCACCGAACCGAAGGGTTACGATGTCCATGGCACCGAGCCGAAGAGCTGAAAAGCTCAAGTGCTTCTGAATCGGAAAAAAAAATTAAACCGTTTACCTTGTGTCCTGGTTCGAATCTGACCCCGTCGCTCAGTTCACTTTTCTGAAGTTCCTAGGTATGTTGCGTTCGAATTCTGGAAAACGGCCGTTTACTCCAAAGTCTGCAACGGCGTCCTTTAGCATTCAAATGCTCAGAGTGTCTCTAGACGTGTATTAGCAAAAACATGGTGCTGAAAGTTTCACCACTGCTACTTTTGCTTTTATAAAAAAATTCATCAACAGAAATTCACATGAACTTTCAAATAGCTCATTAATTCTAAGATGGCAAGAGCAAGATCAGAGAGCAACAGTACGATTCGTAGTCTGCTAGAACTAGTAGCTGAAGTTGATTTGTTTATATTTCAACATCATTTGCAGAGCGTAGAAAATGACTGGCCATATGGACCGGCAATAAAGCCACCACTTGACCTCTAGACTCTTGTTAATGTTATCAGGGATTCTCAAACTTTCAGCACGCCTCATCTGTTGGTATACACATATTTGACAAACAGTTCTAGCAGAGAATGTATGGTTTCGATTGGACAAGAGAATGTAGACAGCCAATTGTATATTTGTTGAATTTATTCATGAGCGGTTGTCGTCGATTAAATTGTGTGCTTTAGCAGGGGCGACAACCGCGTCGTCTTCACAAGGTAGATGTATTTCCTGAATTATGTACCATTGACCATTAATTCACAGAGGACGGAAAACTCGATACAGAAATAGGACAAGAGTGCAAGAAGCAAATGCAGGGACCCACAGGGGCATCATTACTACAACACCCAAAGATCAAGATGGAAGTGAAAAGACAGATGATAAAAGTATTTTTCTACCAACACTTCGTTACCAGTGCCAAACTTGGTCTCTGACAGCAACACACAACAGAAAGCTCAGAAAGTGTGAAATGAAATACTTGAGGAAGGCAGTGGGGTCACCAGGAAAGATAGACTACGAAATGAGGACATCAGAAACAGAGTGGGCATAACTACATGCACCGAATACATCAAAAGACAACAAATGCAGTGGTTTGGACATTTAATGAGAAAGGAATACAACCAACCACCAATAACAGCATTCAATAAAAAGAGATCAGGTACTAGAGCCAAGTGAAGACCAAGAAAAGATGGATAGACAATAGCCCTAGTCTGATTAGTGAGGAGATTGGAGATCTGGCCAACAGAATCAACCCTACAAGACAAACTATGGGTATCCGGTGAAGACCTCAAGCGCACCGTCCTGTTTATGACACATACCGGAGTAGTCGCATAGCAAAAATTGATCGCAGAAGAAGAAGAAGAGGTAAGACAATATCAAGACCACACTAAATAAACATGGATATAACACAACAAGGGTGATTCATCTTTGAACGCAAATTAAAGCTCCTACCCCTATGCTTAACAGCAAGAGTGGACAACCAATTCCATCATCCACCTGGGGAAGGCAATAGATAAAAATAGATCATCATTTCTTCGTTTTAATTGTCCAAGCAGTAGAAGATCAGAGAGCCGCTGTAGCGTAGTTGTTAGTGAACTCGCTTCACAAGACTGGTGGTCTGGGTTGAGCTCCCGCAATGCGCGTGGAATTTTCCCGACCACGCGGCTCTCAGGTCGACCCAGCTTCAACTGGGTACCAGACATGCTCTGGGAAAGTAAAGGCGGCCGGCGTGATGCCGACCACATCACCCATCGTGTGCCGACGGTCAATGAAAAATACAGGCCTAACACGTATTAACCTATATACCACGAGGTATAAAGGGTTCCTTTACTTACTTACTTTTTAGTAGAAGATCATTATCTGCTCGTCGCAGATCCACAATAGAAATAAACTGGCCTAGAGGAGTCTACTCACCCTCAAGGCATTTCACAGCTTTGAGTCAAAGTTTTCCAGCCTACACACTGGGAGAGGGAGGGGTCTTTTCTGCAACGCTTTTTATTTACTAGAGTAGGTTTCTTAAGCCCCTACTTCAGACGCTCTTACAAATGCCTTGTAGGTCGCAGTATTTCCTCTCTCTTTGCCTTTTACCCCGGGTTGGGGCATAGGCCCTCAACCAACTCATGCCAAGTCTTCCTATCTCTAGCTATCTCCTGCAACTCCCTCCAGCTCTTCTTTATATTGTTGATCTCCGGCTCCAAATCTCGTCTCCATGTATTTCTTGGCCTCCCCTTCTTTCGCTGTCCCTGCAGGTTCCAGGCAAGGACTCTTCTTGTTATATTCCCTCCGGTTTTCCAAAGTGTGTCCTTTCCAGCGCCAGCTCCTTTTTACGTAATACTATTGTTTATATATACTTTTTTCCCTTTATTTCGTTATTCGTTTTTAGTCACATATTTTCATTTTATTAGCTGTTAGGACCTTGTTGTTTTACTCTAAATGTTGTCTGTTGTGTGAGAAGTGAAATTCTTCACCTCTTGTCTCCTTTCGATAAAGACCTTTTGGTCGAAACTTGCTATGTATTGTTATTGTTTTGTATTTTGTAAAACTACAGTACTTTGTACGTGTTTCACCATTGCTTCATAGTTTTACTGCAGTCTTCACTTATATCAAAGGTGCATAACGGAAACAACATACAATCACTCTTAGGATCAGATCACATAAAAATTACAAAGAGTGATTTAACAAGTGATCGATATGTAGCGTTCAAAGCAGAAAGAACCAAAACAAAAGTGAAAATTTCAAACCAAAAATTTTACAGGATACAAACTTGATCCAACTTGCAGTCCAACTTGATACAAATTTGCTCCAACAAATATATAATAATATCAAAATGATTTATTATGATTTTACTTTTATTTGTCCAATATAAGAAAAACTGCGGTAAAACTATGCTGAGCGGTAAAACTATGTTAGCAAAAATAACGAAACATGTAAAAATAAAGTAATAGTTTACTAAGTACAAAAACAATACTGTTTTTGTAATATGTAGATTCATCAACTGGTGTCTGCGCAGAATAGAGGGACTGAGTGGGTATGATAGGATCACAAATTAGGAACTTATGGAAAGAACATGACAGATTCAAGTGAACCAAGAGGTTCTTCTTCTTTGCGTTCGTTCTTTACGACCAATTTGAATCCTCTTTGTGATATGTTTGATCTTTGCCAAGAACGTGTATACGTTGCACATTGGTTTGATAGGCTCCTAAACACAGACTTCTACACGCTTAGGACACATGCATCCGATTTCAGCCAACCAAGAGGTTAAAAAAAGACGACACTGGATAGGACACACTTTGAGAAAACCTGAGGGAAATATAACAAGAAGGGTCCTTTCCTGGAACCCACAGGGACAACAAAAGAAAGGCCTAGAAATACATGGAGATGAGATATGGAGGTAGAGATCAACAATATAAAGAAGAGCTGCAGGAGATAGCTAGAGATAGGAAAACTTTGCATGAGTTAGTCGAGGGCATATGCCCCAATCCGGTTAAAAGGTAGAAGAGAGAAAACTACAGTACAGTAAAACCGCGATTAACCGTCACTCGTTTAACCGCCAGTTTCTGTTATTCTCATCATCGCTAAAAATAAAATGTTTATCAACAAACGAACAGAGATCTTTAAAATTGTTCATGGATTACTTTTACATCCTACTTTATAAAGCTGGAAGTGACTGTACTGTATGATGGCGGAAGTGACTATGTAATAGAGTAACTATGACTAGTTCGCCCAAGATTACTTTTACATCCTACTTTATAAAGCTGGAAGTGACTGTACTGTATGATGGCGGAAGTGACTATGTAAGAGATTAACTATGACCAGTTCGCCCACCTATCACTGAGAAATTCAGGATTCTTCTGAAAATAATTTACGAAATAATTCAGGAAATAAAAATGATGTAATTACCCCGTGAGAGACGCAATAAGAAGGTTTCTTAAGTACAGTATGTGCCGGCCACATGGCATATTCATTTGAGCTTGCGTAAACAAGTCTTTGCTTGTTAAAGGCATTTTGGTTGAAAAATCGCTGTGAATTGTTTTTGTACTTTGTTTTTACATGTTTTGCCATTCTATCTATATCCTCTTTGTGTCCTGATTGACACATAAGGCTTCCACAAGAGACTTCCACTGTTGCCGTTCTGCTGCCTTTCTACCAACCGTCTCCCATGTCAGACCACACTCCTTCAACTCTCTCTTCACTGTTCTTCTCCATGTTTCCTTTGGATGTCCAGGCTTTCTCTTCCAATCCGCTGTCCATCTGAGAGCTGTCCAAGCCAATGCCCCCACTGGCATACGACATGCATGTCCAAACCACCTCCATCTTCGTCTCTTAATGATGGTCTCCAAGGATGCACAGTCTTTTCATTTCTAAAGCTCCTCATTTGTTATAGTATTTGGCCAGAATATTTGCAGGATTCTTCTTAAACATTTATTCTGAAATGTCTCAACTTGGTTTCACCATTGCTACATAGTTTTACTGCAGTCTTTCTTTATATCAACAATAATATATTTACTTGTTATGTACAGTCTTTGTACACTAAAGTGTACCAGAAATGGAGGACAACAACACTAAAAAGTGTACAAAATATGTAAAATATTTATCAAAAAACACATATGTATAAAGTAAAATATGAACAACTCTCTCACAGATCTCAGGATTTCACCTTTGTTAACATTTATATAATGGCAAGCCACATCGTGACTTTCTAAGAGTATCAAATCTTCAGCTTGCTACATTAAAGGTGTGCATCAATAACATATTTCTTTTCTTCGAAATTTAGTCAACAAATTTTAATATTTTTAATTATTTAATAATGCAGAGCTATCTCCAATTGAAATGAAAATCCTGGCATATCCTTTACAGGTTGCCGCCATCAACCACAGTAAACGATTTGTCGATGTTTCTAGGCATCTCTCAGTTCTCAGAGTTTCATCTATGTTTAGTTTAAGCTCTCACAGTTTTCAGAGTTTCCAATGTGCAACGTGTACACGTTCTTGGCAATGATCAAACATATCACAGAGAGTGATTAAATTGGTCGTAAAGGGCGAACACAAAGAAGAAATCATATTTATACATCACTTTCTATTCAGGCTCACACACTCTGGCTCACACACTCGGGCTCACACACTCTGGCTCACACACTCTGGCTCATACACTCTGAGTCACACACTCAGGCGCCCGAGTGGTTACCGGGCCCAAATTTGGGTTGTAAAGAATAGAACCACTGTTACCTGCCACGCATGTCGTTAGAGGCGACTTAGGAGGTTTGGCTGAAATCAGATGCACCTGTCCTAAACATATACAAGTCTATGCGTTTAGGGGCCTACCAAACCATTGTGCAACGTATACATGTTCTTGGCAAAGATCAAACATATCACAAAGAGTGATTAAAATTGGTTGTAAAAAACGAACGCAAAGAAGACACACTCAGGATCGTGCACTCAAGCTCATACACTCAAGCTCGTACACTCATGCTTGTACAATCTCTCTATGTTCCTTGGCGTCTATACCCTTATCCGGCAGCTTACATCTGTTTTCATGCACACTCTGTACAAATAGATATTTGAATGTTAGCATATACATAACTAGCAATAAAATCTACATATAACTAGCAATAACATCTACATGCAAGGTTATTATTATCATTCCTCTTGTACCTTTAAACGTTACATAGGGCATGCAAGCAATTTCTCCATATCGCTGTTTGATTGATTGATTGATTGATTGATTGATTGATTGATTGATTGATGGATAGACCATCATCAATGTAGTTCGGTAAGTAACAATATCTCCGATTGAGATGGTATGATAGAGTTGTAAACGCAGATCTGTGGATAAGAAGCAGACAGGAACCCACAATGACCCATTTTAAGAGGTCAAAATGGTGATATGTCGGACATACCCTACATACGACACAGTCGAGTGTCGCTAGACAAGCACTTGAGGGGAACCCACAAGGAAAACGAAAAAAATAATGCCCTAAACAGACCTGGAGACAAAGTCTTTTGAGGAACTGAAGAGTGCTTGACTATCCTGGGAGACCATAAAGAGAACAGCCAGACAGAGAACAGCCAGAGACCGAGAAGAGTGGTGAACAATTGTTGAGGCCCTATGCTCCACGAGGAGCGGAGAGGAATAAGCCCAGTAACCATATGTGCTCCGATCTTTTTCTTACATAGGAAGATCTCAGCGACAGTGCAAGAACTCTGTCGCACCGGCGAGTGTCCCCAAAACTCGATATCGCTGTTTCCTAGGTAAGTAAAGTAAAGGAACCCTTTCATACCTCGTGGTACATAGGTCAATACAGTGTTAGTCCTGTATTTTTCATTGACCCGTCGACACACGATGGGTGATGTGGTCAGCATCACGCCGACCGCCTTTACTTTCCCAGACATGCCTGGTACCCAGTTGAGGCTGGGTCGACCTGAGAGCCGTCGCGGTCGGGAAAACTCCATGCGCACTGCGGGAACTGAACCCAGACCACCAGCCTTGAGAAGCGAGTTCACTAACAACTACGCTACCGCGCTCTCATGTTTCCTAGGCAGCTCGTTCAATCTTGTCTATGGAATTAAATCTGATAATTCTCACCTCTCTTAGTCTTCTTCTTCTTCTTCTCGTTTGTTGATGTTCAATGTCTACACAATGAATCCACTTCTCTGGATGTATGTTGTTGTATTGGTTAGTTCATCAAGGCATCCATCAACTTTGTTTGAATGTTTGTCTCTGTTGGCCAGCCTCTCTTAGTAAATTCCATTTCAGGGTTTCCCTAGGATGTCACTCAATCCTAGGGGTCACTGGAAAAAATGCACTCGTGAACAAAAACGGTGATGTGGTCCGAATTCAAACCAACGAACTTCAAAACAAGGTGTAACCATTTGGCCACAGCGATCCCTCCTTCCCATAAACAATTCTACAAAACATCTCACATTCTGAAACTGTAAAATTCCACAAGAACTATTCTATTATTCTATTAAATCGACAAGTCCTTATGTGGTCACCAGTTGGAAAAGAAAACGTGGAAGACCAAAGACCACTCTTCGAAGAACCATCCAACAAGAAAGTAAACTATTGGGATGTAAAACCATACAAGATCTGCAACTGCTAGCAAAGAACCGTATCACATGGAGATCTAAAACCTCTGCCCTATGTGCCGCCTTTGCACGAAAGGAACAAACTAACTAACTAACTATTCTATTATTAGATGTTACCTCAAAGAAAGGTGGATTCATGATCTTGTATCTTGACTTCAATGTTTTAGAAAATTGCCATGATAAACAGTTTTTGATGGCTGTAATGGTTGAAGACAACCCAAATCCTGCGGAAATATGTCTGAAACCAAATTAAAAATCATTGATAATTAAATCTTGTTCAAAGTTGATATGATTCACAGTTTTTTTCTACTACTTTTCTTTTTCTGTGATTACTTGTGTGTTAGATTGTGGATTAAGAGTTTAATAATATAATAATAAAGACAAAACCCGTTAGGGTCGTAGAGGTGTCACTGTGGAGACATCAGCACAAAAGCACGCCATGAATCTCTGTCTTCAACTCCTCGGTCGAGTGTGGAGAAACTCTGTCCTGACCAGCCCTTGATGTTGTCAAACCAGGATTTTCTCTGCCCTCTTTTGCTTCTTTCATCCTCAACTGTTCCCTGTAGGATAGTCTTAGAGAGTGAGCTATGTTTCATCACACTTCTTCCACCCTCAACTGTTCCCTGTAGGATAGTCTTAGAGAGTGAGCTATGTCTCATCACATGCCCGAACCACGCAAGTTTACACCTTTTCACAATTGTCTGCACTTGCCGACCTGCATGGTTGATTATTTGGTCTCTTACATAAATGTTCATCTTATATTCTATGTAACTAATACGTAGTACCAGTCTGTAACACTTATATTCAAAGGCCTGGATTCTTCGCTCCAATTCTGCATTGAGAGTCCAGCTCTCACAACCATACAACAGAATGGATAGCATCAGTGATCTGTATATATTGATTTTTGCAAGAGTGCTGATTAAGCCTTTATGTGGTCCAGGCACGTCCCTTTCAACATAACATCTCTTTTTGTGGTCCAGGCATGTCCCTTTCAACATAACATCTCTTTTTGTGGTCCAGGCATGTCCCTTCAACATAACATCTCTTTTTGTGGTCCAGGCATGTCCCTTCAACATAACATCTCTTTTTGTGGTCCAGGCACGTCCCTTTCAACATAACATCTCTTTTTGTGGTCCAGGATGCCTTTCAACAAAATCTTATGTGGTCAGGCATGTCCCTTCAACACTAACATCTCTTTTTGTGGTCCAGGCATGTCCCTTTCAACATAACATCTCTTTTTGTGGTCCAGGCATGTCCCTTCAACATAACATCTCTTTTTGTGGTCCAGGCATGTCCCTTCAACATAACATCTCTTTTTGTGGTCCAGACACGTCCCTTTCAACATAACATCTCTTTTTGTGGTCCAGACACGTCCCTTTCAACATAACATCTCTTTTTGGTTATATCAGAGCACAATAGCTTTTTATCTTGGTGTGGCCTGGGACGACAGGTGGAACAAGAGATAAGGAGCAGAAGGTGGCAATAGATACTACACACACTGAGGAAACCCCCTAACAGCATTACAAGACAGGCTCTACGATGGAACCACCAGGGCAATAGAGGAGGGGTAGACTCAGGAACACCTGGAGATGGGAGTTGGAGATGAAATGCAAGAAAATTGGTAGAGGTGGAGAGATATGGAAAAGATGGCCTTGGATAGGCAGACTTGGAAGGCCTTGGTTGTGGACCTATGCTTCCCTAGGTGCGAAGGGTGAAGAAGAAGAAGAAGTGGCCTGGGACTAGTCCTAGAGCGGACTGTGTGTTGAATATTGTGTTCTGGTTACTGTGATTATTGTAAATACTGTTTTTTTGTGATTAGCATAAGCTATGCTTTTATTCTGACATGAGTCTAAAAGGTATGTTCTGCATCTGGTTCTGTGTGCATTCAGCAGAGTTGGAGTCGACTAGTCTTTCTTAGTAAAGAAGAAAAGTGAAAATCAGTATCCTACTGATGACCCGTAGAACAAACAAGCCAATCCCACCTTCCAGTGGTGTAGACCAGGAAACTTTAACCATGAGGTCAAAGGCTCACCATGCTATAGGGAGATGTAGGGAGATTGCTTAGGGAGATGTACTCCCCTTGGTCATTTTTTTCAACATTATCATCAAATATTTTGTCCTGAACAGAACGTTGCCACCCCAACAGTCCTTCTGAACTTCTCTCTCTCATAAGCCAGATGTCCCATCTCTGCAGCCGTCATGCTCAAACTATCAGTTACATCCTCAATCCATCTTCTCCGTGGTCTTTCTATTCTCCATTTTGCCGGTATGTCTCCTTCCACCATGATCTTCTCCAGCCCTTTGTGTCTTTCTATATGTCCAAAATATCTCCATTTTTTCTTTCTTATTTGTAGCATCAGTCAGGTTTTCTTTGATTTTGAGTTCTTGCTGGATAGATTTATTTGTTTTCTTCTCTGTCCGTGATATATGAGGCATTTTTTAGGAGGTTCTATGTAGGGAGGTGGATTTGAATAAAAAGCTTACAGAAACTAGAGATGCAGTCCTGAGGGTCTATAGGTGACTAATGGACACATCAAACTCACGCTGCTCTAAGACACAAATCACATATATACCAGACAGAGTGTTTAACAAATGGATGATGTAGAGCAGCGTTTCCCAAAGTGGGTGGTACCGCCCCCCAGTGGGCGCTAGCGTTCTAGGGCGGTAGTGGTTCAGAAGAATTTGGGGGTGTTTAGGTGATTAGGGTCGGGGCTCCTTAAAGAAGAAATTAATAATAAATATTTTAAAATATATTATTTCCGTGATTTTGCGATTGAATAATCATTTAAAATTTGAATTCTTAATTTAAATTCATCTTATGCCCATCTTACGCGATCCATTTTTCATCAATTTTCTATTTCATGCATATAATCATTTGAAAATTGACCATGTATTAAGAAATATTTATCAATTTTCTATGTCAAAGAGAAAAAGAACATGTATATATGTGGGAGGGGGCGTTGGCAAACTTTTATAATATGAGGGGGCGTTACAAAGATTATGTTGTGTAAAGTGGCTGGGCGAAAAGTTTGAAATCTATGATGTAGAGCGAACGAACTAAGAAGATTCTGACATGATCAGGAACAAGATGGCATGCTTGAGGCCTTCACCAGTCCTTCACAATGTATCTGGAAGGATTGTTCTTTAGGCCAGGTTTCCTTGCTTTGACCGACAAGGATTTGAAAAAATAAGTAAAGTAACCCTTTTATTCCTCAAGGTATATTGTCTATTGTCTATTCCCAGGTGCAAGATGTGGTTGGTTTTCCACTCTTGCCGTTAAGCGTAGGGATGGGAGCTTTAACTCTTTCCACCATTTATTTCTCAATTTTTAGCAATTAACTCAAGGAAGTAAAAAAACAAATTTTAATTACGATCCCAACTACTCATCAATAAATAAACATATATATATTATTATATACTAAATTGAAGAAAACTGGCAACCAATAGAATAACAAGGTTAAAAATAGTAGAAGTAAAACAGTAGAAGTAAAACTAGAAAGACTTCTTATAAGGGAAGCAACTCTATGGCGCAGTCTGCGGCTTAAAGCGTGCAACGGACTTCCGCCGTGGCGCAGTGTGCGGCTTAAAGCGTGGAAAGAATTCATTTGCGTTCTAGGGCTAGATGAGTTGCCCTTGTTGTGTTATATCCGTGTTTATTTAATGTAGTCTTGATATTGTCTATCCATCTTTTCTTGGTCTTCCCTTAGCTCTAGTACTCGATCTCTTTTATTGTATGCTGTTATTGGTTGTTTGTATTTCATTCTCATTTAATGTCCATACCACTGCATTTGTTGTCTTTCGATGTATTCGGTGCATGAAGTATATTGGGTAATACAGAGTTAGGTTTGTATTTTCATTGACCATCATCACACGTTGGGTGATGTTGTCAACATTACGCCGTCCGCATTTACTTCCCAATGTCTTTCCTGGTACCCAATTCAGGCTGCATCGACCAAAGAGCCGTTATGGTCTGAAAATTTCAGCATCCACTGTGGAATTTAACCCGGACCACACCTCTGAAGTCGGAGAAAGCCCACTTGCATGGTGAGGAAACCAATAAAACAGGCCTTCATGCGAAAATCAGTCAGAAGTGCCACACCAGGCGCCATGGCTACGCTTGAATTCATAGTAGTCGAATGCAGAAGAAGAACCTGGACCCCTAGCCTGAAAAGCGAGTTTACTAACAGCTATGCTACTGCGGCTCTCTCTGTCTTCAACATGATTGTACTAACATAGCTCAGGTAGGGAGATTTGGCTGAAATCGGATGCTCATGTCCTAAACGGTTAGAAGTCTATGCGTTTAGGGGCCTACAATGTGCAACGTATACACGTTCTTGGCAAAGATTAAACATATCACAAAGAGTGATTAAAATTGGTCGTAAAGAACGAACGCAAAAAGAAGAAGAGGTAGGAGACAACGCTCAATGCAGGGTGGATCCCAATGGCCGTGGCAAAGGATTTGAAAATCGTGCAAAAATTACTCTGGGTTCTGTCTGTCTACTTCGTAATCGCAAGAGGCAGAGTCTCTGGAGCTATTTTTGGCAGGTTGGTTTCCAAGACTACAAAATCCAGTTCTGTGCCTGAATATCTTATCACCTGTTTATTTCTACAGAGCCCATTTTAGGTTGTCTTGCTTTACCTTGCAATCTTAATTTCCTTCCCATCACCCTATTTACTTGAAATGTTTCAAGATTATCTTTACTTCTTTTGAAGATCTGGCGCAGATGAGGCTGCTTCCAGCCTATGCCTTATTGTTTCATTGGCCTGAATCCACTCCTGGACCAGTTCTGTTTTCGATCCACCAAACCAATCTTCTTCTTTCTTCTTCTTCTTCAAACGCTCAATATCGACTACTGCGTTGTCAGGGCCGTTAACAAAGAATAGTTAACACTGCGACCTTCAAGACATGTTGTAAGAGGCGACTGAGGTAGGGGCCTTTTTTTTTTTTTCCCGTCCGCTTTCAACTCAGACAAAGTTCCATCTCTGAAACTGATTTTTGAAACAGTCTGAAAATCTGTTTTTCCATTTCTTACAATGGCAGCAGCGTGCACATTGTAAATTACTTTACACTGGCAGCTGTGTGCTCAATGTACTCGTAATTAGTATTCCTCGCCATACAGGCAGATTTTCTCCGACTTCAGAGGTACTCACGTTATCGTCCTGAGTAAGACCAGGGACTCGAACAAATGCCGGACAGTAGGTTCGAACCCGAGCTATGAGGCGTCTCACAGCTAGCAGGCGAGCTACTATCAACTACTCTAGGCAGTCCCCGGTGAGGGCCTAGGAAGTTTCCTAGTAAATAAACAGTGTCACAGAAAACAAATGTGTTGGCCTACTTGTAGGCGCATAACTGGCACAACGTACAATCGCTCTTAGGCTCAGATCCCATAGAGAGGTTTAACAAGTGGTCGATATGAAGTGTTCGAAGCAGAACAAATTATTTACAAAAACAAAAGTAACTTACTTCTTCTTTGGAAGAAATTGTCTTTTCAAGAGATTGAGTTCAAGTCTAAGAGCTATATTGTCTGCCCTCTGTTTGGCCAGTTGTTTGAGTAACTCTGTTCTGGCTGTTTTCTCATCCTCTAACAGTTTTATGACAATGTCTCTCTGGGATGTGTCCTCAGCCTGTCAATCACATTTTTTTCAAGAGGAAAGGGAGAAGGGGAAGGGCCACAAATGAAATTCAGATCAGATTTTGATTACAGGCTTCTTCTTCTTCTTCTGCATTCTCACTAGATTGGGATTTGGATTCTCTAATAAAGGCAGCCGTCTGTCTCAGATTATCAGCCACGCCATACAGTTTGTCCTGGACGCTACTGTAAGTGGGTCGCCTCTTTCTTCTCAAGTCTGCATACTGGGGGCAGTTCTGTAGGATATAATTCCTATGATTTCTGCATCCCTGTTTGTGCCGACCTCTTCCCACAGTAAGTTTTGGCCACCCTTGTGATGGTAGGTCTGACATTCTTAATGCATGGCTAAATCTCCGAGGCAGATTGGTGACCGTAGAATCCGTTATCCCATTCCTCATTATGAGGGTTCGTTGCACCACGTTATGCGCCTTACAGCCTGGTGCATCCGTTTTCTGCAAGCATTTGTTTCGGGTTAGCATTCCTAGCGGACACATGCATCCGATTTCAGTCACACCTCCTTAGTCGCCTCTTACGACATGCGTGGCAGGTAACAGTGGTTTTATTCTTTACACCCCAAATTTGGGCCCTGATAACCACTCGGGCAGGCTTTATGTATAGAAACATTCATCATCATCAAGTGGCTTATCCCTTCTAAAACTTGGCTTCCATTACAGCAGTCATGAAAAACTCTTTGTTTTGTGCAACTTGACCGGCGTCAGCAGCAGTCATTCTCAGATCGTCAATGACATCTTGACCCATCGCTTCTAGGTTTTCCTTCATTCTTCTTCCACTCACCATTCCCTTCAAAATTATCTTCTCTAGGCACTCATGTCATTTGATGTGTCCGAAATATTTAATTTTCCTGATTTTGTGCTCTTTAATAGCCATCTCTCTCTAATATCAACCTGTTGCAGAACACAAACATTTGTTCTCTGTCCATGATATTCTAAGTACTCCTCTGTAGCATTTGCATTCAAAGGCATTAATGATCTTCACCATCGCTTTGTCAATTATCCATGTCTCACAACCATATGTTGCCACGGGAAAATGTATCAACATTAGTTTCTTATAAATGTTTAAATCTGACAGGCCATGATATCAACTTTAGCAACATGGAGCAAATAAAAACAATAAAAAAACAGACGTTGAGATAAGTAACGGAACCCTTCCATGCCTCGAGGTATTTTAAGTTTTACAGTCTTCTTCACCTTTCAACTCCCAACGGAGCACAGGTCTTCAACCAACTTCTTCCAGCTCTTCTCTCTCTTGCCATTCCCTCCGTTTCCATGTTTTACCTATCCTTTTCATATCAGTCTCCAGCTCTCTTCTTCAGATATGTCTAGGCCTTCCCCATACTCCTCTTTCCCTGTGGGTTTCAACACAGTGCCTGTCTTGCAATGCTACAGGTCAGTCTTCTCAATGTGTGTCCTATCCATCGCCCCTTCTTTAGCGCTTTCTCCACCGGTATCTGCTTAATTCTTTCTCTGAGTTCCTCGTTCGCAATCTTATCATACCATCTCAGTCCATCTATTCTATGTAAACATCCATTTATGAAAGTCTGTAGTTTTCTGATGGTTTCTTTTGTTGTCCTCCAGGTATTAGGTGTTAGACCCATATTTTCATTGACCGTCTGCACACAATGGGTGGTGTGGTCAACATCATGCCGACCCAAACACTGAGAAGCACTTAAAGAAGGATTTCAAATTTAGTTGGTTTTTTTTGGGGGAGCTATGAATTTAGGCGCATTTTTAACACCTTGACTGATTTTTGTGTGCTGGTTTGCTTTCCTTATCACCAGTGTCCCTTCCCATTCAGGCAAGTCCTACTCCAACTTCAGAGGTATATGTAATTTAGATCCCCAAGTAAAGGGTCACGTTTTCCTGTAGTGCAACTGCGTACCATGTCTTCTTCTTCTTCGCCCTTCACTTCTAGGGAGTCATTGGTCCCAACAAAATTTTTCAAACCCTCCTATCCAATGAGAGCCGGGTAGCGTAGTTGTTAGTGAACTCACTTTCAAGGCTGGTGGTCGGGTTCAGCTCCACAGTGGGTGTGGAATTTTTCCCGGACCGCGACGGCTCTCAGGTCGACCCAGCCTCAACTGGGTACCAGACATGCTCTGGGAAGTAAATGCGGCTGGTGTGATGCTGACCACATCACCCATCGTGTGCCGACAGTCAATGAAAATACAGGCCTAACACTGTATTGCCCTATATACCATGAGGTATGAAAGGGTTCTTTACTTTTTTTTTTTTTTTTAACTTACTCCTATCGAGGGACTGCCTAGAGTAGTTGATAGTAGCTCGGCCTGCTAGCTGTGAGACGCTCATAGCTCGGGTTCGAACCTACTGTCCGGCATTTTTCGAGTCCCCTGGTCTTACTTAGGACGATAACGTGAGTACCTCTGAAGTCGGAGAAAATCTGCCTGTATGGAGAGGGAATACTAATTACAAGTACATTGAGCACACGGCTGCCAGTGTAAGTAATTTACAATGTGCACGCTGCTGCCATTGTAAGAAATTGGAAAACGGATTTTCACGCAAAAATCAGTTTCAGAGATGAAACTCGTCTGAGTTGAAAGCGGACGGAAAAAAAAAAAACTTATTCCTATCCAATGTCATTTTTCCCAAATCTCTCCACGCTCTCTCTCTATTTTCTTGCATTTTTTTCCCCGACTCCCACCTTCAGGTGTTCCTGGGTCTTCCCATGAGTCCTACCTTGCAGGGTCCTTCTTCTTCCTCAGGTGGCAAGCTATGAATTTCCTTAGTTGTCGTTTCTGTAGCTATCAAGTGTTTTTACGGGCAGTGTAGCCAGCCTCACACCCAACCTTCTCAGTTGCCTCTTATGACATATGTAGCAGGTAACAGTGGTTCTTTTCTTTACACCCGTGATTACTTCTTCGAACGTTTCATATCGATCACTTATTAACCAATCATTGTGATTTGTATGTGATTCTAAGAGCCTAAGAGTGATTGTACATTGTGCCAGTTATGCGCACATCCTAGTTCATAGTTCATAAGTACGGTTCCAACTTCACTGCAACGGTCACCCCATAATTGCTCTGTTCCTGTGCCAATGAAAATCACACGAAATGCTAACAACTGTGAAATGTTTCCTGTGTGAACTAATTCCAGAATGAAACAGCCGACTGCCACAGAAAGCAACCGGCACCGCATAAAATGCATATGGCGTCGCTAATGTAGCAACACAAAACTGTTCATCACTTGAATTGCAATACTTGTCGAAGGGAACATCAATCACGACAAAATCCAGCTTTCTGCACTCGCAATATAACTGCATACGGCAGTTTGAGTTTGTTCGTCACAACCGATGTCCGCCATTTTCTGAATACACACAACAAAGCACGGTTGACACAGCAAAAGCATTCCATGTAACATTCATAGCTCACAGCGTTGCTCAAGCACTAACTCAGTAGCTCAGCAACGAAACCGAAAATACCCGACCAAACATGGCGGAAATGCGATAGCAAAGTCGTGTTCAGAATCAAACAGTCCTTACTCTGAATGGCCCTCCGCCATTGCTGGCCAGCGCACATCCAATTTCTGCAATGCTTTTTATTTATTAAGGTACCTTCCTAGCCCCTACCTCAGTCGCCCCTAACGACATGCCTTGTAGGTCACAGTGTTACTATTCTTTGCTCTCCGTGTGGGCCCCAGCAACACATGGGCACGATGATTTGGGCCCGGCAACGATTGAGCGGAGTGCCCTGTGCACACCGAGAATTTTTGGACCAAGCTGGACTAGTAAAGCATGTTATCAACTTGGTTATTGGAAACCACAGATTGATTGATTGATAGGACTATCATCATTGCACTTTGGTGAGTAACCATGTGTGCTCCAATCTCTTTCTTACACAGGAAGATCTCAGTGGCAGTGAATGAACTCTGTGGCACCGGTGAGGTTCCCTGGTGTAATTATGAAGATAGTGAAAATATTTCATAGAAATTTTATTTTAAAATCTTTCTAATAAATTTGGTCCAGGCAGTGATTTTCCAGCCTGTTCTTCTCGATTTTGAACCACCTAGGTTCTTTACGTGTTCAACTTAAACAAGGGACCTACGTTTTATCCCCCATCTCTGATAGAACTAGGAACTTGATCTCAAATACACTGAGATCAGGATCTCTCTAAAATATCCCGATCGCTGCACGAGGGAGCGAATCAAGTACTTTGCAACGAGAGCAACCCTAACCTCTACACCAGAGACACCACAGGTTTCAAACTGAAACATACCGTGATTTTCTCCGCAAATATTTCTCTCAGATCACTGACTTCAGCAAGGGCACAGCATTTAGGGCAGATGTGGGCATGTTCTATCCACTTGATTATACAACTGAGGATCAAACAGAACATGTTAGCTGTCGGTGATAGAAAACTTCAAAGAATAAAATAAAAACATATATAGAGATAATGTATGCCATTGCAATGGCTAAACCAAAGATTCCAAAACTTTTTGGCCCACCGCCACTTTGACACATAAACTTTGTAACTTTGTAATGCCCCCTCCCTCCCCATTATAACAGTTTAACCTCCACACACACACACACACATATATATATATATATATATCATGTTCTACTTTCACTTTGACATAGAAAATTTATATATATTTCTATCATACATGGTCAATTTTCAAATGATTATATACATGAAATAGAAAATTGATGAGAAGATGGATCGTGTAAGATGGGCATAAGATGAATTAAAATGCAGAATTAAAATTTTTATGATTATTCAATCGCAAAATCGCAAAAAAACTCCCCAAATACTTCTGAACCCACTATTGCCCCTGAAGGCTTTAGCGCCATTGGGGGCTCTAAGGAAGCAAAGAATAGTAACACTGGGATCTACAAGGCATGTCGTAGGAGGCGACTGAGGTAAAGGCCTAGGGAAGCTACCCTAGTAAATAAAAAGCGCCGCAGAAATCGGATGTGCTGGCCTACTTGTAGGCGACTAACTGGTACAAAGTACAATCACTCTTAGGCTCGGATCATATACAAATCACAAAGATTGATTAAACAAGTGGTCGATATGGAGCTTTCAAAGAAGAAAAAGCTATCAGCAACCTATGTGAACTTTTAACTTTTAAATATTAAAGAAAAGGGGAAAAAAATCAATTTTGTTTCTTTTCTCACTTTTTCATTTTCTAATGTCTCATATATATATATATATTGCTATTGATATTATCCCACCTTCCAGCGGTGTATACCGGGAAGCTTTGACCGTGAGGTATAGGCTAAAGGGGCATGGCTCACCTCGGGAGATGGATTCCCTAGGTGGGGTTTTACTTTGGTTTTTACACTGCCTTGTGGGGAGTAAACCTGATAATAAATCTCGTGAGGTCTGGCCCCAGACTTGTGATATGAGTGGATTTACCTGATATCCAAGAACCAGACTCCAGCTGTGGACAAATAGCCCTACTGCCTTGTGGAAACTGTGGGTCTCTGGAAACAAACTGCACTCGTGAACAGAACGGCGCTGTCCGGATTTGAACCCATGACCTTCGACTCACAAGGTAAAGGGCTTAACCACTTAGCAACAGAGACCCCTATAACAAAGTACTTCATTTATTCTTTTGCTTTGCAATTGCTAAATTGATGATTATACCATTAGACGCATTCTTATGATGAAGTCGACTGTTGTCTGAGCTCATCTCTGGTGCCATGTAGTTTTGAGTTGTAGGGTCAGAATTCCTTTCTAGAGAGGACATACAGGGGAATCTTGCAGGACATGTTCTGTGGTTTGATCAGAGATGCCACAGGACACAGAGGGGATGGGGACAATCGTAGCCTGTGTTTGTTCAGTCTGTTACAATCTATCCTGAGCCGGAAGATGATAATCTGTCCTTGTCTGTTGGGTAGTACTTCATTTGATAAAATAGCTCTTTCAGTTCTGTATATTATCATATATTATACAATATATTTTTAAAAGGGCAACAAATATAAATGTTACCTGAGCCCGAACAGATGACCACATTTCAAACTAGCCACTCTGTGACCGCCCATCGCAGACCACGGTTCTAGACAAATAGAACATTCCTGGAATTTAAAATCATGTAAAAAAAAATTGAAATCTCTCTCGATCATTGTCCAGACTTATGTACCAGACCACCCCATAAATTCTATTCATGTAGAAATCTAATTCATGCAGCCTTAGCATTGGTGTGTTTTACGTAACATCTTCAGCACCATTTGGAGCTCTGGTGCTTATCCTTCGCGATGTGTCCGGTTTCAGCCAGCATTTACTCAGTTTGCTCTCCATTTTGTAGCCATCTAGTGTTTTTTACGGTGTGGTGTAGCTAGCTCCACGCCCAAAACCTCCTTAGTTGCCTCTTACGACATGCATGGCAGGTAACAGTGGTTCTATTCTTTACAACACAATTTGGGCCCCAGTTACCACTGGGCGAAAAAAATTGGAAATGAATTCCTTCCTTTAATGTGAATAATATTATCATATAAGGAAAGACTGCAGTAAAACTACGTAGCAATGGTGAAACACGTAAATACAAAGCACTGTAGTTTTACATAGTACATAAACATTACAAAGCAACATTTCTACTAAAAGACCTTTATCAAGCAAAGGATACACCAGAAGTGAAGAAATTCACTTCTTACAAGGCACAGAACATATAGAATCAGACAACAAATTCCTAATGGCCCTAAAATGAAAATATGTGACTAAAAACGAATAACAAAATAAATGCAAATAAGTAGAAGTGGAAAAAAAAGAAGATAAACAATAATAATCAAATATATACATAACATACTAAATATGCAAGGAGATTGATTAATCAACATCGAACTGGCGTGTTGGGCCACTGGACGCTGCTGGATTTGCTGAGGCGGAGATCGGAGCACCTATGGACATGTCCGAGTGCTATGATGATAGTCCTCATATAACTGATAACTGATATATACATTTCACATATACACATATAGAATTTGGAGCATGAGAAGAGAAAGTACTAAGAAGCATAGGAATGTAATGCGTTGAGCCCATGAGGTTGCAATAGCCTACTTGTAGGCGCATAACTGGTACAACGTACAACCACTTTTAGGCTTGGATCACATACTTCTTCTTATTTGGTGTTCGGTTTCGTATGCTCGTTTAAACCATGAGATGGGTTGCTTCTATGAAGCTGCATGTCAGTTGGAGTCCTCGAGAGTTCCCCATAGCTTGCTCTGTGAGGTCATGTTTCATTTTGTTGGTGTATGCATGATGGACATGACTGCAGGATGTGTTCTGGAGTCTGTGTTTCTGGGATCACATACAAAACACAAAGAGTGAGTTAACAAGTGGTCGATATGGAACGTTCAGAGAAGAAAAACAACAACATACTTACATTGTCGCCATTGCTATCATCATTCACAACACATTCTTCAAAATTGGGCTTGGATTTCTTGCTTTCGTAAATTCACACTATCATCTTCGGTTGTTTTTCTTTTCTGTAATGAAATTGGTTTCCTTTAGAGCAGGAAGAAGAGCAACAAAAACAATACCAAAATTTATGTAAAATTGTGGGGAAAAAGAAATGAAAAAGAAATATGCAAGGATAACAGTATCATTATTCAATGTCTAATTCTACTTCTTCTTTGCGTTCCTGCTATGAGTTCAGGCATAGTCTGTGTAGATTCTGATTTTTGCAGAGGCTTACTTTCCTTATTATTAGTGTCCTCCGTCATATAGGTGTGTCTTCTCTGATTTCACAGGTGAATTTCTAATTAACAAGGTGAACACCGTTGTAATTCTACCAAAAGGGGACAAATGGATCCCAATAAGTGGTAGAATGGTCAATTTCCACATTAACATTACTCTTGGAACGAAATGTAGAGATTGGGTCAACATATGGTTAAACATGCAAGTAAGCAGCTGATAGAAGATAATGCAAGTGATGATGATGATGTTTATACCATCTTCTTCTTCAACGCTCCATATTGACCACTTGTATTGCCTGTGTGGTGCCGGGGCTCACAAGGGAAGCAAAGAATAGTACCACTGCAACCTACAATGCATGTCATAAGAGGCGACTGATGTAGGCCCTAGGGATGCTACCCTAGTAAATAAAATAGGATGTTCTGGCCTACTTGTAGGCGTATAACTGGCACAACATACAATCGCTCTTATACTCAGATCACATACAAATCACACAGAGTGGTTGATAAGTGGTCGATACGGAGCGTTCGAAGAAGAAGACTCTCGTATAGTGTAACTGCTCTTGCATCACTACTTAAACCAGAGTAGCTCTACCTCGATCCCTACCCACTTAGCCAGACAGTATCCTCTATCTGTTTCCAGGGTCACCACATGGAGGTGGGCTATATTTTGATTAGTGCCAGCTCACTAATCCTGGCACGCCGTTGTCCCTAGAATTGCGCCTTTTATTTCAAATATTGATTTGAAAACTCACCCGATTAATGTGTGCTGTTGTGGTTCTAATAACATAGCCAAGCGATGTTGTAATGGCTGTAAACACCTTTGTGACCAGAGCACTTCTGTCAGTCTTCGTGCTATTCTCGCTAGAGTGAAGTTCACATTGTGGGTACAATATTGAACTATCCTCTCCAGTTCTTGCCATATATTATTCTATCTAAAATGTCCTCTGATCCCCAACGCAGATCGGATTAAACAGACGAAAAGATGAATAATAACAAATATCCTTGCTATTTTAATCCAAGAAAGTGCTTTAACTTCTATAGAAACGGTGCTACCAGGTGATAAACCGTTTCTGCTGCTCAAGAATAAATCACTTTCTTCTGCTGGGGATCAAATTTGGGGTGTAAAGAATAGAACCACTGTTACCTTTCCACATGTCGTAAGAGGCGATTAAGGAGGTTGGCTGAAATCGGATGCACATGTCCTAAACATGTAGAAGTCTATACATTTAGGGCTACAAACCAATGTGCAACGTAAATACGTTCTTGGCAAAGATCAAACATCACAAAGAGTGGTTAAAATTGGTCGTAAAGAACGAACGCAAAGGAGAAGACCTACTTCTGCAACCAAATACACATTGTTCTTTTGTTAATTTTTATAAACATTAAATTTTAAAATATTGACATAATGATATATTTACGACTCCCCACAATATGTATTAGTATAAGTTTTAATATACAGAAGTTGATACTAAAATGCAGAGAGCCAAGTTGGCAGCTATAATATCTGATATAAACGTTTGTATCATTTTTATCCAAATAGAAATATTAGATTGAAATGGATTGAATGGACCATCAGTGTTGTGTTCGATGAATAACCATGTGTGACTCATCTCTTTCCCACAGTAAAATCTCAACGTGAAATCAGTAGCACCGGCGAGTGTCCTCGATGTAGTTTTGAGGATGGTGAAAATGTGTTGGAATTTTTATTCATTATTTAATTTTACGCAGGTGTCGGCTTTGCAGCCTTCTCTTGTTGATTTTTCACCCCATTATAGTAGATCAATGTACGCCTTCAACGACAACATAACGAAATTTGACACAACAAAACAAACTGAGACAGTAAAACAAACTGAAGCAATGTGAAGTTTAGTCGTTGGATCATGATCAATGCACATCGTACCATTTAGTCCATAAATGCACCGATCTCCTCTTCAGTATGTCTCTCATCGTATAACAAATTACGACACCGTTTTTTTGTGTTTGTACTCTACTCTTCTTTGGCTACTAGTGTAGTGCTATTGTCCAGCTACACCCCATTTGACTTGGTATTCTTGCAGTCTGGTTATGGTTGTAGGTTCATCACTATTGGTGGAATCATTTACACGCCCTCTCGCGCATAGGGAATTCAGAATATCAGCCTGGTCCACTGTTCGCTTGCTTTTAGCAGTATTCATCTTTTTACGCAATGTCTGCAAGAGAATATGAGCACCATCATCTAAAAGAGACGCTAGAGATGGATCGGACATATGATAATATGGATACTAACTCTGATAACAAAAACTGCGCTAAGATGGACACCAGAGTCGCCCGAGTGGTTACCGGGGCCCAAATTTGGGGTGTAAAGAATAGAACCACTGTTACCTGCCACGCATGTCGTAAGAGGCGACTAATGAGGTTTGGCTGAAATCCGATGCATGTGTCCTAAACGTGTAGGTCTTATGCGTTGAGGGGCCTACCAAACCAATGTGCAACGTATACACGTTCTTGGCAAAGATCAAACGTATCACAAAGAGTGATTAAAATTGGTCTTAAAGAACGAACGCAAAGAAGAAGACACCAGAGTTGAAACGAAAACGGAGAAGACCCACAGCGACATGGAGACTTGTAGAACAAGAAATGAAAGAAATAAATCATAGCTGGAACACAATCCAGAGGACGGCCCATGATAGAGAAAAATTGTATGCATTTGTTGCTGCCGTAAGCGACAAGAGCGTCCATACAAGAGAGAGATGGAGAAAAAGAGAGGCTCGCGTAAATGAACTTTTAAATCACATTTGAAAGACGTAAATAGAAATAGATTTGAAGTTAAGCAGCTGATAGAAGATAATGCAAGGGATGATGATGTTGTTGTATATACCGATGGGTCGGTTCAACGTGTGAGAAATCCGGCTGGGGTTTCTTGGCTAATGCGCATGGTAGGGTTGTTGCAGAGCGAAGTGGGGCATACAGGACAACTACTTCTAGTATGAGGATGGAGGTTGAGGCCGTTACCGCTGCCCTCCATTGGATTTCTGGGACTTCATTTACTGGGGCAGTTGTTGTATCTGACTCTCAGTCGATGCTTCACAAGATCCAGAAGGGCAGGTTTCGGTATGAGTGGATGTCGTCTATAGAAGTTTCTAACCTCAGCGCTTACTGGATATACTGTCCTGGGCATGCGGGCGTTTACGGTAATGAGGAGAGGACAGGCGCATCAACAGCATCGATGTTGGAGTTGAAGATGGATAAGGGGATATTCTCGGTCCTCGAGACTCTGTTGATGAGGACACTAAAATCGATGTTGAATCGATCAAGCGATTTAAGCAGCTTGAATTACTTGTTCAAGTCAATTGATGCCTGAGAGGCAGAGTGAGAGGTGTTTAATCAGACACGGAACCATCAGTATGCATACTGATATCTGTTGGAGACTGAGCACCTAAGGTCTGCCGAGTGCAATGACGTCGTTAGTAACAAAACCAATACCAAGATTTGAAGAAAAGACAAAACAAGTGAGCGAACGTTTGTTTTGTCTTATGTGCTCTAGATTGGTCGAAAGACTCTGATTGTTTGATTCAGTATTAAGGGACACATTGCATTCCGGGCCTATAAGTGCTCAGTCCGGTTAATAGATGAAGCAGTGGGCTGTCATTAAGGCCAGTGGGTCCCACAAATTAGGTATAACGGTATTATTATTTTATTCATTAAAAATATCTAACTGAAACCATGATTTTCTAAATATGTATCTGGCCCTCCCAACAAAATGACCGAGCCGCCACTGGCAATGGGTATGCATGTCGAGTGTTCACATCGAATGTTGGTTACACATGTACATAAATAGTCGTCTCTCCTGAAACTTCCTGATGTTTCCGCTCTTGATTCCAAACGCATTCATTTTATCGATATACAGGAAGACTGCAGTAAAACTATGTAACAATGGCGAAACACTACAAGTACTGTAGTTTTATAAAATACAAAAACATACACAGTGCGTATCTGTGTATTGTTACTGTTTTTGTAAAACTACAGTACTTTGTTCATTCCTATACCCACTTATTCTATAATTATGTGTCTTTCTAACGTAGACCACAATTTATTTAAATCAGAATGTCTCCCCTGTCCATGTGGTGTTTCCTTTTTCTTGAAGATAACCTTTACCTCTGTTTTCTTTATATTCATGCTTAATCCTTTCTTTTCACTTTACTTTCTCTCACTAATACATCTATCAAGTCTTGTAGATTTTGTTCATTTGTAGCCATGAGAATTGTGTCATCAGAGTATTTTAGATTGTTGTTTTGTCCGCCAACTGTTATTCATGTCGTTTCTTCTATATGTAGAATAATGTTTTCACTGTATAGGTTAAACATGTCTGGTGGCCCGACTGTCCAACGTGTTCGTAGCGCTTGGACGACGGGTGACAAGCTCCTGAAGTGAGGTTCAATTCCGGACTGGCAAAAAGCCACAGGTTCTCCAGATTTACGGTGTTCGTGACACCGAACCGAAGGGTTACGATGTCCATGGCACCGAGACGAAGAGCTGCAAGTGCTTCTGGATCGGGAAACATGTCTGGTGAGAGTACGCATACTTGTTTTACTTCTAGTTGTATTTCCAGATCGATTCCACTGCCTCACAATCAATCAATCAAGTGCCATACTTGCCGGCGTAGGCGATCATATCTTTCCACAACTCTCTTCCTCTTCTTTGCGTTCGTTCTTTACGACCAATTTTAATCATTCTTTGTGATATGTTTGATCTTTGCCAAGAACGTGTATACGTTGCACATTGGTTTGGTAGGCCCCTAAACGCTTAGACTTCTACACGTTTAGGACACGTGCATCCGATTTCAGCCAAACCTCTTTAGTCGCCTCTTACGACATGCGTGGCAGGTAACAGTGGTTCTATTCTTTACACCCCAAATTTGGGCCCCGGTAACCACTCGGGCGTCCACAACTCTCGATGCTTGGTTCATGTAATCAGTTATGATGTCGATCTTGTGTTGAACCATGATGCCAGACCATCCAACATTTTCTCCCTTTGTCTTCCACGATCTCTCCTTCCCTGAATTTTACCTGTTGTCACCAAATGTTCGAAACTTTCTCTCCAGCTGCGTCACGAAAAAAACTGAAGAGCTCCGTTAAAGTAATCGAGCTCGTTTGAAGGAAAAAATAGAAAAATGCTAGATCACATTGAATCAACAAAACAGCAGCAGGCGGCAGATTGTATTATGTAAGAACGAATTGAGATTTCAACATTTGGTGTTATTGTTAGCGAGTGATCAGTCGCATGGCAAATCTAATAAGAGATGCTTTAGGAACTTCTTCTCAAGTAGGTTCGAACATGGATAGTGTGGGAAACGATTGTCGGGAGCTGAAACGAAGCTACGATGAGTGTTTTAATAAATGGTTTTCTGAAAAATTTTTGAAGGGTGTTACTGAAGACCCATGCACCGCTTTGTTTAAACTTTACCAGGAATGCGTGAAGGTGAGACTAGACCGGTTTCGTCATAAGTTACCGAACGAATGTGATGTTGTGTGTATACATTTTTAGATCTGTTGTCTAAATGACGTCTTTTCATATTTGTTGTTTAACTTTAGTCACTGTAAGTAGTGTAAGTCACGCTATCATCATGATAGTTAATTAGTTATAGTTAACTTAATATAATAGTATCTTATCCTGACTCAAGTCAGTCCTAAGTTAGTAATTTGCCTACTAAGTACTTAGTAAGTAGAACTTTGCTAACCGTACCAAGTAAAATTAGTAACAGTCCTTCGGAATTACTTCGGAAAAACAGGGGAGTTTCAGGGCTGTGAATCCCACTCGCTGACCAGATTGAGATGGGTGTCACTATTGGCATTACTATTGGTGCAGTCTGAAAAGAACAACACTAAATATGCAAAGAGATTGATTAATCAACATCGAACTGGCATGTTGGGCCGCTAGACGCTGCTGGATTTGCTGAGGTGGAGATCAGAGCGCCTATGGACATGACCGGATTGCTATGATGATAGTCCTCATATAACTGAAATAGTGGTATAGAAAACATTGACTAATTACAAGACCCCCAATTGCTAGTAGAAAGGTGACAGAACGACAACAATCACAATGGAAATCACTTGTGGAAACCTTATGTATCAAACGGGATACATAGATAATATAGATAGATAAATATGATTGATAGTGAATTAAGAAGTGTCTTTTATTATTTGTCATAATTTATGTTTAAATCATCATCAAGTGCCATGCCAGCTGTCATAGGCGATCATGGATCTCTACAAATCTGGTGTTTGCTATCATCTTAGATGTTGACACTATTCCGTGCCATGAAGTCAGGCTATCCAAAATGTTCTCTCTGTTTCGCCTACCCTCAATTTTACCGATTGTCACAATGTGTTCTAAACCTCCCTTCCTCATTACATGCTCAAAAAATGATGACTGCCTCTTTCTTATATTGATGATAAACTTTCTCTATGTCTTGACCTCATTCAACACCTCCACATTAGTCATTTTAGCAGTTATGGATTCTCATAATTCTTCTCTAAAACCACATCTTGTAGCCTCAGAGATTTTTGATCCGTTTACTGTCCATGACGCGCATCTGTATGTCAGTATTGGTTCTATGTAGCATTGATTAAATATTGATTACATTTACCGTAATTAATGTTTAAATATCTGAAAATTTACATGAGATAGCACCTCAAAACAGAAGTCATGACTAAGCAGGTCAACAGGTCAACTAAATATACACGTGAATAATGTCAAAATACAACAGACTCCAGAATTCAAATATCTGTATATTCACAGCAGATGGAAAGATAGAGAAATCGAGACTAGATGCCAGAAGGCAAATGCAGTGACATACCAACTGTCACCACTATTAAAACATCCAAGCATTAACATGGCAGTCAAACGACAACTGATAAACTGCATATTTATTCAACTCTCTGCTATCAGTGCCAAACATGGCCCCTGACTAAGACACAAGAAAGAAAGATTACAACATGTGAAATGAGATGTCTACGAAAAGCTGTCAACGTTAAAAGGAGAGATAGAGTGAGAAACGAGAATATCAGAAGCATCGTTGGTACTATACCATGCATACAGTACATCGAGAAGCAAAGATTCAAGTGGTTCGGCCATTTAATGAGAATGGAACCACATTTACTACCATCACGTGCCTATAATAATCGACACTCAGGGCGCAGAGCACGAGGCAGGCCAAGAACAAGATGGATAGATAACATCTCAGAGTCCCTGCGAAAGCATGGACTGACAACGTCCAAGAGCAACACACCTGGCACAAGATAGAAACTAACTCTCCCCACGACGCTTCACTGCAAATGTGGTTAAGATAAGATAAGATAAGATAATGTTTAAATATTGATTTAACATTTTCAGAGAGCAATCAAAGACAAGAATCTGAATCTCGAGGAGATTGAAGCTGGCGTCCTCGGAACAGATAAAGAAAAGCAGCCACCATCATGATAAAATTTGTATCAATAGTCAATTTTTCAAAGTTAATAAATTTGTTATCAAGCCTGTGTTGCCCAACATTCAGATAATTTATGACATCCCATATTTATTAAAGATGCAACAAAACTCCCCACTAAAAGTAGCAGTAAAACAGTACTGCAGCAAAGAAGACAGAGAGAAGTATGGTCACACAAACACGCAGAAAGAAATAGGTCGCGCAGCCTACCACAAACAAGACAGAGAATTATGGTCGCAGTCTTTATATCACAGAATGATGTTAAAACTACTAAGAATGGCACTCATAGACAATAGATTAACGTAATAAAATCCCAACAATATTGAAACATCTCGTTTGGAAACTATTTAGAGCTAAATAAAAATGGCAGCCAAAAATGACAAGAATAATAAAGTCTTCCAACTAAGCATGGACATTTAACAAGGCATTGAAAAAACACATGTGCTTTTAATATAAGTGTTACAGAAGAGTCCTACGTATATCATGGACAGAGAAGAGAACAAATAGATCTATCCAGAGAGAACTCAAAATCAAAGAAAACTGGCTGATGCTACAAATAAGAAAGAGAAAATTGAGGTATTTTGGATATATAAAAAGGAACAACGGGCTGGAGAAGACCATTATGGAAGTTGGCAAAGAGGAGAAGAAGACCATGGAGAAGATGGATTCATGATGTAACTGATGGTTTGAACATGACGACTGCAGAGGCAGGACATCTGGCCTATGAGAGAGAAATTCCAAAGGACTATTGGGGACATATTCATTTGTTCTTATCAACTAAGTTAACTAACTCCCTTTTATCTGTCATTGGTTTGCGTAGAGAAATGCTGAGCTATCGTTACATCCACTTGTTAGAACCTCTACAACATGGAGGACAGGCATATCAAAATTTCAGGGAAATTAATGAAATATATCATAACAATACCATCATTATTCATTATTGGTCTCTTTGTCTCAGGAGGCAATAGGTTTTGCGTCACATAGTTTGTTTTATGCTGAATATTTGTGACTGTAATGGCCTATTCTGGAGGGGCAATCCTTGCCATAGTTGCTCCAGGTGAAACTGGAGCTGATGATACATAGGATGTTCTCTCTGCTCTCTCTTTTGCCTCCATATGTGCTGGTGTTTTTCTTTTGAGCCACCCTCACTGCTGCTCGCCATGCTTGCCTTTCTTGGCCAACGCTCAAATTTTCTTTGTCTATGTTGCATGAAGTTAGATCACGCTATGGGTGTCAATGAGCTGTATTAATCCCTATCTAGTACCTGTTGCAAGTTGACCATATAGAATATCCTTTGGGGAATCTACCATCGCTCATATGACACACATGTATCCAACATCGCTGACTCAGCAAGGTATAACGATAACACATAAATAAATGATGATTTGAAACAATGAGATCGTTTACACTTTTTTTTCTAGTTACTCATTGTCTACATATTCATTCATCAATTAGCTTGTCCTGAGCAGAACTTTGCCACCCTAACAGTCCTTCGGTATTTCTCTCTCTCATATGCCAGATGTCCCACCTCTGCAGCCGTCACGCTCAAACCATCAGTTACATCCTGAATCCATCTTCTCCGTGGTCTTCCTATTTGTTGGGATGCCTCCTTCCATAATGGTCTTCACCAACCCTTCGTGCCTATTTATATGTCAAAAATAATTTAACTTGCTTCTTTTCTATTTGTAGCAGTAGCCAGTTTTATTTGATTTTGAGTTTTTTCTGGATATATCTGTTTTTTTCTCTGTCCATGATATACGGAGGACTCTTCTGTAACACTTATACTCAAAACCACATGTTTTTCAATTGTCTTGTTAAATGTTCATGCTTCACACCCATACGTTGCCACTGGGAATATGCATGTTCTTAGTATTCTGATCTTTGTTTTCTATCAGTTCCATTCCATACTATTAATTTTTTGTAAAGTCATGTTTGTTCTTCTTTTAATTTCCTTCATCCATTTCCATCTGTTGTTAGCAGTGAACTGAGATATTTAAAACTGTTCACATTTTCTATTTTCTCTCCGTTGATAAAAATATCTTTTGTCATGTTCGTTTTATCCGTTATCATTATTTTTGTCACATTGAGATATAGATTTAGTTTTTTGCTTTTCTCTATATATACATCTGTTAATGATAAGGAGTAGACAATACCCCCCCAATATTTTCAAACATCATCCTACATTAGATTATCTACCTTTGATAATTACCATATCAGAACTGACTATGGTCCCCCTAACATAAGGCCGACTTGCTCAGATGGGAAAATCAAAATTCATGTTTAATCGGGGCTGGTTTTTATAAATGTTTGATATAACACAGTAAGATTTTATACAATTTTACAAGTTCAAGGTTATTTATTGATGCAAAATGTTAATAATACTGCTATTCCTTCATGTTAAATTTAATTTGTAACCTAATATAAACTTCTCTTCTTTGGTCGTTTTTACATCAATTTTAATCACTCTTTGTGGTATGTTTGATCTTGCCAAGAACGTGTATACGTTGCACATTGGTTTGTAGGCCCATAAACGCATAGACTTCTACACGTTTAGGACACATGCATCCGATTTCAGCCAAACCCCTTAGTCGCCTTTTACGACATGCGTGGCAGGTAACAGTGGTTCTATTCTTTACATCCCAAATTTGGGCCCGTAACCATTCGGCAATATAAACTTGATTTAGCATATTGTTTAGTTTTGTCATCTTATCATCATCACTGCAAGTCGAACCAATTAGTCCATAAGTACTCTGATCTCCCCCTCAGTATGTCTCTCAGCGTGTGGCGACTAACGCTGTGTTGTTTTTTAAATGAATTTGTCTTTATCTAACACTACTGGAATGTGTATCAAGTAAAAAGCTACTCCTATCTCGGTCAGATGATGGCAGATGTAAAACAGAAATTAAAAAGAGAATAGGAATGGCCAAGGATAATTTCAATAGTATGAGAAAGTTACTGACATCCAAACAAATCACAAACAGGCTAAAAATTAGAATGATCAAATGCTATATATATCCTATATTAATGTATGGCTCGAAACATGGACAATGAACAAGCAGTTAGAAGACAGAATTGATGCATTTGAGATGTGGATATATAGAAGAATAAGCAGAGTTTCATGGACAGAAAACAGACAAATAAACAAGTTTTAGGAAAACTAGGCATGAAGAAACAATTATTAAGAGAAATAAAATTCAGACAAGTAAAGTATTTTGGGCACATAAAAAGGCATGACACCAGGATAAAACATTTACTAGAGGGGAAAGTTGAGGGGAGAAGAGGAAGACCAGAGATAAGTGGGGGAAACTTTAAGAAATGGACATGTTACAGTCTGGCAGTGTGCAACACCAAGGCGAAAGACAGAGGATGCTGAGATTCATTGCACAACCTTGATGTGAGACGGCACCTGATGATGATGACTGGAATGTGAGGTCACACTACGGTTGTGGGTCCTATTTCCTAGAATTTTAACCTGAGCTTGCCAGCCTTATGTTATCAGAGGCCATGGTTTGATCTAGTAACGCAGCATGAAGACACGATTGTGTCAGTTTATATTTCCAAAATAGGAACAAGTATTATCACATAATTTATGTTTTGTCAGAATCATTGATGATATGTTCTTATTGTACGTAATGAATTGCTGTTGTTTGTTTGCGTTTGTTCTTAGCAACGAAGTTTAACCACTCTTTGTGATTTGCGTTGTTTGCACAGAGAGTGTGAGTATGTTGCACACACATTAGACCCCTGTAGCATATAAAACATGCACATACGAATTTCAACTTAACTGTATGTAGATTATTTAACAGGACTAAAAATTGTACAGACAGGTATCAAGTATGTATGTCAAAATTGTATAGACAGGTAGCATGTCCTATGGGGAAAGTCGTTTTCATCACAGCCCCCTTAAAACTCTGTCTAGTTCTCCCGCCTCTTCCAGCATCATGTTCAAGGTTTCTTTGATGTCCTGCTACCACCTTTCTTGGTTGTCCTGCCCATACTGCAG
The DNA here is from genome assembly GCA_020796225.1 of Arion vulgaris. NCBI lineage: Eukaryota > Metazoa > Mollusca > Gastropoda > Stylommatophora > Arionidae > Arion > Arion vulgaris. The sequence continues at coordinate 9,232,621 of CM036775.1, forward strand.
GAACATGCCTTCCATTCGTTCTTCCAAACCACTGTGACCATATATTTCATCTTCCATGACATGATGTTATTTATGAGCCAATGCTCCTTGATATGCAGATCGTGTATGATATCTGTTTTTCTCTCTTCTGTCCAAGATGTTCTAAAACTTTTCTGTAACACCTTGTTTCAAAAGCTTAATTTTTGTTCTTTAATGTTTATGTTATGGTCCATGATTTGCATCCATATGTATCCAAGGAATATGTATGTTCTCAGAGCCTTTACTTTTGTTCTTTACTTGTATCGTCATAGTTTCTTCATGCTGACCACCTTCTGAATGCCAATGGCAGTCTTGTCTTTTTTTTCCCTCCTTTCGGTCGCTTTAACTGAGATGAAGTTCCATTTGAAACTGATTTTTGCCTGAAAATCCGTTTTTCCATTTCTTACAATGGCAGCAGCTGACATTGTAGAATTACTTTACACTGGCATGAATGTGCTCAATGTACTGTAATGTATTCCTGCATACAGGCAGATTTTCTCACGATTAGAGGATACAGTATCGTTCCTGAGAGAAGACCATGGACCGGAACAATGCCGGACATAGGTTCGAACCCGAAAACCTAGGCGCTCACAGCTAGCAGGCCGAGCTACTATCAACTACTCTAGGCAGTCCCCATGGCTAGTCTTCAACTTCTTTCGCACAATCTACATTTGTTAATTATAGAACCAAGATATTCAAAATATGTGACGTTCTCAATGTCTTCATTATTGAAGGTAATTGGGAGAGATTTTAATTTAGTTTTTTGTATCGAGAAAAGTTTCTGATCTCGCTGTGTTTTACAGATGGTAACTAACGATTTTGATTTTACAGACAAATCCCATTTTAAAGTACTGATCTGGAGTTATACTGTAGCATGGTATCAGATCTGGCATTAGTTATAGGGGGTTACTTATGCATCATGTGTGAGACACTTTAATGGAATTGCCTCACACAAATATAAAGCTCCATTCTTCTTCACTCTCCCAGGGAGGCATAGGTCTGCAACAAGGTCTCCATAACCTCCTATTCTTCTTCTTCTGCATTCTCACTAGATTGGGATTTCGGATTCTTTAACAAAGGCAGCCGTCTGCTCAGATCATCAACCCACGCCATCAGTTTGTCTTGGACGCTGTGGGCCACCTCTTTCTTCTCAGGTCTGCATACTGGGGAGTTCTTAGGATATGTTCTGTTGTCATACTTTAAGGCACAGGTCGTTGGTGCCTATCTGAATTTGGTGTACAGGTGGTGTCTCATTCTGTTGTGACCCGTCCAGAGGCGAAGTATAGCTGTCTGGTCCCTTCTGGACAGTTGGTAATATCCATCATTCTTGTTGTGTTTTGGGTGTTCTTTATCCCACTTTGCCCTGTAGTGCCCTTTGACGATGGTTTTTGCTTCTTCATAGCACCCTCCTATTCAAGGCCATCTTTTCCAGATCTCTCCACATTTTCTTGCATTCCGCCTCCAGGTGTTCCTGGTCTTCCTCCTCTATTACTCTGGAGGATCCATCGTAGGGCCTGGGGGTGTCTCTCAGAGTGTGTCCTATCCATCGCCACCTTCTGTCCCTTATTTCTTGTTCCATGTGTTGACAAAGGTCTGAATCTTATTTGTATTTACCTTGATGACGTGCACCATTTCCTAGCCATATTTCTGCATTCAAGGTGCCTTGTATGGCCCTTCTGACTACCTGCATAATTGTGAAGGCATGCTCTCGTTATTTTCAGTGTCCCCTGCCTTTCTCTGACTTTGAGGTACTTGTAGATTAGAGCCTTAAGTATGGATCTTTCTGAGCCGTGCAACAAGATAGATTTTATATTTGAGTTGAATAAAAATAAATGTATATATGCATGCAATTTGAATATAGAAATTTGAATATATTAAATACATTTGACAATAGATGTCTGCGAAAAATAATGAATATAAAATGGGATGAATTCAGAAGTGATGAAATCAGAGAAATGTGTGGTCAATAACTAGTAACAACTGTTATAAGAAAGAGAAGATGGAGGTATGTTGGGTATTCCTTGAGAAGAAAATATCAAATACCACAGCAGTCGAGAAGGGGAGGCAAAGGGTTCAAGAAAAGAGGACGCCCTAGGGAACCCCTGAAACAAGCTTTGCTGAGAGAGGCAAGAAATATCAGATTGAATTACATGCAAGAGATTGAATGAGTTGCCCAGGACAGATCGCTATGGAGAAATTACTTGCAGGCCCTATGTAACGTATAACAGTACGAGAGGAATATATATATATGCAGTTAGCAACTGATTCTGAATACGGGAGTATGTAAACAAAGAAAGTATTGATTGAATGAATGTACAAGATTAGGGTGCTATCAATATGCTTGCTTGATTTGTTATGTATGTTATTTGTATGCAGTAATGTAATTTAACCCAAGCAGAGAATAAATAAATATATATGAACGTCATTCTATTTTTGATTGTGTTGTGGGTTTCGATGAAATGTCGAGACGTATTCTTGACATGGAATGACCATATATGTTATCGGTTACTGAACTGACATCATCATGCTTATGGCAGACCCTTAGGTGCTCAGTCTCTCTCAACAGATGTTGAAGGGTATGCATAATGATTATGTGGCTCGCTGGTTAAACACACTTCACTTGCCCTCGAGTCTAAAAGAGGATTGATATAATTGCATGGGGTTTCCCCATATAGCTCTATTCCTGTCAGCATAGATAGCACGTCATCTGACGTGAGCATTGCACGAACTCCGTAGCTCCGGCAACATGAACAAAATCTAATGAAAAAATTAACATGTCTCGGTCTGGATTCGAACCACAACCCTCAGTATGACAGGCAAACGACTTCGCAATGAGACCCCTCAAGTATCCAGTTCTACTTGTACATCTGGTAACCCCAAACTCCTTAAGTCGCTGGATTGATTCAACATTTTTTTAAAGTACCCATAGGTGCTCTAATCTAGTTTAGTGTCCTCATCCAACAGACAGTCATGAAGAGACCGAAAACATCCCCCTTATTTATCCGCAACTAACCGACAGTCAATGCTGTTGATACAAGCCTGTCCACTCTCAATGCCACAAATGCTCAGGACAGAAGATTGACATAAGCAAATGGATGTTGGACACCTCAATAGACGACAAACCTGACCACTTGATCAACTGTAGGATATTGTAGCGGTTAGGTGCTCGCGCCAAAGGTACCAGGCTTGCTCCTCTTTTTGCCATCTGGATATTTTTCCTAGTCCTACCGGAGACGGATGCTAAAACGTAGTCCTGTGTTCAATTCGAACACGAAAAGAACCATTGGCCGCTCAAAATCGAGAAGAGCAAGCTGGAAAGCCATTGCCCGGGCAAAATTCATTACAAAAGATTTAAAATCCTAAAAAATATCTTTACCATCTTCAAAATTACATCAGGGAGCCTCGCCAGCGCTAAAAGGTTTGTGCACTGCAGCTGAGATCTTCCTCTCGGAGCACACATGGTTACTAACCAAAGTGCAATGATGATGCTCCAATCAATCGACCAGCCACAAATATGCTCCAATCAATCGACCAGCCACAAATATCTTACAGAATCAATCAACCAGCCACAAACATCTTACACACAATCGACCAGCCACAAAGATTTTAGTCTCACACAATCAATCGACCAGCCACAAACATCTTACACACAATCGACCAGCCACAAACATCTTACACACAATCAATAGGCCAGCCACAAACATCTTATACACAATCGACCAGCCACAAATATCTTAGTCTCATACAGCACTAACAACAAACAGAATCATAGTTATAAATTTTAATTTCAATACTTAAATGTTACAGCACATGTATTCATTAGTTTCATTTTGTGAGATAATTTAACAAAGAAAAGTCTGACTTAGTCTAGAATGGTGAGCTTAAAAACTTCATTATTCCTTTCCGCTCCTTGTGATGCATAGGGTCTCAACAGTTGTTCGCCACTTTTCCAAGCCCCTGGTTGTTTTCTTTATGGCCTCCCAGGATAGTCCAGCACACCCTCAGGAAGACTTCGTATCCAGCTCTGTTTAAGACGTCCCCTTTTCCTTGTGGGTTCCCCTAAAGTGCTTGTCTAGTGACACTCGACGGTGTCTTCCGCAGGGTATGCCCAAACCATTTTCTCATCTTAACCTGGGTCATCATGGGGTCTTGTCCACAAGTCTGTGTTTGCAACTGTCATACCATCTCAATCTGAGAATACGTCGAGACATCCGCTGACAAAGGTCTGTGTTTGCAACTCTGTCATACCATCTCAGTGTGAAAATACGCCGAAGACATCTTCTGACAAAGGTCTGAATCAATTTTTGTATTTAATTTGGTGACTCGTCAAAAGCTCTAACCATTAATAAAACTCATTTCCCATGTCTCACTATTTATATCAAATGATGATCCAACATAGAACATGACTTGTTAAAATCAAATGTTATTAGAACATAACTTATAATATCAAAAGATGATAGAACATACAGAGAACAACAATTCCTCTCGTACTGTTATACGTTACATAGGGCCTGCAGGTAAAACATTTCTCCATACTGCTCTATCCTGGGCAACTCGCTCAATATCTTCCATGAAACTGATATCGATATTTCTTGCATCTCTCAGCAAAGTTCATTTCAGGGTTTCCTGTCCTCTCGTTGTTGGACCCTTCGCATCCCACTTTAACTCTTAGTGGACCAGGGCAAAAGCCATGTTTTACAAGCCATGTTTTTAGAATAAAAAAAACGCCTTTTAGTGTGGCTCCTGGTAAAAAGGCATCCAACCCAAAGCCACATAGTGTGGCGTTGGGGTGCACAAAGAGTCATTGCCTGCTTTGATATTCTTTGATCATTTCTTCTCAAACTATGTACAGAGAAAATGACTTGTGACATCAAATGATGTTATAACATAGCATACAAAACATCATTTCATGTCTCACAGAAGTTTTTTTTTAGCATATAAGTCACAAACATCTTTCAAAAGTTGGATTGTTTTGTATAATATAAATATCATTCAGACGTCCAATCACTGACACACTGTTCAGAACTGTAACAACACTTTTATAATCGCAAACATCATTCAAGATAGACTACGAAACGAGAACATCAGAAGTAGAGTGGGCATAACTGCATGCACCGAATATATTGAAAGATAACAAATGCAGTGGTACGGACATTTAATGAGGTAGTGCTGGGGCCCGCAAGGGAAGCAAAGGATAGTACCACTGCGAACTACAAGGCGTCATAAGAGGCAACTGAGGTAGGGAGGCTACCCTAGTAAATAAAAAGTATTGCAGAAATTAGATGTGCTGGCCTACTTGTAGGTGCATAACTGGCACAACATACAATCACTCTTAGACTTGGATCACAAAGAGTGGTTAACAAGTGGTCGATATAGAGCGTTTGAAGAAGGAGAATGAAATACAACCAACTACCAATAAGTGCATACAATAAAAAGAGATCAGGTACTAGAACCAAGGGAAGACCAAGGAAAAGATGGATAGACAATATCAAGACCACACTAAATAAACATGGATATAACACAACAAGGGTAACTCATCTGGCCCTAGAGCGCAAATTAAAGCTCCCACCCTTACGCTTAATTGCAAGAGTGGACAACAAATTCTAACATCCACCTGGGGAAAGACAGACAAAAAAAAAACATCCTTTAAAACTCGAACTGAGGAGTCCAACAATAAGTACCCAGAATCGCCCGAGTTGTTACCGGGCCCAAATTTGGGGTGTAAAGAATAGAACCACTGTTACCTGCCACGCATGTCGTAAGAGGCGACTAAGGAGGTTTAGCTGAAATCGGATGCACATGTCCTAAACATGTAGAAGTCTATGTGTTTAGGGCCTACCAAGCCAATGTGCAATGTATTCATGTTCTTGGCAAAGATCAAATATATCACAAAGAGTGATTAAAATTGGTTGTAAAGAACGAACGCAAAGAAGAAAAAGAAGAGTACCACCAACACACCAGCAACTTCAGACAAATCCGACAACCTAGGATCACACACCAGATCAGCACAAAGTCCTTCTCAGGGATACATCCAGAGCTGCATTAAGTCCTCAATGCTACACCCAGATCAACACTTAAAGTTCTCAGGACCCCACACACATACCAGAACACAAAACTCAACAAACAGTCCTTTATAAGGACTAAACCCATGTCACATCAAGAAAAATGTCCAATACGCTCTGATATAACCAAAAAGACATTTCTCTTAGGTTGAAATAGCGTGCTCGCCACATAGAAGCTTAAACCGCCACTTAACAAACCTCCATGATCTCAATAAAGCACAAACCTCATTTGGAAACTTTTACACATGCATAAATCACAAATTTCATTCAACATCTGTTTAGACAACAACCGTCCAACATTATTTAAAAAAATTAATTTGTTGTAAGCGCTGGATCACTTCCTACGGAGAGCTCTGTCCAGTTTATCCTCCTCCTCATCACTATGGTACCCATTCCCACGTTCGTGGTAGCCACGTGTTGCTTGTAGCAGTTCTGCATCAGGTCCTTTCCCACGATGTTCATAAAGAAGAACGTTTAGAGTTTCTTCAAAGATTCTGGCTTCAGGAAACTCAACCTACAGATAGAGAAATGCATTAATTAGAAGATATATATATTCATATCATACTCAAGACACGAGAGGAGACTTAATATCTTTCTTCTTTGCATTCGTTCTTTACCACCAATTTGAATCACTCTTTGTGATATGTTTGATCTTTGCCAAGAACGTGTATATGTTGCACATTGGTTTGGTAGGCCCTCAAACACATAGACTTGTATATGTTTAGGACACATGCATCTGATTTCAGCTAAACCTCTTTAGTCGCCTCTTATGACATGCATGGCAGGTAACAGTGGTTCTATTCTTTACACCCCAAATTTGGACCCGAACAATTTGGGCGATCCTCAAGTCAAGGATCAGGGTCTCCTGTATTTAAATTACATAAGAAGTGCACACAAAGAAATTTTAGCATTAAACCCCAGAATTATCACTGCACATGGTCATTAGACCAGGGATCTCTGTGGTTAAATCTTTGCTTTGCATTCTAAAGGACATGAGTTTGAACCAAGACCATGTCATTCTGTTTACGAATGCATTTTTTCCAGAGACCCCTAGGATTGTTGTTGGAGTTACGGAGTTTGTGCAATACTTTCCGTGAGTGTAGTGCCATTTCTACAGAGAGGGACAGAAACATATAGGGTAAAACCCGATGTAATGAAACCAATCTTTCTACTTTAGTGGAGAAAGTTATCAACTTTCTATACTACACACAGTGTGGAAATCCACTGCCATCTCCACAAAAACAAAGCTCAAGATGTTCAGCTCAAATGTGAAATCTGTCTTGCTATATGGCTCAGAAACGTGGCAAGTCACCAAGATAAATACAAATAAGATTCAGACTTCTATCAATGGATGTCTTCGGTGGATTCTCAGACTGAGACGGTAATGACAGAGTTGCAAAACAGACCTGTGAATAAGGAAGACAGGAACCCATGATGACCCAGGTTAAGAGGAGAAAATGGCGATGGGTCATGCAAACCCTACAGAAGACACAGTCAAGTGTCACTAGACAAGTATTTGAGTGGAATCCGCAAGGAAAATGAAAAAGAGGAAGCCCTAAATAGACCTGCAGATGAATTCTTGAGGAACTGAAGAGTTCTCTGAATTATTGAAGCTCAATTATCCTGGGAGACCATAAAGAAACCAGCCAGACAGATAAGAGCGATGAACAACTGTTGAGGCCCTATGCTCCACAAGGAGCAGAGAGGAATAAATTATCAACTTGGCTATCAGCGAGCCCAGGTGACACATCATGTTTGAGAGTGACAAGATGTCTCAATTTTCCATCTAGTTTCACTCAGGCTGGAAGGTACTAGAGGAAATCCTGCATTGCTGTACATATCTTCTCAGTAAAGTCCTAGATCGCTGGAGTGGTTATCGGGGCCCAAAGAAAAGGACCACTGTTACCTGCCACGCATATGCTGATGATCTAGCTGTGTGGTACACCTCCGAGTTTCTGGGTCCTGCCATCTTTAAACTCCAGGCCAGCCTGAACAGCGCCATAATGTGGGCAAGTAAATGGGGTCTAGAAATAAACCGAAGCAAAACTATAGCAACGCTTTTCTCATTGTCAACAAAGGAAGAACACTTCAGACTGAAATTTAACGATGATATCGCTCCCGCTCCCATACTCCAACCTTTTGGGAGTTAAGCTTGACAGTCGCCTGACATGGAAACATCACATAATGGAAACAAACAGAAAGGCTATGAGGAAACAAAGTGTGATGCGGAAGCTGGCTGGAACTACCTGGGAGCTGATATTCGAATCCTGAGTCAGGTGTACACTGGTGCAGTTAGACCGACTCTGGAATATGCATCATCGACATGGATATCAGCAGCCCATTCAAACAAATCGATACTGAAAAAAACACAAAACAGGTGTCTGCGTACTATTTTGGGAGCCATGAAATCTACACCAATTGTAGAAATGGAAAAGGCAGCCAACATCCAGCCCTTGGAAGACAGAAGAAGGAAAAAGTGATTCTACAGACTGAAAGGATCAAAAGAATGCCTCACCATCCACTGCATGAAAAATGGCGGCTAGAACAAAGAACAGACTAAAGCGCACAAGTCTAAACCACAAAGCAAAAGAAATAGGAAAGTCATACTTGGAACTACTAAATCATAATTCCATACCTGAAGAATTGCTTTTGATCACTGGGAACCAGACTCAGTACCACTAAACTTCTCAACCTCCATCCCTAAATTATTAGCAAAGATGCCGAGCCTAATCTAGTGAAAAAGCAATTACAATGGAACATCTCCATTACATGTTTCCAGAAGACAGCTGGATAAGAATTTACACAGATGGATCGGCAATGGAGGCAACCATGAATGGTGGAGCAGGAGGTACATTAGGCACCCAGATGCTACCACTGTGTCTCTAGCGGCTCCTACTGGAAGAATATGTTCCAACTACAAAGCAGAACTCATAGCCCTTCTGATGGCAGCACAGCACATGAATAAGCTGCAAGCAGCTGCAAGCAAGATGGTATTTCTTACAGACTCATTGTCAGCTATACAAGCCCTGGAGGCTAAATCCACTGACAGCACAGTACAAAAACTACAAAGAGAACTTGCTCAGCTTTCAGAAAAGGCAGAAATTCACTTGCAGTGGATTCCATCTCACTGTGGCATTGCAGGCAATGAGAGTGCTGATGTCTTAGCTAAGGAGGGCAGTGCCAAAGAGCAAATTTACCAACCCTTGTCTTTTCAAGAGGTCAAAACCCTCATACAGAGAAAATCTGCAGTAGACTGGAAGACAAACACTGGATATGATTATGGAAAAGACTCCTCAAAGACCTAAGCAGAACAGACCAGGTCATTATATTTCGATACGCACGACACTGCAGACTCAACAAACACTTATACAGACTAGGAATAAGTCAAACAGCTCTCTGCCAGTGTCAGCAGGCAGAACAGACACCAGAGCATATCCTGCAAGACTGTCCTCTTCTGTGTGAGCTGAGAAGCAACATGTGGCCACACCCAGTCGACCTGAAAACTAAGCTTTGGGAAACCTGACAGACCTGAAGCTGTCTGCCCAGTTTGTGGTCCACAGTAAATTGATCGCATGACTAGAGATCGCTGAAGAAGAAGAACCTGCCACGCATGAAGTGAGAGACGCTTAAGGGGGATTCGTAGTGTGGGAATCATGAAGCTATTTTCTAGTTTTCACATTAATGTAAAATTTGTATAACCATTTTGAAAGATTATGACTTAGAATAGTAGAAAAAATAGGTAAAAACAAAATGTCAAAGCATTACCATGGAAACAATACAAAATGGCCACCAAAAACATAATTTGAAATCCTAAGGTTCTGAATCTAATGAATGTAAATGAATTGTTTCACTCTAAGTGCAATTGTAATATCTAAAATATTACACATGATTTTAGGATATATTAAATATTTAATTTGTTATAAATTTTTTGGTAAAAATTTCTCAAAATTCGGTCAAAAAGCTGTTTTTGGGGGTGTGGTTACCCAAAATTCATTAAAAATGTAATATTTAATACATTCTAAAAATCATGTGTAATTTTTTAGATATTACAATTGCTCACCTTAGAGTGGAAACAGAATTAATTTATATTCATTACTTCAGACCGCTGGTTACCGGGCCCAAATTTGGGATGTAAAGAATAGAACCACTGTTACCTGCCATGCATGTCGTAAGAGGCGACTAAGGATGTTGGGCTGAAATCGGATGCACGTGTCCTAAACTTGTAGAAGTCTATGCGCTTAGGGGCCTACCAAACCAATGTGCAACGTATACATGTTCTTGGCAAAGATCAAACATATCACAAAGAGTGATTAAAATTGGTCGTAAAGAACAAACGCAAAGAAGAAGATTACTTTCAGAGCCTAATGGATTAATAATTTTGTGTTTGCGTCAATTTTTTTTGTTTCCATGGCAACGCTGCGCATATTTTTTTTTAATAATTTTTCTACTCTTTTAAGTTATAATATTTCAAAATTGTAATACGAATTCTACATTAATATGAAAGCAACGAAAAAAGTTTCCAGACCAGGATCCTCTAAGGAGGTTGGCGGTAACTACCCTAAAAACACAAGACAGATACAGAAACCAAAACCAGGAAATTTCTAGCTCCGCCGAGGAAGAAGGACCCTGCAAGGAAGGAAACAGAATAACGCGAGTGTGTTGCCAGGGCCCACAGGGAAGCAAATATCACGCGACCTCAAGGCATGTCGTAAGAGGCGAATGAGATAGGGGCCTACGGAAGCTACCTTAGTAAATAAAAAGCATCACAGAAATCGGATGTGCTGACCTACTTGTAGCGCATAACTGGAACATACAACCACTTTAGGCTTGGAACACATAAAAATCACAAAGAGTGGTCGATATGGAGCGTCCGAAGAAGAAAGATATGGAGCTGTCGAAGAAGGAAACGGAATGAAAGAAAATTAGGAGGGAGTGGAGAGTTCTGGAAAAGACAGCTTTGGATAGGAGGACTTGAACAACCTTGGTTGCAGACCTATGCCTCCCTAGAGGTGAAAGGTGAAGAAGAAAGTCATAGACACAACATAATAAAACATACACAGAAAGAAAGTCATAGACACAACATAATAAAGCAAACACAGAAAATATCACAAAGTACATACCTTAGTATGTTTCTTATCTGTACCGTAGACAATCGATGTACAACACACTTCACCAATCTTCTGACCATGTCCGTAAAATGACCAACAACAAATCTCGTTGCTTCCAATGACATCTTTGATAAAGAGAACTCTGCCGTTGAATCGTAGACACAGTTTGTCGAAGAGTTCCATGTTTTTCAGAAGATTGTCATCCGACATGCTGTAAACAAATAAAATCTACATCAGTCACAGATACAACAATCGAGCGCTCACGCTACAACATATATGTATTTACACTAAAACATACATATGTTATAAGAAGGAGAAGATATGTTGAGCTGTAGCCCCCGGCAACAGAAGGCTGACTAGCTCAGACGGAAAATCAACAATTCCTTTAACCCTCTTATTCCTATAGCGCCGAATGCGCCGTTATCGGTATAAACCCATAGCGGCGTACGCCCGCCGGTATATACCTTTTTAAATGATTTTTCTATATCTTTCCTGCGAATAGACACGCTAAATTTAGCCCTGATGTCATTGCCGATAATGGCTGCTGTCATTTTAGAAATCCGACGTTTCTAATGTTAGTGGAATTTTATCGCGAATTTTTAAAAAGTTCCTTTTATTTTCTGGAAAACTTGTTGTGATTTATGATTCAGTTGATGGAAAATTTGCCGCCGAGATCGTGGATAAATCGGATTGATATATAATTAATTCAATATTTGCGTGCGAAAATTTACGATGCTAGTTCTAGTGTTTACGACGATTTGCGTAACTATTAGTTACGATGAATTACGATTGTCGATGGATGCGAACATCGCCGCTTCCTCTCGCCACCCAGGTTGTAAAGTTGAGAGAGAATAGTCGCAACAGCTGAGCACTATCAATATCGAACAATTTAGTGAAGAAATAGGTTCTGCAAATGACATTGATTCAGATTCAGAATATTCTCTATTTGTGATTACCGTCGTTACGGCACGCTCGATTTTTACGCGAGGTATTTTTTTAGAACTGGACAGAGCTAACCAAATAATTTGCTCTATGAAAATTCAAAAAAAATCCAGATCCTTCATTGTTCGTTTTCATTACATCAATATCTTTCTTTATGTAAACTATATGTGTCGAACTCACCAGTTACCTTACTACAGAGAATGTTTTGGTTTACCGATAAACTGTTGAACGTGCCTGCTTTGTCAGATATAGTGTCAAGAAATAGATTTGAAAGTATCAGCAAATATTTGTACTTCAATGTCAATTGAAAATTCGTTCCATGAGGACAATATGGACATGTGCAAGGTTGAATCTCTGTCTTGATTGTATGAGGACCCTCATGCCCGTACAAACATTCAGGCTAGGCAACTGCAGGACTGATAAACTCCCAGATACTGCAGAACTGATCAACCCCATTCATGCCAACCATCAACGGACTCAACTCTACTGTTTGGCAGAATGCAGAGCCTGTTAGTGTTTCTAAATGAAGATGAGGACTGCACTCGAAGGTGTGTGGAGACAAGTGATAGCTGCCCACATGTAAAATCAACCTCTGTTAGGAGATTGCTTTTCAACCTTTCAATTTACATTTATCCTCAATAAAACTGACATTTTTGAGAGAAACATACGTTCAATATTGTCATTAATTTTTATTTCTTCACTTGTATAATTTTTTACATCCAACTTGCATGGTAATGACAACATACATGTTTACAAACTAGTACCTCATCCATTTAACTGTAAATTGGACTTTAAATCACAAATATTGATTATAAATTGTATTTGTTATGAATTTTATTTCACGGGCACTTCTCATTGTTGCTGGGTTATTTCCCTTGCCCTGGGATTTCGGTAGTAACTTTTTCTGAAGGGCTGGGAATAAGAGGGTTAATAGGGCTGGCTTTTGCAAGCTTACTAGATTCTATCGTCTCATATATAGTTATGAGAAGATGGAGATATGCTGGACATACCTCGAGAAGAAATGATCAAAGAATACCAAAGCAGGCATTGAAGTGGGAGGTGAAGGGTTCAAGAAAGAGCCACGCCCTAGGGAAACGAACTTTGCTGAGAGAGGTCGCCTGTGTGTTGCCGAGGCCCTCAAGGGGAGCAAAGAATAGTAACACTGCGACCTACAATGCATGTCATAAGAGGTGACTGAGGTAGGGGCCTAGAGAAGATACCCTAGTAAATAAAGAGCGTTGCAGAAATCAGAAGTGCTGGCCTACTTGTAGACGCATAACTTGCACAACATACAATCATTTTTAGGCTCAGATCACATACAAATCACAAAGAGTGGTTAACAAGTGGTGGATATGGAGCGTCAAGAAGAAGCTGAGAGAGGCAAGAAATATCGGATTCAATTCCATAGAACAGATTGAGAGGGTTGTCCAGGATAGAGTGGTATGGAGAAATTACTTACAGGCCCTATTTAACACATAATGGTGCAAGATGAATATATATGTGTGTGTGTGGTATATGTGTGTGTGTGTTTACACTGCAACACTATAGCTAATTCCATAACATATAACAAGCATGAGTCTGCGGAAGGCTTTCTATTTGACCAATAAGATCTGACATCATGCTACAGTATAACTAAGTAGCAGTGCCAGTATAAAGTAGCGTTTTATATTATTAAAATCTTATCAGTATCCTATCTGTATAAATAAGTATACATACATACATATGTATTAGCACGGACATCCACTTCTTCCAAAGCTTCATATTGTTAAACCACACTTTGTAGTTTTTATGTGATCTGAGACCAAGAGCGATTGTCAGCACATCCGATTTCTGCAACGCTTTTTACTTATTAGGATAGCTTTCCTAGGCCCCCACCTCATTCACCTCTTACGGCATGTCTTGTAGGTCGCAGTGTTACTGTTCTTTGCTCCCTTTGTGAGCCCTGGCAACACGCAGGCGATGGTCATCCACTAACAACACATGATCTTCTACTTTGCATTTCTTAACCATGTTAATCACTCTTTGTGTGGTCTGCACAGAGAACAAGAATGTGTTGCGACTCTGTTTATAGGCTCCTACGTATGCAGGAAAAGGATCAGTTTATAGGCTCCTACGCATGCAGGAAAAGGCTCAGTTTATAGGCACCTACACATGCAGGAAAAGGCTCAGTTTATAGGCACCTACACATGAAGGAAAAGGATCGGTTTATAGGCTCCTATGCATGCAGGAAAAAGCTAATTTTATAGGCTCCTCCGCATGCATTTGAATGTATTTTGTCCTGAGCAAATTATCAAAACTAGATCTCAAACAAAATATATCATCCCACCAACCTTGTGTATGAATACTTGTTATTGTGACGGTTACAAATCAGTTTGACAATCGGCTGTGGAAGAAAGAAATATTTATTTTACAAAACAAATCAATATTCAACAAGTCAACTTGTGGTGATACTGTAATTACTGCATGTAGTACCGCTTTTGATGGTGGTGTAGGACGAGAGGCTGAAGAATTTAATGGCCGCATGTCTAGTGCAGTCGCAGCGAAGCTGTTCAAGTTCGGAATTTTAATATATGCCCACAACAACAAAAAATACTTGGCCTTACCGTTATTAAATGAGCCATACGCTCAAGTGGTTACCCGGGCCCAAATTTGGGGTGTAAAGAATATAACCACTGTTACCTACCATGCATATCGTAAGAGACGACTAAGGAGGTTTGGCTGAAATCGGATGCACATCCTAAATGTGTAGAAGTTTATGCGTTTAGGGGCCTACTAAACCAATGTGCAACGTAGTATACACGTTCTTGGTAAAGATCGAACATATCACAAAGTGATTAAAATTGGTCGTAAAGAACGACGCAAAGAAGAAGAAATGAGCCATATAAAAAATTTATAGAAATTGATATTTGTCTTTTGGTAAAATTAGGTAATCTCTTTAGTCACTAGAAAACACACATTACAAATTTATGGGCAAATTTAAACTGACAAAGTATTGACCAAGACTGTATGCTATCTTCAAGTGGTGGTTTCAGATACAGTGAGTGAGATGATAGAAGTCAATGAACCAGAACTGACGAAGAACACAATGTCGTGGGTCATTATGTGTGTTTGCGTTGGCTTTCTGGAACTCCGTTTACTGGGGTCGTTTTTGTATCTCTCAGTCGATGCTTCACAAGATCTAAAAGGGTAGGTTTCGGTATGAGTAGATGTCGTCTATTGAAGTTTCTAACTTCCAAAGACTTAGTGAATCTACTGTCCTGGGTATGCGGGTGTTTGTGGCAATGAGAGAGCGGACAGGCTTGCATCAACAGCATCGATTGTTGGGGAGTTGATTATGGATAAGGGGGATGTTCTTCGGCCTCTTCACGACTGTCTGTTGGATGAAGACACTTGAATAGATTTTGAATCAACCCATGGAGTTAAGTAGTTTGGAATTACCCGTTGTACAAGTAGAACTGTATGCCTGAGGGCCGAGTCAGTAGTGTGTTTAACCAATGAGCCACAGGAACCATCAATATGCATACTCTTCTATATCTGTTGGGGAAACTGAGTACCTATGGGTCTACCGAGTGCAATGACATCAGTTTAGTAACCAATAACCAACCAATCTTCTTCTTCTTCTCGTTCGCTGATGTTCAATATCTACACAATAAGGCCGGTTCTCTGGGTGTATGTTGTTGTGTGTGTTAGTTCATCCATGCTTCCAAAAAGCTTTGTGTGGATGTCGTCTATGTTGGCAAGTGTTCTTTCCGCAGTTGGTTCATCAGGTGACAATCTTGCAGGATGTGTTCAGCTGTCTGTCCACATGTGGGTGATGGAACTAGTTTTAGTCTGTATAAGTGTCTGTTCAGTCTGTTGTGTCCAGTTCTGAGTCGAAACAATATCACCTGCTTTGCTCTATCTAGATAGTGGTAATTGTCTGTTTGCTGGTTTTCTTTTCTAATGGCCTTGATGAGCGTTTTCTTTTCCTGGAAAGTGATTATTTGATTCCTTTGTTTCTGTGTTGCTCCTTGTCTAGTTAATTCGTCTGCTCTCTCGTTTCCTGGTATGCCACAGTGTGCTGGTATCCATTGCAGCACAACCCTTCTTATGATATTTAGCTCAGTGTTTCTTTCAATTCTGGCAGCTTTTCACTATCTAGGGCTTGCAATACTGACTGTGCATTGGTGAGGAATACAATCTGCTGACATTGACTTGTGTTCTTTAGCGTTTTAACTGCAATACCAACCAATAACCACTATGTGCGATTGTCATATGAGTCAGTATGTGTGATTCACCTTGGAAGTTTTGGACACCAGAATCTGTTCTCTCCTAGATGATGTGATAAGAGGCACTTGACAGATTGGCTCTGGGTTGTGAATGTTCATTGCTGCTTCAACCTGACGAACTGAAAAAAAAAAAAAATCTGGCATATAATAAAGTATACGCTGTATGTTCAGACCTGTTGTTTGATTTAGTTATGTATATGTGCTTGTGGTATTTTGGTTTGAACAATATGATTGGTATGTTAACACTTTCGCTGCCACGAACGACAAAACGCGACGAAACATAAAACTCCCTTTCACTACCATGGTAGACTTTTGTTGTTCGGGAAAATTTTTTTTTTTTCATTGGGAGTTTCACTAACCATACACCGGTATTACATTACTCACCACTTCTGTATTGTTCAGAAGAGCTCTCCAAAATAGCGGATCTGGCATACAGGTGTTAAAAGTACAATAAGTAAGATTTTGAATGAATTTATCACAATTTTTTTTAAGTAAACAAAGATTTTCAAAAGGGGCAATGTAGCTGATGATAGTCAAGTACAAAATGACTGATTTGGACTTCTTAGCCAGTGATAGTGATAAAACGGGCTCTGAATGTGGACAAATTTGGAGTTTGATTCACGTGACGATGTTTATAGATCAATAGCAGATATTCCCAGTGGTACAGAAGTAGGTGATGGACCCCCACCTTGAAAATGTAGGCGTATCATACTGTGGATAGGTATGGGTAGCTACGCCAACAGCAGTTGGAACAATAGCTTGTGGATTATGAATAATATACTGTACATATAGACAGGTCAGTAACTCATTCATATATGAACATTGTCTTCTTTCTTCTTTGCGTTCGTTCTTTATGATCAAATTTAATCACTCTTTGTGATATGTTTGATATTTGCCAAGAACGTGTATACGTTGCACATTGGTTTGGTAGGCCCCTAAACGCATAGACTTCTACACGTTTAGGACATGTGCATCCGATTTCAGCCAAAACCTCCTTAGTCGCCTCTTACGACATGCGTGGCAGGTAACAGTGGTTCTGTTCTTTACGTCCCAAATTTGGGCCCCTGTAACCACTCGGGCGAACATTGTCTTAACCCTCTTATTCCTGGAGCGGCCGAATGCGCCCGTTATCGGTATAAACCCATAGCGCCGTTACCGCCCGGCGGGTATATACCTTTTAAAATCGTTTTTTCTATATCTTTCCTTGCGAATAGACACGCTAAATTTAGCCCTGATGTCATTGCCGATAATGGCTGCTGTCATTTTAGAAATCCGAGCGTTTCTAGTGTTAGTAGATTCGTATCGGTGAATTTTTAAAAAAGTTCTTTTATTTTCTGGAAAACTTGTTCTGATTTATGATTCTGTTGATGGAAAATTTGCCAGCGAGATCGTGGATAAATCGGATTGATATATAATTAATTCAATATTTGCGTGCAAAAATTTACGATGCTAGTTCTAGTGTTTACGACGATTTGCGTAACTGTTAGTTACGATGAATTACGATTGTCGATGGATGCGAACATCGCGCTTCCTCCGTCCACCCAGGTCGTAAAGTTGAGAGAGAATAGTCGCAACAGCTGAGCACTATCAATATCGATCAATTTAGTGAAGAAATAGGTTCTGCAAATGACATTGATTCAGAGTATTCTCTATTTGTGATTACCGTCATTACGTCACACTCGATTTTTACACGAGGTATTTTTTTAGAACTGGACAGAGCGAACCAAATAATTTGCTCTATGAAAATTCAAAAAAATCCAGATCCTTCATGTACACTGTTCTTTTTCATTACATCAATATCTTTCTTTATGTAAACTATATGTGTCGAACTCACCTGTTACCTTACTACAGAATGTTTTGGTTTACCGATAAACTGTTGAATGTGCCTGCTTTGTCAGATATAGTGTCAAGAAATAGATTTGAAAGTATCAGCAAATATTTGTACTTCAATGTCAATTCCAAATTCGTTCCATGAGGACAATATGGACATGTGCAAGGTTGAACCTCTGTCTTGATTGTATGAGGGCCCTCATGCCCGTACAAACATGCAGGCTAGGCAACTGCAGGACTGATAAACTCCCAGATACTGCAGGACTGATCAACTCCATTCATGCCAACCATCAACGGACTCAACTCTACTGTTTGGCATAATGCAGAGCGCAGTTAGTTTCTAAATGAAGATGAGGACTGCACCACGAAGGTGTGTGGAGACAAGTGATAGCTGCCCCACATGTAAAATCAACCTCTGTTAGGAAGATTGCTTTTCAACCTTTCAATTTACATTTATCCTCAATAAAATTGACATTTTTGAGAGAAACATACGTTCAATATTGTCATTCATTTTTTATTTCTTCACTTGTATAATTTTTACATCCAACTTGCATGGTATTGACAACATACATGTTTACAAACTAGTACCACATCCATTTAACTGTAAATTGAACTTTAAATCACAAATATTGATTATAAATTGTATTTGTTATGAATTTTATTTCACGAGCACTTCTCATTGTTGCTGGGTTATTTCCTTGCCCTGGGATTTCGGTAGTAACTTTTTCTGAAGGGCTGGGAATAAGAGGGTTAAATTATCACCCTGAAAACTGATCATGCCCAAAAAGTGTGGCAGTGACCTGGTCTTGGTTGAAAAATGGGTGACAGCGAAATTGTTAAATTAGTAATTGCTGATAGGTTTGCAAGTATTTTTGCAAGTGTGGTTGCTGTAAAAAAAAACAGGCAAGCAATGGACCACCAGGCTGATTTTCTGAACTCCCTAAGGTTGGGGGGGGGCTGCAGTAAGTAGTTGTTAGTATACTTGCTTCTTAGGCTAGTGGTCCGGTTTCAATTCCACAGTGTGCGTGGAATATTTTTCCAACTGTAAAGACTCTCAGGTCGACCCAGCCTAACTTTGGTACCAGAAAAAGCACTGGGAAGTAAATGTGGCCGGCGTGATGTTGACCACATTTCCCTATCGTGTGTTGACGGTCAATGAAAAATACAGGTCTAACACTGTATTACCCTATATATCTCAAGGTAAAAAATACGGTTTCTACACTTACTTCTTCACTAAGGGAGAGGGGATGCGTACATAATTCAAGTAATAGAGGTGAATCTACAACCCTAACCAGACTGCAAGAATACCAAGTCAAATGTGGTGTAGCTAGACAAGAGCACTATACTGGTAGACGAAGCATAGTAAAATAACAAAGAACTGGTATCATTAGTTGCTGCATGCTGAGAGACATACTGAGGAGATTGGAGCACTTAGGACTAATTGGTTCGATGTTCAGTGATGATGATGCGGTAACTAAACTAAATGGAAAACAAAGATCATAATACTAAGAGCATGCATATTCCCAGTAGCAACCAACATATGAGATTTTGTGATGGAATTTTAACTATTTGGTTCCTGCACAGAGGAATACAGAAAACAACATTGACAAATACCTAATTCTTGGACACAGTAGTACTTGGCTTCCTGGAGTAACTCATCAAGTTCCCGTCTTGAATCTGGCAATGTTATGGAACCATCCCTCAAGAAAGAGAGGATCGAACCAAAATGTTTACCACATCTGTCAATGAGAACCCAACCTGTACAAGAATAAGTTTAGATTAATTGGTTAGATACAAATACCAACACAAGACAACTACTATAATATGAGCAGATTAGAACAAGTTGTCATTCTGCGCCTTAGAACAGGACACAATTGACTCCGCAGCCACAGGTATACAAAATGTTTCTTCTTCTTCGAATTCTCAATATTGACCCCTTGTTAACCCCTTTTTGTGATTTGTATGTGATCCGAGCCTAAGAGTGAATGTACGTTGTGCCAGTTATGCGCCTACAAGTAGGCCAGCGGATCCTATTTCTGCTACACTTTTTATTTACTAGTGTAGCTTTCCTAGGCCCCTACCTCAGTCGCCTCTTACGACATGCCTTGTAGGCTGCAGTGTTACTATTCTTTGCTCCCTTGCGAGCCCGGCAACAAATGGAGTACGGATATATTGCTATAAATAGCTTATAATAAATGAAAACTTTCTAGCAAGCAAGTATGCTTGTATTATTTATTGACTTACCTTCCTTGTCATGCAGTACATCCATTCTTCCACTAAACATTGCTCGCAACATTGTATCTTGTTTACACAAAGTATCAATAGTCGTTAAATGAAGTGTCCCACCAACATTCACCTTGACATATTTAGAGTCAGACTTTGCAGTGATTGTGCATGTCGCTAGAGCTCGACTAGCGGAGTCTCCAGACATTCCAACAGTCACACTAAGTGTCTGTACACAAATTGGGTTATGGTCCGCAATGATGATGATTTTAGCGACCTAGTGCAAGTCTGACATTATGTCCGTCTTATAACTTCACGTCTGCAATATTAATAATTACAATATTACATTATTTTTGCCAAAACCAATGTGAAAGTTCAATAAATAATGTGAAAGTCTATTTATCTATTCTATTCTCTAATCCTGTTTTACCTTTCGGCGTCAGGTAAAAAAAAAGAGGCACCTGGAATGAGCCTCCTTATACAATTTGTACAAGGTGGAATTTAGCGCCTCGGATCCTCCTCATTCGCTTGAAATATTGTCTATATATTCAATGTTGTCTCTTGTATAAACTTCACTGTCTTTTGTAGCTCACACAAAGGTCTGTGTAGTTTTCTGCCTAGTGTTGGGCCAGTGAATTTGCCTCCGTATATCATATTTGGGGCAGTCTTGAAGAATGTGCTCTGCAGTCTGATGTACCTGTCTACATGTACACATGGCTGAATTGCCAATTTTGAATTTTGTATACATGTGGCTGCGAAGTCGATTTTGTCCTGTTCTAAGGCACAGAATGACAACTTGTTCCAATCTGCTCATATTATAGTAGTCGTATTGTGTTGGTATTTGTGGCTTAGTGCCTCAGATATTTCAATGAACCATCTTTTACATGGTCATCCTCTGGATCTGTTGTTGATGTATCTTGAGTGCTAGTGCTCTTTGCTGGAGACTGTCTTGTTGTAACCTTGATATATGTCCGAAACAATGTGAAAGTTCAATAACAAATAAAGTGAAAGTTCTTCTCTTCTACCATTTACTTCTTTTTGAGTCGTTCAACTGTCAGATCTGATAGTAAAGTTCATTCAATGAACATTCTTGGATTCTTCTTCTTCGCATTTGTTCTTTACGACCAAATATTTCAATATATAGATAGTATGACTGAGTTTACTATTAATTAACTGATTGGTGACTTTTTTCAGTCAGTAAACTGAGTAAATGTTATCTCTGATATTTTCAATAGGTACAACTGCTTATCTAAACAATCTTTCCCTTCTTTTGTCCTTAGGGTGCGTAGCAGGTTCAACCGATGATCGATTTTCGAGATGCACGCTCAGTCACTTGATATGCTGTGGTATTGTGAAGTTTTAAAACGTCTGTCATCATCATCATCAAGGTGCGTATCCTTTATAGGACGTTGTTCTCTTTACAGCGCATCTGAAATTCACTGTCTCTAGCCAGTTCATCCACTTTGTCGATGGTCATATTCATGATCTCTTTAATATCTTGTAGCCATCTTCTTCTTGGTCTGCCTATGCATCCTGGGACCCTGCCCTCTAATATTGTTCTTTCCAGGGCATAAGATGTCTGTATTTCCATATATTTCTTGGTCTGCCCCTTCCTCTTGATGACTCCATTTTCAGGTTGTACGCTTTAAACGCTCTTGCAACTGGTGTATTCGGGTTCATTCTCACCAAGTGACCAAACGATTTGAGTATCTGTTTTTCAATGAATAGTAATAGGCTAATAGCAGGTGTTGTTCAGACTTTTCTAATTTCCTCATTTCTTATTTATAATGATTATTATAATCATGATGTATCATGTCTCAGTCTCTTCTAACTTTTTGTACCTAAACAATACATCAATAGTAATGGTAATGTCAATAGTCAATACAGTCCAATTATATTTATATTATAAATTATAAGTGATTGTATATTGATAATTGACGTATGTATTTTATATCACATTGATTGATTTAACTACAATTCTCGCACAATCCGAAAAGAAACTACATCGCCAGAAATTATAAATAAAACACTAATATTTATTAAGTTATTATTATTATAAAACTTCACCTAAAACTAAACTAAACAACATCAATTATCGATTTCAAACTTAAACTAACACCAGACCAACTCACCAAGTTAAGTAGTACCAACTTATATTTAGAACTAACAACACTGACTAAATTAAAATTGACTGAATGATGAATCACACACCTTTATTTTATCCGTGTGCGTCGGATTGCATATAAATGTGACCATAAGCCACTGTTCGGTTTAGTTAATCAACAATATTATTATATGAGAATGTTAACGTTCGCTAAAACAAGATATCTCCGTTGGAATAACAAAAGCTTGACACTTTGCTATCACTTTCAGGAAATATTATAATGATCATGACGTCATTCTTGGCGGAAGTGCGCTATTTAAACCCTGCTTGCTGTAGTTTCTACAGTAGTTATTGCCCTTCAGAGAAGTCAATCTATTTTTTTAAATCTTGGTCTTACTATAGTATATTCTTCGCCATTTATACTTTTTTCCATTTATATTATCTCGTATGGGACACATTCGACACGCATATCTCTCGGTCTGGCCAGCGACTTGGATTCACAACCCTGAAACCTCTATGAAAGACTTATAATGCGTTACGGATAGCATTTCGGTCCATTGTAGTGCCCCCTAATAGTGGCCCCACCTAATAAAACACCAGGCCCAGACAATATCCCGGCCGACCTAATCAAAGCAACTAAAGAGGTAGGAATCAGCTGGCTCCATAGACTATTCAACCAAGTCTGGATCACTCAAGAAACACCAGTAGATTGGAGGAATGCTACAATTGTTCCCATCTGGAAGAAGAAAGGTAGCAAGAGGGACTGTACAAAGTATAGAGGCATAGCGCTACTGAGCCACACTGGGAAAATATTCTGCAAAATACTTGAGAAAGGCTCCGCCACATCATCGAGCCACAGCTTAATGACTCCCAAATGGGATTCAGGAAGAACAAAAGCTGTACAGACGCAATATTCGCCCTCAGACAGTTAGTAGAAAGGACTATCGAATCCGACAAACAGTTACACGTTGCATTTGTAGATCAGGAAAAAGCGTTCGACCGCGTAGATAGGCACAAGTTGTGGAAAATACTAACAACCTATGGGGTTAATGAACACCTAATCAACCTGTGCAAGAAAATTTATACTGACAGCCAATGTACGATTAGAACAAATACAGGATTATCAGAAAAGTTTCACGTAGGGTCAGGAGTAAGACAAGGTTGCGTACTATCCCGCTGCTATTCATCACGTACATTGACCACATTTGTAAAATAGCTAACACCAGCGAAGGAAACAACCTCGGAGAACTCTTAAATGAATTTCTTTTTGCAGACGATCAGGCAATCATATCAACTACAGAAGAACAGCTACAACAACACATCAACAGACTCCAGTTAGCATGTAACGAATACAACATGAGAATTAACATCGACAAAACAGAAGTAATGACATTCGCCAGAGAGGAAAACACTACCAACATCTCCATCGATAATCACCTACTAAATCAAGCAAAAGATTTCACATACCTGGGGAGCATTTTTTCAGCAAGTGGAAGAATAACTAATGAAATTCAACACAGATGCAACAAAGCAAATCAAATGATAGGGCAAATGGCGCCAATTTTAAGATGCAAACACGTCACCATGGACACAAAAAGAGCAATGTTCAACACAATCTTTCTCCCCACACTATGTTACCAGTGCCAAACCTGGACGCTGACAACAAACGATAGAAGAAAACTAGTCACAACAGAGATGAAGTGTCTACGCAGAATGCTGGGTGTAACAAGAAGAGACCGGTTGAGAAATGAAGACATCAGGAAAAAAGTGGGTACAACATCAGTACTAGACTTCATCAAGAAACAACAAATTAAATGGTTCGGTCACGTAAGCAGATTACCATCAGACAGTGCACCCCAAAGAGCAATGCTGCTCCGATACAATGGGTACAAAGCAAAAGGCCGGCCACGCAAAAGATGGACCTCAGAGATAACAGAGGCGACGAAAGAGACTATCTACGAAGCGCATACTAGGGCCCGTTTTAGAAATCTCTTCCTGACCTGACGCTGTGAGGCATACAGGATTCGAGAAAGAAAGAAAGAAAGAAAGAAAGTAGTGCCCCCTAAAATGCAAACACGTCACCATGAACACAAAAAAGGCAATGTTCAACACAATATTTCTCCCTACATTATGCTACCAGTGTCAAACCTAGACACTGACATTAAATGACAGAAGAAAACTAGTCACAACAGAGATGAAGTGTCTACGAAGAATGCTGGGAGTAACAAGAAGAGACCGGCTTAGAAATGAAGACAGGAAAAAATGTGGTGCCACATCGGTACTGAACTTTATCAAGAAG
This sequence comes from Arion vulgaris, assembly GCA_020796225.1. Lineage (NCBI taxonomy): Eukaryota > Metazoa > Mollusca > Gastropoda > Stylommatophora > Arionidae > Arion > Arion vulgaris. The sequence continues at coordinate 9,257,475 of CM036775.1, forward strand.
CAACAAATTAAATGATTCGGCCACATAAGCCGATTACCAACAGGCAGTGCACCACAGACAGCAATGTTGCTCCGATACAGTGGATACAAAGCAAAAGGCCGGCCACGCAAAGGTGGACCTCAGAGATAACATAGGTGACGAAAGACACTATTTATGAAGCACATACAAAAGTCCGTGCTAGAAAACTCTTCTTCCCCTTAGCCTAAGCTGTGAGGCAAATCAGGATTGAAGAAGAAAAAGAAAGACAATGTGCATAGAGGGCTCGCTCCATATGTCTCCTCTATCGACCTGAGGCTGAAAAGCAAACAGGATTAGAGAATAGATAGATAGATAGATAGACAGACAGACAGGCAGACAGACAGATAGACGGATAGATGGATAGATGGATAGATGGATAGATGAGATGGATGGAGGAGGGAGGGATGGATGGATGGATAGAGCGAGGGAGGGATGGATGGATATATGGATGGATGGAGGGAGGGATGGATGGATAGAGCGAGGGAGGGATGGATGGATATATGGATGGATGGATGGATGGAGGGAGGGAGGGAGGGATGGATAGAACGAGGGAGGGATGGTAGAATATATGGATGGATGGATGGATGGATGGGTGGGTGGGTGGGTGGATGGGTGGATGGGTGGATGGATGGATAGATAGATGGATAGATGGATAGATGGATAGGTGGATGGATGGATAGATAGATAGATGGATGGATGGATCGATAGATAGATAGATAGATAGATAGATAGATAGATAGATAGATAGATAGATAGATAGATAGATAGATAGATAGATAGATAGATAGATAGATAGATAGATAGAATAGATAGATAGATAGATAGATAGATAGATAGATAGATAGATAGATAGATAGATAGATAGATAGATAGATAGATAGATAGATAATGAAGATAGATAGATAATAGATAATGATAGATAGATAGATAGATAGATAGATAGATAGATAGATAGATAGATAGATAGATAGATAGATGATAGATAGATAGATAGATAGATAGATAGATAGATGATAGATAGATAGATAATAGATAGATAGATAGATAGATAGATAGATAGATAGATAGATAGATAGATAGATAGATAGATAGATAGATAGATTAGATAGATAGATAGATAGATAGATAGATAGATAGAATAGATAGATAGATAGATAGATGATAGATAGATAGATAGATAGATAGATAGATAGATAGATAGATAGATAGATAGATAGATAGATAGATAGATAGATAAAGATAGATAGATAGATAGATATATAGATAGATAGATATAGATAGATAGATAGATAGATAGATAGATAGATAGATAGATAGATAGATAGATAATGATAGATAGATGATAGATAGATAGATAGATAGATAGATAGATAGATAGATAGATGATAGATAGATAGATAGATAGATAGATAGATAGATAGATAGATAGATAGATAGATAGATAGATAGATAGATAGATAGATAGATAGATAGATAGATGATAGATAGATAGATAGATAGATAGATAGATAGATAGATAGATAGATAGATAGATAGATGATAGGATAGATGATAGATGGATAGATGGATAGATGGATAGATGGATAGATGGGTGGATGGTGATGGGTGGTGTGGATGGGTGGGTGGGTGGGTGGATGGTGGATGGATGGATGGGGAGGGTGGTGGTGTGGATGGATGGTGGAGGTAGGGTAGGTAGGTAGATGGTAGATAGTAGTGCCCTCTGATTTCATAACCGTGGAAGCCAAATGATTAGAGCGTTCATTCATGCATGCACTTATTTCTCTTATCCCAGTCTATACCAGTACCTCCACCCAGCTACGTCTCATCATTCCTGTTTCGAATTTACTAATTCTCAGGGAGTCACTGAGTATAAACACACGAAAGTAATGAGAAAGTAATTCTCAGAGTGTCACTGAGTATAAACACAAGAAAGTAATGAGAAAGTAATTCTCAGAGTGTCACTGAGTATAAACACACGAAAGTAATGAGAAAGTAATTCTCAGAGTGTCACTGTGTATAAACACAAGAAAGTAATGAGAAAGTAATTCTCAGGGAGTCACTGAGTATAAACACAAGAAAGTAATGAGAAAATAATTCTCAGAGTGTCACTGAGTATAAACACAAGAAAGTAATGAGAAAGTAATTCTCAGAGTGTCACTGGGTATAAACACAAGAAAGTAATGAGAAAGTAATTCTCAGAGTGTCACTGAGTATAAACACAAGAAAGTAATGAGAAAGTAATTCTCAGAGTGTCACTGGGTATAAACACAAGAAAGTAATGAGAAAGTAATTCTCAGAGTGCCACTGAGTATAAACACAAGAAAGTAATGAGAAAGTAATTCTCAGGGAGTCACTGAGTATAAACACAAGAAAGTAATGAGAAAGTAATTCTCAGAGTGTCACTGAGTATAAACACAAGAAAGTAATGAGAAAGTAATTCTCAGAGTGCCACTGAGTATAAACACAAGAAAGTAATGAGAAAGTAATTCTCAGAGTGCCACTGAGTATAAACACAAGAAAGTAATGAGAAAGTAATTCTCAGAGTGCCACTGAGTATAAACACAAGAAAGTAATGAGAAAGTAATTCTCAGGGAGTCACTGAGTATAAACACAAGAAAGTAATGAGAAAGTAATTCTCAGAGTGTCACTGGGTATAAACACAAGAAAGTAATGAGAAAGTAATTCTCAGGGAGTCACTGAGTATAAACACAAGAAAGTAACGAGAAAGTAATTCTCAGAGTGTCACTGAGTATAAACACAAGAAAGTAATGAGAAAGTAATTCTCAGAGTGTCACTGAGTATAAACACAAGAAAGTAATGAGAAAGTAATTCTCAGAGTGTCACTGAGTATAAACACAAGAAAGTAATGAGAAAGTAATTCTCAGAGTGTCACTGAGTATAAACACAAGAAAGTAATGAGAAAGTAATGAGATGCCAACCCCGTCAATGCCTCTAAAATTGCCTGCAAATCCATTGCCAAACCACTTGTAGTTGTCGCGTAGACCCCTCTTATTATTTTTCCTTCTGAACGTGCCGAACCCCCCCCACATCGTTGTTGACAAATGACTGTACGTGGGGGTCTCTGTGGCTAAGCCCTTTGCCTTGTGAGTCGAAGGTCGTGGGTTCGAGTCCGGACCGCGCCATTTTGTTCACGAGTGCAGTTTTTCAGAGACCCCTAGGATTGTTGCTGGAGCTACGGAGTACGTGCTTTGTGCAATACTCTCGGCAGGTGGCGTGCCATTTCTGCGGAGAGGACCGAGCTATATGGGGTAAAACCCGGTGCAATGAAGTCAATCCTTCGGCTTTTAAAAACCCTTTTTTTTAAATAACTACGTCTGTTTCGCTGACGTTGTCAATCAAGAAGGCCCCAACCTCCGCTTTAATTAGTTAATGGATTATTTTGTTCACAATGTTTACAGCTACGCTGATATCTGCCTCTTTCATGTCAGCAGATCCGATTTCTTCATGTGTATTTTTGTTCGGGTTCGTTTTCCCGCTTATTTCATGATGTTAGATTTGATATAAACTAAATGTAGCTTTCGATTTCTCAAATTGCGTCCAAGCAGGTCTGCTCTGCACTATATTTAACAGTCAATCATTCATTTAAATAATTAAACATCAAATATGAATGATAAAACATGCCCGAGTGGTTACCGGGCCCAAATTTGGGGTGTAAAGAATAGAACCACTGTTACCTGCCACGCATGTCGTAAGAGGCACTAAGGAGGTTTGGCTGAAATCGGATGCATGTGTCCTAAACGTGTGAAGTCTATGCGTTTAGGGGCCTACTAAACCAATGTGCAACGTATACACGTTCTTGGCAAAGATTAAACATATCACAAAGAGTGATTAAAATTGACCGTAAAGAACGAACGCAAAGAAGAAGAAGAAGAATGATAAAACAGAAATAATGTCGTTAATGTCGAAAGTTAATGTTGTTCAAAGTGGGCAGTGGGCCGAAAAAGTTTGGGAATCTATGGACTAGATCGATACTGCAGTCAAAAGGTCACCAACCAAGCGGAGGATTGAAGTTAAAAATGTAATGTGGAAAAAAAAAACTGCACAGTCTGAAACCAACATATTAATTATTTCTTCTTCGAATGCTCCATCTCCATATCGACCACTTGTTAAGCACTCTGTGTGATTTTATGTGATCTGAGCCTAAGAGTTATTGTACGCTGTGCTAGTTATGCGCCTACAAGTAGGCCAGTACATCCGATATCTTCTATGCTTTTTTTAATTTACTACTGTAGATTCCCTAGTCCTACCCCAGTCGCCTCTTACGACATGCCTTGTAGGTCGCAGGGGCACTATTCTTCGCTTTCCTTGCGGGCCCCAGCACCACACAGGCGGCACATTAATTTTATATTTGATATTTTATAGTAGTTAGGTTTCATGATTTATTGTACAGTGGTTTCAGATAATGCAATTTTATATTCTTGCATCTATTCTACAATTTTTTTAATGTCTTGTTTATATTCATTGAAAACATAAATTAGAAGTAGACTAGCGAAAGCGAAAACATCTTTTATGAACATGAAAAACACACTATGTGTGAATTCACTACCAATGACACTGCGAAAACGAAAACGCCAGTGATATTCTTCTTCTTCGATCGTTCTAGGCTTGTTTTATCATTCTCTTTGTGATATATAAACAACCAAACATCAGAACGTGATGTACGTGCACCAGCCTTCAGCACCTATTGGAGCATAGTTGCTTATCCTTCGGTAGGTGTTCGATTTCAGCCAGCTATTGTGTGCGGTTCGCTTTTCCGCTAGCCTTTGACTGTCCCCAGCCAAAACCCACAAGGCAGTGGGTTGCTATTTTCTTTCAGGGCAGCGACCCTTAGACTACCTGCCCTCCCGGGCTTATGAGCGCCATCTTCCCAACAAAACCGGTCGTTTTAATGAACACCTTGGTTTGTCGCCCGTTCAGGTTTGTTTGTGGTTTGCTCCGCTAGCCTCTGATTGTCCCCAATCACCTACAAGGCATCAGTAGTTCCCTGCGAGCGGAAACGCGCAGTGGCTTTACCTCTGCTGGGCTTTCCAGTTGTTCTGGACATTTGGGTGAGACGCACACCCTGCCTACCTCTACCGCAATTGCTGCTGCTGCAATTGCTGCTGCCGCAATTGCTGCTGCCGCTCTTGCTGATACCGCGCTTCCCTGGTTTTGCCCGCCAGTGATATATTGATCCATTACTTCTGTATGGCAGCGAATAATAGACAATGAATAAACAATCAATACGATCAATGGAAGCCACAGAGATGTGGTTTTACAGAAAAATGATGAAAATTTCATGGACAGCGAAGAAAACAAATGAGGTTTGTAATCAGGTATGCACACAAAGAAACCTTATCAAAAGAATAAGAATCCGACAATCAAGGTTCTTCGGGCATATAATGCAAAGAGAAGGTTTAGAACATTTAGTGACATATAAAATTCAGGGAAGGAGATATCGTGGAAGACAGAGGGAGAAGATATTGGATGGCCTGACATCATGGTTCGACACAAGATCGACGTCAGAACTGATTACATGCACCAAGCAGACAGATCGCATACGCCGGCAGGCATGGTACTTGATTGATTCCTCGACACACTCTATTTTGGGTCTAAAAGTCCATTCCGTACAACAGGCTTGACTTCGTGTATTAACAAATAGTCTAATTAATTTAACAAGTTCAATTTTTTAAAATACAATAGAAAATATGTAATGCTTTTTTTATTGTGATTAACGTTTTTCTTTTAGAAAATTATTTTTGCCTGGGATTCTTCATCTTCTTGCCTAGCTGGCTGTGTTCGTAAGAACGCTCGTATTGCTAGGCTAGGCAATGGGTGTCGTAAAAAATAAGGGTAAGTGGTTCGAATCCTGTGTTTGTCAATTTGTTTCTTTGCTTCCGTTGTTTCCTTCTGGGGTTATTTAAAAAAAACTTGTTCTCATCGTCCGTCCGCTATGAATTCAGGCGTAGTCAGGTCGCTTCTAACTGATTTTTGAGTGAAGGTGTACTTTCCTTATTATCAGTATCCCCCCGCCATACAGTCGTTTATTCTCCGACTTCAGTGGTTGCCTGAAATTGACGAAGTATCAACAATGTTTCCATTGCGAAATTGGAACTATTTTAAAATAAATTTGAGAATCCCTAATGTAAGTGGTAGCCTCCCTGGATAACAAATTAAAATCTAGGACTAGTAAAAGTTGAGAAACGGTATATAATCTTTTTTCCTGGCTACACCAAAACAGAATTAGGTAAGTGCTAATATCAATTGTACTTTATGTATATTCTAGCATATGTTTACCGTGAATCCATCCCAAGTATTTTAATCTGGTATCGTCAATAAATATAAAACTCTTAAATAAATATATAAAATTCACACTTCATCCGGATTGCATGTGGTAACAGTGATGGCCGCGGACTCCTGTGAGTGTGACTCGGGTCACTGTATGGTATGAACTTGAAGTGTGTGGGTGTGTACTTTGTACTACATCTCAGTGCTGCTTGCACTGAAACTATAATGATACACGCTTGCAAATCCGAATTGATACATGGATGATGATATTCTTTCTTTCTTTTCTCCAATCCTGTTTTGCCTCACTAACACTTACACTGAGTGTTAGTAACTTACTAAGTTAATAAATAACATCGTCAGGATAAGAAGAGATTTCTAGAAGGAGCCCTTGTGTGCTTCTCTGTAAATAAATAGTGTCTTTCATCGCTTATGTTATTTCAGAGGTCCACCTTTTGAGTGACAGGCCTTTTGCTTTGTATCCGTTGTATTGGTGCAACATTGCTATATGTTGATAATCTCCTTATGTGGCCGAACCATTTAATTTGTTGTTTCTTGATGAAGTTCAGTACTGATGTTGTACCCACTTTTTCCCCGATGTCTTCATTTCTCAACCGGTCTCTTCTTGTTACCCCAGCATTCTGCATAGACACTTCATCTCTGTTGTGACTAGTTTTCTACTATCATTTGATGTCAGCATCCAGGTTTGGCACTGATAGCATAAAGCGGGAGAAAGATTATGATGAATGTTGCTCTTTTTGTGTTCATGGTGACATGTTTGCATTTTAAAATTGGCGCCATTTGTCCTATAATTTGATTTGCTTTTATATGATGATATTGCGAGGATAAAGTAAAGACACTCTTCTTGCAGTTCTGCGCACACCATACGTTTAGTCTTTCTTCTTCTTCTTTGCGTTCGTTTTTTACGACCAATTTTAATCACTCTTTGTGATATGTTTGATCTTTGCCAAGAACGTATATCCGTTGCACATTGGTTTGGTAGGCCCCTAACGCATAGACTTCTACACGTTTAGGACATGTGCATCCGATTTCAGCCAAACCTCCTTAGTCGGCTCTTACAACATGCGTGGCAGGTAACAGTGGTTCTATTCTTTACACCCCAAATTTGGGCCCGGTAACACTTCATTTTTACAGCACTAACTGACACAACTGTTGTAAAAAATACAGACAAACCAATTTTCCTACAGTCGTTAATGCCTGTAGTACCGCTTTTAAAGGTGCTGCAGGACAGGTGGAACAAGAGCCTGAGAAATTTAGTGGTCGCATGGTAAGTACAGTTGCCGCGAAGCTGTTCATGTTAGGATTTTTCATTTATGCCCACAATCGAAAAAATCCTTGGCGTACGTGAATTGAACATGTGTCTCCTGCATGGGAGCCGCACTCTAATCCATTCGGCCAGATGCTCCTCCAACTTTCCTACATTTGAGAAAAATATGAGAATTGTTGGGTGAGTGATATTAACATACAGTCTGTAGTACGGATGATAGTGGATCAGCTCTGATAGTCTCTTCCATTATCAATCAATGTCTGACGTCGCGTGGTGGGGCCCGCAAGGGCAGCAAAGAATAGTACCACTGTGGCCTACAAGGCATGTTGTAAGAGGCGACTGATGTAGGACCTAGGGAAGCTACCTAGTAAATAAAAGCATCGCAGAAATCGGATGTGCTGACCTACTTGTGGGCGCATAACTGGCACAACGTACAATCGATCTTAAGCTCAGATCACATACAAATCACACAGAGTGGTTAACAAGTGATCGATATGGAGTGTTAGAAGAAGATGAGTGTTTGAAAAAAGCATTCATCATTTGAGAATAAGAGAAAGCTTACTGATCATCACCTGGTTGTTTTCAGATGGCGTTAAAACAAGGTCGAAGAGTTGTAGTGACAGGTATGGGGGTTGTATCCTGCCTTGGGGTTGGAACTCATTATGTCTGGCAGAGATTACTAGAAGGAAAGTCTGGAATCACAAGCATTGTTGGCAAAGGTATGTTATTAGTTTAAAAATTATAGATAGTTGGAAAGGTTTAGTTCATTTTGAAATATCTTCATTGCACTCCAGACATGTCCATTGGGGCTCTGATCTCCTTTGCAATATCTCCAACAGCGTCCAGCGACTGACTGTACCAGTTCGATTTTGATTGATGAGCCTACTCATATACCTGTTATGCTGTTCTTTTCTGGCCACTTCAATCCAAGCTCTTGCAATCTAGAAGTTGACAGTGATTGGTTTAAATGAAAATCCTCTTGGCAGCCATACTCTATGAGGGCGTTCAAAATGTCAGCTCTTTTTATTTGCTGAACCCTTGATATGGTGGCATAGCCAGCCAGCCAGCCTGTCTGATTTCTCATTGCTATTGACACTCATGTGCCCTAGAATGAAGATGAATGTAATTTTGTAAATTGTTGATGCTTGTAGTGATTCAATCCATTGCCAGCACACCGAACCAACCTCCTTATATGATATTTCAATAACTTAGTTATTGAATGATTTAGTTTTCCGATCCAGCAGTCATCTGAGCGTTGCTTGCTCTTCGACTTGAGGCAATGACAGTGAATTTACAGGTCTGCATGATTTGTGGTGGGTTTGGGTTCTCAGATTTTGGATAGGGTGGCAGGTAAAAGTAAAAAAAAGTAAAGGTACCCTTTCATACCTCATGGTATATAGGGCAATAGAGTGTTAGGCCTGTATTTTTCATTGACCGTCAGCACACGATGGGTGATGTGGTCAGCATCACGCAGGCCACCTTTACTTTCCCAGAGCATGTCTGGTACCCAGTTGAGGCTGGAGTCGACCTGAGAGCCGTCACGGTCGGGACAAATTCCATGCGCACTGCAGGAGTTGAACCCAGACCACCAGCATTGAGAAGCAAGTTCACTAACAACTACGCTGGGTGGCAGGTACGCAGGCGTAAGTCCTTGAGTGCAGGGCACTGGAAGAGATGTTTTGTGACTGTTTCTTGTGAATTGGAGATATCAACAGAGATACCATGTGCTTAGCAAGTTAAAGATTTGTGGGTTACTGTGGATAAGAGACATCTACTGCACAAGAACACCAATGATGTTAAGGGTACAACCACCCATGTGTTGCCGGGGCTCACAAGGGGTGCAAAGAATAGTAACACTGTGACCTATAAGGCGACTGAGGTAGGGATCAAGGGAAGCTACTCTAGTAAATAAAAAGCGTAGCAGAAATCAGATGTGCTGGTCTACTAGTAGTCATAGCTCGTGCCAACGTTACTAACTGGCCACAGCGCAATATTATTCAAGATGGAGGGTGAGGCGGATTATTCAAACGTGTTTAGTAAACATATGGACATTTTAGTAAACATACGAACTCAGACTTCTTTAGTAAACATAACAACAAAATAACGATGCCTAGTAAGTGCTGTGTACCAAAATGTAGATCAAATTACGATTGTAATTATATATGTATAATATACGTTAATTTAACAAGTACCTTCTTCAGTAAACATAACTGTTGTCAGTATTGTAAACATAACAACAAAATAACGATGCCTAGCTAGTAAGTAATGTGTACCAAAATGTAGATCAAATTACGATTATAATTATATGTGTATAATTTAACAATTACCTTCTTTAATAAACATAACAACAAAATAACACTGCCTAGAAAGTGTTGTGTACCGAAATGTAGACAAGGAACATATTCTATTGTATAATTATTGAAAGCACCAGCTATAGGACTCAGTATTAAAATAGATCAAGACATGTCTTTTACTGTTCACCTAAAGAAAGTTTCCATAGATAAGAGTTCCTTTAACTGGCTGTCACATAGTGGAAAAATTGAGAGATGGTTTCATGTTGAAAACCTCTTGTCCATGCAAATCATGAAAAGATTTAGAAGAGCACCAACTATTGACTATTACATGACAATGGCACATGATAATCTGGTTGAAGCAATTAGTTTATCATCCACAACAAGCATTAGTTTTGTGCCAGAGAAAACACTCCAATTCCCAGCTGAGCAGTTGCATCTGGTCAGAACTAAAGATAACAGAAAATGGTATAACACTCAGTGTTTTTCATTTATGACATATTAAATTGAACCTGATCTGTCCTCATATCATCTGGTTATGGAGATAAGTTCTTAGCCACGACAAACCATAAGGAGACTGTCATACAAATTGTAACTACCAGAAATTCATTACATGAAATTCTCATTAGACAGTACTGTATGTGTCTGGGAGCTCAAAAGAAATATTTTATTGTCTGTGGTTCCAACATTTTCCTCAACAATGATATAAAAATCAGGGTGGAGACTGCAGTAAAACTTGGAAAATAGGTAAACACGTAAAAACAAAGTACTACAGTTTTACAAAATACATAAACAGTGACGATAAACAGCAACGTTTGACCAAAAGGCCTTTATCAAGCAAACAATACAACAAGAATGCAATTTGAGAACACTACAAATGGACGATTACATGTGAAACATAAACCTTTCTGATGAAAATCTGGGAATAAAACGAACAACGAAATGAGTGCAACACAAAAACGAAAGTGGAAAAGGAGAGGAACAATAAACAATATAGTGGATAAATGACACATATATGGAGCAAACACACATATAGATAACAAGGCACGAGTAACATCCAGAGTCACTTTGGCACCATCCAATGTGGCGTCGCGCTGTAATACATGTGCATATGTAATACAGACCCGTGCTGTCTCTTTTCCAAAAGCTACCTATACCATTCAAGACAGTTTCACTTGTGAGTCCCGCAATATCATCTATGCTATCACCTGCAAACGATGCCATAAGGCCTATATTGGTGAAACCGGTAAGAGGCTCAGTGACCGATTGGCCCAACACTTACGCGATATTCGCCAATGCTCTGCGACTCCTGTGGCCACTCATTTCAATGATACTGGCCATTCAGGAGTTGACGATGTCCAGGTCACAGCCATCCGATCATGTTCCTCCGATGATCGCAGTCGATTCGCCCTGGAGAACCGTTTTATTTCATTCTATGGCACTTTGCGACCTCTTGGACTCAACGCATTACATTCCTATGCTTCTTAGTACTGTCTTATCTCGTGCCTTGTTATCTATATGTGTGTTTGCTCCATATATGTGTCATTTATCCACTATATTGTTTATTGTTCCTCTCCTTTTCCACTTTCGGTTTTGTGTTGCACTCATTTCGTTGTTCGTTTTATTCCCAGATTTTCATCAGATAGGTTTATGTTTCCACATGTAATCGTCCATTTGTAGTGTTCCTCAAATTCGTCATTCTTGTTGTATTGTTTGCTTGATAAAGGCTTTTGAGGCGAAACGTTGCTGTTTATCGTCACTGTTAATGTATTTTGTAAAACTGTAGTACTTTGTTTTTACGTGTTTACCTATAAAAATCAGGAATGTTCAATGCAATGTTCAGCAAGCTGCTTTTTCACAAAAAGGAAAGAAGCAAAATTCAGTAATAGATAAATATATTTGTGTAATACTGTTTAGTTTATGTGCTAATCAAGTTGTAGTGTTGTGAAAATTGATTGGCACATCATTTTGTTTTCCCTTGTTATCCTGTATCACTAGTGATCTCTTCGGACATACTGTATCAAAAGTTGTCACATAGACTTGATCTCCTTCGACATAATGTAACAAAAGTTGGCATGTAGACTATTGATCTCTTGCGACATAATGTATCAAAAGTTATCATGTAGACTTGATTTCATTCGATATAATGTATCAAAAGTTGTCATGTAGACTATTGATTTCATTCGACATAATGTAATAAAAGTTGTAACATAGACTATTGATCTCCTTCGATATAATGTATCAAAAGTTGTCATGTAGACTATTGATCTCATTCGACATAATGTATCAAAAGTTGTCATGTAGACTATTGATCTCATTCGACATAATGTATCAAAAGTTGTCATGTAGACTATTGATCTCATTCGACATAATGTAATAAAAGTTGGTATGTAGACTATTGATCTCTTGCGACAATGTATCAAAAGTTGTCATGTAGACTATTGATCTCATTCGACATAATGTAATAAAAGTTGGTATGTAGACTATTGATCTCCTTCAACATAATGTAATAAAAAATGGTGTTTCATTTAACTACACATATTTAATAGATAGGGATGGACTGAAGTACCTATCACAAGATCTCACTATTCTCTGCTTCATATCATATATAGTTGTTCAAAAGCCGATATCATCTGACTATGAAGATAAGTTCTTAGTCACGACAAACCAGAAGGAGATTGTCATACAAATTGTAACTGCCAGCTACATAAAATTCTCATTAGACAGTACTGTATGTGTCTGCGGAGCTCAAAAAGAAATATTTTATTGTCTGTGGTTCCAACATTTTCCTCAACAATGATATAAAAATCAGGGTGGAGACTGCAGTAAAACTTGGAAAAATAGGTAAACACGTAAAAACAAAGTACTACAGTTTTACAAAATACATAAACAGTGACGATAAACAGCAACGTTTCGACCAAAGGCCTTTATCAAGCAAACAATACAACAAGAATGACGAATTTAGAGGAACACTACAAATGGACGATTACATGTGGAAACATAAACCTTTCTGATGAAAATCTGGGAATAAAACGAACAACGAAATGAGTGCAACACAAAAACCGAAAGTGGAAAAGGAGAGGAACAATAAACAATATAGTGGATAAATGACACATATATGGAGCAAACACACATATAGATAACAAGGACGAGTAACATCCAGAGTCACTTTGGCACCATCCAATGTGGCCGTCGGCGCTGTAATACATGTGCATATGTAATACAGACCCGTACTGTCTCTTTTCCAAAAGCTACCTATACCATTCAAGACAGTTTCACTTGTGAGTCCCGCAATATCATCTATGCTATCACCTGAAAACGATGCCATAAGGCCTATATTGGTGAAACCGGTAAGAGGCTCAGTGACCGATTCGCCAAACACTTACGCGATATTCGCCAATGCTCTGTGACTCCTGTGGCCACTCATTTCAATGATACTGGCCATTCAGGAGTTGGCGATGTCCAGGTCACAGCCATCCGATCATGTTCCTCCGATGATCGAATCGATTCGCCCTGGAGAACCGTTTATTTCATTCTATGGCACTTTGCGACCTCTTGGACTCAACGCATTACATTCCTATGCTTCTTAGTACTGTCTTATCTCGTGCCTTGTTATCTATATGTGTGTTTGCTCCATATATGTGTCATTTATCCACTATATTGTTTATTGTTCCTCTCCTTTTCCACTTTCGGTTTTTGTGTTGCACTCATTTCGTTGTTCGTTTTTATTCCCAGATTTTCATCAGATAGGTTTATGTTTCCACATGTAATCGTCCATTTGTAGTGTTCCTCGAAATTCGTCATTCTTGTTGTATTGTTTGCTTGATAAAGGCCTTTTGGTCGAAACGTTGCTGTTTATCGTCACTGTTAATGTATTTTGTAAAACTGTAGTACTTTGTTTTTACGTGTTTACCTATAAAAATCAGGAATGTTCAATGCAATGTTCAGCAAGCTGCTTTTTCACAAAAAGGAAAGAAGCAAAATTCAGTAATAGATAAATATATTTGTGTAATACTGTTTAGTTTATGTGCTAATCAAGTTGTAGTGTTGTGAAAATTGATTGGCACATCATTTTGTTTTCCTTTGTTATCCTGTATCACTAGTGATCTCTTCGGACATACTGTATCAAAAGTTGTCACATAGACTTGATCTCCTTCGACATAATGTAAAAAAAGTTGGCATGTAGACTATTGATCTCTTGCGACATAATGTATCAAAAGTTATCATGTAGACTTGATTTCATTCGATATAATGTATCAAAAGTTGTCATGTAGACTATTGATTTCATTCGACATAATGTAATAAAAGTTGTAACATAGACTATTGATCTCCTTCGATATAATGTATCAAAAGTTGTCATGTAGACTATTGATCTCATTCGACATAATGTATCAAAAGTTGTCATGTAGACTATTGATCTCATTCGACATAATGTATCAAAAGTTGTCATGTAGACTATTGATCTCATTCGACATAATGTAATAAAAGTTGGTATGTAGACTATTGATCTCTTGCGACAATGTATCAAAAGTTGTCATGTAGACTATTGATCTCATTCGACATAATGTAATAAAAGTTGGTATGTAGACTATTGATCTCCTTCAACATAATGTAATAAAAAATGGTGTTTCATTTAACTACACATATTTAATAGATAGGGATGGACTGAAGTACCTATCACAAGATCTCACTATTCTCTGCTTCATATCATATATAGTTGTTCAAAAGCCGATATCATCTGACTATGAAGATAAGTTCTTGGTCACGACAAACCAGAAGGAGATTGTCATACAAATTGTAACTGCCAGCTACATAAAATTCTCATTAGACAGTACTGTATGTGTCTGCGGAGCTCAAAAAGAAATATTTTATTGTCTGTGGTTCCAACATTTTCCTCAACAATGATATAAAAATCAGGGTGGAGACTGCAGTAAAACTTGGAAAAATAGGTAAACACGTAAAACAAAGTACTACAGTTTTACAAAATACATAAACAGTGACGATAAACAGCAACGTTTGACCAAAGGCCTTTATCAAGCAAACAATACAACAAGAATGACGAATTTCGAGAACACTACAAATGGACGATTACATGTGGAAACATAAACCTTTCTGATGAAAATCTGGGAATAAAAACGAACAACGAAATGAGTGCAACACAAAACCGAAAGTGGAAAAGGAGAGGAACAATAAACAATATAGTGGATAAATGACACATATATGGAGCAAACACACATATAGATAACAAGGCACGAGTAACATCCAGAGTCACTTTGGCACCATCCAATGTGGCCGTCGGGGCTGTAATACATGTGCATATGTAATACAGACCCGTACTGTCTCTTTTCCAAAGCTACCTATACCATTCAAGACAGTTTCACTTGTGAGTCCCGCAATATCATCTATGCTATCACCTGCAAACGATGCCATAAGGCCTATATTGGTGAAACCGGTAAGAGACTCAGTGACCGATTCGCCCAACACTTACGCGATATTCGCCAATGCTCTGTGACTCCTGTGGCCACTCATTTCAATGATACTGGCCATTCAGGAGTTGACGATGTCCAGGTCACAGCCATCCGATCATGTTCCTCCGATGATCGCAGTCGATTCGCCTGGAGAACCGTTTGATTTCATTCTATGGCACTTTGCGACCTCTTGGACTCAACGCATTACATTCCTATGCTTCTTAGTACTGTCTTATCTCGTGCCTTGTTATCTATATGTGTGTTTGCTCCATATATGTGTCATTTATCCACTATATTGTTTATTGTTCTCTTCTTTTCCACTTTCGGTTTTTGTGTTGCACTCATTTCGTTGTTCGTTTTATTCCCAGATTTTCATCAGATAGGTTTATGTTTCCACATGTAATCGTCCATTTGTAGTGTTCCTCGAAATTCGTCATTCTTGTTGTATTGTTTGCTTGATAAAGGCCTTTGTCAAACGTGCTGTTTATCGTCACTGTTAATGTATTTTGTAAAACTGTAGTACTTTGTTTTTACGTGTTTACCTATAAAAATCAGGAATGTTCAATGCAATGTTCAGCAAGCTGCTTTTTCACAAAAAGGAAAGAAGCAAAATTCAGTAATAGATAAATATATTTGTGTAATACTGTTTAGTTTATGTGCTAATCAAGTTGTAGTGTTGTGAAAATTGATTGGCACATCATTTTGTTTTCCCTTGTTATCCTGTATCACTAGTGATCTCTTCGGACATACTGTATCAAAAGTTGTCACATAGACTTGATCTCCTTCGACATAATGTAACAAAAGTTGGCATGTAGACTATTGATCTCTTGCGACATAA
The DNA here is from genome assembly GCA_020796225.1 of Arion vulgaris. Lineage (NCBI taxonomy): Eukaryota > Metazoa > Mollusca > Gastropoda > Stylommatophora > Arionidae > Arion > Arion vulgaris. The sequence goes on from CM036775.1 coordinate 9,273,663, forward strand.
TGTATCAAAAGTTATCATGTAGACTTGATTTCATTCGATATAATGTATCAAAAGTTGTCATGTAGACTATTGATTTCATTCGACATAATGTAATAAAAGTTGTAACATAGACTATTGATCTCCTTCGATATAATGTATCAAAAGTTGTCATGTAGACTATTGATCTCATTCGACATAATGTATCAAAAGTTGTCATGTAGACTATTGATCTCATTCGACATAATGTATCAAAAGTTGTCATGTAGACTATTGATCTCATTCGACATAATGTAATAAAAGTTGGTATGTAGACTATTGATCTCTTGCGACAATGTATCAAAAGTTGTCATGTAGACTATTGATCTCATTCGACATAATGTAATAAAAGTTGGTATGTAGACTATTGATCTCCTTCAACATAATGTAATAAAAAATGGTGTTTCATTTAACTACACATATTTAATAGATAGGGATGGACTGAAGTACCTATCACAAGATCTCACTATTCTCTGCTTCATATCATATATAGTTGTTCAAAAGCCGATATCATCTGACTATGAAGATAAGTTCTTGGTCACGACAAACCAGAAGGAGATTGTCATACAAATTGTAACTGCCAGCTACATAAAATTCTCATTAGACAGTACTGCATGTGTCTGCGGAGCTCAAAAAGAAAAACTTTATTGTCCGGTTCCAACATTTGCTAACATTTTCCTCAACAATTAAGGAAAAATAAGGAATGATCAATGCAATGTTCAGCAAACTGCTTCTTCACAAAAAGGAAAGTAGCAAAATTCAGTAGTAGATAAATATATTTATGTAATACTGTTTAGTTTCTGTGCTAATCAAGCTGTGGTGATGTGCAAACTTGTGACTGACTAATTCGTGGATTACTGATAAGTGATGTTAGTTTATGTGCTAATCAAGATGTGGTGTTGTGCAAACATGTAGCTTACTTATTCATGGATAACTGAAGAGAGACTACCATAAGCTGATGTAAGTACAATAGTTATCATATTTAAAATTAATCTAAGTATTCTGTATAAAATTAAACTAAAATAGTATGTGAGAGCAACAACTATAGCTACTCATCAGAAAACATCTTCTGTAATACACACATGCATCCAACAACAAGTTTCTAACATCTGCAAGATGTATTGTCTAGATCAGCGTTTCCCAATAGTAACAGTCAATAGTTAGTCTGTGAGAATACACCGCCTCAGCCTGTGACGTCACATGGCAATATTGCCGTCCGCGCTGTGGCCAGTTAGTAACGTTGGCCACGCATAGCTGTTCATAGCGTACAATTGTTCTTAGGCTCGGATCACATACAAATCACAAAGAGTGGTTCAACAAGTGGTCGATATGGAGCGTTCGAAGACTTTCTGTTATTTTACCAAAACATTGCTTTTCTACTTTATCTTCACCTTGTTCTTCTACTTGATCAGAGTTTGAGCAGATACCCAGCAAGGTGGCTGGCTTAGTTCCGAGAGGATCCAGTAAAGGCCAGTTTAACCCTGATCAGTGTCCAGGAAGTGACGGCAGGGCAGTAACGACAATGACCCAGTTTTGTCTAGTGGCTGCTGACGAAGCTTTGACTATGGCAAATTGGAAACCCGAGAATGAGGAACAGAAAGAAAGAACAGGTTTGTCTATAAATTATCAATTGCAAATAATTTACTGCTTTCTTTTTTCTGGGACATCTATTGTGAAGGTGAATGGACTAGAGTGTTGCAGACCCAGGTTCATTTCACGATAAGGCCAAGGATTTTTTTATCGGGGCACAAAAGAAAAATCTAACCTGAACAGTTTCACAGCGACTACGCTAGCCATTAAATTCTTCAGGTTCTCATCCCCTCTGACCTGCACCCTCCTAAAAAGCAGTTCTACAGACAGTAACGATAGTCTACGATGAAGTGATTAAGATGTTTGTCTGGCATTCGGAAGGTTGTAGGTTCGAATCTGGACCAAGTCACATGTTCAAATAACTAACTGCTTTCTTCATTTTTCGAGGTCTCTTTAGCCAAGTGGTCAAGACGTTTTCCTTGAGTTCTTAAGGTGGTAGGTTCGAATCTGGGCAGAGTCACATCGGCAAATAACTAATTGCTGTCTTGCTTCTTTTCAGGGGTCTCTAGCGAATTAGTTAAGATGTTTTCTGATGTTCTGAAGGTTGTAGGTTTGAATCCGGACCCAGTCACATGTTCAGAAAAGCGCATACCACAGTCTTAAGACTTAGAGCGGGACACTGCGGTCTCAGGGCACACCTCCATAGAATGAGTCTGTGGAGCACCAAAGCAGTCCCCAGGGCACATCTTACAAGACTTTCCCAGCATGAAAATATAAATCTGACCAACAGAAACAACCCTACAAAACAAACTATGGGACGGGTGAAGACCTCAAGCGCACCAACCCGTGTTTGACACATACCGAGTCAGTCGCATAGCAAAAGTTGATCGCAGAAGAAGACGTTACACCCCACTTGTATTACTCATTTGTTGATTCTCTTTAAATGTTTTAAAATTATTATATTTTGTAGGCGTATGTATAGGTACAGGAATGGTACCACTAGAAGAAGTGGCTGTGGCAGCAGAACATCTTAATCAAGGAAATTATCGCAAAATATCGCCTTGGTTTGTTCCCAGAATTCTTATCAATATGGCAGCTGGTCACGTCAGTTTAACCTACGGCTTTAAGGTTGGTACTGGACAGGTTTAATATTCTGAAAAATTTATCTTAATTTTATTAACCCCACATCACCCATCATGTGCCGAGGGTCAATGAAAAATACACAGTATTACCCTATATACCACATGGAATGAAAAGGGTTCCTATACTTTACTTGTCTTACTATATTTATTAGCCCAATCCCTCCATAGTTTTAGAACCACTGTGCACATTTCTTTCCTGTACAAAGAATGAAGTGGTTCTGCCACTTAATAAGGATGTGCCGTGGCTCGCAATGGGAGCAAAGAATAGTACCACTGTGACCTACAAGGCATGTTGTAAGAGGCGACTGATGTAGGAGCTAGGAAGCTACCTAGTAAATAAAAGCATAGCAGAAATCGGATGTGCTGGCCTACATGTAGGCGCATAACTGGCTCTACGTACAATCGCTCTTAGGCTCAGATCACATACAAAACACAGAGTGGTTAACAAGTGGTCGATATGGAGCGTTGAAGAAGAAGAAGATAAGGATGCAATCAAACTCTACTGTACACAGTCTTCTACAGTAGAACATCAAGAAAGAAGAGAAGAGGAAGACCAAGAAAAAGATGGAGAGACGGCATAACAGAATCCTGTCAAAAGCAAAATAACATCACCCAAGCCGTTAGAGCAGTGCAAGACAAAAAAACAGAAAATCATGACACTGGGCAACAACCCAATAGCAGTGTGACGACAAAAGAAGAACACATTTCTTTTGTGCATAGTTTCCTAGCCATTCTAGCCTAGTCTTCTTCTTCTTCTGCGATCAACTTTTGCTATGCGACTACTCCGGTATGTGTCATAAACAGGGCGGTGCGCTGAGGTCTTCACCGGTTCCCCATAGTTTGTCTTGTAGTGTTGTTTCTGTTGGCCAGTTCTCCAATCTCTCACTACTCAGACTAGGACAGTCTTGCAGGATGTGCTCTTGGGACTGCTTTGGTGCTCCACAGGTACAGGCTGCCGAGTCCCTGAGACCCATTCTGTGGAGGTGTGCTCTGAGACTGCAGTGTCCCGTTCTAAGTCTGAAGACTGTGGTCTGTGCTTTTCTGTTTAGTGTATTTATACTTCTAGACTAGTAACAGACTTTCTAGCCTAGTAACAGACTTTCTAGCCTAGTAACAGACTTTCTAGCCTAGTAACAGACTTTCTAGCCTAGTAACAGACTTTCTAGCCTAGTAACAGACTTTCTAGCCTAGTAACAGACTTTCTAGCCTAGTAACAGACTTTCTAGCCTAGTAACAGACTTTCTAGCCTAGTAACAGACTTTCTAGCCTAGTAACAGACTGGAGTCTTCTTCTTCTTTGAATGCTCAATATCGACCACTTGCTAAACCACTCTTTGTGATCTAAGCCTTCTTTAGCCTTCTTCTTTAGCCTGTTACGCCCTTGGCGTTTAGGGCAGCAACAAACGCACACCATTCTTCCCTGTTCATGGCCTTCCTCTGTATTGTGTTCCAGCTATTATTCATTTCCTTCAGTTCTTGCTCTATCGTTCTCCTCCAGGTCGTCTTGGGTCTTCCACGCTTTCGCCTACCCTCTGGAGTCCCATCTCAGTGCAGTTTTCGTGTCGGAGCCAGTCTCCATGCGCATCACATGTCCAACCCATCTCCAGCGTCGTCTTCGGATGATAGTGCCCATATTCTCTTGTTGGCATCGTGCAAGCAATTCTTGGTTCGAGATAGTAGTCGGCCAGTACACGCGTAAGATTTTTCGCGAGACAAGTTGTATGAAAGGTGGAGAGTCTGGACATATCCTGTTCTGTCATTCTCCAGCATTCCGATCCGTACAGCAATGTTGACAGCACAGCTGTTATAGATACTAGTCTTGGTTCTGATGCTGTATTGGGCAGATTTCCAGGTGGTCTGAAGGGTCATGAATGCACTCCGTGCCTTACTCAGTCTGTTTTTAATGTCAGATCTAAGCCTAAGAACGATTATATGCTGTGCCAGTTATACACCTACAAATAGGCCAGCGCATCCGATAATGATTTTAATTTACTAGGGCAGCTTCCCTAGACCCCTACCTGTTGCCTTGTAGGTTGCAGTGGTAATATTCTTTGCTCCCTTACGAGCCCCGTTTTCAAAATGAATTCACTTTACTAAATTGAATACTTTATCCCAACAATAAACTAAACAAATATATTTGGGGTGCCGATAGCGAAATCAATAAAGCACTTCACTTCTTCTTGTTCTCTTCCACAATTTTCTTCTTTAAAGAAGTGTTGGGGTGAAACGTAGTGATCTTGTGTGTGCTTGTTCTAAGTGCAGGTCAGGTTTTGTTGCTCAGAGCAAGCTGATATTCATGTTCCCAAGGACCAACAAAAGAGTTACACGTCAGTGGGTACCATCACACTGCGGAGTGCCAGGTAACGAGTAGGCAGACAAACTTACTCAAACGGAAGCAGAAGGTGAACAAATAGATAATGAAATCACATACTTTGAAAAAAGAGCTATCATGGACATTAGAAAAGAACCTACACCATCCAACGATGACTACCACACACTTGACAGACAAGGACAGACTATCATCTTCTGACTCAGGATAGGTCATAACAGACTGAACAAACACCTACACAGACTGCGATTGTCCCCAACCCCTCTGTGCCCCTGTGGCTCCGCTGAACAAACCACAGAACATGTCCTGCAAAACTGCCCCCTGTATGTCCTCCCAAGAAAGGAATACTGGCCCTACAACACAACACTACATTCAAAACTACATGGCACTAGAGATGAGCTCCAGACAAGTCGATTTCATCATAAGAACGCGTCCAACGGTATAATCATAAAAAGCGATCGCAAAGAAGATGTTCCCAAGGCAGTTTCCGATGCCGCGCTCCATCCCCGTGTGGTTCTCCTCCTGCCCTGCACTCATTACACCCTTTCTGTGTTGCTTTCGATGGCAGGCCAGGGCATTCCCGTCAGGTGTCTAAACCACCCAATCTGCCATTTCTTTATGAATTGCATGACTGGCCTCACATCCAGTCCTCCCCCGATCTCCCCATTTCCAATTTTGTCTCTTATTGTCACACCTGCAGCCCTTCTAAGACACCTCATCTCTGTCGCTATGATTTTCAGCTCATTAGCTGCTGTTATTGGCCATGTAGTTCGTCACAAAAAGTCTGCATGGGCCTTCTCTCCAAGCTCATGTGGCAGAATGGTCAAGGAAGCCAGTGGTGCATTTAGTATGACAACAAGCAGTATGACAATGGAGGTACTGGCGGTGACCAATGCACTACTCTGGCTAGAGTCACAAAACTACACTCATGCGTGCATTCTGAGTGACTCATTGAGTATGATCCGAAAGGTGGAGGCGGTTCGGTGCGCAGGCAATGGACTGAATCACTGCAGGCGTCAACAATTTACAGAATTACACTTGTCTTTGTTCCGGGGCACATGGGTGTCGTTGGCAATGAGAGAGCAGACAGACTGGCTGGCTCTGCCGCTATATCAGAGGGCCAGCCAATGGACAGAGCTGACATCGTGAACACCCTCATAGAGCGTGGCCGCAGAGAAGACCTTCATCTAAACCAATCCACGTCAACTACTAGATTGCGAGAACTGGATTTGAAGATTAGTGTGGCAAGAAAAGAACGGTACAACAGGTATACCTTTCCTTTGCGTTCCGTAGTCGGCTCATCAATCAAAATAGAACTGATACGGTCAATCGCTGGACGCTGTTGGAGATATTGCGAAGGAGATCGGAGCACCTATGGACATGTCCAGAGTACAATGAAGATATTCCAAACTGAAACTGTTATTGGCCATGTTTGACACTGGTAACGTATTGGCCAGAAAATCGTTCTTATGAGAACTTCACTACTAACCACATGTCATGCTAATTCTGGGTTTTGAGGCCAACTTCGGCTCAAAGATCTTTTGGTGTGCACACAATACACGGTCGGATTACAGGTTTCCTTATCCTTTACTTGGGGATCTAAATTACAAGTACCCCAGAAGTCGAGTAAGGCTCACCAGAATGGTGAGGGACACTGATGAAGGAACACTGGTGATGAAGAAAGCAAGCCTTCATGCAAAAATCAGTCAAAGTTGCCATGACAGGTGTTCTTACTACACCTGAATTTATAGCAGGCGAAGAAAATAATTAGCTTTTCTATATACAAGAAAAAGAAGTTTGTTTCAAAATTTTAAAATGTTTTTTTTAACAATCCCTAGGGGCCAAATCATGCTGTGTCGACTGCTTGTGCTACTGGGCTTCATGCTGTTGGGGATGCTTTGAGGTTTATCCGTAATGGAGATGCTGATGTCATCGTTGCAGGTGGATGTGAAGCATCAGTTTCACCTCTTGGAATGGCTGGATTTTGTCGTATGAGAGCACTGAGTACAAACTTCAACTCTAAACCTGAGCAGTCTTCAAGACCGTTTGACAAAGAAAGAGATGGGTTTGTGATGTCTGAAGGTGCAGGGCTACTTGTCTTGGAAGATCTTGAGCACGCTAAACAGCGAGGAGCTTCAATTTTTGCAGAAGTTTTAGGATACGGATTATCGTGTGATGCTAGTCATTTAACCGCACCCAGTGAAGATGGGGAGGGTGCAAGACGCTGCATGATTGCAGCATTAAATGACTCCAATATCAATCTTCAGCAAATAGGGCACATAAATGCTCATGCTACATCTACTCCCCTTGGGGATGCAGCTGAAAGTAGAGCAATTTTACAACTTTTTGGTGAACACTCTAGAAATATCTTGGTGACTTCAACAAAAGGAGCAACAGGTCATCTCTTAGGAGCGGCAGGCAGCATTGAAGCAATATTTGCTGTTTTAGCATGTTTATCTGGAACCGTGCCACCAACTTTGAATCTGAATACCCCAACAACAGGTTGTGATTTGAACTATGTTTCAATTTTGGCCCATGGGCAAGTCAAAATAAACCCAGAATTGGTCTGACCAACTCATTTGGGTTTGGGGTACTAACGCTCGATTTGTTTCTCTCAGTACATTGATAATTAAACACAAACTCGCCGTGGGTGCCGGGCCCGCAAGGAAAGCAAAGAATAGTACCACTGCAACCTACAATGCATGTCGTAAGAGGCGACTGATGTAGGCCCTAGAGATGCTACCTTAGTAAATAAAAAGCAGCGCAGAAATCGGATGTGCTGGCCTACTTGTGGCGCATAACTGGCACAACTTACAATCGCTCTTAGGCTCAGATCACATACAAATCACACAGAGTGGTTGACAAGTGGTCGATGTGGAGCGTTCAAGAAGAAACACAAACTACTGCTTACTTGACATTTAGAGGCTACCACTGAAGTTCTGGCTCGGAACCATCCAGAAGATCAATCTCATTAACAAACACTTAAACTGCACAGTTGACTACTTCCATTCAATATTGACAAGTTATAACCATGGACAGTCTCTTGTGTAATGATGAAGATGATGCTCGTCCATCACAGGTGATGATGACAACCAATTTTTCATCCAAGAGAATGTAGTTGCGTTTTGTTTGTATGTGCGTAAATGACTAGTGAGCATGATGCGGCTTGAAATGTTCTTTTACAATGTGGGCAAGGAATACTTGCACTTGTGGGGAGTTTTACCGCCTTTTTAGTTTGATGTTTTTGTTCCATCCATGCAGTTCTACCTGCCTCAAAGGCTGAAGAAGTGTGCACTTTCTATCTTGAGAAACATTCTCCCAGTTGGTGGTATCTATGTCAAGAGATTTCATCGAGTTCTTGCGTGTGTCTTTGAATCGTTTTTTTGTCCAACCTGGGAGAGTTTACCGCTAGAATTCTTGAAATATTGAAAAGTATTGGAGACAAAATGCAACTCTTATATTGTCTGTAGGGTTTGGTCTATTCATCTCTGCATACATGTCCCGACCAGTGGTCCCCATAGCCCATCGGTTCAGCTAATCTTTCTTCTCTGGAGTAGTTTTTCAGAATCTGTTTTATACAGGGTGTTTATAAAGTTGCTGTGCCCGTCTGCCCAGCGTGTTCGTAGCGCATTGGACTACGGGTGACCATCCCTCTGTGTGTGCGGGTTAAATTCCGCTGGATGGCAGAAAAAGCCACAGATTCCCCAGATTTACGGTGTTCGTGGCATCGTACCGAAGGGTTACGATGTCCATGGCATCGAGCCGAAGAGCTGAAAAGCTCAAGTGCTTCTGGATAGGAAAAATAAAAATAAAGTCGCTGTGCAGTGACATTTACGCCCGGGTGTAACTACGTCACAAGAAATATGGTTTTCAAAGACACCTAAAAATTGTAACATAGATTGTTATTATTCATCTAGATACTACTGCTCTTGGCTGCCTTGTATTCAGGAAAGTGGTTGTGAACACGACTTGTGAGCTTGGAAATTTCAGCACAAATTATCGATTTACTTTTTCAGTATATTTGCTACCATTACCAAAGGCATGTTCCACCAAAAATACCCTGTTTTCAGTAGTTAACACCACTTCCTTTCAGCAGTGAAATCATGAATATAGCAACAGCTTGTGCACACAGGATTATGGAGCTCAGAATATCATGACGTAAATTTCCATCATTCGAGACATAATTACTTAAATATTTTCAAAATTTTTCAATATTTTCAATATGGAACTGCAAGTTATATAGTATTAAAAACTAAATTACGAATTTTCAAGTCAAATGTTGTATCAATCCTAACATATGCCACGAGAGTTGGAAAATGACTAAAGATATAGAAAGCAAGTTGAATGCATTTGAAAATAGATGTCTACGAAAAATAATGAATATAAAATGGAACGAATTCAGAAGTGATGAAATCAGAGACATGTCTGGTCAACCACTAGTGACAACTGTTATAAGAAAGAGAAGATGGAGATATGTTGGACACACCTTGAGAAGAAATGATCAATGAATATCAAAGCAGGCATTGAAGTGGGATGCAAAGGGTTCAAGAAAGAGAGGTCGGCCTAAAGAGACTCTGACACGAACTTTGCTGAGAGAGGCAGGAAATATCGGTTTCAGTTCCATGAAGATTGAGTGAGTTGCCCAGGATAGAGCAGTATGGAGAAATTACTTGCAGGCCCTATGTAACGTATACGAGAGGAATTATTATTATTACTATTTTCAAAATTCACTGCACAGCCACTTTATAAACACCTCCTTACTTTGTATACTAACAGCTTCAGTAATGTTTACTATGTGAGTATCTGCTTTAAATTTGTTTATTACATGCCATACATGATCAAAGGACTTTGTGAAGTCATTGACAAAACTGATGTATAACTTTGTGTTGGTGGTTTTTTTCACTTAGTATTCTAATATGTGCTTTCGAAAATAAGTGTTACAGAAGAGTCCTTCGTATATCTTGGACAGAGAAGAGAAAATTTTACAGAAGCATTAAGGCAATGAGGCTAAGAGAAGAACAATTCAATCCAGTCACCATTATAAATAACAAGTCTAGGAAACCTCTTACCAACAGCAAAGATATTAAAGACAGATGGAAAGAATATTTTACGGAACTGTTAAACTGCAAAACACAAGGTACAGAAACATTTCAATTGAAACATGGAAAATACCAACAATTGAATATCTTAGAATCCGAAGTTGAAATGGCACTAAATCAAAGCAAAAGAAGGAAGGCAGCAGGGATAGATGGTATAACAACAGAAATGTTACTTGCGTGTAAGACAACAGCAATAACATGGCTGACCAGAATTTTTAACATAGCCTGGGAGGCACAAGAGGTTCCAGATGACTGGCAGAGAGCTATTATAGTCCCAATATGGAAGAACAAAGGAGACAAAAGAGAATGTGAAACATACAGGGGTATCTCTCTTTTGAGCCAAATAGGAAAAATGTTTGCAAAAATATTGGAGCGAAGAGCAAGACATATATTAGAGCCCCAGTTAAGCAATAGCCAGTTTGGGTTTAGGAGGGTAAGAGCTGCACAGACGCAATATTTACACTAAGACAGATCTGCAAACAAACAATTGAATACAATCAAAGTAAACAGCTTATATTTATAGACCAAGAAAAGGCATTTGATAGAGTAAACAGGTGCAAACTATGGAAGATCCTTGAAGAATATGGCGTCCAAGGACAACTATTAGGTAACATCATGGCCTTATATCAAGATAGCCAGAGTACAGTAAGAACTACAGAAGGAATGACCGACTGGTTCTCCATTACATCAGGTGTTAGACAAGGTTGTGTCCTTTCACCACTACTCTTTATCGCATATATGGATAAAATAACTCAAGAGTCGAATTCAGATAATGATGAAATAAATGAACTACTTTTTGCAGATGATCAGTGCCTGATACATCAAAATGAACAAGATCTACAACATCATATTGACACTTTGAACAATAATTGTGTGAAACATGACATGAAAATCAACAACACTAAAACAGAAATAATGAATATGGGAAGAAAACATAATAATCTAGACATCCATGTCAATGGCACTAAAATAAACCAAGTGAAAGAATTCAAATACTTAGGAAGCATATTCACAGAAGACGGAAAACTAGATAGAGAGATAGAGGCTAGAGTACAAAAAGCAAATGCTGTAACCTACCAGCTAGCCCCATTGTTAAGGCACCCAAAAATTTCACAGGCAGCTAAGAAACAAATGATCAACAGCATTTTTATACCTACTTTGTGTTACCAGAGCCAAACATGGACATTGAGCAAAGCGCAGTCACAAAAATAACTACATGTGAAATGCGTTGCCTGAGAAAAGTTACCAACAACACAAGAAAAGACAGAATCACCAACATCAGCATAAGAAAGAAAGTTGGCACAAAACCGTGCTTGAATTATATAGATAAACAAAGAATGAAGTGGTTTGGCCACTTAATAAGAATGCATCCAAACTCCACAGTATACAGAGTCTTCTACAACAGAACATCGGGAAAGAAGGCAAGAGGAAGACCACGGAAAAGATGGTTAGATGGCGTGGCAGCATCCTGTGAAAGAGCAAAGATAACAATCACACAAGCCACCAGAACAGCGCAAGACAAAAACAGAAAACCACGACACTGGGCAACAACCCGGTAGCAGTGTGACGACAAAAGAAGAAGAAGAAGAAGAGAAGAGAAATAGATCTATCCAGAAAGAACTCAAAATCAAAGAAAACTGGTTGATGCTACAAATAAGAAAGAGAAAATTGAGGTATTTTGGACATATAAAAGAATGAAGGGCTGAGAAGACCATCATGGAAGGAGGCATACTCAAAGAGAAGAGGAGGAAGACCATGGAGAAGGATTCAGGATGTAACTGATGGTTTGAACATGACAGCTGCAGAGGCAGGACATCTGGCCTATAAGAGAGAGAAATTCCAGAGAACTGTTGGGGTGGCAAAGTTCTGCTCAGGACAAGCTATTTGATGATGATGATTCTAATATTGAAAATTTGGTTTGACCAGATTGAGAGAGATGGGTGTCGATATTGATACCGCAAGAAAAGAACGGCATACCAAATATGCCCCAAAAATTTATTAATCCACATCGAACTGGGAGAGCCGTGGTAGCGTAGTTGTTAGTGAACTCGCTTCTCAAGGCTGGTGGTCTGGGTTCAACTCCGCAGTGCGCATGGAATTTTTCCAGACCGCGACGGCTCTCAGGTCGGCCCAGCCTCAACTGGGTACCAGGTATGCTCTGGGAAAGTAAAGCGTCGGCGTGAAAATACAGGCCTAACACTGTATTGCACTATGTACCACGAGGTATGAAAGGGTTCCTTTTTTACATTGAACTGGCATGTTGGGCCACTGCTGGATTTGATGAGGCAGGGATCAGAGCACCTATGGACATGTTCTCATTAACTGATAGTCCAGCTTGGAATGACTAAATATCATCCAATAGCTTGTCCTGAGCAGAACTTTGCCACCCTAACAGTCCCTTCAGAATATCTCTCTCTCTCATAGGCCAAATGTCCTGCCTCTGCAGCCGTCATGTTCAAATCAACTGTTACATCTTGAATCCATCTTCTCCTTGATTTTCCTCTTCTCTTTGCTGGGATGCCTCCTTCCATGATGATCTTCTCTAACTCTTCGTGTCTTTTTATATGTCCAAAATACTTCAATTTTCTTATTTGTAGCATCAACCAGTTTTCTTTGATTTTGAGTTCTTTCTGGATAGATCTATTTGTTCTCTTCTCTGTCCATGATATACATAGGACTCTTCTGTAACACTTATATTCAAAAGCACATATATGTTTTTCCACTGTCTTGTTAAATGTCCATTCTTCACAAACTAAATAGGAAATCACAAGAAAAAAATCAAAGCCAGATTAAATTTATTAGGAATGCTATTATACAACCTTGAACGTTGTTTGATGGATAACAGTTTCAGATTAAACAGAAGATAATCTTATATATATCTACAGAAAAATCTGTACATAAATTCAGTATAAAGTAGATATGAATCATACACAAATTCATCATAAAAGTTAACATGAAATCTACGCATAAATTCAGCAAGTCACAACATGAAATTTATAAACAGTTTATTCACATGTCTGGTCAACCACTAGTCTTCTTCGCCCTAGAGAGGCATACGTTCGCAACCAAGGTCTTCCAAGCCCTCATATCTGAGGCCATCTTTTCAAGATCTCTCCACTCTCTTCTTGCATCCTATCTTCATGTGTTCCTGAGTGTTCCCTTACCTCTATTACCCTGGGGGTTCCATCAAAGGGACTGTTTTGTGATGGTGTCAGTGGTCTCCTCAGTGTGTGTCCTATCCATCGCTACCTTCTGCCCCTTATGTCTTGTTCCATCTGCCATTGTCCTGCTCTATCCCTGTTCAACCACTAGTACAACTGTTATAAGAAAGAGAAGATGGAGATATGTTGGACATATTTTGAGAAGAAAGGTCTGGTCAACCACTAGTAACAACTGTTATAAGAAAGAGAAGATGGAGATATGTTGGACATACTTTGAGAAGAAAGGTCTGGTCAACCACTAGTAACAACTGTTATAAGAAAGAGAAGATGGAGATATGTTGGACATACTTTGAGAAGAAAGAGAAGATGGAGATATGTTGAACATACTTTGAGAAGAAAGGTCTGGTCAACCACTAGTAACAACTGTTATAAAAAAGATAAGGAAGAAATGATCAAAGAATTACAAAACGGACATTGAATTGAAAAGGTTAAAGAAAGAATTGACGCCGTACGGAAACCTTGAAACGAGTGTTGTTGAGAGAGGCAAGAAATTTCGGACTCAATTCCATAGATGAGATTGAACGAGTTGCCAAGGATAGAGCGGTACAGATAAATTACTTGTAGGCCCTATATAACGGTATGAGAGAGATATAATAAATATATTATATAATTATGCACAAACATGAAATTTATACATAGAAGCAGAATATCACTATATTTAATGAATAAATTCACTACAATATAAAAGCTATGTATCCTTTTGTTTAATTCCCTTCAATCACAGAAAAAAACTGATGCTCTGTTCAGTGCTGGTGATAGACTGGAGCAACTCAGCCATCTATTGTCTGACATAAAAGCCAAAACCATAATCCACAACCAATAAACTACCATATTGAAGAAGTATACTCTCAGAGCATACCTCCATAGAATGGGTCTTGGGGACTCTGCTGCCTACACCTGTGGAACACCACAGCAGTACCCAGGGCACATCCGCTGGACTGCAGCAGAATGGAAATATAGCCAACAGACACAACCCTTCAGAACAAAACTATGGGGGAAAGGTGAAGACTTATACAGGAGTAGTCGCATAGCAGAAGTTGATCGAAGAAGAAGCATACTGTTTTATTCAGGGTTAGAAAGATGCATGTTATGGAAGTCAAGTTAACTCAATTTGTTTTTTTAGATCCAGAAGCACTTGAGCTTTTTCAGCTCTTCGGCTCAGTGCCATGGACATCGTAACCCTTCGGTTCGGTGCCACGAACGCCGTAAATCTGGGGAATCTGTGGCTTTTTCTGCCATCCCGCTGAATTGAACCCGCACACACAGAGGGATAGTCACCCGTAGTCCAACGCGCTACGAACACGCTGGGCAGACGGGCAGTTTAACTCAATCTGTTCTTTCATTTATTGTTAGAAAGATACAGGTTAAGCATGATGGGGGTCTCAGTGGCGTAGTGGTTAGACATTTGCCTGTCATACTGAAGGTTGTGGTTTCAAACTCGGACCGAGACACCTGTGCAATTTGTTCATGAAATCCCTAGGATTGTTGCCTGAGCTACGGAGCTCATGCTTTATGCAACACTCTCAGCAGGTGGTATGACATCTCTGCTGACATTAACGGAGCCATATGGGATAACTGTGCAATGAAGTCAATCCTTCACCTTTGAACTCTTTAAGTTAAGCAAGTCATATTGAACCCAAACTGTTGTTCCATTTACTATGGGAAAGTTGTAGACTAAGAAAATCGAGCCTTCACACAAAAATCAGTCAGAGGTGTCATATTAGCAGCCATGACTACGCCGGAATTCAAAGCGGGCAAACAGAAAAAACACTTATCATTTGGTGGATTAAAAGACTAAAGCACATACAACAGATAAGTGCAGAGATGTAACAAAAACAAGCAAAATAAATGTAGAAAAAGAATTAAGACTAAATTTTAAAAAAAGGGATGAGGTTCTGGTCGTTTTTTAGAAAAACAGTTTTACAATATTAAACAAAAAGTGGTTTGTCAAAAGCAGATATATACACAAATAATATAAACTATAGAATACAGAATCATCATTATCAAATAGCATGTCCTGAGCAGAACTTTGAAAACCCTAACAGTCCTGAATTTTTCTCTGCGCCCGAGTGGTTACCGGGGCCAAATTTGGGATGTAAAGAATAGAACTACTGTTACCTGCCACGCATGTCGAAAGAGGCGACTAAGGAGGTTTGGCTAAAATCAGATGCATGTGTCCTAAACATGTAGAAGTCTATGCGTTTGGGGGCCTACCAAACCAATGTGCAACGTATACACGTTCTTGGCAAAGATCAAACATATCACAAAGAGTGATTAAAATTGGTTGTAAAGAACGAATGCAAAGAAGAAGAAGATTCATGATCCATGGTATACATAACACTCTTCTGTAACACTTATATTGAAAAGCACATATATGTTTTTCCACAATTGATCACCGGAACAAAATGTTGCACATTACCAGCACAACAAAGCAATAATAATCTTCACCATGCACATGCCACAAAATAGAAATATAGACAAGTTAAAGATAGAAACCTATGATGTACACACTTGTGGCAAGAATAAAATAAAAGGGTCTATTACAAACAGTGTGTTAACGGACCCCACAAGGGAAGTAAAGAATAGTAACACTGTGACCTACAAGGCATGACCTAAGAGGTAACTGAGGTAGGGCCAGGGGAAGCTACTCTAGTAAATAACTAGTTGCCCATGTGTTGCTAGGGACCGCAACTGGACCAAAGAATAGTAACACTGTGACCTAAGAGCATGTCCTAAGAGGCGACTGAGGTAGGGGCCAAGGGAAGCTACTCTAGTAAATATAAAGCGTAGTAGAAATTGGATGTGCTGGCCTACTTGTAGGCGCATAACTGGTACAACACAATCACTCTTAGGCTCAGATCACATACAAATCACAAATAGTGGTTTAACAAGTGATCAAAATGGAGAGTTCGAAGAAGAAATGTGGTCACTGTTTTTTTGTTTTTCAATGGTGATGTTAGCTTCTGAAAGTTTATACAGATGAAGGAGAGTTCTCTGAGGAGAGTTACTTGTCATTGGTGAAGACCTAACTATGCAGACAGAAGATGTAGATTTCTCTGCGAAGGAGAGCTACTTGTCATGAGTGGAGACTGAAGATCTAACCATGCAGACAGAAGATGTAGAGTTCTCTGCGAAGGAGAGCTACTTGTCATGGGTGGAGACAGACAGAAGATGAAGAGTTCTCTGAGGAGGGCTACTTGTCATGGGTGGAGACAGACAGAAGATGAAGAGTTCTCTGAGGAGAGCTACTTGTCATGGGTGGAGACGGAAGATCTAACTATGCAGACAGAAGATGTAGAGGTCTCTGAGAAGGAAAGCTACTTGTCATGGGTGGAGACTGAAAATCTAACTATGCAGACAGAAGATGAAGTTCTCTGAGAAGGAGAGCTACTTGTCATGGAAGGAGACAGACAGAAGATGGAGTTCTCTGAGAAGGAGAGCTACTTGTCATGGAAGGAGACAGACAGAAGATGAAGTTCTCTGAGAAGGAGAGCTACTTGTTATGGAAGGAGACAGACAGAAGATGAAGTTCTCTGAGAAGGAGAGCTACTTGTCATGGAAGGAGACAGACAGAAGATGGAGTTCTCTGAGAAGGAGAGCTACTTGTCATGGGTGGAGACAGACAGAAGATGGAGTTCTCTGAGGAGAGTTACTTGTCATGGAAGGAGACAGAAGATGGAGTTCTCTGAGAAGGAGAGCTACTTGTCATGGAAGGAGAGAGACAGAAGATGGAGTTCTCTGAGAAGGAGAGCTACTTGTCATGGAAGGAGAGAGACAGAAGATGGAGTTCTCTGAGAAGGAGAGCTACTTGTCATGGAAGGAGACAGAAGATGGAGTTCTCTGAGAAGGAGAGCTACTTGTCATGGAAGGAGACGGACAGAAGATGGAGTTCTCTGAGAAGGAGAGTTACTTGTCATGGAAGGAGACAGAAGATGGAGTTCTCTGAGAAGGAGAGCTACTTGTCATGGAAGGAGACAGACAGAAGATGGAGTTCTCTGAGAAGGAGAGCTACTTGTCATGGGTGGAGACAGACAGAAGATGGAGTTCTCTGAGAAGGAGAGTTACTTGTCATGGAAGGAGACAGAAGATGGAGTTCTCTGAGAAGGAGAGCTACTTGTCATGGAAGGAGACAGACAGAAGATGGAGTTCTCTGAGAAGGAGAGCTACTTGTCATGGAAGGAGACAGACAGAAGATGGAGTTCTCTGAGAAGGAGAGCTACTTGTCATGGAAGGAGAGAGACAGAAGATGGAGTTCTCTGAGAAGGAGAGCTACTTGTCATGAGTGGAGACTGAAGATCTAGCTATGCATCTGAATAATCATCTAGAAAACCATTAGAGTTGTAATCAACTTTACTGTTGGGGAAGTTTAGAATTAGTTGACCATTGACAAGGGACTGGTGACCAAGAGAACGGTCTTGTCGTTTAGGAATAAACACTTGAGAGGCACCAGGATCATATCTTTCAGAAAATGAACTACCATCTTGAGCTGTAGCACTTCGAGGACCTCTGTTAAAGTTAGCATCATCATTCGAAAATGCCCCATTAGAAAAGTGAGAAGGAGACATGTCGGCCGATGATGATACAATCGAAGATGTGTTGATGTAATTATTGTTTTGTGACCGTAAAATTTGTGCAGACGTAAACTTTTTAGCTTTTATTTCTACACAAGTTTTAAACCACTTCCTGTTTTCATCCACATGATAGTCCAGGTACGTCACATAGTGGAGCTCTCCTGATTTTGGGTTATTATAAGTTGTATCAGAAAAACTTTGAGGTCGTACACGAGGCTCGTAGAATGTTTTGCTGACAAATCGCTTTCTTGTGTTGTTAATATATACATAAGCTGTGTCTGCGTACCATATTGGGTGTAGAACAGGACGGAAGTTGATTTCTTCTTTGTGACGTCTGGAAAGGAATAACAAAGTAAGAATCAAAATTCAATCAAATTTAATTATAACTTGAGAATGATTTTGAGTTTAAAGACTTTTTACATACATTGGGAGCATTTTTTTAGCAAATGGAAGAATAACTAGAGAAATCTAACATAGATGCAATCATCATCAAATATGGCAGAGTGGTTACCGGGGCCCAAATTTGGGATGTAAAGAATAGAACCACTGTTACCTGCCACGCATGTTGTAAGAGCCGACTAAGGAGGTTTGGCTGAAATCGGATGCATGTGTCCTAAGCGTGCAGAAGTCTATGCGTTTAGGGGCCTACCAAACCAATGTATACACGTTCTTGGCAAAGATCAAACATATCACAAAGAGTGATTAAAATTGGTCGTAAGAACAAACGCAAAGATCATCAAATAGTTTGTCTTGAGCAGAACTTTGCCACCCCAACAGTCCTCAGGAATTTCTCTCTCTCATAGGCCAGACACAGCCATCATGTTCAAACCACCAGTTACATCCTGAATCCATCTTCTCCATGGTCTTCCTCTTCTTCTCTTTGCCGGTATGCCTCCTTCCATGTTGGTCTTCTCCAACTCATTGTGTCTTTTTATATGTATAAAAATGCAATAAAGCACATCAAATACTAGAACAAATGATACAAATTTTGAAATGCAAACATGTCCCCATGAACCCATGAATTTGAAACTACACAGACAAGTAGAGCTGGATGTTTGAGAGACAGAAAGAGAAGTGTGTTTAATCAGCGAGCCACAGGAACCATCAGTATGCATATCCTTCTCTATCTGTTGGGAGAGACTGAGCACCTATAGGTCTGCCAAGTGGTGTGACGTCAGTTTACTAACCAATAACCACTAGAAGAGGTTCAACACAATCTTTCTCCCCATATTATGCTATCAGTACCAAACCTGGACGCTGATATTAAATGCTAGAAGAAAACTAGTCGCGACAAAGATGAAGTGTCTACGCAGAATGCTGGGTGTAACAAGAAGAGACCGGTTGAGAAATGAAGACATCAGGAAAAAGTGGGTACAACATCAGTACTGAACATCAAGAAACAACATATTAAATAGTTTGGCCATACAAGCAGATTACCAACAGACAGTGTACCTCAAAGAACAATGCTACTCCAATACAGTGGATACAAAGCTTCTTCTTCTTTGCGTTCCTTCTTTACGACCAATTTTAATCACTCTTTCTGATATGTTTGATCTTTGCCAGAACGTGTATACGTTGCACATTGGTTTGGTAGGCCTCTAAACGCATAGAATTCTACACATTTAGGACACATGCATCCGATTTCAGACAAGGATACAAAGCAAAAGGCCATCCTCGCAAAAGGTGGACCTGAGAAATAACAGTGGCGGTGAAAAACACTAATTATAAAGCGCACAGAAAAGCCTGTTCTATAAATCTCTTCTTATCCAGACGCTGTGAGACAAAACAGGATTAGAGAGAAGAAAGAT
Source organism: Arion vulgaris (assembly GCA_020796225.1). Lineage (NCBI taxonomy): Eukaryota > Metazoa > Mollusca > Gastropoda > Stylommatophora > Arionidae > Arion > Arion vulgaris. The sequence continues at coordinate 9,293,377 of CM036775.1, forward strand.
CAAAGTTAATGATTTATGAGAAATTCATAATGGAAGTGATAAGAGAAAAGAAAAAGTCTATATCTTGACAAAAATAAAAATACTGACAACTGATAAAACAAACATGTTCTTCTTCTTCGCGTTAGTTCTTTACGATCAATTTTAATCACTCTTTGTGATATGTTTGATCTTTGCCAAGAATGTGTATACGTTGCACGGTGGTTTGGTAGGTCCCTAAACGCATAGACTTCTACACGTTTAGGACACCTGCATCCGATTTCAGCCACACCACTTTAGTCGCCTCTTATGACATGCGTAGCTGGCAACAGTGGTTCTATTCTTTACACCCCAAATTTGGGCCCGGTAACCATCAGGCGTAACAAACATGACAATATTTTTATAAATGGAGAAATAATGAATTCTCATTTTTAAATATTCCATGTTCTGAACGAATTTCATTGGTTATTGAACTGACTTCACAGCACTCCAGACAGACCCATAGGTGCTCAGTCTCCTTCAAAAGATGTCAAAGGGTATGCATACTGATGGTTCATGTGGCTCGCTAGTTAAACACACTCCTCTCTCTGCCCCTCAAGCATCCAGTTCTACTTTCCTTCTTTTATCGTCACATTGTTACCAGGTTGTTGCCCAGTGTTATGGTTTTCCGTTTTTGTCCCGCTCCGCTCTAGTGGCTTGTGTGATAGCTATTTTTGCTTTTTGACAGGATTCTGTTATATCATCCATCTATTTTTTACGTGGTCTTCCTCTTGCCTTCTTTCCTGATGTTCTATTGTAGAAGATTATGTATACCGTTTTACTTGTACAAGATGTAACTCCAAACTCCTTAAATCGCTGCATAGATTCAGCATCAAATTTAGTGTCCTCATCCCGTCCGTGTGGTTCTGTGGCCTGCAAGGGAAGCAAAGAATAGTACCACTGCGACCTAAAGGCATGTCATAAGAGGTGACTGATGTTGGGGCCTAGGGAAGCTTCTGTAGTAAAGCGTTGCAGAAATCGGGTGCTGGCCTACTGTAGGCGCATAACTGGCAGAATGTACAATCGCTCTTAAGTTCAAATCACATACTTCTTCTTCGCGTTTGTTCTTTACGACCAATTTTAATCACTCTTTGTGATATGTTTGATCTTTGCCAAGAACGTGTATACGTTTCACATTGGTTTGGTAGGCCCCTAAACGCATAGACTTCTACACGTTTAGGACACATGCATCCGATTTCAGCCAAACCTCCTTAGTCGCCTCTTACGACATGCGTGGCAGGTAACAGTGGTTCTATTCTTTACACCCCAAATTTGGGCCCTGGTAACCACTCGGGCGAAATCACATACAAATCACACAGAGTGGTTAACAAGTGGTCGATATGGAGTGTAGAATAAAAAGACAAAGTGTCCTCATCCAAGAGACCGAAGAACATCTCCCTCTTATCCATCCCAAACTCCCAGACTGATGATGCACGCTTTGACTATCCCTTTTCTTGGTCTCAATTTCACACCTTTCATGTTCTGAATCTTCTACTTCTTCTTCTTTGCAATTGGTTTCAAATACTCAGTCGAGCCTGCAGTTTTCTGTTCTAAGCCAAAAGATTGTTGTGTGCTGTTTAGTCTGCTGATGGGATCGTGTAGGTGTTTGCTGTTTAGTCTGTTAATGGGATCTTGTATGTGTTTTCTGTTTAGTCTGCTGATGGAATCTTGTAGGTGTTTGCTGTTTAGCCCTGCTGAATGGGATCTTGTAGTGTTTTCTGTTTAGTCTGCTGATGGGATCTTGTAGGTGTTTGCTGTGGTTGTTCCTGCACATCTTTGTGTTTTTGTTGTTCATGGAATCTTGATTTCTGTTATTTGACACTTGGATCTGTGTTGTGCATTTTAGTCCTGCTATGGGATCTTGTAGGTGTTTTCTGTTTAGTCTGCTGATGGGATCTTGTGGGTGTTTGCTGTGGGTTTGTTGCCTCCACAACTCTTTGTATTTTGTTTGATATGCTTCTTGATTTCTGGTAGTGACACTTGGCATTCGTGTTGTAGCAATTTTGTTCCCTCCTTAGCCATCTTGTCTGCTATCTCCTGGTACGCCACAGTGGGCTGGTATCCACTGAAGAATAAATTGATTGTATTATGAGAGTTTATTTAGCTGTAGTGTCAGCTCTCTCTCTCTCCATATTATCTTATGGTTCCCTTTGTGGTGGTCTGCAGGACTGACATGCAGTCGCAAAGGAAGACAAGTTTGTCGTTTTGTATGTTTCCTTGTTGCAGTATTTTTGTGGCATCGACAATTGCCTGTTTCTCAGCTCTAGAAGTTGTTGAGAGTTCTCCGGTGGCTCACTTGAATTTTTTATTGTGATGCCATCTCGAAGTATAATGATGGCTTCAACCCCTACTTTCCTCTGATTAATTAAATATAATTAGGTTGTACACAATATTAAAATTTAACTTGCCAGATAGTACCTATGATCAGAAAATTCAAAACGGGAATATACAGATTGTTGTTGGTAGCTTGGCCTTGAGACGACAGCTACTGTCTCTGTTACTTTATCAATTGCTATCACCATCTTGGATGGACAGTCAGATGACCTGCTTGACCAATTGAATGATGACTGTGTCTGGCTGGATCTCAAACTGCAAGGTGGCTGTAACAACAAGTTCACACATTAACTACCAAATTCCACAGCATGTTCTATGGTTTTTTTTCAGAGACAAGTTAGCTGTAAATTTACATCAACTTATTTTTATAGTTACCAGATCGCAATCTATTATTTAACAATATTTAGCTTGTGATAAGGGTTTTTCTTCTTCTTTGCGATCGCTTTTTTGATTATTATACCGTTAGACGCGTTCTTATGATGTAATCGACTGTTGTCTGGAGCTCATCTCTAGTGCCATGTAGTTTTGAATGTAGTGTTGTGTTATAGGGCCAGCATTCCTTTCTTGGGAGGACATACAGGGGCAGTCTTGCAGGACATGTTCTGTGGTTTGTTCAGCGGAGCCACAGGGGCACAGAGGGTTGGGGACAATCGCAGCCTGTGTAGGTGTTTGTTCAGTCTGTTATGACCTATCCTGAGTCGGAAGATGATAGTCTGTCCTTGTCTGTCAAGTGTGTGCAGAGTGATAAGGGTTTGATTAACTGATTGATAGGACCATCATCAGTGCACTTCAGTGAGTAGCCATGTGTGCTCTGATCTCTTTCTTACACAGAAAGATCTCAGCAGCAGTGCACAAACTCTGTAGCACTGGCAAAAATCCCCAATGTAATTTAGAAGATGGTGAAAATATTTTGTAGGAATTTTTATTTTAAAAAAAAGGTTTTTCTAATGAATTTTGCCTGGACAGCGACTTTCCAGTCTGCACTTCTTGATTTTGAACTTCCAATGGTTCTTTAACAGGCTTAACTTGAACACGGGATCTAGTTTAGTCGTCTCTTTTTCTCTAACCAGGACTGGAAGTTTTCACTCTACAGTTCTGATTGTTCGAGTGGAAGACTAGTGTAAAGGGTATTATGAACAGATGGGTGTGGTGGGAGGAGTTCTTGTCTAGCTTTATGTAGTCCAGGACATTCAAGCAAGATATGCTGTACTGTCTCACATGAGTGACTGCACTTTCTACAGTGTGGTAGGTGTGTGGGGTTTATTCTGTGTAGGTGGTAATTCAGTTCAACATGTCCTGTTCTTAACTGAAAGATAGTGCTTTGATCTTTCTTTGTAGCAGATTTATATTGTCCTTGGGGTTTGTCTATTCATCTCTGCATACATGGTATCGTCCGTCTCCAATAGGACTAGGAATTCGATCTCACCTACACTGTGATCAGGGGTCTCTGGAAAAATACCCCGATGGTTTCACAAGGAGAGCAACAGAATACCTTTGGGATGAGAAGCAAGCAACTAATCTCTACGCCACAGAAACCTTATATAGTAAAAGTAAAAAAAGGAACCAGTATTCATACCATATGGTATACTGGATAATACAGTGATAGTCCACATTTTTTTAAAGCAACATGCAAATAATGATGTTGGCGTCTGTAGCTTAAGCGGAAGTGAGCTCGATCACAACCCAAGTGTACCTTGTTTAAACTCTGGAATCCCTGAGGTTTCAAAGCGACAATTGACCTTGGGTGACCTAGTCTCTAGTGCGCTTCAACTCAGAAAAACCACAGTTCCCAGATTTACTGGTATCAGTGAACGGCCAATGGTTTACAATGCCATAATGAGAGCCGAAGCTTTAGCAAGTGCTTTGGGTCGAAAAACAAAAAACTCTGTGGCTGGCAGATTGGAAAGAAAGTTTATGTGGGATTTTTAAGTAGGGTAAAAAAAAAAAATGGACCGCTACAGAAAGATCCTACGAATACCATGGACAGAAAAAAGAAAGAACACTGATGCCTGAAAGAACTAAATGTTAAAGAGAATTGGCTGATAAACAACATACTATACAGAAAATTACATACTTTGGTCACATCAAGCGTCAAGATGGCCTGGAAAGAAAATACTAGAGGGAGGGTCCCAGGACGCAGAGGCAGACCAAGAAGAAGATGGCTACAAGATATTAAAGAAACCATGAACATGACCATCGACGAAGTGGGTGAACTGGCAAGAGACAGAGTGAATTTCAGATGTGCTGCAAAGAGAGCAACGTCTTATAAAGGATACGCACCTTGATGATGAGAAAATGGACTCCATTGCTCAGAAAACAATGCAAACTACTGAACGTATAAGTAGTGCTTAGCAAATCAATGACTCGTTTACTGTGGTTGATGGTGACGTTCTGTAAAGGATACGACACGATTTTCACATGATGATGATGTCAACATCACACCGGTCGTGTTTACGTGATTTTGTGTTATCTAGCTAAGGTTGGGTCAGACTGATAAAGACCTACGGTCGAAACATCGAGTGTTATCATTTTTCATATTTAATCATTTATTGTTCCTTGCTTATGTAATACTTTATTTTTCGAACATGTAATGAGAAGGGGAGGCTTAGAACACATTGTGACAACCGGTAAAATAGAAGGCAGAGGAAGACAAAGAGAAAATGTTGGACAGCTTGACTTCTTGGCACGGAAGAGTGTCCATATCTGAGGTGATAGCAAACACCAGGGACATATATTTGTAAAGATCCATGATCGCCTACGCCGCCGGCAAGGCACCTGATGATGATGAGCATAATACTGTAACACACTTGGCTCTGTCCGTATCGTCCGTTTTCTTACCGCAGTATTACCGCAGCCTCCACACGGTTTTCACCAGATCTGATCTCATCCGGTCTGACCACCTCAGATCGGTAGATTTCCGTACATCGTCTGACTATCGTTACGGTCGGAAAACAACACTTCAACTTTGGAACTTAATCATGAGACCACATGCCTATGACGCAAGTTAACTAGCCGCTACGCTATCGCGTCTATCGATCTGACCTACGATAGAGAGTCATTTCAAACGACTGTTATTGTGGCAAATTTATTGCACATGACAACAAACAGAGTCTAAGGCGAAGCGTTGATTTGATTACATCGGGTTTCTCCATATAGTTTCGTCTCTCACGCTAGAAATGGCACGCAACATGTTGAGAGTGTTGCACGAACTCCGTAGATCCAGCAACAATCATGGCCCTTTCACTTCGTAATTGTTTTGTTACTCTTGTAGGTCTGCTCATTTATATAGAAATATATACTGAATTATTCAATATAATGACTTTGTATCGTCTTAAAATGTACAGCGAGTCAGTCCATAGGCTGAGAAGGGGTAGGATCTCCGGAAAGATCGTGCATGTGACTCGGTCCATAATCTTCTTCTTCGAACGATCCATATCGACCACCTGTCAACCACTCTGTGATTTGTATGTGATCTGAGCCTTGGATCGATGTACTTTGTGCCAGTTATGCGCATAAAAGTAGACCAGCACATATTTCTGTGACGTTTTTCATTTACTAGGTAGCTTCCCAGGTCCTACATTAGTCGCTTCTTACGATATGCATTGTAGGTAGATGTGTTACTATTCTTTGCTTTAAAAAAAACCGCGTTAAAGACACTATTAAAGTGTCTCTGAAATGCTTCGATATAGACACCACTTGCTGGGAATCCTTTACGCTTGAATGCCAAATGTGGCGCTGTAAAAACACAAAAGGAACCCGCATATCTGGAATCGTCGTGCCGTTGGTACAGAGAAAACGAGCTGCATGAAAAGACAACACACAACACCCACATGTCTAACCTTGATCATGTATGCCCCACCTGTGGTAGGGATTGTGTTCTAGGATTGAACTTGTCACCTTCGAACACACCAGAGAGGTGCAGCAGCACACATCTAAGGCTGTTGTCAGCATCGCTTGCGATGAACGGCTATTATTATTCTTTGCATCCCCTGTGGCCCCAGGCAACATACGGGCAGGTCCGGATTCGAATCTAAGTTCTAAGTTAACTGCATATCCTCTACAGGACTTTGCGAATCAACCCCAGCTTTTAACGCTGTTTGTGATTTTCTAGGCATTATTACGTTCAGTAGTTTGCCATTGCTTTCTGAACGGGTGGTGCCATCGTCCTTTTGTTAAAATCCACGCGAAACAATTTGCAACCAAATTGTCCGCAGCGTGGTTCGAACTCAGAACGTCGAGATTAATAGACCAAGTCACTAACCCCTAGGCCACAGCAAAACGCCAGGCAAACGTCTTGAATACTTCGCCATTCAGACCTCAAAACAAGCACAGAACAGGCTACTAAATAATAATACATCATCTATACATACACGCACGGACAAACACACTAACACCGACATCATATGTCGACCATTATTGATCTCTAAACTGCAGCTGATAGCAATCGAGATTTGGTTGGTAGCCAGGGCGAGCTTAGTGGCAATGATATTTTCATATCTAAGTATTAAGTCATCTAAAACAGTGGTTACCAACATTTTGAGACCGGCCCCAGTTGATAAATATTGACACTGCCACAATGTCCACATCTGATCTATTTACATTGTGACAATTTTATTTTCGGTAATGTGTATAGCTCACACAAATACCGTCGCACTAGTCTATATATAGCGGGTGGGAGCGGTAGCGTTAAGCGGTAGTCAGCTGGATCACAACCCAACCGTACCTGGTTAAAACTCAGCGGCAGACACTTTGGAAGCAAATTTATTCGCATGGAATTTTATGAACGATAAAACACAGACCTCACCGTCGTCCGAGTGGTTACAAGGGCCCAAATTTGGGATTTACAGAATATAATCACTGTTACCAGCCACGCATGTCGTAAGAGGCGACTAAACACGTAATTACAAAGTACTGTAGTTTGTCATTGTTTTTGTAATTTGTAAAACTACAGTACTTTGTAATTACGTGTTTTGCCAATCAAATAGTTTTACTGCAGTTCCATATATATATACTGAATAAAGAGGCGACTAGGGAGGTTTGGTTGAAATCAGACGCACATGTCCTAAACGTGTAGAAGTCTATGCGTTTAGGGACCTAACAAATCAATGTGCGACGTATACACGTTCTTGGCAAAGATTAAACATATCACAAATACTGATTCTTCTTCTTTGCGTTCGTTCTTTACGACCAATTTTAATCACTCTTTGTGATATGTTTATCTTTGCCAAGAACGCGTATACGTTGCACATTGGTTTGGTAGGCCCTAAACGCATATACTTCTACACGTTTAGGACATGTGCATCCGATTTCAGCCAAACCTCCTTAGTCGCCTCTTACGACATGCGTGGTAGGTAACAGTGGTTCTATTTGTTTACACCCCAAATTTGGGCCCCGGTAACCACTCGGGCGACAAAGACTGATTAAAATTGGTTGTAAAGAACGAACGCAAAGAAAAAGACCTCACAGTTCAGAAAGCAATGGCAAACTACTGAACGTTTAAGTAGTGCCTAGAAAAATTGACAACTCGTTTACTCCGGTTGATGATGACGCCCTGTAAATGATATGCAAAACACGTAATCACAAAGTACTGTAGTTTTACAAATTACAAAAACAATGACAAAATACAGCAACGTTTCGACCAACAAGGCCTTTATCAAGCAAACGAACAACGTTGGTCGAAACGTTGCTGTATTTTGTCATTGTTTTTGTAATTTGTAAAACTACAGTACTGTGTGATTACGTGTTTTGCCAATCAAATAGTTTTACTGCAGTCTCATCTACTTATTTTGTGTAAATGATATGCCACGATTTTCATTTCCTACCCGGAAGTACCACAGCGAGTGGACGCAGTTACGATGAACGTGTAAACTCAGAGCGTCGTCACTCTTACGAATGAAAGCTGCTCGGAGTTTGTTTCTCTCTCTCTTGCGATCACCGCCCAGACCGATGTACCAGACTTCCCATAAATTCTATTCATGTGGAAATCTGATTCATGCAGTCTTAGTATTGGTGTGTTTTAAGTCCCATCTTCAGCACCATTTGGAGCTCTGGCGCTTATCCTTCGGTGATGTGTCCGGTTTCAGCCAGCGTTTACTCGGTTCGCTCTCCGTTCTATAGCCATATAGTGTTTTTTACGGTGTAGAGTAGCTAGCCCCACGTCTTACCTCATTAGTCGGGGGACTGCCTAGAGTAGTTGATAGTAGCTCGGCCTGCTAGCTGTGAGACGCCTCATAGCTCGGGTTCGAACCTACTGTCCGGCATTTGTTCGAGTCCCTGGTCTTACTCAGGACGATAACGTGAGTACCTTTGAAGTCGGAGAAAATCTGCCTGTATGGCGAGGGAATACTAATTACGAGTACATTGAGCACACGGCTGCCAGTGTAAAGTAATTTACAATGTGCACGCTGCTGCCATTGTAAGAAATTGGAAAAACAGATTTTCACACAAAAATCAGTTTCAGAGATGGAACTTCGTCTGAGTTGAAAGCGACCGAAAAAAAAAAAACCTCATCAATCGCCTCTAACAACATGCGTGGCAGATAACAGTGGTTCTATTCTTTACAAACCAATTTGGGCCCTGGTAACCACTCGGGCGGGAGTTTGTTTAAGTGGGTTTAATTGTGCTATTTGACGTTTTCTTTTACGGTTTCTACCCTTTTGCCGCGATCCCGTGGGCGCTACACTTTGATCTAATATTTCGCCCGCGTGGTGCCGGGGCCCGCAAGGGAAGCAAAGAATAGCACCACTGCGACCTACAAAGCATGTCGTAAGAGGCAACTAATGTAGGCACTAGGTATGCTACCCTAGTAAATAAAAAGCAGCGCAGAAATCGGATGTGCTGGCCTACTTGTAGGCGCATAACTGGCACAATGTATAATCGCTCTTAGGCTCACATACAAATCACACAGAGTGGATGACAGGTGGTCGATATGGAGCGTTCGAAGATCTAATATTTAAATTTTTAATAGGATCCGACCCGGAAGTGCCACAACGGAAGAACCCAGTACTAGTGAACATGAATAGTTTAAATCTCGAGCGTCATCTCTTCTCTCTTCCTCGAATCATGTTTGCCTCACAGCGTCAGGTCAAGAAGAGATTTCCAAAACGGGCCCTTGTATACGCTTCGTATATAGTCTCTTTCGTCGCCTCTGTTATCTCTGAGGTCCATCTTTGCGTGGCCGGCCTTTTGCTTTATACCCATTGTATCGGAGCAGCATTGCTCATTGAGGTGCACTGCCTGCTGGTAATCTGCTTACGTGGCCGAACCATTTAATTTGTTGTTTCTTGATGAAGTCTAGTACTGATGTTTCATCAATCTTTCGAAAAAGATCGCTCGGAGTTTGTTTAAGTGGTTTTATTTCTCATTTGGCGTTTAATGAAGGCTCCCACCCTTTTGCCACGATCAAGTGATTACTACTCTTTGATTTTAGCCAAAATACCGAGAAGCGATAAATTGTCATATCGACGTTCGGGGTCCATATATCCATCAATTTGGGAACACCTTGATAAGGACATACAAGTTTCAGTTACATGACAAGTATGGGTGTCTGCTGTCTAAATTATCTTATTCAACAACACCCGGATATTGGATAACAGAAACGGTTGTTAAATTGACACATTGCGTGTACCGAATACGTGTCACTGGGAAAATTAAGCCTTTCTTACTGGCTCATGTTCTATTTATTGCTCTCCTGTTTAAAAAAAAAAGTGAAACAAGTTATTGTAATAGCCGTCCATCGCAAGTGATGATGACAACAGCCTCAGACGTGTGCTGTTGCACCTCTGGTGTGTGCGGAGGTGACTGTAGAGTCAAATCCTCGACACAATCTCATACCACAGCAGTGGCGACTCGTGATCATTTTTGTTGGTGAGGCCAGACAAAACTTTGCGGAAAAAAAATCATGATTTTGGGATAGGTTATATTTTAATTCATAAAACAAATACGTTACACATTATTTTTGTGGGCCTGGCCCCACTTGCCCCTAATGACGAGCCGCCACTGTACCACAGGCATGCCCATAGTTAGACAAAATACAACACCCACATGTAAAGGGGTTAGACATGTGGGTGTTGTGTGTTTTGTCTTTTCGCGCAGCTCTTTTTAAAAATGCCTCAACGGTATGACGATTATCATGTATGCGATTTCTTCTTGTGTTGTTACAGCGCCACATTTCGCGATCTTGCGCAAGGAATTCCCAGCACGTGGTGTCTATATCGAAGCTTTTAGGGATGGGAGGATGAGAGGAATTTGTCCACCCGCTATTTTTCTTCTACTTCGAAAGCTCCATATCGATTACTTGTTAAACCACTCTTTGTGATTTGTATTGATCTGAGCCTAAGATCGATTATACGTTGTGCCAGTTATGTGACTATAAGTAGGCCGGCACATCCGATTTCTGCGACACTTTATTTATGAGGTGGAAGACCCAAGACAACCTGGAGGAGAACGATAGAGGAAGAACTGAAGGAAATGAATCATAGCTGGAACACAATACAGAGGAAGGTCATGAATAGAGAAGTGTGGTGTGCGTTTGTTGCTCCCTAAACTCAAGGGTATAACAGACTAAAGAAAGAAAGAGAGAGAGAGAGAGAGAATCTTCTTCTTCGCGTTCGTTCTTTACGACCAATTTTAATCACTCTTTGTGATATGTTTGATCTTTGTCAAGAACGTGTATACGTTGTACATTGGTTTGGTAGGCCCCTAAACGCATATATTTCTACACGTTTAGGGCGCCTCTTACGACCTGCGTGGCAGGTAACAGTGGTTCTATTCTTTAGACCCCAAATTTGGGCCACGGTAACCACTCGGGCGAGAGAGTGATTTATGAGGGAAGCCACGACCGACTCTATTAATAGAGTAGGTCGTGGGAAGCTTCCTATGTCCCTGTCTCTTACGACATGTCTTGTAGGTCGCAGTGTTACCTTCCATTGCTTCTCTTGGCAACACACGTGCGGTTCGCCAGCTGTGAATTCAGGCGAATTCAGGGTGTCTACGATGGCACTAATGATTAATTTTGGCATGAAGTCTTGCTTTCTTTATCACCTGTGTCCCTAGCCATTTAGGCGAACCTTACTTCGACTTTAGAGGCACTTGTAATTTAGATCTCTACGTAAAGGACATGTAGTCAAATCCCGTACCGTGTGCACACCAAAAAATTGTTTGGGCCGAATCGAATCCCGGAATTAGCACGGCACATGGTTACTAGAGAAGCGTGCTATCTACTTCTCTATCGGCACTCCATTACAAATAACTTTGATTCTCGTTATATATTTCTTCACTCTTATCACAACCAGCATGAAACTCAATCTATTGCCAGTTCTCCTCCTACCTCCATCGTTGTGTCTATTGTTTCCCATATGTCCTGTTTCACCGGTGTCTTCGTCGTCGATTTCTTTCGTCTTCCAAAAAATCACAACTTCCATTATTGCTTTCTCAACACAATTAAGTTAGCCCTTCTTTGTGATCTGTATGGTTTGCGCCGATAACGTGATTACGTTTCGCCTGCATTATACCCCAATGGCGTATAGGGCAAGTACATTCTAATTTCGGTCAGAAGTGTATGCATATTATCTATCCAAAAGTAGATACATTTGTACAGACGGGTAACTAAGATTTTGCAAACATAAACCCCCACTTTAAAGTATCACATCTGGAGTTATACTGTAGCATGGTATCACGGGTTAAGTCAATGTCTTACGTTCCTCCGAAGGACGTGCGTTCAAAATTCTCTCAATCGCAGCATAGATACGTCATTTAATTGTCGTGTCCTCAACAAACAGACGGGGTCACTACGAAACTGCAGATATATATATATATATATATATATATATATATATATATATATATATATATATATATATATATATATATATATATATATATATTAGCTAGCGTAGTTGTTAGTGAACTCGCTTCTCAAGGCTGGTGGTCTGGGTTCAACTCCCGCAGTGTGCGTGAAATTTTTCCGGACCGCGACGGCTCTCAGGTCGACCCAGCCTCAACTGGGTACCAGACATGCTCTGGGAAAGTAAAGGCGGCCGGCGTGATGCTGACCACATACCCATCGTGTGCCGACGGTCAATGAAAAATGCAGGCCTAACACTGTATTGACCTATATACCACGAGGTATGAAAGGGTTCCTTCCTTATATATAGCCTTCTCGTTTTTATAGACGGTCACTTGGCAAGTGTTTTACTGTGACAACTTCTGAGTTTACGCTTGTCTCTGTCTTTACATTTACAGATGGTAAATTAGCAAGTGTTTTACTGTGACAACTTCTGAGTTTGCGATTGTATCTTTTGCCTTTCAGGTCATCATAAGTTTTCAAAAGATTCTGCACATTTGCATAATGTTGTTTTCAACACAATTCTGTCATCAGCCAGTTTTTCCCATGTGCCGGGGCCTATAGAAAAGTTCATTGAGGTCTTGCAGACATCCATGCATCTGAGCAGTGGCCTTGGCGCCTCTTCCATCAGAAAGTTCACAGAACAACATTTGTTTTGGTATGCGGTAAATGTCCATTCTTCTCACATGCCCTAGATATCTTAGTCTTCTACTGCTGAGCATGCCCATGATGGAAGGCAGGTTTACACGTTGCAGTACTTCAGCGTTGGTTATCTTGTCGGTACCACCTGATGTTCATAATTTTGCAGTGACATCGACGGTAAAAGATGTTAAGTCTCCTCTCATGCCTTGTGTAGGCATATATATATATATATATATATATATATATATATATATATATATATATATATATATATATATATATATATATACAGGGTGTTCAACTTAAAAGCAGCCCCAGTGATAAATAGAAATTTGCCAGGTACGCATTGCATATTGTCTATTTACTATTTAAACCAGTTCTGACTAGCTTGTCCTACGTCACATTTGTTCATCGCCCTTCCCGCACTACAATTACACATCGTCACACAACCTTGACCTATACTACGTCATAACTGAACCTTCTCATTTCCATACATATATGCCAGATTAGCTCCATTCACAGGCTGCTTTTAAGTTGAACACCCTGTATATATATATGATGACGACATCATGTTAGTCTACAGAGACAATGGACGCAGCGACCATTGGTGGATTTTGTAGTTTATGCTTTCTCTGGTTAAGTTTTATGTCAACGAGTTGTCCAAGTCTGACTTCACTGGTTCTAAGACCAGTTCTCAGAGCCTGCTTCCACCTAGAAACATCCATGTCGAGCTATTCCCATGTTTGTATACTTATGTCGCTCGTTTGTTGCCTGGGTTCGCAAGGGGAGCAAAGAATAGTAACACTGCGACCTACAAGGCATGTCGTAAGAGGCGACCGAGGTAGAGGCCTAGGAAGCTACCTAGTAAATAAAAGCGTTGCAGAAACCGGATGTGCTGGTCAACTTGTAGGCGTATAACTGGTACAACGTACAATTGCTATTAGACTCAGATCACAAAGAGTGGTTTAACAAGTGGTCAATGTGAAGTGTTTGAAGAAAAAGTGTACGTATGTCTTTCATGCACACATCTTTGTAGCAAAGGAAAAGTCGCCTCACACAGTTCTTTTATAGCCTGCTGTAAGTACAGGATATCATCGAAGATTCGACCGTCGTCCATCAGGAATGACTGACAGCAATTATTTTAGATGATGCTGATGGTTATTGGTTACTGAACCGGCAGACGTTCCAGCACTCCGGCAGACTCATAGGTGCTCAGTCTCCCGAACAGACATCGAGCGGAACCCCCTATGCTCTTTAGCTATTTGGCTCAGAGACCTGGACAGCCTACTCAAGGCATGAGAGGAGACTTTAAATCTTTCACCTTCGATGTCTCGGCAAGATTATGAACATTAGGTGGTACGACAAGATAACCAACTCTGAAGTACTGCAAAGTTCAAAGTTTCTTCCAGCATGGGCATGCTCAGCAGTAGAAGACTAAGATGGCTAGGACATGTGAGAAGAATGGACAATAGCCGCATACCTCAACACGCGCTGTTCTGTGAGCTTTCCGAAGGGGAAAAGGCATCAAGGCAGACCACTGCTCAGATATAAGGATATCTGCAAGGCCTCAATAAAGAACTTTTCTATCAGCTCCAACAACTGGGAAAAACTAGCTGATGACCGAGTTATGTTGAAAATAAAATTACGCCAATGTGCAGAATATTTTGAAAAGAGAAAGGGATGGGCTTGAATGAAGGCAAGAGCAAACATAGACGTTGTCAAACTAGTAGTAGTAACACGCTTGCCAACTATCTCGTCTGTAAAGACGATTATATATCATCACGCCCGTCTGCCCAGCGTGCTCGTAGCGCGTTGGACTACAGGTGACTATCCCTCTGTGTGCGGGTTCAATTCCGCGGGATGGCAGAAAAAGCCACAGATTCCCCAGATTTACGGTGTTCGTGGCACCGAACCGAAGGGTTACGATGTCCATGGCACCGAGCCGAAGAGGATAAAAGCTCAAGTGCTTCTGGATCGGGGGAAAAAAATAATATCATTATCATCACCAGGTGCCGTGCCGTGCCGGCTGGCGTAGACGACCATGGGTCTCCATAAATCTGTCCCTGGTGTTTGCTATCATCTCAGATGTTGACGCTCTTCCGTGCCATGAAGTCAGGTTGTCCACAATTTTCTTTCTGTCTCTTTCTCTGTCTCGTCTTCCCTAGATCTTACCGGTGGTCACAACAATGTGTTTTAAGACTCTTCTAATTACATGTCAAAAAAATGATGACTGCTTCTTTCTTATATTGCTAATAAGCTTTCTCTGTGTCTTTTCCACATTCAATACTTCCATATTAGTCATTTTTTAGCAGTCCATGGGATTCTCATCATTCTTCTGTAAAACCACATCAAAACAGAAAACCACGACACTGGGCAACAACCCGGTAGCAGTGTGACGACAAAAGAAGAAGAAGAACACCTCCACATTAGTCATTTTAGCAGTCTATGGAATTATCATTCTTCTGTAAAACCACATCTCTGTGGCTTCCATAGATTTTTCTATCAGTTTGTTTACCATCCATGACTCGCATCCGTATGTCAGTAATAATAATAAATATACACGAGCATGTTTTACACATAACAATATATAATAAATCTAAAACTGTATCCCAAAATGTATAAAACTAAGTGTAAGTAAATTATAAACACGTCTTACCTGTCGAGATATATTTTAAGTTCTATCCAAGCTGTTCTGCTACATGTGTATTATCACTATTGAAGTCTTTCTGTCACCTGTGTACGTTCAAATCGAGTTGACATCCTCCTTCCACACGGCTAGACACGAAATAACATTCCTGTATCGCACGGCGGAGTGATTCCCTTGACACAGCTTTCCATGCACTAACGACACCAAACGGTTGCCGTCGTTCGTTAGCAGTTGCAGAATTTAGAAGTGACAAGAAGAAGAGAAGGTTATTGACTTGGTGCTTGCTTTGTCCCAGCCCGTGGTACACGTGTGTCACAGAGTTCTGTGTAAAGTCGTGGTGACGGGATGGGACCAGACTAATAGGCGTGGCTAGTGAGCTCACTAACTGTCGTCATTACTACTTCTGTATAGCATGTAAGACTAGACACACACAAGCTTGTTTCGAATTCTATGTTAGTCCAACACAGGGATTCTCAAAGATGAGTATGTTGACCCATGATAGAGCGATATAATTTTGATAATAACAGGTCAGAGAGTATAGAGGGGATAAAAATTGACTTTTAGGGTTGTACATGGCTATGTGGAACGACTGTAGCTTAAGCGGTAGTGAGCTTGATCACAACCCAAGCGTACCTGGTTCAAAGTAAGTGTACCTGGTTCAAACTCTGCGGTGAAGTATTTAGAACCAATTCGTTCCGTGGATTTTACGAACGGTAAAATTAGACTCACCGTTCACATAGCAATAGCAAACTACTTATCGTGTAAGTGGTGACTAGAAAATCAACGACTCGTTTATTGAGGTTGATGGCGACACGTCCTGTAAGGATATGTCACGATTTACATTTATTCAATGTGTGTCCTAGTGGAACGGATTAGCGTAATGAGTAAGCGTTCGTCTATCGACACGCACACAGAGAGGATGTGTGTTCACACTCGACGTTCCACACGTAGGAAAGGAATTGACCCTCCTACCCCTGCTCGCTAGTGCCTAGAAAAATGAAGTGACAAGCACTTCAATCGGGATTCGAATTGGGAACGAGTCACATGTTCAGTTTTTTCATGATATCCCTAAGATTGTTGCTGGAGCTACAGATTTCACGCTTTGTACAACACTATCGGAATATGGCGTGCCATTTCTGCCGACACGGACTGAGCCATATTGGTGACCGGGGCAATGAATTCAGTCTTTCGTCGTTAGAGTTAATATTATCTCAGTTGGAGTAGTCTCCTTCCTAACATAAGACCCATAACTATTACACAATCATTTACGTCTCCCATGGCAACGAAGCAAAACAATGGAGTTGATTATTCACCCAGTCTAATATTAGTAACATATCTCTGGGGCTAGCTTGTTTATTTTTCTTTGTTTGCCACGAACTTGAGAACTCTATAATACTGGGATATTTCTAAGTGTTCTTGTGAAACAGTTGCATGTTTCGTATCTTGCTGTGTAGTTTCTTATCTATTTTGTATTATCTTCGTGTCCATTTTCACACACAGTGCTTTCACACAAGATTTCCATTTTTACCGTTCTGCCACCTTACTGCCACCTTACTTATACTAATTGGTTCTTACTCCAGGCTATAATCTTTCAACTCTCTCTCCGTAGTTCTTCTCGGTGTTTCATTTGAGTGTCAATGCATTCTTTCCACATCCGCTGTCCATCGGAGAGCTGTTCTAGCCAATGTCCATACTGCATACGACAAACTTGTTCCTAATTGTCAGCTCTGCTATGCAGTTCTTACATTCAAACATTTGATAACAGATGTTAATTTATTTTGGGTGATGGAAGATTAACCGTCCAAGCATAGAAACTCGTGAGCAGATACGCAATGTATTCCAGTTTTCGGTGCAAACCGTACAGATAACAAAGAGTGGTCAACTTGGTTGCCAGAAGGCAAACGCAGTGACATACTAACTGTCACCACTATTAAAACATCCAAGAATTAACATGGCAGTCAAACGACAACTGATAAACTGCTTATTTATTCCAACTCTCTGCTATCAGTGCCAAACATGGCCCTGACTAAGACACAAGAAAGAAAGATTACAACATGTGAAATGAGATGTCTACGAAAAGCTGTCAACGTTACAAGGAGAGATAGAGTGAGAAACGAGAATATCAGAAGCATCGTTGGTACTATACCATGCATACAGTACACCGAGAAGCAAAGAATCAAGTGGTTCGGCCATCTAATGAGAATGGAACCACATTTATTACCATCACGTGCCTACAATAATCGACACTCAGGGCGCAGAGCACGAGGCAGGCAAAGAACACGATGGATAGATAACGTCTCAGAGTCCCTACGAAAGCATGGACTGACAACGTCAAGCGCAACACACCTGGCACAAGATAGAAAACGAACTCTCCCCACGACGTTTCACTGCAAATGTGGTTAAGAAAAGAAAAAATAAGGTCAACTTGGTTGATGAGAACAAACGCAAAGAAAAAGAAGAAGAATAGAAGCACAGACATGAGGTGTTCATTTGCGATTAGAAAACAACAACAGTCCTGCTTCCTGCTGTACAGTTTTTAAAAAAACGTTGTCTTTCGTAGCTATTGCTGAAGTATCCGCTATGTAACATCGTCTTCCGCAGCTGTTGTCTTGCTGTGGGTTACTGGCTGCTTCAAGCTCATGCAGCTTGTGTGTAGTTCTCCGAAGGGAACGTAGCTTCTGGCCCCGATCGAGCTATATGGAAAACTTCTTCTTCTTCGACCGCTCCATATCAACCACTCTGTGTGATCTGTAAGTTATCTGAGCCTAAGAGCTATTGTAGTTGTGCCAGTTATGCGCCTACAGGTAAGCCAGCACATCCGATTTCTGCGAAGCTTTTTATTTACCTACCCTTTTAACTTCCCTAGGTCCTACATCAGTCGCCTCTTACGGCATACTTGTAGGTCGCAGTGGTACTGTTCTTTGCTTCGCTTGCGGGCCCCGCACCACATGGGCTCATATG
Source organism: Arion vulgaris (assembly GCA_020796225.1). Classification (NCBI taxonomy): domain Eukaryota; kingdom Metazoa; phylum Mollusca; class Gastropoda; order Stylommatophora; family Arionidae; genus Arion; species Arion vulgaris. The sequence continues at coordinate 9,311,820 of CM036775.1, forward strand.
AAAAACAACATTACACAAATATGAAGAATATTTTGAAGAGAGACTGAAGGTAAAAAAAAAAACAAGCACAAACTCAGAAGTCTTACCAGTTACACACTCGCCAAATGGCCGTCTATAGAGACGAATAAAAGTCTATGTATATACTACTGGAGCATACAAACCGGTTTCTAAAGGCGGTATATCAGGAACTGTTAGAAAGAATGACGTCTTTGCATAAATTAACTATCGTGCGCAGAGATTGTATTTGTAAACAAGATTTGAGAACATGAATGGACAGACTTGTATCTCGCATCACGCCCGTGTGTTGCCGGGGCTGGCAATGGGAGCAAAGAATAGTAACACTGCGACCTGCAAGGTATGTCGTAAGAGGTGACTGAGGTAGTAGCTCAGGGAAGCCCATCATCATCATTTTTGTTTTTCGATCCAGAAGCACTTGAGCTGAAACCTCTTCGGCTCGGTGTCATGGACATCGTAACCCTTCGGCTCGGTGCCACGAACACTGTAAATCTGAGGAACCTGTAGCTTTTCTGCCAGTCCGCGCAGTTGAATCCTCTCTTACAGAGGACTAGTCACCCGTAGTCCAACGTGCTACGAACACGCTGGGCACCATCATCATTAAGTGTAGCTTGTCCCTTCCAGAATTTGGCTCCCATGACAGAAGAAAATCGGATGCGCTGGTCTACTTGTCGTAGGCGCTAACTGGCACAACTCTACAATCGCTCTTAGGCTCGGATCATATAACAAATCACAAACAGTGATTAACAAGTGGTCGATATGGAGCGTTAGAAGAAGTAGAGGTTCAACAACCAATAACTGAAGTGTAAAGTGAGGTTCTTTCCTTACACTTTTAGAGCTAATAAAAAATTTGGATTTATGACGTCTGATAAGAAACAACGAAACAAGTTTTCTTTTCAAACAAAGTTAACACATTTAAATAATAACAAATCTTATAATTTCTTCTCTCATATCTGAGAGCTGTCACCACGTTCAGAGCCTGAGAATATGCTGGGAAAGACCCCACCTGTTTTCTCTGACCTGATTTCAACAAACGTTTCGCTTCTTCAACATACCACCACAAGTATGTGTACGGTACATGTTTTATTAGGGCGGTTCCATGAAAACACAACTGCCATTCATCCTATATTTATAATACAACTTATGTTAGCTGTAAGCAAGCTCATTCCTATATTCACTATATTATATAAATATATATATATATATATATATATATATATATATATATATATATATATATATATATATATATGTGTAGGTTTGTATATGTGTGTGTGCGTGTGTGTTTGGACAAATGTTATCAAAATAACTGATGACGATGCATACATGTACAAGCATCGTTTCCATTTTTGCAACGATTCTTTATGTGTTAAAACAAGTCAAGGACTTTACATACGCAGGGAGCATTTTGTCAGCAAATGGGAGAATCTTATATTTTATCTTAACGGCATTTGCCGTGAAGCATCGTGGGGAGAGTTAGTTTACTATCTTGTGCCAGGTGTGTTGCGCTTGACGTTGTCAGTCCATGCTTTCGCAGGGACTTGAGATGTTATCTATCCATCGTGTTCTTGGCCTGCCTCGTGCTCTGCGAACTGAGAGTCGATTATTGTAGGCACGTAATGGTAGTAAATGTGGTTCCATTCTCATTAGATGCCGAATCACTTGATTCTTGTTCTCGCTCAGGTGTACTCTTCTCTTCTTTTTCTTTCTCGAATCTGATGCCTCTAACGTCAGGTCAGGAAGAGATTTCTAAAACGGGCCCTAGTATGCGCTTCGTAGATAGTCTCTTTCGTCGCCTCTGTTATCTCTGAGGTCCATCTTTGCGTGGCCGGCCTTTTGCTTTGTACCCATTGTATCGGAGCAGCATTGCTCTTTGAGGTGCACTGTCTGATGGTAATCTGCTTACGTGACCGAACCATTTAATTTGTTGTTTCTTGATGAAGTTTAGTACTGATGTTGTACCCACTTTTTCCTGATGTCTTCATTTCTCAACCGGTCTCTTCTTGTTACACCCAGCATTCTGCGTAGACACTTCATCTCTGTTGTGACTAGTTTTCTTCTATCGTTTGTTGTCAGCGTCCAGGTTTGGCACTGGTAACATAATGTGGGAGAAAGATTGTGTTGAACATTGCTCTTTTGTGTTCATGGTGACGTGTTTGCATCTTAAAATTGGCGCCATTTGCCCTATCATTTGATTTGCTTTGTTGCATCTGTGTTGAATTTCATTAGTTATTCTTCCATTTGCTGAAAAAATGCTCCCAGGTATGTGAAATCTTTTACTTGATTTAGTAGATGATTATCGATGGAGATGTTGGTAGTGTTTTCCTCTCTGGCGAATGTCATTACTTCTGTTTTTTCGATGTTAATTCTCATGTTGTATTCGTTACATGCTAACTGGAGTCTGTTGATGTGTTGTTGTAGCTGTTCTTCTGTTGTTGATATGATTGCCTGATCGTCTGCAAAAAGAAATTCATTTAAGAGTTCTCGAGGTTGTTTCCTTCGGTGGTGTTAGCTATTTTACAAATGTGGTCAATGTACGTGATGAATAGCAGCGGGATAGTACGCAACCTTGTCTTACTCCTGACCCTACGTGAAACTTTTCTGATAATCATGTATTTGTTCTAATCGTACATTGGCTGTCAGTATAAATGTTCTTGCAAAGGTTGATTAGGTGTTCATTAACCCCATAGGTTGTTAGTATTTTCCACAACTCGGTGTACTGTATGCATGGTATAGTACCAATGATGCTTCTGATATTCTCGTTTCTCACTCTATCTCTCCTTGTAACGTTGACAGCTTTTCGTAGACATCTCATTTCACATGTTGTAATCTTTCTTTCGTGTGTCTTAGTCTTCCTTCTTCTTCTTTTGCGTTCGTTCTTTACTACCAATTTTAATCACTTTTGTGATATGTTTGATCTTTGCCAAGAACGTGTATACGTTGCACATTGGTTTGGTAGGCCCCTAAACGCATAAGACTTCTACACGTTTAGGACATGCATCCGATTTCAGCCAAACCTCCTTAGTCGCCCCTTACGACATGCATCGCAGGTAACAGAGGTTCTATTCTTCACACCCCAAATTTGGGCCCCGGTAACCACTCGGTGTCTTAGTCAGGGGCCATGTTTGGCACTGATATAGCAGAGAGTTGGAATAAATATGCAGTTTATCAGTTGTCGTTTGACTGCCATGTTAATGCCTGGATGTTTTAATAGTGGTGACAGAAATGGGAGAATAACTAACGAAATCCAATATGTTATATTATGTCGCGCCCGTGTGTTGCCGGGGCCCCACAAGGAAGAAAAAATAGTGTTACTGCGACCTACAAGGCATACACGTAAGAGGCCAATGAGGTAGGGGCCTGGGGACGCTACCCTAGTAAATGAAAAAGCAACGCAAAAATCGGATTTTCTGCCCTACTTCTAGGCGCATAACTAGCACAACTCTACAATGGATTTTAGGCTCGGATCATATACAAATCACACAGAGTGGTTAACAAGTCCTCGATATGGAGCGTTCGCAGAAGAAACTATGTTATTCTACCGACTTCATGGCTTAATGGGCATTCCCATGCGTGCTCCGTTCTCCGCTGCAGCAGCCATCCCAAAGTCCATTTGCTCACCGTACCCATGAGAAGTTGATTACTATATATTCTCTCGCTACCACGAAGACGACACTGTCTGGTTTGTCAACATAACGCCTAATTCTCGCACTCGCTAGAGTGTCTGAGACTCGTCCATATCACATAAATGAGTGACCACCGCATTGATGCCATCGGCTCTGTCCATACTTCTGCCCGCTTGAATCGGGGCATTGTTTACAAGAAAGTTAGTACGTTCGTTACCCTGCACAACAGCATGTCCAGGTGTTTACAGGCAAGTCATTGTCTTAAGATGTGATATCCGAATGATGTCCACACATTCCGCAAGTAGACTTCCAGATTCAATCATTTGAAGCATATTCATCGAGTCTGATATGATAATCGTATGGGTGGCTTGTTGCTCAGCAAAACAAATCATAGGACAAATGACACCAATTTAGAAATTCAAATATGTCACCATGAACACTAAAAGAGAGTTGCTCAACACACAATCTTTCTCCCCACATTATGCTATCAGTGCCAAACATGGACGCTGACATCAAACGATAGAATAAAACTAGTCACGACAGATATGTAGTGTCTATGCAGAATGCTGGGAGTATCAAGAAGAGACCGGTTTAGAAATGAAGATATCATGAAAATAGTGGTACAACATCAGTACTGAACTTCATCAAGAAGCAACAAATTAAATGCTTCGGTTACATAAGCAGATTCCCAACAGGAGTGTGCCACAAAGGTAATGGTATTCAGACACAGTGGATACCAGACAAAAGGTTGCCAACACAAAAGGTGGAACCGCAGAAATAACAGAGGCAGCGAAAGACACCATGCACGAAGCGCACATAAGAGCTCGTTCTCGAAGTCTCTTCTTATTTTGACGCTGTGGGGGCAAAACAGGATTTGAGAGAGAGAGAAAATCAACATCTACATCTATATAGAATACCCAACCACGCGCGAATTAAGTGGGACGTCAAGTTGGTCCGCTTCAAATTCTAGCACGCCCGAGTGGTTACCGGGGCCCAAATTTGGGGTGTAAAGAATAGAACCACTGTTACCTGCCACGCATGTCGTAAGAGGCGACTAAGGAGGTTTGGATGAAATCGGATGCACATGTCCTAAACGTATAGAAATATATGCGTTTAGGGGCCTACAAACCAATGTGCAACGTATACACGTTCTTGGCAAAGATCAAACATATCACAAAGAGTGATTAAAATTGGTCGTAAAGAACGAACGTGAAGAAGAAGAAGAAATTCTAGCAGTTTCTAAAATAAAAATTTGGAGTAATAGTTTTACAAAGTACAGAAACAAAATACAACGATGTGCAAATGAATAAAGGCAGTGGCGGCTCATCATTAAGGGCCAGTGGGGCCGAGCCCCACCAAAAATAATGTAAAACGTGTATAAATTAAATTATAACCTAACCCAATACCATGATTTTCCACACAAAAATATGTCTGGCCCCACCAACAAAACTTAGCACGAGCCGCCACTGAAAAAAGGTATACAGACAATGGTCCTATACAACAGACAAGATAGACACAGTGAGAACATAACTGACCTAAAATGAAAATATGTGACTAAAAACGAAATAAATGTGAAAAACTAGAAATCAAAAGTAAAAATATATGTAATTTTGAAAGGTGAAGATATTTTGTATACAATTTATTTTAAATCTTTTTTAATGAATTTTGCCCCGGCAGCGGCTTTCCAGCCTGCTCTTCTCGATTTTGAACTGCCAAGAGTTCTTTTACGTGCTCAAATTGAACACGGGGTCTACGTTTCATCGTCCGCCTCCGATAGGACTAGGAACTCGATCTCAACTACACTGATATTAGGAATCACTGGAAAAATACCCAGATGGTTCCACGAGAGAGCGAACGTGGTACCTTTGGCACAAGAGACGAGCACCTAATCTCTACGCCACAAAGACCTCGAAAGAAAAAGAAAGATGCAAGATGTCGCATACGCGTTATGTATGAGAAAGTTGTTAGCCACTTCACGGAGGACAGGGCGGCATTCAGGGCTGCAGTTGTGGAAGCCAAGTTTCGACAGGGACAAGCTACATGAGTTCAGTGCGCAGGCGATGGGCCGAATCGCTACAAGCCTCAACAATTTGCAGAATTGCACTTATCTTCGTTCCGGGGCACATGGGTGTCGTTGGCAATGAGAGAGCAGAAGACTGGCTGGCTCTGCCACCATATCAGGGATAAGTCAATGAATAGAGTGACATTTGAATCCCTCATAAGTGTTGCCGTAAATATAATTTTCATTTAAACCAATTAACGTCAACTGCTCAGATTGCAAGAGCTGTGATTGAAGATTGAAGTGGACAGACAAGAACAGTAAAACATGTATATGAGTAGGCTCGTGGGGCTCGTCATTAGGGTCCGAACCTCCACCAAAAATGAATGCGTAACATGTATTTATTTTTAATAAATTAAAATATAACCTAACCCAAACCCATGATTTACCCGAAAATTTGTGTCTGGCCCCACCAACAAAAACGATCACGAGCCGCCACTGAGTAGGTGTATCAATCAACATCGAACTGGTACGGTCAGTCGCTGGACGCTGTTGGAGATATTTGCGAAGGAGATCGAAGCACCTATGGATATGTCCGGAGTGCAATGAAGATATTCCAAACTGAAGCTAAATGAGAGATTTGATAATGATGCTTAAATCAGTAAATAGTAACGGGTGTGTTAAATTGCATTTCCGAAAAGAGAGAAAGAAAGCAGAGTAGGCTGTTGGATAAGTGAGAAAAACGAGGATTATACTTACAGATAAAAAGTATGAAACGAGGTCAGAAATGTATCCATCCATAATGCTTGTTCCGGAAATCAGTATGTCTTCAGGGCCACTTAAACACGTGTCAATTAAACTGTGAGCCCGTTTCCTGGAGAGTGTTGTAACAAATCTACTGGTAACTCTCGTCTCCTCATGTTTGGTGGTTTGTCTGTCGTTTGTTATAGAGGAATGCTGGGTATCCAAGTTTTTTCTACCATACAAAGTCAAGGTCTGCTTTCAAAGTCTTCTTTTCTTCTGGAACCGAATCATGTATGTCTGATTGTTTTCTAGCAAGTTTATCAATATTGTATTGTTCCATGTCATGATGATCAATTTTTATATTTTCGTCATTTAATAGTTTAGTTTCTGCGATATTTTTGTTTCGTTGTATTCTTGCTTGTGAAGTTGGAAATTTATAGATTTTTCGGAAAGGGGTGCCATCTGATGCCGTATTCTCTGTTCTGTTTTTTGGTATGAATGAGTTTGTAGAAAAATGATGCATAATCGAGAATATTCAGTCTGCACGGGTCACAGCAGACTTTGATATTTATAGTTAACAGGTTATAGATAAAAGCGTCTGCCGTGTATAATTACAGCTCTGAGTCAGCTGTAGTGCAAGGACGCGTTTTAGTACCACAGATGTGACAAACGGTGTAGACTCAGATTAAGTACCGTTTCACATTAACAGTTGGCAGCAATGGATATCATATATACCATCTGTTCCTTTGCCTGCTGGTACACTCATGATAGTCTGCTATTTGTTCACCATTTGATGCTTGATAAATAAGATCCTGTGCAAAGATAGTGCACATAAATTCTTCCTTCGAAACGAAATGCTACAGAAAGATCCTACGAATACCATGGAAAAAAAAAAGAAAGAACACTGATGTCCTGAAAGAACTAATGTTAAAGAGAATTGGCTAATAAACAACTTACTATACAGAAAAATTACATACTTTGGTCACATCAAGCGTCACGATGGCCTGGAAAGAACAATACTAGAGGGCAGGGTCCCAGGACGCAGAGGCAGACCAAGAAGAAGATGGCTACAAGATATTAAATAAACCATGAATATGACCATCGACGAAGTGGGTGAACTAGCTAGAGACGAGTGAATTTCAGATGTGCTGCAAAGAGAGCAACGTCCTATAAAGGATACGCATCTTGATGATGAGTGCACAGAATGTTAAAAACCAAAGCAAGTTGATACAACCCTAGTCAGTTACATTCGAAGATGATATATATATTGGTATATTTAGCTTACACTGACCACCGGATATATGTATTATCTATTTATGCTGACTTCTAAAAGTGTAGATTGAAGCTGTGTATTTATCATGTATCCTGCCTGCGACGAGACAACTGTACACACATCAAGCACATCGAATTTAAACATCGGTAAATATAGTATTGCTATAGCAGCTAGTGCCTTCACTAAATTAACGAATATCTGGCAATCTCAAGACCTTAGTATATGCACAAAAGTTAAATTATTTAGGTCATGTGTGATTCCTGTACTGACCTACGGTTGTGAAAGTTGAAATCAACAAAGAAAATTGATAAGAAACTGGACAGCTTTGAGAATAAATGTCTACGAAAATTATTAAAAGTAAAATGGAGTGATTTCGTTTCTAACAACACAGTGAGAGATAGAACACACCAACAACCCGTATCAAATATTATAAGAAAGCGAAGGTGGAAATATTTAGGTCATGTTCTTAGATCAGACGAAAAGAGACTAAATCGACAAGTCCTTATGTGGTCACCAGTTGGGAAAAGAAAACGTGGAAGACCTAAGACCACTCTTCGAAGAACCATCCAACAAGAAAGTAAACTATTGGGATGTAAAACCATACAAGATCTCCAACTGCTAGCAAAGAACGTATCACATGGAGATCTAAAACCTCTGCCCTATGTGCCGCCTTTGGCACGAAAGGAACAAAACTAACTAAATATCATCAGATATGCCCTCGGTGTTCTATCAAGCACAAGTTGCTTGATTTCACCATCGTCATTGCACTTCGGTGAGTAACCATGTGTGTTCCGATCCCTGTCTTAGACAGGAAAGTCTCAGCGAAAGTCCACGAACTCCGAAGCACCGGCGAGGGTTCCCCGATGTAATTTAGAAGATAGTGAAAATATTTTGTGGGGATTTTTATTTTTGTTATATTTCTAATGAATTTGCTCGGGCAGAGGGTTTTCAGCCTGCTATTCTCAATTTTTGAACTGCCAACGTGCAGACTGAAGTCCCCAACTCAACTTGAACACGACTCAACTTGAACAGGGGCGTGTTCTTTTTTATCATCCGTTTCTGATACGACTATGAACACGATCCTCACTGAGATCATGGATCTCTTGAAAAATATCCAGATGGTTTCACGAGATAGCAAACCGATTACATTTGGAACGAGACGTGAGCACCTAACCTAGAGACTATCTAAGCACAGACACAATATAAGCATACACACACACAATATAGTTGTTTCCTTATTTGCAACGAATCAGACTAAAACATTCCGTGCACGCACGTGCATGGCATACATTCCTCACGTGTAGACGTCCCATGCAGCTGTGAGCATATATACAATACAACAGACGGCTATAAATCCTATATTTTTGAATCGTTCGATTCACAAAACTATACGTTGGATACCAACGCTAATACTAAACTGCGCACATAACCAGTTGGATCTTGTCCCATGTTCACCATTAGGCTAAGCTGGTTTCTCTCTGTGTGTGTATGTGTGTGTTACACTGACGTCAGATCAATCAATTTGATGACCTCTAACACACGCTTATCACTAACATATTGCATATTATTTTTATATATAGGTAAATATATGGCCTGGAGAGAACAATATTAGAGGACAGGGTCACAGGATGCAGAGGCACACCAAGAAGAGATGGCTACAAGATATTAAAGAAACCATGAATATGACTATCGGCGAAGTGGGTGAACTGGCTAGAGATAGAGTGAATTTCAGATGTGTTGCAAAGAGAGCAACGCCATGTAAAGGTCACACACATTGATGATATATGTTTAGTTTTGTCGACGGATTTGTCATCGCTGCAGATTGAACCAATTAGTTCACAAATGCAACTATCATCATAGCACTTCAGACACGTCCATATATACTACGAACTCATCCTCAACAAATCCAGCAGCCCAAAACGCCATTCGGTTGATTAATCTCTCTTTGCATATTTAGTATGTCGTTCTTTTCGGGCTGCACCAATATTATTACCAGTGGCGGTTCGTGCTCATTTTTGTTGGTGGGGCCAGACAAACATTTTCGAAAAATCATGGTTTTGGGTTAGGTTATATTTTAATTTATAAAGTAATAAGTACACGTTACACTTTATTTTTGGTGGGTCCCGGCCCCAGTGGCCCTTAATGACGAGCTGCCACTGATTATTACCCATCTCTCAATCTGGTCAGCAGTGGATTCACAACCCTGAAATTCCTCTGTTCGGAAAGACTCTCAATGCGTGAAGAATGTCCTCTCGGTCCATGGCAGCTCCCTCTGATATTGCAGCTATGCCAGCCAATCTATCAGCTCGTTCATTATCCCCGACTGCTACATGCCCAAGGGACAAAAATGAAGGTGATTTCTCTTATCACTGTCTGTACCAGTACCTCCACCCAGTTTCCTCTCACTATTCATGTTTCGACTTTACGAATCATGCTCATAGAGTCACTGAGTAGTTTTGAGATGCCGACCACGTCACCGCCTGTACCTCCATTGTCAAACTACTTGTGATTGTCGCATAGGCCCCACTGGCCTCTCTTATTATTCTTTCCTCCGTAGCGTGCTGAAAAAGCCCACATATGGCGTTGTTGTCGAATAACTGAACAATCGGTGTAAATAGCTACAATAATTGAATTGATGTTTTCATTCAAGTGGGCCTCCACGTACGGATAAAAAATGGCCTACAAGAACAAATGGTTGAGAGATCACTAATGCCATGAAAAAGATGATGCATACTATCAACTCAATATTCGAAAAGTCGAATCAGGTATGGTGAGACGCAACTGTGTGGAGGTACTGGTACAGACAATGATCAGAGAAATCACCTTTATTTTTTTCCCTGGGCACGCAGGAGTTAGGAGTAATGAACGAGCTGATAGATTGGATGGCTTAGCTACAATATCAGAGGAGCTGCAATGGATCGAAGTGACATTCTTCACGCATTGAGAAAGTCTTTCCAAACAGAGGAGTTTCAGGGCTGTGATCCACTCGCTGACCAGATTGAAAGAGATGGTGTCAATATTGGTGCAGCCGAAAAGAACGACATACTAAATATGCAAAGAGATTGATTAATCAACATCGAACTGGCGTGTTAGGTCGCTGCTGGATTTGCTGAGGCGGAGATCGGATATCGGAACACCTATGGACATGTCCGGAGTGCTATGATGATAGTCCTCATATAACTGATCAACTCAATAGAGAAGAAGAACAGGTTGTCATTTTTCGGCTACGAACAGGGTACAATAAGCTGAGGTACCATCTTTTTAACAAGTACAAAATATGCCCTTCTGGCATATGCACATATGGCACCATCATGATGACGGACACACACATACAGTGAACAGAGAGAAAACACATGGCCAATCCCCATATCAGTCCAAGACAAGCTATATGGAGGTGTACATGGACTCTGGTTAACCACTAACGACTTTAGAAGTATACAAATCGATGTCTGAAAACGTTGGAAGAAGTGACGAATTATTTGTCACAGTTCTAATGTCCTACAGCATAGTTCTAGATGTCCTCGCGACTAGCAATCAGTTCTAGATGTCCCTCAGCGACAGCGACATCAGTTCTAGATTTCTCAGCGACAGCGAATCAGTTCTAGATGTCCCTCAGCTAGCGACATCAGTTCTAGATGTCCCTCAGCGACGTTAGTTCTAGATGTCCCTCAGCGACCAGCGCATCATTCAAGATGTCCCTCAGCGACACCAGTTCTAGATATCCTCAGTGTGACATCAGTTCTAGATGTCCCTCAGCGACTAGCTTAATCAGTTCTAGATGTCCTCAGCGACTAGCGATTCATTCTAGATGTCCCTCAGCGACATCAGTTCTAGATGTCCCTCAGCCGACAACATGTTCTAGATTCCAGTGAAGTGAACAGTTTGATATCCACAATGTCAGTTTCCATGACAGCATGTCTAGATGTCCAGACACGTCGATGTCTCACGCGTAGTTCAGATGTCCACAGCCAAGATGTCCCCACCAGTTCTAGATATCCACACATCAGTTCAGATGTCCGATAGTTCAGATGTCCTACGACACACACTTAGTTTAGATGTCCTCAGGCGAACACTAGTTCTGTGTTTGTTATTATTAGGTATCAGAGAACCGACAGAAATAGCTAGTGATTAGTGCCCCTACTCCGTAGACAAGTGATCCCTGGGTCAAGTACAAGAAGATCTGAGAAAAACTCACAGACACCCTCAAACAAGAAAATTGTACAAGTAAAAGAGAAATGTTTATGACATTGAAAAAAAACATAACTAAATCATGAAATCATAACGTAATAATCGTCACATCAAAATATGAGGTCAGATGAAAAATTCTTTGGGTATATTTTAACATACACAGTAAAACATAGCTAATATAGCTGCTAGGAGAAAGACAAAGTTCAGGTGTATTTGGTATTTTTGTTTGCTTGTCACCACTGACGGCTCGTCATTAAGGGCCAATGGAGCCGGGCCCTACCAAAAATAATGTATAACGTGTATTTATTATTTTACAAATTAAAATATAGCAACCAAATACCATTATTTATCCGGCAAAAAATGTCTGGCCCCACCAACAAAAATGATCACGAGCCGCCACTATGAATTCAGGCGTAGTCACGGCATCCCTAACTGATTTTTGTCACCGATGCACAGTCAGTATTGCAAGCCCTAGATAGTGAAAAGCTGCCAGAACTAAAAGAAACACTAAGTGAGCTAAATATCATAGAAGGGTGGTGTGCAGTGGATACCAGCACACTGTGGCATACCAGGAAACGAGAGAGCAGACAAATTAGCTAGAGAAGGAGCAACACAGGAATCAAATAATCACTTTCCAGGAAAAGAAAACGCTCATCAAAGCCATTAGAAAAGAAAACCAGCAGATAATTACCACTGTCTAGATAGAGCAAAGCAGGTGATATTGTTTCGACTCAGAACTGGTTACAATAAAATGAACGACAACTACACAGACTAAAACTAGTTCCATCACCCACATGTGCTTGTGGACAGACTGCATCGACAACTGAACACATCCTGCAAGATTGTCACCTGATGAATCAACTGCGGAAAGAACACTGGTCAACAGAGACAGACATCAACACAAAGCTGTTTGAAAGCTTTGATGAACTAACAAATACAACAACATACATCCAGAGAACCAGACTCATTGTGTAGACATTGAACATCAGCGAACGAGAAGAAGACTGATTTTTGTGTGAAGGATTTCATTCCTTATTACCAGTGTTCCTTGCCATTCAGGCGAGCCATATTGCAACTTAGGAGTTACTTGTAATTTATACCCCAAGTTATTCTCCAGTGGATACCAGCCCACTGTGGCATTCCAGGAAATGAGAGAGCAGACATGCTGGCTAAGGAGGGAACAAAACTTACACAACAGAAACACCCAGTATCACTACCAGAAATCAAGACACATATCAAAAGAAAGTACAAAGAGGTATGGAGGCAACAAACCCACAGCAAACACCCACAAGATCCCATCAGCAGACTAAACAGAAAACAGCACACAACAATCTTTCGCCTAAGAACAGGTCACTGCAGGCTCAACCGCCACATGCACAGAATAAAGCCTGCTCAGACTGCACAGTGTGCATGCCAGACATAAACACAGACTCCAGAGCACATCCTCCAGTCATATCCATCATACACACACCAACGAAATGAAACATGGCCTCATGAACAAAGCTTACAGACCAAACTATGGGGAACTCTCGAAGAACTCCAACTGACATGCAGCTTCATAGAGGCAACCCATCTCATGATTTAGACGAGCATACGAAACCGAACGCAAAGAAAAGAAACAAGCAATTAAATGTATGCAGATTACCAAGAGACAGTGCGTCTCAAAGAGCAATGTTACTCCGATACAGTCGATACAAAGCAAAAGACCGGCCACGCAAAAAGCAGACCTCAGAGGCAACGAGAGACACTGTTTATGAAGCGCACACAAAAGCCTACTCTAGAAATCCCCATGCCTTGTATACGGTGCTACATAAATTTGACACACACTTTTTTTTTTTTTTCTTTCGTCCGCTTTCAACTCAGACGAAGTTCCATCTCTGAAACTGATTTTTGCGTGAAAATCTGTTTTCCAATTTCTTACAATGGCAGCAGCGTGCACATTGTAAATTACTTTACACTGGCAGCCGTGTGCTCAATGTACTCGTAATTAGTATTCCCTCGCCATACAGGCAGATTTTCTCCGACTTCAGAGGTACTCATGTTATCGTCCTGAGTAAGACCAGGGACTCGAACAAATGCCGGACAGTAGGTTCGAACCCGAGCTATGAGACGTCTCATAGCTAGCAGGCCGAGCTACTATCAACTACTCTAGGCAGTCCCCCAGACACACACTAAATTAATTCCTAACAAGTTCAATGAACAAAGACATTCATTTTGATCTCATGACTTCTTTTCTTTAATCTTGTTTTACCTCACAGCATCAGGATAAGAAGAGATTTCTAGAACAGGCTTTCATGTGCACTTCATAAATTGTGCTTTTCACTGCCTGTTATCTCTGTGCTTCATCTTTGGCGTGGCCTATCTTTTGCTTTGTATCCACTGTATCAGAGTAGTATAGCTCTTTGTGGCGCACTGTCTGTTGGTAATCTGCTTATGTGACCGACCATTTAATTTGTTGTTTCTTGATGAAGTTCAGTACTGATGTTGTACCCACTTTTTCCTGATGTCTTCATTTCTAAACAGGTCTCTTCTTGTTACTCCCAGCATTCTGGTGTGACATTTCATCTCTGTGTGATTAGTTTTCTTATCATTTGATGTCAGCGTCCAGGTTTGGCACTGGTAGCATAATGTTGGAGAAGATTATAGTTGAACAATGCTCTTTCAGTTTCATGGTGACAATTTTGCATTTTTACTTTGGTGTCATTTGCCTCATGATTTGATTTATTGCATCTATGTTGGTTTCGTAAGTTATTCTTCCGTTTGCTGAAAATGCTCCTAGGTTTTGTAAAGTCTTTACTTGCTTTAATTGATGTTTGTCGATGGAGATATTGGTAGTGTTTTCTCTCTAGTGAATGTCATTTCTTCAGTTTTGTATAAAGTATTTGACTCGCTTTAATTGATGTTTGCCGATGGAGATATTGGTAGTGTTTTCCTCTCTAGTGAATGTCATTTCTTCAGTTTTGTATAAAGTATTTGACTCGCTTTAATTGATGTTTATCGATGGAGATATTGGTAGTGTTTTCCTCTCTAGTGAATGTCATTTCTTCAGTTTTGTATAAAGTATTTGACTTGCTTTAATTGATATTTGTCGATGGAGATATTGGTAGTGTTTTCCTCTCTAGTAAATGTCATTTCTTCAGTTTTGTATAAAGTATTTGACTTGCTTTAATTGATGTCTGTCGATGGAGATATTGGTAGTGTTTTCCTCTCTAGTGAATGTCATTTCTTCAGTTTTGTATAAAGTATTTGAGTCGCTTTAATTGATGTTTGTCGATGGAGATATTGGTAGTGTTTTCCTCTCTAGCGAATGTCATTACTTCAGTTTTGTATAAAGTCTTTTACTTGCTTTAATTGATATTTGTCGATGGAGATATTGGTAGTGTTTTCCTCTCTAGTAAATGTCATTTCTTTAGTTTTGTATAAAGTATTTGAGTCGCTTTAATTAATGTCTGTCGATGGAGATATTGGTAGTGTTTTCCTCTCTAGCGAATATCCTTACTTTGGTTTTGTCATGACTACAATATTTTTTCTTCTTTAAACACTCCATGACCACTTGTTAGCCACTCTTTGTGATTTGTTTGTGACCCAACCCTAAAAGCGATTGTACGTTGTGCCAGTCATGCGCCTACAAGTATGCCAGTACATCCGATCTCTGCAACACTTTTTATTTACTAGGGTAGCTTCCTAAGGTGCCTACCTCAGTTGCCTTGTAAGTCACAGTGTTACTATTCTTTGCTCCCCTTGAAAGCTCTGGCAACACACAGGAGATACGATGTTTTAACTAAGACAACCGCAAGAGGAGGAGGTGTGGGCATCTAGAACTAATAATCATGTCTTCTTCTTCGT
This sequence comes from Arion vulgaris, assembly GCA_020796225.1. Classification (NCBI taxonomy): domain Eukaryota; kingdom Metazoa; phylum Mollusca; class Gastropoda; order Stylommatophora; family Arionidae; genus Arion; species Arion vulgaris. Next base: position 9,327,511 of record CM036775.1, read on the forward strand.
GATATGTTTGATCTTTGCCAAGAACGTGTATATGTTGCACATTGGTTTTGGTAGGCCCCTAAACGCATAAGACTTCTACACGTTTAGGACACATGCATCCGATTTCAGCCAAACCTCCTTAGTCGCCTCTTATGACATGCATGGCAGGTAACAGTGGTTCTATTCTTCACACCCCAAATTTGGGCCCGGTAACCACTCGGGCGAATAATTATGTAATCCTTAGGGAACAAAAGCTAAAGTTTTACTGTGTATGTTGTAATAATGTTTTACAAAAATACATAATAAGCTGATATGCCACGTAAAGATGTACATATAAAGGATATACACATTCTGGGAGACATTGTTCCAATGTCATCATACATCAATAAAAATTAATTACAATAGCTACTCATCTACAATATGGTATTCATATGATGTATAATCACACACAGCTGTGTTCACAATGCTATACAAATACACACAGCTGTGTTCACAATGCTATACAAATACACACAGCTGTGTTCACAATGCTATACAAATACACACAGCTGTGTTCACAATGTTATCAAATATAAAAATTATGTTGATACTTCATATAAAACCAGCTGATGCGTTTACACACCATAAGTGACAACTTACAATGACCAGCTGTCATGCCATAAGAGACCAGATTTGGAATTCTTGCAGTCTGGTTAATGTTGCAGATTCACCACTATTACTTGAACCATGTCCTTTCTCCCGTAGGGAATTTATAATATCAGACAGGACTTCCGGTTCAAATTGGCGAATGTCAAAGTCTCATGGGTATGGTGAGCAAGTTGACTTAGGGATGGCTGCTGCAGAGGAGGATGGGGCACACATGGGAATGCTCAATGTGCCATGATGTTGATCGCATAAGATAACTTTCAGTGCTAATGCATGCCTCAATGAAGACCTATTGTTTGATATGCTGGTTCCATGTCTGCATTAGTAAAACTATTCCTCCTTTTTAATATTCATTTCTGGATTTTTAAAAATGGTACAATGGTGAAGGATTGACTTCATTGCACCGGGTTTCCCCATATGGCTCCGTCCCTATCCATGGATGCCACAAGTGTTGAACGAATCACAAACTCCGTAGCTCCAGCAACACTCATATAGGGAGTTCATGAAAAAATTGCACACCGCTCGGTTCAGATACGAACTCATAACCGTTACAATTTCTGTGTTTTCCAATACTAAGTTATTTTCTTCTTCTTCTTGGGTTGTCGCTATGAATTCAGGTGTAGTCTGGTATGACACTTCTGACTGATTTTTGCATGAAGGTCTGCTTTCCATATTATCAGTGTTCCCCCGCCATGCAGGTGTGTCTTCTCCGACTTTAGAGGTAACCAAGTTATCCATCATCATCCCATATTCCTCTATATAACATCAGACTCTCTCTCTCGATCCCCGCCTAGACTGATGAACCAACTTTACTGTTGCTTTGAGGGACTCCGTCCCTCCGTCAACTTCTCACGAAGCTCTGTGTTATCGGGCCAAGTTTCTTTTCTCGGGGCTGCTAACCGCTCGCAGTATGTGCTCTGCTGCCATGTCCGTCTTCTCACAGTGACACAGGCTAGTTGTACCAATTTTAAATTTGTGAAACGTGGGCTCGAAGTTTGTTATGGCCGGTACGGAGGTGGATTATGGCAACCATACAGGCGTGTCTTCTCCGACTTTAGAGGTAACCAAGTTATCCATCATCATCCCATACTCCTCTATCTAACATCAGACAAGAGTCTGAGATAAGACAACACCGGACAGACAGACCAGACAAAGATATCCACCAACATCAGACTGGCAAGTTAAAAGTTTTTGTTTTTTTCTTTCCGATCCAGAAGAACTTGAGTTTTCAGCTCTTGCTCGGTGCCATGGACATCGTAACCCTTCGGTTCGGTGCCACGAACACTGTAAATCTGGGCAATCTGTGGCTTTTTCTGCCATCCGCGGAATTGAACCCGCACACACAGAGGTATAGTCACCCGTAGTCTAACGCGCTACGAACACGCTGGGCAGTTAAGTAAAGCAGCCTAAGGTAAACAAACAGGTAAAAAAATACAAACTTATTTGACAACAACAAAAAAGTCAACTGTACATGTAAATCTAGACATTGCAAAGAGATTGCTACCCAACTCCCCCCACACGCAATAAAAACACAACCAGTAGTGGACTGCCTCAAATATTCTTTCATTATGTCGGCGTCTGAGGCCTAGCAGTAGTGAGCTCCATCACAACAAAAGAGTTCTTGGTTCAAACTGTGCGGCGGGCAGTTTGGAAGCAAATTTGTTCTCGTAGATTTTTGGTTATTGGTTACTAAACTGATGTCACAGCACTCATTTACTAGGGTAGCTTCCCTAGGCGCCTACCTCAGTCGCCTCTTATGACAAGCCTTGTAAGTCGCAGTGTTACTATTCTTTGCTTCCCTTAAAGACCCATAGGTGCTCAGTCTTCCCAAAAAGATGTCAAAGGGCATGTATACTGATGGTTTCTGTGGCTCGCTGGTTAAACACATTCCTCTCTTTGCCCCTCTTGAAGACCCATAGGTGCTCAGTCTTCCCAAATAGATGTCAAAGGGTATGTATACTGATGGTTTCTGTGGCTCGCTGGTTAAACACACTCCTCTCTTTTCTCCTCAAACATCCAGTTCTACTTGTACACTGTGTAATTCCAACTTGGATTTTTACGAACTGTCAAAATAGACATTTACTGTTCAAAAAGCAGTGACAAACTATTGAACAAATAAGTTATGCCTAGAAAATCAACGACCCATTTACTGTGGTTGATGGCGATGTCATGTAAAGGACATGCCATGATTTTCATTCGTGATATACTTAATGCAGACTTGGTTCTTGTCAGTCCAACAGAAACAACACTACAAGACAAACTATGGGAACCGGTGAAGACCTCAAGCGCACCGCACTGTTTATGACACATACCGGAGTAGTCGCATAGCAAAAGTTGATCGCAGAAGAAGGTTCTTGACAGTAAGAGGAGGGGAGATGATGGATTTGATCACTTTCAACTGGCTAATCAGATCTGATATCATGTATAACACCAGATGTGGTACTTTGAAGTTGGGGTGTTTCTGTTTGTTGATTGAATGGACCATCATCATTGCACTTCGGTAAGTAAACATGTGTGTTCTGATCTCTTTCTTACACAAGAAGATATCAGCGGCAGTGCACGGAAAGGATCCCGATGTAATTTAGAAGATGGTAACAAATATTTTTGTAGGATTTTAATTTTTAAATGAATGTTGCCTAGGCAGTGACTTTCCAGCCTGCTCTTCTCGATTTTGAACTACCAAGGGTTCTTTTATGTGCTCAACGTGAACACAGGACCTATTATAATCGCCAATCTCCAATAGGACCTCGATCTCAGCTATACTGAGATAAGGGATCTCTGGAAAAATATCACGATGGCCTGTAAAATCTTAGTTACCTATCTGTACAAATTTATGTCCTGTGGGATAATTTGCATGAACTTGGGGATAAAATTAAGATGTGCCTGTTCTACACCATACAGGCATAACAGGGACACAAACCACACAGAGTGGTTAACTTGGTTGATAAGAAATAACATCACTTTTAACCACAGCAGTGGTTTTCAACATTTTTTGAACATGCATCCATTTTTATACAAATTTTGTTCAAAATGCCGACGACTCAACTTGAGTCAAAGTTGAAATATTTCTTTTATTATTGTAGTGTCCGGGCAGAGTTCAGCGATGACTAGAATGGGGGCACGTTATGCCAGGTTGAGAACTGCTGAGCAATACTGCTAGCGTTTATACCCATCTTGAATATTCACACATAGCTTGTGGCTTCTACACAACCTTCTAAAAACACTGGTTTCTCCACTCTCCGCTCTGATTGGCAAGCAGATCTATCACCTCTGACCTGACCTACTTGTATGTGACCTTCCCCTTCACCCTGTCTAGACCTTGCTGTGATGCTGGAACTCAAGCCACCTCGATCTTGTACACCAAGAAATGAAGTTCCGCCAACACCTGTGGGTAAAGACTGCCTTTTCTTATTGTTGTTACCAGCAAGAGTTGGACGACTGGTAAAAGAAAGTTCATTACTGAGCCCAGACCTACTGCCAGGGTGATAATTATACGAAGCACTGCCCATCTTAGAGTTACTACAAGGCTCACAGGTGCCCTCTGCTCTTGACAGTTTTCTTGCTGGGCCCAGATTCGACTGTAAATGACTATCCTGCCCTACTGACACTCTCCTACTTCCAAATTCACTCTCATGAATATGCAAATCAGCTATACCACTTTGGTCATCAAAGTTCAAATCATGTCCAAAGCCCGACCTAGCACCTTTACCAACTAAACCAAAATCGCAAGTCGTTAGCGACGGCCGAGGTATATTAGCCTCAACTCGTTTATCATTTAAATGAGTATCTGGAGCGCTAAAGATTTGGTCGAGATTTGTAGCGATTCGGACTAGGCGTGTGTCCGGCTCGATCTCCTGTAGATGATTGTCTTCTATGACTAGTTTTCTTCCTTGGATCCACCTTTCCTGTAACAGGTCCATCTGATCCGCCCACAACATGAGAAGGGGAGGAGTTATCAGTTTGAGATTTCAAGTAATTAGGTGGTTGATTCAAGTCATTTATAACAGCGGGAACGTTGAAACTATGATCACAACCTCCAGAAGCACATTGCTGGTTCCAAGACCCAAATGTTTGATGCTGGTAAGACACAGCGGTACCTTCACCACCAATACTCCGGTACACATCTGCATTTCCATAAACTGCCGCGGAATCACCAGCAGATCTGGTCATTATTTTGTTACAATTAAGAGAGTCAGACAATCTAGCATGTTGCCTGGTCATATTTGGATGTGCTCTGTGTTTCTTATCTGTCGGTCTCAGCGGTCGGACGATAACTTCTTTGTCTTTCAAGGCACACTCTGATTTCTGGGGACCGCCCAAATCTTTGTTAGATTCTCCAACTTTGAGAAACTGGTGTTTCGGACTAGGTGATGAATGTCTGACTGTGTTACAAAACTGCTGACTTTGCACATTTCTGTCTTTTGTTCGTTTCTTTTTTATCTTTTTCAATCCATCATAAGGCTTCCCAGACTTGGATAAAATGCTTGGGTCATCACACGAAGGTAGACTGTGTTGAAATATCTTGTTAGACTGATCAGATGTAAATGGAGGCAACGGTGGGATGTTCACAGACTGAGTCATTTGGTCTCTCTGACACAGAAAAGGTACATCCTTAACGGCAGTACTTTTATTAATTTCAGTTAAGGAATTGAAATTGTATAGACTATTATTCCAATGATCTTCATTTTGGTGGTGTCCACTAGCAGGGTCGGTCAATCTGTCACCACTTGATGATAGGAGAGACGACCTGCTGCAGGCGGTTAGGGGATGCGAAGCAGTAACCAGTTCGGAAGACACTGTGTTGCTACCTTCCGAAGGTAAACTTATTTCTTTGTGAGAGTAAAGTTGGCGTAAGTCAGTGTTTGGTTGATGCATGCTCTCCCATACATCACTATAACCTATAAGGTTACTAGAAAGAATTTCCGAAGGGCAAACAGCGGGAATATCAATTAGTGGAGGAAGTGATGTGACTCCAGGCACACTTTGTGATTCTTGGCAACAGAAATGTCCTGACCCAGATAAACTATGATGTTCTGAGCAGCAGGAGTCTGAAGAAATGACCCTTGTGTCACTCTCAAATAAGTCACCAGTTTTAAGTTTTTTTTCTCCCGTCTCCGAGCAGACAGAGAACATGGAAGTTTGCGATGCACCCGACTGAGATCGTCTCAAGACCCCAACACTTGCCGTAGATGCAGGAGGTGGGCTAGGGGAAGATGATGTGGATGTACAGATCAGAGTTGATATAAGAGGAGCGAGGATGTTGCTAGATGGAGATGTAGTGATACTAGAATCTACCAAGGCTGCCATTAAAGGTGGAAGTGGGCAAGAAAATGGAGAGATGGTTCGGCAAGACATCTGAAACCCCTGCGCCAGAGCAAGCACATAGCCAGGTTTTGTTCCAATTTCTGGACTTTTCTAGTTTCCTGGTCGCTGCTACAGTCTCCTGTTTGTTTCTTGTTGTATGTGATGCTAGCTCTTGATCATTTCTTATTTCTTCTACTATTGTCTCATTGCTGTTTTCAGACCTCTGTAACACGCTGGAGCTGACTTGGGGGAACGTTGGTAAATAATTTGAGCACGTTTGTACAGATGAAGAGCTTAGCAGCTGAGGAGATTCCCTGGCTGAGGGAAGAACTACTGGACAGTTAGATTTGATCAAAGAATGCTGTGTTGCACCTGCTCTACCTGTTGTTTGATCTCTGTTGTCCATTGTTGACCCAATCCCTCTACGTGATGACCGATCTCTGTTGTCCACTGTTGACCCAACCCCTCTGCTTGTTGTGCGATCTCTGCTGTCCACTGCCGACGTGCGATCTTTGCTATCCATTGCTGACGTGTGATCTCTGCTGTCCATTGTTGACCCAACCCCTCTACTTGTGCGATCTCTGCTGTCCATTGCTGACGTGCGATCTCTGCTGTCAATTGCTGACGTGTGATCTCTGTTGTCAATTGCTGGGGCAACCCCTCTACTTGATGTGAGATCTCTGCTGTCCATTGCCGATGTGTGAGATCGTATAAAGGAAGCCAGAGATTGTTGTTGATGTGCAGTGTTGTGCTGATCAGTGGAGGAAGAAAGCAGGGAAACTGATGTTATAGATGTGAGAGCACAAGGTGCTGGTCTCAGATTGGATAAGTTCGGTGCATGAGCACTGCCCATAAATGTGTGTCCAGACATTCGCTGTATGCTCAGATCTGCAATTTCATTTCTAGAACATTGGGAAGGTACGTTATTATTTGAAACGCCGTTGGTGAAGGTAGATTTTGGTGCTGAGATGCAAGTTCTGTCCACAAGATCATGAGTAGATAAAACATGATTGTCCGATAGTTGAAGTGGCGGTAAATGTCTGCAAAGGTCTTCATGAAACTGTTGTCTGTGAACAGGACTGATTAGAAAGTTTTCAGCTATTGAACATGAGCCTTCTGGAGGACTAGCACTATTTCCGCTGCTGGAGGCACCTGGGGTTGTGTTGGTTGTAGTGCTACCAGCTGTGGTACAGGTGGTGGTGTTTTGATCGTAGTGCTCAGAACTGTTGGAGCTACTTGTGCTAGGGCTGATAGCACCGAGAGTATAAGTAGCTTGACCTGCGTCATAGCTAAGATATAAAGTATCTGGAAAGCCGTTACTGTAGGGTCTTGATGTGCTTTTCCTTCGAGCTTGTGGATGGTAGCTATCAACTCGAGATTGTGGACTTTGTTCATTTCTAGGAACAGTTGCATAGTGTGGTGGTGCATTGTAATCTGATAAAGATCTACTATGATGCCGCAAATTTTTAATTTTCCAGCTATCTCTTCTGAAAATGTTTGAAAATCTCTGAAAAGCTGTTGTTGTTGGCATAGTCTGTATTCTAGATATGCTTGGTGCGCATGAAGCACTGAAGTTGCTTCTGGGCGGAGATCTCTGTTGAATTGTCTCTGTTGGAGCTACATGTCTCTCATGTCCAGAATGAGCTCCTAACCAGTTATTCCAGCCAGAGTTATTGTAACAGACGATGTCAGAACCTGGTGAGATGACCACACCAAGACCCTCCACCACATCTGTACTGGCGTAAGCTGGTAGAGTGTTTTGAAGTCGTAAATTGTCACTACCTGACCTCTGTTGTTCGAGCTCGCATGATCTATGGTGATGATCAGAATGACATGCAGCATCATTTTCTGCTTGTGTGTGACCTCTAGAACCAGTCCGTCTTGGACCAGCAGCGGTATCCTGGACACCTCGACCAAAACCAGACGTTGAAGTAACTCCTCGAATCTGATTCCGATTTTCATCAGCGTTTGTCTCATCAATATTATGATTGATTTCATCGTATGGAGGAGGTTGCTCACCAGGCATAATCTGTGGAGGCTTAGGAGGAGAGTATGGTGGAGGAGGATCTGTGTATGGAGGGCATTCTAAGGACAGGAAGGAATTGGGAATGTATGGATCACTATCGGTGTCATCTGTGTGTACTTGACGAGACTGGCTTTCAAATCCTGAGGAAAGAGAGAAACAAACAGAAAATGGTGAAACAGACTAGTTTTTAAATAAATAAAAACAACTTTACACTCAAGACGAAAACGGCGAGAGAGGAAACACAAAAATAAAAGCATGCAGAAACCAGATGGTTTACGGCTCTGTAGGCGCTCAACTTGCACAATGAACTCACGCTCTAAGCATCAATCACAAACAACAGACCACAAGTGGTTTAACTCTGAAGCTGGCGAAGGCCCACCACATGGTGAGGGACACCAGTCAAATGGTAAGCAGGCCTCATACAAAAATCAGATGTGCAATACCAGGCACCATGACTACCGCATGAATTGACAGCAGACGAGTGAAGAAGAACAAGTGGTTGACGTAGAGCGAATGAAGAAGCTTGTAAGTAACTTATCTCACAATGCAGACATCACTGCACATCAAATCAATTAGTCCATAAGTGCTCCGATCTCCTCCTCAGTATGTCTCTCAGCATGTGGCAACTAGCGACACCGGTTCTTGTTAGTTTACTATTCTTCTTTGGCAACCAGTATAGTGTTCTTGTCCAGCTACACCACATTTGACTTGGAATTCATGCAGTCTGGTTAGTGTTGTAGATTCACCACTATTGCTTGAATCAGTTACGTGACCTCTTTTCCTTAGGGAATCCAGAATATCAGCATGGTTCAATGCTTGCAAGCATTTTACAACAGCCATACCTGCAAGCATATCGACATATTCAATTTCCATTACACCTGCATGCCCTGGCACAAAAATAAAACACATTTTTGTCAGCCTACACCTTCTCAGCGAATTCAACCATTGTCTCTGAGTCCAGCTTGTTTCAATCTTCCTGAGCATACTCATTGAGTCACTGAGAAAACATGCATGGATAAACCATTGTTTCTGAGTTCAGCCTGTTTCAATCTTCCTGAGCATACTTATTGAGTCACTGAGAAAACATGCATGGATAAACCATGTTTCTGAGTTCAGCTGTTTCAATCTTCCTGAGCATACTTATTGAGTCACTGAGAAAACATGCATGGATAAAGTCTTGAACCACAACAGCTGGTAACTTCGCATTGCAAGTAGCAGTCGTCGCTGTCTCAACCTGTGAACCATAAACAGCAATAATGCCAGCACTAAGAAGGATGTCACAGTGGAAGCAATCAGACGTAGTGACAGATTTGTTATATTTTCACCATCTTCTGTGGAAAGAAATGAAATAAAAAACAACCCTGCTCTTCAGCCTTCTTTCACAAAGTTCAACAATATACACCCGTCCTCCATTCACAATAGTATTTTCTTATAAGGACTGCTTTACCCTCTGAAGGTCACAGAGATGGGGTTTTACAGAAGAATGATGAGAATCCTACGGACTGCTAAAATGAGGAATGTAGAGGTGTTGAATTAACCCTTTCGCTGCTACATACTTTCTGAAGGCTGAGCTAAAAATAGCTGCTCTTTGTTTCTAGGTCACAAACGTGAATGTACACCTATGGCAGTGACAGTCGCTCGAGTGGTTACCGGGCCCAAATTTGGGGTGTAAAGAATAGAACCACTGTTACCTGCCATGCATGTCGTAAGAGGCGACTAAGGAGGTTTGGCTGAAATGGATGCATGTGTCCTAAACGTGTAGAAGTCTATGCGTTTAGGGGCCTACAAACCAATGTGCAACGTATACGCGTTCTTGGCAAAGATCAAACATATCACAAAAGTGATTAAAATTGGTCGTAAAAAACGAACGCAAAGAAGAAGAAGAGGCAGTGACAATAGTCTATGCGTTTAGGGGCCTACCAAACCAATGTGCAACGTATCGTTCTTGGCAAAGATCAAACATATCACAAAAGTGATTAAAATTGGTCGTAAAAAACGAACGCAAAGAAGAAGAAGAGGCAGTGACAGTAGAAATGTATAACGTGTTAACATGTCTTTAGTCCACAGAGGAGAGATGATAACAGAAGCGTTAATGTGTCTTTAGAAGTGAATGGGAAAAACATATATATACATCATTAGCAGCTAAAGGGTTACGTCAAGACATAGAGAACAACTTATTATCAATATGACTAAACAGAAAACAGCAATCTTTCGTCTAAGAACAAGTCACTGCAAGCTCAACTATCACATGCACAAAATAAAGCCTGCTCAGTGTTTATGTCAGACAGAAACACAGACTCCAAAGCACATCCTGCAGTCATGTCCATCATACATACATCAATGAAACGAAACATGGCCTCATGAACGAAGCTTACAGAGCAAGCTATGGGAACTCTTGAGGAACTCCAACTGACATTCAGCTTCATAGAGGCAACCCATCTCATGATTTAGACGAGCATACGAAACTGAATGCAAAGAAGATTATCAATATAAGAAAGAGGCACTCATAATTTTCGAATATGTCATGAGGGAGGTTTAGAACATTGTAACAACCGGTAAAATCAAAGGGAGATGAGACATAGGAGGCAACGAAATTTTTGTAGACAACCTGACTTCAGGACATGGAAGATCATCAACGTCTGAGATGATAGCAAATACCAGGGACAGAGGTTTGTGGCGATCCATGATCCCCTACACCAGTCAGCACCTGATGATGATACCTTATGTAAGTGTGCAAGAAGAAAATCAATATTATTAGTGAGAAAGAAACATCAGGAGCTGGACAAATAACAGTTTGAAAGGATTAACGAGCAAGGCAAGAGGTAGAATACTGACCGATATTAGAAAGATATTTGATACAGGCTAATACTGTTCTCAGAGAGGTGCAGTAGCATAGTTGTTAGTGAACTTGATTCTTAGGCCCATGGTCCAGGTTGAATTCCACAGTAGGCGTGGAATATTTTTCAGACTAATGGCTCTCAGGTCGACCCAGCTTCTTTTGGGTACTAGGAAAAGCACTGGGAAGTAAAGGTGGCCGGCGTGATGTTGAGCACACCAGCTATAGTGTGCTCAATCTCACACCATGCATCCAACATATTAGAAGATAACAAATAAAATGGTTCAGTCACCTAATGAGAATGAAACCAGATCTACTACCATCTCCGTCTATAACAACCGGCAAACCGGGACACAGAGCCTGAGGAAGACCAAGAACTTGATGAATAGATAATATGACTGATATTCTGTGACATCAAAGGCTAACAACTACAGAAGCAACACACCTGGCACAGCATAGAAAACTGAAACTCCCCACGATGCTCTGCCATAAACGTGGATAAGACAAGACTGTCAAGATTTATTTTTAAACATTTTAACATAAGACATGCACACATACGATAAAGTTAGCTTAATATATAAGATTTCAGACATAGATCACTATTAAGTAAAAGTGCAACAACGTTAGGAATGGAGAAAGAAGAAAGACCCATAGAAATGGTTGAGAGATCACCCACATCATGAAAAGGACGATGCATATCACCAACTAAGCAGAGAACAGGTTGTCATTTTTCGTCTACGAACAGGGCACAAAGGCTGAGGTACCATCTGTTCAAAAAAAAAAAAAGTTAATTGCATATCCTTTTACAGGACTTTGCGAATCAACCCCAGCTTTTAACGCTGTTTGTGATTTTCTAGGCATTATTACGTTCAGTAGTTTGTCATTTCTTTCTGAACGGGTGGTGCCATCGTCCTTTGTAAAAATCCACACAAAACAATTTGCAACCAAACCGTCTGCAGCATGATTCGAACTTAGAACGTCAGGTTAATAGACCAAACCATCTGTTTAACAAGTATAAAATAGGCCCATCTGACATATGTACATGTGGCACCCGCAAGATGACAGAGACACACATACTACATAGAATGTCTAACATACACGGAGCAGAGAGAAAACACATGGCCAATCCCCATATCAGTCCAAGACAAGCTATACGGAGATGTACATGGACTCCGTTGATCACTAACTACTTTAAAAGTATACAAATCGATGTCTGAAAACGTTGGAAGAAGAAGATAGCTAAAACATCTGCAAGCCTTAGGGAAAAATTATAACTCTTTAATATCATACCTTTCTCAGTGCCGCCAGTAATATCTGTTACATTTCTATCCCTGGGCGCTCTGTCATCTAGACAAATGTACTCGCAGCAAGCCTCCTTCACTTGCTGTGGGCTGGCACATTGAAGAGGAGGGGAGCAGGCTACAGAGTGGCACATGATAGGAAAACGTCTATCGCAAGTACACTGTGTGCACATATCATTTCCATTTGGAACGTACTTTTCCCCATCAGCGACCAGCATTCCTTGCCAGTTTGGACAGCCCTTTTGGACATCATTATCTGAATAACAAAAGCATAATTACAGAACTAGCATTATTATTCAAAACAATAGGGTTGTTACAGAGTCGCCCGTGTGATGCCGGGCTCGCAAGGAGCAAAGAATAGTAACACTGTGACCTAAAGGCATGTTGTAAGAGGCGACTGAGGTAGGACCTAGGCAAACTACCCTAGTAAATAAAAAAGCGTAGCAGAAATGAGTGTGCTGGCCTACTTGTAGGTGCATAACTGGCACAAAGTATAATCGAGCTTAGGCTTGGATCACATACAAATCACAAAAAGTGGTTAACAAGTGGTCAATATGGAGAGTTCGAAGAAGAATAATGGTTTAGACGAGCATACAAAACTGAACGCAAAGAAGAAGCAGAGGAAATTGGAAATGGCTGGAGCATATCATGAGAATGAACCCGGACACATCTGCGAGAAGAGCCATCACTTAGACATTGGAGGGAAAGGAAGACCATAAAGAACTTGGCAACTCACAATGGAAGGTAGTTATTGGTTATTCCTTATGGACTGACATCAGAGCAATCCAGGAAGACCCATAGGTGCTCAGTATTCCCAACAGATATTGAAGGGTATGCATACTGATGGTTCCTGTGGCTTGCTAGTTAAACACACTCCTCTCTCTGCTCCTCTGAATCTAGTTTTTTCATGTACAATGTGTAATTCCAAACTCCTTCTTCTTCTGCGATCAACTTCTGCTATGCGACGACTTCGGGATGTGTCATAAACAGGTTGGTACGATTGAGGTCTTCACCGGTCCCCCATAGTTTGTTTTGTAGGGTTGTTTCTGATGGCCAGATTTTTATTCTCACACTGTTCAGTCTGGGGCAGCCCCAAACTCCTTACATCGCTGGATAGATTAAACATCAATTTTAGTGTCCTCATCCAAAAGGAGGTCACCAAGAAATGGAAGAACATTCCCAGTATCTATCTTAAACTTCGTGACAATCGATGCTGATGGATTCAGGGTGTAACTGATGCTTTGAACATGACGGCTGCAGTGGCGGGACATCTGGCCTAAGAGAGAGAAATTCCAAAGGACTGTTAGGGTGGCAAAGTTCTGTTCAGGACAAGCTATTTGATGATGTTGGTACAAGCATGCCTGCTCTCATTGTCGTGAACACCCTCATGCTTGGAACAGTAGATATAGATACATCACCATAATGAAAGATGAAATGCATGGAGTATCTCTGACATCACCCATACGATTATCATATCAGACGCGATGAATATGCTTCAAAGGATTGAATCTGGAGTCTGCGCGTTTAATGGGTGGACAGCATTCGGAGATCACATCTCAAGACATGACTGTACAAACCTGGACATGCTGGGGTGCAGGGTAATGAACGTGCTGACTTTCTTACAAACAATGCCCCAACTCAAGCTGGCAGAAGTGTGGACAGAGCCAATGTCATCAATGCTGTACACTCTCATTTATGTCATATGTGCGAGTCTCAGACACTGGAACGAGTGTGAAAATTAGGAGTTAAGTTTGGACATGCCAGTCAGTGTCGTCTTCATGGTTGAGACAGAAGGTATACTAATCAACTTCTCATGGGTACGGTGAGCAAGTGAACTTTGGGATGACTGCTACATAGAGGAGGACAGACCCACACACGGAATGCCCAATGTGCCATGATGTATATTGCATAATGTAACAAAACATCTCAGACATGGAATATTGCGCAGAAGAGAAGAATGGAAAGTCGTTGCATTCATGTGCTACACCTGACAAGGACATGAAGTTAAGAGAATTAACTAACCTGACTAACCATCTAATATATTATAATATTAATACCATGGCGACCTAAGGAGACACTGAAACAAACTAGGCAAGAAATATCAGTCTCAGTTCCATGGAAGAGATTGAGCTAGTTGCCCAGTATAGAGCGGTGTGGGAAATTGCTTGCAGGCTATGTAACATATAACGTAAAACTAAACGGTACGAGAGGAATTATTATTATGGCACGGTGTCACTAACTTTATCATGAGATACTTCTCCAATCCATAACAAATTTACAAACACTCAGACGAGTCCCGAGACAGGTCATCAATTTAGTAACATTAATTATTAATATATCACGTGTGCGAGCACATACATCTTCTGTTACATACCTTGTGATTGTGATATTTGATGATCTTGTGGCGTCAAACTTAAGTCATTCTGGCTGCTATTTGAAGTATTTCTAGACAAAACTGAAACTGCAGCATTCATCGTGATCATGAGCAAGAGTAATATATCAGTATCTACGCGAGACCAGGCCATGTCGTTGATTACTACTGAAAGAGCCCTATTTACAAATTGATAGAAACACTAACATTTTTGGCTTTTGAAGTATGGTCCTAACCAAAATTACCGTCCGGACTGACGTTAGTAACCGACAATTTGGCAGTCTGCTGAGTGACTGAGTCTCAGGCTGAATAGACTGACCATATTAATTAATTAATTTTAATACATTTTAATTATTAATTATACAAACTTGGGATTATAAATTCTTTTGACAACTATTTACGACAAGGACTGGCTGAATTCTATGTCCCTCGTGATATAAAACACATTGGCTGTGAGCTATTTTATTTGTTTGCGTAACCAAGTCTATCGTTTCGATCCCAACCATTGAACCGAAGAATAAATCAACCACCATTTTGATTAATTATAGTCTCGTAACTTACGCGAGTTTTCACGAGAAGAACTTGCAGCAGAGAAATCTGGTTCCGGCAACTTTCGTTTTCTTCAGTTCAAAGTTCAAACTTGAACTTTCAGCCATTATTTTTGTTCCAGTGCAATAATGGACAAACCGAGTGATAAGATAAAAGACAATAGTCTATTAAAAAGGGCATTGTTAGAATATTTTCGTCTTCTGCAAGATAGACCTGTAATAACAAAAGCAGCAACGACGTAAGTTTTTATTTTGTTTAATAAACTGTGCGGTTGAATCTGCAGTTGAATTTGAATGACTCAGACTGGCTTAGTCGCTATCAGTTCAGTATCTCGACACTCGTCTGAGTCAGTAAGGCACTAGACTAGACCTAGTAGTAGTACTACTAATTATGAGTACTGTCACACTAGTGTCACTATCAGTTCTCTGTTATCTAGTTTAGTTATCAACCAGTCAGTTATACGAGGACTATTATTATAGCACTCCTCCGAACACGTCCATATGTGCTCCGATGTCCGTCTCAACAAATCCATTAGCTTAGTTAGCGTCCAGCTGCCCAATACTCCAGTTCAATGTTGATTATAATCAATTGATTGAACAATTGAGGTGGAAGAAAGAAAGGAGGGCACAGAAAATCCTTTTTTGACATCAAGAGCTGGTCGGGACAGAGATTCATGGCGTCCTTTTTGTGCTGATGTTTCCACAGTGACACCCCTACGACCATAACGGGTTATGGGCTTTATTATTATATTTATAATCAATCTCTTTGCATATTTGTTATGTCTAATGTTGTTCTTTTCGGGCTGCGCCAATATCAAAACCCATCTTTATGATCTTTCTCAATTTGGTTGATGGCTGGCTATCTTTCAGGCAGACTTTGCAAGGGTGTTACACTGTGGTTGTGGTGTGAATTTGACTATATAAGTATATATACTTAACTATAGTGAAACACGTAAAAACAAAGTACTGTACTATACCAACACCACAGCTATTTCTCTATCCTGGGCAACCTATTCAATTTCTTCTATGGATTTGAGTATTATATTCCTCCCACGTCCTAATAAAGTTCGTTTCAGGGTTTCCATAAGCTGTCATTTCTTACTTGAACCCTTTGCCTCCCACTTCAAGGTTTGCTTTGTGAGTCTTTGTTCATTTCTTCTTAGAGTATGCCCATCATATCTCCATCTTCTCTTACTTATAACAGTTGTTACTAGTTGTAGTTGTTGACCAGACATTTCTCTGATGTCATCACCTCACTTACCTCTGAAGACGGTGAAGGCTCACCTTATGGTGAGGGAACCAGTCAAATAATAAGCAGGCCTCACACAAAACTCAGTCAGAAGCGCAATACTAGGCGTCATGACTTCCGCCTGAATTGACAGCAGGTGTAAGAAGATCATCACCTCCCTTAACCCTTTAGCTGCTAAGGACGTATATACACATTTTTCCCATTCACTTCTAAAGACGCATTAACACGTCTGTTATTATCTCTCCTCTGTGGGATAAAGACATGTTAACACGTTACACATCGCTACTGTCACTGCTATAGGCGTACATTCACGTTTGTGACCTAGAAACAAAGCGTAGCTATTTTTAGCTCAGCCTTGGAAAGTATGTAGCAGCGAAAGGGTTAAAGTTGTCCCATTTTATGTTCATTATAGCTTAAGATACTTGTACTAAAATTTTTTAATACAAATCTCAAAAAGTGGTTATACTTGAGCAAGCAAAAAAGTAGATTTCTTTTAAGGAATAAATACTGGGATCCGAAGGGGAGCAAAGAATAGTAACACTGCAACCTACAAGGCTGCAGACAGATGTAGAGGCCTCGGAAGCTACCTAGTAAATAAAAAGGGCAGCATAAATTGAATGTGCTGGCCTACTTGTAGGCGCATAACAGACACAATGTACAATCACTCTTAGATCACATACAGATCACAAATAGTGGTTTAACAAGTGGTAGATATGGAGCGTTTAAAGATGAGAAGGAATAAATAATTAGAGAAGTGTGTTTAACCAGTGAGCCACATGAACCATCAGTATGTATATCCTTCGACATCTGTTGGAGAGACTGAGCACCTATGGGTCTGCCGGAGTGCTGTGACGTCAGTTCAGTAACCAATAGTCTAACCAAGGAATAGCTGTAACCCTGTGCTCCATCAGGAGGAATAAAATGAATAATGTTTTGTTACATTTTCATTGTTAATGGTTGACTGGTTTGGCCATGAAGTGGTTTGGCCACTTAATAAGAATGCATCCAAACTCCACAGTATACAGAGTCTTCTACAACAGAACATCGGGAAAGAAGGCAAGAGGAAGACCACGAAAAGATGGTTAGATGACGTAGCATAATTCTGTGAACGAGCAAATATAACAATCACTCAAGCCACCAGAACAGCGCAAGACAAAAACAGAAAACCACGACACTGGGCAACAACCCGGTAGCAGTGTGACGACAAAAGAAGAAGAAGAATGGTTGACTGACTGAACTGATGACACAACATTCCGTGCAGACCCATAGGTGCTCAGTCTCCCCCAACAGATGTTAAAGGGTATGCATACTTATGGTTTCTGTGGCTCGCTGGTTAAGCACACTTCTCTCTCTGCCACTCAAACATCCAGTTCTATTTGTACAAGTAATTCCAAACTTCATCAATCGCTGGAATTTCTTCTTCAGCGATCTCTGGTCATGCGCTTAATTTACTGTGGACCACAAACTGGGCAGTCAGCTTCAGGTCTGTCAGGTTTCCCCAAAGCTTAGTTTTCAGGTCGACCTGGTGTGGCCACATGTTGCTTCTCAGTTCCCCAGGAGAGGACAGTCTTGCAGGACATGCTCTGATGTCTGTTCTGCCAGCTGACACTGGCAGGGAGCTGTTTGACTTATTCCTAGTCTATATAAGTGTTTGTTGAGTCTGCAGTGTCCGGTGCGTAGTCGAAATATAATGACCTGGTCTGTTCTGCTTAGGTCTTTGAGGGAGTCTTTTCCATAATCATATCCAGTGTTTGTCTTCCAGTTCTACTGCAGATTTTCTCTGTATGAGGGTTTTGACCTCTTGAAAAGACAAGGGTTCATAAATTTGCTCTTTGGCACTGTCCTCCTTAGCTAGGACATCGACACTCTCATTGCCTGCAATGCCACAGTGAGATGGAATCCACTGCAAGTGAATTTCTGCCTTTTCTGAAAGCTGAGCAAGTTCTCTTTTAATCGCTGGAATGATTCAATGTTAATTTTAGAGTCCTCATCCAACAGTATAACGAGTACAGAACCAGAGGAAAACCATGCAAAAGATGGAGTGACTGCATCATAAACAGTCTTAAGAAAATTAATAACAACTTACAAAGTGCCTTAGTATAAGCACACACAAGATTTCTAAATAACCCCCATAACTCCTATAAAGAAGTAAACAGTGAAAGAGAAGAATAGAAGATCCAACAGTAGGTTGCCAAGAGACCAACATTTAATTGTTATCTTTTGTTTTGTTCACAGCGCTGTTGTGTCAGCAGTTGGAAATATCCTATCACAGATATTAGCCCCTGACCCAGCTACTGGTGGAAAAATTAACTTAAGAAGTGTCGCAGCCTATTCATCGTTTGGGTACGAAAACATTTACTTGTTTTTGTTTTTTTCGTTCGTTCTTTATGACCAATTTTAATCACTCACTGTGATATATTTGATCTTTGCCAAGAACGTGTATACGTTGCACATTGGTTTGATAGGCCCCTAAACGCATAGACTTCTACACGTTTAGGACACATGCATCCGATTTCATCCAAACCTCCTTAGTCGCCTCTTGCGACATGCGTGGCAGGTAACCGGGGTTCTATTCTTTACACCCCAAATTTGGGCCCCTGTAACCACTCGGGCAACATTTACTTGTGAAGTGTGTCTTTGATTATGTTCACTTTTCTTTGCAAAGTTGTGTTTTGTAAAGTTGTGTTTTGCAAAGTTGTGTTTTGTAAATTTGTGTTTTGCAAAGTTGTGTTTTGTAAAGTTGTGGTGTTTTGTTGCCCGAGTGGTTAGCGGGCTCAAATAGGGGTAAAGCAAACTCTATATCAACTTTGTAGATTTTGAAAAAGCTTTTGATAACATACACCGCGAAAGTCTATGGCGTATCCTAAGATGGTATGGAATCCCACTGTGTTTTATAAATATTATGAAAAATTGCTACAGCAAGTTTGCATGCAGTGTTGAAACCTCAGAGCTAAAGTTTGAAGTCAAAACAGGCGTGCGACAAGGATGTGTTATGTCAGCCCTATTATTCAACACTGTCATAGATTGGGTGATGCGTAAAACAACGGAAGATAAGGCAAGAGGTATTAGATGGATGCTCACATCCACTCTGTAAGACCTAGATTTTGCAGATGACATCGCACTCCTATCTCATACACATAGAGATATCCAGAAAAGACCTGCCGCCTTAACCAATATAGTGAGATGGTTGGGCTGAAAATAAATCAGAAGAAAACTGAAGTAATGACTCTGAACATAGCAACCCCAGCACCAGTCAAACTAGAAGGTAAAACCCTCCGAGATACAACCGCTTTCACATACCTTGGAAGTGTTATTAGCAATGAAGGAGGCGCTGGATCTGACATTAAAAACAGACTGAGTAAGGTACAAAGTGCATTCATGATCCTTCAGACCGCCTGGAAATCTGCCCAATACAGCATCAGAACCAAGACTAGTATCTACAACAGCTGTGTGCTGTCAACATTACTGTACGGATCGGAATGCTGGAGAATGACAGAACAGGATATGTCCAGACTCTCCACCTTTCATACAACTTGTCTGCGAAAAATCTTACGAGTGTACTGGCTGACTACTATCTCGAACCAAGAATTGCTTGCACGATGCCAACAAGAGAATATGAGCACTATCATCCGAAGACGACGCTGGAGATGGATTTGACATGTGATGCGCATGGAGCCTGGCTCCGACATGAAAACTGCACTGAGATGGACTCCAGGGGTAGGCGAAGCGTGGAAGACCCAAGACGACCTGGAGGAGAACGATAGAGCAAGAACTGAAGGAAATGAATCATAGCTGGAACACAATACAGAGGAAGGCCATGAACAGGGAAGAATGGTGTGCGTTTGTTGCTGCCCTAAACGCCAAGGGCGTAACAGGCTAAAGAGAGAGGAAATAGGGGTATAATGAATAGAACCACTGTTACCTGCCATGCATGTCGTATGAGGTGACTAATGAGGATGGGCATGGGGCTAGGTAACCTTTCTTTCTCGAATCCTGTTTGCCTCACAGCGTCAGGTCAGGAAGAGATTTCTAAAGCGGGCCCTAGTATGCGCTTCGTAGTTAGTCTCTTTCGTTGCCTCTGTTATCTCTGAGGTCCATCTTTTGCGTGGCGGCCTTTTGCTTTGTACCCATTGTATCGAAACAGCATTGCTCTTTGAGGTGCACTGTCTGATGGTAATCACCTACCCCGTGCTAACCTACCCCGTAAAAAATACAAGATGGCTACAGAAACCACAACCAAGGAAATTCATAGCTCGCCATCCGAGGAAGAAGAAGGACCTCGCAAGGTAGGACTCGTGAAGGGAATACCCAGGAACACCTAAAGGCGAGAATTGGAAGCGGATTGCAAGAAAATGGGACGAGAGATCTGGAAAAGATGGCCTTGGATAGGAGGGCTTGTAAAAGTTTGGTGATGCCTACGAAAAGTTACCAATAACACCAGAAAAGACAGTCACCAGCATAAGTCAGAAAGTTGGGACAGAACCTTGCTTGAATTACATTGAGAAACAAATAATGAAGTGGTGCGGCCACTTAATAAGAATGCAGCCAAACTCCACTGCATACAGAATCTTCTACAACAGAACATCAGGAAATAAAGCGAGAGAAAGACTTAGAAAAATATGATTAGATGACAGCAGAATCCTGTCAAAAAGCAACAACTATCACCCAAGCCACTAGAGCAGTGCAAGATAAAAACAGATAACCACGACACCGGGCAAGTGTGACGACACTGGGCAAGTGTGACAACAAAAGAAGAAGCGTCGAACGTTAGATAAAAAGGAAAAATATATATTCTCTTGTACCGTTTGTTATACATTACATAAGGACTGCAAGCAATTTCTCCATATCACTCTATCCTGGGCGACTCGCTCAATCTTCTTCATAGAACCGATATGTCTTGCCTCTCACAGAAAAGTTCGTTTCATTGTCTTCTTAGGTCGTCTTCTCTTGCTTGAACCCTTTGCCTCCCACTTCAATGCCTGCTTTGGTATTCTTTGATCATTTCTTCTCAAGGTGTGTCCAACATATCTCCATCTTCTCTTTCTTATAACAGTTGTTACTAGACCAGACATTTCTCTGGTCTCATCACTTCTCTTGAATTCGTTCCATTTTATATTCATTATTTTTCAGACATCTATTTTCAAATGCATTCAACATGCTTTCTATATCTTTAGTCATTTTCTAACTCTCGCTGACATATGTTATGATTGATACAACATTGGAATTTAAAATTCGTAATTTAGTTTTAAAACTATATAACTTGCAGTTCCACATGTTTGATTGATTCATTTGTCATGTCCATCTTACATACACCAACGAAATGAAACATGGCCTCATGAACAAAGCTTACAGAGCAAGCTATGAGAAACACCACTGATATGCAGGTTCATAGAGGCAACCCATCTTATGGTTTAGACGAGCATACAAAACCAATCGCAAAGAAAAATAGAAGTAGATTAATTAATCCTTGCAACATTATATGTTACGGAATATACTCTCCTTTGTTGTTGGAATATAATTTTATATTTCAGTACGTTATATTCAGACATTTTGAATCTTTCAATCAAATGCGAAGTCAGTGCTGTTCTATGACTTGGAAACATGAAGGACAACAAAATAAACCACCAAAAAACTACAGACCTTCATAAATGGATGTTTACATAGAATTGAGGGACATATGGTATGGTAAGATTACGAATGAGGAACTCAGAGAAAGAACTAAGCAGATACCAGTGGAGAAAGAGATGCTGGGAATGGATAGGACACACATTGAGAAGACCGACCGAAACATTGAAGAACCCGCAGGAAAGAGGAGTAAGGGAAGGCCTAAACATACCTGGAGAAGAGAGCTGGAAACTGATATTAAGGATAGGTATAACGTAGGAGGTGTCTGTGGCCTAGGGGATAGTGACTCGGTCTATTAACCCTGACGTTCTGAGTTCGAATCAACGCTGCAAGCAGTTTGGTTGCAAATTGTTTCGCGTGGATTTTTAACAAAAGGACGATGGCACCACCCGTTCAGAAAGCAATGGCAAACTACTGAACGTAATCGTGCCTAGAAAAATCACAAACAGCGTTAAAAGCCGGGTTGATTCGCAAAGTCCTGTAAAGGATATACAATTAACAAAATAACGTAATGAATTGGAAGGTATGGCAAGAGAGAGAAAGGGATGGAAAAAGTTTGTTGAAGATCTGTGCTTCATTAGGAATTGAAGGGTGAAGAAGAAGATCTATGAAATCTTGATAAATTTCTCCGCTGATATATATTTCATGATATTTATTTTTCTACACAGATTCCTTGTCAGTGGACCTCTAGTGCATCACTTTTATGCTTTCTTAGAAAAAGCAATACCAAAAACTCAAAAATGCAACTTTAAAAGGGTGTTGTGGACAGACTCATTTTTGCTCCTCCACTTCTCTTGTTATTTTTGTATTATGTCGCCATATTGGAGGTTAGATGTAACAAATATTATTTGTTATTCATGCATACTTTGTTATGTTTTCGTTATTATTTGTTTGCACTGGCGAGCAATGCTACGATCGAGAATGGGTTTTCTATGGACTTACCAGTGGTTACTGTGACCCAAATTTGGGGTGTAAAGAATAGAACCACCGTTACCTGCCACGCATGTCGTAAGAGCGATAGGAGGTTTGGCTGAAATGGATGCATGTGTCCTAAACGTGTAGAAGTCTATGCGTTTAGGGCCTACCAAACCAAATGTGCAAACGATACACGTTCTTGGCAAAGATCAAACATATCACAAAGAGTGATTAAAATTGGTTGTAAAGAGACGCAAAGAAAGAAAGAAAGGTCTTCTATGACAAAGGTGTCATCATCAATGCTCTAATATAAAACATACACTCTGAAGATTTTGACGAATATAAAGGGAATTCTCTATCTCGGTTGCACAAGTTATACATAACGATAGGTGCGGCAAGATGGAAAAACCATGAGAGAAACCCCAGTAGATACATCAATCAACACAGAACGGGAGTTGTTAGTGTAAACACACTGAAAGACATCCTTGGGAGGAGATCAGAGCACTTATGGACGTGTCCGAGATGTGTGATGAAAATGATCCACAAATGAACAATGAATGAACATTATTTTTTATTATACATGATAAATGCAAGAGAACGCAACATGGATGATGCATATTACCGGCTGTCCAGAAGGGGCCAGACTGCCATAGTTTGCTCTGGATGGGTCACAACAAAATGAGACAACACATGTACACTAAATTCAAGATAGGCACCAACGGCCACTGTGACTTGGCGAGTATGACAACAGAGCATGTCCTACAGAACTGCCGCCAGTATGCAGACCTGAGAAGAAAGAGGAAACCCACTTAAACCCTTGTCCAAGGGAAACTGTATGGAGTGGCTGACCATCGGAGACAAACAACAGCCTTAATTTGAGAATCCGGAAACTCAATCTATTGAGAATGCAAAAGAAGAAAAATATCAATAAAAGTGGACTGGAAGTCTGCTACTAGAGAAAAAATTATGAATTAAAAAAAATTGCAACTACAACAAAATGTAACTTTTTTGGGTGCAAAATAACACCACAGACCCTCATCTGTGAGTGATAGTGTATTGGTTAGAGTACTCGTTTACTAGCCATGGTCTGGGTTCAATTTCACGGTGGCAGTGGATTTTTTTCTGATTGTAACGACACTCAGGTCGACCCAGCCTCAAATGGATACCAGAAATTAATGGGTCTAATGCCGAAGGATTGACTTCATTGCACCAGGTTCCAAGCAGCGCAGGGTAGTCTTGCAGTGGATACCCTCTCACTGTGGAATACCAGGAAATGAAACAGCAGACCGATTGGCCAAGGAAGGTGCTGCAGGAGAGCAACCGGATGTGCCAGTTACCTACCACCAAAAGAAAAGGATGATTAAATCAATGAGAAAGCCACAAATACCAACACAAGACGATTATTATAATATGAGCAGATTGGTTCTGCGCCTTAGAACAGGACACAGTCGGCTTCCGCAGCCACATGTATACAAAATTCAAGATTGACAATTCAGCCATGTGTACATGGGGACAGGCACACCAGACTGCAGAGCACATACTTCAAGACTGCTCCGAATATGATACACTGAGGCAAACACACTGGCCTAACGAAACAACACTCGACAGAAAACTACACGGACCTCTGTGTGAGCTACAAAAGACAGTGAAGTTTATACAAGAGACAACATTGAATATATAGACATATTTCAAGCGAACGAAAGGAAGGAAGGATTGCACCAGGTTTTTACTCCATATGGCTTGGTCCCTCTCCACAGACATGGCATGCCACCTGCAGAGAGTATTGCACCCTGTAGAACTCTGTAGATCCTGCAACAATCCTAGGGGTCTCAGGAATAAATGCACCCTTAAACAGAACGGTGTTATCCGGATTCAAACTCACAACCTTCAGAACGTATGGCAAAAGCTTAGCCACAGAGACCAGTTGTACCAGAGAAGCACTGAGAAGTGAAGACGACTGGCGTGAGGTTTGTCACATCACCTACTGTGTGGGCTTTCACTGCTCAGGTCGGAGGTGATGTTGTGAAGGAAGACAGTGGTGGTTTTGCCGATGTACAAGCAGTCTCACTATGGAAATCATGGCGGTTACCAAAGCGATGATTTGGCTAGAATCACAGACTTTTATCCATGCATGTTTTCTCAGTGACTCAATGAGTATGCTCAGGAAGATTGAAACAGGATGGGCTAGGAGACATTGGATAGAATCGCTGGGGAGGTCTAAGCTGACAAAGATCAGTTTTATTTTTGTACCAGGGCATGCAGGTGTAAGGGGAATGAACGTGCGGATAGGCTTGCAGGTATGGCTGCTGTCCAAAGCGGACGAGCAATGGACCAGGCTGATATTATAAATTCCTTAAGGGAGAGAGGGCGTGTACATGATTCACGTAATAGCGGTGCATCCACAACACTAACCAGACTGCAAGAACTCAAAGTTAAGTGTGGTGTGGCTCGACAAGAACGCTATGCTGGCAGACAAAGAAGAATTGTAAACCAACAAAGAACCGGTGTCGTTAGTCGCCACACGCTGATGGACATACTGAGGAGAGATCGGAGCACTTATGGACTAATTTGTTCGACGTGCAGTGATGGTGATCCGACGACTAAACTTAAACTAAACTTAAACCTACTGTGTGCCGATGGTCAATGAAAAATATTGGCCCAACATAATATATCCTAATATACCTCCTGGGATGAAAAAAGGTTTCTTTATAATTTTGTTACTGTCATCTGTGCTAGAGTTTGAACACTGCTATTGTGGTCGTAATCATTTCAGTTTAGAATACCTCCATTGCACTCCAGACATGTCTATAGGTGCTCCAATCTTCTTCGCAATATCTCCAACAATGACTAACCATTCCAGTTCGATGCTGATTGATGAGCCTACTCATATACTGATTATTGCCCATGTGTTGTCGGGGCCTTCAAGGAGAGCAAAGAATAGTAACACTAAGACCTACAAGGCATGTCGTAAGAGGTGACTGAGGTGGGAGCCTAGGAAAGCTATTAAAAGCGTTGCAGAAATGGGACATGCTAGCCTACTTGTAGGCACATAACTGGCACAACTTACAATCGCTCTTAGACTCTAATCACATACAAATCACAAAGTGTGGTTAACAAGTGGTTGATATGGAGCGTTTGAAGAAGAACATATGGTGTTCTTTTCTGACCACTCCAATCTTCAATGCAAACTCTTGCAATCTAACGGTTGGCATGGATTGGTTTAAATGAAAATCCTCATTGTGGCCACACTTTATTATGACGTTGCAGAATGTCAGCTCTATCTATTGACTAACCAATCCCTGATTCAGTAACAGAGCCAGCCATCTGTCTGCTCTCTCATTGCCATCAACACCATGTGCCCCACGTCTTAATGTGTAAGAAAAGAATTGAAGAGAACATGGTTATTCACCAAAGTGTGATATTGATCTTCCTATTACTCTATATTTAGTAATTATATTTAGGGCTGTTAGGAATTTATTGTCTGATTCTACAGGGTGTTCAACTTAAAAGCGGCCTGTGAATGGAGCTAATCTGGCATATATGTATGGAAATGAGAAGGTTCAGTTATGACGTAGTATAGGTCAAGGTTGTGTGATGGTGTGTAATTGTAGTGCGGGAAGGGCGATGAACAAATGTGACTTAGGACAAGCTAGTCAGAACCGGTTTAAATAGTAAATAGATGAGATGCAATGCGTACCTGGCAAATGTCTATTTATCAATGGGGCTGCTTTTAAGTTGAACACCCTGTATATGTTCTGTGCCGTGTAAGAAGTGAATTTCTCCACTTCTGTTATATCCTTTGCTAGATAAAGGACTTTTGACCACAACGTTGCTGTGTATTGTTTTTGTATTTTGTAAAACTACAGTACTTTGTTTTTACATGTTTCACCATTGCTACATAGTTTTTCTGCAGTCTTCACTTATATCGATACTACACCTGCTGCTTTGCAGGTCGGCTAGGGACAGCCAAAGGCTGACGGAGAGCGAACCCAGTAAACACTGGCTGAAACCGGACACATCACCGGAGGATAAGCACCAGAGCTCCAAATGGCACTTAATATGTGACGAAACCCACCCATGATAAGGCTTTCATGAATCAGGTTTCCACATGAATGTGATTTATGGGGAAATCTGGTACATCAGTCTAAGCGGGGATCGCAAGAGAGAGATATATATATTGATACTACTATTACTCTATATATATTCTCTTCAACTTCTCATTTCTTCAATTCACTTTTTTCATCCATTATTCACTTCATATCCAACTATCATCAGGGTGCAGGTAACAAGGGGGCTGTCAAGAAGATACAGAGTACCTACTGGATGATTCTGAAACTAAACTGGACAGTGTGGACATTTGTCCAGTACATCAATATTAACCATGTTCCTCTTAAGGTTTGTCATTTAAACCTTTTTACATTTAACTCTTTTCACGCCCATTTATTTTCTCAATTTTTAAGCAGTTAATTCAAGGGAAGTAAAAAAAAAAAAAAATTACGATCCCAACTACTCAGCAATAAATAAACATATATATCTTATTATATACTAAATTAAAGAAAACTGGACAACCCAATAGAATAACAAGGTTGAAAAGTAGTATAAGTAAAACAGTAGAAGTAAAACTAGAAAGACTTCTTATAAGGAAGCAACTCTATGGCGCAGTGTGCGGCTTAAAGCGTGCAACGGATTTCCGCCGTGGCGCAGTGTGCGGCTTAAAGCGTGGAAAGAGTTAAATTTCTTGCCTTCTTTTTCTTCGAACACTCCATATCAGCCGCTTATTAAACCACTCTTTGTGATTTGTATGTGATCTTAGCCTAAGAGCGATTATACGTTGTGCCAGTTATGCACCTACAAGTAGGCCAGCACATTCGATTTCTGCGATGCTTTTTTTTTACTAGGGTAGCCGCCGTGTGGTTACCGGGCCCAAATTTGGGGTGTAAAGAATAGAACCACTGTTACCTGCCATGCATGTCGTAAGAGGTGACTAAGGAGGTTTGGCTGAAATCGGATGCATGTGTCCTAAACATGTAGATGTCTATGCGTTTAGGGGCCTACTGAACCAATGTGCAACGTATACACGTTCTTGGCAAAGATCAAACATATCACAGTGATTAAAATTGGTTGTAAAGAACGAACGCAAAGAAGAAGAAGACTAGGGTAGCTTCCATAAGTCCTACATCAGTCGCCTCTTACGACATGCCTTGTAGGCCACAGTGGTACTATTCTTTGCTGCCCTTGCAAGCCGCAGCACCACACGGGCGAATAGACTAAATTTATCAGAAACGGAGAAAATCAGAAATGATACAATCAAGTCCAGGGTTTAACAGCAGCAACAGAATTCATCCAGAGACAACAAGTTAAGTGGTTCAGACATATAACATGACTGCCTTCAAATAGTATACCACAACGGACAATGATATGCAAAGTGAACAGACACAGGAAGGGGGGGGAAGGACGGGTTCATGCAAGTACTGGACTGACGGAATAACTGAGCCCGTGAAAATTTTTATGTATGAAGCGGAAGAGAGAGTACTCTCCAGCGCCCTATACATTCCCTCAACACTACAAGGGTGCTTCACATTGGCACTTCAAGGGTGCTTCACCTCGACACTGCAATGATGCTTTACCTCGACTCTTCAAGGGTGCTTACCTTGACACTTCAAGGGTGCTTCATATTGACACTGCAAGGGTGCTTCACATTGACACTGTAAGCATACAGAGAAACAAGATGATATCAGATGACATTGGGGGACTGCCTAGAGTAGTTGATAGTAGCTCGGCCTGCTAGCTGTGAGACGCCTCATAGCTCGGGTTCGAACTTACTGTCCGGCATTTGTTCGAGTCCCTGGTCTTACTCAGGACGATAACGTGAGTACCTCTGAAGTCTGAGAAAATCTGCCTGTATGGCGAGGAATACTAATTACGAGTACATTGAGCACACGGCTGCCAGTGTAGCAATTTACAATGTGCACGCTGCTGCCATTGTAAGAAATTGGAAAACGGATTTTCACGCAAAAATCAGTTTCAGAGATGAAACTCGCTGAGTTGAAAGCGGACGAAGAAAAAAAAAGAAAAAAAAAAAAAAAAAAAAAAAAAGATGACATTATTTATCCCATCACTTCATTATTGCTGATATTAATTTTACATTATTGGTGCCATTATCTCATTATTGCTGATATTAGTACGTCATTTTTTATTTCAGTACCGTACTGTGTTTGGAAATTTATGTTCCCTGGTCTGGATGACCTTCATCTCAGTCAAACGTAGACGAGCAGTCCAGTGAACAAGTCAGCGTGAATGTCCATCCACCACCTTGTGTAGACCTCGGATGTTATGAAATTCCTTGACCATGTCAAATATTGTATATCTTATTTTTTTTTTGTTGGCCTGTTTATGCATTTACTCTGAGCGAGGTATGTTATCCGAGCGGAGTACGTTGTCCTAGCGGAGTACGTTGTGCTGAATGAAGACCATTTTAAATTATAAACAAAATGTATATTTAATGACTATTTCCAAAATAGTTTTGTGAATTTCTCTTTTTTATGTGGGGACTTTGATTGTCCATGTCAGAGGCATGACACGGATGATGATGTTCTATTTTTAGATTTTAAGCTTTTGAGATATTTTTTTCTTCTATGCACATTTTCAGATGTCATCTTCAATGTTTTTAAATAACTTTTGGTCATTTTATGGTTACTTATATATTTTTAAAGTTTCTTGGTCTCTTTGTGACCTACTGTTGGATGAGACAAAATGGATGTTAATTCAATAGAGCGATTTAGGGAGTTGAAATTAGATCTGGTTGCTTGAGGGGCAGAGAGGAGTGTGTTTAACCAGCGAGTCACAGGAACCATCAGTATGCATACTCTTCTAGATCTGTTGGGGGAGACTGAGCACCTATGTGTCTGCCCAGAGTACTGTGATGTCAGTTCAATAACCAATTATATCTTTTAAAATCTTGTCAAAGAGTGAAATAGAGATAACGCTGTCTGTGGTCCACACTGAAATATGCATAAAGCTTGAGGAAGTAGGATCTTCCTGACATCATCCAGCGCTTGGCACCTGAAGAGGTGGTGGTCTTGACAGACAAGGACAGACTATCATCTTCCGACTCAGGATAGGTCATAACAGACTGAACAAACACCTACACAGGCTGCGATTGTCCCCAACCCCACTGTGCCACTGTGGCTCCGCTGAACAAACCACAGAACATGTCCTGCAAGACTGCCCCTGTATGTCCTCCCAAGAAAGAAATGCTGGCCCTACAACACAACACTACATTCAAAACTACATGGCACTAGAGATGAGCTCCAGACAACAGTCGATTTCATCATAAGAACGCTTCTAACGGTATAATCATCAAAAAGCGATCGCAAAGAAGAAGAAGAAGGTGGTGGTGAACGGTTTCATGATGATGTGCACACAGCTGGAACTCTGGAATGTGTTGTGGTTGAATTCTGTTCATGTGATTATTAAATGTTGAGTTTGGAGTTGCTGAAGTTGGAGGGAAACTTTGGCAGGGGGAAACTGATAAAAATAAAAGCAGGCTGGCATGCAAAAATCAGTCAAAGGAGCCACACCCGGCTTCTAACTACACCTAGATTCATAGCGGGCGAACACAAGAAGAAGTTCAGAGTCTGAAAATGGTGCTCGAATCTCACCTTGAAAATTTACTACGTGAAACTAGCCAACCCCAATTCACATAGCTGTCACTCTGGAGTGTGTCATGATTGAATTCTGTTCATGTGATTATTAAGTGGTATGGTTTGAGTTTGAGTCTAAAAATGGTGCTTTGATCTCACCTTGAAAATTTACTATGAGAAACGGGGGACTGCCTAGAGTAGTTGATAGTAGCTCGGCCTGCTAGCTGTGAGACGCCTCATAGCTCGGGTTCGAACCTACTGTCCGGCATTTGTTCGAGTCCCTGGTCTTACTCAGGACGATAACGTGAGTACCTCTGAAGTCGGAGAAAATCTGCCTGTATGGCGAGGAATACTAATTACGAGTACATTGAGCACACGGCTGCCAGTGTAAAGTAATTTACAATGTGCACGCTGCTGCCATTGTAAGAAATT
Organism: Arion vulgaris; assembly: GCA_020796225.1. NCBI lineage: Eukaryota > Metazoa > Mollusca > Gastropoda > Stylommatophora > Arionidae > Arion > Arion vulgaris. Next base: position 9,358,385 of record CM036775.1, read on the forward strand.
GGAAAAACAGATTTTCACGCAAAAATCAGTTTCAGAGATGAAACTTCGTTTGAGTTGAAAGCGGACGAAAGAAAAAAAAAAAAAACTATGAGAAACTAGCCGACCCCAATTCAGCTGGATGCAAAGCCAGGTGCAGAACACACCTTATAGACCAATTAAAAACTAATATACTTGTAAATGTGAGTGATAAGTTGCCGCCCAGTTTGAAAAACTTCCTGTGTTAACAAAATGGTGGTCCGCTTTTTCACTGCTATGGCTGTAGGTGCATTTTTGTATTATTGTTGTATGTAGAATATTTCGATTGAATTAAACCAAGCTTAAGATATGTCTTCATGCCGATGAGCTAAATGACTGCGGTATAGCCAGTCTTGAATTGAATCCCCAAGCTTAAGATATGTATGTGTGCCTATGAGCTGTATGACAGCGGTATAGCCAGTCTTGAATTGAACCAAGCTTAAGATATGTCTACGTACGGATGAGCTGTATGACTGTGGTATAGCCAGTCTTGAATTGAACCAAGCTTAAGATATGTCTACGTACGGATGAGCTGTATGACTGTGGTATAGCCAGTCTTGAATTGAACCAAGCTTAAGATATGTCTACGTACGAATGAGCTATATGACTGCGGTATAGCCAGTGTTGAACGAGGAAATGGATTCCCTGCCTCATAGCAGAGTTCATGCATGTTTGCAGGAATCTTTCGCAATTACTCAACAACGCTTTACAGTCAGATATTACACAGAATTTGTGTCGGAGACACAGCCAAAATGCAAACTAGGAGGTGTAAAAGTGGGCAATGTGCACAAAAACATGTTGAAGTGTGAACGACTGGGTCAGAAAAATGTACACATATGAGTAGACGCATCAGTCAACATCAAACTGTTGGAGATGTTGCGAAGGAGATTGGAGCACCTATCGACATGTCCAGGGTGTAAGGAACAAGAGGACCAGTACAAGAAACAATCTTATCCATTTAATGGGAGAAATATATTTCTGTTTAACAACAGTAAAATAGTAGCACTACTCAGTTTCTGCTACATTTTCTACCCAGATTTTTAGTTATTGGTTGCTAAACTGACGTCATTGCACTCCGGGCAGACCCATAGGTGCTCAGTCTCCCCAACAGATACCGAAGAGTATGCATACTGATGGTTCCTGTGGCTCGCTGATTAAACACACCTCTCACTCTGCCTCTCAGGCATCCAGTTCGACTTGAACAACGGGTAACTTCAAACTGCCTAAATCGCTGGATCGATTCAACATCGATTTTAGTGTCCTCATCCAGCAGACAATCGCGAAGAGACCGAAGAATATCCCCTTATCGATCTTCAACTCCCCAACAATCGATGCTGTTGATGCAAGCCTGTCCGCTCTCTCATTACCATAAACACCCGCATGCAGTATATCCACGTAAGCTGCTGGAGGTTAGAAACTTCTATAGACATCCACTCATACCGAAACCTGCCCTTCTGGATCTTGTGAAGCATCGACTGAGAGTCAGATACAACAACTGCCCCAGTAAATAAAGTATTTTTAGTATTTAAGCGGACAGTTTAAAATTGTTTTTAAAAAATGTAATTCTATGATATTTTAGCAAACTGTATTGCTATGTGCTGAAAAACATTCATGATGTGCAAAAATATGTATAATAAATATTTTTGACATAGTAAACAAACAAAATGGCACCTGTGTTTATTTATCCTGTTTGTTTGTGTTTGTTATTATTGACCATGTTAACCACTCTTTGTGATCTGTGTGGTTTTCTCGACAACATGTGTACGTTGTTTTCTTGTTTGATCCCTTACCGCCCGAGTGGTTACCGGGCCCAAATTTGGGGTGTAAAGAATAGAACCACTGTTACCTGCCATGCATGTGTCCGCTAGATGGTAATGCTAACCAAACAAATGCTTGGAGGAAACGGATGCACCAGGCCGTAAGGTGCATAACATGGTGCAACGACCCTCACAATGAGGAATGTGATAACGGATTCTACGGTCGCCAATCTGCCTAAGAGATTTAGCCACGCAGTAAGAATGTCAGACCTACCATCACGAGGGTAGCCAAAACTTAATGCGGGAAGAGGTCGACACAAATGGGGAAGCAGAAACTGTAGGAATTATATCCTACAGAACTGCCCCCAGTATGCAGACTTGAGAAGAAAGATTTGGCCCACTCACACCAGCGTCCAAGACAAACTGTATGGCGTGGCTGATAATCTGAGGCAGACGGCTGCCTTTATTAGAGAATCCGAAATCCCAATCTAGTGAGAACACAGAAGAAGATCCCTTACAGCATATAGAACAGGCACATCCTTGTGGCAATGAGAGAGCGGACAGTCTTGCTTCAACAGCATTGATTGTCGGGGAGTTAAGGATGGATAAGAGGGATGTTCTTCAGTCTCTTCACGACTGCCTGTTGGATGAAGACACTAAAATAGATGTTGAATCGATCCAGCAATTTAAGGTGTTTTGAGTTACCTGTTGTACAAGTAGAACTGGATGCCTGAGTGGCAGGGTGAGGAGTGTATTTAACCAGCGAGCCACAAGAACCATCAGTATGCATACCCTTTCATATCTGTTAGGGGAGACTGAGCACCTATGGGTCTGTACGGAGTGCAATGATGTCATTTCAGGTACCAACTGACCTGCTGCCTTTCAGGTCGGCTGGGGACAGCCAAACTTCCATGACGAATGGCTGACGGACAGTGAACCCAGTAAACACTGGCTAAAACCGGAAACATCGCCAAAGAATACGCACCAGAGCTCCAAATGGCGCTGAAGATGTGACGAAACCCAGCCATGCTAAGTCTGCATGAATTAGATTTCCACATGAGATTTATAATGGAATCTGGGCTGACGGAGAGTGAACCCAGTAAACACTGGCTAAAACCGGACACATCGCCAAAGGATAAGCACCAGAGCTCCAAATGACGCTGAAGATGTGACGAAACCCAGCCATGCTAAGTCTGCATGAATCAGATTTCCACATAAATGAGATTTATGGGGAAATCTAGTACATCAGTCTAAGGGTGATCGTGAGAGAGAGAGAGAGCGGTACCAACTGGACAGGCACAACTGAATGTCAGCCAAAGTATATGCATATTATCCAACAGTACACAAATTTGCAAGAGGAAGACCACGCAAAAGATGGAGCGATTGCATCAAGAACAGCCTTACGAATATGAATATCAGCTTACAAAGTGCCTTAAAACAAGCACACACAAGATCACTACGTTTCACCGCCAACACTTCTATAAAGAAGTCAATGGTGGAAGAGAAGAAGAAGACACAAATTTGTACAGATAGGTAACTAAGATTTTTACAAACAGACACACCCCCACTTTAAACTACCACATCTGGAGTTATACTGTAACATGGTATCAGATTTGATTGGTCATAGCGAGGCCGTCAGAGCTGACTTTTGCCCTATTTATTCTGTTCTCTTCACCTTTCAACTCCCAGCGGAACACAGTCTTTAACAAACTTCTTCCAGCTCTTCCTCTCTCTTGCCATCCCTTCTAACTCTTTCTATGTTTTACCCATACAATCTCTTCCTGACCTGACGCTGTGAGGCATACAGGATTCGAGAAAGAAAGAAAGAAAGACCCATACTATTAATATCAGCGTCCAGCTCTCTTTTCCAGATCAGGGTTGCCAGTTTGATCTTTTTTAAAGCCAGATTAAAGAAATTTAACTTTTTAAAAGATTGGTTGACTTCAAAAAAAGTTTTTGGGTATTTTGGCCGATTTCTGGCCTTTTTTCATATGCAAACTTTTTTCCCTAAAATGTGATAATTCTTAACAGCAAATTTTGTAAATATACTTAATATATGGTTTTTATTGGTTTTGGTTGGTATTGTTAACAAATATGCTTAGTACTAAAGATTTTGAAAGATTATGGAAATTTATATCACTTCATTTACACTTACCCCGCCTCTGAGCTATGAACTGTAGTCCTGTTATCTATTTTTTTCGTGTGGAATTATTGTAATTTCGCAAGGAATTTGTAACTATAGCGACAAAAATCAATATCAATTGGAGAAGACTTGTGTATAAGTCAAAGATCTTCTGGGGGACTGCCTAGAGTAGTTGATAGTAGCTCGGCCTGCTAGCTGTGAGACGTCTCATAGCTCGGGTTCGAACCTACTGTCCGGCATTTGTTCGAGTCCCCTGGTCTTACTCAGGACGATAACATGAGTACCTCTGAAGTCTGAGAAAATCTGCCTGTATGGCGAGGAATACTAATTACGAGTACATTGAGCACACGGCTGCCAGTGTAAAGTAATTTACAATGTGCCCAGCTGCTGCCATTGTAAGAAATTGGAAAAACAGATTTTCACGCAAAATCAGTTTCAGAGATGAAACTTCGTCTGAGTTGAAAGGACGAAAGAAAAAAGAAAAAGATCTTCTGATGAATCACAAAACGCTTATTGTAAGTTATACTACTGTACCTTCTGCCTAAAGTAGTGGCGTCGCTGCTCACGAAAAAACCGTCGCTGCTCACGAAAATCCGAAACACACAGAGGACTCTATCAACAGGACAGAATAAACTTCAAGTGGAGACAGCTCCTACTGCGTGTCAAAACTGAGCCCTATGATAATTTTAAACCAAGCATCAAGGCCTTTATTTGCAGAACTACCATTTCTGCACATTGTGGGAGAAAACATCAGTGCAAGAGAAAAACAATACAGAAGAATAATCTGTATTGATTAGAAAGAAGAAGTCCAATTTAAGAAAGGGATTTTTAACAGAGTTAAACTTTTTGGATTGGTGTTCTTCAACACGAGAAAATATGAACAGTTTTGAATGTCTCTGTTCACTGCTAACAACAGATGGAAAGAGTTGAAGGAAATTAAAAGAACAAACATGGCTTTACCAAAAATTGAACAACTAAAAACAGTATGGAATGGACTGATAAGAAACAAAGATCAGAATACTAAGAGCATGCATATTCACAGTGGCAACATATGGGTGTGAAGCATAGGCATTTAACAAGGCAGTGGAAAAATATATATGTGCTATTGAATATAAGTGTTGCAGAAGAGGCCTCCGTATATCATGGACAGAGAAGAGAACAAATAGGTATGTCCAGAAAGAACATAAGATCAACGAAGACTGGCTGATGCTACAAAAAAGAATAAGAAACGTGAGGTATTTGGGCAGATCTTCTTCTTCGAACGCTCCATATCGACCACTTGTTAACCACCCTGTGTGATTTGTATGTGATCTGAGCCTAAGAGCGATTGTTGTGCCAGTTACGCGCCTACAAGTAGACCAGCACATCCGATTTCTGTTACGCTTTTTATTTACTGGGTAGCTAGCCTACTCGTGCCTCTAGACATGCCTTGTAGGTCGCAGTGTTACTATATTGCCCCTGTGAACCCTGGCAACACACGGGCGACATGTCTGTCTAAGACTTTTACTAGGAATCCTCCGGACTGACAACGTATATTGAAATATTGGATTTTCAGCATGGCTACTCTTCGGTAAAGATCTCAGGATCCTCTGTGCTATGATGGACACAGCCGGGTATTCCGAGGGATATTACAAATTAAAGTGGTGTGCATGAAGAGCTGGCCTCTGCCAAGGTAACTGGGAAGGCCCGTTCTTTATTATCGAGAGATCTGAATAAGAGACTTTAAGGCGATGGACCATGGATGGATATATCAAATTAGGCAACGTCTTCCGGAGATAAACCTACTGAAGTCCGACTCTGACCCACTGCTTTAAGGACTGACGAAGTCAGACTACGGCATCTCGCTGATGCAAAACATATGAGATGAAAGCAGCAGCACATACACACCCCTCCTGTCAAGAGTTCTACATATATTATCGATATCTATCAAGACCATCAGTATACCAATCACATCGATGCTCGATGCATTGCTAGTGCTTTTAAAAATTGGTAGCATAAATTAACTATGCACCGGCTAAATTTGTTTGTGTCAACATTGTCGTGGCAGACGACACAAGATAGACTGACATTCGTTCTGATATCATCATCTAAAACTATGAAAAACTAAAGATATACTTAAAAAAACGATGTAAGTTTGAAATCTTGCCATATATGTTACCAGAGTTCTATTGAATGGAGCAGTTAATGTTGTTTTCAAAGCTAAGTGTCTCTATTTCAGTGGTCTGCTACCAGATGTGACTCGTGAGGTGGCTTGACACTTGACACCACTGACTGACGGTCGACAGTATTTTGTTATCATTTTAGGACCCTAATTATGATAATGATTAAAAAATCTCGACGGCTTCGTATATGCACACATTTTAAGATAACTACAAATGATATAATATTGGTAAGAATAGAAACGTGTTAAATATACATTTTAAACTGGTTAAAGTAAATGTCTGCAAAAATCTGATCACATTATTATGATTAGTAGCGGCGACTCTTCGTTCAGTAATTATAGTCCTAAACATCGATAGTTAACTTTTTGTGCCCAAAAGGTTTTTTTTCTGTCTAGCCACTGCCATTTTCAGAATATTTTATGTAAATTATACATACTAGTAACGTTTGCCTTTGGTCAATAACTTCTTTTCTGTGTTGTCTGCATAAATAAGTTAAGTATCAAAATGTTCAGGAGTGGATGGATAATTAGAATCAGTTCAGTTTTTGTGTTTACACACAAATTTGTTTTTATTCAAATAAATGAAACTAAGATAAACAAAACAATTTGACAAATCTACTTACTTCATTTTGTAGATGATAAATTTAGAATCTCATTGTTCTCAATGTTACATCCTGCAGAAATTGTTCCAAACATTTTGTATCTTCTCTCTCTCTCTCTCTCTCTCTCTCTCTCTCTCTCTCTCTCTCTCTTGTTTCACCTTGATTATGGCATAGGCCCTCAACCAACTTGTGCTAGTTCATGGCTGGTTGTATTTTGTAGCTGAAGTTTTATACTGTATAGGGTAACCAGCACAAAGCCAGGCCCTACCTTAGCCCCTCTTAGGACATATCATGTAGATTGCAGTATTATAGTTTGTTTCAAAATTCATGATCACACTAAGGTTTAATTTGTATGAAATCTACCTGATGGATAAAAGTAATTTTTAATGCAGTCTTATATACCCTATGACCTTACGAATTCATGTTTAACTAATTGGTAGGTAGCTTAGTTGATGCAAAAACGTTTTTGTTATATAACTTTGCATAAGCACAACAAAATGATAACCAAAGTTTAGAATTTACATTAATACAAAAAATGGTGGCGAATATTTGCAAAGGCGTATCCCTATTACATATTATAAAAAGAAAGGTGACATTGTGAACAAATGATACCTTCCACTTCTATAAACAAAAATAAATGTTGAGTACATACGCCAATGACAGTCGTTAGGATACATTGTGAACTGATTAATTCCACAGGATTCCCGATTTTGACTTTCACTGAATTGCATGTGGAACACGGAAATGCTAAGGTATAGACAAATTTGACAATCGTACTGTAAAACTTCGACAAGTATACCAAATCAACATCACTGTTATTTTAGTAATAACATATAATAAAAATCTTACAGAACTAAAGGTTTGGGTGGGCAAAAATACTTTTGGAAGGTCGCCACTGTTACCTATATAAAAATCTAAAAATCAAGAATTTACGTCAAGTGGATGATTTTATATCGATCGGTAAAGATGATCACGAATTTTGAAATAAACTATAGTATTCTTTGCTTCCCTTGTGGGCCCTGGCAACACACAGGCGAAATATATTTATCACAGTTACTAATCACCCCAAGAAATTATATGGCAATATAACTGTATGTTGTGCCCCCATTAGGCCCCTACAGCATGTTGGACATGCACATCCAAATTTCTGCCAAGGTGCATGCATATTAGTCTTCTTCACCTTTCAACTCCCAACGGAGTACACATCTTCAACATACTTCTTCCTCTCTCTTGCCATCCCTTCCAATTCTTTCCATTTTTTACCTATCCTTTTAATATTAGTCTCCAGCTCTCTTCTCCAGGTATGTCTAGGCCTTCACCTACTCCTCTTTCCCTGCAGGTTCCAAAACAGTGCCTGACTTGCAATGCATATTATCCAACAGAACACAAATTTGTATGAATGTGTAACTGTAAGATTTTATAAATAGAAAAACCCCACTTTTTTTTTTTTCCTGATCCAGAAGCTCTTCAGCCCGGTGCCATGAACATCGTAACTCTTCGTTCGATGCCACGAGCACCGTGAATCTGGGGAACCTGTGGCTTTTCTGCCAGCCCACGGAATTGAACCGCACACACAGAGGGCTATAAACCCCACTTTAAAGTACCACATATGGAGTTATACTGTAGCATGGTATCATTGGCCATTGGGAGGCAGTCAGAGCTGTTACATTCCATGATATAAATATAACTTACGCGGATATACTGTCCTGGGCATGCGGGTGTTTACGGTAATGAGAAGCGAACAGGCTTGCATCAACAGATTCGATTGTTGGGGAGTTGAAGATGGATAAGGGGGATATTCTTCGGTCTCTTTGCGACTCTCTGTTGGATGAGGACACTAAAATCGATGTTGAATCGATCAAGCGATTTAAGCAGTTTAGAGTTACCCGTTGTTCAAGTCGAACTGGATGTCTGAGAGGCAGAGTGAGAGGTGTGTTTAATCAGCGAGCCACAGGAACCATCAGTATGCATACTCTTTGATATCTGTTGGGGGAGACTGAGCATCTATGGGTCTGCCCGGAGTGCAATGATGTCAGTTTAGTAACCAATAACCAAACCAATAACCAAATATAACTGTCTGTACTGCCTGTAATAGCGAAACACATAATAACAAAGTACTGTAGTTTTACAAAATACAATAACAATACACAGCAACGTTTTGACCAAAAGGTCTCTATCAAACAAATGATACAACAGGATACAACTTGTATTGCTACCTGTAATAGGGTGGTGTAGGACAAGGGGGGTGGGGGACACGAACCTGTAGAATTAAATGGATGCATAGCTAGTTCAGTTGCGCAAACTGTTCAGGCTAAGATTTTTTCGTTATGCTCTTGACAGAAAAAACTCCTTGGCCTTAACGGAATTGGTCTGGTCTCCCAAACAGTAGCCTCCGCTCTAATCCATATAACTGTATATGTTCTTGTAATTTTCTCCAGTTACTTCAATTAAAATGGCACGCCTGCATGCATCATTGTGGTCAATTGTCATGGTCTTCTGTTATGCTATAGTCATTAGCCAGACTGTTTCTTCAAATGCAAACGACATTCATGGTGGTGTCCCTATGGGTGAAAGCAAGGCTACTTGTGATGATGCCGAGGTGAGTTGTTATACTACTATTATTACTATTTTCTGTGTTGTAGTTTGCACAGTATATTTTTTAAAATGTGAATAATTTCTGCACACATTATGTTTATTTTTATTATTATTATATTCCTCGCATCGTATATCGACATAGGACCTGCAAGAAATTTATCCATATCGATCTATCCTGTACAACTCTCTCAATCTCCTCTATGGATCCGAGACCCATATTTCTTGCCTCTCTTACTACAGTTAGTTTCAGGGCTTCCCTATGTCGTCCTTTCTTTCATGAACCCTTTGCCTCCCACTTCAATGCCTGCTTTGTGATTCTTTGATAATTTCTTCTCAGAGTATACCCAACCGTTCTATCCTGCGCAACTCGCTCAATCTCCTCTATGGATCTGAGACCGATATTTCCGCTCTGTTAGTAAAGTTCATTTTTAGGGTTTCCCAATTGTGTCCTTTCTTTCTTGAACCCTTTGACTCCCACTTCAATGCCTGCTTTATGATTCTTTATTCCTTTCTTCTCAGAGTCTGCCCGACATATCTCCATTTTCAATTTATCCATACCATTCTATCCTGGGCGACTCACTGAATCTCCTCTATGGATCTGAGACCCATATTTCTCACCTTTCTTAGTCAAGTTTATTTCAGGGTTTCCCTATGGTGTCTGTACTTTTATGAACCCTTTGCCTCCCACTTCAATGTCTGCTTTGTGATTCTTTGATAATTTCTTCTCAGAGTATGCCCAACATATCTCCATCTTCTCCTTCTTATAACAGTTGTTACTAGTGGTTGACCTAACATTTATCTGATTTCATCACTTCTTCTGAATTCGTTCACATTTTATGTTCATTATTTTTTACATAAATTATGTTTATCAACAGTTTATTTTATGTACTAAGAAAAAAGTATGTTAACGCTGAGCACCTATAGCAGTGTTGCTTATGGCACCTTTGTTAGCCAGTGTTGTTGTAGCTGATGTCATAGAAAGGTATTGTGGAAGGACTGATCTTATTCTTCTTCGAGCACTTTGTATCGACCACTTGTTGACCACTCTTTATGATTTGAATGTGATCTGAGCCTCACGATAGCGTTGTAGCCAGTAAGTTATGTGCCTACAAGTAGGCCAGCTCATCCGATTTCTGAGATGTTTTTATTTACTAGGGTAGTATCCCTAGGGCCTACATCAGTCGCCTCTACGACATTCATTGTAGGTTACAGTGGTACCATTCTTTGCTTCCTTTGCCCAGCACCACACGGGCGAAGTAACTGCAGTAATGGTCCCTTAGCTAAATGCAGTAGTGTCCCTTAACTAACTGCAATAATGGTCCCTTAGCTAAGTGCAGTAATGTCCCTTAACTAACTGCAGTAATGGTCCCTTAGTTAAGTGCAGTAATGTCCCTTAACTAACTGCAGTAATGGTCCCTTAGTTAAGTGCAGTAATGTCCCTTACCTAACTGCAATAATGGTTCCTTGATTAACTTCTGTGGATGTCTTTACTTTAACAACGATAGTGGTTCATTCATTCACTTTATTAGTGGTGGTTACTTCGTTAAATGATTCACTACGGAGTTCTTTTGATTTTTTTCGCTCTGGACGGAATTATTTTTTAGCTTCAAAATATTGCACACATACTTTAGCTAATCTAAAATATGGTTTCTAAACATGATTTATAGGTGAACTTATACAGGAGAGCCGCGGTAGCATAGTTGTTAGTGAACTCGCTTCTCGGGGCTGGTGGTCTGGGTTCAACTCCCGCAGCGAGCGTGGAATTTTTCCCACCGCGACGGCTCTCAGGTCGACCCAGCCTCAACTGGGTACCAGACATGCTCTGGGAAAGTAAAGGCGGCCGGTGTGATGCTGACCACACCACCCATCGTGTGCTGACGGTCAATGAAAAATACAGGCCTAACACTGTATTGCCCTATATACCACGAGGTATGAAAGGGTTCCTTTACTTTTCCTTTACTTACTTATTATACAGGGTGTTCAAGATAAAAGCATCCCCATTGACAAATTAAAAGTGGTCAGGTACACATTGCGTTCTGTCTATACTATTTAAACCAGTTCTGGCTCGCTTGTCCTTCGTCACATTTGTTCATCGCCCCTTCCCGCATCATAATTACACACCACAAAAAGACTTGCTCACTTGACCTTTACTACGTCATAATTGAACCGTCTCATTTTCATAAACATATGCCAGATTAGTTCACTTGACCGGGCTACTTTTATCTTGAACACCCTGTATATCAAATTAAAGATAAATGAATGTACTTTCACAAAATATTTATTGTATCCGAAAATATAATGTGTTGACTATGCATGAAAAATATTAGCATGAATTAAAAAAACTAATGCAATTGTGAGAACGAAAAACCCACTTACCAAAAGCCTTGATGAACAATATGTTGAATACATCTAATTGCCCTCTTTATATATGTAATCCATTTATGAATACACAAATACTAAGAAAATAGTGAAGGAATGTATGGTTTATTAACTGTTCACAAACTAGCATCATGACCATTCATACAAATCTCTAGTTTTTTACAGACATAGGGTATCCTAGAATTAATGGTAAACTTCGTTTCACTTCTAATTATAACATAAGCCATGACGATATGTATTTGTTATCGTTTACACATCACATTTAGGTATTTTCCGGTTTATATAAAATTCCTATCGGAACTTAAAGTAATTTAAACTCAACGAAATAGTAAAAGTCTTCTGAGTGACGCGTCGTCCATGTGATAAGATATAACTTGACTTATTCCTCTCCGCTCCTCGTGGAGCATAGGGCCTCAACAGTTGTTCACACTCTTCTCGGTCTCCCTGGATAGTTGAGCACTCTTCACTTCCTCAAGAAGACTTCATCTCCAGGTCTGTTTAGGGTGTCCTCTTTTTCATTTTCCTTGTGGGTTCCACTCAAGTGCTTGTCTAGTGACACTTTACTGTGTCTTCCTTAGGGTATGCCCGACCCACCATTTTATCCTCTTGATCTGGGTCATCATGGTCCGGTTCATATCCACAGTTTGGTGTTTGCAACTTTATCATACCATCTCAGTCTCTCTCTCTGCAATCCCGCCTAGACAGATGAACCAAATTTTATCATGAATTTTACTGTTGCTTTTAGGGCCTCAGTACAGCTTTCGCTGAAGCTCTGTGTTATCGGGCCACATTTCTTTTCTCAGGGCTGCTAACAGCTGGCAGTCTTGCAGTATGTGCTCTGCGTCATGTCCGCCTTTTCACAATGGCACAGGCTAGTTGTGCCAATTCTGAATTTGTTAAACATGTGGGCTCGGAGTCTGTTATGGCTGGTACAGAGGCGGAATATGGCAACTTGTTCACTACGGGACAGACCATAGTACGCATCACTGCTGTTTTGTTGTGGGTGTTCTTTTAACCATTTTTTATTGTACTGCCAACCGATGGTTGTCCTGGCCTCTTCATAGCTAATCTCGTGATCAGTCTGCAGTAGTCGCCCTCCTACCTTTGCTAGCCTGTCTGCTTCCTCATTGCCGCTTATGTTACAGTGTGATATACCATCTCAGTCTGAGAATCCCTCTAAGACATCCGTTGACAAAGGTCTGAATGGGATAAGTATATATTTACACTCAAATTTTGCGTTGTAGAGAATCAGTTAACTGCAGTCTTCATTTGCTGTAGTTGTTCTGTTAGTAGAGTGAGGGGTACTATTTTTCCTTCCCAATATGGAGCCCAAAAATCCCCACATGGACAGTTAGTAGCTGTTTTGTCTGGACATGTTAAATAATAGGAAAGAAATGATTAAAAGTGAATAGACAATCCAACACAGTATGACAGCCAACATTATTCTTCTTCATAAAAGACATCAGAAAAAAGAGAATTGTGAGGTTTTCAAAGAGTTCAAGATGAAGATGCACAAAGAATACCATGTAGTGATCTTATGAAGGTAATGTAGATGTTTCATTTCTCACATTCCGATGAACAATGGAGGTTTACGTTATACAATAATCTATTCCATAATTTCTATACACATTGACCTATTTATTTTGCTTCTAACCTGGACTAACTGTAGAGCGGTGTTAGATGTTTATTTATTAACCATTTTTGTAATATTTCTAATGAGCTCCAGCAGCTGCTACAGAGTTCGTGCACTGTCATCTGGTCCTCCAGCAGATCATTTTGTTTTTGTTTTCTTTAATCCTATTTTGCCTCACAGCCTATCAGGATAAGAAGTGATTTCTAGAATGGGCTTTTGTGTGCGCTTCATAAATAGTCTTCTTCTTCTGCATTCTCACTAGATTGGGATTTTGGATTCTCTAATAAAGGCAGCCGTCTGCCTCAGATTATCAGTCACACAATAGAGTTTGTCTTGGATGCTAGTGTAAGTGGGGCACCTCTTTTTTCTCAAGTCTGCATACTGGGGGCAGTTCTGTAGGATATAATTCCTATGATTTCTGCTTCCCTGTTTGTGCCAACCTCTTCCCGCAGTAAGTTTTGGCCACTCTCGTGATGGTAGGTCTGACATTCTTACTGCGTGGCTAAATCTCCGAGGCAGATTGGCGACCGTAGAATCCGTTATCCCATTCCTCATTGTGCGGGGTCGTTGCACCATGTTATGCACCTTACGGCCTGGTGCATCCGTTTTCTGCAAGCATTTGTTTTGGATTAGCATTCCATAGCGGACACGTGCATCCGATTTCAGTCAAACCTCCTTAGTCCCCTGTTATGACATGTGTGGCAGGTAACAGTGGTTCTATTCTTTACACCCCAAATTTGGGCCCGGTAACCACTCGGGCGATAAATAGTCTAAAGCCGAAGTTTTGACCTCACTGCACTGGGTTTTACCCCATATGGCTCGGTGCCTCTCCGCAGAAATGGCACACCACCTGTCGAGAGTATCGCACAAAGCACAAACTCCATAGCTCCTGCAACAATCCTTGGAGGTCTCTGGAAAAAATACACCTGTGAACAGAATGGTGCGGTCGTGCAAGGTGAAAGGTTAACAAGTTAGCCATAGAGCGCCCCCATTTTTATTTCTATAATATTTCTGAGTTCCTTCTTTTGCGTGGACAACCTTTTGTTTTGTATCCACTATCAGAATAGCATTGCTCTTTGAGGCACACTAACCGTCTGAACTACTTAATGTGTTGTTTCTTGATGAAGTTAGTACTGATGTTGTATCCACGTTTTTCCTGGTATCTTCATTTCTAAACCGGTCTCTTCTTGTTATTTCTAGCATTCCGCTTAGACACTTCATCTCAGTCGTGGCTAGTTTTCTTCTATCATTTGATATCAGCGTCCAGGTTTGGCACTTCTTCTTCTCCGAACGCTCCATATTGACCACTTGTCAACCACTCTGTGTGATTTGTGTGTGATCTGAGCCTAAGAGCGATTGTACGTTGTGTCAATTATGCACCTACAAGTAGGTCAGCACATCCGATTTCTGCGCTGCTTTTTATTTACTAGGGTAGCCTACATCAGTCGCCTCTTACGACATGCATTGTAGGTCGCAGTGGTACTATTCTTTGCTTCCTTGGGTCCCGGCACCACACAGGTGGGTTTGGCACTGATAGTATAATGTTGAGAGAAAGATTGTGCTGAACAATGATCTTTAAGTGTTCATGGTGACATGTTTGCATTTCAAAATTGCTGCACAGGTTCCTGAAACGCATTAAGGATAGGTATTGGGAGTTGAGAGACACCTCAGTGCATTCTTACTTGGATCATCATAATAATAATAATTCCTCTCGTACCTTATACGTTACATAGGGCCTGCAAGTAATTTCTCCACACCACTCTATCCTGGGCAACTCGCTCAATTTCCTCCATGGAACTGAGACCGATATTTTCTGCCTCTCTCAGCAAAGTTCGTTTCAGGGTCTCCTTGGGTCTACCTCTCTTTCTTGAACCCTTTGCATCTAACTTCAATGCCTGCTTTGATATTCGTTGATCATTTCTCCTCAAGGTGTGTCCAACATATCTCCATCTTCTCTTTCTTATAACAGTTGTCACTAGTGGTTGACCAGACATGTCCTGAATTCATCACTTCTCCTGAATTCGTTCCATTTTATATTCATTATTTTTCACAGACATCTATTTTCAAATGCATTCAAACTTGGATCATATATGAAAGGAAAATCGAGACATATCCTTTATAGCACTTAACCATCAATCACAGTAAACTAGTTGATTTTCTAGTCACCATTTATATGTTCAGTAGTTTGCTATTGATTTCTGATCAGCGAGGGCTATTTTTACCGTTTATAAAACTCAAGGGAACAAATTTGCTTTCAAACTGCCTGCTACAGAGTTTGAACCAGGTACACTTGGGTTGTGATCGAGCTCACTACCTCTAAGCCACAGACCCCAAATATCCCACTAAATTGACCTCGACTTCCTTTCTAGTAACCTTTAACCCACCCAACTCCCGCATGCATGTAACCACAACCCCCAGCTTATTTGGAAGTTCTCTAAAATTATCCAACTCACAACATGTGACTCTTACATTCCACCATTGTTAAATTAAAACTAATTCATTTTAAAAACAACACAACACATGAAAACGAGACTATATTAGGTCAGAAACTCACACCCGAGTGGTTACCGGGCCCAAATTTGGGGTGTAAAGAATAGAACCATTACTACCTGCGTTTAGGGGCCTACCAAACCAATATGCAACATATACACGTTCTTGGCAAAGATCAAACATATCACAAAGAGTGATTAAAATTGGTAGTAAAGAATGAACGCAAAGAAGAAGAGATCAGAAACAATATTTAACACTAAGAAATATCAGTATTTTTAAGGGGGCCTAAGTGGTTACGCCATTGCTTTGAACTCTGAAGGTTGTGGATTCAAATCCGGGCTTCGCTGTTATGTTAATGGGTGTATTTTTCTAGAGGCCCCCAGGACTGTTGTCGGAGCTACAGAGTTCATGCTTTGTGTAATGCTCTCGGCAGATGGCGTGCTACAGAGTTCATGCTTTGTGCAATGCTCTCGGCAGATGGCGTGCTACAGAGTTCATGCTTTGTGCAATGCTCTCGGCAGATGGCGTGCCATTTATGCAGAGAGAGAGGGACCGAGCCATATGGGGTAAATCCTGGTGCAATGAAGTCAGTCCTTCGGCATTAGACCCTTTAGTATTAGTATCTTATCTTATCTTAACCACATTTGCAGTTGGAGAGCCTAAGTGGTTACGCCATTGCTTTGAACTCTGAAGGTTGTGGATTCAAATCCGGGCTTCGCTGTTATGTTAATGGGTGTATTTTTCTAGAGGCCCCCAGGACTGTTGTCGAGCTACAGAGTTCATGCTTTGTGTAATGCTCGGCAGATGGCGTCAGAGTTCATGCTTTGTGTAATGCTCTCGGCAGATGGCGTGCCATTTATGCAGAGAGAGAGGGACCGAGCCATATGGGGTAAATCCTGGTGCAATGAAGTCAGTCCTTCGGCATTAGACCCTTTAGTATTAGTATCTTATCTTATCTTAACCACATTTGCCGTGCAGCGTCGTGGGGGAGAGTTAGTTTTCTATCTTGTGCCAGGTGTGTTGTGCTTGACGTTGTCAGTCCATGCTTTCGCAGGACTCTGAGATGTTATCTATCCATCGTGTTCTTGGCCTGCCTCTGTTCTGCGCCTGAGTGTCGATTATTATAGGCACGTGATGGTAGTAAATGTGGTTCTATTCTCATTAGATGGCCGAACCACTTGATTCTTTGCTTCTCGATGTACTGTATGCATGGTATAGTACCAACGATGCTTCTGATATTCTCGTTTCTCACTCTATCTCTCATTGTAATGTTGACAGCTTTACGTAGACCTCATTTCACATGTTGTAATCTTTCTTTCTTGTGTCTTAGTCAGGGGCCATGTTTGGCATTGATAGCAGAGAGTTGGAATAAATATGCAGTTTATCAGTTGTCGTTTGACTGCCATGTTAATGCTTGGATGTTTTAATAATGGTGACAGTTGGTATGTCACTGTTAGTATGTCACTGTTAGTATTAGTAACACTAATGAATATCAGTATTTTTAACACTTTTCATCAATAAATAATCATGGACTTACAGAGTTGTATCAAAGAGTAATAAAGCTTGCAGTGTTCTATCAAATATCTGTCAAAGACAGCCCACTCTAACACAAATTTCTGAGTTGCCTACTAAGCGCTACATGAGCTTATATTATAAGAAGCTGTTCTGCAACAAACACTCTATTAATCAAAGATATTTTTGCTTTTATTTATTTATATTATACATTTTGTTTTCTCTTTTATTATAAATTTGTTTTCTTTCTTTTTCCATATAAGTTATGTTTTTCTTCTCTAGCTAGTTTTATTTCCTTCCATTTTCCATATAAATTATGTTTCTTCTTCCCGATTTCAGTTTTATTTTCTTCCATTTTCCATATATAATTTATGTTTTTTTCTTCTCCTAGCTAGTTTTATTTCCTTCCATTTTCCATATATAAATTATGTTTCTTCTTCCCGATTTCAGTTTTATTTTCTTCCATTTTCCATATATAAATTATGTTTTTTCTTCCCGATTCCAGTTTTATTTTCTTCCATTTTCCATATATAATTTATGTTTTTTCTTCTGTAGCTAGTTTTATTTCTTTCTTTTTCCATATAAATTATGTTTTTCTTCCCATTCCAGTTTTATTTTCTTCCATTTTCCATATATAAAATATGTTTTTTCTTCCCCATTCCAGTTTTATTTTCTTACATTTTCCATATATAAATTATGTTTTTTCTTCCCCATTCCAGTTTTATTTGCTTCCATTTTCCATATCTAAATTGTGCTTTTTCTTCCCTATTCCAGTTTTATTTGCTTCCATTTTCCATATCTAAATTGTGCTTTTTCTTCCCTATTCCAGTTTTATTTTCTTCCATTTTCCATATATAAGTTGTGCTTTTTCTTCCCCATTCCAGTTTTATTTTCTTCCATTTTCCATATATAAATTATGTTTTTTCTTCCCCATTCCAGTTTTATTTTCTTCCATTTTCCATATATAAAATATGTTTTTTCTTCCCATTCAGTTTTATTTTCTTACTTTTTCCATATATAAATTATGTTTTTCTTCCCCATTCCAGTTTTATTTGCTTCCATTTTCCATATCTAAATTGTGCTTTTTCTTCCCTATTCCAGTTTTATTTTCTTCCATTTTCCATATATAAGTTGTGCTTTTTCTTCCCCATTCCAGTTTTATTTTCTTCCACTTTCCATATATAAATTATATTTTTTCTTCTCCTAGTCAGTTTTATTTTCTTCTTTTTTCCATATAAATTATGTTTTTCTTTTCCTGCAGCCAGTTTTATTTTGTCTGTTTTAAATAAAGTTTATGTTTCTCACAAATTGTATTCTTTTCCCTTTGATATAAATTGTAGTTTTTGTTTCTATTTTAAAATATATTTATAGTTTCTGTCATTCCTCATTAAAATATTGTAATTGAAAGTTTTATAGTTTTAAAAATAAATTAATAATTTTCAATTCAAATGTTGTATCAATCCTAACTTATGCCAGAGAGAATTGGAAAATGACTAAAGATATAGAAAGTAAGTTGAATGCATTTGAAAATAGATGTCTACAAAAATAATGAACATAAATGCGCGTAGTCAGGAGAACTATGCACTAAGGCACCAAGAAAATTTTACAGAAGCATTAAGGCAATGAGGCTAAGAGAAGAACAATTCAATCCAGTCACCATTATAAATAACAAGTCTAGGAAACCTCTTACCAACAGCAAAGATATTAAAGACAGATGGAAAGAATATTTTACGGAACTGTTAAACTGCCAAACACAAGGTACAGAAACATTTCAATTGAAACATGGAAAATACCAACAATTGAATATCTTAGAATCCGAAGTTGAAATGGCACTAAATCAAAGCAAAAGAAGGAAGGCAGCAGGGATAGATGGTATAACAACAGAAATGTTACTTACGTGTAAGACAACAGCAATAACATGGCTGACCAGAATTTTAACATAGCCTGGGAGGCACAAGAGGTTCCAGATGACTGGCAGAGAGCTATTATAGTCCCAATATGGAAGAACAAAGGAGACAAAAGAGAATGTGAAACATACAGGGTATCTCTCTTTTGAGCCAAATGGGAAAAAATGTTTGCAAAAATATTGGAGCGAAGAGCAAGACATATATTAGAGCCCCAGTTAAGCAATAGCCAGTTTGGGTTTAGGAGGGTAAGAGCTGCACAGACGCAATATTTACACTAAGACAGATCTGCTAACAAACAATTGAATACAATCAAAGTAAACAGCTTATATTTATAGACCAAGAAAAGGCATTTGATAGAGTAAACAGGTGCAAACTATGGAAGATCCTTGAAGAATATGGCGTCCAAGGACAACTATTAGGTAACATCATGGCCTTATATCAAGATAGCCAGAGTACAGTAAGAACTACAGAAGGAATGACCGACTGGTTCTCCATTACATCAGGTGTTAGACAAGGTTGTGTCCTTTCACCACTACTCTTTATCGCATATATGGATAAAATAACTCAAGAGTCAAATTCAGATAATGATGAAATAAATGAACTGCTTTTGCAGATGATCAGTGCCTGATACATCAAAATGAACAAGATCTACAACATCATATTGACACTTTGAACAATAATTGTGTGAAACATGACATGAAAATCAACAACACTAAAACAGAAATAATGAATATGGAAGAAAACATAATAATCTAGACATCCATGTCAATGGCACTAAAATAAACCAAGTGAAAGAATTCAAATACCTCGGAAGCATATTCACAGAAGACGGAAAACTAGATAGAGAGATAGAGGCTAGAGTACAAAAGCAAATGCTGTAACCTACCAGCTAGCCCCATTGTTAAGGCACCCAAAAATTTCACAGGCAGCTAAGAAACAAATGATCAACAGCATTTTTATACCTACTTTGTGTTACCAGAGCCAAACATGGACATTGAGCAAAGCGCAGTCACAAAAATAACTACATGTGAAATACGTTGCCTGAGAAAAGTTACCAACAACACAAGAAAAGACAGAATCACCAACATCAGCATAAGAAAGAAAGTTGGCACAAAACCGTGCTTGAATTATATAGATAAACAAAGAATGAAGTGGTTTGGCCACTTAATAAGAATGCATCCAAACTCCACAGTATACAGAGTCTTCTACAACAGAACATCGGGAAAGAAGGCAAGAGGAAGACCACGGAAAAGATGGTTAGATGGCGTAGCAGAATCCTGTGAAAGAGCAAAGATAACAATCACACAAGCCACCAGAACAGCGAAGACAAAAACAGAAAACCACGACACTGGGCAACAACCCGGTAGCAGTGTGACGACAAAAGAAGAAGAAGAAGAAGTCAGGAGAAGTGATGAAATCAGAAAAATATCATCTCCTTTGACTTCCATATATTACTCAATGCAATGTCATTCTGGAATTAGTTACACAGGAAACATTTCACAGTTGTTAGCATTTCGTGTGATTTTCATTGGCACAGGAACGGAGCAATTATGGGGTGACCTGTTGCAGTGAAGTTGGAACCGTACTTATGAACTATGAACTCAATGCAATAAAGTTTCACCTTACTTTTTGGTATTCTTATCTTGACATCTTTGTTTGTTACAATTTCTTTATTTGCAGGACAACATAGAGCTTGATTGGAATCGTAATTCTTCAGTAGAGTACACATGTACAGAAAATACACATCAGATGGTTTGTATGATTGATGCACATATATATATACCTTCTGTCTGTCACTTTGTTTTCTACAAGATAGTATTGTTTTGAAGACAACACTAAATAAACACGGATATAACCCAACAAGGGCGACTCATCTGAGCCTGGAATCCAAATTAAAACTCTACACCCCCAAATGCTTAACGCAAGAGTAGACAACCAATTCCATCATCCACCTGGGAAAGCCAATATACAATAGGTGGTAGGAAATCTTTTCTCATACTGTGAGGTGGCAGATAGCAAAGTTCGCCCAGTGGTTACGGGCCCAAATTGGGGTATAAAGAATAGAACCACTGTTACCTGCCACGTTTGTCATAAGAGGCGACTAAGGAGGTTGGGTGTGGGGCTAGCTGCCCCACACTGTAAAAAAAACACTAGATGGCTACAGAAAGGAGAGCGAACCGAGTAAATGCTGGCTGAAACCGGACACATCACCGAAGGATACGCACCAGAGCTCCAAATGGTGCTGAAGATGTGACGCAAAACACACCAATGTTAAGGCTGCATGAATCAGATTTCCACATGAATAGAATTTATGGGGAGATCTGGTACATCGATCTGGGCGGTGATTGCGCCGAGAGAGAGAGATAACAAAGTTGATAACATGCAGCCCTAGTGACCATGTTTGAGGAAAGTCTGAGGTTCAAGTCCAGTTTAGGTAAAATATATTCCCAGTGAGCACACAGTACCCGACTGGACTACAGAAAACTTATATTCTTTACTTGGGGGATCTTCTTCTTCTTCTGCATTCTCACTAGATTGGAATTTCGGATCTCTAATAAAGGCAGCCGTCTGCCACAGATTATCAGCCACGCCATACAGTTTGTCTTGGACGCTGGTGTGAGTGGGCCACCTCTTTCTTCTCAAGTCTGCATATTGGGGGCAGTTCTGTAGGATATAATTCCTATGGTTTCTGCTTCCCCATTTATGCGACCTCTTCCCGAGTAAGTTTTGGCTACCCTTGTGATGGTAGGTCTGAAATCTCCGAGGCAGATTGGCGACCGTAGAATCCGTTATCCCATTCCTCATTGTGAGAGATCGTTGCACCATGTTATGCGCCTTACGGCCTGGTGCATTCGTTTTCTGCAAGCATTTGTTTGGTTAGCATTCCCTAGCGGACACATGCATCCGATTTCAGCCAAAACTCCTTAGTTGCCTCTTACGACATGCGTGGCAGGCAACAGTGGTTCTATTCTTTACATCCCAAATTTGGGCCCGGTAACCACTTGGGCGACTTGGAGGATCTAAGTTCAAGTACTTCTGCAGCGAAGAGTACACCTCACCTGAATGGCAAGGGACACTGGTGATAAGGAAAGCAAGATACTTTGAAAAAAAAGAGCTATCATGGACAGTGAAAAACCTAAACCATCCAACGATGACTACCACACACTTGACAGACAAGGACAGACTATCATCTTCCGACTCAGGATAGATCATAACAGACTGTACAAACACCTACACTGGCTACAATTATCCCCATGTCCTCTGTGCCCCTGTGGCACCGCTAAACAAACCACAGAACATGTCCTGCAAGACTGTCCCTGTATGTCCTCCCTAGAAAGGAATGCTGGCCCTACAATACAACACTGCACTCAAAACTACATGGCACCAGAGATGAGCTCCAGACAACAGTCGACTTCATCATAAGAATGCGTCTAAGGGTATAATCATCAAAATAATGATGCTAAAGAAGAAGAAGAAGGAAAGCAAGCATTATTGCAAAATAAGTAAGAGGAGCCATATCTCCATGACTACACCTGAATTCAAAGCAGACATGCCCGTGTGTTGCCAGAGCTCACAGGGGGAGCAAAGAATAGTAATACTGTGACCTACAAGGCATGTCGTAAGAAACAACTGAGGTAAGGGTCTAGGGAAGCTACCCTAGTAAATCTTCTTCTTTGCGTTCGTTCTTACGACCAATTTTAATCACTCTTTGTGATATATTTGACCTTTGCCAAGAACGTGTATACGTTGCACACTGGTTTGGTAGGCCCCTAAACGCATAGACTTCTACACGTTTAGGACATGTGCATCCGATTTCAGCCAAACCTCATAGTCGCCTCTTACAACATGCGTGGCAGGTAACAGTGGTTATATTCTTTACACCCCAAATTTGGACCCAGGTAACCACTCGGGCACCCTAGTAAATAAAAAGCATCACAGAAATTGTATGTGTTGACCTACTTGTAGGTGCATAACTGGCACAATGTACAATCACACTTAAACTCAAATCACATACAAATCACACAGAGTGGTTAACAAGTGGTCGATATGGAGCATTCGAAGAAGAAGAAGAAAGCAGGAAAAAGGTTGTAATTCAAGCGAACCAAAAAAAAGGAGGACAAACAAAAATGAAATGAAAGCGGATGAAAAAAAAAAAAATTAAACAAGGGACAAATAATTTTTAAAAAATGTAAAATGTAAATCTACTAATGATCTAACTAATAAAATATTCCTTTTATTTGTCTCCTTCTCCAGTCTGAAGTTAATCTTCATTACTTCCACTGTGACAAATATGCTCAGAGGGTGAGTAGATAACAGATGGGTTGAATGTTTGAAGGAAGAAATATCATCAACAACGACAGCAATAGCAACAATGACAGCAACAACAACAATGACAGCAACAACAACAACACTAATGCTATGTTTCTATCTTTCTATTTTTTTCTATTCATTTATTTTCTCTTACTTTCTGTATATGTTTATAAAGAGCATCATCATCATCAGGTGCTGTGCCGGCTGCCGTAAGCCATCATGGATCTCCACAAATCTCTGTCTCTTGTGTTTGCTATCATCTCAGATGTTAACACTCTTCCATGCCATGACGTCAGGCTATCCAAAATTTTCGCTCTCTTTCTTTCTCTGTTTTGTCTACCCTCAATTTTACCAGTTGTCACAATGTGTTGTAAACCTACCCTCCTCATCACATGTCAGAAAAATGATGACTGCCTCTTTCTTATATTGATGATAAGCTTCCTCTGTGTCTTAACCTCATTCAACACCTCCACATTCGTCATTTTAGCAGTCCATGGGCTTCTCATCATTCTTCTGTAAAACCATATCTCTGTGTCTTGGTCTCATTCAATACCTCCACATTAGTCATTTTAGCAGTCCATGGGATTCTCATCATTCTTCTGTAAAACCACATCTCAGTGGCTCTCAGAGACTTTAAAAAGAACAAGTCTCTTAATCAACGACTTTTCTTCTTTCAAAGGTTGGGAAGGTGGAGGAAGGGGGGTATGGGGTCAATGTATGATTCATAGACTGACTCATTACATTGCCCTCTGACTCGTTTGATTACTCATTGTACCACTGACTCAACCACTCCCATTTCTGACTCAACAAATAGGACATTGTCTAACTCACTTACTAGATCCGCCACTGACATTCACTTATTCACTGATTAGATCACATGCTGACATATTCACTGACTCAGCCACTCAATAATTAGCTCACTGTGTCTCTCACACACTCAACCGCTCACTAATTCACTTACTCAACCGCTCACTAATTCACTTACTCAACCGCTCACTAATTCACTCAACCGCTCACTAAATCACTTACTCAACCGCTCACTCAACCACTACTCAGTATGTCACTCACTCATAGTGTAACTATGCCACCAACTCACTATGTCACTCACTCATGTCATTCTCTCACAGTGTTACTTACCCACTCATAGCATTCCTCACAATGTCAATCACTCATGATGCTATTCACCCACTCATGATGTCACCACTCATAATGTCACCATTCATAATGTCACCACTCATGATATCACCACTCACAATGTCACCACTCACAGTGTCACCACTCACGATATTCCTCACAATGTTAATCACACACTCAAGTTACTCACCCACTCATGATGTCACTCACCCATACATGATGCAACCACTCACAGTGTTCCTCACAATGTTAATCACACACTTAAGTTACTCACCCACTCATGATGTCACTCACCCATGCATGATGTTACTAACATTGTTACTCACCCACTCAAAATGTAACTCACTCACTAAGAAGACTCTGTTGTACCACCAGCACTAACCATCCTCATCCTACCCGCTTTGTTTGCAGCCCCTGCACATTTGTTACCCAGAAGTTATCGACTATACAGAGGATATACCCACCAGGTAACTCTCTGACTTGCTTCTTTATACTTCATTAGAGTACAGTCCCCTGTCTCCAAGTGTAACATCCCACTGTATCTGTGTCATTGTTTAGTATAGTGGTTCTCAACCTGGGAGCGTGCCTCCCAGGGAGGTTTGAGGTAGTGTCAGGGTGGCAGAAATATTATGAACATTTTGTGGACTTCATATTTTAATAAGTTTTTTTAATACTAATTTTGAATTCAGTAGAAGTGATGAAATCAGAGAAATGTCTGGTCAACCACTAGTAACAGCTGTTGTAAGAGGAGAATATGGAGATATGTTGGACACACCTTGAGAAAAAATGATCAAAGAATATCAAAGCAGGCATTGAAGTGGGATGCAGAGGGTTCAAGAAATAGAGGATGAACTAAGGAGACCATGAAACGAACTTTGCTGAGAGAGGCAGGAAATATCAGTCTCAGTTCCATGGAGGAGATTGAACGAGTTGCCCAAGATAGAATGGTATGGAGAAATTGCCCTAAGTAAGGTATAACTGATCGAGAGGAATTAGTATTATTATTATACTAATTTGTTTTTTCCACTTAAAATACATTTTTTTTCCATTAAAACTTAAAGTTCAAAATTTCCTGACAAAATAAGAAAGAATTGATTTTTGACTCCTGTTTATATTTTACTCGAATTTCTTGTCAAAAATTAGGTTTTTTTTAATGTTAATATTTCTCACTGTCAATGTTATTGTGTTTAGGGGACAGTTTAGTTTAGTTTAGTCGTCGGATAACCATCACTGCACGTCGAACAAATTAGTCCATAAGTGCTCCGATCTCTCCCTCAGTATGTCCATCAGCGTGTGATGACTAACGACACCGGTTCTTTGTTGGTTTACATTTCTTCTTTGTCTGCCAGCATAGCGTTCTTGTCGAGCTACACCACGCTTAACTTTGAGTTCTTGCAGTCTGGTTAGTGTTTTGGATTCACCGCTATTACGTGAATTAATAGGGGACAGTGCTGTTATAAAGCTCAGAGTGAGAAAAAATTTTTCCTGCTTGTTCTTTGGAAATCATAATTATTTCAAAGGGAAGGGGGTGCCTGGTGTGAGAGAAAAAAAGAGAGGCTTGGAAATCTTACCCCATCTTAAAGGAGGTACCTGCTGAAAAAGGTTGAGAACCACTGGTTTAGTAGAGTTCACCTCACTGCACTGGGACACACCCACCAAGTAACTCAGACTCTATTCTTTCTACTTTATTAGAGTACAGTCCCCTGTAGCTAGCCATTATCATTATCATCATCCTCACTATTCCTCGAGAGCCGCTGTAGCGCAGTTGTTAGTGAACTCACTTGGCAAGGCTGGTGGTCTGGGTTCAGCTCCCGCAATGTGCGTGGAATTTTCTAGACCACGGCGGCTCTCAGGTCGACCCAGCCTCAACAGGGTACCAGACATGCTCTGGGAAGTAAAGGCGGCCGGCGTGATGCTGACCACATCACCCACTGTGTGCCGATGGTCAATGAAAATACAGGCCTAACACTGTATTGACCTATATACCATGAGGTATGAAAGGGTTCCTTTATTTTTTACTTTTACACTATTCCTCTTCTATTTCCAGTGGTCGTCACAGACCATTATGGCCGAAATATGGAGAGTACACATATGTTCCTGTACAGAGATGGCTTCATAGCTTGGAGGTCAGTCTATTTGTTTTCTTTAGTGTTTGTCATCATCATCACCATCACCACCACCTTCTTCTTCTTCTTCTCCACCCACCATCCATCATCATCACCACCACCACCACCTTCTCCTCCTCCACACACCAACCAACCAACTGACCACCACCCAACCCTCACCTTCCTCCTACTCTTCGTAGTGGTGATGGTTGTAACAGAGGAGCCACCCAAAGGGACACAAGGAAGATAAAAAAAAAAGGATGCACTGTTTGACGCTGTTAGTGACATGAAAAGATTCTAACATCTTCCCATCATCAAGTACACACCATCATGCACTGTAAACTGTTGATCATCTACAGTATCTCACCCTCCTATTTCCGCTGACACTCCCTAATGCCTGTACTCGACAATCTCATCACTAAATATCCCTGACCTACTGTCTACCACCCTCTATTTCCCCGCTGACACTGCCGATGCCTAGATGCCTGCACACGCACAATCTCATCACTAAATATCCCTGAGCTACTGTCTCCACATTTCTATTTCCCGCTGACACTGCTGATGCCTGTACACCGGACAATCTCATCACTAAATATCCCCTGACCTACTGTCTACCATCCTCCTATTTCCCGCTGACACTGCTGATGCCTTTTATGTGGACAATCCCAGACTAGATATCCCTCCTATATCCCCGCTGAACTGCCGATGCCTGTGGCCAGGTGATCCCATCCTAGATATCCCCTGATCTACTGTCTCCCACCCTTCTATTTCCCGCTGACACTCATGCCTGATGCTGATGACAATCCAACATAGTTACCCTTGATCTACTGTCTCCCACCCTTCTATTTCCCTGCACTCGATGCCTGTAGACAATCCCAAATATCCCTGACTACTGTCTCCACCTCTATTCCGCCTGCGTGCCTTGGACAATCCCACACTAGTACCCCTCCTATACTGACACTCTGATGCCTATGCTGAGTATCCACCTAGTACCCTGATTACTGTCTCCACCTTCTATTCCTGCCGCGATGCCAATCCCAACACTAGTTACCTGATCTACGTCTCCCGCCTTCTATTTCCCCTGCATACGTCCTGTGCTGTGGACAATCCCATTAGTAGATATCCTGACTACTGCTCCACTCTCCTATATCTATGTTGACACTGCAGCTGGCCGGATGATCCATCCTTATACCCTGATCTAGTTAATTATTAAACCAAATTATTAAAAATTTATCAAAATAAAAAAAAAATATTCTCAACGATAAATGAAATCTGTTGTTCCTCTCTAACAGCATGGAGGGGTAGTGTTTCTATATCATCCATGTGCACAACCTAATCAGATAGAAATATTCAAATCTGTGGCTGAGAATTGCTTATGGAAGCACATCATCTCACCGTATCAGAAAATTCCTCCAAATATGAATTTTGCTGTATTAACCTGGAAGTGTAAGCTAGTCATGAACAACGTTGATGTCTCTCGGATTGTACACTTTATCAAGGTAATTTGTGTTATGTTTATCATCTTCTTCTTCTGCATTCTCACTAGATTTGGACTTCCGATTCTCTAATAAAGGCAGCCATCTGCTTCAGATTATCAGTCACGTCATACAGTATGTCTTGGACGCTGGTGTAAGTGGGCCACCTCTTTCTTCTCAAGTCTGCATACTGGGGGCAGTTCTGTAGGATATAATTCCTATGATTTCTGCTTCCCCATTTGTGCCGACCTCTTCCCGCAGTAAGTTTTGGTCACCCTCGTGATGGTAGGTCTTGACATTCTTACTGCGTGGCTAAATCTCCGAGGCAGATTGGCTACCATAGAATCTGTTATCCCATTCCTCATTGTAAGGGATCGTTGCACCATGTTATGCGCCTTACGGCCTGGTGCATCCGTTTTCTGCAAGCATTTGTTTGGGTTAGCATTCCCTAGCGGACACATGCATCCGATTTCTGCCAAACCTCCTTAGTCGCCTCTTACGACATGTGGGGCAGGTAACAGTGGTTCTCTCTCACGATCACCGCCCAGACTGATGTACTAGACCTCCCCATAAATTCTGTTGATGTGGAGATCTGATTCATGCAGCCTTAGCATTGGTGTGTTTTACATCACATCTTCAGCACCTTTTGGAACTCTGGTGCTTATCCTTTGGCGATGTGTCCGGTTTCAGCCAGCATTTACTCGTTTCGCTCTCCATTCTATAGCCATCTAGTGTTTTTACCTTGGGGGTAGCTAGCTATGTAAGAGAATTACTAAAGTCAATGACCGCCTGTGTGTGCAGGGCACACAAGGGAAGCAAAGAATATCACCACTGCGACCTACAAGGCATGTCGTAAAAGATGATTGATGCAGGACCTAGAAGCTACCTAGTAAATAAAATCGTCACAGAAATCGGATGTCTGACCTACTTGTAGGCAATAACTGGCAAATGTACAATTGCATTAACTCAGATACATACAAATCACACAGAGTGTTACTAAGTGTAGAACTATGAGCTGTTTTGAAGAAGTTTCATAAAGTTTTACCTGCAGTAATTGCTATTTATACTTGTAGCACATAACGCACAAGATGCAATTTCTTAAGCTCAGATCCATGCAAATCACACAAGTGGTTAACAAGGTCAAATGAAGCGTGAAAGAAGAATACTCATGCATATTTAAACTATAACTACAAGACAAAGAATGAGGTGTTAAATGAGTCAGACAAGAAACATCATCAATATAAGAAAGAGACAGTCCATTCAGGCATGTGATGAGAAGGGAGGTTTAGAACACATTGAACAACTGGTAATCGAGGTAGAAGACAAAGGAGAGAGAGAAACAATTTTAGATAGCCTGACATCATGGCTTGGAAGAACGTCAACATCTGAGTTGATAGCGAACACCAGAGACAGAGATTTGTGGAGATCCATGATTGTCTACACCAGCCGGCACGACACCTGATGATGATGAACTACAAGACAGTACTGCAAACGGTAATTATTAAATATTGTAACTATAAGGCAGTACTAGTTTGATGTTATACATACTTTGATTGACAGCTAGTTTAATAATGTCATGTTGTGTTCCCAGACAAAAGCATTGCAAGGACCAGAAGTGACATTTAGAGATGGGCAGTATAAGATTGGTCTTATCAAACCTGCCAAGATAGTTAGTGATAACGAGGACAGTGTACTTTGCCCATCGGTTAGTTTTTTTGTCTCTAACTGTATGTGTAACTAATAGCTGCATGTGAGGTAATGCTGTACTAGTGAGATGTAATGCTGAACTAGTGAGATGTAATACTGAACTAGTGAGATGTAAAACTGAACTAGTGAGATGTAATACTGAACTAGTGAGATGTAATACTGAACTAGTGAGATGTAATACTGAACTAGTGAGATGTAAAACTGAACTAGTGAGATGTAATACTGAACTAGTGAGATGTAATACTGAACTAGTGAGATGTAATACTGAACTAGTGAGATGTAATACTGAACTAGTGAGATGTAATACTGAGGTAGTGAGATGTAATACTGAGGTAGTGAGATGTAATACTGAACTAGTGAGATGTAATACTGAACTAGTGAGATGTAATACTGAACTAGTGAGATGTAATACTGAACTAATGAGATGTAATACTGAACTAGTGAGATGTAAAACTGAACTAGTGAGATGTAATACTGAACTAGTGAGATGTAAAACTGAGGTAGTGAGATGTAATACTGAACTAGTGAGATGTAATACTGAGGTAGTGAGATGTAATACTGAACTAGTGAGATGTAATACTGAGGTAGTGAGATGTAATACTGAACTAGTGAGATGTAATACTGAACTGTGAGATGTAATACTGTACTAGTGAGATGTAATACTGAACTAGTGAGATGTAATACTGAGGTAGTGAGATGTAATACTGAACTAGTGAGATGTAATACTGAGGTAGTGAGATGTAATACTGAACTAGTGAGATGTAATACTGAACTAGTGAGATGTAATACTGAACTAGTGAGATGTAATACTGAGGTAGTGAGATGTAAAACTGAACTAGTGAGATGTAATACTGAACTAGTGAGATGTAATACTGAACTAGTGAGATGTAATACTGAGGTAGTGAGATGTAATACTGAACTAGTGAGATGTAATACTGAACTAGTGAGATGTAATACTGAGGTAGTGAGATGTAATACTGAGGTAGTGAGATGTAATACTGAACTAGTGAGATGTAAAACTGAACTAGTGAGATGTAATACTGAACTAGTGAGATGTAATACTGAGGTAGTGAGATGTAATACTGAGGTAGTGAGATGTAATACTGAGGTAGTGAGATGTAAAACTGAGGTAGTGAGATGTAATACTGAACTAGTGAGATGTAAAACTGAACTAGTGAGATGTAATACTGAGGTAGTGAGATGTAATACTGAGTTAGTGAGATGTAATACTGAACTAGTGAGATGTAATACTGAACTAGTGAGATGTAATACTGAACTAGTGAGATGTAATACTGAACTAGTGAGATGTAATACTGAGGTAGTGAGATGTAATACTGAACTAGTGAGATGTAATACTGAGGTAGTGAGATGTAATATTGAACTAGTGAGATGTAAAACTGAGGTAGTGAGATGTAATACTGAACTAGTGAGATGTAATACTGAGGTAGTGAGATGTAATACTGAACTAGTGAGATGTAATACTGAACTAGTGAGATGTAATGCTGAGGTAGTGAGATATAATACTGAACTAGTGAGATGTAATACTGAACTAGTGAGATGTAATACTGAACTAGTGAGATGTAATACTGAGGTAGTGAGATGTAATACTGAACTAGTGAGATGTAATACTAAACTAGTGTGATGTAATACTGAACTAGTGAGATGTAATACTGAACTAGTGAGATGTAATACTGAGGTAGTGAGATGTAATACTGAACTAGTGAGATGTAAAACTGAGGTAGTGAGATGTAATACTGAACTAGTGAGATGTAAAACTGAACTAGTGAGATGTAATACTGAACTAGTGAGATGTAATACTGAACTAGTGAGATGTAATACTGAGGTAGTGAGATGTAAAACTGAGGTAGTGAGATGTAATACTGAACTAGTGAGATGTAATACTGAACTAGTGAGATGTAATACTGAACTAGTGAGATGTAATACTGAGGTAGTGAGATGTAATACTGAACTAGTGAGATGTAATACTGAGGTAGTGAGATGTAATATTGAACTAGTGAGATGTAAAACTGAGGTAGTGAGATGTAATACTGAACTAGTGAGATGTAATACTGAACTAGTGAGATGTAATACTGAGGTAGTGAGATGTAAAACTGAACTAGTGAGATGTAATACTGTACTAGTGAGATGTAATACTGAGGTAGTGAGATGTAATACTGAGGTAGTGAGATGTAATACTGAACTAGTGAGATGTAATACTGTACTAGTGAGATGTAATACTGTACTAGTGAGATGTAAAACTGAGGTAGTGAGATGTAATACTGTACTAGTGAGATGCAATACTGTACTAGTGAGATGTAAAACTGAGGTAGTGAGATGTAATACTGAACTAGTGAGATGTAATACTGAACTAGTGAGATGTAATACTGAACTAGTGAGATGTAATACTGAACTAGTGAGATGTAATACTGAGGTAGTGAGATGTAATACTGAGGTAGTGAGATGTAAAACTGAACTAGTGTGAGAGGAAGACACATCTCAGAGTACCTGAGTTTAGCATTTGGAGGCACGATGGACAGTTTTCTTTCTTGCTAACTTCCTTCTGCTAATTCAGTTGTCTAGGTCTCCGTGTGTGCGGGTGCCCGCAAGGAAGCGAAGAATAGTAAGATTGTGACCTACAAGGCATGTCGTAAGAGGCGATTGATGTAGGACCTAGGGATGCTACCATAGTAAATAAAAACGTCGCAGAAATCGGATGTGCTGGCCTACTTGTAGGCACATAACTTGCACAATGTACAATCATTCTTAGGCTCAGATCACATGTAAATCACACAGAGTGGTCAACAAGTGGTCGATATGGAGCATTTGAAGAAGATAAGCTGTCTAGATACCCCATAATTGCTGGTCAACTTGAGCGTACATTAACTGCAAATCCGATCCCAGTTTCTTGCTATTGTGAAGCCAGCACTCTAACCACTTGACTACACCAACACTCTAACCACTTGACTACACCAGCACTCTAACTACATCAGTATTTTAACCACTTGACTACACCAGCACTCTAACCACTTGACTACACCAACACTCTAACTACATCAGCACTCTAACCACTTGACTGCACCAACACTCTAACTACATCAGCACTCTAACCACACCAGCACTCTAACTACACCAGCACTCTAACCACTTGACTACACCAGCACTCTAACCACTAGACTACACCAGCACTCTAACCACTAGACTACATCAGCACTCTAACCACTTGACTGCACCAACACTCTAACTACATCAGCACTCTAACCACACCAGCACTCTAACTACTTGACTACACCAGCACTCTAACCACTTGCCTACACCAGCTCTCTAACCACTAGACTACACCAGCACTCTAACCACTAGACTACACCAGCTCTCTAACCACTAGACTACACCAGCACTCTAACCACTTGACTACACCAACACTCTAACCACTTAACTACACACATGGTTAATCTTATCCTTCTAATATCGTCTTCTAATCTTACCTTGCAGTGTTTCCTCCCCTCTAGTGCCATCTTCTAGTATTCCCTTATAATATTGCCCTCTAATCCTTTCTTGGAGTGTTTCCTAATCCTACTTGTCCGTCACTTTGTGACTTTGTTATAAATTTGTAGTTAAAAGTTTTACAAATGTCACTTATCATATCACTTTTGTTTGTGTGCAGATGCCAACAATATCAGCTATGGCGGACGATTTCAAGCAAAAGTCATTAGCACGCAGGATCAAGTCTCTGACATCACAGTCAAACTTAGAAAAAACAATTTCTGCTTTCATGAAACAGTTTACAGATTAATAAACAATTTGAAAGAAACTGGAATATGATCTTAGGGTACGCAAAGTTGATTTATCCAAGGTCAGAGTTGAAATAGAGTCAGAATTTGGTAAACAAATCAGCTGTTTAAGTCAACAAATTAATTATTTTAGTTAATAATTTGATCAATAATTTGTTGGATAATTTTATTAGAGTCTCGGTTTTCTATTAAAACTGCTATATTATAAAGTCTGGTATCTTGGGGACAATTTGAAATGTTAATATAATTGATGTAACTGGACAAGTGTTTACTATTTCGTCCTTGGATGTATTAGTTTACGCGTGGTTTAGGGAACGTTATATCTATACTTGGAAGCATAGAGATGCCTTAGGTCGTTTTTGACTAATAGGTTGACTGTCATTATAGTTATTCGATGTGTAGGTGGGATATATTTATTCTATACACTCCGCCGAGTAACCTACCCATTTTCGACGCGAAAGTGATGGACTATGCGATACCGGTTTACGATAGGTTACCCTATGAGTCATAGCACAGCTATTTTTAAACGGCAAGGAATGTCCATCCTTAATTCAAAAGTCTGTAACGGTAAGGGAGGCGGATGAATCAAAATGATCAACGGCTCACAAAGCAAACACAGCAAAGTGTGGGGCACACATGAGGCGCTTTCAGGACATACAAATGATTTGCGGCTGGCCCTCGTGGAAGAAATTGGGACTTCACCACGTACAACCAAAGACGTAGCAATGAAGCAAAAGCATCCATCTGAAGATAAACAATACATGAAAACAAGAAAAAGACACATTCGTTTTGCAACATGGAATGTTAGAACCTTACACCAAGAAGGAAAACTAGACAATTTAATACTAGAGACAACAGATATGAAGGTAGATATTATGGGAGTCGCAGAAACAAGATGGAAAGGCGAGGATACGCAAGAAGAGATGACTATATATTTATACATTCAGGAGGAGAATATCATGAGCGAGTAGGTATACTAATAAAAAAGGAAATAGAAAAATACATCAGTGGTTATTGGACCTATAACGACAGAATGATGCTTTTAAAGATCAGAGCAAAGCCATTCGATATAGCAATTATCCAAACATACGCTCCAACATCAGACCATACAGATGAAGAAATCGAAAAATATTATGAAGATTTACAACAAATTCTCAAACAAGTAAAGACAACTGACATACTAATTATAATGGCGATATGAATTCAAAAATTGGCAAAGGCAAATACAAGAACATTGTAGGACAATACGGACTAGGAACAAGGAATGAACGAGGAGATAGGCTTATCCAGTTCTGTGAAGAAAATAACATGGTTATATGCAACACATTTTACCAACAAGAATCTAGGAGATTATACACATGGAAAAGCCCAGGAGATAGAAAAAGGAACCAGATAGATTTCATCATGATTAGGAACAGATTTAAAAATAATGTAATGAACACCAAAACATATCCAGGAGCAGATATAAATTCTGATCATAATCCAGTGATGATCAAACTAAATATAAAACTAAAAAAGATAGACCAACCAACAAGAAAAGAACCACATATAGATATATCAGCACTTAAACAATCAGAGATACAACAGAAATATTGTGTGGAAGTAAAGAACAAATATGAATGCCTAATGACAGAGTGCTTAGAACAATACAGAAGAGAAATCCTGAAGAGAAAGTAGCCAATAAATGGGATTGCTTAAAACAGAGTATACAAACTGCAAACAAAAACCTGCCTGTAAAAGAATCCATGAAAAATCAAATGTGGATGACTGATGAAATCTTAGAAAAATGACAGAACGAAAGAAAGCCAAGAACACCCCAAAGTATACAATTTTAGACAACGAAATACGCAACATGTGCAGAACCACAAAGTAAACTGGTTAGAAACAAAATGCAAGGAAATAGAAGATATGGCAGAAAAACACAGGACTAGAGATATGCACAGAGAAATAAGACAAATGACAAGTAAGAAAAATACTGTAAAAGTGGAGGATGTATCAAAAACAACAACAACCAACTTTTGTTTGATAAAACAGAAATATTGACAAGATGGACAGAATATGTAACAGCTCTATTTGATGATCAAAGAAGCAGTAAACACAGTATAAAGTGCAATGACAGCCCAAGAATATTAAAATCTGAAGTTGTAAGAGCAATCGAAACAATGAAGCGAGAAAAGGCTGCAGGATTGGACAATATTACTGTGGAAATGTTAACCTCCTTAGAGGATTTTGGTATTTCAACCATTACAGATTTGTGCAATGATATATATAACACAGGATATATACCAAGAGACTTGAAGACATCAGTATTCATACCACTACCCAAAAGCCCAAAGCACAGGAGTGCACAGACTATAGGACAATTAGCCTGATGAGCCACACAACAAAAATACTACTCAAGATCATACATGAAAGAATTAAAAACAAGATAGACATAGAAGTAGGAGAAGAACAGTTTGGCTTTAGAAAGAACAGAGGAACAAGAGAGGCAATACTTTGTATAAGACTACTGACAAGTATATAGAAGTGCAAAAAGTATCTACTTGTGTTTCATCGATTATAGCAAAGCTTTTGACAGAGTCCAACATGAAAAGCTAATCATATGTCTACAAGAAATAGGCCTAGATGGGGATGATATCAGACTAATAAGTAACATATACTGGAAACAGACAGCAATAATAAAATATGAAAATAGCTACTCTCCATACATAGACATAAAGAGAGAAGTGAGACAAGGATGCATACTGTCACCAAGCCTATTTAACATCTACACAGAGAAAATCTTCAAACAACTAGAGGAATGCCAGGACTCAAGATCAATGGAAAAATAATAAATAACTTAAGATATGCAGATGACACAGTATTGGTAGCAGAAAATGAACAAGATCTACAAGAATTAGTGGACCAATTGGACAGAACTAGCAAGGAATATGGATTAGACATTAACATACAGAAAACAAAAACTATGATAATCAACAAGGAAATGGAAAAACCTAAAATGAATATAAAAATACATGGAGAATTACTACATCAAGTAACAAGCTACTCCTATCTCGGTCAGATGATAACAGATGATGGCAGATGTATAACTGAAATTAAAAGAGAATAGGAATGGCCAAGGATAATTTCAATAGTATGAGAAAGTTACTGACATCCAAACAAATCACAAACAGGCTAAAAATTAGAATGATCAAATGCTATATATATCCTATATTAATGTATGGCTCGGAAACATGGACAATGAACAAGCAGTTAGAAGACAGAATTGATGCATTTGAGATGTGGATATATAGAAGAATAAGCAGAGTTTCATGGACAGAAAAACAGACAAATAAACAAGTTTTAGGAAAACTAGGCATGAAGAAACAATTATTAAGAGAATAAAATTCAGACAAGTAAAGTATTTTGGGCACATAAAAGGCATGACACCATGATAAAACATTTACTAGAGGGGAAGTTGAGGGAGGAAGAGCAAGAGGAAGACCGAGAGATAAGTGGGAGGAAACTTTAAGAAATGGACAGGTTACAGTCTGGCAGTGTGCAACACCAAGGCGAAAGACAGAGGATGCTGGAGATTCATTGCAGCCAACCTTCGATGTGGAGACGGCACCTGATGATGATGATGATGATGGTTTGAACATGACGGCTGCAGAAGCAGGACATCTGGCCTATGAGAGAGAGAAATTCTGGAGGACTGTTGGGGTGGCAAAGTTCTGCTCAGGACAAGCTATTTGATGATGATGAATATAATTGAAGATCTTGTATGTTGGGGGAACTTCCTTCCTTTCGTTCGCTTAAAATAGTGTTTATATATTCAGCGTTGTCTCTTGTATCCTTCCTTCCTTTCATTCGCTTGAAATAGTGTTTATATATTCAAAATTGTCTTTTTTATCCTTCCTTTCTTTCGTTCACTTGAAATAGTGTTTATATATTCAGCGTTGTCTCTTGTACCCTTCCTTCCTTTCGTTCACTTGAAATAGTGTTTATATATTCAATATTGTCTCTTGTACCCTTCCTTCCTTTCGTTCACTTGAAATAGTGTTTATATATTCAGCGTTGTCTCTTGTATCCTTCCTTCCTTTCATTCACTTGAAATAGTGTTTATATATTCAGCGTTATCTCTTGTATCCTTCCTTCCTTTCGTTCACTTGAAATAGTGTTTATATATTCAGCGTTGTCTCTTGTATCCTTCCTTCCTTTCGTTCGCTTGAAATAGTGTTTATATTTTCAATATTGTCTCTTGTATCCTTCCTTCCTTTCGTTTGCTTGAAATAGTGTTTATATATTCAACGTTGTCTCTTGTATCCTTCCTTCCTTTCGTTCACTTGAAATAGTGTTTATATATTCAATATTGTCTCTTGTATCCTTCCTTCCTTTTGCTCGCTTGAAATATTGTTTATATATTCAATGTTGTATCCTTCCTTCCTTTCGTTCACTTGAAATAGTGTTTATATATTCAGCGTTGTCTCTTGTATCCTTCCTTCCTTTCGTTCACTTGAAATATTGTTTATATATTCAGCGTTGTCTCTTGTATCCTTTTCTTTAGATGCGCTTGAAATATTGTTTATATATTCAATGTTGTATCCTTCCTTCCTTTCGTTCGCTTGAAATAGTGTTTATATATTCAACGTTGTCTCTTGTATCCTTCCTTCCTTTCGTTCACTTGAAATAGTGTTTATATATTCAATGTTGTCTCTTGTATCCTTCCTTCTTTTCGTTCGCTTGAAATAGTGTTTATATATTCAATGTTGTCTCTTGTATCCTTCCTTCCTTTCGTTGCATTGAAATATTGTCTATATAATCAACATTATAAACTTCACTGTCCTTTGTAGCTCACACAGAGGTTTGTGTAATTTTCTGCAGAGTGTTGTTTCGTTAGGCCAGGGAGGTTGCCTCATTATATCATATTCGGGGCAGTCTTGAAGTATGTGCTCTTCAGTCTGCTGTGCCTGTCCACATGTACAAATGGCTGAGTTGCCAATCTTTAATTTAGTATACATATGCTCGGAGTCAATTGTGTCCTGTTCTAAGGATCTAGGGACAAATTTCAGTTAATATAATTTAAGCTCAGATATCTTGGGAACAAATGTAAGCTAATATAATTTAAGCTCAGATATCTTGGGGACAAATTTAAGCTAATATAATTTAAGGTTTAATGTTTTGAGGACAAATTTTAGTTAATATAATTTAAGCTCAGATATCTTGGGGACAAATTTAAGCTAATATAATTTAAGGTTTAATGTTTTGGGGACAAATTTAAGCTAATATAATTTAAGGTCTGATGTTTTGGGGACAATTTGGTATAGAAATCTAGTCCAACATAGATCAGGAAATGACAGTCGTCATAATTTCTAGTGCGTGTTCCAACAATAGGAGATCGGAAAGATATGATAACATTAGGTAAATAAAATGAATGGGGGAAGAAACTGGACAGATTAACCTCTTGGCATGGAAGAGATTCAACAATAGAACTAGTTAGTAGTACTTGAGTCGGGAAAGATGAGATAGACTTATAAGGACAGATTTGCACGAGAATAAGGACACAAGGACAATTCAAAATTTCATGCTAAGAAATGTTTGAGTTTATTTATTTATTAATTTTTTTCTTTCGTCCGCTTTCAACTCGGACAAAGTTTCATCTCTGAAACTGATTTTTGCGTGAAAATCCGTTTTTCAAATTACTTTACACTGGCAGCAGTGTGCTCAATGTACCCGTAATTAGTATTCCCTTGCCATACAGGCAGATTTTATCCGACTTCAGAGGTACTCACGTTATCGTCCTGAGTAAGACCAGGGACTCGAACAAATGCCGGACAGTAGGTTCGAACCCGAGCTATGAGGCGTCTCACAGCTAGCAGGCCGAGCTACTATCAACTACTCTAGGCAGTCCCCCTTTGAGTTTATTGACTGTGTACTTGTTAATTTTGGTATAAATTTGTTTTGAGAAGGATTCATACAGAATTATAGATTTACACAGAGAATTTTTAAATACAATTTACACATTGATCTAGCGCTTTACAATGAAGATATTTCTTGGTGAGAATTAATCAATAAATAGACAAGTGAACAAATATTAAGGGCTTCTGGAAATAAATGAATTACCACACGCAGGATTAGAACCACAAACCCTTATTTTTACAGCACCATTGTCTAGTCAGTGTTTCCCAACCTTCTTCTTCTTCTTGCGTTCGTTCTTCGACCAATTTTAATCACTCTTTGTGATATGTTTGATCTTTGCCAAGAACGTGTATACGTTGCACATTGGTTTGGTAGGCCCCTAAACACATAGACTTCTACACGTTTAGGACACATGCATCCAATTTCAGCCAAACATCCTACTGCCTCTTACGACATGCGTGGCGGTAACAGTGGTTCTATTCTTTACACCCCAAATTTGGGCCCGGTAACCACTCAGGCGGTTTCCCAACCTATTTTGTGCCATGCCCCACCTAAGCCTTTCTAAAATTCTTATGCTCTCTATGTAACATATAGTGAAACACGTACAAACAAAGTACTATAGTTTTACAAAATACAGAAACAGTGACGATAAACAGCAACGTTTCGACCAACAAGGCCTTTATCAAGCAAACGAACAAACAGGAGTGATCCTACAAACAGGAGTGATCCTACAAACAGGAGTGATCCTACAAACAGGAGTGATCCTACAAACAGGAGTGATCCTACAAACAGGAGTGATCCTACAAACAGGAGTGATCCTACAAACAGGAGTGATCCTGTTTGTTCGTTTGCTTGATAAAGGCCTTGTTGGTCGAAACGTGTGTTATCGTCACTGTTTCTGTTTTGTAAAACTATAGTACTGTTTGTCGTGTTTCACTATTTACCAAGTTTACTGCAGTCTTCCCCCTATTTCGATATGTAACATATACATGCATATATAAAATGCATATTTCTCTCTCTCAATTGTTCTTTTTCTGTCATTTTAATCATTCTTATTGTGATATATAAACAGCCTTTGCCAAGAACATTTGTTTTATGTCACATCTTCAGTACCATTTGGAGCTCTGGTGCTTGTCCTTGGCGACGTGTCCGATTTCAACCAGGGTTTACTGGGTTCATTCTCCACCAGCATTTGAGTGTCCCCAGCCGACCTGCAAGGCAGCAGGTTAAATGCATATTTCATTGCACCCCTTAACAATCAAATTGCCCCCTGTAGGCATGGGCTAACGTTGGGAAACACTGGTCTAGCCCTACAGACTGGCATTTTTAAGAACACAAGCAGCTAGCTCTTTAAAAATGTTAGTCTCTAATGCTCGTCTGTGATGCTCATCTTTGGCAGCTGTCTGTATGTGAATTTACCTGTTAGTTTTTGTTTTATTTGCCAACTATGAATTTAGGTGTAGCCTAATATGATATACAGATCACTAGTGCTATCCATTTTTTTATACGGTTGTAAGATCTGGACGCTCAATGCAGAATTAGAGCAAAAAATCCAGGCCTTTGAATATGTGTTACAGACGGGTACTAAATATTAATTATATAGAACATAATAAGTGCCACTCTTGACAATCGTGAAAAGGTGTAAACTTGCATGGTTCGGGCATGTCATGAGACATAGCTCACTCTCTAAGACTATCCTACAGGGAACAGTTGAGGGTGAAGAAGGAAAGGTGGGCAAGAAAATCCTGATTTGACAACATCAAGAGCTGGTCAGGACAGAGTTTCTCCACACTCGCTCGAAGAGTTGAAGACAGAGACTCATGGCATGCTTTTTGTGCTGATGTTTCCACAGTGACACCCATAATGGGTTATGGGCTTTATTGTTATTATTATAATATGATGCTTCCAACTGATTTTTGCATGAAAGCTTTCTTTCCTTATTCCCAGATTAGTGGTGGAAGCTTACAAATGTAGTATATTGGTGGTGGTAACTTCACAGATGTAGTGTATTGGTTTTGGGTCTTCTTCATCATTGTGTTCACTCGATACTAACCACTTGTTAAACCACACCATTTTCAGTTGGTGTGTGATTTGCACTTTAGAGCAATGTGAATTTGTTGTGCTAGTTAGGTACCTACACACCCGTAGGCTAGCACATCAGATTTGCACTTTAGAGCAATGTGAATTTGTTGTGCTAGTTAGATACCTCTACTCGTAGGCCAGCACATCAGATTTGCGCCTTAGAGCAGTGCAAGTTTGATGAGTCTATTCTTTTCTGTTTTATTTTGACTACAGAATAGATGAGATTGGATGTACTATAATTATTGTTCAAGATTTGTCATTCTCTCGTTTAGATCAGACCAAATAGGATTTCCACACTGAATATAAATTCCTTTTAGCTGCCATGTTTAACCACATTGAAAGTTGAATGTAATTATTCTATTTTGACAAAAATTCTGTTTAGCTGCTGGCATGTTTTTGGTTTTTTTTTTCCGATCCAGAAGCACTTGAGCTTTTCAGCTCTTCGGCTCGGTGCCATGGACATCGTAACCCTTCGGTTCGGTGCCACGAACACCGTAAATCTGGGAATCTGTGGCTTTTTTTGCCATCCCGCGGAGTTGAACCCGCACACACAGAGGGATAGTCACCCGTAGTCCAGCGCTACGAACACGCTGGGCAGATGGCGACTGGCATGTTTAACCACCGCCCCTGAGTGGTTACCGGGGCCCAAATTAGGGGTGTCAAGAATAGAACCAGTTACCTGCCACACATGTTGTAAGAGGCAACCTAGGAGGTTGGGTGTGGGGCAAGTTACCACACCTGTAAAAAATCACTAGATTGTTACAGAAACCACAATCAAGGGAAATTCATAGCTCGCCACCCAAGGAAGAAGGAGGACCTCGCAAGGAAGAGCTCATGATGCGAATCGATGAAATCCTAAAGGAAACCAGGCTGCCAGAGACGGAATGCAAGAAAATGGGGAGTGAGTGAAGAGATCTGGAAAAGATGGCCTTAGAAGACCTTGGTTGTGGACGTATGCCTCCCTAGGGACAAGAAGAAGAAAAGTTTGACCACATTGAAAGTTGAATGTCATTATTCGATGTAAACAAAAATTCTGTTTAATCACCACCATGTTTAAACCACATTCTATACTTGTGTGTCATCCTTCCCAGCATGGCTGTTGTTTATTTATTAATCAAAAAGAGAGTAACTTCCTTTAGTCTCTCTCTGTGTTGCCAATTTGTTAATCTTTTATTTGCTGAATTTTAATCAAATATATTAAATAACACAGAGTATCATTTATTTCTCAAGTGTTTAGATGTTGTTGTTTACAGTAAATATATATATGACAATAAACTGGGGTATACTTTTTTTGAATAGAGTTTGTTTTCATATTTTTCAAGAGTTTTTATTCTGTGTATGTTTTTGTTTGAGAGCAGCGGCAGCAGAGTGCTTAATGTGTGCACATGCTTCTTAGACTGGTGGTCTCAGTTTGATCTCATTTGATCTCTCGCGTGCGATCGTTCTTAAGTCGTTTTTATCATTCTATTATCTTATCTTATCTTAACCACATTTGCCGTGAAGCGTCGTGGGAGAGTTAGTTTTCTATCTTGTGCCAGGTGTGTTGCGCTTGCGTTGTCAGTCCATGCTTTCGAAGGGACTCTGAGATGTTATCTATCCATCGTGTTCTTGGCCTGTCTCGTGCTCTTCGCTCTGAGTGTCGATTATTGTAGGCACGTGATGGTAGTAAATGTGGTTCCATTCTTATTAGATGGCGAACCACTTTGCTTCTCGATGTACTATATGCATGGTATAGTACCAACGATGCTTCTGATATTCTCGTTTTCTATCATTCTATTGTGATATATAAACAGTCAAACATCAGAATGGGATGCACATGCACAGCCTTCAGTACCAATTGGAGCTCAAGTGCTTATCTTTCGGTGGTGTGTCTTCGGTTTCAACCACGTTTGTGTCGGTTCGCTCTCCGCTAGCCATTTGCTGTCCCCAGCGAAAACCCACAAGGCAGCAGGTTGCTATTGTCTTTCAGGGCAGCGACCTGTAGATGACCTGCCCTCACGGGCTGATGAGCGTCATCTGCCCAGCTATACCAGTCTTGTTAATGGACTGCTTGGTTTGCCTACCGTCCAGTTTTGTGTACGGTTTGCTCCGCTAGACTTTGATTGTCCCCAATCAACTACAAGGCAGCAGTATCAGTTTGATGTGAATTTCTTTTTTTACTTTGATTGATTGATAGGACCATCATCATTGCACTTCGCTGAGTTGCCATGTGTGCTCCGATCTCTTTCTTACACAGGACGATCTCAGAGGCAGTGCACAAACTTTGTAGTACAGGTGAGGGTCCCCGATGTAATTTGAAGATATTTCTTTTGTCCTTCTCTGGTTTCTGCCATATTTAACTGATAATCGGTTTGCAAGATAGTGCACGCTCAGTCGATTGATATGCTGTGATATTGTGGAGTTTTAAGATATCTGTAATTCCCATCTTTTTCTTGGTCTGCCCCTTCCTCATGATGATTCCATTTTCAGGTTGTACGCTCTTATAACTGGTGTATTCGGTCAGTTCATTGCCACCAGGTGGCCAAACCATTTGAGTCCGTTTTTCAATGAATCTAACAACAGGTGTTGTTCCGACTTTTTTGAATTTCTTCAATTGTCTAATTGTTTTTTTTCAGTTTTCCTCAAACATCTCATTTCACAGGTGGTAATTTGATCTGAATACCGACCACAAACACTGGAAATAATACATTCTGGTTCATCCTTCTCTCCAGGAGGTTATTGGGTTACTAAACGGACGTCATTGCATTCCGGGCAGATCCATAGGTGCTCAGTCTCCCCAACAGATATAAAAGAGTATGCATACTGATGGTTCCTGTGGCTCGCTGATTAAACACACCTTTCACTCTGCCTCTCAGGACGACTTGTACAACGGTTAACTCCAAACTGCCTAGATCAATTCAACATCGATTTTAGTGTCCTCATCCAACAGGCA
The DNA here is from genome assembly GCA_020796225.1 of Arion vulgaris. Taxonomy (NCBI): domain Eukaryota; kingdom Metazoa; phylum Mollusca; class Gastropoda; order Stylommatophora; family Arionidae; genus Arion; species Arion vulgaris. The sequence goes on from CM036775.1 coordinate 9,403,011, forward strand.
GTCGCGAAGAGACCGAAGAACATCCCCTTATCCATCTTCAACTCCCCAACAATCGATGCTGTTGATGCAAGCCTGGCGCTCTCTCATTACCGTAAACACCGCATGCCCAGGACAGTATATCCACGTACGCCTCTGGATTTTAGAAACTTCTATAGACGACATCCACTCATACCATGTAGTGGTGGGGATATGATTCAGTGTTTAAATTATACAGCAGGCTAGGATGATGGGAACTTATTGAACAAGTTACTGAGGATGTGCCTGACCAAATATGGCTTCCTGGTCTGGGGGTTTAGCTTGGAACCAACAATTATATCCAGTTTTTTTTGTTTTTTTTCTTTCGTCCGCTTTCAACTCAGACAAAGTTTCATCTCTGAAACTGATTTTTGCGTGAAAATCCGTTTTCCAATTTCTTACAATGGCAGCAGCGTGCACATTGTAAATTACTTTACACTGGCAGCCGTGTGCTCAATGTACTCGTAATTAGTATTCCCTCGCCATACAGGCAGATTTTCTCCGACTTCATAGGTACTCACGTTATCGTCCTGAGTAAGACCAGGGGACTCGAACAAATGCCGGACAGTAGGTTCGAACCCGAGCTATGAGGCGTCTCACAGCTAGCAGGCCGAGCTACTATCAACTACTCTAGGCAGTCCCCATTATATCCAGTAATACTCAACATGAGAGCTGCAGAAGCGTAGTTAGTTTGTTTCGATTGTTCTTCTCAGCTGTTTTGATCACTCTTATTGTGATGAATAAACAGCCTTTGCCAAGTATGCTTTGTTTCTGCTCAAGTCATTTTCTCTGTAACTTTCGATTTTAGTTGTGTTTGTCACCCAAGTGGTTACCAGGGCCCAAATTTGGGGTGTAAAGAATAGAACCATTCTTACCTGCCACGCATGTCGTAAGAGGCGACTAAGAAGGTTTGGATGAAATCGGATGCACATGTCTTAAACGTGTAGAAGTCTATGCGTTTAGGGGCCTACCAAACCTAAAACATTGTGCTCCACTTAGCCCCTACAGGTGTAGGACAAGCACATCCGGTGCGTTTCCGTGTTTTCGGCCTTTGAGTAGTTAGTGAACTCACTCCTTAAGCTAGTGGTTTGAGTGCAATTGCAAAGTGAGCATGGTATATTTTAAATTTCCGACCATAACCAATCTCGCAGTGTCTACACAGAATACTGGGTGTAACAAGAAGAGACCAGTTGAGAAATGAGGACATCAGGAAAAAAGTGGGTACAACATCAGTACTAAACTTCATCAAGAAATAAATTAAATGGTTCGGCCACGTAAGCAGATTACCACCAGACAGTGCACCTCAAAGAGCAATGCTGCTCCGATACAATGGGTACAAAGCAAAAGGCTGGCCACGCAAAGATGGACCTCAGAGATAAGAGGCCACGAAAGAGACTATTTACAAAGCGCATACTAGGGCCCGTTTTAGAAATCTCTTCTTGACCTGACGCTGTGAGACAAACAGGATTCGAGAAAGAAAGAGAAAGAAAGAACCAATCTCGGGTTGACCAGGCCTTAACTGGGTACCAGAAAAGCACTGGGAAGTAAAACTGAGCCATCTATACATACATATATCCATTCGTCTGGGAAAGATAGTATGTTATCTTGGGCCACCATCCAGAGATCTACTGTGTCTGAGCTCTTCTTGGTGATGTCTTGGTAGGTGTGGTGTTTATTTTTGGATAGGCGAGGCTACAATTTGGAGGGATTTCTGTGTGTACAATTTGTGTCTCTTCTCTGTTCTCCGGCATGTGATATTTTCTTGCAGGTCTAATGCCACGTCCAAGATTGTTTTTTGCTTCAGTCTGTGCTGTGGTCGCCAGTTGTCTACTAAGTCTTTTATATCTTTCCACTACTGCTGCCTCCCTCCGCATTCACAAGGGCTCGATGTTTGTATGGATTTCACATGCTGCTGATTTCATACCTCCAGAGATGAAATGCACTGCCTGGCTCTGTACTTTGTCCAGAGCTTCCTTTGTTGTTTTGCTACATGTTGTCTGCAGTGCTGGGTTACAATCCATTACAAAGCGTACATAACCGATGTAGTGTTGCCTCAGTGTGTTTTTGTTTGCGCCCCATGAGGTACTTGCAAATCGTGCCATTTTTATTTAATAGTGTAACTTCCCTAGGTCCTACATCAGCCGTCTCTTACGATATGTCTTGTAGGTTGCAGTGGTACTATTCTTTACGTCCATTGCGGGCTCCAGCACCATACAGACGAATACAGGTCTAATACCATATTAACGTATTTACCTCCAGTTATATAAAGGGTTACTTTACTGTTACGGAAATAGCAACGAAGACATTACCTATTCTTGGCACGAAAAGCTGACATGATTGGAGATGGTGACAACAAATAAATTATTCACATCTAGAACGTCAATATAGAGGACAACCAAGGACAGTAGAATGATGTCCGTTAAACAGTAAAGTTTCAAGTAGATTGACGTTATTGCACCAGGTTTACATCTCTATATCCTCTTCGTGTCCCGGTTGACACATAAGGCCTCCACCGTTGTCTTTCTACCAACCGTCTCCCACGTCAGGCCACACTCCAACTCTCCACCGTTCTTCTCCATGTTTCCTTTGAATGTTCAGGTCTCCTCTTCCCATCCGCTGTCCATCTGAGAGCTGTCCTAGCCAATGCCCCCACTGGCATACGACATACATGTCCAAACCACCTCCATCTTCGGTGATCTTCAAGGAGGCACAGTCTGTTCGTTTCAAAAGCTCCTCATTTATGGTATTTGGCCAAAACATTTGCAGGATTCTTCTTAAACATTTATTCTGAAATGTCTCCAACTTGTTGGAGGTTTACATCTAGAATGTCAATATAGAAGACAACTAAGGACAGAAGAATGATGTCAGTTAAACAATAAGGTTTCAAGTAAATCGACATCATTGCACCAGGTTTACATCTAGAATGTCAATATAGCGGACAACCAAGGACAGAAGAATGATGTCAGTTAAACAATAAGGTTTCAAGTATATCGACATCATTGCACCAGGTTTCCCCATTTGGCTTGGTCCTTCGCAGAAATGACACACCATCTGGTGAAAGTATTGCACAAAGCTTAAATTCCGTAGCTCCAGCAACAATCTTAGTGACTTCAGGAAAAAAACTGCTCTTGAACTTAACTAACAACTGTTATAAGAAGAAGATGGAGGTATTGTTAGACACACCTTGAGAAGAAATGATCAAAGAATATCAAAGCAGGCATTGAAGTGGGATGAAAGGGTTCAAGAAAGAGAGGATGACCTACAGAAACCCTGAAATTAACTTTACTGAGAGAGGCAAGAAATATCGGTCTCAGTTCCATGGAGGAGATTGAGCGAGTTGCCCAGGTTAGAGCGAGATGAAGAAATTGCTTGCAGGCCCTATGCAACGTATAATGGTATGAAACGAATTATTATGAACCTAAAGCAGCAGGCCATCTGGACCAGTGGTTCTCAACCAGAGAGGTATGAGGCAGTATCAGTAAAGGCGGGAAGCTTGAAAACTTGATGGAACTTGTTTTTCCAGTTCAAATGTTTTCTTCGTGAAAGCTCTTAAGTGATTAAGAAAGGCAATTCAAGTGATGAACAGTTTTGTGTTGCTACATTAGCGACAGCCATATGCATTTTATGCGGAGCAGGTTGCTTATTGTGGTGGTACGCGGCTGTTTCATTCTGGAATTAGTTCACACAGGAAACATTTCAGTTGTTAGCATTTCGTGTGATTTTCATTGGCACAGGAACAGAGCAATTATGGGGTGACCTGTTGCAGTGAAGTTGGAACCGTACTTATGAACTATGAACTATAAGCTCTTAAGTTCAAAATTTCTTTTGATTTAAAAATAACTAAGTACATTATTGATTGTCATCTCACGTTGACATTTTCTCAAATTTCTTGTCTTTAGAATTTTATTTTGTACATTTCTCACTGCCATTATTGTGTTTAGGGGACAGTTCTGTTATAATGCTCAGAGAGTGAAAACCATTGTTTGTTCATTTTCTCTTTGGAAATAGTTAATTTGGCCAGAGGAAATGAGAGAAATGTTTTTCATCATCTTCAAAGCGCCAGCTGAAAAATGTTGAAAATCACTGGTATTCAGAACGCAAATGACTTGGCTACAGAGACCACTGTCAATGACTTAGCCATGGAACCACTGACAAGGCAAATGACTTGGCAGAGACCACTGACAAGGCAAATGACTTGGCAGGAGACCACTGACAAGGCAAATGACTTGCACGGAGACCACTGACAAGGCAAATGACTTGGCACGGAGACCACTGACAAGGCAAATGACTTGGCACGGAGACCACTGACAAGGCAAATGACTGCACGAGACCACTGACAAGGCAAATGACCTGGCATGGAGACCAATGACAAGGCAAATGACTTGGCACGGAGACCACTGACAAGGCAAATGACTTGGCACGGAGACCACTGACAAGGCAAATGACTTGGCACAGGAGACCACTACAATGACAAATGACTCGGCATCTGAACCCTGACAACAAATGACTCAACTTTATAGATAAATACTAATTGTTGCAGTGCCATGACTTGCTCCCCATGGAACCAACAACAATACATGATGGACCACTGACAAGGCAAATGACCTGGCATGGAGACCAATGACAAGGCAAATGACTTGGCATGGAGATCAAATGACAAGGCAAATGACTTGGCATGGAGACCAATGACAAGGCGAATGACTTGGCATGGAGACCAATGACAAGGCATGGAGGCCACTGACAAGGCAAATGACCTGGCATGGAGACCAATGACAAGGCAAATGACTTGGCATGGAGACCAATGACAAGGCAAATGACTTGGCACGGAGACCACTGTTAAGGCAAATGACTTGGCCATGGAGACCACTAAACCAATGATTGCAAAACACTCAGCCAGCATCTGAACTTGAGTAAATAAAACACAACAAACTTTTTATAAGATAGATATACCTGATTTTATTTGTTTGCAGTGTCCTCATCACAGGTGCCTGCTGCCCCAAAGTTGGAACACATACACACACATACATCAACATTACATACACACAGAACTGTACACTAGGATACAAGTTTGTAGTACATTATCCTAAAGGGTAAGAGCTTGCAATACCTACATCCTAGGATAAGAGCTTGCAATACTACACATCCTAGGATAAGTGCTTGTACAACCCACAGCAATCAATTCTTCCCAAATTTTATTTGAACTAAAGACCTGAACAATGTTTCTTACTCCAATGAGCCGCCCGTCTGCCCAGCGTGTTCGTAGCGAGTTGGACTACGGTGACTATCCCTCTGTGTGTGCGGGTTCAATTCCGTGGATGGCAGAAAAAGCCACAGATTCCCCAGATTTACAGTGTTCGTGGCACCGAACCGAAGGGTTACGATGTTCATGGCACCGAGCCAAAGAGATGAAAAGCTCAAGTGCTTCTGGATCGGGAGAAAGGAAAAAAACAAAAAAAACTCCAATGAGGGCCATATAAGTTGTTGGTATGAGACCTGAACAATGTTTCTTACTTCAATGAGCCATTAAGTTGTTGGTATGAGACCTGAACAATATTTCTTACTTCAATGAACCATTAAGTTGTTGGTATGAAAAGAAGAAATAGATATAAGCATACATGGCTAATCACTCAAGTACAATGGTGATAGTCCTATTAATCAATCTATAGAAAATGACAGACTTATTGAGTATGATCCGAAAGGTGGAGGCCGGTTCGGTGCGCAGGCAATGGACTGAATCACTGCAGGCGTCAACAATTTGCAGAATTACACTTGTCTTTGTTCGGGCACATGGGTGCGTTGGCAATGTGAGAGCAGACAGGCTGGCTGGCTCTGCCGCTATATCAGACGGTCAGCCAATGGACAGAGCTGACATCGTGAACGCCCTCATAGAGCGTGGCCGCAGAAGACCATCTAAACCAATCCATGTCCAACTACTAGATTCGAGAACTGGGTTTGAAGATTGGTGTAGCAAGAAAAGAACGATAAAACAGGTATACGAGTAGGCTCATCAATCAAAATAGAACTGGTACGGTCAGTCACTGGACGCTGATGGAGATATTGCGAAGGAGATCGGAGCACTATGGACATGTCCGGAGTGCAATGAAGATATTCCAAACTGAAACTGACAAGACTTTCAGAATATCATGTGAGAAACAGTAGGAGAAATGATAGCCCATACATATATCGTCAATTCAGCTCTTGGTCAAGGTTCGAACCCTTTCTTCAGCTGATACTTCAGTGAGGACTACACTAGTACTAAATGCTAAAGATTTCTTCTTTGCGTTCGTTCTTTCGACCAATTTTAATCACTCTTTGTGATATGTTTGATCTTTGCCAAGAACGTGTATACGTTGCACATTGGTTTGGTAGGCCACTAACGCAGACTTCTACAGGTTTAGGACGTGCATCCGATTTCAGCCAAACCTCCTTAGTCGCCTCTTACGACATGCGTGGCAGGTAGCAATGGTTCTATTCTTTACACCCCAAATTTGGGTTCCGGTAACCACTCGGGTGACAAACACAACTCAAATCGAATATTACAGAGAAAATGACTTGAGCAGAAACAAAGTGATCAAGAATAAAACAGTGAACATAACAAACTAATTTAAGAAACCATAATAGAAAGAAATTGTCTTCTGTTTGACTGTAGTTTTTTTTTTTAAGTTAGCTTTTCTTTATTGCTCTGCTCACTGATGAAGTACATTTTTGTGATACATATTTTGGGCAAATTTGGAAGAACAGGACTTGGTCTTAGCATTTGGAGTGTTAGAGATCTTTACAAGTTTTAGTATGTGATGATGAGATGGGCACAAGAATCTCACAGGACTTGGTCTATTAACATTTGAAGCTGTGGACCGCTAGAATCTTAGCATAAGAAGAGGTGTTCCAAGATTACACAAGACTAGGCTGTAACGTTTAGAACTGAGGTGCCACCGTCACAGTGTTAGGTCTGGAACTGAAGTGCCACCCTCACAGTGTTAGGTCTGGAACTGAGGTGCCACCCTCACAGTGTTAGGTCTTGAGTATATTTGAAATAGTTTCTAATACAGCTGGGTCAGTAAAGTGTGTCTGAACTGGTGAGTGAGAGATAGATCCTAATCTCTTATAATTAACAAGCTGCCAGCACTCAATTTAAAAATCTATCCAATAAAACAGGAACAAGGACAGAAGAGTGACTTCTACCCAACCAGGGAGTTCACATAGGTGTATAAACTCTGAAGTTGGAAAAGGCACGCCTGTATTTGGGGGAGGGGGTCTGATAACAAGGAAAGCAGACCATCATGCAAAAATCAGTCAGAAGCGCCATACGTGAAGCCCTGACTTCATAGCAGGTGAACACACGAAGAAGAGGAGAAGACATGGGTGCAGAATCACTTTCAGTCTCAACACTTTCCGATGAGTAAGTCCAACTGATTGCTACTGAACTTTGCCAACTCCCTCATATAACCATAACAAATTCCTCCCTCCCCAAACTTACATCCATAATGGTGAAAATACAAATGATAAATATGAACACACACAAAATATGTTTGCTACATTTCAAAACTAACTCGGAAAATTGTTCACATAAACAAGGAAAAAACAGACTAATATTGTCTTCATATTTTGGACTCACTTACATCTCTCTCTCTCTATATATATATATATATATATATATATATATATATATATATATATATATATATATATATATATAATATATATATATATATATAAATGTTAACTCTGAAATCTTTGTTACGTCTGTGTGTTTGCCTGGGCTCACAAGGGAGCAAAGACTCACCCACAAAGCATGTCGTCAAGGCATGGAAGTTCACAAAGCATGTCGTACAAGGCATAGGAAGTTCTATTTACTCTAGTAAATAAAAGTGTCCCAGAAATCGGATGTGCTGGCCTACTTGTAGGCGCATAACTGGCACAACGTACAATTGCTCTTATGCTCGGATCACATCTTTTTCTTCTTCTTTTGTCGTCACACCGTCTGTTGCCCAGTGTCGTGCTTTTCTGTTTTTGTCTTGCGCTGTTCTGGTGGCTTTGGTGATTGTTATTTTTGCTCTTTCACAGAATTCTGCTATGCCATCTAACCATCTTTTTGAGGTCTTCCTCTTGCCTTCTTTCCCATGTTGTTGTAGAAGACATTGTATACTGTGAAGTTTGGATGCATTTGGATCACAAACAGATCACAAACAGTAGTTTAACAAGTGGTCGATGTGGAGTGATCGATGTGGAGTGATCGATATGGAACATTTGAAGTAAAAGAAATCTTTGTTAACATTCCTATACAATAACTTTCTCTCTGGGAAAGTTAACATTCCTATACAATAACTCTCTCTCTGGGAAAGTTAACATTCCTATATAATAACTCTCTCTCTGGGAAAGTTAACATTCCTATACAATAACTCTCTCTCTGGGAAAGTTAACATTCCTATACAATAACTCTCTCTCTGGGAAAGTTAACATTCCTATACAATAACTCTCTCTCTGGGAAAGTTAACATTCCTATACAATAACTCTCTCTCTGGGAAAGTTAACATTCCTATACAATAACTCTCTCTCTGGGAAAGTTAACATTCTACACATAAAAGTTCAATAAAAATAGAAAAATGTTCAAATGATGGTTGATATAACTAAATGTATATTCTAAAATAATTGTCCATAAACAAAGACTGGAAGAAGTGAGCCAGGTAGCAACAACTCAATAGAGATAATGATACAGGAACTCATCCATCCAGTAATCATGTCTCTATATATATTGTTGTCTCCTGGACTGCACAAATGTAGATGAGTGTCCGAACAGTTTAGATGATGAATATGTGATGAGTAGCAGCCATAACACAAAAAAAGTGAAACATAAAATGGGATGAATATAGGAACGGTGATGAAATGTCTGGTCAACCACTAGTAACAACTGTTATAAGAAGGAGAAAATGGAGATATCTTGGGCATACGATGAGAAATGTCTAGTCAACCACCAGTAACAACTGTTATAAGAAAGAGAAGATGGAGATATGTTGGGCACACGATGAAAAATGTCTAATCAACCACTAGTAACAACTGTTATAAGAAAGAAGATGGAGATATGTTGGGCATACACTGAGAAGAAATGATCAAATAATCACAAAGCAGGCATTGAAGTGGAAGGAAAATGAATGCAGAAAGAAAGGACGCCCTAGAGAAACCCTAAAACAAACTTTACTGAGATGAAAAATGTTAAACTCAGTTTCATAGTAGAAGATATCAGGATAGAAGGGTATGGAGAAACTGTTTGCATGTCAATGTAATGTAACAGTAAGAGAGCGATACAACAACTCCAATGTTCAAATATGGTAACAGCTCAAGAATCTGAACATGTGACAAGTTTCGGAATATCTTCATTGCTCTCCAGACATGTCCATAGGTGTTCCAATCTCCTTCGCAATATCTCCAACAGCGCCCAGTGACTGACCGCACCAGCTCAATTTTGATTGATGAGCCTTTTCATATATCTGTTGTGCTGTTCTTTTCTGGCCACTCCAATCTTCAAACACAGCTCCTGCAATCTAGTAGTTGACGTGGATTGGTTTAAATGAAAATCTTCTTTGCAGCCATACTCTATGAGGACGTTCAAAATATCAGCTCAATCCATTGGCTGGCCCGCTGATATGGTGGCAGAGCCAGCCAGCCAGTCTGCTCTCTCGTTGCTAACGACACCCATGTGCCCTGGAATGAAGATAAGTGCAATTCTGCAAATTGTTGACGCTGGTAGTGATTCAGTCCACTGCCTGCGCACCGAACTAGCCTCCACCTTTTGGATCATACTCAATGAATCACTCAGAACGCACACAAGTCTAGATTACAAATATGTGACGACTGAGATCCCAATATTACACAAGGAGAAAGACAAGAAAAAAATCAAAGATACAAACACTCAAATTTTGATAAGTTGCTAAACGTATACAAATATTTGTCGCTCCCCCTCTCTTATAACATAAGGGCAACAAGCTCAGGTAAACATTTTCAGAAATCAGAACACAAGTGTCCATGATCCTTGCATTTCAGTTTAGTACTGTTAAAGAGAAATTCATTTTAAAAACAACACAATGTGTAAGAACTTGGTTATATTATGTCCCAAATTAAAGTTAATACTAAGAAATATCACTATTATTAACAATTTTCATCAATAAATAACCATGGACTCGTAGAAAATGGTAGTAGTCGTCTTCTTCTTCTTTTTGCGTTCGTTCTTTACGACCAATTTTAATCACTCTTTGTGATATGTTTGATCTTTGTCAAGAACGTGTATATGTTGCACATTGGTTGGGTAGGCCCCTAAACGCATAGAGTTCTGCACGTTTAGGGCATGTTCATCCGATTTCAGCCAAACCTCCGTAGTCGTCTCTTATGACATGCGTGGCAGGTTAACAGTGGTTCTATTCTTTACACCCCAAATTTGGACCCCGGTAACCACTCGGACGGGCCCCGGTAACCACTCGGGCGATAAAATTGAAGTAACCTTTACAGTGTTCTATCAAACATATATCAAAGTTAGCCCCCCATCAAACAAGTTTTTCCTGCCTTCTGTTATCGGGGACTGCACCCAGATGTGACAACTATCACGAGTTCACATTCATAAACTTGTAGAATAATAAATCTAATCAAACATTTGATAAATCAGCAGTTGTGGTTGTTAAGGATATTACAACTTTATGTGAAGATCAAGTGGTTATCAGAACGGACATGCTGGAGTGCAGGGTAATGAAAGTGCTGACTTTTTTGCAAACAATGCCTTGACTCAAACGGACAGATGTATGGACAGAGCCGATATCAATGCGGTACACTCTCAATTATGTGATATGGGCGAGTCTCAGACACTAGAATGAGTGCGAGAATTAAAAGTTAAGTTTGGACGTGTCAGACGGTGTCATCTTCGTGGTAGAGAGAGAAGGTATACTAATCAACTTCTCATGGGTACGGTGAGCAAATGGACATTAGGATGACTGCTGCAACGGAAGACAGAGCATGCATGGAAATGTCCAAAGTGCCATGACGTCGATCGCATAACATAACATATCAGAACGGAGATAACTTGAAGAATATATTAGTTTAAACATACACACACAAACACAAGCTCACAATAAGACAGTGGATTTATCTTTAGTAGAAAAATACAATCAAGAGCAACAACTTCAAGAGCAATAACTTCAAGAGCATGACAATAAAATAGAAAACCTTCACACACAGACAAACAATATGTTGAATATGTTCAAAGTCATTATTCGTTCACACAACAGTCTTATCTTGAGAGCAACTCTTTTACAATAATAATATACAAACTTGGATCAAACTTCATGTATTTCATAGTCTCACACTTACAACATACAAAACTCTCCCATATATAGTAGACATTACTTGTATAGTAATCATTTGCCAATGTCAAACATGATAAGAGTGCCCCTAAAGTCAAACTTGATATAGTGCCTCCAAGTCAAACTTGATATAGTGCCCCTAAAGTCAAACTTGATAGTGCACCCCTAAAGTCAAACGATATAGTGCTCCTAAAGTCAAACTTGATAGAGTGCTCCCCAAACTTGATAGAGCACTTCTAAAGTCAAACTTGATAGAGTGCTCCCCTAACTTGACACAGTGCCCCTAAAGTCAAACTTGATAGTGCACCCCAAACTTGATATAGTGCCCCTAAAGTCAAACGATATAGTGCCCCTAAAGTCAAACATGATAGAGTGCTCCCCAAACTAGATATAGTGTCCTTAAAGTATGATAAGAGTACTCCCCAAAAACACTCGATACAGTGCCCCAAAAGTCAAACCTGATACAGTGCCCCTAAAGTCAAACCTGATATAGATTAATTTAAACGAGTCATCCTAGTCACAAGAAAATAAAATGAGCAATGAATAAAAACGACGAGTTGAGCGAGTGAGGAAGTGTGCGATATTTGTTAGAAAAATCACAAGTTGCATTTAATAAGTAACAATACACAACAGCAGCATGTCAAACGGAACAGTTAGCAACATGCCTCACATTTATGCTAGCAGAATATGAAAGGGCCACAGTAGCAATTTTCGGGGGGCTACGATAATGTCATGTATGAGAGGGCAACGGTTTCAGCATGTGAGAGGGCTACAGTAATGACATATGTGAGCTACAGTAATGACATATATGTGAGCTACAGTAGCAGCATGTGAGCAGGCTACAGTAGCAGCATGTGAGCATGCAACAGTAGCAGCATGTGAGCGGGCTACGTAGCAGCATGCGGCAGCACCATATGGGAGGTCTACAGTAGCAGCATGTGAGCGGGCTACAGTAGCAGCTAATGGGAGGGCTACAGTAGCAGCGGTGAACATGCAAGCAGATAGAGAACACACCTACAGCAGTCGATTTGATCAATTACCCACACACACACGTGGAGATGACTTCTCTTCCTAGATGTTACCTTCGAACCGCATCCACCATCTCATTCCGATCACAATTTACAAGAAATACATCAACCAGTTCAGCTTCCATGTGCTTGTCTGTTTAACAAGAACAGATAGCTAAACACAACATCAAACTGGGTTGGGAAATCTAGAAGCCCACAGTCTACATCTGATGGCAATTTGGTTGTAAAGTCAGGTTATTAAGAACAAAACCTGGGCTGTAAACCGGCCCACAGGACGATTACAATATTACCAACTTAATAATATCTTAAAATATGGAAGAAAAGAGTTTTGCACAACTCGGTGATATCTCTGTGGTCCTTTTTGTGAATAGTTTGTACCACTTAAAGTTATATAACTGTGGTCCTTCGTAATAGACGGCTCAAATTATATTTCTGTGGTCCATCCTGTGAACAGTTAGATGAAATTATATAATTGTGATTGCCTATGTGAACAACTAGATGAAGTTATAAAACAGTGGTCCATCCTATGTGACAAGTTGAATGTGTTACACAATTGTGGTCATCATTTCAACAATTGACATAGTTACAAATTGTTGTCTCCATGTGTGAACATGGTTGACAGAAGAGTTTACCAAATTGTTGACTTCATGTATGAACATGGTTGACAGAAGAGAAGTTGTTAAACAAAAATTAGTTGTTCCATGTAAATGAACATGAGTTGACTAGAAGAGTTTACAAAATTGTTGTCTCCATGTGTGAACATGGTTAACAGAAGAGTTTACAAAATTGTTGTCTCCATGTGTGAACATGGTTGACAGAAGAGTTTACAAAATTGTTGTCTCCATGTGAACAGTTACATGAAGCTGTGGTCATCTATATATATAAACATGTTGCCCATCTCTGAACTAAATAATTACAAAAAACCCAGAACAAAATTAAAGAAAACAAAAATCATACAATTATTTACTTACAATATATAAGAGTCACTCACATACAAGAGTCATGTGTGCGCTAGGCACTGACTGATTCACATACAAGTCATGTGTGCACTGGGCACTGATTGACTCACATACAAGAGTCATGTGTGCACTAGACTGAGCTCACATGACATACAAGAGCCATGTGTGCACTGGGCACTGACTGACTCACGTACAAGAGTCATGTGTGCACTGACTGACTTAAGGCGTTCTAGTGCTGGTAGGTGTGAGCCACCTCTTACAAATAACTTACTCCCGAAATGACAACAAACTTGGAAACCAAACAAAAGTCCACAAATACACAGCATTGCCTACATCAGAACCATTCCCACACAAACATGGTCATTGTTTTATTTCTTCACCCTTCGCTTCTAGGGAGGCATGGGTCAACAACCAAGGCCATCTTTACCAGATCGCTGTACTCTCTCCCCATTTTCTTGCATTCCGTCTTCAAGTGTGCCTTGGTATTCCGTACCTCTATTACCATGGGGGTTCCATCACAGGGCCTGTCTTGTGATACTGTCAGGGGTCTCCTCAGCGTGTGTCCTACCTATCGCCACCTTCTGCACCTTATCTCTTGCCCCACTTGTCGTTGTCCAGCTCTATCCCAATGTGTGTATACATGGTAATATCTGTTCATAATACACTTTATATTAGTCTTTCCACAATTAGAGAACACATGCAGATTCTACAATTTGGCAGGTGGCTGCAAAAGAGTGAAAACTTGCAGCCCTGGTTTGAAGAAGAACACGGGTCTCTCGCATGGAAGCCGCACTCGAATACATTCGACCAGGTGCTCCTCCTAAAACCACTTACAAATACATATACAATTGCTTACATCAAAATCATTCACAAATACATGATAATAATTACATCAAAATCTCTTACATATAAATGGAAATACATCAAAATCACTCAGAAATAGATGGTAATAATTACAGCAACATTACTTACAAATACATAAGGTAATAATTACATTAAAATTCACTTACATATACATGGTGATAGCTACACAAAAAATGCACAACGGAATGCATTTGACACAAAAATATAAACAAAAACTGTCTTCATGACATTGTCTAGAATCATACCCTTACACGTGTCCGTACAGCGGTCTGTGACCATACAGCAGCCACATCAACTGACAACAATACAGATTGATAATATTAGCCCTTTCATTCACTAATTAGATAAATATCAGACACACTGCTCGTCAGTCAGATAATAAATTCAATCTTATTAGTTCACTAATGCTTACATTTGTTAGTATAAAGGAGTACCTAAAGGTCGGCCGTATTTAACTTTGTCACCCTCATGAACGTTGAACTTGAACCCGCTAGGGGCTTCAAATATGAGAACTATTGTTGAACCTAAGTTGAACTCTCCAAACATGTCTCCCTTCTGTACTGTGACAGGTTCCGAGTACTTCTTGTCGAAGTAAGTGTGTTCTGGGTATTTCTTTCTAGTGTTTGTCTCCAATTCCTGAAAGCACAACATTACAAACATTAGTTAGTTGTATCTGACTCTTAAGGACAGACCGCACCCCTATATTTAACGATTTTTCTTTAAAAAAAATGAAATTTGAGTTTTTTTAAATTTTAAGTAATACATCCAATTTCGAACAAGAATCTATCTTTAGTTTGAAAAAAATATGTAGTTTTGTATTTTAATTAAATTTTTTAACTAGGCATGTATATGTTTTTTAGCTAATTATATAGGAAATATCATAACTTTGCTTCAACAGATGGTAGCAAAGTGTTTATAGTAATATGGTAGTGCAGATAGATTAACTAATAGTATCATTAAACTTATGCAGCGTGATTATGATGTAACTTGTATGAACAATTCTGGAAAATTAGAGAACATTGGTTGGATAAATAGTATTTGAGCCATATTTAAACATCACAAAGATAACCATGAGAACTGCAATAGGCTGAGTAGCTTGTACCCTAAAGATAAAGTTTTAGTTGATTGAGAACAAACTGCCTAATTTTATTTTTGGCAACATAATGCAAGTATTTGTCAAGCTATCTTGCGACTTCGTTTGACAAAATATATTCATGGTGGTTCTCACAATGCTAATGAATCTTTCCATAATCTTATATGGACTTGGTGTGCTAAGATCTTATTAACTTTGAGGAGGAGCTTAAAAATAACTGTCAATGATGCCAATATTGTAGTTAATAATATGAAATTGTGCCGAAATGAAACTTTTGTTTTAGTTTAACTTTTCCTTTGGAAAACATTATTTTAAGTATTTTGCTGTCATCTATAAAAACCACATATCTTCCTTGCTAATACAGAATTTAGGCACAAAAAGATAGAAAGATGTAAAACAACTAGCATGGCATCTAAAGCATGTGCTGAGGCAAGTTGGTATGCTCCTGGGGATCTTAAAGTAAATTAATTTGGTCAATAATTGAAAATATGTTAGTTTTTGGCTTTTTCTCAAAATTGTTATTTTCCATAAATGTATGTCACTAAATACATGTTTGTTCAAAAACTACTCAAAGGATTGTTGTATAAATGTGCATACTTCTTTCTTATGCATATTTGATCATCCCTACCACTTTAAAAAGAATTCATTGAACAGTTTTGTGTCTCATGCAAAAGAATATCTCCTACCCCATATTTTTTAGTCAAAATCTGGAAAAACTCATTTATTATACTTTATAAATATTTTGCTACCAGTTCAAGATATGCTGATTTACAATAACATCTGAAAGTTCCATAGTGCTAACCTGAATAGAACATAAATCATCCTGTATTTTGCAAGGTTACTTTTGGGCATTTTCCCTTAAAAACCCTCTATATTAAATTTTTTCATAGAATATACATGCTTGGATTTTTGAAATTTTTTCCCCGAGTTTTAACATCAAGTTGATCATTTAGAATCATAAACGCAATCTCAATGATCAATATTTCTGTTAGGGTGCCGTCTGTCCTTAACTAAAGCGATCCTCAATGTACTAGTAAACTCACTCAAACGTACGGTCATACAGTGGATACCATCACACTGCAACATAAGCGGCAACAAGGAAGCAAACAGGCTAACGAAAGAAGGTGGGCGACTACCGCAGACTGATCACAAGATCAGCTATGAGGAGGCCAGGACAACCATCGGCTGGCAGAATAATAAAAAATGGTCAAAGGACCACCCGGTACAAAACAGCAGTGATGGGTACTATGGTATGTCCCGGAGTGAACAAGTTACCATATTCCGCCTCCGTACCGGCCACAACAGACTCAGAGCACACATGTTTAAAATTGGCACAACTAGCTTGTGCCACTGCGAAAAGGCAGAAATTACAGCAGAACACATACTGCAAGTGGTTTGCAGCCCTAAGAAAAGAAACTTGGCCCGATAACACTGAGCTCCGCGGGAAACTGTACGGGGGGACGGAGTCACTAAAAGCAACGGTAAAATTCATGATAAAAGTTGGTTCATCAGTCTAGGCCGGGATCGCGAGAGAGGGTATCTGACTCTAAGTTGATGCTTTACAAGATCTAAAAGGACAAGTTTCTGCATGAGTGGATGTCGTCTATAGAAGTTTCTAGCCTCCAGAGGTGTACATGGATCTACTGTCCTGGGCATGCAGGTGTTAGCGGCAATGAGAGAACGGACAGGCTTGCATAAACAGCATCGACTTTGTGGATTTAAAGATGGACAAGGGGGATGTTCTTCGGCCTCTTCATGACTGCCTGTTGGATGAGGACACTAAAATTTATGTTGAATCGATCCAGTGATTTAAGCAGTTTGGAGTTTCCCGCTGTACAAGTAGAACTGGGTTCCAGAGAGGCAGAGTGAGGAATGTGTTTAACCAGCAAGCCACAGGAACCATCAGTATGCATACTCTTCGCTACCTGTTGGGGGAGATTGAGTACCTATGGGTCTGTCCGGAGTGCAATTACGTCTGTTTAGTAACCAATAACATATATACATAAATATCCCAGCAGATAGGCTGGGTGGCTCTGTCACCATATCAGGGGGCCAGCCAATGGATAGAGCTGATATTTTGAACGCCCTCACAGAGTGTGGCCGCAAAAGGATTTTCATTTAAACCAATCTCGTCAACTACTAAATTGCAGGAGCTGAGATTAAAGATTGGAGTGGCCAGAAAAGAACAGGACAACAGACGTATGAGTAGGATCAAAATCATACTGGCACAGTCAGTCGCTGGACGCTGTTGGAGATATTGCAAAGGAGATCAGAGCACCTATGGACATGTCTGAAGTGCAATGAAGATATTCGAAACTGAATATATATATATATAGAATCTGATTATCTGGTCCCTGTAGATTTTGTTTGACCAAATTATAATTTGTGAGAGTATGGTCTGGTCCCTGCCAATTTTGGGGGTTTCTGTGGTGTAGAGGTTAGTCGCTTGCCTTTCGTTCCAAAGGTACTCGGTTCGCTCCTTAGTGGAGCCATTGGGATATTTTTCTGGAGATACCTGATCTCAGGGTGAGATCGAGTTCCTAGTCCTATTGGAGACGGACTATAAAACACAGGTTCAATTTGAGTATGCAAAAATTTTTTTGACAGTTCAAAATTGAAAAAAAGCAGGCTGAAAAGTCGCTGCCCTGTCTTCTTTGTGTGTGTGTTCGTTGTTTACGACCAATTTTAATCACTCTTTGTGATATGTTTGATCTTAGCCAAGAACGTGTATACGCTGCACATTGGTTTGGTAGGCCCCTAAACGCATAGACTTTTACACGTTTAGGACATGTGCATCCGATTTCAGCCAAACCTCCTTAGTCGCCTCTTACAACATGCGTGGCAGGTAACAGTGGTTCTATTCTTTACACCCCAAATTTGGGCCCGTAACCACTCGGGCGGCTGCCCTGTCAAAATTCATAACAAAATTTAAAAAAATAAAATAAAATATCTTCACTATCTTAAAAATTGCATTAGGACCCTAGCAGGAGGTATGGAGTTCATGCACTGACACTGAGATCTTACAGTGTAAGAAAGAGATCGGAGCACACATGGTTACTCACCGAAGTGCAATGATGATGATGACCCTATCAATCAATCACTGTAGAGTGTGTATGACAAACAGATAAGATTTAAAATGAGAATATCTAATTACCTGATCGCTGTAGATTTTGATAGAACCAACATTGGTAGCTCCTACAGCTGTCATAGAGAAGAAGCCATGCTCCCATCGTCCTGTATAAACTGCCCTCTCATTGAAGTTAAACAAACCTTGTAACCACCTAGCAACACCTGGGTTTACACTCAAGAGCTCTCCTGTGTTAGGAATACATCAAAGAATGATTGATGAAACTTTCAAAACATTAATGAAACTTTATCAATTCTTAGGAATTCTTCTTCTTCTGTACATCAGTTTCCTATGCTCAGAGGTCTAAACAGTAAGATGACTTGCATTCATGAATTCAGTAGCCAGCATGAGGTCCTCTAAAGGGTTTAAAGCCGAAGGATTGACTTCATTGCACCGGGTTTTACCCCATATGGCGCGGTCTCTCTCCGCAGAAATGGCACGCCACCTGCCGAGAGTATTGCACAAACTCCGTAGTTCCAGCAACAATTCAAGGGGTCTCTGGAAAAAATGCACTTGTGAACAGACGGCGCGGTCAGATTCGAACCCACGACCTTCAGAGGTTCGAATCCGGGCCGCGCCGTTCTGTTCATGAGTGCAATTTTTTCCAGGACCTCTTCGATGCCCCAAATCTCTCCTTCAGATAAGTCTCACTGAGCCAGGTTTAAAGGACGTGTTAAGGAGTCTGGGGGGCCTCTTTGGCATGTGTTTTTATGAGTTCTTCTTCAAATGCTCCATATCGACCACTAGAACCACTCTTTGTGACTTGTATGTGATCTAAGCCTAAGAGCTATTGTCGATTGTACGTTGTGCCAGTTATGTGCCCACAGGTAGGACAGTACATCCGATTTCCGTAAGGCTTTTTATTTACTAGGGTAGCTTTCCTAGGCCCTACCTCAGTCACCTCTTATGATATACCTTGTAGGTCGCATTGTTACTATTCTTTGCTCTCCTTGCGAGTCCCAGTTACACACATGGCTGGAAAAAAAACAATTGAAATAATTCAAACAATTTGTTGAGAGACAACACACTAAACAGCAGAAGTTTTATATATAATGATTTTAAATGAATTATAGGTAAGACAGCACACAAAGAAGCATGCAAATCATATGATGTAAAGCAGTGTAGTCTATCACCCAGTTAAGACCAGACACACAGAACAGCAGAAGTATATAGTAAGTGGTGCATATAGTCAATGGTGCATATAGTCAATGGTGCATATAGTCAGTGATGAAACTGCGATACTTCAATAGACACTAGCAGGAAGAAATGTCAGATGACCACATACCTGGAAACAGCACACAAAACAGCAGAAATATATAGTAAGCGGTGTCTATAGTAAGACAGCACACAGAACAGCAGAAGTATATAGTAAGTGGTGCATATAGTCAATGGTGCATATAGTCAATGGTGCATATAGTCAGTGATGAAACTGCGATACTTCAATAGACACTAGCAGGAAGAAATGTCAGATGACCACATACCTGGAAACAGTCACCAAACAGCGAAGAAATATGATAGTCGGTGTCTATAGTAAGACTGTTCACGCAGAACAGGCTGCTATAGAAAGTGGTGCATATAGTCAATGGTGCATATAGTCAATGGTCAGTCAGATGAAGCTTAAGACACTAGCAGGAAGAAACGATGACTTGAAAGCTCGTGTTCACATCATTGCGTAAATCTTATAGTCCTTGCCAGTAAATATCAGTGGTAGCTGGTTGCAGTGCAGAACAGCTGTGATGTCTTCATCTGCTGGTTGGATGGGTGAGACTCCAGTCAGAGTCCCAAGAAACCACGTAAAGAGTATGTGACACCTTTGACTTGTTCTAAAATGCCCTGCTTAACCTGGCCATAGTGTAAGATTCTACCATCGGCTGGAGAAGTCTGGGGATCAAAGATGTGATACATGTAACATTGCATTTGGGACAATAATCTCTACACCACCGATACAATAATCTCTACACGAGACAATTATCTTCTCTACACCACCGACAATCATCTCTACACCACCAAACAATCATCTCCTCTACACTACCGAGACAATCATCTCTAGACCACCGACAATCATCTATCTACACCACCGACAATCATCCATACATACACTCCCCCATCTGCATTGATGTATCTTCTCATATAAGACATTTAAAAAAAAAATTTTTTGTTTAAAATATCTAAAAAATATCCCCATAACTAATTGATGGAGATATTGAAAGAGAAGTTGAGATTACCAAGTGACGTCAAAATTCCAAGGCTTAAGACCATCTTAAACCCCCCAAAAATATTGGTGTGCCGATGGAACCTGCTGCGCTACACAAGACCCTGATTCTTTACTTAGGGATCTAAATTACAAGCACCTCTGAAGTCAGAGTAGGCTCGTCTGAATGATGAGGGACAATGATAAGGAAAGCAAGTCTGCATGCAAAAATCAGTCAGATATGCTATAACTACGCCCGAATTTATAACGTTCTGAAAAAATCTTAATTGATTTCACCATCTTTCTATTGCGTACATTTTTAAACGCCAGCGCGCTTTTTTTTTTTTTTTAAAAGCATTGGTCATTCTAATATTTTTTGTATGTACAAATGTGTTGCAACAGATTAATACTAGTGGTTTTTCTGTTCTCATTTCTGTTCAGTTTGTAGGAGGCTGCGACCCACACTTTTACAAAAGTAAATGTTGGTAGTGAGGATGGCGACCTCACACTTTTACAAAAGTAAATGTTGGTAGTGAGGATGGCGACCTCACACTTTTACAAAAGTAAATGTTGGTAGTGAGGATGGTGACCTCACACTTTTACAAAAGTAAATGTTGGTAGTGAGGATGGTGACCTCACACTTTTACAAAAGTAAATGTTGGTAGTGAGGATGGTGACCTCACACTTTTACAAAAGTAAATGTTGGTAGTGAGGATGGTGACCTCACACTTTTACAAAAGTAAATGTTGGTAGTGAGGATGGCACTCACACTTTTAAATAAGTAAATGTTGGTAGTGAGTGAAGACTCCACCTTTTAAATAAGTAAATGTTGGTAGGAGGATGCGACTCACACTTTAAATAAGTAAATGTTGGTAGTGAGGATGCGACCTCACACATTTAAATAAGTAAATGTTGGTAGTGAGGATGGCGACCTCACACTTTTAAATAAGTAAATGTTGGTAGTGAGGATGGCGACCTCACACTTTTACAAAAGTAAATGTTGGTAGTGAGGATGGCGACCTCACACTTTTAAATAAGTAAATGTTGGTAGTGAGTCGACCACACTTTACAAAGTAAATGTTGGTAGTGAGGATGGCGACCTCACACTTTTACAAAAGTAAATGTTGGTAGTGAGGATGGCGACCTCACACTTTTAAATAAGTAAATGTTGGTAGTGAGGATGGCGACCTCACACTTTTAAAAAAGTAAATGTTGGTAGTGAGGATGGCGACCTCACACTTTTACAAAAGTAAATGTTGGTAGTGAGGATGGCGACCTCACACTTTTAAATAAGTAAATGTTGGTAGTGAGGATACGACCTACACTTTTACAAAAGTAAATGTTGGTAGTGAGGATGGCGACCTCACACTTTTACAAAAGTAAATGTTGGTAGTGAGGATGGCGACCTCACACTTTTAAATAAGTAAATGTTGGTAGTGAGGCTGCGACTCCACACTTTTAAATAAGTAAATGTTGGTAGGAGGATGGCGACCTCACACTTTAAATAAGTAAATGTTGGTAGTGAGGATGGCGACCTCACACTTTTAAATAAGTAAATGTTGGTAGTGAGGATGGCGACCTCACACTTTTAAATAAGTAAATGTTGGTAGTGAGGATGGCGACCTCACACTTTTACAAAAGTAAATGTTGGTAGTGAGGATGGCGACCTCACACTTTTAAATAAGTAAATGTTGGTAGTGAGGATGGCGACCTCACACTTTACAAAGTAAATGTTGGTAGTGAGGATGGCGACCTCACACTTTTAAATAAGTAAATGTTTTTAGTGAGGATGGCGACCTCACACTTTTACAAAAGTAAATGTTGGTAGTGAGGATGGCGACCTCACACTTTTAAATAAGTAAATGTTGGTAGTGAGGATGGCGACCTCACACTTTTAAATAAGTAAATGTTGGTAGTGAGGCTCGACCACATTTTAAAAAAGCAAACAGCCAAAGGAAAACCCAAACTGATCACTTGTGTGGAAATTTTGTGTCTGTCTCGTGTGACCTTGAGTGTGACTGCCTTAAGTGTCCTTGGACCTGATAAGGACTGATGATGAAACTAGGACACCAGATTTGATAAGAGCACCTGATAGGCTGAGCTCATTTCCATGAACATATTTTGACAATGATTTGTAACTACATTGGAATATGAACCATCTAGACAGCAGTTCTTAAGCTGGAAGGTCGCACCCAGGGGCATGAGGCAGTACCAGAGGAAATGTGAGGCAGTTTCAGGGGAAGCGTGAGGCAGTATTAGGGAAACGTGAGGCAATATCAGGGAAGCTGAGGCAATCAGAGCTGAGATATCAGGAGGAGGCAACAGAGTTGAGGCAGTATCAGAGCGAACTTATGAAAATTTTATATACAAACTTTTTCTTCTAGTTTAGAAATGAAGACAGCAGGAATAAAGTGGGTACAACATCAGTACTGAACTTCATCAAGACACAACAAATTAAATAGTTTGGCTACATAAGCAGATTACCAACAGACAGTGCGTATCAAAGAGCAATGCTATGCCGATAGTGGATACAAAGCAACAGGCTGTCCACACAAAAAAGGTTGACATCAGAAATAGAGGCACAGTGAAAAACACTATAATGCTGTAATCTACCAGCTAGCCCCATTGTTAAGGCACCCAAAAATTTCACAGCAGCTAAGCAACAGATGATCAAAAGCATTTTTATACCTACTTTGTGTTACCAGAGCCAAACATTGACAATGAGCAAAGCGCAGTCATAAAAATAACTACATGTGAAATGCGTTGCCTGCGAAAAGTTACCAACAACACCAGAAAGACAGTCACCAACATCAGCATAATAAAGAAAATTGGCACAGAACCTTGCTTGAATTACATTGAGAAATAAAGAATGAAGTGGTTTGACCACTTAATAAGAATGCATCCAAACTCCACAGTATACACAGAGTCTTCTACAACAGAACATCGGGAAAGAAGGCAAGAGGAAGACCACAGAAAAGATGGTTAGATGGCATAGCAGAATCCTGTGAAAGAGCAAAAATTAACAATCACACAAGCCACCAGAACAGCGCAAGACAAAAACAGATAACCACGACACTGGGTAACACCGTAGCAGTGTGACGACAAAAAGAAGAAAAAACGCTATGAAGCCCCACAAAAGACAGCTTTAGAAATCTCTTCTTATTCTGATACTGTGAGACAAAACAGGATTATAGAAAACCAAAACAGGATTATAGAAAACCAAAACAGGATTATAGAAAACCAAAACAGGATTATAGAAAACCAAAACAGGATTAGAGAAAACAAAAACAGGATTATAGAAAACAAAACAGGATTATAGAAAACCAAAACAGGATTATAGAAAACCAAAACAGGATTAGAGAAAACCAAAACAGGATTAGAAAACAAACAGGATTAGAAAACCAAAACAGGATTAGAGAAATCCAAAACAGGATTAGAAAAATAAAACAGGATTAGAGAAAACCAAAACAGGATTATAGAAAACCAAAACAGGATTAGAGAAAACAAAAACAGGATTAGAGAAAATGAAAACAGGATTAGAGAAAACAAAAACATTTCCTCAGTTAATAATAAATTTTTTCATTATAACTGCAAGTTCAAAAGTTTTTTTAAATAGCCAAAAAACCATTGATTTTGACATTTCTCCCATATTTCTTTGTAAAAATAATAAAAAATATTTACATTTCTCACCACCAATGTTATTATTGTGTTTAGGAGACAGTCCTGTTATAACACTTCTTTTGTTTACTTGACTTATTCCTCTCCCCTCCCTGTGGAGCATAGGCACCTCAACAGTTGTTCACCCCCTTCCCTGGTCTCTGGCAGTTCTTTATGGCCTCCCCGGATATTCGAGCAGCCTTCAGTTGCCCAAGTAGACAGCATCCATGTCTGTTTAGGACGCCCTCTCTTTCATTTTCCTTGCGGGTTCCACTTAAGTGCTTGTCTAGTGACACTCAACTGTGTCTTACTTCATTTATTTTCTCTTTGGTGATTTGTTAGTTTGGTAGGAGAAAATTTGGCTAACAGGAAGGGGGCGTGGGAATATTGCCTTATCTTCAATTGGGGAGCGCAGTAGCTGAAAAATTGAGAGTCCCTGATCTAGATGCTTGTGACATGCTTTGTTAACCTATGGACAGTGGTATGACTAATGATAAGAGTCTATGTACTCTAAAGTACATTATGATATATTATCTGAATAGTTACACTTAATAGCTTCTGTGGACTTGACATCAAACATGTCATTGATAAGGGGCCTCAAGGGCCCGAGTGGTTTGATAGTTTGAGTGTCGTACTGAAGGTAGTGGGTTTGAATCCAAACCACAACATGTGCGCAATTTTTTCATGAAATCCCTAGGATTGTTGCAGGAGCTACGGAGGTCAATACTCTCAGCAGGCGATGTGCCATTTCTACGTAGAGGGATTGATCAAACTTGGTACAATAGTCATTCCTTTGTCTTGAGACAATTTGTTCAGACTATTGTCTTATCTTAGCCACATTTGCAGTGAAGCATCGAGGGGAGAGTTAGTTTTCTATCTTGTGCCAGGTGTGTTGCGCTTGATGTTGTCAGTCCATGCTTTCACAGGGACTCTGAGATGTTATCTATCCATCGTGTTCTTGGCCTGCCTAGTGCTCTGCGCCCTGAGTGTCGATTATTGTAGGCACGTGATGGTAGTAAATGTGGTTCCATTCTCATTAGATGGCCGAACCACTTAATTCTTTGCTTCTCGATGTACTGTATGCATGGTAGACTATTGTCTATCCCCCCTTAGTGTTCAACTCTGTGAATGTGGGTACAGTGACTCTCCTTCTTAGCGTTCATTCTTTGCGACCAATTTGCTCATTCTTATTGTGATATATAATTGATCTTTGACAAGACAATGTCGTTAAACCCTGGTTCTTACGTCCTACTTGTTGCAGATGGTACCATACACGTGTAGGGCAGGGCTTCCGGTTTTATCCTACGAGAAATGTTTTGAGTCTGTGTCACTGACAGTCAGTCCCCCGCACTTTCCCTTTCTTAGTCTTCTTCTTTGCGTTCGTTCTTTATGACCAATTATAATCACTCTTTGTGGTATGCTTGATCTTTGCCAAGAACGTGTATACGTTGCACATTGGTTTGGTAGGCCCCGAGCGTATAGACTTCTATATGTTTAGGACATGTGCATCCGATTTCAGCCAAACGACATTAGTCGCCTCTTACGACATGCATGGAGGTTAACAGTGGTTCTATTCTTTAACCCCAAATTTGGACCCCGGTAACCACTTGGGCACCCTCTTCCTTCGTGCATTCACTGCTCTTTAATGATCATTTTTCGCAGTATATTTGGGCTTTATGATCTTCGCCTAAGAGTATGCCTACATTTTGTACCATTTCTGACTAGGTGAGGTTGTTCCGGTTGATTGAACGTGTTGTGTACATGTATTTTATCTTGTTCCTTTGGTTTCTGTTTGGAATATCTTCATTGCACTCTGGGCATGTCCATAGGTGCTCCGATCTCCTTCGCAATATCTCCATCAGCGTCCAGCGACTGACCGTACCAGTTCAATGTTGACTGATGAGCCTACTCATATGCCTGTTGGGCTGTTCTGTTCTGGCCACTCAAATCTTCAATACAAGCTCCTGCAATCTAGCAGGTTACGCGGGTTGGTTTAAATTAAAATCTTTGCGGCCACACTCTATGAGGGTGTGTCAGCTCTATCCATTGGCTGGTCCCCTGATATAGCGACAGAGCCAGCATGCCTGTCTGGTCTCTCATTGCCATCGACACCCAAGAGCCCCAGAATGATAAGTGTAATTCTGCAAATTATTGACGCTTGTAGTAATTCAGTCCATTGCCTGCGCACCGAACCAGCCTCCACCTTGCGGATCATACTCAATGAATCGCAGAGAATGCACAGATGAGTATAGTTTTGTGACTGCAGCCAGAGTAGTGCATTCGTCACCGCCAGTACTGCCACTGTCATGCTGCTTGTTGTCATACTTCTTTGAATGCTCCATATCGACCACTTGTTAACCACTCTGTGTGATTTGTATGTTATCTGAGCCTAAAAGCGATTTACGCTGTGCCAGTTATGCACCTACAAGTAGGCCAGCACATCCAATTTCTGCACTGCTTTTTATTTACTAGGGTAGCATCCCTAGGGCCTAAGTCAGTCGCCTATTATGACATGCACCGTAGGTAACAGTGGTACTATTCTTTGCTTCCCTTGTGGGTCCCGGCACCACACAGGCAGGTTGTCATACTAAATGTACCACTCACTTCCTGGACCTTTCTGCCATAAAAGCTTCCAGAGAAGGCCCATGCAAACTTTTTGTGTAACTTATCTTCCACCTTGTGCTTGATTAAACTCTTTAAGATCAGTTAGTTCAGTCTCTTGTTGCACTTTGTCACCAGTACGTTGCCGGGGCCCTCAAGGTGAGCAAAGAATAGTAACACTGCGACCTACAAGGCATGTCATAAGATGCGACTGAGGTAGAGACCTAGGAAGCTACCTAGTAAATAAAAAGTGTTGTAGAAATGGGATGTGCATTGTGCTACTTGTAGGCGCATAACTGACACAACGTGCAATTGCTCTTAGGCTTAGATACAAATCGTAAAGAGTGTTAACAAGTGGTTGATGTCGAGCGGTCGAAGAAGTATTTTGAAAGGGTAGTAGTATCTTTGTCAATGAAGTACAGTGTTCACCATATAAGTAAGCATATGTTGTGTCCCCTGCAAACAGGCACGTATGAATTTCGGCCACACCCTGATGCTGGAAAGCATAAAAGGAGCAGAGGAGTAAGGGTAGTAGTATCTTTGGCAATGAAGCACAGTGTTCACAAAATAAGTATGGAGATCACATCTCAAGAAAATGACTTGGCTGTACACACCTGGACATGCTGGAGTGCAGGGTACGAGCGTGCTGACTTTCTTGCAAACAATGCCCGACTCAAACGGGCAGAAGTATGGACAGAGCCGATATCATCAATGCGTACGCTCTCAATTGTGTGACATGGGCACGTCTCAGACACTGGAGCGAGTTCGAGAATTAGGCGTTAAGTGTCGACATGCCAGACAGTGTCATCTTCGTGGTAGAGAGAGAAGATATAGTAATCAACTTCTCATGGGTACTGTGAGCAAATGGACTTTAGGATGGTTGCTGCAGCGGAGGACAGAGCATGCATGGGAATGCCCAATGTGCCATGGCGTCGATCGCATAACATAACATAACAATAAGTATGTTATGCCCCCTGCAAACAGTCATGTATGACTTATGGCAAAAACCCTGATGCTGAAAAGCATATAATAGCAGCCCATTGCAAGCGATAATGACAACAGCCTCATACGTGTACTGCTGTACCTCTGGTGTGTACGAAGGTGACTGTAGAGTCCAATCCTAGAACACAATCCAACCTGCTGACTTGCAGGTCGGCTGGGGACAGTCAAAGGCTGACGGAAAGCGAACCAAGTAAACGCTGGTTGAAATCGGACACGTCGCCAAAGGACAAGCAGCAGAGCTCCAAATGGTTACGAAGATGTGACGTAAAACAAACGTTCTTGGCAAAGGCTGTTTATATATCACAATAAGAATGATCAAAATGACTGAAAAGAGCGATCGAGAGAGAAAACAATCCCTACCACAGGTGGTGCATACATGATGAAGGTAAGACATGTGGGTGTTGTGTATTCTGTCTTTTTGCACAGCTCATTTTCTCTATGCTTCAACGTAAACGATTCTCAGCTGTGCAAGTTCCTCTTGTGTTGTAAGGAGCAGAGTAAAGCAAAAACTATGATTAAACACATTATATAAATATTCAATATCGGAAATCTCTTACCAAGTCATGTTCAACATCAATGGGTCGGACATGAGACTTGAGCTGCCTTCTGAAGAACTCTCCTAGATTCCTGTAGAGCTTAAGATCTTCAATCTCTGCCTCTTGCAGGTTACAGCCAAACATCCAGATGTACAGACCTAGAAGAGGCTTGCGTAGGAACACTGGTAACTCTAGTTGATTGAAACGTCCCCACAGCCGAGACATTGTTTTCAGAGGCATTTCAGGTACAGAGATATCTGAAACATCAATGAAATAGTTCTATGAACATGGAACATTATTCTAACAAGACGGAACAATTTTCGATACAAATAAACACATTTGAAAAACTTTGGATAAGAATCTCTCCTCTTTCTTTTCTCCAATCCTGATTTTCCTCAAGCGTCAGGATAAGAGATTCCTAGAACAAGCCCTTGTGTGCACTTCATAAAGTGTCTTTGTGCCTGTTATCTCCGATGTCCACCTTTCACGTGGTCAGCCTTTTGCTTTGTATCCACTGTATCAGAACAACATTGCTCTTTGAGATACACTATCTGTTGGTAATCTGCGTATGTGGTCGCTATTTAATTTATTTGTTTCTTGATGAAGTTTAGTACTGATGTACCACGCTTTTCGGATGTCTTCATTTCTTAACCAGTCTCCTCTTGTTACTCCCAAAATTCTGAGTAGAGAGTTCTTTAGAACTAATTGGATTTGACACCATGTTACAATATCACTCAGTAATTAAAAATAATTGATTAATCAACATCAAACTGGTGTGTTGGGCTGCTGGACACTTGGATTTGTTGAAGTGGAGATCGGAGCACCTATGGACATGTCCGGAGTACAATGATGATAATCCTCATATAACTGATCACTTGGTACATGGGGTCTCTGGGACTTCATTTACTGGGGCCGCTGTTGTATCTGACTCTCAGTCGATGCTTCACAAGATCCAGAAGGGCAGGTTTCGTATGAGTGGATGTCGTCTATAGAAGTTTCTAACCTCCTGAGGCTTACGTGGATATACTGTTCTGGGCATGCGGGTGTTTACGGTAATGAGCGGCCATGCTTACATCAACAGCATCGATTGTTGGGGAGTTGAAGATAGATAAGGGATATTCTTGTCTCTTGCGACTGTCTGTTGGATGATGACACTAAAATCGATGTTGAATCGATCAGCGATTTAGGCAGTTTGGAGTTACTGTGGTACAAGTCAAACTGGATGCATGAGAGACAGAGTGAGAGGTGTGTTTAATCAGCGAGCCACGAGAACCATCAGTATGCATACTCTTCGATATCTATTGGGGGAGACTATGGGTCTGCCCGGGTGCAATGACGTCAGTTTAGTAACCAATAACCAATCAGTACATGGGGACAAAATTTTTCCTCCAGTTCGCTCCTCGAATTCAGACGTAGTCTGGCGCGTACTATGGCACCCAGCTCCTGACCGATTTTTGCGTGAAGGCCTGCTTTCCTTATCATGCATGTCTCTCTCCATTCAGGCAAGCCTTACTCTAACTTCTGATGTACTTGTAATTTAGATATCCAAGTAAAGGACCGGGAAACCTGTAAACGGACGTGCACACACAGGAAAAACATAACAGGCTATTTGATAAAGATGATATTTGTTGTGTTTGTTACTGTTGTTGTTGGAGGGTGCTGGTGAAGTGTTCACACATGTAAGAACAAGAGTTGGAGAGAGAGAGAGAGAGAGAGAGAGAGAGAGAGAGAGAGAGAGAGAGAGGAAAAAAGTAGATAAGTACCTGCATGACAGAAGTTAGTGTCATAACACGCCATAATGTCATACACTTCCGTCTGTATCTCCGAACTCGCATTTTTCTATCTGCATTCTGTTTCTTCCCCCACTTGGACAACTGACCCAGCAGGCGACCCATGGCGATTCACGCTACTACGGAACACAACTAACTACCCGATATGTACCACTTTGATGGATACAGACTTATGAATAGTCAGACTGACTAGCCTACACAACTGTAAACATAAATAATAAATATTGATTTCTTAATAATTACTCCGGGCACAATCTGATGATTGTGTTTAATCTGGAGTAGATATACACGGACGGTTGAAATTCATGTAATATTGTTATACGGCACGCTACACAGTCTGTATCTAATAATTGTAGATTCTCAGTTTCAGCAAGGTGTTAGTTCTGATTTTTTTGTTTATGTTTGTTAGCCTACACGCTCTGATATAACCACAAAAAGGTTCGTCCGTAAGTAGTAAGTGCGTGTATCGGTTCAAGAGATGCTTTAATCCGGTATATAAATAATGAAATATTGAACCTCCTTAGAATGGAGTGACGGACACACACGGCCACTATAGTTGGTGGATACGAAGCTGGACTGATGGTCTCTTCAATACTACATCCACTACAACCATCCACGTGTATTTAACTACATCTGCCGGCGTTGAAGTTCTGCACACCGTGTCGTCTCGCGCACCAATGAACACACACAACAAATAGCAATTTGTTTCCAAGTTGTTTTAAACCATAATTAAAATCACTTTCTTCCCACCCCCAGGATTAACCAATGGCACGACTAGGGGACTGATCAGCTGAGATCAGGCAAAAATTGATCATACACACAGCTAAACACACACACACACACACACACGATTAGAACACGCCACCAACTTTGACCTCAATAGTCTCTTCTCAATCACCCGGCGCTTAGTCGTGCTCAACAATCCCGTCTTTCTCATTCGACTACTGTAGGTCGCAACCTCAGTTTTCTTACAGTTTGTACTGTAAAACTCGTTATGTGTAGGTAGGGTAGGGTTTGGGTTGTACTAAATATGACGTCAAATGCTCTCTTCAAATATCCCCGCACTTGAGATAGGGCATGCATCACTAAACGGAAACGGTATATGATGATGTATCTTCTCCTTCTTTTGTCGTCACACTGCTGCTACCGGGTTGTTGGCAAGTCTCCTGGTTTTCTATTTTTGTCTTGCGCTGTTCTGGTGGCTTGGGTGATTGTTATTTTTGCTCTTTCACAGGATTCTGCTGTCATCTAAGTCAAACCACTTCATTCTTTGTTTCTCAATGTAAATCAAGCAAGGTTCTGTGTCAACTTTCTTTCTTATGCTGATGTTGGTGACTTTGTTTCTCAATGTAATTCAAGCAAGGTTCTATGTCAACTTTCTTTCTTATGCTGATGTTGGTGACTTTGTTTCTCAATGTAATTCAAGCAAGGTTCTTCTCAACTTTCTTTCTTATGCTGTTGTTGGTGACTTTGTTTCTCCATGTAAATCAAGCAAGGTTCTGTGCCAACTTTCTTTCTTATGCTGATGTTGGTGACTCTTATGGTGTTGGTAACTTTTCGCAGGCACCGCATTTCACATGTAGTTATTTTTGCGACTGCGCTTTGCTCATTATCCATGGTTGGTTCTGGTAACACAGAGTAGGTATGAAAATGCTGTTGATCATGTTATTTAGCGGTCAGCCAGATTTTTGGGTGCCTTAAGAATGGCACAGAGGTTAAGTGCTAAGAATAACACAGAGGTTAAGTGCTAAGAATGACACAGGGGTTAAGTGCTAAGAATGGCACAGAGGTTAAGTGCTAAGAATGGCACAGAGGTTGTTTTTTTTTTCGATCCAGAAGCACTTGAGCTTTCAGCTCTTCGGCTCGGTGCCATGGACATCGTAACCTTCGGTGCCACGAACACCGTAAATGTGGGAATCTGTGCTTATTAAGTGCTAAGAATGGCACAAAGGTTAAGTGCTAAGAATGGCACAGAGGTTAAGTGCTAAGAATGGCACAGAGGTTAAGTGCTAGACTGTCGTTCCAAGGTTACTCGGTTCGCTTCATAATGGAACCATCGGAATATTTTTCCAGAGATCCCTGATTTCAGTGTAGGTGATATCTAGCTTCTAGTCATATCGGAGACGAGCGATAAAACGTAGATCTCGAGTTCACGTTGCGCAAGTAAATCAACCCTTGGCAGTTCAAAATCGGGAATAGCAGGTTGGAAAGCCGCTGCCCGGACAAAAATCATTAGAAAGATTAAGAAGTAAAATTTCTACAAAATATTTTCATCATCTTCAAAATTACATCGGGGACCGGTGCTACGGAGCTCGAGCACTGCCATTGAGATCTTCCCGTATAAGAATGAGAGCTAGATGACACATGGTTATTCACCCAAGTGCAATGATGATGCTGCTTGCATCAGTCAATCCTCTAAGTACAAACAAATAACATATAGATATAACACTGGCAACATGTTGGAACATATGGATGATCGGCAGAGGATGAGGGTTACTGCCGGGGGAGTAAAATAGAGGTTATTGACGGTGGGGCAAGAATCTATACTGCGACGTAAGTCAACAAACACACACACACACGGTAAATCGAGAATCCCATGCCCAAAGGTAAACATTCCACAACTTATACATAACAGAAATGGAAGCAATATATATACTTGGGGGCGGGGCCGCGTCGTAATCCCAGCATCGATTAAAAAGGCTTTAAAGTAGAACGAGTGGTTTCATTGTAACGAGTTTCAACATATAATCACAGTCGCTGAGCAGATTAAGAGTCTTTCCGAACGGAGGAGTTTTAGGGTTTGAGTCCCAGTCGATGGGTGTCGATATTGGTACAGCCCGAAAAGAACGACTTACCAAGTATGCAAACAGATTGATTAATCAATATCAAATTGGCGTGTTGGGTCGCTGGACTCTGGTTGATTTGTTGAGGCAGGGATGGGAGTACATATGGACATGTCCGGAGTGCTCTTATATAACTAATCACATATGGATCGGTTTATCTCCGCAGAAATAAGACACCTTCTGATAGTACTGTGCAGAGCACGAATTCCGTAAACCCAACAACAATTCTAGAGGTTCTGGAGAAAAAATTACTATCGGATTCGAACCCACGAACTGAAGGCCTCACTGCGGAATTCTATCATGGCACTATGTGTCTACAAACAAAGTATGATCTGCTTCGCGTTCGTTCTTTACGACCAATTTTAATCCCTATTTGGGATATGTTTGATCTTTGCCAAGAACGTGTATACGTTGCACATTGGTTTGGTAGGCCCTAAACGCATAGACTTCTACGCGTTTAGGACACGTGCATCCGATTTCAGCCTAACCTCCTTAGTCGCCTCTTACGACATGCGTGGCAGGTAACAGTGGTTCTATTCTTTACACCCCAAACTTGGGCCCGGTAACCACTCGGTCGGCAAGTATATTAACTACTAGACTATCGAGACTTTCGTTTCGGTATGTGGAATTCGGTACGTGGAACGACAAAATGTGGATGGCAAAACTAGTCTAAATATAAGCAAGTAGGGTTTGAGATATCTTCCTCTAAAGTCTGGGATCTGTCAGGTTTTGCCCTACGCTTAGTTTTCTGGTCGACTGGGTGTGGCCACATGGTGCTTCTCACATCACCCAGGAGAGGAATAGTCTTGCAGGATATGTTCGGGTATTTGTTCCGCCTGCTGACACTGGCAGATAGCTGTTTGACTTATGTCTAGTCTATGTAAGTGTTTGACGAGTCTGCAATGTATGATATAATATTGGCAACACAAGAAAGCCCAGGTTTGATTTCTCATCATCGTTCTTCTGTCAGTCATCAGATCACAGAACCAACAGCTTCTGTCAGTCATCAGATCATAGAATCAACAGCTTCTGTCAGTCACCAGATCATAGAACCAACAGCTTCTGTCAGTCATCAGATCACAGAACCAACAGCTTCTGTCAGTCACCAGATCACAGAACCAACAGCTTCTGTCAGTCATCAGATCACAGAACCAACAGCTTCTGTCAGTCATCAGATTCGGGGGTCTCTTGGCTGAGTGGTTACGCTTTTGCTTTGCGTTCTGAAGGTCGTTGGTTTTGTTTGGTTTTTCCCCGATCCAGAAGCACTTGAGCTTTCAGTTCTTCGGCTCGTGTCATGGGACATCGTAACCCTTCGATTTGGTGCCACGAACACCGTAAATCTGGAGAACCTGTGGCTTTTCTGCCAGCCCGCGGAATTGAATCCGCACTCACACAGGGCTTATCACCCGTCGTCCAACGCGCTACGAACACGCTGGGCAAATTCGTTGATTCAAATCCAGACCGTGCCGTTCTGTTCACGAGAGCATTTTTCTCCAGGCATCCCTAGCATTGTTGTCGGAGCTATGGAGTTCACACTTTGTGCAATACTCTAGGCAGGTGGCGTGAAATTTCTGCGGAGAGGGACCGAGTCACATGGGGTTAAAAAACCCAGTGCAATCAAATAAATAAGTCGTTAGACTTTTAGGTATCAGATCACATGAGCAATAGCCTGTGTCAGTCTTCAGTAGCTTCATCAGATCACATGAGCAATAGCCTGTGTCAGTCTTCAGTAGCTTCATCAGATCACATGAGCAATAGCCTGTGTCAGTCTTCAGTAGCTTCATCAGATCACATGAGCAATAGCCTGTGTCAGTCTTCAGTAGCTTCATCAGATCACATGAGCAATAGCCTGTGTCAGTCTTCAGTAGCTTCATCAGATCACATGAGCAATAGCCTGTGTCAGTCTTCAGTAGCGTCAATAATTCTTCTGCTCTCGCCAGTTATGAATTCAGGCGTAATCAGGGCGCTTCTGTGTGATTTTTGCGTGAAGGCATGATTTCATTATTATCTTCTTCAAACGCTCCATATCGACCATTTGTTAAGTCCTATTTGTAACCTGCTGCCTTGCAGATCGGCTGGGGACATCCAAAAACTGACGGAGAGCGAACCCAGTAAACGCTAGCTAAAACCGGACACATCGCGGAAGGATAAGCACCAGAGCTCCAAATGGCACTAAAGATGTGACGAAACACATCCATGCTAAAGGCTGCATGAATCAGATTTCTACATGAATAAGAAAAACAGCAGAATTTATGAGGAAATCGGGTACATCAGTCTAAGCGGTGATCGCGAGAACCCCTCTTTGTGATTTGTATGTGATCTGAGCCTAAGAGCGATTGCATGTTGTGCCAATTATGCGCCTATAAGTAGGCTGGCTAGCACATCCGATTTCTGCTATGCTTTTTATTTACTAGGTAGCTTCCCTAGGTCCTACATCAGTCGCCTCTTACGATATATCTTGAGGTTGCAGTGGTACTATTCTTTGCTTCCCTTGTGGGCCCTGGCACCACACAGGCGGATTCGTCTACTATGAATTCGGGCCGCCTGATATGACACTTGACTGATTTTTGCGTGAAAGCATGCTATTATCAGCATGCCTCCTCCCGACTTCAGAGGTATTTGTAGTTTGTATCCTCAAGTATTGATCTGAGTATCTTCATTGCCGCGTATGTGATATTTCATACAACACACATTAACTAAATAGATATGTCCGTCTGCCCAGCGTGTTCGTAGCGCGTTGGGCTACGGGTGACTATCCCTCTGTGTGTGCGGGTTCAATTCCGCGGGATGGCAGAAAAAGCCACAGATTCCCCAGATTTACGGTGTTCGTGGCACCGAACCGAAGGGTTACGATGTCCATGGCACCGAGCCGAAGAGCTCAGGTGCTTCTGGATCGGGAAAAAAACACCCCAAAAAACCAAATAGATATCTCTGGGTTCAGGCACAGTCAACCCTAAGTAAGTTGACTCTGGTTCAGACAGTCAACTATAAACGTATGGATCTTCGGGCTCAGGTAAGAATTATGGGAAATCAGACCCCAACTACACCACGTGACCTTGCATTCCAGTATTGGTGTATATAGACGAATTCATTTTAAAATCAACACAAATACTAAATCGAAGTTATGTACCAAGTTAAGTTTAACAATAAGGAATATCAATATTATGAATATTTTTCACCAGTAAATAACCAGACTCACAGAATTGATTGAGTAAAATTACAAAAAGCATGCAGGGTTCTATCAAACATCTACATTTTCCAGCCCCCTTTTCTGATCTAGGTCAGGGATCCCCCAGTCAGTTGTCTGGCCTAGTTATCTAGAGTTGGCTGTGGTTCAGGTCACGGTGAGAAGACAATCGTCTGATCCCTTCTGATTGGTCCTTGGCTTGTCACTCCTGATTGGCCCTTGACTTATCTCCGTTCCAGTGGTAAACACATTGAGAAATTTCTGTCAGACAATTATGGAAAAGTACGAACCCAAAGTTCGAGAAATGGTTTCCCACACCACGACATGGCTGCTTCTGTAATCAACAGCCAGAACTAGGACACAAAAATTCCACCACACCGTGATCCCATTCTCTCTCCTACACATATCATCATGATGTATTTTCCATAAACGAGGTCATGCTAATTTTAGAATTGCGACCTAGATGAACCAAGGTACGGTACAACAAGGCTAAGCTTATCAAAACTGTTGGATGACATTCAATGCAGCGGCGATGAAACAAAGAGAAGAGTGGTTGTTGTTGTTTTGAATTAAACCCGTATTTTCAATCCAAGGTTCAGGGATTGTGTAGATATGTGGGCATTTCAGTCCGTGGCAAGGTCTTCACAGTTTCTTGAAGTCCAACCACTTCATGTCTTTTTTTTTCTTTCCCATACATAATTGTAGCATACACTGTTGGATGATGGAATTGGTTGTCCACTCTTGCTGTTAAGCGTAGTGGTGGGAGCTTTAATTTGCGTTCTAGGGCCCAGATGAGTCGCCCTTGTTTTATATCCGTGTTTATTTAGTGTGGTCGCCTGTCTGCCCAGTGTGTTCGTAGCACGTTGGACTACGGGTGACTATCCCTCTGTGTGTGCGGGTTCAATTCCGCGGGATGGCAGAAAAAGTCACAGATTCCCCAGATTTACGGTGTTCGTGGCACCGAGCCGAAGAGCTGAAAAGCTCAAGTGCTTCTGGATAGAAAAAAATAAATAAATTAGTGTGGTCTTGATATATCCATCGTTTTCTTGGTCTTCCCTTGCTCTAGTACCTAATCTCTTTTTAGTGTATGCTGTTATTGGTGGTTGGTTGTATTTCATTCTCATTAAATGTCTAAACCATTGC
The DNA here is from genome assembly GCA_020796225.1 of Arion vulgaris. Taxonomy (NCBI): domain Eukaryota; kingdom Metazoa; phylum Mollusca; class Gastropoda; order Stylommatophora; family Arionidae; genus Arion; species Arion vulgaris. The sequence goes on from CM036775.1 coordinate 9,440,392, forward strand.
ATTTGTTGTTTTTCAATGTATTCAGTGCATGAAGTTATGCCCACTCTGCTTCTGATGTCCTCGTTTCGTAGTCTATCTTTCCTGGTGACTCCTACTGCCTTCCTCAAGCATTTCATTTCTCTTGTGTATGTATTACTAAACAACACCGGAATAGGAGTAGAACAATCATCCTACGTTGATGAAAATGTTGAGATCTGAGCACCTCCACAGATGATACCTGCCCAGAATGTAATGATTATGATCCTCACTAAACAATACCGACCGGGAGGAAGGAGAGCTGTGAGTATGTCTGACTGTGTAGATGTTATGACCAGTTCTCGTCCTTGAAACTTTCCGTTCGCTAGCAAATGTATACGGTAGCGTTTCCCAAAGTGGGCGGTAGCGCCCCCAGTGGGCGCTGAAGCGTTCTAGGGGGGCGATAGGAGGTTAAGAAGAATTTTGGGGGGTGTTCATGCGATTAGGGTCGGTGGCTCCTTAAAGAAGAAATTAATAATATATATTTAAAAATACAATTATTTTCGTAATTTTGCGTTTGAATAATCATTTCCAATTTGAATGCTGCATTTTAATTCATCTTATGCCCGTCTTACACTATTCTTTTTTTCGTCAATTGTCTATTTCATGCATATAATCATTTGAAAATCGACCATGTATGACAGAAATATATATCAATTTTCCATGTCAAGGAGAAAATAGAGCATGTATATATATATATATATGTGTGGAGGGTTGACAAAAGGTTATAATGTGGAGGCGTTACAAAGTTTATGTTGTGCAAAGTGGGCGGTGGGTCGAAAAAATTGGGAATCTATGGTATAAGGAGTTTTAAGAACCCCAAATGAAAAGATCGTCTGCAGGGCTAGGCAATTGATGCCATAAGAAATAAAGGTATGTGGTTCGAACCCTGGTAAATTGTATTTTTTTTTTGCCCAAAGGCCATATGTTACCGGGGGCCATGGCTCTACTAGCTTGTCTATTGAGTGATACGTCCCACCAGTAGCTAGCACGGACACAACTGCTAAACGTTTCACATTGCGACGAGATATGAAAGTAGGTCACGAGTCAATGAATGTGTGTCGAGCGAGGTATTGCTGACTAATCACACCACGCAGCACATCATTTCTGACACGGTTTGTTAGGCTCAGTGGTTCTCAACTTATGATTTACCGACTACACAACGGGGGTAGGGTCTCTGTGGCGTAGAGGTTAGGTATTCGCCTCTCGTTCGAAATGTACTCGGTTCACAACTACCTGGTGGAACCACTGGGATATTGTTTCAGAGATCACTGATCTCAGGGTAGGATCACATTCCTAGTACTATCGGAGACGGACGATACAACGTAGGCACAGTGTTCTTCTTCGCGTTCGTTCTTTACGACCAATTTAAATCACTCTTTGTGATATGCTTGGTCTTTGCCAAGAACGTGTATACGTTGCACATTGGTTTGGTAGGCCCCTAAACGCATAGACTTCTACACGTTTAGGACACGTGCATCGATTTCATCCAAACCTCCTTGTCGCCTCTTACGACATGCGTGGCAGGTAACAGTGGTTCTATTCTTTACACCCCAAATTTGAGCCCAGGTAACCACTCGGGCGGGCCCCGTGCTCAATTCGAGAATGTAAAAGAACCCTTACAATACCTCTGAAGTCGACGAAGGCCCACTCCACGGCGAGGGACCCCAGTCAAATCGTAAGCAGTTCTCACGAAGAAATAAGCCAGAAGCGCAATACCAGACTACCGCCTGAATTGACAGCGGGCGACCGCAGAAGTAGAACCCCTGCAATTCAAAACCGAGAAGAGCAGGCTAAAAATCTGCTGCCCTGGCAAAATTCATTATAAATATTTTCATCTTCAAAATTACACCTGGAATCCTCGCCTTTGCTTTGGAGTTCGTGAACTGTCGCTGAGATCGGAACATACATGGTTACTCACAGAAGTGCAATGATGATGGGCCTATCAATCCAAAAACTAGTTTCATGCATATAACACATTCGTGTTTCTAACAAGAGTTGGCAAGTCGTAGAAATAACTATAATTCCAACAAGGGGTAGGTTGACGTTGACATAGCTTAGTCAGGGAACATGAGGTTAGCTGTTGCGTGTCGATCATGTCTCTCTCTCTCTCTCTTTGCCTTTTACCCCGGATTGGGGCATAGGCCCTCAACCAACTCATGCCAAGTCTTCCTATCTCTAGCTATCTCCTGCAGCGCCCTCCAACTCTTCTTTATATTGTTGATCTCCGCCTCCAAGTATTTCTCGACCTCCCCTTCTTTCGTTGTCCCTGCGGGTTCCAGGCAAGGACCCTTCTTGTTATATTCCCTCTGGTTTTCGCAAAGTGTGTCATATCCGGCTTCAGCGTCTTTCTTTTAACCTGTTCGTTCACTGGAATCTGTCATGTTCTCTCCATAAGTTCCTAATTTGTGACCCTGTCACACCATCTCATTCCCTCTATTCTGCGCAGACACCAGTTGATGAATGTTTGCAATTTATGCATTATTGTTTTAGTTGATCTCCATGTTTCTGACCCATACAGTAGAACTGCTTTAACATTAGAGTTAAATATCCGATTTGTCGATCAGGTAAGTCAGATGATATTAAGATACAAAAACGGCTTTTCCATCAAACTAAAATTTACGAAAAAAACAAGAAAACATCATAACCTGAAGTTTCACGGCGACTACACTAGCCATAATAATAATTCCTCTCGTACCGTTATACGTTACATAGGGCATGCAAGTAATTTCTTCATACCGTTCTATCCTGGGCAACTCGCTCAATCTCCACCATGGAACTGAGACCGATATTTCCTGCCTCTCTCAGCAAAGTTCGTTTCAGGGTCTCCTTAGGTCGACCTCTCTTTCTTGAACCCTTTGCATCCCACTTCAATGCCTGCTTTGATATTCCTTGATCATTTCTCCTCAAGGTGTGTCCAACATATCTCCATCTTCTCTTTCTTATAACACTTGTCACTAGTGGTTGACCAGACATGTCTCTGATTTCATCACATCTGAATTCGTTACATTTTATATTCAAAGCTACACTAGCTATGCGGCCATTAAATTCAACAGGCTCTTGTCCCTACTGTGCTGAAAAAATGAAAATCGTTGTATATCCTTTACAAGGCGTAGCCATCTTTTCTTTCTTCTTTCCCCAATCATGTTTTGCCTCACAGCGTCAGGATAAGAAGAGATTTCTAGAACTAGCCCTTGTGCGAGCTTCATAAATATTGTCTTTCGTCGGCTCTATTATCTCTGATTCATCAACAACGGTAAACGAGTCGTCGATTTTTCAAGTCACCACTTATACGCTCAGTAGTTTGCCACTGCTTTCTGAGCGGTGAGGTCTATTTTTATAATCCGCAAGGGAATTAATTTGCTTCCAAACGTGCCCGCGGCGGAGTTTGAACCAGGTACGCTTGGGTTGTGATCAAGCTACAGACGCTAACACCTCCTGTTCTACATCATTATCATCATGTGCCGTCTCCACATTGAAAGTTGGCTGCAATGAATCTCCAGCATCCTCTGTCTTTCGCCTTGGTGTTGCACACTGCCAGACTGTAACCAGTCCATTTCTTAAAGCTTCCCTCCCACTTATCTCTCGGTCTTCCTCTTCCCCCTCAACTTTCCCTCTAGTAAATGTTTTATCATGGTGTCATGTCTTTTATGTGCCCAAAATACTTTACTTGTCTGAATTGTATTTCTCTTAATAATTGTTTCTTCATGTCTAGTTTTCCTAAAACTTGTTTATTTGTCTGTCTATGAAACTCTGCCTATTCTTCTATATATCCACATCTAAAATGCACCAATTCTGTCTTCTAACTGCTTGTTCATTGTCCATGTTTCCGAGCCATGCATTAATATCGGATATATATAGCATTTGATCATTCTCATTTTTAGCCTGTTTGTAATTTGTTTGGATGTCAGTAACTTTCTCATACTATTGAAATTATCCTTGGCCATTCCTATTCTCTTTTTAATTTTTGTTATACATCTGCCATCATCTGACCAAGATATAAGAAATTTTTTACTTGATGTAGTAATTCTCCATGCATTTTTATATTCTTTTTAGGTTTCTCCATTTCCTTGTTGATCACCATAGTTTTTGTTTTCTGTATGTTAATGTCTAATCCATATTTCCTGCTAGTTCTGTCCAATTGGTCCACTAGTTCGTGTAGATCTTGTTCATTTTCTGCTACCAATACTGTGTCATCTGCATATCTTAAGTTGTTTATTATTTTCCCATTGATCTTGAGTCATGGCATTCTCTCTAGTTGTTTGAAGATTTTCTCTGTGTAGATGTTAAATAGGCTTGGTGACAGAATGCATCCTTGTCTCACTCCTCTATTTATGTCTATGTATGGAGAGTAGCTATTTTCATATTTTATTATTGCTGTCTGTTCCAGTATATGTTACTTATTAGTCTGATATCATCCCCATCTAGGCCTATTTCTTGTAGACATATGATTAGCTTTTCATGTTGGACCCTGTCAAAAGTTTTGCTATAGTCAATGAAACACAAGTAAATACTTTTTTGTACTTCTATATACTTGTCAGCGAGTAGTCTTATACAAAGTATTGCCTCTCTTGTTCCTCCTTTCTTTCTAAAGCCAAACTGTTCTTCTCCTACTTCTATGTCTATCTTGTTTTAATTCTTTCATGTATGATCTTGAGTAGTATTTTTGTTATGTGGCTCATCAGGCTAATTGTCCTAAAATCTGTGCACTCCTGTGCTTTGGGGTTTTGGGTAAGGGGTATGAATACTGATGTCTTCAAGTCTCTTGGTATATATCATGTGTTATTGCACAAATCTGTAATAGTTGCAATACCAAAATCCTCTAAGGAGGTTAACATTTCCACAGTTATATTGTCCAATCCTGTAGCTTTTCCTCGTTTCATTGTTTCGATTGTTATTTCACATTCATATTTTAATATTCTTGGGCCGTCATTGCTGCTCTGTATACTGAGTTTACTGCTTCTTTGATCATCAAATAGAACCGTTACATATTCTGTCCATCTTGTTAATATTTCTGTTTTATCAAACAAAAGTTGGTTGTTGTTGTTTTTGATACATCCTCCACTTTTTATAGTATTTTTCTTACTTGTCATTTGTCTTATTTCTCTGTGCATATCTCTAGTCCTGTGTTTTTCTGCCATATCTTCTATTTCCTTGCATTTTGTTTCTAACCAGTTTACTTTTGTGGTTCTGCACATGTTGCGTATTTCATTGTCTAAAATTGTATACTTTGGGGTGTTCTTGGCTTTCTTTCGTTCTGCCATTTTTTCTAATATTTCATCAGTCATCCACATTTGATTTTTCATGGATTCTTTTACAGGCAGGTTTTTGTTTGCAGTTTGTATACTCTGTTTTAAGCAATCCCATTTATTGGTTACTTTCTCTTCAGGATTTTCTCGTCTGTATTGTTCTAAGCACTCTGTCATTAGGCATTCATATTTGTTCTTTACTTCCACACAATATTTCTGTTGTATCTCTGATTGTTTAAGTGCTGATATATCTATATGTGGCTCCTTTCTTGTTGGTTGGTCTATCTTTTTTTAGTTTTATATTTAGTTTGATCATCACTGGATTATGATCAGAATGTATATCTGCTCCTGGGTATGTTTTGGTGTTCATTACATTATTTTTAAAACTGTTCCTAATCATGATGAAATCTATCTGGTTCCTTTTTCTATCTCCTAGGCTTTTCCATGTGTATAATCTCCTAGATTCTTGTTGGTAAAATGTGTTGCATATAACCATGTTATTTTCTTCACAGAACTGGATATTCCTATCTCTTCGTTCATTTCTTGTTCCAAGTTCCTGTTCTACACCACTCAAAAAGTGGTATTACAAGCAGTAAAAACTAAAATTTATAATTTTTTTTTGCCACAAAACATGACACTTTCATCACAGACAATTTTTGTATCTTTTTTGTGATTTATTGCCGTTTATAATCTGATTTCTATGGATGGACAATGCATGCATATTTTGATACACATGAAACGACAGCAATCGCTTTTTGATTTACAGCAACACCTGGATCGTTCTCGCATATCGTTCTCTCGATTTCTTTTTGTTTATTGGCATACATAAGACTACAAAGAGCATGAATATTCTATTCATGGTGGCAACATGTGGGTGAGGACATTTATTTAACAACGCTGTGGGAAAAAATATATCTGCTTTTGAATATACGTGTTACAGAGGAGTGGTTTGTATACCATGGATAGAGAAGAGAACCTCTTCGAATACTCCATATCGAACCACTTTGTGTAATTTGCAAGTGATATGAGCCTAAGAGCGATTGTACGTTGTGCCAGTTATACGCCTATAAGTATCCTTCTTTGAACGCTCCATATCGACCACTTGTCAAGATTTGAGCCTAAGATCGATTGTCAGCTGTGCCAGTTATACGGCTACAAGTAGGCCAGCACATCCAATTTCTGCGCTACTTTTTATTCACTAGGGTAGCATCCATAGGGTCTACATCAGTCGCCTCTTACGACATATGCATTGTAGGTTGCAGTGGTACTATTCTTTGCTTCCCTTGCGCCCCCCGGCACCACACAGACGTATAAGTATCTGATTTCTGCGATCCTTTTAATTTACTAGGGTAGCATCCCTAGGGCCTACATCAGTCGCCTCTTACGACATATGCATTGTAGGTTGCAATGGTACTATTCTTTGCTTCCCTTACAGGCCCCGCCACCACACTGGCAAAAAAGAAAACAGATCTACATAGAAAGAACTCAAAATCAAAGAAAACTGAACTATTTTGGACATATAAAAGAGGCATGATAGGTTGGAGAAGACCATCATGTAAAGAGGCCTCCTGGCAAAGAGGAGAAGATGGATTTAGGATGCAACTGATGATGTATGACATCTGCTGAGGTGGGACATCTGGCCTACGAGAGAGAGAAATTCTGAAGGTCTGTTAGGGTGGAAAAGTTCTGATCAGTACAAGCTATTTGATGATGATGATCACCCGAGTTGTTACCAGTACCCAAATTTGGGGTGCAAAGAATAGAACCACTGTTACCTGCCACGCATGTCGTAGAGGCGACTAAGGAGGTTTGGCTGAAATCGGATGCACGTGCCTAAACGTGTAGAAGTCTATGCGTTTAGGGGCCTACCAAACCAATGTGTAACATATACATGTTCTTGGCAAAGATCAAACATATCACAAAGAGTGATTAAAATTGGTCGTAAGAACGAACGCAAAGAAGAAGGATGTTCTCTATGGCGAAAAAACTCATTAGCATTACTGAGGATCGAACATGGGTCTCCCGAATGGGAGCCCGTATTCTTATTCATTCGGCCAGACGATTCTCTCTAATTATCATACAGCTCCTAAATAAACTGTTATCGGAATCTTGCTCCAGTAGAATTTCGGAATCAATCGTAGGAGCAGGACTGAGCACATGAGACAATGATGAATGTTTTTAGCAAGTGAGCTATGGGAACCATCAGCAGGCACACATATCAACGTCTGCTGGGGGAATACTAAGCACCTATCACACTCAATGACGAATAAAAGTAGAGAGACATCACATGATATCTAACCACAATGGAAGGAAGTTCAAAGTTCAAGCTGACACACACTCAAAATAACATTACAATAGAAAATAGCAGCTATCAGTTGAGGACTATCATCATAAGGGAAACCTGGCATATATATTTTAACAGGGAGATTACTACTAGTTAGAGTGATTGCTTCACAACTGCTAGACATTAAGTTCAGTTCCCACTTAAAGTATGTTTCAGTCAAAACAACCTTTATCTTTGTCCCAAGTCATTCTGGGCTGAAGGGCAATAAAAGACTGGATACTCTGGTGAGCAATGCTGCAATCTTTTCTTCTGTTTCGAACGCTCCATAGCGACCACTTGTTAATCCCTCTGCGTGATTTGTATGCGATCTGAGCCTAAGAGCAATTTACGTTGTGCCAGTTATACACATACGAGTGGGCCAGAACATATGATTTCTGCAACGCTTTTAATTTACTAAGGTAGCTTCCCTTGGTTGCCCCTTCAGTTGCCCCTTACGACATGCCTTGTAGGTCGCAGTGGTACTATTCTTTGCTTCCTTAAGGGCCCTGGCACCACACGGCAATAAATAACTTGAGATACGCTGATGACACTGTCTTAATAACAAGAAATGTAATAGAGTTCCTATTATATAAATACTGAAATAACTAGTAGATCGGTTGTGACAGAAAGTAACAACAAAGGACTCATATTAGGAAGATAGAATTATGATCATATAAAAATATCAGAATGACCAAATGTACCATCACAGTAAATGGGACTGAGCTAAGACAAGTACAGCAATTTAAATACCTCAGAGTCCTGGTAACATCAGATGTCAGATCAGAAATAGAGAGCAGAAAAGGGCAGTCCAAAGCAGCGTTCCAGAAAATGAGAAGCATTATATGCAACAAGTCATTGTCAATTGAAATCAGAATGAGAGTTATACAGTGCTACACAGAATTAATACTGACATACGGATGTGAGTCATGGACAGTAAACAAACAGATCGGATCGAAAAGTCTGCAAGGGCCAGAGATGGGGTTTGACAGAAGAATGATGAGAATCCCATGGACTGCTAAAATGACTAATGTGGAGGTGTTGAATGAGGCCAAGACACAGAGAAAGCGTTTCATCAATATAAGAAAGAGGCAGTCATTATTTTTCAAACATGTGATGAGAAAGGGAGGTTTTGAATACATTGTGACAAACAGTAAAATCGAGGGGAGACGAGACAGAGGAAGGTAGAGAAAATGTTGGATAGCCTGACTTCATGACACGGAAGAGCGTCAACATCTGAGATGATAGCAAACACAAGAGATTTGTGGAGATCCATGATCGCCTATGCCAGCCGGCATAGAACCTGATGATGATGACTGTGAGACCTCTTAAGACTTCACATCACTAAGACACTATATCATATTGGACTGGTTAATATACCTACTGAGATTACGGACAAAGGACATGCACAACAACAAATACATACCGTGCTGTTGAGACGACGTCCGCGGTGCATGCGTAGGCTCTTTTTCAGGACAAGTTTATGTCCAAATGTCTTCCTCAATGCCGACCGACCTATCACCATCTTACTAGTAGTCTTTATAGTTGATCGTAATATCCTGCTAACCCCAGGTGGGAGAGCTTTCCTCATGGTGGCCCAGATGTAACGATGAGGTGAGTATAACCACATCTTTCCCCACAGTTCGCCAGCGGAGAAACTAAGCAGCTGAAGGGTGGCTCGCCTTGTAGTCCGATGCTCCCAAAATGACAGCCACCAGCAACAAGAGTAGAGCATAGCATGGTTCAACTCCAAGTCCTTGTACGTATACAATGCAGAGGATATTGTTACCATTTTGATAACGGAATAAAAAGGCCTGCAAGTGGCCTGGATTCTTCCTACTACGCACAGACTAGTCACAAATTACGCTGATATAAACAGCGCACACAAAAGAATATTATCCCACACTAAACAAATCAGGTAAATGTTAAAATGGAAGTCAAGATAAAATTCCGCATATGGATCATATGTCTTCTGCTATTCAAAAGTTAGTTAACTGTCGTTTCCACATAAAGGCAAAGCAAGGTCAAAGCCGAATTGACAATAATTACCTGCGGTAAGAAGACATGTACATTAGTGGAGCTATTTTAAGCTACTTTCAAGTATTTTTAACTATTCGCTACTTTTGGTACAAATGATAGTTACTTAATTGCTTGTATGGATTTGTACTTGGTCACTAATTTGAACTTTTACACTTCTAGGCATATTGCAACTATCCGTTACTCAATCTGTATTGTAACTAGCTTTGTATCACGATAGATTAGTATCGGCTACTCCCTACAGATATGCAACCAGTTTTGTAACTAGCTTTGTCTCTAGTATCGGTTACTCCCTACGGATATGCAACAAGTTTTGCAACTAGATTCGCCTCATATGGAAGATTAGTATCGGCTACTCAGAACAGATTTGCAACGCGTATTTTAACTAGCTTTATCTCTAGTATCGGCTACTCCCTACAGATATGTAACCAGTATAGTAACTAACTTTGTCTCTAGTATCGGCTACTTCCTACAGATATGCAACTAGATTCGCCTCATATGGAAGATTAGTATCGGCTACTCCCTACGGATATGCAACCCGTTTTGTTACGGATATGCAACCCATTTTGTTACTAGCTTTGTCTCAAGGTAGATTAGTATCGGCTACTCCCTACGGATATGCAACTAGTTTTGTTACTAGCTTTGTATCAAGAGAGATTAGTATCGACTACTCCCTATAAAGGGTCATATTTGCATCACATGTCAAACATCCGATAAGTTACAAGTGCGGTCTCACAGCTCTAAAAGTTGTGGTAGCCTCACACCTCAAACAATGACTTATTGCCCTCCCATCCCATCGAATGGTTATGTCTGTTGCGGATGTTGTATCTTCACGACATCGTATCACAATATAAGCACCTGTAACATGTTCAGAATGAAGACCTTGGTATAGTTCTCGGTTGCACTAAAGATACACCTTAAGATGAGGTAAATGTTTGGCCTACTATAACCTAAGTTGCTGTCATCCAAACCAAAGCCTATATTTGTGTGAATGCATACCTGAGACACCCACTACACAGTAAAATTAACAATATTATGGGCCCAAGAACCATGCATGTGAATGACTCAAACAATATATATATATATATATGTAGCCGTCCATCGCAAGTGATGATGACAACAATTTCAGATGTGAGCTGCTGCACCTCTCTGGTGTGTGGAGGTGACTGTAGAGTCCAATCCTAGAACCCCCTACCACAGGTGGGGCATACATGATCAAGGTTAGACATGTGTGTTGTGTGCTCTGGTCGTTTTGGGCAGCTCGTTTTCTCTGTGCCTCAACAACACGATGATTTTCAGCTATGCAGGTTCCTCTTTTGTTCTTACATCGCCACATTTGGTGATCTTGCGAAGGATTCCCAGCATGTGGTGTTTATATCGAAGCATTTCAGAGACACTTTAAGGGTGTCTTTAAAGCGTTTTTTTCTGTCAACCAGCTGAACGTCTGCCCCCTTCAAGTTCGCCATACATGAACTGTTTTGGAATGCATTTATCAGGCATCCGAGCAACCTGACCGGCCAATCTCACTTGGGCCTTCTGCAACAGGGTGTTGACGCTTGAGATCTTTGCTCTTGTGAGGACTTCGCTGTCTGGAATGTTGTCCTGCCAGTTTATTTTTAGTATTCTGCGTAGACTCAAACAATATAGAATCAGCGAGCCACAGGAACCATCAGTATGCATACTCTTCGATATCTGTTGGGGAGACTGAGCACCTATGGGTCTGCCAGGAGTGCAATGACGTCAGTTTAGTAACCAATAACCAATCAAACAATATCAGTTAGTTGGGTGACCCTGTTATGGTATTTATGTGCGACAACCCTCTTCTGTACATTATACTTGTTTCTCTCTCCATATAGCATTTTTTTTAGCAAAAGTCATTTCATTTCAGCTTGTCTGAAAGACTCGCTACCTTGAGCAAGTTCTTCAACCTTTTATAATGGCATGATCAAGGTATCCTTAATGCACTGTTTCTACTTGCTACCTCAAGCAAGTTCTTCAACCTCCGCTAACAGCATGATCAAGGTATCCTTAATGTACTGTTGCCACCTCAAGCAAGTTTTTCAACCACGGTGGGATCAAGGTATCCCTATTGTCCTGTGGCCACCATTGCCTTCCTAGTTTTCAAAGGAATAATGAACTTCACTATAGATCTCTAGATCAATGTGATGTTTAATATGACTAAACTATTTTAGTTTTCAAGACATGATATTTCTATTATTATGATTTCTGCTGCAGTTTGAAAACGCAATTGTTTTACTTACTTTCACTATCTTCAAAATTACACAGCGGCCCCTCGGCACTGTTACGGAGTTCGTGCACTGCCGCTGAGATCTTTCAGTGTAAGAAAGAGATCCGGAGCACACATGGTTAATCGTCACAGTGCACTGATTCATCAATCAATAAATCAAGAATCTAGTACCTGATAACACATTGTCAAGATTGTGTAGCTGTGAATACGATCCAAATTAGATGAAATCATTTCTATTTATGTTATAAAGTTACTTATCTACTAGTACTTAATAGAACGTGTCAATATTCTGTGGCTGTTAATATAAGCAGAGTATGACTACATCATATCTATTTATGTTCAGAAATTACTAATCGTGTCCTTTTCTGCACTAATGTTACCAATCTAGTACTTGATTGAACATGTCCATATTCTGTAACGGTGAAAAGAATCCAAGCTAAGTTCAATCATATCTATATCTGCTCTAAAATTACAAATCCAGTACCTGATAAAATAGGGTCAACATTTTGTAATGGTGAATATAATCTGAGGTTTGAGTAAATCATATTCACATCTGTTTCTGAGGCTAAATCATTATCTGTTTGTTTTCTATGGTTTCTAACCTAATACAGGCTGATAAAAACGTCGATATTTGGTAACGGTGAATATTTTAAGTCATATGACAGATGTACGTTTCACTCGAGAGAACATTTTACATTACAATCTAATCTCAGTTGACATCTATCTAAACATACCAACGAATACTGAATAGCCGTGAATAAAAATCTATCTCAACTATCTATGAATTCTATGAGGAACATGTTTGCACATGAATGCTAAGTACATATATCTATTATTAGTATCATGCTACATGTTAGATGATTAAGAAATTAAGTTGAATGATAATAAATCAACCTGGCCAAACATAAAAAGATAAACAAATAAATATAAACTAGTTTATTAATCGTTATATAGTTATTTAGGGTCGATACTCGCTGCTCAGACGACATAAGAAAATGGCCGGAGAACCAATAATTGGAACGCATTTTTCTCAAATTATAAACAATGTACATGATCCATCTTTAATATCTAGACGTTTAGGTGTGACTGTTAATAACAACAGGTCTAAAAAAGATCTACATACCTAGAAACTATGACAGTGTTATTAGTCTGTCATGTAGAATAATAAGTATTGCAAACAATACTTGTTCACTCACACCAAATCTTTTCTACACACGGACACACGCCCTGTTCGGAACCGCTCACTTCATCAGTTTGTTCAACGATTTCCTCCATCAAAAACTAACAAATTAGTAATCATGGATGAGTTAACACAGCAGACGTTAATACAATCGCAGTTAACCACAACATATTTGGCTGGTCAGTTTCAAGGAGCCGGTCCTACTTCAGTGCAGTGTGTCCAACCATCGTTACAAACACCACTGCGACTCGTTTGCTAAACAGTAAAATTACTTCCCTTTGTTACGGAACTCTGGTTACGTACGTTATGTATTTTTACTGGCTGGAGTCTGCTCTGAAAAGTACCTAATTCCAGGTCACGGCGTAAGCACTGTCACGCCAGTAGTACCGGCGAGGGTTCCTTGCGAAAGTTTCAGTACGACTAATATTTGTAGGAATTTGTATAGATTATGTTTATTTCGACAATGACTTTCTACTCTACTATTAACTATTATTAACTGTCAAGGGTTCGTTTACGTGCTCAACTTTAATACAGGACCTACATGCGTCCGTTTCAGAAAGGACTAGGTACTCGATCTCACCTACACTGAGATCAGCGATACCTGTGAAAAAAATTGAACATTATTAAAACTGTATCCTAGGTTTGAAGTGACATCTGCTGAAAGAGACTGCGCACTTATGGGCTTATTTACAAACTACTACTTGTCTGTGATTCTAGCAATGTATGTCCGAACGACTGTGTGACGCTCCACGTTGTTGGAACCTCCCTGAGATTACAGCTCATTGCATAGGGTACCTAAATATTCCCCCCTTTTAAGTGATTAGGAACCACCCCTATTCCTGGCATTGTACAAAATGTCTGCGAAGTCTTCTGTGTAAAGCTTACAAACAACCCACATTTATTTTTTATTTAAAGTGTGTAAACAGGCACTTCATAAAGACTCGGAACAAACAATCACTTGTCTTCTCTTCGTGTAGGGCGGACACCCTATACTGTACAGCTGGGGAGGAGATCGTTCTGGCATTTTAAAACTTTGCTACATTTAATTGTTTTCTTAAAAGCAATGTGACTTGACCAGACCTGGTCTGTTTAAATCAACTGTTCAGGGACCCAAATATTGTACTAACGTCACTGTTATCTCTAACTATAATCTGGTCAACATTTAACTATGTCAAGTTTTAACAGACAAAATTAGTCAACGATTAAAGATACCACATATTTAAAGACGAAGGATTCACCCCACTGTACCGGGTTTCATATGGCTCGGTCCCTCTCCGCACAAATGAAACGCCAACTGATTAATTTTTGTACTTTAATTAGTCGATCAACTTTTACCATGGAGTGTAAAGGGAATGTGAGACTTCTCTATCAGATGTTTTCCATTTTGGCTTTATTCCAGTCGAGTTCTCTGTCAGTTAGGGACTGTTGAATGTTGTCTTCCCTGCGCACTCTGGTCGGCCTGGGTCTTCCGTGCTTGATGTAGTGGTGGATCATCGCCCATTTTGACAAACAGCACACGACGTTGATCACAATCCATCGTCTGCCGTTGATCAAATAAAAATACAGACCTAATGACGTGTTGCCCAATATACTTCACAGGAATCTGACATAAATATGCACTCGCTAAGCATCCTGCACGAGGAAGAAAGTAAGTTATCACAATAGTCTATAAAGCTCTCTGTGAGTACGGGTTCATTTCCGCGGGCTGGCAGAAAAACCACAGGTTCCCCAGATTTACGATGTTCGTGGCACCGAACCGAAGGGTTACGATGTCCATGGCACCGAGCCGAAGAGCTGAAAGCTCAAGTGCTTATGGGTCTGGAAAAAAAAATCACAATAGTCTCAAGTTCCGGAAAGATAAACGGGTAGAAATCCGACCAATAAAGGCCAACGAATGATGCCTTAAGGTTAGAGTAGGGACAGTCAAAAGATATGAAAGCAAACCTGACAGAAATGCATGCGAACATATAATAATAATAAATACCACAAGATACTGTAATTTTTTTTTTTATTTTCCGATCCAGAAGCACTGGAGCTTTTCAGCTCGGTGCCATGGACATCGTAACCCTTCGGTTCGGTGCCACAAACCCCGTAAATCTGGGGAATCTGTGGCTTTTTCTGCCATCCCGCGAAATGAACCCCACACAGAGGGATAGTCACCCGTAGTCCAACGCGCTACGAACACGCTGGGCAGACGGGCAAGATACTGTAATAAGACCAACTGTTCTATAATGAACCTTCAATCTGGAGAACAACGAAACAAGATGAAACATTACATCCCTTTGAAAACAGAGCACTTTGACGAATCTTTGGTTTCAAGAATGATGATGATGATAACAGTGAAGAAGGAGAAACAATAAGGATATTTATAATTTGTCAAAATCGTTCTTAATTACCCCCAGCGT
The DNA here is from genome assembly GCA_020796225.1 of Arion vulgaris. Classification (NCBI taxonomy): domain Eukaryota; kingdom Metazoa; phylum Mollusca; class Gastropoda; order Stylommatophora; family Arionidae; genus Arion; species Arion vulgaris. The sequence goes on from CM036775.1 coordinate 9,455,846, forward strand.
GAAGATTAACATAGTACGATGGGTAATGCATATTGAAATAATGACAGAGAACAGGGAGCCTAAAATTGCATATACAAAAAAAGATGATGGAGAGGAAATGACGAGGAAGACCAAGAAAACGATGGAGAGATATAACATTGAAGTAGACCTAGAAATACAAGGAGTCAACAATTGGGAAGAGACGGTTAAGAATAGAGAAGGATGGAGGTGGGAGGTAATATCTGAAGCAATTGAAAGTTAAATAATAATAAAAATAAACATGTCAACATCATCTAGAGCACAGATCCTCCCCAAAAAGCATTCACCATTCATTTCTATCATGTAACATCCCATCCTCGCTGTTCAAGCACGCCAATATCCATTTCCAGCTCTCTTCTCCATGTTCTCTTTTGTCTTCCTATTCTTCCCTTTTCTCGTGGGTTCCATAATAAATCCATTCTTGCTATACTATTTTCGCCCGAGTGGTTACCGGGGCCCAAATTTGGGGTGTAAAGAATAGAACCACTGTTACCTAGCACGCATGTCGTAAGAGGCGACTAAGGAGATTTGGCTGAAATCGGATGCACATGTCTAAACGTGTAGAAGTCTATGCGTTTAGGGGCTTACCAAACCAATGTGCAACGTATACACGTTCTTGACAAAGATCAAACATATCACAAAGAGTGATTCAAATTGGTTGTAAAGAACGAACGCAAAGAAGAAGAAGAAGCTATAATATTTGCTGGTCTTCTTAATGTATGCCCTATCATATCCAGCGCAGTGGCGGCTCGTGATAATTTTTGTTGGTGGGGCCAGACATTTTTCCGGATAAATCATGGTTTTTTGGTTGCTATATTTTAATTTATAAAATAATAAATACACGTTATACATTATTTTTGGTGGGGCCCGACCCCACTGACCCTTAATGACGAGCCGCCACTGATCCAGCGTCTTTACTTATGCTCTGGTTTCACTGATGTTTGATTATTTCCACAAATGTCTCATCAGTAATCTAAACATCGAATGCACTGGAATAAATGATCAACACAAATAGTGCAAATTAAATTCACTAAATTATAGATAGCAGAAGCTCTTATATAATACTTAAGAAACACTTCGAAATATGGTGTGACCTTTGGAAGGTCTGAAAAATAGTACAGATTCGCCTACAAAAACTACATATGTGGACTACCGGTACACCATACTTCGAGAAAGCAGTTGGGCTATTCGATAACACACGCAACCTGGAAGTAACAACTAATGATATCGCTAGACGGCGTGCATCACCCTACGTCCGTCCACCCAATCTAAGTTCAGCTTCTATAGTAGTTATGGCAGACTACCCCGGAAACAGTTTCACTGACATAATAGGTCACACACCTGCACGAAAAAAATTAATATCAGTCTCGGAGTACGATTTGAAGATTGTTTCCCAATGTTGACATAAAGAGAAAGTGTGACAAGAACGTCATCGTCAGGGGACAGTTAAATATGGATTACTCATGCTTGTATGACCAACACGCCCTAATACAACCAAGCAAAGGGTTTCGTAGAGTCGAAACAGGAATGGTGAGACGAAACTTGGTGGTGGTATTGGTCCAGACAAGACCTAGGGATCAGAGAAATCACAATTTTGTCCCTATGCACGCAGGAGTCAGGGATAATGAACGAGTTGATAAATTGGCATTCTTAACGCATTGAGAGAGTCGTTTCGAATGGAGGAGTTTCAGGGATGTGAATTCCAGTCGCTAATCCGATTGAGAGGGATGTGTGTCGATATTGGTACATCGCGAAAAGAACGACACACCAAATATGCAAAGAGAACCGATGTAAAGAGGGTTTAATCGCATATGACACAAACACATATCTATCACGTTAGACAATTCAAAGACTGGTGATTTGATCATGTATCTTCATTGTACAAAGTGGCTCTCTTATATTTTAAATGTTCAAAGAATGGTGGTCTTATAAGTCTCTCCACTGTACCAAATGGCTCTTATTTTTCTTCCAGTTAAACAGTTTAAAGACTGGTGATACAGTTACATCATTAGGCCTCTTCACTATGCTCGGTGGTTCTCTTCATGTAAGCAGAAGCTTGCCCCTCCCCCTCCAAAATCGACGTTCCTGCACAGAACAAAAAAACTGACCCAGGAGAGTCCATTCCCATACGAGCAACCTCGCGGTTATCAAAGTTTACTGGTCTGCACCACTGGAAGATAGGGTTGGCTTGTGTAAAAAAGTAAAAGTAAAGGAACCCTTTCATACCTCGTGGTATATAGGTCAATACAGTGTTATGCCTGTATTTTTCATTGACCGTCGGCACACGATGGGTGATGTGGTCAGCATCACACCGACCGCCTTTACTTTCCCAGAGCATGTCTGGTACCCATTTGAGGCTGGGTCGACCTGAGAGCCGTCGCGGTCGGGAAAAATTACACGCGCATTGCGGGAGCTGAACCCAGACCACCAGCCTTGAGAAGCGAGTTCACTAACTACGCTACAGCGGCTCACAGGTTGGCTTGTGTGTTCACGGGTTATCATCCCTTCCTAAGAAATACCAGTCGACCACAATTCTGCTGGATGCCGAGCAAGGCGTCAAACACACATTTACCATCTTATTAATTGGGTGTCTCTGTAGCGTAGAGATTAGTTACTCGTCTCTCATGACAAAGGTACCGGGTTCGCTCCCTCGTGGAGCCATCTGGATATTTCTCCAGAGATCCCTTATCTCAGTGTAGGTGAGATCGAGTTCCTAGTTCTATCGGAGACGAACGATAAAACCTAGGCCCGTGCTCAATTTGCGCACGTAAAATTGATTTGAGATCTTCCTGTGTAAGAAAGAGATCGGAACACACATGGTTGCTCACCGAAGTGCAATGATGATGGTCCTATCAATCAATCAACCTTATTAATTTGAAATGTATTTACTGTTTGGCAAATTTACTTATAGGGCCGCAGGCATGTAAGGATATACAGTGGCGCCAGGGTCAGTGAGCTGGCACTGATCAAGATCCTACCCCAACCCCAAGTGGTTGCCCTGGTAACAGACTAATGTCTGGCTAAGTGGGTAGGGATCGAAGGAGAGCTACTTGGAATTGGTAGAAGGGTAGGTGCATACATGTCTGATATGAGATCTGATTGCAATATAGACAATGAGAATCTCAGCACATGCGCCTACACGTCTCTCCTGTACAATAATGAGTCAAAGATTATTTATCATACAAATCAGACTCCCGTGGGGTTACCGGGGCCCCAGGGTGTTCAGGATAAAAATAGCCCCATTGGCAAGTTTTGATTTGTCAATCGGGCTACTTTTATCTTGAACACCCTATATAACCACTAATACCTACAATTAGCTATCCCATCCAGTAAAAAACACTCAGCTATAAATCCGTAACCAAGTGCAAGAGAGCTTGCAAGACCTTGGTTGGGGACTTATGTCTCATTTAGTGAGAAGGGTAGAAGAAAAGAAGAAGAACTTTACTATCGTCTATTCCCAGGTGGAAGATGTAGTTGGATGTCCACTCTTGCCGTTAAGCGTAGCGATGGGTTTTTTAATTTGCGTTCTAGGGCTAGATGAGTTGCCCTTGTTGTGTTGTATCCGTGTTTATGTAGTGCGGTCTTGATATCGTCTATTCCCAGGTGGAAGATGTAGTTGGCTGTCCACTCTTGCCGTTAAGTGTAGGGATGGAAGCTTTAATTTGCGTTCTAGGGCTAGATGAGTTGCCCTTGTTGTGTTGTATCTGTGTTTATGTAGTGCGGTCTTGATATCGTCTATCCATCTTTTCCTTGGTCTTTCCTTAGCTCTAGTACCAGATCTCTTTTTATTGTATGCTGTTATTGGTGGTTGGTTGTATTATTTCATTCTCATTAAATTCCAAACCACTGCATTTGTTGTCTTTCGATATATTCGGTGCATGAAGTTATGCCCACTCTGCTTCTGATGTCCTCATTTCGTAGTCTGTCTTTCCTGGTGACTCCCACTGCCTTCCTCAAGCATTTCATTTCACACGTGGTGAGCTTTCTGTGGTGTGATGCTGTAAGAGACCAAGTTTGACACTGGTAACAGAGTGTTAGTAGGAAAATACTTTTTTCATCTGTCTTTTCACTTCCATCTTGATCTTTGGGTGTTGTAGTAATGGTGCCAGCTGGTAGGTCACTGCATTTGCTTTTGACACCTTGTCTCTATTTCCTTATCTAGTTTTCCGACCAGAACTTTACTTAGCTAATCTATTTCAATGTGTATTAGTAATAAATTTCACGTTTCATTTCATCATATTATGTTTAGAGTCCGTGTTCCTGCGCTATACGTTGGAATTTGGGACCATATATGTTAATTACTATTCTGTTCCGTATGTCAATATCTATGTTGGTTAATTATGTCTGTACGAAAACATGTTTAACTGTTACAAACATATATTTAATGTCTGTTTTAATGGGGTATTGTCTTGTCAGGTTGCGTACGCCATTTAAAAAACCTGTTTGACAGGAATGCAAAAATTGCATAAAGTATAAACAAGACTGATACCCTAACAATACTTTGAATACACATTTATAGATCAGCGACACATGCTTCACGGTATTGCGTAAGTAAGGGTAGGAGCGGATGTGTAATGGATATGTGTAATTTGAACACGCTGTGTAACATTTGCTATAGTAGTTTGAATAGTTGAAGGTGAACGGAACCACGGCCCATATACGTTTTCTATTGGATGAAGTTGTTCTGTCCTTGGCTTACCATTGGTTGAAGCTGTCCGGTCGTTCGCTTTAAATATTTGATACTGCATACGGGTAACATTCTCTCTCTCTCCCTCGTGCCCTTTTAACCATGGTTGGGGGAAGGGCATATGCCCTCAATCAACTTATGCCAATTTTTCATATTAGCTACCTATTGGAGATTCTTCTTTGCGATCGCTGTTTTGGTGATTATACCGTTAGACTTGTTCTTATGATGAAGTCGACTGTTGTCTGGAGCTCATCTCTGGTGCCATGTAGTTTTGTGTTGTTGGGCCATACAGGGGACAGTCTTGCAGGACAAGTTCTGTGGTTTGATCTGCGGTGCCACAGATGGGATGTGGACAATCGTATCCTGTCTAGGTGTTTATTCAGTCTGTTATGTCATATCCTGAGTCGAAAGTTGATGGCCTGTTCTAATTGTCTGTGGTAGTCATCGGTGGATAGTTTAGGTTCTTTACTAATGTCCACGATAGCTCTTTTTTCCCCTTCAAAGTATATTATCTCGTTGTTTACTTGTTCCCATTCTGCTCCCTTTTTTTTGCGAGTTTGTCTGTCTTCTCGTTACCTGGCACTCCACATTGTGATGGTACCCATTGAAGTGTAACTCTCTTGTTGGCAGAAATCTTGCTGAGCTCCTTTCTCAGGGATGGAAGTTTACCCAGGAGGGCTTGCAAGACAACTTCTTGGAGCTCATTCCGCGTCTTCTGTATACCGTTAATCTCTGCTTCCAACAAATCCCTTCTCCGTGTATCTTAAGACCCCATCTGGTTTCTCTCTCTCCCTGTAGAAGGCGCCAGGATTAGATGCAGCTGTTCCCACATCACAGGTGGTGGTTAACATACTAGACAGGTAGTTTTAGATAGAGGAGCCTTGGTAGATATAATATATTAGCAGACTGTAGTGGTTGCACACCAATTCTGCACACTAGCAGATAGCAACACTAAAACGAGACATTGACGTAGGGAATCTAGTTGACGAGCTTTTGTGAGTGACTGCATGCAACGTTAGTGAACATAGAGAGAACGACATAAACATTGCAAGAAGATGGACGTGTTTTTGTATGTCTGTCAAACATCAATAAAGATAAGAAAATCGAACAAAGATTCATGGTTGTTTTCTATGTTGTACCATCGTATGAATGTTGTGAAGAACATCTAATAAACATGTCAGAGGAAAACCATCAAATAATAACAATCTAAACTATATGAAAAGGAAAACAATATGAAAAGCGACGGCTGAACATTAAGAAATGGAAACCCAAAATCATAAGAGAAGAACTACAGCCTAAGTAAACAACAACATCGTCTCGATAGGCACTCAAGCAAAAATCAAAGCATAAATAAATAATAAAGAGGAACTATAACATTTTTTCCTTCTCTCTCTCTCTTCTCGATAGTTCTTTTGGCAATTTTATCATTCTCATTGTGATATATAAACAGCCTTTGCCAATAACGCAATTTTACGTCACATCGTTCAGTACCATTTGGAGCTCTAGTGCTTATCCTTCGGTGAAGTGTCCGATTTCCACCAGCGTTTACTGGGTTCGCTCTCCGTTAGACTTTTGCTGTCTCCAGCCAACTTACAATGCAGCAGGTTCCCATCATTTTAAGATGCAAACACGACACCATGAACACAAAAAGCAATGTTCAACACAATCTTTCTCCCACATTATGTTACCAGTGCCAGACCTGGACGCTGACAACAAACGATAGAAGAAAACTAGTCACGACAGAGATGACGGGGTCTACGCAGAATGCTTGGTGTAACAAGAAGAGACCGGTTGAGAAATGAGGACATCAGAAAAAAAGTGGGTACAACATCAGTACTAGACTTCATCAAGAAACAACAAATTAAATGGTTCGGCCACGGAAGCAGATTACCATCAGACAGTGTACCTCAAAGAGCAATGCTGCTCCGATACAATGGGTACAAAGCAAAGGCCGGCCCTGCAAAGATGAACCTCAGAGTTAACAGAGGCGACAAAGAACTATTTACAAAGCGCATACTAGGGCCGTTTTAAAATCTCTTCTTGACCTGACGCTGTGAGGCAAACAGGATTCGAGAAGAAAGAAAGGTTCCCATCTGGTTCGTGAACCCGCAACTAGGGGTTCTCTGTGGCTGATGGTTAAGCCCTTTGCCTTGTGAGTCGAAGGTCGTGGGTTCGAATCCGGACCGCGCCGTTCTGTTCACGAGTGCAGTTTTTCCAGAGACCCTAGGATTGTTGCTGGAGCTACGGAGTTCGTGCTGTGCAATACTCTCGGCAGGTGGCTTGACATTTCGCGGAGGACCCAGCCATATGGGGTAAAACCGGTGCAATGAAGTCAATCCTTCGGCTTTAAAACTCTTTAAAGAACCCGCAAGGTAAACGAAAGATAATAAATAAAAAGAAATACTCGGGATGCTTCAATGAATTCTCATTCAGATTAAGTGGTTATGGAAACTATGATATCCCTGAATGACGATATCTGTTGAACTGACTAACAGTGTCAAGTTTCTTTATGAAATGACTGGAGTCACACAACTGACATATTTCGTCACAACAATACTTATATTTGTTGCCCTTCTTGTGAAGTTCAAGTGCATATCGCTATAAAGTTTGTTGTTGCTGGCGGGATGATGGAGAGAGAGAGAGAGAGGGGTGCACGTCATGTTTGCAATAAAATTGTTTTAATGTTTCTTGTGAAGTTCAAGTGCATATCGCTATAAAGTTTGTTGTTGCTGGAGGGGAAGGAGAGGGGAGAGAGAGGGGGAGAGGAGAGGGAGGGAGGGAGGGAGGGGGAGAAAAAAAAAAAAAAAAAAGGGAGGAGAGGGAGGGAGAAAGGGATCATGTTTGCAATAAAATTGTTTTAATGTTTCTTGTTTTGTGTATTATGATTTTCCTGAGATTGTTATTGTTGTTGTTATTGAGCACCCAGGAATTATGAGTTTTCAACCGTTGTTCTATATTTCTTTATACATGGATACAAAGCATGGATACTTATCCAGTGGTATGCGTGTGCAGAAAGCTGAATTTTGTCGTGATTGATGTTCTCTTCGACATGAATTGCAATTCAAGTGATGAACAGTTTTGTGTTGACACTTTAGCGATGGCCATATGCATTTATGCGGTGCAGGTTGTTTTTTGTGGGGGTACGGCTGTTTCATTCTGGAATTAGTTCACGACACAGAAGACAGTTGTTAGCAAATCGTGTGATTTTCGTTGGTACAGGAACGGAGCAATTATAGGTGACCGAAGTGAAGTTGGAACCGTACTATGAACTATGTACAAGCAAAGGCCAGGCCACGTAAACGGTGGATCTCTGAGATAACAGAGGCGACGAAAGAAACTATTTATGAAGCGCACTCTATGGTTCGTTCTAGAAATCTCTTCTTATCCTGAAGCTGTGAGGCACACCAGGATTGGAAAAAGAAAGAAAGTCCTATATTTCAGTGGGCATTTATCAACTGCAGAATAGAGGAATAAGATGGTATGATAGGGTCACAAATGGGGAACTTATGGAGAGAACAAGACAGATTCCAGTGAACGAACAGGTTAAAAAAAAGACGCTGGTGCTGGATAGGACACACTTTGCAAAACCGAAGGGAATATAACAAGGGTCTGCCTGAACCCGCAGGGACAACGAAAGAAGGGAGGCCGAGAAATACATGGAGACGAGATTTGGAGGAGATCAACAATATAAAGAAGAGCTGGAGGAGCTGCAGGAGATAGCTAGAGATAGGATCTAGGAAGACTTGGCATGGTTGGTTGGGGCCCTTTCCCCCAATCCGGGGTAAAAAGGCAAAGAGAGAGAGACATTTCAGTGGGAAAAGGGGATTGGCTTCCTTGCAGACCAGAAGACTTCAATAACTCTAGGCATGTGGTATCAAGACAAGAGGCGATGAATGACATACTCAAAAGAGAAGATGGAAATGGCTCGGACATGTTATAAGAATGAGACAAGAAATGCCTGCAAGGATAGCCCTCACTTGGACACCAGAGGGAAAAAGAAAGAAAGGCAGACCACGGACAACATGGAGGCGCATGATGGAAGAGGGAACTGACACCGCATCTCTGGACGTGGGGCTCTGCGCTGAAGGTTGCACAGGACAGGAGAGCATGGAAAGTCCTTTCTGAAGCCCCATGTTTCACTAGGCATGACGGGATTAAGTAAGTAAGTAAGGCATGTGGTATGCTCAGTGTTGGGGAAACTCCTACTCAGGTAGATTCTATTGGTGACCACCGCAGTACCGCCTCGTTTCTAGCACGGTAGACACTAAAGAAACATCACTCATTGACTACGCTGGTCAATCTGCATTGATTATTGTCAAGAGTTACTGCCACGATTGCTCTAGTAGAACAACTATCCGTTGACCACTCAATGTGACTGATTTTTGCTAGAGAGGGTACTGAGCGATCACCTGCACGGACATACGGAGGGTTTGAGTTCACTAAACCAGGGCTCGTCATTAAGGGCAGGCTCCACCAATAATCAGAAAGGGAAAACTTCCCGGAATAGACAAATAATAGTAAATACTCCAAAACCATGATTTTTCCGAAAATTTGTGTCTGGTTCCACCAATAAAATGACTACGAGCCGACACGTGACTCAAACGATCAATTTTCGTATGTTTAGTTGACCTTTATTTGATCTATTCCAGCGAGCTTTCACATGCGGTGGACGTCATCATACACGTTTCAGGAGCTTCCACATGCGGTGGATGTTATCATACACGTTTCAGGAGCTTCCACATGCGGTGGATGTTATCATACACGTTTCAGGAGCTTCCACATGCGGTGGATGTTATCATACACGTTTCAGGAGCTTCCCATGCTATGGCGTCATCACACACGTTTCAGGAGCTTCCACATGCGGTGGACGTCATCACACACGTTTCAGGAGCTTCCACATGCGGTGCACGTCATCATACACGTGTCATCAATGTGGAACGCTCTCATGAGTGCTGCGAGATTGGAAGTTTGGACCATACCAGACAGTGTCGTCGTCGTGGTCGAGAGAAGACAGCCGTGCCGTGTATGATGCAGAGAGGCGACCGCATCAGGCGTGTCCGTAAAGGGGGCGGCATAAGCAGCAAAATCAACATTACACTTGAAGGTTATTTTAAAGGAAAAAGATTTAAGGGGCGGCATTTCGAAGACTTGCATCATACTGAGAAAATATACCACACGGTCCTGAGAGGAGAGAAGATATACTAATTAACTTCTCATGGGTACGGTGAACAAGTGGACTTTGGGATGCTGCTGCAACGGAAGACCCGAGCACGCATGGGAATTCCAATGAGACTTGACGTCGATCGCATAACATAACAAAAAATATATTAACAATACCTACTGCAAAAACGTAAACACACAGAACCCTTGAATGAGAACAAATTCATGCGTCATACAAGTTATGATCAGCACGCAGCAACATGGTACAGAATGAGTTAAAGAAACCTACCTGTTATTTATTAAAGCCTTCTAAAATTAGTTATCGAAGATTAATTACTTCTTGAATTTGCCAAATCTTCGTTAGAACTGAATTCCTTCACATAAAACTTGCCAAAACTAACAAAGCAATCGCCACGTGTTTACAAAAGTACAATCTGACCTCACACTATTTATAACGAACCAATCAACAACTTAGATTCTGTTATGTAAATATTTTCTCATCATTGGAAAATCTTCATTGATAAATGGGTCAAGCTACATTACTTACTTTTTTTGTTTTCAATTTCAAAATTTCGGAAATCACTAATAATAATACAAGAATCATTAAAAACTTTCCAACGTTCACGTAAAAGTCAAATTACTAGTTACAAAACAAACATTATTTATGGAATGAGGATATTTCGTTTCGTTGATCATGGCCAAATATTAGCATGTTTTTATGATTTAATATTCATTCGAGTGACCTGAAGAGTTTAGTCTACTCCAGTGCTGTAAAACGCAGCTCCCATCGATGCCATGTGGCCCCGTGTCATAAATTACTGGCGCTCTCTGGTGTAGGTGTTGCAGAAGGCCCAACTGAGATGGGTCGGTCACGTTGCTCGAATGCCTGATAAACGCATCCCAAAACAGTTGATGTGTGGCGAGCTTGAAGGGGGCAGACGTTTAGCTGGTGGACAGAAAAAAGCTTTAAAGACACTCTTAAAGTGTCTCTGAAATGTTTGATATAGACAATACGTGCTGGGAATCCCTTGCGCAAGATCGCCAAATGTGGCGCTGTAACAACAAAAGAGGAACCCGAATAGCTGAGAATCATCGTATTGTTGAGTCACAGAGAAAACGAGCAGCGCGAAAAAACAGAGCACACAACACGCACATGTCTAACCTTGATCATGTATGCCCCACCTGTGGTCGGGATTCTGTTCTAGGATTGGACTCTACAGTCACCTCCGCACACACCAGAGAGGTGCAACAGTACACGTCTGAGATTGTTGTCATCATCGCTTGCGATGGACGGCTTATTATTATTATTAGGTGTACTTGGCTGCTTTAGCGCTGATCAGATTTATTTTTAACGCACTATTTTTTAAAATTCCATAGCACTCCTGAACATGATCTGTGCAACCTGCTGCCTTGCAGGCCGGCTGCGGAGAGCCAAAGGCTGACGGAAAGGACCAGTAAACGCTGGCTGAAACCGGACACATCGCAGAAGGATAAGCACCAGAGCTCCCAAAAGGCGCCGAAGATGTGACGTCAAACCACACCAATGCTAAGGCTACATGAATCCGATTTCCACATGAATGAGATTTATAGGGAAATCTGGTACATCAGTCTAAGCGGTGATCGCGAAGAAGAACACGATCTTCTCACTTTTGCAATCTTATTTTATTTTGTAACCATTCTATTTGTATCAACAGCATCGATTGTTGGAGAGTTGAAGATGGATAAGGGCGATGTTCTTCAGTCTCTTCGCGACTGTCTGTTGGATGAAGACTAAAATAGATGTTGAATCGATCCAGTGATTTAAGCAGTGTGGCGCTACCCGTTGTATACGTAGAACTGAATTTATGAGGGACAGAGTGAGGAGTGTGTTTAATTAGCGAGCCACATGAACTATCAGTATGCATACTCTTCAATATATGTTGGGGGAGACTGAGCACCTATGGTTCTGCCCGGAGTGCAATGTCAGTTTAGTAACCAATAACTCTACTGCCCGGTCAACCACTAGTAACAACTGTTATAAGAAAGAGAAGATGGAGATATGTTGGGAATACCTTGAGAAGAAATGATCAAAGAATATCAAAGCAGGCATTGAAGTGGGAAGCAAAGAGTTCAAGAAAGAGAAGATGGAGATATGTTGGGAATACCTTGAGAAGAAATGATCACAGAATATCAAAGCAGACATTGAAGTGGGATGCAAAGAGTTCAAGAAAGAGACGACGTCATAGGGAGACCATGAAACGAACTTTGATGAGAGAGGCAAGAAATATCGGTCTTAGCTTCATGCAGCATATTGAGCGAATTGCACAGGATAGAGCGAATTGCACAGGATAGAGCGGTATGGATAAACTGTCTGCAAGCCCTATGTAACGTTGGCCCCAGCAACATAAGGCCGAATAGCTCAGACGTAAATCATATTCTGTTTAATGGGGGCTGGTTTTTATACATTTGATAGAACACTGTACCTTTTTTCAATTTACCCAATTCTTAGCTTTCATTGTTATTTATTGATAAAAAAAAATTAATAATACTGATATTTCTTAGTGTTAAATTTAACTTGTAACATAATATAACGATAATTTAGAATGCTGTGTTGTTTTTCAAAAAAATTTGTCTATCTAACAATACTTGAGTGCGAGGCCACGCGACGGTTGTGGTCTTATTTCCTAGAATTTTACCTGAGCCCACCGGCCGTATGTTATCGGATGCCACGGTAATGTATAACGGTACAAGATGAATTATTTATGAATTTATACTGCCCTCAACTGACCTTTGTCTTTTCAAAGCGCCTGACATCTCAACTATATTAATATTCCTAGTAGTAGTGCCATAGTCAGTCTCCTAGAAGACTGATGCGCTCGAATACAACGACAACAGACCCAGAGGGACGACAAAGTAAACGATGGATTAACGGAATATCCAGGCACTAAATCACCTTATACAAAGCGGATAAAGAGGCTCACCCACGTAGTCAGTGCTGACGTCGAAAGGTAAATCAGGGAGAGGATAGGTACGTAGGTAGGTAGATAGATAGATAGACAGACAAATAGATACATAGATAGATGGACAGACAGACAGATAGATAGATGGACAGACAGACAGACAGACAATATAGATAGATAGTAGATAGATAGATAGATGATGAGATAGATAGATAGATAGATAGATAGTAGTGCAATTGTTACAGTACGTCACATCAGCAACCATCAAGCTAGATGCTTACGCAAATATAATAACGTTGAACAGCACTAGTCTATAGCCCATGTCAGGGGAGGCTCGTCATTAAGGGCCAGTTGGCCTGGCCCCACCAATAATCAAAAGGGGAAAACTTCCCAGAATAGACAAATAATAGTAAATACTCCAAAAAACCATGATTTTCCCGAAAATTTGTGTCTGGCCCCACCAAGAAAAATGGCTACGAGCCGCCACTGCCCCATGTACTAGAAGTATCAACAGACAGGCTTAAGTTACATATACAAAACTATATGGAACAACAGAAGCGTTTCAACACCAATAGAGTGGGGATGAGGGAAGGGGGGATCAAGCCGCGTGCATTGTGTTCTGAAGATCGGGTTCCAATCCAGACTGCATAGTTTGTTTCACGAGCGCATTTTCCCCCCTGAGATCCCTAAGACTGTTGCTGGAGATACGGAGTTCGTGCGATAATCTTGGCAGGCGGTGTGCCATTTCTGCGGAGAGGGACTGAGCTATATAGGGAAACCCGGTGTGATGAAGTCAGCACTTTGTCTGTCTAATTTTATCAAACAACAGTTGAGGTCATCAGTGGAACTTTGATGTGGAACATTCCCCCCCGATCCAGAAGCACTAGAGCTTTCAGCTCTTCGGCTCGGTGCCATGGACATCGTAACCTTCGGTTCGGTGCCACGAACACCGAAAATCTGTGACTTTTTCAGCCAGCCAGCGGAATTGAACCGCACTCACAGAGGCTTTGTCACCCGCAGTCCAACGGTTACGAACACGCTGGGCAAGTGGGAGCAGTTAAAATCCTTTACACTGAACTAAGACTGGTTCCATCACCCACATGTGCGTGTGTGGACAGGCAGATAGCAGCCCAGAAAACCGAACACATCCTGGAAGATCGTCACATGATGAATCAACTGCGGAAAGGATACTGGCCAACAGAGACAAACATCCATGTAAAACTTTTTGAAAGCCTTAATGAATTAACAAACACAATAACATACACGCAGAAAACCAGACTCACTGTGTAGACTTTGAACAACAGTGTACGAGAAGAAGACGAAAGAAATATTCATTTAACGAGAAGACGAAAGAAATATTCGTTTAACGAGAAGAAAACGAAAGAAATATTCGTTTAACGAGAAGAAAACGAAAGAAATATTCGTTTAACGAGAAGAAGACGAAAGAAATATTCGTTTAACGAGAAGAAGACGAAAGAAATATTCGTTTAACGAGAAGAAAACGAAAGAAATATTCGTTTAACGAGAAGAAGACGAAGAAATATTCGTTTAACGAGAAGAAAACGAAAGAAATATTCGTTTAACAGAGAAGACGAAAGAAATATTCGTTTAACGAGAAGAAACGAAAGAAATATTCGTTTAACGAGAAGGAAAAGAAAGAAATACTCGTTTAACGAGAAGAAGACGAAAGAAATATTCGTTTAACGAGAAGAAAACGAAAGAAATATTCGTTTAACGAGAAGAAGACGAAAGAAATATCCGTTTAACGAGAAGAAGACGAAAGAAATATTCGTTTAACGAGAAGACGAAAGAAATATTCGTTTAACGAGAAGATGAAAGAAATATTCGTTTAACGAGAAGAAAACGAAAGAAATATTCGTTTAACGAGAAGAAAACGAAAGAAATATTCGTTTAACAAGAAGAAGACGAAAGAAATATTCGTTTAACGAGAAGACGAAAGAAATATTCGTTTAACGAGAAGAAAACGAAAGAAATATTCGTTTAACGAGAAGAAGACGAAAGAAATATCCATGTAACGAGAAGAAGACGAAAGAAATATTCGTTTAACGAGAAGAAGACGAAAGAGATATTCGTTTAACGAGAAGATGAAAGAAATATTCGTTTAACGAGAAGAAGATGAAAGAAATATTCGTTTAACGAGAAGAAGATGAAATAAATACTCGTTTAACGAGAAGAAGACAAAGAAATAGTTTGTTTAGCGAGAAGAAGATGAAAGAAATATTCGTTTAACGAGAAGAAGACGAAAGAAATATTCGTTTAACGAGAAGAAGATGAAAGAAATATTCGTTTAACGAGAAGAAGACGAAAGAAATATTCGTTTAACGAGAAGAAGACGAAAGAAATATTCGTTTAACGTCACACCATCATCATCATCCAATAGCTTGTCCTGATCACAAATTTGCCACCCTAACAGTCTTTCGAAATCTCTATCTCTCATATATGCCAGAAGTACCGCCTCTGCAGCCATCATGTTACAATCATGAGTTAAACACTGAATCCATCTTCTCCGTGGTCGTCCTCTTCTCCTCTTTGCCGGGATACCTCCTTCAATCCTTCATGTCTTTTTATATGTCCAACATCATCATCAAGGTGCGTATCCTTTATAGGACGTTGCTCTCTTTGCAGCACATCTGAAATTCACTCTGTCTCTAGCTAGTTCACCCACTTCGTCGATGGTCATATTCATGGTTTCTTTAATATCTTGTAGCCATCTTCTTCTTGGTCTGCCTCTGCGTCCTGGGACCCTGCCCTCTAGTATTGTTCTTTCCAGATGTCCAACATACTTCGATGTTTTTCATTCTTATTTGTAGCATCAGCTAGTTTTTCTTTGATTTTGAGATCATTCTGTATATATCTATTTGTTCTCTTCACTGTCGGGAAACTATTCTGTAACACTTAT
Source organism: Arion vulgaris (assembly GCA_020796225.1). Classification (NCBI taxonomy): domain Eukaryota; kingdom Metazoa; phylum Mollusca; class Gastropoda; order Stylommatophora; family Arionidae; genus Arion; species Arion vulgaris. The sequence goes on from CM036775.1 coordinate 9,471,570, forward strand.
ATTCTTCTTCTTCGCGCTCATTCTTTACGACCAATTTTAATCACTCTTTGTGATATGTTTGATCTTTGCCAAGAACGTGTATACGTTGCACATTGGTTTGTAGGCCCCTAAACGCAGACTTCTACACGTTTAGGATATGTGCATCCGATTTCAGCCAAACCTCCTTAGTAGCCTCTTACGACATGCGTGGCAGGCACCAGTGGTTCTATTCTTTACACCCCAAATTTGGGCCCCGGTAACCACTCAGGCGACACTTATATTCAAAAGTACATATGTTTTTCCACTGCCTTGTTTTTGTGTTGTTTTTTCCCCGATCCAGAAGCACTTGAGCTGAAAGCTCTTCGGCTCGGTGTCATGGACATCGTAACCCTTCGGCTCGGTGCCACGAAACCGTAAATCTGGGAACCGTAGCTTTTCTGCCAATCCAAGGAGTTGAACCCGCACTTACAGAGGACTAGTCACCCGTAGTCCAACGCGCTACGAACACGCTGGGCTCCACTGCCTTGTTAAACGTCCATACTTCACAACCATACGTTGCCACTGGGAACATACATGCTCTTAGCAATCTCTCTCTCTCTCGATCACCGCCCAGACCGATGTACCAGACCTCCCCATAAATTCTATTCATGTAGCCTTAGCATTGGTGTGTTTTACGTCACATCTTCAGCACCATTTGGAGCTCTGGTACTTATCCTTCGGCGATGTGTCCGGTTTCAGCCAGCGTTTACTCGGTTCGCTCTCCGTTCTGTAGCCATCTAGTGTTTTTACGGTGTGGGGTAGCTAGCTCCACGACAAACCTCCTGAGTCGCCTCTTACGACATGCGTGGCAGGTAACAGTGATTCTATTCTTTACACCCCAAATTTGGGCCCAGGTAACCACTCAGGCGTACAGGAAACTATTCTGTAACACGTATATTCAAAAGTACATATGTTTGCCCACTGCCTTGTTAAACGTTCATACTTCTCACAAAACTACACTCATGCGTGCATTTTGAGTGACTCATTGAGTATGATCCGAATGGTGGAGGCCGGTTCGGTGAGCAGGCAATGGACTGAATCACTGCAGGCGTCAACAATTTGCAGAATTACACTTGTCTTTGTTCCGGGGCACATGGGTGTCGTTGGCAATGAGAGAGCAGACAGGCTGGCTGGCTCTGCCGCTATATCAGACGGCCAGCCAATGGACAGAGCTGACATCGTGAACGCCCTCATGAGCGTGGCCGCAGAGAAGACCTTCATCTAAACCAATCCACGTCAACTACTAGATTGCGAGAACTGGGTTTGAAGATTGTGTGGCAAGAAAGAACGGTACAACAGGTATACGAGTCGGCTCATCAATCAAAATAGAACTGGTACGGTCAGTCGCTGGACGCTGTTGGAGATATTGCGAAGGAGATCGGAGCACCTATGGACATGTCCGGAGTGCAATGAAGATATTCCAAAATGTAACTGAAACGTTCATACTTCACAACCATATGTTGCCACTGGGAACATACATGCTCTTAGTAATCTGATCTTTGTTGTCCTATCAGTTCCATTACACTGTTTATATGCCCCCATACAGAGGTATAATCTTACATTCAGAGTTTATTATAACATTTGAAATTCTGATGTTGTAGATTAGATTGAAGGTGAGAACGATGATGTCATATACGGTATATCCCTCACCCCCTCATTACAAGCTGTTGTGGAGATGGTAACACGATACGCCCGCGTGCTGTAGGGGCTCTTAGGGGGAGGCAGAGAATAATAACACTATTACCTACAAAGCATGTCGTAAGAGGCGAGTGAGGTAGGGGCCTAGGAAAGCTACACTAGTAGATAAAAAGCATCGCAGAAATCGGATGTGCTGGCGGTCTACTTGTAGGTGCATAACTGGGCACACCGTACACTCGCTCTTAGGCTCAGATCACATATAAATCACACAGAGTGACTAACAAGTGGTGGATATGGAGCGCCCGATGAAGAAGTAAGAGGCGAATGTGGTAGGGGTCTAGGGAAGCTACCCTAGTAGATAAAAAGCATCGCAGAAATCGGATGTTCTGGCCTACTTGTAGACGCATAACTAGCACAACGTACAATCGCTCTTAGGCTCAGATCACGTACACATCACGAAGAGTGGTTTAACAAGTGGTGGATATAGAGCGTCCGAAGAAGAAGATGGCAACAATGATGTCATATACGGTATTCCCCCACATACTCCGTTATTGTGGAAATAGAAACACGATATGCGTGACTATAATTTCGAAACAGAAGTATATCAGATGACCTTCAAGTTGTATTATCTGGCTGAGCATAGAAGGTCGCATGTTGTTATTGTTTGTTTTGCTGCGCAAATATTCAACGCCGTTTTATTTTATTTTCTTCTTCTTTCAATGCACAGTCATGTTAGTTGAGAATACGTTAGATCAACTAGTTCAAGGATGATAGCTTTACAACGTTCTAGCAGAAGAATTGCAACTGTCTTTCTCTCGTGCACTTTAACACCGATTGGAACATAGACCCTCAACAATTCATGCGACTGCCTATCTTTAGCTATCTCTGACCCAGTTGAGCATAGACTCTCAACCAACTCATGCCAAGTCTTCCTATCTTTAGCTATCTCTTGACCCCAGTTGGAGCATAGACTCTAACCAACTCATGCCACGTCTTCCTATCTTTAGCTATCTCTTGGACCCCAGTTGAGCATAAACCTCAACCAACTCATGCCAAGTCTGCCTATCTTTAGCTATCTCTTGACCCCAGTTGAGCATAGACTCTCAACCAACTCATGCAAGTCTGCATATCTTTAGCTATCTCTTGACCCCAGTTGGAGCATAGACTCTCAACCAACTCATGCCACGTCTTCCTATCTTTAGCTATCTCTTGACCCCAGTTGGAGCATAGACCTCAACCAACTCATGTCAAGTCTGCCTATCTTTAGCTATCTCTTGGACCCCCAGTTGGAGCATAAACCCTCAACCAACTCATGCCAAGTCTGCCTATCTTTAGCTATCTCTTGGACCCCCAGTTGGAGCATAAACCCTCAACCAACTCATGCCAAGTCTGCCTATCTTTAGCTATCTCTTGACCCCAGTTGGAGCATAGACTCTCAACCAACTCAGCCAAGTCTGTAATCTTGCTATCTCCATACCACCAACTAAGTAGAGAAGAACAGGTTGTCATTTTCGTCTATGAACAGGGCTCAATAGACTGAGGTACCATCTGTTTAACAAGTATAAAATAGGCCCTTTTGACATATGTACATGTGGCACCGTAGATGACAGAAACGCACATACGCAAGAATGTCCATCATACCGGAACAGAGAAAAACACATGGCCAATCCCCATATCAGTCCAAGACAAGCAATACGGAGATGTGACATAGACCGGTTGACCACTAACTACTTTAAAAGTATACAAATCGATGTCAGTCCAAGCCAAGCTATACGGAGATGTACATAGACTCCGGTTGACCACACTAACTACTTTAAAAGTATCAAATCGATATCAGTCAGCAAGCAATACGGAGATGTACATAGACTCCGGTTGACCACTAACTACTTTAAAGTATACAAATCGATATCAGTCCAAGCAAGCAATACGGAGATGTACATGGACTCCGGTTGACCACTAACTACTTTAAAAGTATCCAAATCGATATCAGTCAAGCAAGCAATATGGAGATGTACATAGACTCCGGTTGACCACTAACTACTTTAAAAGATACAAATCGATGATCAGTCCAAGACAAGCTATACGAGATGTACATGGACTCGGTTGACCACTAACTACTTTAAAGTATCAAATCAATGTCAGTCCAAGACAAGCTATAGGAGATGTACATAGACTCGGTTGACACTAACTACTTTAAAGTATACAAATCGATGTCAGTCCAAGACAAGCTATACGGAGATGTACATGACTCGGTTGACACTAACTACTTTAAAAGTATACAATCAATGCAGTCCAAGACCAAGCTATACGGAGATGTACATAGACTCCGGTTGACCACTAACTACTTTAAAAGTATACAACTCGATGTCTGTACAAGCCAAGCTATACGGAGATGTCATAGACTCCGGTTGACCACTAACTACTTTAAAAGTATACAAATCGATGTCGTCAAGACAGTGAAGGAGATGTACATAGACTCTCGTGCCACTAACTATTAAAAGTATACAATCGATGTCAGTCCAAGCAAGCTATACGGAGATGTACATGGACTCCGGTTGACCACTAACTACTTTAAAGTATACAAACGATTCAGTCCAAGCCAAGCAATACGGAGATGTACATGGACTCCGGTTGACCACTAACTACTTTAAAAGTATACAAATCGATGTCAGTCCAAGCCAAGCTATACGGAGATGTACATGGACTCCGGTTGACCACTAACTACTTTAAAGTATACAAATCGATGTCAGTCCAAGACAAGCTATACGGAGATGTACATGGACTCCGGTTGACCACTAACTACTTTAAAAGTATACAAATCGATATCAGTCCAAGCCAAGCAATACGGAGATGTACATGGACTCCGGTTGACCACTAACTACTTTAAAAGTATACAAATCGATATCAGTCCAAGCCAAGCAATACGGAGATGTACATGGCTCCGGTTGACCACTAACTACTTTAAAAGTATACAAATCGATGTCAGTCCAAGACAAGCTTTACGGAGATGTACATGGACTCCGGTTGACCACTAACTACTTTAAAAGTATACAAATCGATGTCAGTCCAAGACAAGCTATACGGAGATGTACATGGACTCCGGTTGACCACTAACTACTTTAAAAGTATACAAATCGATGTCAGTCCAAGACAAGCTATACGGAGATGTACATAGACTCCGGTTGACCACTAACTACTTTAAAAGTATACAAATCGATGTCAGTCCAAGCCAAGCTATACGGAGATGTACATAGACTCCGGTTGACCACTAACTACTTTAAAAGTATACAAATCGATATCTGAAAACGTTGGAAGAAGAAATCTCCTGCATCTGCTTCCGGCTCTTCTGTATATCGTTTTTATGGTTCGCAGGTTTTATTTTTGGTTCACAGCTGCTGCAGCGGAGGACGGAACACGCATAGGAATGCCCAATGTGATCAACGTGGATCAAATAATACAACACACCATACCATAACACAGTGGCGGCTCGTCATTATGGGCCAGTGGGGCTGTGCCCACCAAAAATAATGTGTAACGTGCAATTATAAATCATTTGTTCATAATTATTACTTTTAACGTTTTAGCTTACCTAAAAACACAAAAACAATAAGACATGAACACAAAAGAGCAATGTTCAACACAATCTTTCTCCCCACATTATGTTACCAGTGCCAAACCTGGACACTGACAACAAATGATAGAAGAAAACTAGTCACAACAGAGATGAAGTGTCTACGCAGAATGCTTGGTGTAACAAGAAGAGACCGGTTGAGAAATGAAGACATCACGAAAAAAGTGGGCACAACATCAGTACTAGACTTCATCAAGAAACAACAAATTAAATGGTTCGGCCACGTAAGCAGATTACCATCAGACAGTGCACCTCAAAGAGCAATGCTGCTCCGATACAATGGGTACAAATCAAAAGGCCGGCCACGCAAAGATGGACCTCAGAGATAACAGAGGCGACGAAAGAGACTATCTACGAAGCGCATACTAGGGCCCGTTTTAGAAATCTCTTCTTGACCTGACGCTGTGAGGCAAACAGGATTCGAGAAAGAGGAAATGATTAGCTTTGAAAGTTGAATATATATCGCTAACATATCATACGCAATCTGATATTCGGCATCTTTCCTCTCTAATTAGTATACTTCACGAATTTCCAGCGCACTATTTTGGGGCACTTCTTCTTCTTCTTTGCGTTCGTTCTTTACGACCAATTTTAATCGCTCTTTGTAATATGCTTGATCTTTGTCAAGAACGTGTATACGTTGCACATTGGTTTGGTAGGCTTTTTGGGCACTAAAATATAACCTATCCCAAACCCATGATTTTTACGAAGAAGCCCCACCATCATAAATGATCACGAGCCGCCACTGCCATAACACACCGCATACCACAACACAACCACCACTGAGGCCAAGAGCGCGACAAATAAGCAATTAATAAACTGGAAATTTCAGCGTTAGGGTCAGCAATATAGAGCTAACAAAGACCTTACTACAACTCCATGTGGTGGCTTTGAAACCAGGCTGAGTCTTTGTAGCATGGCAAAGTAAGTTGGGATCGAAGAAAGCAATTACCACAATAATACGACGTACATGAATTCGAAACAGCTGTGGCCTGATATGGTAAACTGTTGACACACTAACCTAACATAATCTCTAAAACAAATGTAAGAGACATACTTGTGACGTGACCTAGTATGTCCCAGGTAAGCCGCCATTGCAGGTATAAACTAATATCTTCTTCTTCTGCGTTCTCACTAGATTTGGATTTCGGATTCTCTAATAAAGGCAGCCGTCTGCCTCAGATTATCAGCCACGCCATACAGTTTGTCTTCTGCGTTCTCACTAGATTTGGATTTCGGATTCTCTAATAAAGGCAGCCATCTGCCTCAGATTATCAGCCACGCCATACAGTTTGTCTTCTGCGTTCTCACTAGATTTGGATTTCGGATTCTCTAATAAAGGCAGCCGTCTGCCTCAGATTATCAGCCACCCATACAGTTTGTCTTCTGCGTTCTCACTAGATTGGGATTTCGGATTCTCTAATAAAGGCAGCCGTCTGCCTCAGATTATCAGCCACGCCATACAGTTTGTCTTGGTCCACTGGTGTAGGGGTGAGATTCCACCTCTTTCTTCTCATGTCTGCATACTGGGGTCAGTTCTGTAGAATATAATTCCTCAGATTTCTGCTTCCCCAGTTTGTTCTGACCTCTTCCTAGCAGGGATTTGGCCACCCTCGCTGATGGTAGGTCCTGACATTCTTACTGCGTAGCTAACTGAGGCAGATTGGTGACCATAGGATCCGTTATCCCATTCCTCATTGTGAGGGTCGTTGCACCATGTTATGCGCCTTACGGCCTGGTGCATCCGTTTTCTGCAAGCATTTGTTTCGGTTAGCATTCCCTAGTGGACACATGCATCCGATTTCAGCCAAATCTCCTTAGTCGCCTCTTACCTGGCAGGTAACAGTGGTTCTATTCTTTACACCCCAAATATTTGGGCCCCGGGAACCACTCTAATAAAAAACTAATATAACATATAATATAAACTAATATAAAAGACATGATTGTGACGTGACCTAGTATGTCCCAGGTAAGCCGCCATGTCAGTATAAACTATTTTCTATTGTTAGAAACCACGTGACAGCTGAATGGTCTTGAAACAAGATAAATATAGATTGTTGTTTGATTGTTATGTAGGGCATTAAAGCCTTTTTAGGCCGAGGCACGCAGCTTTCAACCTTAATGACGAACCTTGTTTTGGTTAGATTAGAGCATGTAGACCAACAAACATGACAAATAAAAATTAACTCCTTTCAGAGAATCTCATAGTTGATTCTTCTCCTTCATGGAACGTTACATATCGACCCCTTGTTAAACTACTCTTTGCAATTGGAAATATGTCTCCTTCATGGAACGTTTCATATCGATCACTTGTTAAACCAGTCTTTGTCTTCTTCTCCTTCTTCTTTGCGATCGTTGTTTACGACCAATTGTAATCACTTTTTGTGATATGTTTGATCTTTGCCAAGAACGTGTATTGGTTTGGTAGGCCCCTAAACGCATAGACTTCTACACGTTTAGGACACATGCATCCGATTTCAGCCAAACCTCCTTAGTCGCCTCTTACGACATGCGTGGCAGGTAACAGTGGTTCTATTCTTTACACCCCAAATTTTGCCCCGGTAACCACTCGGGCGTAAACCACTCTTTGTGATTGGCAGTTTCGGCTCGTGATCCTTTTTTGTTCGTGTGGTCAGGCACAAATGTTCGGGAAAATCATAGTTTTGGAGTAGGTTATATTTTAATTTATTAAATACTGTAATAAATGCACGTTACACATTATTTTTTATGGGGCCTGGTCCCACTGGCCCTTAATGACGAGCCGCCACTGGTGAGTGTATGTCTTCTTCTTTATGGAATGTTCCATATCGACCCCTTGTTAAACCACTCTTGTGATTTGTATGTGATCTGAGAATAAGAGCGATTGTAAGTTGTGCCAGTTATGCGCCTACAAGAAGGCCAGCACATCCGATTTCTGCGACGATATTTATTTTTAGGGTAACTTCCCAAACGACATGAGTGCCTAGGGAAGGTAATTTTTGAGGGAATGGTGCCTGGAAGAAGAATGAGAGGAAGACATAGAAGACGAGGGGTGCAAGATGTCATTGGCGATTTGAGAATGACTGCTGCTAACGCCGGTCAACTTGCACAGAACAGAGTTTTTCAGTACTGCTGTCGTGTGAGCCAAGTTCCAGAAGGGACAAGCTACTTGATGATGATGAGCTTCCCTAGGCCCCTACCTCAGTGTCTCTTACGACATGCCTTGTAGGTCTTAGTGTTACTATTCTTTGCCCCTGATAGACCCGGCAACACACTGACCAGACAATAATTAGTAATCTTATAGTTAACATAAATATGTTGCGTTGTCTAGTATCGTAATATTAGGCCGTCACGGCAGCCAATAGAATATAGACTGCGTGCTGGTATAAACCAATCACAACACACAAGACTTGTCATGTGATACGAAGATCACGGTATGTGATATGATCGAGCTATTTGAGGCAAGCGATCAACTTGGACGTATTAGCGAAATGATAGATGTTTGAGACAAGTGATCAACTTCAGTTATCAGTTATATGAGGACTATCATCATAGCACTCCGGACATGTCCATAGGTGCTCCGATCTCCGCCTCAGCAAATCCAGCAGCGTCCAGCGACCCAACACGCCAGTTCGATGTTGATTAATCAATCTCTTTGCATATTTAGTATGTCGTTCTTTTCGGGCTGCACCAATATTGACACCCATCTCTTTCAATCTGGTCAGCGAGTGGGATTCACAGCCCTGAAACTCCTCTGTTCGGAAAGACTCAATGCGTGAAGAATGTCACTTCGATCCATTGCAGCTCCCTCTGATATTGCAGCTAAGCCAGCCAATCTATCAGCTCGTTCATTACCCTAACTCCTGCGTGCCCAGGGACAAAAATAAAGGTGATTTCTCTGATCATTGTCTGTACCAGTACCTCCACCCAGTTGCGTCTCACCATACCTGATTCGACTTTACGAATCATGCTCATGGAGTCACTGAGTATGAAAACACGAGAGTAATTGTGAGATACTAACCAGTTCACCGCCTCCGTAACGGTGATCAACTTATCGGGGCGTATTAACGGAACGGCGTAAACGTTCGCATAACGACTCAGCCACAAGATAATTGCGGGCTCAATCCCCCACGTGAGGAAAGTAATTCACCATCCTAGCTCCTGCACACTAGGCACTAGCAATATGAAGTGACAGACACTAAAGGGGTCTAAAACCAAAGAATTAACTTTATTGCACCGGGTTTTACCCCATATGACTCAGTCCCTCTCCGCAGAAATGGCACGAGTATTGCACAAAGCATGAGCCCCGTAGCTCAGGCAACAATCCTAACTTACTTACTTACTTAATCCCGTCATGCCTAGTGACACATGGGGCTTCAGAAAAGACTTTCCATGCTCTCCTGTCCCGTGCAACCTTCAGCGCAGAGCCCTACGTCAGAGATGCGGTGTCCAGTTCCTCTTCCATCATGCGCCTCCATGTTGTCCGTGGTCTGCCTTTCTTTCTCTTTCCTTCTGGTGTCCAAGTGAGGGCTACCCTTGCAGACATTTCTTGTCTCATTCTCATAACATGTCCGAGCCATTTCCATCTTCTCTTTTGAGTATGTCATTCATTGCCTCTTGTCTTGTATCTTGGAGTAGTTGGTTATTGGATATTTTAACAATCCTACCGGTTTCTGGAAAAAAATGCAATCGTGAACAGAATGGCGGGCCGAATTCGAACCCACGACGTTCGGAACGCAAGGCAAATGCTTAATGTAGGAACACCTAACATCTACGACACATAGACTCCTCACTTTACATTTCTAGGTTCTAGTGTGCTTGAGGTAGGAGGGTCAATTCCTTGACTAACGCGTGGAACGTCGAGTGTGGGATTGAACACACACCCCTCGTGTCCGACTCGATAGGTGAACACTTATGCGTAACGCTAATTCGCCCCAGTAGGAATCTCATCATCATCATCATCAAGGTGCGTATCCTTTATAGGACGCTGTTCTTTTTGCAGCACATCTGAAATTCATTCTGTCTCTAGCCAGTTCACCCACTTCGTCGATGGTCATGTTCATGGCTTCTTTAATATCTTGTAGCTATCTTTTTCTTGGTCTGCCTCTGCGTCCTGGGACGCTGCCCTCTAATATTGTTCTTTCCAGGCCATCGTGACGCTTGATGTGACCAAAGTATGTAATTTTTCTGTATAGTATGTTGTTTATCGGCCAATTCTCTTTAACATCTAGCTCTTTCAGGACATCAGTGTTCTTTCTTTAGTAGGAATCTGCGGACAGTAAATATAGCTGGTGATCGTTTTATATGTTTAGTTTAGCCGTCGGATCATCATCACTGCACGTCGAAGCAATTAGTCCTTAAGTGCTCTGATCTCCCCCTCAGTATGTCTCTCAGCGTGTGACGACTAACGACCCGGTTCTTTGTTGGTTGTATATATGTTCCTTGCCCGCCTGTCCAGCGTGTTCATAGCGCGTGGGACGATGGGTGACAAGCCCCCATGTGAGGTCGGTTCAATTCTGGTAGAAAAGTCAAAGGTTCTCCAGATTTACGGTGTTCGTGGCACCGAACCGAAGGGTTACGATGTCCATGTCACCAGAGCCGAAAGCTCAAGTGCTTCTGGGTCGAAAAAATATATATATATTGCCTTTTTCGTCTTTACAGAAGGTCAATTGGCAAGTGATTTACTGTGACAACTTCTGAGTTTTCGTTTTCTCTCTTGTCGTTCAGCTCGTATATAAGTCTCTTCTCAAAAGACTCTGCGCCCTTTCGTAATATGGCTTTCCACACAACTCTGTCATCAGCTAGTCCCTCCCATCTGCTGGGACCTATAGAAAAGTTTTTCATTGAGGCTTTGCAGACATCTTTATATCTTAGCAGTGGTCTGCCCTGGTGTCTCTTCCCTTCGAAAGTTCACAGAACAACATTTATTTTGGTATGCGGCAAGTTTCCAATTCACATGTCCCAACCATCTTAGTCGTCTACTGCTGAGCATGCCCGTGATGGAAGGCAGTTTTGCACCTTGCAGTACTTCAGAGTTGGTTATCTTGTCGTACCACCTGATGTTCATAATCTTGCGGAGACATCGAAGGTGAAAGATGATAAGTCTCCTCTCGTATGTTCCTTCGAAGATTCGCGGTGACTGTAATAGTGCCACAACATAGCTACAACCAAAAGGCCCTTATCAAGAAAAAAGGGAAAGTTGAATTTAAGGCATAACTTTATGCTGACGTTGCAAGAACCTATATACTATATATAATATATACAAGAAAGTTACCTGCCTGATTTAACCCCCAACTCAGCCCGCGTGCCCTCGTGTTCGTAGCGCGTTGGACTACGGGTGACTAGTCCTCTGTAAGTGCGGGTTCAGCTCCGCGGACTGGCACAGCTACAGGTTCCCCAGATTTACGGTGTTCGTGGCACCGAGCCGAAGGGTTACGATGTCCTTGACACCGAGCTGAAGAGCTTTCAGCTCAAGTGCTTCTGGATCGGGATAATTAAAAAAAAAAAAAAAACCAACTCACCAGTGTAATCTTAGCCTAATTTCTACACAGCATCAGACGTGAACATGAACTACTTACTGAAACGGTCCCCAAACTATAACAGAGCGGATACCTTTGACATGTACGTATATAAATATATGAAGAACTTCAGCAACCCCTACATACCGTTTGTTGAGACTTACCTAGTATATAGCAAAATAATGAGATGGAATATTTTACTTCTATTGGAAGAAGATTGATGTAACATTTGAGGTACCAGACACCACATTTTGAGAATCGTTGTTCAACGACGTAGTACATATTTCAGAAACCATTGACCCGTAGTTGAAGGTGAAGGTTATTATAGAACATGGCGGAATGTGTCTTTACGTTTAAGCGGCGCTCTAACATTAAACAGTTTATGATGGTGTTTATAACTAGATCAAAACAAGTATTTGGAATATTAAAGAAAAAGATAATAAAGAATGTTAAAGAAAACTCGATAGAGAAATAGAGACACGGTGTCAAAAAGCAAATGCAGTGATCTACTAGGTGGTACCATTACTACAACACCCACAGATCAAGATGGAAGTGAAAAGATATGATAAAAAGTATTTTCCTACCAAAACTTTGTTACCAGTGCCAAACTTGGTCTCTTACAGCAACACACCACAGAAAGCTCATCACGTGTGAAATGAAATGCTTGAGGAAGGTAGTGGGAGTCACCAGGAAAGACAGAATACGAAATGAGGACATCAGAAGCAGAGTGGGCATAACTTCATGCACCGAATACATCGAAAGATAACAAATGCAGTGGTTTGGACATTTAATAAGAATGAAATACAACCAACCACCAATAACATCATACAATAAAAAGAGATCGGGTACTAGAGCTAAGGGAAGACCAAGAAAAAGATGGATAGACAATATCAAGACCACACTGCATAAACATGGATATAACACAACAAGGGTGACTCATCTAGCCCTAGAACGCAAATTAAAGCATCCATCCCAACGCTTAACGACAAGAGTGGAATGTCAACTACATCTTCCACCTGGGAATAGACAAAGAAAAAGATACCTTAGAAGTATCTTCACATCTGATAGTAGACTGGACAGAGATCGAAACTAGAATCCAGCAAGCCAACAACATTACATACCAACTTACCCCAATCTTGAAACACCCAGCAATTCCAGTAGAGACTAAAAGATAGATTATAAATGCAATCTTCATACCAACACTGTGCTACCAGTGCCAAACATGGGCACTGACAAAAGAACAAGAAAGGAAAATTACCACATGCGAAATGAGATGCCTGAGGAAAGAAGTAAATAAAACAAGAAGAAACCATATAAGAAATGAGGAAATTAGAGGAACAGTCGGAACAAAACCTGCTATTAGATTTATTGAAAAATGGAGACTCAAATGGTGTGGCCACTTGGTGAGAATGAACCTGAATACACCAGTTGCAAGAGCATACAACCTGAAAATGGAATCATCAAGAGGAAGGAACAGACCAAGAAAAAGATGGGTTGATGGAGTTACAGACATCTTAAAACTCCACAATACCACAGCAAATCAAGCGACAGCACATGCACTATCTTGGAAACCGATCATCAGTTAAAACTGATACGTCTAACGGCAAAAAAGCAGAGAAGGACAAAAGTAAGAAGAATAAGATAAATGAAAGCACAGACTAAGTTCTGAAAGTTGGTTCAATAATAAAGCATGACACTCTATTAAAGACGATGTTAGAAGGAAGGAAGAGACATGCATCAGGAAGATAGTGTTACATATGGCAGAACAGCAGCAAGAGTGTATCAGCAGAGAAAGAGAGACAGCAGCAAAAGTGTACCAGCAGTGGACGAGAGACAGCAGCTAAAGTGTATCAGCAGAGGAAGAGAGACAGATAGCAGCAAAAGTGTACCAGCAGAGGAAGAGAGACAGACAGCAGCAAAAGTGTACCAGCAGAGGAAGAGAGACAGATAGCAGCAAAAGTGTACCAGCAGAGGAAGAGAGACATATAGTAGCAAAAGTGTACCAGCAGAGGAAGAGAGACATATAGTAGCAAAAGTGTACCAGCAGAGGAAGAGAGACAGACAGCAGCTTCTTCTTTGCGTTCGTTCTTTACGATCAATTTTAATCACTCTTTGTGATATGTTTGATCTTTGCCAAGAACGTGTATATGTTGCACATTGGTTTGGTAGGCCCTAAACGCATAGACTTCTACACGTTTAGGACACATGCATCCGATTTCAGCCAAACCTCCTTAGTTGCCTCTTACGACATGCGTGGCAGGTAACAGTGGTTCTATTCTTTACATCCCAAATTTGGGCCACGGTAACCACTCGGGCGAGACAGCAGCTAAAGTGTACAAGCATTTTAAAAATGTATCTAAGAGTCTGTGCTGCAAGATGATCTTCCCCCTCCCCCACCCCATTCATATCTTGAACTCTGTGCTCCAGCATTAATCAGTTCATATCTCAGACTCCGATCTATGGGGTGCCCCAACACCAGTTTATGATGTATATCTCAGGCTCTGGGGTGCCCAAGTGCATAATTCGTATTTTAGACAACATACTGTTGGGTTCCCGAACACCAGTTTATATTCAGTTCTGTGGGGTGCCCCAACACCAGTTTATATTCAGTGTTGTAGGGTGCCCCAACACCAGTTTATATTCAGTGCTGTAGGGTGCCCCAACACCAGTTTATATTCAGTTCTGTAGGGTGCCCCAACACCAGTTTATATTCAGTGCTGTAGGGTGCCCCAACACCAGTTTATATTCAGTGCTGTAGGTGCCCTAACACCAGTTTATATTCAGTGTGTCTGGGGTTCCCAACACCAGTTTATATTCAGTGCTGTCTGGGGTTCCCCAACACCAGTTTATATTCAGTGCTGTCATGGTTCCCCAACACCAGTTTATATTCAGTGCTGTCTGGGGTTCCCCAACACCAGTTTATATTCAGTGCTGTCTGGGGTGCCCCAACACCAGTTTATATTCAGTGCTGTAGGTGCCCAACACCAGTTTATATTCAGTGCTGTAGGTGCCCAACACCAGTTTATATTCAGTGTTATGGGGACCCTAACACCAGTTCATTTTCAGTTTGTGTTTACCTTTTCCCTTCCCCAATAAAAGACCTAAGATCCAATAAAGACCCTAAGATCCCAATAAGAGACCCTAATATCCCCAATAAGAGACCTAATATCCCCAATAAGAGACTCTAATCATAGCATATCCCAATAAGAGCCCCAATATCCCCAATAAGAGACCCTAATATCCCCAATAAGAGACCCTAATATCCCCAATAAGAGACCTAATATCCCAATAAGAGACTTCCCTAAGATCCAATAGAACCCTAATATCCCCAATAGAGACTAATATCCCAATAAAAGACCCATAGATCCCAATAAAATAAAGATCTCAATTTGTATCTGAGCCCGCTGGCCATATGTTTATCGGAGGCCACGAATGAACTAAAACCTGCTGCCTTGCAGGTCGGCTGGGGACAGCCAAAGACTGACGGAGAGGGAGCCCAGTAAACACTGGCTAAAACCGGACACATCGTCAAAGGATAAGCACCAGAGCTTCAAATGGCACTGAAGATGTGACGAAACACACACCCATGCTAAAGCTGAATGAATCAGATTTCCACATGAATAAGCATTTATGGGGAAATCTGGCACATCAGTCGGGTGATCGCAAGAGAGAGAATCAACTAAGCTGGCTTGATCAAGACAGATCTGGTTGGAGGAAATTTGTTGATGTCTTATGTTTCAATGGAAGTTAACTCTTTCCACCGCACGCTGCGCCACGGCGGAGGTCCATTGAACGTCATTAGCCGCACACAGTACCATAGAGTTACTTCCCTTACAAGAAGTCTTTCTAGTTTTACTTCTACGACTTTTTAACCTTGTTATTCAATTAGGATGTCCAGTTTTCTTCAATTTAGCATATAATAATATCCCTTGAATTAACTCTTTAAAAATTAAGGAAAAGACTCTGCATGGAAAGAGTTAAGAAAAGAGAAAAAAGATGCACGATAAAAACCTAAGATCCTACCTGCCATGGTTTGGGATGAGCGTCAGACCTTCTTCTGGCATGCACCCAATAGTATCCAAACGATGCTGTCCCGGACGCAATTAATATTAACCTTGTTGATCTTGTCATCTTACTTCTAACATGAACTGAACTTTGATCTGCAGAATAAAACAGAAGGTCAAGGGTATCTATTTACAGAATTTTAAAACTAACAAAATCCAACATAGAAAATGAAATACTAGGACACATGACGCAGATTTTGAAATGCAAACATGTCATCATGAACACTAAAAGAGCACTGTTATTCATCTTCTTAAAATTTCTTCTTCTGCAACCTACCAGGCATGTCGTAAGAGGCGACTAAGGTAGGGGCCTAAGGAAGCTACCCTAGTAAAACAAAAACGTCGCAGAAATTGGATGTGCTGGCTTACTTGTAGGTGCATAACTGGTACGTACAATCTACAATCGCTCTGAGGCTCAGATCACATACAAATCACACAGAGTAGTTAATAAGTGGTCGATATGTAGCGTTTGAAGAAGAAGTGCATGACAAAATTATGTTAGTATTTATAAAACAATTTTTTTTTTTCCGATCCAGAAGCATTTGAGCTGAAAGCTCTTCGGCTCGGTGTCATGGACATCGTAACCCTTCGGCTCGGTGCCACGAACACCGTAAATTTGGGGAACCTGTAGCTTTTCTGCCAGTCCGCGGAGTTGAACCCGCACTTACAGAGGACTAGTCACCCATAGTCCAACGCGCTACGAACACGCTGGGCACGCTGGCGTTTATAAAACAATAAATGTCAACCAACCTGAAGTATATCCCTTGATGTGATGCAGTTGAACATTTACTCCAAAAACATTAAATTTTCCAAATATAGTTGACAAGTTTAATTTTGTATTGTTTTTAATGTGAAGAGTTATATCTGGAACAATTGTTTAACACAAAGGTTCTTCGCTGGAAACCACACAGTTGGCAGATTAAAAGTCCAGTCTGATTTCTGAGGAAAGACAAAACACATATGTCTTATAACAAACAAAAATTAAAGCACTATAAATCCTTTTGTTTTTATTATATTATATTCCTCTTGTACCGGTATAAGTTATATAAAGTCTGCAAGCAATTTCTTCATACCGTTTTATCCTGGGCAACTTACTCCATCTCTTTTATGGAATTGAGCCTGATATTTTTCACCTCTCACAGTCTTCTTCTTCAAACGCTCCATATCGACCACTTGTTAACCACATCTTTTGTGATTTGTACAGTGAGAAAAGCGATGTGGGACTGCCAAGAGTTAGTACCGCCTGGCTGGCCAGTTACATTGCGCCCGTCTTCAGCGATACTATTTGGCGGCTGTGAGGATCTATCAGTGTACCATAAAAATTTCTTGCCTCCTTTCCATTAGGATGAAATGTCAGGGAACCGCTCTCTCGTGCATGGTATAGACTTCCCCATTTCAGACGCGTTTCTTAGTTTTCAGAGTTCTTTCTTTCTTGAAAGTGTTGATTCACATTTAAATGTTTGTTTTGTGATTCTTTGATCATGTTTGATTATGTCCAACATATCTCCATCTTCACTTTTGTATTTTTTTTTAAAGAGGCCTAAAGACAAGGGATTGACTTATTATACGTCTCTCCTATGTGTTGCTGGGGTCCGAAAGGGGAGCAAAGAATAGTAACACTGCGACCTACAAGGCATGTCATAAGAGGTGACAGGTTGAAGCCTAGGCAAGCTACCCTAGTAAATAAAAAGCGTTGTAGAAATCGGATATGCTGGCCTACTTGTAGGTGCATAACTAGTACAATGTACAATCACAAAGAGTGGTTTTCAAGTAGTTGGTATGGAGCGTTTGAAGAAGATTTATTGCACCAGGTTTTCCCATATGGCTCTGTTCTCGCTGGAGAAATGCACAAGGAGTGTTGCACAAACTCTGTAGCTCCAGCAACAATCCTAGGGATCTCCTGAAAAAATGGTGCATATGACTTTGTCCAGATTCGAGTCTTTAACTTTCAGAACCCCAGGCAAACATCTTAACTACTTTTTTTAGCCAAGTAATGTACAAGTCGGGTTACCGACTTTCGCAACGTGGGGTTTATCAGCCAGTTATTGATGCACAAAGTGTGCCCCCTAACTGAACTGTTTACAGGTATGTCATCCTTTCTTGCAAGTTCCTGTAACTATAATAATTACTTGTAATGAGGTAGCTGACCTCAAGCTCAATTTTTGTGCCAGGGCGTGCAGGTGTAAGGGGAAATGAACGTGCCAATAGGCTTGCAGGTATGTCTGCTGTGCAAAGCGGGCGGGCAATGAATCAGGCTGATATTCTAGATTCCCTAAGGGAGAGAGGTGTGTACATGATTCAAGTAATAGTGGTGAATCTACAACACTAACCAGACTGCATTAATTCCAAGTTAAGTGTGGTGTAGCTATACAAGAACACTATAATGGTAGCCAAAGAAGAATAGTAAACCAACACAGAACCGGGTCGTTAGTCGCCACACACTGAGAGACATACTGAGGGGGAGATCGGAGCACTTATGGACTAATTGGTTCGATGTTCAGTGATAATGGTCTGACGACTAAACTAAACGCTCAAATCCTTCTCCTTTCTCATCCTGGATTAAAACTGACAACAGCAGAGGTATTTTATACTTTAAATCTTTATATTAAAAATATTTTTAGATCGAAATCAACAATTAAAAATTTTTTTTTACATATTTCTAGTTCTCTCTTCCGTTCTCTTCTTCTTCTTTGCGTTCGTTCTTTAAGACCAATTTTAATCACTCTTTGTGATATGTCTGATCTTTGCCAAGAACGTGTATACGTTGCACATTGGTTTGGTAGTAGCCTCTCAAGACGGCATCCCCCAAACCTCCTTAGTCGCCTCTTACAACATTTGTGGCAGGTAACAGTGGTTCTATTCTTTACACCCCAAATTTGGGCCCGGTTACCACTCGGGAATGTCCGTTCTCTAAAACAAGTCAAAGACTTACATACCATTTTTTCAGGAATGGAAGAATAACTAACGAATTCCAACATAGATGCAATAAAGCAAATCAAATAATAGGACAAATGGCACCAATTTTGAAATACAAACATGTCACCAGTAACACTTTTTTTTTTTTTTTTTCTTTCGTCCCTTTCAACTCAGACGAAGTTTCATCTCTGAAACTGATTTTTGCGTGAAAATCTGTTTTTCCAATTTCTTACAATGGCAGCAGCGTGCACATTGTAAATTACTTTACACTGCCAGCCGTGTGCTCAATGTACTCGTAATTAGTATTCCCTCGCCATACAGGCAGATTTTCTCAGACTTCAGAGGTACTCATGTTATCGTCCTGAGTAAGACCAGGGGACTCGAACAAATGCCGGACAGTAGGTTCGAACCCGAGCTATGAGGCGTCTCACAGCTAGCAGGCCGAGCTACTATCAACTACTCTAGGCAGTCCCCACCAGTAACACTAAAAGAACATTGTACAACAGAATCTTTCTCCCAAAATTATGATATCAGTGTCAAACCTGAATGCTTACACCAAACGGTAGAAGAAAACTAATCACGACAGAGATGAAGTTCTCTACGCAGAATGCTGGGAGTATGAAGAAGTGACCAGTTTAGAAATGAAGATGCCTAGAAAAAAAAAGTGGCCACAACATCAGTACTGAAGTTTATCAGGTAACAACAAATTCATGTCTCAGCCACATAAGCAGATTTAGAGATTATGAATAGCCTCAACGAGTAATGCTATTTCGATATAGTGGATACGAAGCAAAAGGTCGTCCATGCAAAAGGTGGTTCTCAGAAATAACAGAGACGGTGAAAAAACACTATTTCTCTCTCGATCACCTAAAAGACCAATGTACCAGATCTCTCCATAAATTCATTCATGTGGAAACCTGATTCATGCAGCCTTAGCATGGGTGGGTTTCATCACATCTTCAGCGCCATTTGGAGCTCTGTTGCTTATCCTTTGACGATGTGTCCGGATTCAGCAAGCGTTTATTGGGTTCGCTCTGTTAGCCTTTGGCTGTCCCCAACCGACCTGCAAGGCAGCAGGTTGGCTTCTACACATTTAGGACACGTGCATCTGATTTCAGCCAAACCTCCTTATTCGCCTCTTACGACATGCGTGGCAGGTAACAGTGGTTCTATTCTTTACACCCCAAATTTGGGCCCGGTAACCACTTGTGAGCTAAACACTATTTAATTTATGAAGCTCACAAAAAATCCCATTCAAATAAACCTCTTCTTATCCTGACGCTGTGAGTAGGGACTGTAGTGTGAGGCAAAAACAGGATTAGAGAAAAAAAAAGAAGGAATAAGATTAAAAAGATGCTCACACGTTTATTAACAAACTAGTTTGATATCGAAGTACAGACATTATTCTCAGTAGTCAGTATAGTATAGCGCGTATATGAACGATTTAGAACAAACAAGAGAGATAACTATTCAGCCTACGTTTATGGGTATGGCACTGTCTACTAACTAACTAACAGTACTAACACACGTGCACACGACTTGACACGCATTTAATTTATCCTAATTTCATCAGATGATTATCATTTTATTGTTAGGGTCTGTTGATTTTTTTGAACTTAGGGCAACAATTCCATTTGTATTAAAGATCAATGTGAAATCACCACAGATATTTAAATATATGTATCTTATTCGATAACCATTCATCTTTTTCATCAGATTATAAGATAAAGTAGAGTACGGTAGACCAAATATTAGTTATGGCTTACATGGCTATAAAGAACACTCACCTGCTGACTGCATGTAATACTGCCATGTTGTTTACAAGGTTGTAGGGGAGATCACTGTGAGAATATAGAAGGCGGAAATATGTTACTTAGGAGAGTAGTCTCAGAGGAAGACTGAAGCACAAGAGGAAGAGAAACATCAAGAAAGATGGACAAATTACATCATGAAAGAGCACGACATAAAGGAAAGAGACAGGGGATGATGGAGCTCCATTGCAGGATATCTGCTAATAATGAAAAAAGGTGGATATCAGAGGCGACGAAATGTTTATGAAAGGCACACAAAAGCCTGTACTAGAAACATCTTCCACACAAAGCTGTTTGAGAGCCTTGATGAACTAACTAACAAATACACTAACATATATCCAGACAACAGGACTGATTGTGTAGAAATTATCGATGTAAGGGACGGATGGCTTTAGATATGGGAACAGAGAGAATATATATATATATATATAAAAGTGTGTGTGTGTAAATAAAGGAGGAATGCAAATAAATTAATCTTATCGTTGTTTCCAAACTTTGTATTTTTGTCTTTACAGACATTTTTTAATCTTCAAAATATGATCTTTCTATAGAATATGTTTTACATTGTCGGTTTATGCTGTTTTATTTTTGTAATATACTAGTCGGTTGTTTTAATGTGGTTTCCTATCTTCTATCTATCGTTGGTTGTTTATTTTTTAGATAATTCATTTTTACTAGATATATTCATTTAAACAAGGCAGTAGAAAAGCATTTAAGTGCTATTAAATATAAGTGTTACTGAACAGTTCTTTGTATAAAATTGACAGAGAAGAGAAAGAAATAGATCTATTCAGAAGCACTTAAAATTACAAGAAAATTGGCTGGAAAAGAGAATGTCAGTTGGAGCTCCTTGAGAGTTTCTTTTAGCTTGTTTTGTATGATTTGTTTGTGAACCCAACGTTTTGTTTTGTGAACAGAACTGCAGGATGTGCTCTGTGTTTCAGTCTGACCTGCACATTATGAAGTATTAAGCAGCTTTATTTTTGTGGTTGAGACGGTAGTGTCTCGTTCCGAGACGAAAGATTGTTGTATGCTGTTTTCTGTTGAGTCTGCTGAGATTTTGTGGCTGTGTGTACTTTTGGTTTGTGTCTTCTTCTTCTCTTCCGCCATTTACTTCTTTATAGAAGTGTTGGGGGTGAAACATAGTGATCTTGTGCGTGCTTGTTTTAAGGCACTTTGTAAGCTGAAATTCATGTCCGTAAGGCTGTTCTTGATGCCGTCGCTCCATCTTTGCGTGGTCTTCCTCTTGCCTTGTACTCATTATACTTTTTCTGTGTGGCTCTCTGTGGTAGGCGATACCAGGGCATTCTGGTCAGGTGTCCAAACCATTTAATTTGTTCTTTAATGAATTGCATAACTGGTTTCACATCCAGTCTCCTTCTGATTTATTCATTTCTAATTTTGTCTCTTATTGTCACACCTGCAGCTTTTCTAAGACACCTCATCTCTGTTATCATTTTCCGCTCATTAGCTGCTGTTATTGGCCATGTTTGACACTGGTAACATAGTGTTGGCCAGAAAATCGTTCTTATGAGATTTGCTTTAGTTGTTAGCAGTATCTCTTTATGTGACAACAGTGGTGTTAACTGTCCCAGTACTTGGTTAGCTTTTGTGCAACGATTGCTGATTTCGCTATCGATACTTCCATCTGCTGTGAAAATTGCTCCTAAGTATTTGGCCTCAATTGTTTGTTTTATGTCTACGTTCTGGAGTTTTATTGTAAGGCCTTCTGGTTGTCTACTTATTGCCATTGTCTCTGTCTTTATTATATTTATTTTCATGTTGTACTCCTTACCCTTGATGTTAACTAAGCTCAAATGGTTCTGGAGAGATTCTTCGTTTTCTGCAATCAGTAATTGGTCATCTGCAAATAAAAGTTCTGAAATATTGGTTTGGGTACTTTGTCATTAGTCGACTGCAAACAGACCGGAACCCCGTATCCCGTGTTTCCCGTTGGTGTGTCTAGGGCGTGGCGGGTGATTGTCCGGTGAATTAAAAATTTACACATCTTCCATCTGATGTTAGAAATGTTCCCAGATACTTGAATCGATGGACTTGTTTCAGTGTTGTGTTATTTATTTTGAAACTACATTTTGGTGTTTCCTGTTTCTTGGATATAACCATAACCTCTGTTTTCTTCTTAATCCTTTCCTAACTGATAACTGAAATCCTTTCTTTTCACTTTCTCTCACTAATATGTATATCAAGTCTTATAGATCTTGTTCATTTGTCACCATGAGAATTGTGTCATCAGCGTATCTTAGATTGTTCATATATAGCGGGAACGCAAGAGAGAGAGATTGTTCATATTTTGTCCGCCGACTGTCGACTGTTATTCCGGCCCACTGTAGGCCTATAGGCTGAACAGGTCTGGTGAGAGTACGCATCCTTGTCTTTCTCCTAATTGTATCTCCTGATAAATTTCACTCTGATTCTCGTCTTATGGCTGCGCTTTGTTGCAAGTACATATTCTTGATCAGCATCAATGTTTATACTATACATTTTTCCGTATTTATGTAAATAGTGGTTCAGTTTTTTACTTTGCTGGACATAGGTGAATAAAAAACATAAACGAACCATCATCAGAAACGAAATAAAATCACATGATGTTATTATGTTATCAAAATGGCGGAAGAAAGCATATCCGCTCTTCAACCCCAATTTCGTGTTACAGAACAGATAAGACAGGCCATAGAAAAGACGATCAAATGTAAATGTGTGAAAAATGATCTGCAAAAACAATGTACAGATATTCTCCAGTTGGATAACGGGAATGCGCTTATTTCAACTAATGTTATTAGGGGCATTTTCTCTACATTACGAGACGAAGGTAACTAACCTCTGACCTCTCTTACTCGAGTTATCTGACCTCTCTAACAACAGGTAAAGGTAACGTAATTCGTAACTTTATAACTTATATCCAAGTAAGTGACACTTCAAAGCCGTGATAGCGTAGTAGTTAGAGCACTTGCTTCGTAAGCGTGTAGTCCCAGGATCAAATTCCACAGGTGACAGTGCCGCGTGCGAGGGAGACTCAGTGAGACTTACTTAACTTGGTTATTTATCCGAGAAAAAAAACCTCAGAACTAAAGCGACCAACCGAACATGGTGTCGAGTTATTCAGTTAACCATATAATTATATATAATATATCACATGTGACAAATCAAAGTGATGATCATCCAACATGGTATCATGCTCTGAAGAGTTTTAAAAATGAAGGATGAACATAATTGCACTTGGTTTTACCCTATATTCTATGTTAATTCGGTCTCTCCGCAGAAGTGTCACAACGCTGCCGAGAGTATAACGTCCACCCATGCGTTCCCGGGGATCTCATGGGGAGCAAAGAATAGTAACACTGCGACCTACAAGGCATGTTGTAAGAGGTGACTGAGGTAGTGGCCTAGGAAGCTGCCTAGTAAATAAAAAGCGTCACAGAAATCGGATGTGCTGGCCTACTTGTAGGCGCATAACTGGCACAATGTACAATTGCTCTTAGACTCAGATCACATACAAGTCACAAAGAGTGGTTGATGTGGAGTGTTCGAAGAAGAAGAAGGTAATAAGAATTCTGTTATTGTTTGTATTGCATAATATGTCTTCTTATTTTTTTTAATTGAAGGTCATAAAGACAGTTTACATGAAATTGTGAAGGATGCTTTCTTTGTACCCCAGTCTGTGTCTCTGCCACCAAGGGTAAGTAGTTCATTTATTTAATACATTCTTTTTTTCTTCAATGATCCAGCGGCACTTGAGCTCTTGCCTTTTGGCGCAACGCTATGTAGTGGTATCTGCATGTGTTCGTAAGTTGTTCTTTTATTCCGTATAATCGCCCGAGTGGTTACCGGGCCCAAATGTGGGGTGTAAAGAATAGAACCACTGTTACCTGCCACGCATGTCAGAAGAGGCGACTAAGGAGGTCTGGATGAGATCGATGCATGTATCCGCTAGGAATGCTAACCAAACAAATGCTTGCAGAAAACGGATGCACCAGACCGTAAGGCGCATAACATGGTGACGACCCTCACAATGAGGAATGGGATAACGATTCTACGGTGGCCAATCTGCCTTGAGATTTAGCCACACAGTAAGAATGTCAGAACTACCATCACGAGGGTGGACAAAACTTACTGCGGGAAGAGCTCAGCACAAACGGGGAAGCAGAAATCATAGGAATTATATCCACGGAACTGCCCCCAGTATGCAAACTTGAGAAGAAAGAGGTGGCCCACTTACACTAGCGTCCAAGACAAACTGTATGGCGTGGCTGATAATCTGAGGCAGACGACTGCCTTTATTAAAGAATCAGAAATCCCAATCTAGTGAGAACGAAGAAGAAGAATTCCGTATAATGTGTTCCATTTATCTGGCCTTGGAGGATCTTCCTGACATCATCTAGTGCTTGACACCTGAAGAGGTGGTGGGGAATGGTTTCATGATGATGTGCACACAGCTGTCACTCTGAAGTGTGTTGTGGTTGAATTCTGTTCAAGTGATTATTAAGTGTTATGCGTTGGTCTGGAGTCTAAAATGGTGCTCTGATCTCTCCCTGTAAGATGGTTGATGTTGTCATTGGGGTTAGGGTTGGCCATGTGTCTATAAACCTCATTTAATATTTCAAATATATGACCAAGGATGAAAAGAAAAAACAATTTATCAACATTAAAAATAATAATTAGGATTCTATATGTTCTGTGCTGTGTAAGAAGTGAATTTATTCACTTCTGTTGTATCCATTGCTTGATAAAGGCCTTTTGGTTAAAACATTGCTGTGTATTGTTTTTGTATTTTGTAAAACTACAGTACTTTGTTTTTACATGTTTTGCCATTTCTACATAGTTTTACTGCAGTCTTCCCTTATGTTTCGCCATTGCTACAGTTTTATTGCAGTCTTCCCTTATATATATAAAATAATGCCTCTGAAGTCGGAGTATGACTCGGCAGAATAGTGAGGGACACTAGTGATAAGGAAAGCAAGCATTCACATACGAATCAGTTAAAGGTGCAATGACTACGCTTGAATTCATAGCTGTGAATGAAATAAAAAGTAAAATAAAAACAGTGATGATATTTATGAAGAAGATCAGGTTTTAGAGGACTAGGTAGACCAAGAGACAAACGGATAGATAACATGGTACATGATGGGTATAAGAACGGAATGTTCAATATACTATCTTCTGTGTGTGTGCATTATTGCTATTATTTTCTTCTTCTTCGAACGCTCCATATTGATCACTTGTTAACCACTCTTTATGATTTGTATGTGATCTGAGCCTAAGAGTGATTGAACGTTGTACCAGTTTTTTATGCACCTACTGATAGGCCAGCACATTTGATTTCTGCAATGCTTTTTTATTTACTAGGGTAACTTTCCTACCTGTCGCCTCTTACGACATGCCTTGTAGGTCGCAGTGTTACTATTATTTTCTCCCTTGCAAGCCCGGCAACACATGGATGGTTTTAATATAATTGTCTTGTCTTCAAAAAATCTGGCCAACAATGGCGGAATGCGGCAGGGCCATTCAGAGTCAGAACGGTTTGATTCTGAACACGACTTTGCTAGCGCATTCCCGCCATGTTTGGTCGGGTATTTTCCGGTTTTGTTTGCCGAGCTACTGAGTTAGTGCTTGAGCAACGCTGTGACTGTTACATCGAATGCTTTTTGCTGTGCCAACCATGCGTTTGTTGTGTGTATTCAGAAAATGGCGGACAACGGTTATGACGAACAAGCTCAATCTGCCGTATGCAGTTATATTGCGAGTGCAGAAAGCTGGATTTTGCCGTGATTGATGTCCCTTCGACAAGAATTGCAATTCAAGTGATGAACAGTTTTGTGTTGCTACATTCACGACGGCCATATGCATTTTATGCGGTGCAGGTTGCTTTTTTGTGGCAGTACGCGGCTGTTTTATTCTGGAATTAGTTCACGCAGGAAACTTTTCACAGGTGTTAGCATTTAGTGTGATATTCATTGGCACAGGAACGGAGCAATTATGGGGTGCCCCGTTGCAGTGAAGTTGGAACCGTACTTATGAACTATGTCTTGTCTTCAAGTTTTGCTTCCTACTAGATTGGCAATTCTTTTTACTTTTTTGTTTGCATGTTTGTATGACGAGTAAGCGGGAATGTTTGTATGACGAGTGAGAATGTAGCAAGCGGAATGTTTGTATGACGAGTAAGCGGAATGTTTGTATGACGAGTAAGCGGGAATGTTTGTATGACGAGTAAGCGGGAATGTTTGTATGACGAGTAAACGGGAATGTTTGTATGACGAGTAAGCGGGAATATTTGTATGACAAGTAAGCGGGAATGTTTGTATGACGAGTAAGCGGGAATGTTTGTATGACGAGTAAGCGGGAATAGATTTCTACTTTTCTCTAATCCTGCTTTGCCTCACAGCGTCAGGATAAGATGTCTAGAACTGACTTTTGTGTGCGCTTCATAAACAACATCTTTTGCTACTTTTGTTATCTTTGAGGTCCATCTTTTTGTGATGATCTTTGCTTTGATTTCACTGTATCGAGTAATAAAACACGTAATCACAAAGTGCTGTAGTTTTACAAATTACAAAAACAATGACAAAATACAGCTAAGGAATGTTTTTGTAATTTGTAAAACTACAGTACTTTGTGATTACTTGTTTTGCCAATCAAATAGTTTTACTGCAGTCTCATCTGTTTTGTGAATATCGGAGTAGCAGTGCTCTTTGAGGCGCACTGTCTGTTGGTAATCTGCTTATGTGGCCGAACCATTTAATTTGTTGTTTCTTGATGATGTTCTGTACTGATGTTGTAGCCACTTTTATTCTGATGTTTCATTTCTAAACAGGTCTCTTCTTGATACTCCCAGCATTCTGTGTAGACACTTCGTCTCTGTTGTGACTAGTTTTCTTCTGTTGTTTAATGTCCAGGTTTGACACTGATAGTATAATGTTGGGAGAAAGATTGTAATGTACATTGCTATTTTAGTATCTATGGTGACATGTTTGTATTGTAAGCTAATTTTGTTGTAACTGTTTTACAGAATCAAGAACTGGAAAACAGAATTCAGCAACTTAAAATACAACAGGAAAACAAGGAATACAAACGAATGACACGGAATTTGGATCCAAGGGTAGGAGTTTAGCTGTGAAGAGTTGTTTTGTTCGTCTCAGGAGTTTAACTGTGGATGATTGTTTTGTTTGTTTCAGGAGTTTAACTGTGGATGATTGTTTTGTTTGTTTCAGGAGTTTAACTGTGGATGCATTTTAGCTGGGGAGCATTTTTTCAGCAAATGGAAGAATAACTAATGAAATTCAACACAGATGCAACAAAGCAAATCAAATGATAGGGCAAATGGCGCCAATTTTAAGATGCAAACACGTCACCATGAACACAAAAGAGCAATGTTCAACACAATCTTTCTCCCACATTATGTTACCAGTGCCAAACCTGGACGCTGACAACAAACGATAGAAGAAAACTAGTCACAACAGAGATGAAGTGTCTATGCAGAATGCTGGGTGTAACAAGAAGAGACCGGTTGAGAAATGAAGACATCAGGAAAAAGTGGGTACAACATCAGTACTAGACTTCATCAAGAAACAACAAATTAAATGGTTCGGTCACGTAAGCAGATTACCATCAGACAGTGCACCTCAAAGAGCAATGCTGCTCGATACAATGGGTACAAAGCAAAAGGCCACGCAAAAGATGGACCTCAGAGATAACAGAGGCGAAAAGAGACTATCTACGAAGCGCATGCTAGGCCCGCTTTAGAAATCTCTTCCTGGCCTGACGCTGTGAGGCATACAGGATTCGAGAAAGAAAAGAAAGAAAGAAACTGTGGATGATTGTTTTGTTTGTTTCAGGAGAAAGAGAGAGAGTTTCAGGAGTTTAACTGAGGACGACTGTTATTTTTGTTTCAGGACATTAGCTGCAAAGTGTTGATTTTTTAATTTTGGGATGTTGAAGCCAGTTTTGAATTTAATTGCTGTTTTGACAAAAATAAACTTTAAAAACCTAAATTGTTTCATGCAGTTCAATAATTATGATGAAAAGTGTGGTATCTGCTCTTCTTCTTGTGCTCGCCCAGGATGAATTTAGGTGCTGTCAGGACGCCTAGTATGACACTTATGACTGATTCTTTCATGAAGGTCTGCTTTCCCTATTATCAGTGTCCCCCACCATACAGGCATGATTTCTCCGACTTCAGAGGTTAGGGGATCTGCTCTAACTTGATCTTTTTTTTAAGTTTATATAGAGATCTCTCTCTCGATCACCGCCCAGATCAATGTACCAGATCTCCCCATAAATTCTATTCATGTGGAAATCTGATTTATACAGCCTTAGCATTGGTGTTTTATGTCACATCTTCAGCACCATTTGGAGCTCTGGTGCTTATCCTTCGCGATGTGTCCAGTTTCAGCCAGCGTTTACTCGGTTCGCTCTTCGTTCTGTAGCCATCTAGTATTTTTACGGTGTGGGTAGCTAGCCCCATGCCCAACCTCTTTAGTCGCCTTTTACGACATGCGTGGCAGGTAACAGTGGTTTTATTCTTTACACCCCAATTTGGGCCCGGTAACCACTGGACGATTTAGAGATCTAATTTGAATTCTTCTTTCTTGAAGTTGATTGATTGACAGGACCATCATCATTGCACTTCGGTGAATAATCATGTGTATTCCGATCTCTTTCTTACACATGACGATCACAGCAACAGTGCACGAATACCGTAGCACCAACGAGGGTCGCCGATGTAATTTTAAAGATGGTTTAAATTTTTTTAAATGACTTTTGCTCGGACAATGATTTTGCAGCCTAGAGGGTAAGCAATAGATCAGGCTGATGTTTTGATTTTCCTAAGGGAGAAAGGATTTGTAAATGATTCAAAGAATGGTGATGAATCTACAACCCTAACCAGACTGCAAGAATTCCAAGTCAAGTGTGGTGTAACTATAGTCCGTTCATCAACTCATAATAATAATAATAAATTCCTCTCGCACGCTATATGTTACATAGGGCCTGCAAGTAATTTCTCCATACCACTCTATCCTGGGCAACTCGCTCAATCTCCTCCATGGAACTGAGACCGATATTTCCTGCCTCTCTCAGCAAAGTTCGCTCAGGGTCTCCTTAGGTCGACCTCTCTTTCTTGAACCTTTTGCATCCCACTTCAATGCCTGCTTTGATATTTGTTGATCATTTCTCCTCAAGGTGTGCCAAACATATCTCCATCTTCTCTTTCTTATAACAGTTGTCACTAGTGGTTGACCAGACATGTCTCTGATTTCATCACTTCTCCTGAATTCGCTCCATTTTATATTCATTATTTTTCGCAGACATCTATTTTCAAATGCATTCAATTTGCTTTCTATATCTTTAGTCATTTTCCAACTCTCACTGGCATATGTTAGGATTGATACAACATTTGAATTGAAAATTCGTAATTTAGTTTTAATACTATATAACTTGCAGTTCCATATTTTATTTAGACTTTTAAAAGCTGATGTTGCTTTGCCAATTCGTATCATAATTTCTTTTTAACATTTCCTGTGCAATCAAAATTGCTACCCAAATAGGTGAACTGCTCTGTTATTTTTATCATTTTAGATTCCAGTGTGATATCTGCATCACCTGCCATAGGTGTCTTCATTATATTTGTTTTTTCATAGCTTATCTGCAGTCCAACTTTTGATGCTATAGATGATAAGTTGTCTGTTTTTCTTTGCATATCTTGGTTGTTTCTACTTAACAAGGCAATATCATCTGCAAAATCCAAATCTTCTAGTTGACTATTTTCTACCCAATCGATGCCAGTTTCGCCCTGCAACATTTTCGCATCACCCAGTATTATCAACTCATGCCCACAGTCCAATACAAATTGTGGCAAAACCATCAATTCTACAATAGCGAAACTTTGCACCCAATCTTAGAATTATACCGACGCAAATGTCTGATGGAAGAAATTGCTATAGGAAACCTGGATTTTGTAATATAACGGTTTCCTTTGATGTTGGCGCCATATTTGGCGAGTCGGAAATTTTTATTTATTTTTATCAGTAAATGCATCAAAATGGCATTTGACGACAAGTCTCATGCAAAGGCGTATCATCCCAGCTTATACATGGGGGCCAATGTTGATATTTGCAATAGAGTCATGAAATAAACAAGAAATATAGACATAGTTGTATTATTGTTTTTAAATAAATTACAGTTAAAGTTAGCTGCCATGTCATAATGCCATCCCTCTTTCTTGTCCATGATTGGGACTGGCAATGGCGGAGCTACTTGAAGACACTCTTTTCAAATCGCTACTTATTCAGTATAATGTGCGTTTGTTAATATATGTGGTAGGGAGGTATCACTACACTAAAATAGCTCTTTTCTCTGGTTCTTGTATACTGTGGTACAGATGACCCATATGTGCCTATTTACGAAAATGCGCGTGTAGTATTAATGACACTTTCTGCATTGTAACTTCAAACTCATTAGAAATGTTATGTCAGTGTCTGTTTTGAGAAGTCAACAATATGACCCAATAGCTTCACACTAATTTCGATATTCGCCTTTAATTAAAAGTCTGTGTCACAGTTATGATGTCATTTGTTTACCACAGTCAACTGCATTTTGAATCGGTGCATGGGAAATGCAAGAATTGTTAAAAAAAAACATGAATTTCGTCCTGAATGTTGCTATTTTTGTCATCAATGTATTAAATGACTCTAAACATTAGTTTTCTTTAACCATGCCAATGGACGCATTAAATATATAGCACAAAGAAGGCAACTTCTAGATGGTATGATTCGCCTGTGTGGTGCCGGGACCCGTAAGGGAAGCAAAGAATAGTACCACTGCGACCTACAAGGCATGTCGTAAGAGAAGACTGATGTAGGACCTAGGGAAACTACCCTAGTAGATAAAAAGCATTGCAGAAATCGGATGTGCTGGCCTACTTGTAGGCGCATAACTGGCACAATGTACCAATCGCTCTTAGGCTCAGATCACATACAAGTCACACAGAGTGGTTTAACAAGTGGTCGATATGGAGCGTTCAAGAAAAAAGAAGAAGATGGTATGATTGTTTGAATGGCAAAAAATATTTGTGTGGTTCACATGCAATTTTTCAAGTTATTTAATCAAATGGTTAGAAAGGTACACATTTTTATCTGTGGGCATGACAAGTTGAATGGACTATAGACAAGAGCACTATGCTGGTAGCCAAAGAAGAATAGTAAACCAACAAAGAACTGATGTTGTTAGTTGCCACCCTCTGAGAGACATACTGAGGAGGAGATCAAAGCACTTACGGACTAATTTGTTAAATGTTCAGGGATGATGATCTGCCGACTATTCTGAATCTTATAATATAGATTGTATAACTGTTGCTATTTCTTGTATAACATTTACTATTTCTTGTATAACTTTTTTTATTTCTCGCTGCAGACTAAAACAAAGTTTTCTTTCAAAGAAGAAGGTAAGTAATCCAGTTTTTTTCTTGTTGTTTGTCCTTCTGCTTTGCTGCAATAGCTAGAGCCTTGGGAAGCTACCCTAGTAAATAAAAAGCGTCACATAAATTGGATGTGTTTGCCTACTTGCAGGCGCATAACTGGCACAACGTACAATCACCCTTAGGCTCAGATCACACAGAGTGGTTAACAAGTGGTCAATATGGAGCGTTTAAAGAAGATCACATTGCAACAACCAGTAAAATCTAGGGTAGCCGAGATGGAGAGAGAACATTTTGGATGGTCTGACTTCATGGCACAGTAGAGCATCAACGTCTGAGTTAATAGCAAACACCAGAGATTTGTGGACATCCATGATTGTGTACACTAGCTGACACGGCATCTGATGATAACGATGACTGAATAGATGTGTGTAAAATACTCTAAGACTTTCACATTTGACCTTATGAAATCTATCTTTGTTTCAGTCAAAGTCATGAACAGACAACTCATATCTATTGTGAACTTTGTGATTACTGTTCTTGCTGGTTTTGCTTTTGGATACAAGGGGGTAGAACTGGTTGTAGGAAAAGTTTTTGCTCTCGTAAGTAACTCATTTTTTAAACTAATAACTGTCATCATCATCATCATCAAGTAGCTTGTCCTGAGCAGAACTTTGTCACCATAACATTCCTTTGGAGTTTCTCTCTCTCATAGGCCAGATGTCCCGCCTCTGCAGCTGTCATGCTCAAACCATCAGTTACATCCTGAATCCATCTCTCCGTAGTCTTTCTCTTCTCCCCTTTTGCCGGGATGCCTTCTTCCATAATGCTCTGGGACGATTTCCGGTCGCCAACATGTCGTTTGTGAAAATTCCTAACGGATAAACTGTGCGCGATTTCTTGTGATTGCGGTGTGATTGACGCGGTTTCTGGCCACTATAAGCGGATAAAATGTGTTGATTAGTGTCAGTGTTTGTGTATGTATGGTCAGAGCAAACGCCTGATCGTACATTGTGGCCTTGAGCGTGCCGACGCCGTATCGGAGAATAGCGTGACCTGTTATCGATAGGTAGCGCATCGCGTGGCGATGGACTAAGAGTGAGTCCAACCTGCTGCCTTGTAGGTTAATAAATTAAGGCTAAAGGTGGGCAGCCTGAGAGAAACGCCGCAGAAGACGGGTGCACAATGTGCAGCACAATTCGTTTTACGACGACATCGACTGGTGGTGGCATAATGCTCTTCTCCATCCCTTCGTATCTTTTTATATATCCAAAATACTTAAATTTCCTCTTTCTTATTTGTAGTATTAGCCAGGTTTCTTTGATTTTGAGTTCTTTCTGGATAGATCTATTTGTTCTCTTCTCTGTCCATGATATACTGACTCTTCTGTAACACTTATATTCTCTCTCTCTTGCGATCCCGGCCTAGACTGATGAACCAACTTTTATCATGAATTTTACCGTGTTTTTAAGGGACTCGATTCCTCCGTATAGCTTCTCGCGAAGCTCTGTGTTTTGAGGCCAGGTTTCTTTTCTTATGCCTGCTATCAGTTGACAATCTTGCAGCACATGCTCTGCCGTCATATCCGCCTTTTGCAGGGGCACAGGCTAGTTGTGCCAATTTTAAATTTGTGAAACATGTGGGCGCGGAGCTTGTTGTGGCCGGTACGGAGGTGAAGTATGGCAACTTGTTAACTACGAGACAGACCATAGTATCCATCGCTGTTGTTGTGCTGAGGATGGTCTTTTGTCCATTTGTCTCAATAGTGCCAGTCGATGGTTGTTCTGACTTCCTCATAACTGATCTCGAGATCAGTCTGAGGTAGTTGCCCGCCTTCTTTATTCAAACTTATATTCACTTATACACTTATATTCAAAAGCACATATATGTTTTCTACTGCCTTGTTAAATGTCCATATTTCACACCTATACGTTGGCAATGAGAATATACATGCTCTTAGTTTTTTTGTTTTTTTCTTTCGTCCGCTTTCAACTCAGACGAAGTTCCATCTCTGAAACTGATTTTTGCGTGAAAATCTGTTTTTCCAATTTCTTACAATGGCAGCAGCGTGCACATTGTAAATTACTTTACACTGGCAGCTGTGTGCTCAATGTACTCGTAATTAGTATTCCTCGCCATACAGGCAGATTTTCTCCGACTTCAGAGGTACTCACGTTATCGTCCTGAGTAAGACCAGGGACTCGAACAAATGCCGGACAGTAGGTTCGAACCCGAGCTATGAGGCGTCTCACAGCTAGCAGGCCGAGCTACTATCAACTACTCTAGGCAGCCCCCACATGCTCTTAGTAATATCTGTCATTGCGGTTTATTAAACCGACGTCAGTACACTTTAGGCAGACCCATAGGTGCTCAGTCTCCCCCAACAGACGTAGAAGATTATGCATACTGATGGTTCCCGTTGCTCGCTGGTTAAACACACTCCTCACTCTGTCCCTCAGGTATGCATTTCTACTTGTACAATGGGTAACTTCACACTCATTAAATTGCTGGATCGATTCAACATCTATTTTAGTGTCTTCATCCAACAGACAGTCGCGAAGAGATCGTAGAACATCCCTCTTATCCATCTTCAACTCCCCAACAATCAATGTTGTTGATGCAAGCCTGTCTGCTCTCTCATTACTCCAAACACCTGCATGTCCAGAACAGTAGATCCACGGCACTTATTATTGCTATCATGTTCCTCTTGTGCCATTATATTTTACATAAGGCCTGCAACCTCTCATACCATTCTCTGTTACATAGGGCCTGCAAGCAATTTCTCCATACTACTCTATCCTGGAAAACTCGTTCAATCTGTTCAATGGAATTACGTCTGATATTTCTTGCCTCTCTCAGTAAAGTTTGTTTCATCTCTTGAATCCCTTGCCTCCCATTTCAATGCATGCTTTGGTATTCTTTGATCATTCCTTCTCAGAGTATGCCCACCATATCTCCATCTTCTCTTTCTTATAACAGTTGTTACTAGTGGTTGACCAGACATTCCTCAAATTTCATCATTTCTAATGAATTTAAGCAGTTAAGCGCCGGTCTGCCCAGCGTGTTCGTAGCGCGTTGGACTACCGGTGACTATCCCTCTGTGTGTGCGGGTTCGATTCCGCGGAATGGCAGAAAAGCCACAGATTCCCCAGATTTACGGTGTTCGTGGCACCGAACCGAAGGGTTACGATGTCCATGACACCGAGTCAAAGAGCTGAAAAGCTCAAGTGCTTCTGGATCGGAAAAAAAAAAAAAAAGCAGTTAAGCAGCTGATAGAAGATAATGCAAGGGATGATGATGATGTTGTATATACCGATGGGTCGGTTCAACGTGGTGAGAAAACCGATGGGGTTTCTTGGCTAATGCGCATGGTAGGGTTGTTGCAGAGCGAAGTGGGGCATACAGGACAACTACTTCTAGTTTGAGGATGGAGGTTGAGGCCATTACTGCTGCCCTCCATTGGATTTCTGGGACTTCATTTACTGGGGCAGTTGTTGTATCTGACTCTCAGTCGATGCTTCACAAGATCCAGAAGGGCAGGTTTCGGTATGAGTGGATGTCGTCCATAGAAGTTTCTAACCTCCAGCGGCTTACGTGGATATACTGTCCTGGGCATGCGGGTGTTTACGGTAATGAGAGAGCGGACAGGCTTGCATCAACAGCATCGATTGTTGGGGAGTTGAAGATGGATAAGGGGGATATTCTTCGGTCTCTTCACGACTCTCTGTTGGATGAGGACACTAAAATCGATGTTGAATCGATCAAGCGATTTAAGCAGTTTGGAATTACCCGTTGTTCAAGTCGAACTGGATGCCTGAGAGGCAGAGTGAGAGGTGTGTTTAATCAGCGAGCCACAGGAACCATCAGTATGCATACTCTTCGATATCTGTTGGGGAGACTGAGCACCTATGGGTTTGCCCGAGTGCAATGACGTCAGTTTAGTAACCAATAACCAATAATGAATTTGTCCCATTTTATGTTTATTATTTTTCGCAGACATCTATTTTCAAATGCTTTTAACTTACTTTCTATACCTTTAGTCATTTTCCAACTCCCGCTGGCATATTTTAGGATTGATACAACATTGAAAATTCATAAACAAGTTTTAAAACTATATAATGTGCAGTTTCATATTTTATTTCGACTTTTAAAAACTGATTTATGCCGCTGATAGCGAAGTCGATAACATGCTTATTCTGAAATGGCGGACAGCTAGTCGTGAGTGATCTTATGAAGTAATGCCTGAGCCGCTGCTGTGTTTTGCAGTAACACCTGCTTCCTTCAACACAAATTTTAGGACATTGGTGTTGTGTTGGCACTCTGGCAGTTGCCTTATGGATTTAGTGTGCGTGCAAGCTGCTGGTTTGTGTTGGGACGTATATTTGCTTCATGAGTTTATATGAGACAATTATAAGCATTTTGAGTGGTGTTCGTTGGCACAGGAACGGAACAATTATGGGTCAGCCTGTTGCAGTGAAGTAGGTCAGGGGCCCACTAGGGAAGCAAAGAATAGTACCATTGCGACCTACAAGGCAGGTCGTAAGAGGCAGCTAATTTTTTTACATAGGGAAGCTATCCTAGTAAATAAAAAGCCTCACATAAATCGGATGTGCTGGCCTACTTGTAGGCGTATAACTGGCACAAAGTACAATCGCTCTTAGGCTTGAATCACATACAAACCACAAAGAATGGTTAACAAGTGGTTGATATGGAGCGTTTGAAGAAGAAGGGAAATAGGAACCGTAACTATGATTATCCTTGAGAGTCAATGATAGCGTAGTTGTTAGTGCACTCACCTTTTAGTATCAAATTCCACAATGGGAGTGGGATTTTTTCAACAGTAACAGTTCTCAGATCGACCAAGCTTCAAATGTGCCTCAGAGACATATTAGGGAGAAAAGACAGCCGGTGTGATGTTGACTACAACATTTGTTGGTGGTTAAAGAAAATTTGTGAATGTTTATGTACAATAGAGGGACTGAGATGGTGTGATAAGATAATGAACGAGGAACTAAGAGAAAGAACTAAGCAGATACTAGTGGAGAAAGAGACGCTGGCGATGGATAGGACACACATTGAGAAGACCGACCGCAAGCATTGCAAGACAGGCATTGTTTTGAAACCCGCAGGGAAGGCCTAGAAATACCTGGAGACTGATATTAAAAGGATAGGCAAGACGTGGAAAGAATTGGAAGGGATGACAAGAGAGAGGAAGGGCTAGAATAAGTTTGTTGAAGACCTGTGCTCCATTGGGAGTTAAAAGGGGAAGAAAGAAAATACAGGCCTAACACTGTAATCCCCAATATACCACATGGCATATAAACAAGTTCTTTTCTTTGACCAGCATTATCAAATGATAGAAGAAAACTAGTCACAGAAGAGATGAAGTGTCTACATAGAATGCTGTAACTAATTGGTGCGATGTGCAGTGTTGATGATCTGATGACTAATCTAGTCATGGCAGAGATGAAGTGTCTACATAGAATGCTGGGACTAATTGGTTTGATGTGCAGTATTGATGATCTGACGACTAAGCTAGTCATGGCAGAGATGAAGTGTCTACACAGAATGCTGGGACTAATTGGTTCGATGTGCAGTGTTGATGATCTGACGACTAAGCTAGTCGTGACAGAGATGAAGTGTCTACTCAGAATGCTGGGACTAATTGGTTCGATGTGCACTGTTGATAATCTGATGACTAAGCTAGTCATGGCAGAGATGAAGTGTCTACACAGAATGCTGGGACTAATTGGTTCGATGTGCAGTGTTGATGATCTGACGACTAAGCTAGTCATGGCAGAGATGAAGTGTCTACACAGAATGCTGGGACTAATTGGTTCGATGTACAGTGTTGATGATCTGAAGACTAAGCTAGTCATGGCAGAGATGAAGTGTCTACATAGAATGCTGGGACTAATTGGTTCTATGTGCAGTGTTGATGATCTGACGACTAAGCTAGTCATGGCAGAGATGAAGTGTCTACGCAGAATGCTTGGACTAATTGGTTCGATGTGCGGTGTTGATGATCTGACAACTAAGCTAGTCATGGCAGAGATGAAGTGTCTACACAGAATGCTGGGACTAATTGGTTCAATGTGCAGTATTGATGATCTGACGACTAAGCTAGTCATGGCAGAGATGAAGTGTCTACGCAGAATGCTTGGACTAATTGGTTCGATGTGCGGTATTGATGATCTGACGACTAAGCTAGTCATGGCAGAGATGAAGTGTCTACACAGAATGCTGGGACTAATTGGTTCGATGTGCAGTGTTGATGATCTGAAGACTAAGCTAGTCATGGCAGAGATGAAGTGTCTACATAGAATGCTGGGACTAATTGGTTCTATGTGCAGTGTTGATGATCTGACGACTAAGCTAGTCGTGGCAGAGATGAAGTGTCTACACAGAATGCTGGGACTAATTGGTTCGATGTACAGTGTTGATGATCTGAAGACTAAGCTAGTCATGGCAGAGATGAAGTGTCTACATAGAATGCTGGGACTAATTGGTTCTATGTGCAGTGTTGATGATCTGACGACTAAGCTAGTCATGGCAGAGATGAAGTGTCTACGCAGAATGCTTGGACTAATTGGTTCGATGTGCGGTGTTGATGATCTGACGACTAAGCTAGTCATGGCAGAGATGAAGTGTCTACATAGAATGCTGGGACTAATTGGTTCTATGTGCAGTGTTGATGATCTGACGACTAAGCTAGTCATGGCAGAGATGAAGTGTCTACGCAGAATGCTTGGACTAATTGGTTCGATGTGCGGTGTTGATGATCTGACAACTAAGCTAGTCATGGCAGAGATGAAGTGTCTACACAGAATGCTGGGACTAATTGGTTCAATGTGCAGTATTGATGATCTGACGACTAAGCTAGTCATGGCAGAGATGAAGTGTCTACGCAGAATGCTTGGACTAATTGGTTCGATGTGCAGTATTGATGATCTGACGACTAAGCTAGTCATGGCAGAGATGAAGTGTCTACACAGAATGCTGGGACTAATTGGTTCGATGTGCAGTGTTGATGATCTGAAGACTAAGCTAGTCATGGCAGAGATGAAGTGTCTACATAGAATGCTGGGACTAATTGGTTCTATGTGCAGTGTTGATGATCTGACGACTAAGCTAGTCATGGCAGAGATGAAGTGTCTACGCAGAATGCTTGGACTAATTGGTTCTATGTGCAGTGTTGATGATCTGACGACTAAGCTAGTCATGGCAGAGATGAAGTGTCTACGCAGAATGCTTGGACTAATTGGTTCGATGTGCGGTGTTGATGATCTGACGACTAAGCTAGTCATGGCAGAGATGAAGTGTCTACACAGAATGCTGGGACTAATTGGTTCGATGTGCAGTGTTGATGATCTGAAGACTAAGCTAGTCATGGCAGAGATGAAATGTCTACATAGAATGCTGGGACTAATTGGTTCTATGTGCAGTGTTGATGATCTGATGACTAAGCTAGTCATGGCAGAGATGAAGTGTCTACGCAGAATGCTTGGACTAATTGGTTCGATGTGCAGTATTGATGATCTGACGACTAAGCTAGTCGTGGCAGAGATGAAGTGTCTACACAGAATGCTGGGACTAATTGGTTCGATGTACAGTGTTGATGATCTGAAGACTAAGCTAGTCATGGCAGAGATGAAGTGTCTACATAGAATGCTGGGACTAATTGGTTCTATGTGCAGTGTTGATGATCTGACGACTAAGCTAGTCATGGCAGAGATGAAGTGTCTACGCAGAATGCTTGGACTAATTGGTTCGATGTGCGGTGTTGATGATCTGACGACTAAGCTAGTCATGGCAGAGATGAAGTGTCTACACAGAATGCTGGGACTAATTGGTTCAATGTGCAGTATTGATGATCTGACGACTAAGCTAGTCATGGCAGAGATGAAGTGTCTACACAGAATGCTGGGACTAATTGGTTCGATGTGCAGTATTGATGATCTGACGACTAAGCTAGTCATGGCAGAGATGAAGTGTCTACATAGAATTCTGGGACTAATTGGTTCGATGTGCAGTGTTGATGATCTGACGACTAAGCTAGTCATGGCAGAGATGAAGTGTCTACGCAGAATGCTTGGACTAATTGGTTCGATGTGCAGTATTGATGATCTGACGACTAAGCTAGTCATGGCAGAGATGAAGTGTCTACATAGAATGCTGTGACTAATTGGTTCGATGTGCAGTGTTGATGATCTGACGACTAAACTAAACAAACAAAACTAACAGTATTTTTCTACTTTTATTTCAGCAAATGATGTCTGGACTGATCCTGGGAACTATCATATTTTTTGTGGATTTATACTTTATGCTGCGATATGGTTTCTGAGAATATCATACTAAGAAATATCATCTTTCTAACATTAACCCGTTTTTGATAACTATCTGACTTAAGACATTTTGACTTCCACCTGGTTTGATGTCAGGGGGTATTATCAAGTTTTGTGTATGAATGTGAGAGATGGACAATAAAGAAAGATAATGGAGAGAAGCAGAAGAATGTAAGCGTTTGTGACGGATGTTGTGATTGTCTTTTGAAGCAAATAAATTAAACAAATTTGTTAGGAATAAAATAACTACGATCGTAAGACAACAGGAAACACATCTGGCCTTGGGAATCTCTCTTGGTTAAGCTATTGCCTTGTGTTCTGAATGTCCAGTGTGTTGCAGGGGCCTGCAAGGTAGGCAAAGAATAGTACCACTGCAACCTACAAGGCATGTTGTAAGAGACGACTGATGTAGGAACCTAGGGAAGTTACCTTAGTAAATAAAAACGTCACAGAAATCGGATGTGCTGGCCTACATGTAGACTCATAACTGGCACAATGTACAATCGCTCTTAGGCTCAGATCACATACAAATCACACAGAGTGGTTAACAAGTTGTCGAAATGGAGTGTTCAAAGGAGAGTGTTTTGAAGATCATGGGTTCAAATCTGGACCGCTCCGCTCCCGAGTGCATTTTTTCCAGAAACACAGAGGATCATTCCTGAAGCTATGGAGTTCGTTCACTATTCTCGACATTTCTGTGGAGAGGGACTAAGTCATGTGGATAAATCCCAGTGCAATGAAGTCAATCTTTGACTTTAGATTTCCAGTAGTGATGTAGCTTGGTATACACGCATACTTCAAACATGTAAACCGAGATGATTTACTCTAAAAAAATTTCTTCAGGGGAGAATCAGGGTTGTAGGAGAAGAGGAAGGCAAAGTAAAGCATTAACTGATAATATCAAGTATTGGTAGGAATAGACTTGTCCACATTCGTCCACCTCACAGAGGAGATATTTATGGAAAGCCTTATGTGCTGCTGATTCTATCGTAGCATTCCTATGACATTAATTGGTTATCTCTCTCATGAAATTTTTAACCCCGATTGGGGCATAGGCCCTCAACTAACTCATGCCAGGTCTTCCTATCTCCTGCGGTTCATTCCTGTTCTTCTGTATAATGTTAATCTCTGCCTCCAAGTATTTCTAGGACTCCATCTCTTTTGTTGTTCCTGTGGGTTCTAGGAAAGGACCCATCTTGTTATATTCCCATTTGGTTTTATCAGTGTCCTATCCAGCGTCTTTTTTAAACCTCTTGGTTCCCTGGAATCTGTCTTATTCTCTTCATAAGCTCCTCTTCATAAAAGTAGAAAAATACTGTTAGTTTTGTTTGTTTAGATTAGTCGTTGGATCATCAACACTGCACATCGAACCAATTAGTCCCAGCATTCTGTGTAGACATTTCATCATACCATCTCAGTCCCTCTATTCTGCACAGAGGCCAGTTGATATATGTTTGCAATTTATTAAACGTTGAATATTCTAATTTTGGTTTTAAATTTGATTATTTCTTCCATAGATTTCTCAGTGCGATGAAAGCTCCTCTTGTCATTTGTATTTTGACATCTCTATCTGTTCCACCCTCTTTCTCTACATTTCTGCCCAAATATGTGAATGGTTCTACCTTTTGAATGGGGATTTCACCCAGGGAGATTAGATTGTTAATTCTCATTATCTTTGTTCATAATTATTATAGGCTTCATTATTTATATTATTATTAATAATCTCAGCGTAACAACTATTTAATGAACTATACGACTGTTTTCATTTATTTATACATATTTATTTGTTAAAACTCATTCCTTAACGAAAATGTTTTTTGTAAATAATTCTCTAATACAATTTTGTTGGTTTAATTTTGAATAAACTTGACATTTGTATACAAATTTAAAATGTGATTTTCTTTAATTTTTAAGGGGGTGTTTGCTATGTCTCCGCAAAGTCACCAACAACACAAGAATCGACAGAGCTACGAATACCAGCATCAGAGAAAAAGTTGGAACAAGACCGTGCTTGAACTATGTAACGAAACAGAGAATGGAGTAGCCACTTAGTGAGAATGTGAACAGACCAAACTGCCTATGAAGCTTTCCACAACAGAATATCAGGAAGGAAGGTGAGAGGAAGACCTAAGAAAAAGTGGATAGATAACGTTGAATTCTGCCAGGTGACTAACAGAGAAGCACAAGACAAATACATAAAAACACGACACATGAACAACCCGGTAACAGTGTGCTGACAAAGAAGAAGAAAGTTTGCTATTTTTGTCAATACAAATTATTTATTCTTCTTCGCTCCTTGTGGAGCATAAGGCCTCAACAGTTGTTTGCCACTTTGCTCGATCTCTGGCCGTTTTCTTTATGGCCTCCCAGGATAGTCCACGTGTACTGGCCGACTACTATCTCGAATCAAGAATTGCTTGCACGATGCCAACAAGAGAATATGGGCACTATCATCCGAAGACGACGCTGGAGATGGATTGGACATGTGATGCGCATGGAGACTGGCTCCG
Source organism: Arion vulgaris (assembly GCA_020796225.1). NCBI lineage: Eukaryota > Metazoa > Mollusca > Gastropoda > Stylommatophora > Arionidae > Arion > Arion vulgaris. Next base: position 9,514,428 of record CM036775.1, read on the forward strand.
ACACGAAAACTGCACTGAGATGGACTCCAGAGGGTAGGCGAAAGCGTGGAAGACCCAAGACGACCTGGAGGAGAACGATAGAGCAAGAGCTGAAGGAAATGAATCATAGCTGGAACACAATACAGAGGAAGGCCATGAACAGGGAAGAATGGTGTACGTTTGTTGTTGCCCTAAACGCCAAGGGCGTAACAGGCTAAAGAGAGAGAGATAGTCCAGCACACTTCAATTCCTCAAGAAATCTTCGTCTCCAGGTCTGTGGGTTCCACTCAACTGTGTCTTCCATAGGATATGCCCACCCTATTGTCATTTTCTCATCTTAACCTGGGTCATCATGGGTTCCTATCTACAGGTCTGTGTTTGTAACTCTGTCATACCATCTCAGTCTGAGAATCCACCGAAGGCATCCGTTGACAAAGGTCTGAATCATATTTGTAGTCACATGTTGCTTCTCAGCTCACCCAGGAGAGGACAGTCTTGCAGGACATGCTCCGATGTCTGTTCTGCCTGCAACACTTTAGAATTCAACAAACTTTATAGTATAAACAAATTCGAACAATGGACATGTCTTTTGTGTGTAGTTTATTCCTCCTGAAATTTGGATTGCAAAATGGCAAGTCTGTGAATTAGAAAAGCTGGACACCCTGACAAGTCCAGATTTTTAGACTTGCATTATAATTTACACTTAGTTAGTTAGTTTGTTCCTTTCGTGACAAAGGGCGACACATAGGGCAGAGGTTTTAGATCTCCATGTGATGCGGGTTGTTGCTAGCAGTTGGCGATCTTGTATGGTTTTACATCCCAATAGTTTACTTTCTTGTAGGATTATTCTTTGAAGAGTGGTCTTAAGTCTTCCACGTTTTCTTTCCCAACTGGTGACCACATAAGGACTTGTCGATTTAGTCTCTTTTCGTCTGATCTAAGAACATGACCTAAATATTTCCACCTTCGTTTTCTTATATATGATAATTTACACTACACAAGCAAAGAAACAAGACCTCTGAGAACATTCATATTCCATGTGGCAACATATGGAGGTAAATCATGGACACACACATTAAAGCTTTTGAAACAAGGCGTTACAAAAAAGTTAGAACATCCTGGACAGAGAAGAGAAAAAACAAAGACATCCAACAAGTCCTGCATATTAAGGATAATTGGAATAACATCATGTCCCAGAAGATAAAATATTTTGGCCACGTTAAACATTAGTGGTTTGGAGAGGAAGGCATGATTCCTGGAGCATGAGATGACTAGAACGAAGCTGGCAGCAGGAGGTGGGAGAACTTGCTAGAGACAGAGTTTTTCAGGCAGGCTGTGATGAAAGCGACGTTCCATAGCGACATCCTACTACTTACTTGATTATAATTTAAGTGAGTCATTGTAGCACAGTTGTTAGAATTGGCAGTATTGTTGGGCAAAGTAAACATACATACCGCTCGAGTGGTTACCGGGACCCAAATTTGGGGTGTAAACAATAATGGGTGAAAAATTTTTTTTTTTTCAAACAATAGAACCACTGTTACCTGCACGCATGTCGTAGAAGCGACTAAGGAGGTTTGGCTGAAATCGGATGCATGTGTCCGCTAGGGAATGCTAACCCGAAACAAATGCTTGCAGAAAACGGATGCACCAGGCCGTAAGGTGCATAACATGGTGCAACGATCCTCACAATGAGGAATGGGATAACGGATTCTACGGTCGCCAATCTGCCTCGGAGATTTAGCCACGCAGTAAGAATGTCAGACCTACCATCACGAGGGTGGCCAAAACTTACTGCGGGAAGAGGTCGGCACAAATGGGGAAGCAGAAATCATAGGAATTATATCCTACAAAACTGCCCCCAGTATGCAGACTTGAGAAGAAAGAGGTGGCCCACTAACACTAGCGTCCAAGACAAACTGTATGGCGTGGCTGATAATCTGAGGCAGACGGCTGCCTTTATTAGAGAATCTGAAATCCCAATCTAGTGAGAACGCAGAAGAAGTAGAAACACATACAGGACTAATACCATATTCAACAATATGTATGACAAAAAAATGGACCCCTACTTTTTCTTAAAAGATATAATTCAACTGTAGCTGTTTTTATTTTTGAAATTGAGTAGTAACACTAGCACACACACACTTGAACTAAGATCAGATTAACTATGGTCTCTTACTAATAACTATCTACTCCACCCCATGAGGTTTAATACATTTTATCTGTTTCAAGTTATCTTATTTCATCACACTACTACCGGGTTGTTGCCCAGTGTTGTGGTTTTATGTTTTTGTCTTGCCCAGCGTGTTCGTAGCGCGTTGGACTACAGGTGACTAGTCCTCTGTAAGTGCGGGTTCAACTCCACGGACTGGCAGAAAAGCTACAGGTTCCCCAGATTTACGGTGTTCGTGTCCATGACGAAGAGTTAAGATGTCCATGACACCGAGCCAAAGAGCTTTCAGCTCAAGTGCTTCTGGATCGGGAAAAAAATGTTTTTGTCTTGCGCTGTTCTATGGCATGGGATTGTTATTTTTGCTCTTTGACAGGATTCTGATGTCATCTAACCATCTTTTTCATGGTCTTCCTCTTGCCTTCTTTCCTGATTTTCTGTTGCAGAAGATTCTGTATACATTGGAGTTTGGATTCATTAAGTGACCGAACCACTTCATTCTTTGTTTCTCAATGTAATTCAAACAAGGTTCTGTCCCAACTTTTTTCTTATGCTGATGTTGGTGACTGTCTTTTCTGGTGTTGTTGGTAACTTTTCGTAGGCATTGTATTTCAAGGAGGTGTAATAATAGTGAAACGAAAAAACTATAAGCATTCAGGAAATGTAATGAAACAATTCAATAACAATAAAGATATCATATATATATCATGTGATAACTGCCAGCTGGATGTTAGTATCCAGGAGCGGATAGACTTTTATCCATGAACTTCCTCTTGGCAAAACATAGCCACCACTAGAAGAAAGAAGAAAAAAGTAAGGTATGAGATAACGTATGTTACAGAAATCTGTTTGTAAATGATACTTTAACTTTCTCTAACTTTAATTGTCATGTACACATACACTTTCTGCTGGGGGTCTATGTACCTTTGCCTTGTGTTACGAAGGTCGTGGGTTCGAGTCCAGACCATGATGCTGTTCCAGAGTGCATTTTTTCCAGAGACCCTAGGATTGTTGGTGGAGCAGCAAAGCAGTCCCCAGAGCACATCCTGCAAGACTGCCCCAGCCTGAGCAGTGTGATAATGGAAATCTGGTCAACAGAAACAACCATACAAAACAAACTATGGTGGACCAGTGAAGACCTCAAGCGCACCGCCCTGTTTATGAGATACCGTAGTAGTTGCATAGCAGAAGTTAGGCCCTTTCTGTGACTTTAGTTTTCATGTACACTAAACTTCTTCGAACGCTCCATATCGACCACTTGTTAAACCACTCTTGTGATTTGTATGTGATCTGAGTCTGAGAGCGGTTGTACGTTGTGCCAGTTATGCATCTACAAGTAGGCCAGCACATCCAATTTCTGAGACACTTTTGATTGACTAGGTAGCTTCCTAGGCCCCTACCTCAGTCATCTCTTAGGACTTGTCTTGTAGGCTGCAGTGTTACTATTCTTTGCTTCCCTTACGGACTACTTTGCTGCACCACACGGACGCTACACTAAACAATTTATCTTACATATACAAAAAAGTATGCAGAAACTGGGTGCGCTTGTAGGTGCCTAACTGGCACAACATACAATTGCTCTTAAGCTCAGATCACATAAATCACAAAGAGTGGTTAACAAGTGGTCGATATGGAGCATTTGAAGAAAAAGATCCTAATTCAAAAAAGTCTCGCTAATGCTCTTTGGCTCAGATCATTTACAAGGGGGTCTCTGTGGCCAAGTCTTTGCCTTGTGCTCCGAAGGCCATGGATTCGAAACCAGATCACACCATTTTGGTCACAAGTGCTTTTTTCCAGAGGCCCCTAGGATTATTACCGGAGCTATGTTGTTCGTGCTTTGTACAATACTCGTGGCAGGTGGCGTGCCATTTATGCAGAGAGGAACCGAGCCATCGGCAGATATCATTAATTACAGCAACTGCTTAACAACAGAGACCCCCACCCCAATACCTGTACACCCCTTCTGATAAAATCAATCAGGTGTGTACCACTTACCTTGCTTGGCTTATCATTCTGATCAAAGACTTTGTCTAGTAGTCTGACACCAGTCTCCTGTCTCAGCTGCTGCAGATACTGTCTCATGGTATCTGAAACACAAGGATTTTCTCAATGCAAGAAATGGAATATAAGTGCTTTTAAATATAAGTGTTACAGTAGAGTCCTCATGGACAGAGAAGAGAACACATAGATCTATCCAGCAAGAACTCAAAATTATAAAAGAAAACTGGCTGATGCTACAAATATGAAAGAAAAAATTGAGGTATTTTGAGGTATATGAAAAGACATGAAGGGCTGGAGAAGACCATCATGGAAGGAGTAATACCGGCAAAGAGAAGATGAGGAAGACCACAGAGAAGATGGATTCAGGATGTAACTGATGGTGTGAACATGACGGCTGCAGAGGCAGGACATCTGGTCTATGAGAGAGAGAAATTCCAAAGAAATGTTAGAGTAGCAAAGTCCTGCTCAGGACAAGCTATTTCATGACGATGAGGAAATGATGTCAGCATTGAAAGTAACAATCAATCAAGAAAGCAGCTGGAAAATGTAACGAGGTTAAGAAGGTACAAGAAGAGGCGAATTAAAATGTGAAACAGAAATTAAGAAAAATTTTTAAATTTTTTTGGGGATCCAGAAGAACTTGAGTTTTTCAGCTCTTCGGATCGGTGCCATGGACATCGTAACCCTTCGGTTCGGTGCCACGAACACCGTAAATCTGGAGAATATGTGGCTTTTTCTGCCATCCCGTGGAATTGAACCCGCACACACAGAGGGATAGTCACCCGTAGTCCAATGCGCTACGAACACGCTGGGCAGACGGGCTAGAAAAATAAATATGGAACAAAATATATTTAATAATATAATCCTCCTCAGCAAGGTCCAGGACAGAACGGTATGGAGAAATTATTTGCAGGCTCTATGTAATGTATAACGGTATGAGAGGAATATATATAAGATCACGATTGTGATTGAGGTTATAAATGTTGGTGAATGTGCCTAGCTTGGAAGTAAGATCAGCCAAGTAGGATGTACAGATGAGGACATTGCTGCCAGGATTAGGAAAACCTGATAAGTTTTTACAAGCCATTTTTGTAACCATACATTTGTATACTCCTTCTGCGTTCTCACTAGATTGGGATTTCGGATTCTCTAATCTTCTTCTTCTTTGTTCGTTTTACGTACCATTTTAATCACTCTTTGTGATATGTTTGATCTTTGCCAAGAACGTGTATACATTGCACATTGGTTTGTGGGCCCTAAACGCATAGACTTCTACATGTTTAGGACACATGCATCCGATTTCAGCCAAACATCCTTAGTCGCCTCTTACGACATGCATGGCAGGTAACAGTGGTTCTATTTTTACACCTAAATTTGGGCCCGTAACCACTGCGGGATTCTCTAATAAAGGCAGCCGTCTGTCTCAGATTATCAGCCACGCCATACAGTTTGTCTTGGACACTAGTGAAAGTGGGCCACCTCTTTCTTCTCAAGTCTGCATACTGGGGGCAGTTCTGTAGGATATAATTCCTATGATTTCTGCTTCCCGTTTGTGCTGACCTCTTCCTGCAGTAAGTTTTGGCCACCCTCGTGATGGTGGGTCTGACATTCTTACAGCGTGGCTAAATCTCAGAGGCAGATTGGCGACCGTAGAATCCGTTATCCCATTCCTCATTGTGAGGGGTCGTTGCACCATGTTATGCGCCTTACAGCCTGGTGCATCCTATTTTCTGCAAGCATTTGTTTGGGTTAGCATTCCCTAGTGGACACATGCATCCGATTTCAGCCAAACCTCCTTAGTCGCCTCTTACGACATGCGTGGCAGGTAACAGTGGTTCTATTCTTTACGTCCCAAATTTGGGCCCGGTAACCACTCGAGAGATTTGTATACAAACTATCAGTTTTGTTATAAAACTGTTATTTATTTATTGATGTGGAACATGTATTATATGTAGAGACAATCATCATTTTTCTAGCATGTGATGAGGACAGGAGGTTTAGAACACATCGCAACAACTGGTAAAATCGAAGGGAGACGAGATAGAGGCAGACAGAGAGTGACAATTTTGGATAGCCTGACATCATGGCACGGAAGAGCGTCAACATCTGAGATGATAGCAAACACCAGAGATGTGTGGAGATCTATGATGCCTACGCTAGCTGGCACCTGATGATGATGACCATATATCAAAATGTTTAGAATGGAAAGCTCTGTTCACTCTTTATTCTTCTTTGCGTTCGTTCTTTACGACCAATTTTAATCACTCTTTGTGATATGTTTGATCTTTGCCAAGAACATGCATACGTTGCACATTGGTTTGGTAGGCCACTAAACGCATAGACTTCTATACGTTTAGGACGCGCATCCGATTTCAGCCAAAACCTCATTAGTCGCCTCTTACGACATGCATGGCAGATAACAGTGGTTCTATTCTTTACACCCCAAATTTGGGCCCAGGTAACCACTCGGGCATCTCTGTTCACTTACATTGGTGAAATATTTTTGAATAAGAAAAGGGAAATGCAAAATGATTTTAGTAAGAAAAAAAATTGAAAGAGAACAAAATTATCACTCAATTTAAATATATTATTCAAATATCTGCAAGACATACAACATGTGTTTCTGTTCATACTACATCCATATTTACACAGTCCAGGTTCACTCGTGTGTTGCCAGGGCTTGCAAGGGGAGCAATGAATAGTAACACTGTGGCCTACAGGGCATGTCGTAAGAGGTGACAGGTAGGGGCCTAGGGAAGCTAACCTAGTAAATAAAAAGTGTTACAGAAATCGGATCTGCTGGCCTACTTGTAGGTGCATAACTGGCACTATGTACAATTGCTCTTATGCTCAGATCACATACAAGTCACAAAGAGCGGTTAACTTGTGGTCGATATGGAGCGTTCGAAGAAGAAGACAGAGTCCAGGATAAGTTTTATCATTTTTTATGAATAAATAAAAAAATTTTTTACAATTTTTATGTCAGGAGGCAAAGTCCTTATTTCACATTAAAGTTGTGTGTGCAAAAATAAATCACACGTTGAATTTGTTGCAGATTTTCTCAGTTTACTAAACTAAAATCTAAAACAGCTATGTCCAAATGTGAAGTCAGAAATGACCCTAGGTTATATTAATAAAGGTGGAGTAGGATATAAATTGACTACAACCATATAACTATTAGATTACAAAACCACTCTATGTTGTGTTTGTAAATTATTGTCAAACACAAACGCCACATAGTGTGGCACATGGACATCTAAGGGTTAATAAGTGCTTGGAGAAGAGAGAACAAAGAAGAAGAGGAATAAGCATAGGAAACTGTTTGCAAAAGAAACAATATTCTTCTTCGTGTTCGTTCTTTACGACCAATTTTAATCACTCTTTGTGATATGTTTGATCTTTGCCAAGAACGTGTATACGTTGCACATTGGTTTGGTAGGCCCCTAAACGCATATATTTCTACACGTTTAGGACATGTGCATCCAATTTCAGCCAAACCTCCTTAGTCGCCTCTTACGGTATGCGTGGAAGGTAACAGTGGTTCTATTCTTTGCACCCTAAATTTGGGCCCGGTAACCACTCGGGCGGAAACAATATTAAAAGTTAAGATTTTCAGTCCACTGTAGGGAGGATCCTCAATAACAAAGTGGTTAAGATGATTGCATGTTGTTCTGAAGGTTGCGAGTTCAAATGCGACTGAGACACGTGCAATGTTTTCATGAGATCCCTAGAGTTGTTGCTGGAGCTACATACTTTGTGCGACAATCTCGGAAGGTAGCATGCCATATCTGCCGACAGGATGGAGTTATGGGAAACCTGGTGCAATGAAGTCAATCCTTCGTTTGAGACTTTTTGTTAGATTCTCAGACCAATAACGTGACTACTATCAGTATACCAGAAAATAAACAAAAGGAAGAAGATTGAAGAATGTATACATACATATCATCATCATCATGTGCCATCTCCACATCGAAGGTTGGCTGCAATGAATCTCTAGCATCCTCTGTCTTTACCTATTATGGTGTTGCACACTGCCAGACTATAACCTGTCCATTTCTTAAAGTTTCACTCCCACTTATCTCTCGGTCTTCATCTTGCTCTTCCCCCTCAACTTTCCCCCTCTAGTAAATGTTTTATCATGGTGTCATGTCTTTTATGTGCCCAAAATACTTTACTTGTCTGAATTTTATTTCTCTTAATAATTGTTTCTTCATGTCTAGTTTTCCTAAAACTTGTTTATTTGTCTGTTTTTCTGTCCATGAAACTCTGCCTATTCTTCTATATATCCACATCTCAAATGCATCAATTCTGTCTTCTAACTGCTTGTTCATTGTCCATGTTTCCGAGCCATACATTAATATAGGATATATATAGCATTTGATCATTCTCATTTTTAGCCTGTTTACATACATATATATATATATATATATAATATAGCTTACCATCTTCACCCTTGTTGGCTGGTTTGCTGTACATGGCATTAAGTGGAAAGCCCGACTCCCCAGGGATGGGGAAGTTCGAGATTCCTAAAGTGTACATCTCTTTGTCTCCCTGACTTCTGGATGAGCACTGTCAACAAATAAATAGTCACACAAACTGTCAATAGTTTACCACGATACACTGATAATTATAGGGAACAGAACTCGCTACACTCATGAAAGACTTATAGGTGTTTAATGTCTTTCAGCAGATGGTGAAGACTATGCAGTGGAGCCACCATCTGATGAAACTGACTGAGTGCCTATAGGTGTATGCAACAAAGTTGGTTGTGTCAAACAATGAATTAATTATAATAATAATTCCTCTCGTACGTTATACGTTACATAGGGCCTGCAAGTAATTTCTCCATACCGCTCTATCCTGGGCACTCGCTCAATCTCCTCCATGGAACTGAGACCAATATTTCCTGCCTCTCTCAGCAAAGTTGCTCAGGGTCTCCTTAGGTCGACCTCTCTTTCTTGAACCCTTTGCATCCCACTTCAATGCCTGCTTTGATATTCGTTGATCATTTCTCCTCAAGGTGTGCCCAACATATCTCCATCTTCTCTTTCTTATAACAGTTGTCACTAGTGGTTGACCAGACATGTCTCTGATTTCATCACTTCTCCTGAATAACAATGAATTATTAAACAAATAAATAAAATAATATACAGTAACAGGCAGGAGTCAGTTCTGGTTGATGCTGCAAATAAGAGAATTGAAGTATTTTGAACATATCAAAATAAGACATATAAAAAGATATATATAGATATATGGAAATCTCTGCGGGTAAGTCTTTGCATTCCACTTCAATGCCTGCTTTGATATTCGTTGATCATTTCTCCTCAAGGTGTGCCCAACATATCTCCATCTTCTCTTTCTTATAACAGTTGTCACTAGTGGTTGACCAGACATGTCTCTGATTTCATCACTTCTCCTGAATAACAATGAATTATTAAACAAATAAATAAAATAATATACGGTAACAGGCAGGAGTCAGTTCTGGTTGATGCTGCAAATAAGAGAATTGAAGTATTTTGGACGTATCAAAATAAGACATATAAAAAGATATATATAGATATATCGAAATAGGGGGAGACTGCAGTAAAACTTGGTAAATAGTGAAACACGTACAAACAAAGTACTATAGTTTTACAAAATACATAAACAGTGACGATAAACAGCAGCGTTTCGACCAACAAGGCCTTTATCAAGCAACGAACAAACAGGAGTGACAAATTAAAATGAAACACAAATGGACGACCAAATACCAACGTATCTAAGGAAAATCTGGAATAAAACGAATAACGAAATAAATGTAACACACATGAAAACTAGAAATAGAAAAGAAACAATGAAACATCTAGTAAATATATAACTTGAATACATGCAACATATACCCATATAGATTATAAAGCATGGGAAGAGAAAGTACTAAGAAGCATAAGAATGTAATACATGCAACATATACCCATAGAGATTACAAAGCATGGGAAGAGAAAGTACTAAGAAGCATAAGAATGTAATAAAATAATATACGGTAACAGGCAGGAGTCAGTTCTGGTTGATGCTGTAAATAAGAGAATTGAAGTATTTTGGACGTATCAAAATAAGACATATAAAAAGACATATATATAGATATATGGAAATCTCTGCGGGTAAGTCTTTGCATTGCATTCCGAGGGTTGTAGGTTCGAATCTGAAACATGTTGTTCTGTTCACAAGTACTTTTAAAAAGACCCCTAAGATTGTTGCTGGAGCTACAGAGTTCGTGCTTTGTGCAATATTCTCTGCAGTTGGTGTGTCATTTATGCGACAGGCTGAGCCATGAGGTCACACCTGGTGGAATGAAATCAAGCCTTTGGCTTTAGACCCTTTAAAAAGACAAAGGGTTTGAGAAAACAACCGCCCGAGTGGTTACCAAGCCCAAATTTGGGGTGTAAAGAATAGAACCACTGTTACCTGCCATGCATGCCGTAGAGCGACTAAAGAGGTTTGGCTGAAATCGGATGCATGTGTCCTAAGCGTGTAGAAGTCTATGCGTTTAGGGGCCTACCAAACCAATGTGCAACGTATACACGTTCTTGACAAAGATCAAACAAATCACAAAGATTGATTAAAATTGGTCGTAAGAACGACGAAAGAAGAAGAAACAACTATGGAAGGACGCATTTTCTAGAAAAGGAAAACCACGGAGAAGATATGATAGATGATTTGAACATAACGGCACATCTGAACTATGAAAGAGAAATTTCAAAGACTATTATAGTAAAAGTTTTGTTCAGAACAAGTAGCTGGATGATAATGATTCATGGTCAGTGAATGAGAACACAAGTATAAAGTCTTTCTCTAATTTTCTTATCCCTCACAGCGTCAGGGTAAGAAGAGATGTCTAGAACAGGTTTTTGTGTGTGTGTGCTACATAAATGGTGTCTTTCACTGCCTCTGTTATTCCTGTGGTCCAGCATTTGAGTAGACAACCTTTTGTCTTGTGTACACTGCATCTGAGTAGCATTATCCTTTGAGACTTACTGTCTCTTGGTAATCTGCTTATGTGGCTGAACCACTTAATTTGTTGTTTCTTTATGAAGTTCAGTACTGATGTTGCACCCGTTATTTTTCCTGATGTCTTCAATTTGAAACTGGTTTCAATACTTCTGTCATTCTATGTAGATACTTCATCTCTGTCATAACCTTCATTGGTCGCTTTTTACCACACGTGAGAGTAAACGGTGGTTCTATTCTTTGCTTTCTCTAGAAACCACAAGCTGTATTGTAAAGAATATAGAATCATAAAACAGGGAGAATACTGAAGATGGTTTCTACAGATGTCAACAAACAGATGAGAACTTACTCGCTGTAATTTCTTTAGACATTCACTGACATACAGGGTGATGTAGATCAAAGTTCTGTCAGCCTCACTCTGGAAGGACAACAACAACAACAAAACATTAGTGAAACATAAATACAAAATTGTTGAGATAACAATTTTAAAACTGTATTCAATGCAATATCAAAATAAATAACACAACACTGAAACAAGTCCATTGATTCAAGTATCTGGGAACATACCTAACAGTGCAGGGTAACGAGCGTGCTGACTTTCTTGCAAACAATGCCCTGACTCAGGCGGGAAGAAGTATAGACAGAGGTGATGAGCGTGAGAATTAGGAGTTAAGTTTGGACATGCTTAACGACCCTAAAATAAAAATATGTGACTAAAAACGAAAATAAATGTGAAAAACTACAACTGGAAAAAATAATATCTTCTTCTTTGCGTTCGTTCTTTACAACCAATTTTAATCACTCTTTGTGATATGTTTAATCTTTGCCAAGAACATGTATACGTTGCACATTGGTTTGGTAGGCCCTAAACACACAGACTTCTACACGTTTAGGACATATTCATCCGGTTTCAGCCAAACCTCCTTAGTCGCCTCTTACGACATGCGTGGCAGGTAACAGTGGTTCTATTCTTTACACCCCAAATTTGGGCTCCGGTAACCACGCAGGCGGAAAAAATAATATAAAACAATAATAATAAAATATGTACATTTAACATATGTTATGTAGCATGAGAAGCAGGCTGTCAGTTTTCCACCACTCTTGTCTTCGCAGAATCTTGGGAATCTTTTGGCCAGCAAAAATATCCAATAACCAACTACTCCAAGATACAAGACAAGAGGCAATGAATGACATACTCAAAAGAGAAGATGGAAATGGCTCGGACATGTTATGAGAATGAGACAATAAATGCCTGCAAGGGTAGCCCTCACTTGGACACCAGAAGGAAAGAGAAAGAAAGGCAGACCACGGACAACATGGAGCGTATGATGGAAGAGGAACTGGACACCGCATCTCTGACATGGGGCCCTGCGCTGAAGGTTGCACGGGACAGGAGAGCATGGAAAGTCCTTTCTGAAGCCCCATGTGTCACTAGGCATGACGGATTAAGTAAGTAAGTAAGTAATGTAGCATGAGAAGAGACAGCATTAAGAAGCATAGTAATGTAGTGTGTTGAGTCCATGTGGTAGCAAGGTACTATAATAAGATATAAAATAATTTTTTAGAGCAAATCGACTTCGATTATCAGAGGAGCATGATCGGATGGCTATGATCTGGATCCATGATCGCTCTATAATGGGGTTAACCACGCACATATAATGAAGAATGATTTAACACAGATGTGAAGAGTCAGCTCTTGTCAATCAGATCTAATACCATGTCACAGCATAACTCCAGATGTGATACTTTAAAGTGAGGTTTATCTATTTGTAAAATCTTAGTCACCCATCTGTACCAATTTGTGTCCTGATAGATAATATGCGTACACTTTGGTATAAATTTGGGTGTGCCTGTCCTACACGCTATAGGGACCTAATGTCTAGTACAACAAACTCATGTTCTTGGCACAAACTACACCGATTGTAAAGAGAAGTTAACTAGGTTATCTTATCTTAACCACATTTGTCGTGAAGCGCCGTGGGGAGAGTTAGTTTCTATCTTGTGCCAGGTGTGTTGCGTTTGATGTTGTCAGTCCATGCTTTCGCAGCGACTCTGAGATGTTATCAATCCATCGTGTTCTTGGCCTGCCTTGTACTCTGCGCCCTGAGTGTCAATTATTGTAGGCATGTGATGGTAGTAAATGTGGTTCCATTCTTATTAGATGGACGAACCACTTGATTCTTTGCTTCTCGATGTACTGTATGCATGGTATAGTACCAACGATGCTTCTGATATTCTTGTTTCTCACTCTATCTCTCCTTGTAACGTTGACAGCTTTTCGTAGACATCTCATTTCACTGATAAGAACAAATGTAAACAAACTACATATTTTCTGTAGAAGACATTTTGGTAAAATGAAAATCATGGCATATCCTTTACAGGACGTCACTATCTACCACAGTAACGAGTCATTGATTTTTAGGTCCACTTATTCATTCCGCAGTTTGCTATTACTTTCTGAAAGGTGAGGTCTATTTTGACCGTTCTTAAAAATCCTCAGTAGGAATTTGCTTCCAAACTGCCTGCCACAGAGTTTGAACCAGGTATACTTGGGTTGTGATCGAGCTCCCTACCGCTTAACTCTTTACTCGAATTTATTTTACCTACGGACGCAATTTTTTGCTAAATTAGCCAGTATACTGGCTTTGCGTGTGAGCCGCTGTAGCGTAGTTGTTAGTGAACTCGCTTCGCAAGGCTGGTGGTCTGGGTTCAGCTCCGCAATGCGCTGGAATTTTCCCAACCACGACGGCTCTCAGGTCGACCCAGCCTCAACTGGGTACCAGACATGCTCTGGGAAAGTAAAGGTGGCGGCGTGATGCTGACCACATCACCCATCGTGTGCCGACGGTCAATGAAAATACAGGCCTAACACTGTATTGCCCTATATACCACGAGGTATGAAAGGGTTCCTTTACTTTTACTTACTGGCTTTGTGTTAAAATATACTGTGTGCCAGTATATCAGCTCAGAAGGGCGAAAGAGTTAAGCTACAGATGCTCACATATCATATTATGAACAAACCAGGACATTCTGCATATGTACTGTAGCTATTAATTAAAAAAGAAAAGCCTACCTACCTTGATTTCAGTAGTTGCGAAGAAAATGTTAGCCTTGAAGAAATAAATAGCCTCATCGATAATGTCAAAGTCTGATGCTATATTTAGAAGACAGGAAATGAAACAGGTCAACAAGCATGTCTTTCTTAATCAGATCACACACACACGCTCATTCGCTGACTAGTCTTTGTTAATCAGATCACACACACATATGCTCATTCGCTGACTAGTCTTTCTTAATCAGATCACACACACATGCTCATTCGCTGACTAGTCTTTCTTAATCAGATCACACACACACGCTCATTCGCTGACTAGTCTTTCTTAATCAGATCACATACACATGCTCATTCGCTGACTAGTCTTTCTTGAATAGATCTCACACACACGCTCATTCTTTTGACTAGTATTTCTTAATCAGATCACACACACATGCTCATTCGCGAACTTGTCTTTGTTAATCAGATCACACCCACACACTCATTAGTCTTTCTTAATCAGATCACACACATGCTCATTCTTTGACTAGTCTTTTAATCAGATCACACACACGCTCATTCACTGACTAGTCTTTGTTAATCAGTTCACACACGCTCATTTTCAGGGTTTTCCTAGGGCATCCTTTCTTTCTTGAACTCTTTGCCTTCCACTGCTTTGTGATTCTTTAATCATTTCTTCTCAGAGTATGTCCAACACATGTCCATCTTCTCCTTCCTATACCAGTTGTTACTAGTAGTTGACCAGACATTTCTCTGATTTTATCCCTTCTGAACTCATCTCATTTTATGTTAATTATTTCTCACAGACATCTGTTTTCAAATGCATTCAACTTACTTTCTATAGCTTTAGTAATTTTTTGACAGGGATAAAAAAAATCAACTTCATTTTTATCCCAGAGCATGTAGGAGTTATGGGTCTTCTTCTTCTTCTTCCAACGTTTTCAGACATCGATTTGTATACTTTTAAAGTAGTTAGTAGTCAACCGGAGTCCATGTACATCTCCGTATAGCTTGTCTTGGACTGATATGGGGATTGGCCATGTGTTTTTCTCTGTTCCATGTACATTGGACATTCTTGCAGTATGTGTGTCTCTGTCATCTTGCTGGTGCCACATGTACATATGTCAGATGGGCCTATTTTATACTTGTTAAACAGATGGTACCTCAGTCTATTGTGCCCTGTTCATAGACGAAAAATGACAACCTGTTCCTCTCTACTTAGTTGGTGGTAAGCATCGTCCTTTTCATGCCCTGGGTGATCTCTCAGCCATTTGTTCTTGTAGGCCATTTTATCCGTACTTTTGCTTCCTCATATGTCATACTGGTGTCTGTCTGTAGTAGCCTGCTTCCTGCTTTTGCCAATATGTCTGCAGTCTCATTTCCAGGTATTCCGCAGTGAGATGGTATCCACTGTATTACCACTCTAGAGAAGATGTTGCATACTTGGTGTAGTGATGCTTGCAGTTCCTTCAAGTTGTTATCGTCTTCATTTTTTAGAGCAGTAATTACTGACAGGGCATCAGTAAGAAATACCAGGTTTTCATTTACATGTTCCTCTGACACTATGGCTTCTGCTGCCGCTTTTAGGGCCTCTGCCTCTGCTCTGTAATTGCTGGAGAACCTTCCTGTTGCTAATTTTAGCTTCCTGAGTTTCATGCCACTGAGCACTATGAGGGCTCCTCCTCCTCCATTTTCAGTTGCATTTGCTGCAGACCCATCTGTGTATACACGGGTCCACCTGCTGTTAGGAAAGTGTTCCTTTAGGTACTGTGGCCAGGAGTTTTTTCTTCACTTGTTTGTTGGTTTTTCCTACTATCCCTGTGATGTTCTCATTCAGCTCTGGGAATTTTGTATCTTTCCATATCTGTCTTGTGTTGGTGTATTTTAGTGGTTTGGGGGTAACTTCAGCACATGATGGTTGTTTGCTCATCATCATCTTGGTTGTCGCTGCAAAGTTGGTTCGTTTTAGTCTGCCCTTCCTAGCCCATTCATTCTGTGGTACATTGGGTGATCTTCTAGTCTCTTGAACTTTTCTGCTTGTTTTTGTGCTCTGCTGTCTCTTATATCCTCCATTGGTTGTAGGCAGGTGGTCTTCTCCATTTCCTGTATTGGAGTAGATCTCATTCCCCTGTAATAATTCTCATAGCTTGGTTCTGAACACGGTTGATTTTATTGAAGGAGTCACGGGTAATGGATAAGCTGATAGATTGGCTGACATGGCTATGGTAACAGAGGGAGCTGCAATGGACCAAAATGACATTCTTAACGCATATAGAGAGTCTTTCCGAACAGAAGAATTTCAGGGTTGTGAATCCCAGTCACTGACCAGATTGAGAAAGGTGGGTGTTGATATTGGTACATTCCGAAAAGAACGACATATCAAATATGCAAAAAAGATGTACTAATCAACATCGAACTGGCGTGTTGGGCTGCTGCTAGATTTGTTGAGGTGTAGATTGGAGCACCTATGGATATGTTCGGAGAGCTATGATGATAGTTCTCATATAACTGATAGTATTTTCCAACTCTCGCTGGCATATGTTAGGATTGATACAGCATTGGAATTGAAAACTCTTAATTTAGTTTCAAAACTACAAACACACACAAAGAATTATAACGTGAAATTCTCATTCTTTGGTATACATATTTTTTCCCTAAGAAAACTTTCAATAGAAAACTTACTATCTTTCAATGCTGGTCCCTTGTACTGTGTACGTATAGGAAGCAGAGCCATGTTCCCTATTAACTTCTGCGGGTTTAAAAACTGTGAGTGGTAGGCCTGACACAGAAGAAAATAAAGAAACAAAATATATTAATTCTGCGATCTGCACAAAATGTATCTATCTATATCTTCTTCATGTCCCGTTTGACATATAAAGCTTCCACAATCTACACAAAATATATCTATCTATATCTACTTCATGTCCCGTTTGACACATATAGCTTCCACAATCTGCACAAAATATATCTATCTATATCTTCTTCATGTCCCGTTTGACATATAAAGCTTCCACAATCTACACAAAATGTATCTATCTATATCTTCTTCATGTCCCGTTTGACATATATAGATTCCACAATCTGCACAAAATTTATCTATCTATATCTTCTTCATGTCCCGTTTGACATATAAAGCATCCACAAAAGATTTCCCTTGTTGCAGTTCTGCCAACTTTCTATTAATTGTATACCATTTCAGGCCCCAATCTTTCAACTCCCTTTCCACATGCTTACTTTGAACGTCTAGGCTTTCTTTTTCCCTCCACATGAAATAAATAAATAAACGTGGAAATAGAGAGGACCAGATTTACATAAAACTGTTATCAAAAGATATTTTCCAGAGGGGTGGCAATTGTCCCCCTCTTACCTCCTAAATGTATGGATGCCATGGATACAGAATGCTGAAATATCTAAATGAAATTAACAACCACAACTTGGACATTTTGTTTGCTAGGAAATTGCATCACCATGGCAGTCAAACGACAACTGATAAACTGCATATTTATTCCAACTCTCTGCTATCAGTGCCAAACATGGCCTTGACTAAGACACAAGAAAGAAAGATTACAACATGTGAAATGAAATGTCTACGAAAAGCTGTCAACGTTACAAGGAGAGATAGAGTGAGAAACAAGAATATCAGAAGCATCGTTGGTACTATACCATGCATACAGTACATCGAGAAGCAAAGATTCAAGTGGTTTGGCCATCTAATGAGAATGGAACCACATTTACTACCATCATGTGCCTACAATAATTGACACTCAGGGCGCAGAGCACAAGGCAGGCCAAGAACATGATGGATAGATAACATCTCAGAGTCCCTGCAAAAGCATGGACTGACAACGTTAAGCGCAACACGCCTGGCACAAGATAGAAAACTAACTCTCCCACGACGCTTCACGGCAAATGTGGTTAAGATACGATAAGGAAATTGCTGGGGATGTGCTATATTTCATTAAACCCACAGACAAAACAATATGTATATACTCTGGTTAAGTAATTAAAGCGAGGGATAAAACAGGAAGTCAAATACTTGCATAATGAAGTAGGAAAAAAATGACACGTGTAGATAATAAATCCCATAGCCTTTTCAGACCTTAGGGTATGAAGTCCCTTCACATTTCCAGTTTCTAGTGTGCAGGAGGTAGGAGGGTCAATTTCTTTCCTTAATTTATAATGTCAAGTGTGGGATAGAATTAACAATCCCTGGTGTTGAGTCGACAGGCAAGCGTTTATGTATTACGCTAATCTGTCCCCTCCAGTAAAACAGAAAGAAAAGAATTTGTTTGAGCAAGGGAACTGTGGGGAAACATGAATAAGATGTGAAGTAAATGAATGACGTTTAATATAGGGAAATAGGCCGAAGATATGTCCCTGGCCTACATGTCATAGGTGTCTAAGAGCCTGGGCACAACATACGTTCTCGGCATCAACCCCACAGATCACAAAGAGTGGTTAATTTTATTGATAAGAACAAACTGCAAAGAAGAAGATTTATAGGAATATATAGGAATACCGTTTGTGTCCACTGATAATGTTTGACCAAAGCTCGCCTGGAACCCCAAATTTCCATTGCCTTTGATCACGAAAGCAGGATGTTATCAGCTTCGCTGTAGGCGATCCCGCCACCTGTTACTTGCATGATATTAGATATGAAACGGATACTATCTATCATCATCAGACATATCCGATCATTGAATTTTGATTACAATTGATTACATAATAATTAAATAAATAATAATGGGACTGGATATTACCTAACACGTCTTTTTTGTCTTAAATTCATCGGTAATCAAATAAACAACAATAAAATTAAGAGACAATTAATTTATTAAATCTGTACAGTAACATTAATTTATTAGCAGCAAGGGGGCGTGGTGCTCAATCTGTGTTAGACACACATCACACTTCAAACTGCATCCTTCTTACTTCTACTGTCTACAGTGACTCGAGGGAAACGGAGTTCGAGAAAAAGTAAACATATTTAGAATTATTTATACAATGTTATTTATGCGTCACAGAAACACAATAGTATGTGCCCTTAAGAAGACATGGTTAACTGTATAAAATCTAATCTAATCAAGTGTAATTGTAGATTTTCCTACCGGCATTCTGAAATATTTTTCTTTCCTTTGCTTCAGATTTCAGATCGTCTGTTAGTCACACTTCCGGAATACTTCCGTAGTTGCGAGTTCTGGACCCTACCGGTGACAACATGGATTGTTACCCTTCTTTAGTATGCAAAAGTAAACCTGTTCTTTTAATCTTTTCTTATCGCGACACTTTGAGACATAACAAGATTAGAGAAAAGAAATAAGCTGCGCTCCAAAAGATGTGTAACACCTGCCACTTACGGAGGTCCAACATATATTCACATATAAGTATTTAATCGTGTATTTGTTCGTCTTTTGAGAAGAGACATGTATGAGCTGAAAGTGAAAGACAAGAGAGAAAAGCGAAAACTCTGTTGTCACTAAAACACTTGCCAGTTGACCGTCTGTACAGACGAAAAAGTGCCATATATATATATATATATATATTTCCGATCCAGAAGCACTTGAGCTTTCAGCTCTTCGGCTCGGTGCCATGGACATCGTAACCCTTTGTTCGGTGCCACGAACACCGTAAATCTGGAGAACCTGTGACTTTTTCTGCCAGCCCGTGGAATTGAACCCTCACTCACAGAGGGCTTGTCACACCGTCGTCCAACGCGTTACGAACACGCTGGGCAGGTGGGCAATATATATATATATATATATATATATATATATATATGTGTGTGTTCGTCCATCATGCTAAAAAAAAAAAAATATACAATTTTTGAGTTTCTTCAATTTCAGCTTGAATATTTTCCTTACACTCCGGGCATATCCATAGGTGCTCCGATCTCCTTTGCAATATCGTCCAGCAACTAACCATACCAGTTCGATGTTGATCGATGAGCCTACTGCTGCTCTTTTCTGGCCATACCAATCTTCAAGCCCATCTCTTGCAATGTAGCAATTTTCGTGGATTGATTTAGATCATAGATTCCCAAACTTATTCGGTACACCGCCCACTTTTCACGACATAAACTTTGTAACGCCCTCCTCCCCATTATAACAGTTTGCCAACGCCCCACACACACACATATATATACATGCTCTATTTTCACTTTGACATAGAAAATTAATATATTTCTGTCATACATGATCAATTTTCAAATGATTATATACATGAAATAGAAAATTGATTAAAAAATGGATCGTGTAAGATGGGCATAAGATGAATTAAAATGTAGAATTCAAATTTTTAGTGATTATTCAATAGCAAAATCAAGAAAAAAAACTCCCCCAAATGCTTCTGAACCCACCATGGCCCCCTGTAAGGCTTCAGCGCCCACAGGAGGGTGATACCGCCTACTTTGGGAAACGCTGATTTAGATGAAAATCCTCTTTGTGGCCACACTATATGCGTTTAGAATGTCAGCTCTATTCATTGGCTGACCGACCCTCACCCTTCCCGATGTGGTGGCAGATATAAAGTGTTCCTTATTTATACCCAACCCGACTATATGTCCTTTTTGGTACAATCATGCCTACTCTCTCATTACTTCGAATAACTGCTGGTGCAGGATAATAGACCAATGAGAGACATTGGAAATTGGTAGCATCTACGCATTGTATAGATATCACCCACTTCTTCTTTTTCTACGTTCGCCCGCTATTAATTCAGACGTAGCCATAGCACCTTGGGTTTTTGCTTGAAAGCCTGCTTACCGTTTCTTCTTCTTTATTATGAATAAATCTTATTCTTATTCATGTGGAAATCTAATTCATGCAGCCTTTTGTAGCGGTGTGTTTTTCGTCACATCTTCAGCACCATTTGGAGCTCTGGTGTTTATCCTTCGACGATGTGTCCGGTTTTAGCCAGCGTTTACTGGGTTCGCTCTCCGTTAGCCTTTGGTTGTCCCCAGCCTACCTGCAAGGCAGTAGTCTGATTACCGTTTTATGGGTGTCCCTCGCCATGAAGGACTTCATGACTTCAGAGGTAATATCACCCACTCATAACGACATCAATCTTTTTTTTTTTACATTGGGAAACATGGAAATTAGAGTCATAAACAATTATTACCATAGCAACGATTTTTATGGAACGTGACAGTAACGTCACCAACATTTTTCCATTCTCATACCGGAAGCAGATGTCATATGGATGCTTGATCGGCACACGCGGAACTAGTGTACTTTAACTTCTCAGGTTGGAGGGGATTATCAGTTTGATCAGCACACGCGGAACTAGTGTGCTTTAACTTCTCAGGTTAGAGGGGATTATCAGTTTGATCGGCGCACGCGGAACTAGTGTGCTTTAACTTCTCAGGTTGGAGGGGACTATCAGTGACATGAGAATTATCATCATATCAATCCGGACATGCCCATAGATGCTCCGATCTCTTTCACAATATCTTCAACAGCATCCAGCGACTGACCGTACCAGTTCGATGTTGATTGATGAGCCTACTCATATATCTGTTGTGCTGTTCTTTTCTGGATTCTCCAATTTTTAATCCCATGCAATCTAGCAGTTGACGTGGCGTGGTCTAAATGAAAATCCTCTTTGCGACCACACTCTATGAGGGCGTTCAGAATATCGGCTCTGTCCATTGACTGTCCCCCTGATATGGTGGCAGAGCCAGTCAGCTTGTCTTCTTTCTCATTGCCAACAACACCCATGTGCACCGAAACGAAGATAAGTGTGTTTCTGCAAATTGTTGACCCTTACAGCAACTAAGCAGCATGGTAATGGGGGTACTGGCGGTGACTAAGGCACTACTTTGGCTGGAGTCACTAAGCTACACTCATGCGTGCATTCTAAGTGATTCTTCTTCTTTGCGTTCGTTCTTTATGACCAATTTTAATCACTCTTTGTGATATGTTTGATCTTTGCCAAGAACGTGTATACGTTGCACATTGGTTTGGTAGGCCCCTAAACGCATAGATTTCAACACGTTTAGGACACATGCATCCGATTTCAGCCAAACCTCCTTAGTCGCCTCTTACGACATGCATGGCAGGTAACAGTCGTTCTATTCTTTACACCCCAAATTTGGGCCCCGGTAACCACTCAGGCGGATGAGCATAATAGAACCAAGTCATATTGCTATTACAATATTCTAAAACAATCAACCATATATTACCACGGAAGATTACAAATGTATTTATATTAAGTGTTGTGGTTGTCTGTAAACATGTCTGTAAACATGCAGATTATTGAGACAAATGATCCGAAAGATGGAGGCTGGTTTGGTGCGCAGGCAATGGACTGAATCACTACAAGCATCAACTGATCCACTCACGACTTGTTTAATGTGGTTGAAGTGGAAATCCTGTAAAGGATATGCCACAATTTTCATTTTCCTTTCCATAAGGATAAACGTTCGTAGATCGCTGATCGTCTACGCGTACCGGCATGGCACATCATGATAATAAAACTATGTAATTAACTGTACAATTAAAGTAAAACGACGTAGATTGATTGGTACAACAAACCAAACTGGCACTTTTCTTCAACACGGTGTATGTTCAACAAACGAGTCTGAAGTATTTAAACAAACAGCACACACCTAGAAGGCACAGTAAATATTAGACGCCGCTTATCTAAAACTTCCAGAATCGTTTAAAAAAAAATGTAATCAGCACCGCAAACAATCAAGTAAGTAGAGATTATTTTTTTATTTAGAATACATTTTAATATTTAAGTTTTGTGAATATAAGTGTTACAGAAGAGTCCTCCGTATATCATGGACAAGCCCGCCTGCCCAGCGTGTTCGTAGCGCGTTGGACTGCGGGTGACTAGTCCTCTGTGTGTGCGGGTTGAATTCCGCGGACTGGCAGAAAAGCCACAGGTTCCCCAGATTCACGGTGTTCGTGGCACCGAACCGAAGGGTTACGATGTCCATGGCACCGAGCCGAAGAGCTGAAAGCTCAAGTGCTTCTGGATCGGGAAAAAAAATCATGGACAGAAAATGAAAATCGTGGCATATCCTTTACAGGACGTAGCCATGAACCACAGTTAACGAGTCGCTGATTTTCTAGGCACTACTTATACGTTCAATAGTTTGACATTGCTTTCTGAACGGTGAGGTGTATTTTAACCTTTCGTAAAAATCCCACGGAAACAATTGTTTCCAAACTGCCTGACGCGAAGTTTGAACCATTTACGCTTGTGTTGTGATCGAGCTTACTATCGCTTAACGTTACAGACACCCACTGGTCATGGACAGAGAAGAGAACAAATAGATCTATCAAGAAAGAACTCAAAATCAAAGAAAACTTGCTTATGTTAAATTAAGAATGAGAAAATTGAAGTATTTGGGAAATATAAAGAGACTCAACGAGTTGGAGAAGACCACCATGAAAGGAGGCATACCGGCAAAGAGAAGAAGAGGAAGACCACAGAGAAGATGGATTCAGGATGTAACTGGTGATTTGAACATAACGGATGCAGAATCGGGACATCTAGCATATGAGAGCGAGACACTTTTTAAAGGAGTGTTGCCCGAGTGGTTACCGGGGCCCAAATTTGGGGTGTAGAGAATAGAGCCACAGTTACCTGCCATGCATGTCGTAAGAGGCGACTAAGGAAGTTTGGCTGAAATGGGATGTACATGTCCTAACCGTGTAGAAGTCTATGCGATTAGGGGCCTACCAAACCAATGTGCAACGTATACACGGTCTTGGCAAAGATCAGACATATCACAAAGACTGATTTAAATTGGTCGTAAAGAACGAACGCAAAGAAGAAAGAAGAAGAAGGACCGTTGGGGAGGCGCTGCCAGATGTTGAAACCGAGAAACCGGGACATATCTTGCGATACATCCGTTTTTCGGGACATATCTTGCCACTCGTCCCGATTTTCTGGGACAGCCATTTTTTGTAAAACATTTTTTTTTTCGATCCAGAAGCACTTGAGCTTTCAGCTCTTCGGCTCGATGCCATGGACATCGCAATCCTTCGGTTCGGTGCCACGAACACCGTAAATCTGGAGAACCTGTGGCTTTTCTGCCAGCCCGCGGAAATGAACTGCACTCACAGTGGACTTGTCATCCCTCGTCCAACGCGCTACGAATACGATGGGCAGGCGGGCTTTTTGTATAAAATAATTCCCACTATAGCTATACTGAGATCTGTGATTCTTGTTATACTTAACTCATTGTGGACCAAACGCCAGACTAAAGGGCGTTTTTACTATAAAATACATTTCGTCTGGTCCACTGAGAAAATTGATAAGAAACTGGACAGCTTTGAGAATAAATGTCTCAGAAAATTATTAAAAGTCAAATGGAGTGATTTCGTTTCGAACAACGCAGTGAGAGATAGAACACACCAACAACCCATATCAAATATTATACGGAAACGAAGGTGGAAATATTTAGGTGATATTCTTGGATCAGACGAAAAGAGACTAAAGCGACAAGTCCTTATGTGGTCACCAGTTGGGAAAAGAAAACGTGGAAGACCACTCTTCGAAGAACCATCCAACAAGAAAGTAAACTATTGGGATGTAAAACCATACAAGATCTCCAACTGCTAGCAAGAACCGTATCACATGGAGATCTAAAACCTCTGCCCTATGTGCCGCCTTTGGCACGAAAGGAACAAACTAACTAACTAACTAAAATTTAAGCCTCTTAACTCCAAGAAGAGGAATCCAAAGATATTACAAACATTCACACTACCATTACTTGCATCAATACTAAGATCTGTGATTATTGTTATGCTTAAGAGTCTTAACTACAAGAAGAAGAAGTAGAATTCAAAGATGTTACAAACATTCACACTGCCATTGAAAAATGAAAATCATGGCATATCCTAAAGGACGTAGAAATCAAACACAGTAAACTAGTCGTTGATTTTTCTAGGCACCACTTATACGTTCAGTAGTTTGCCATTGCTTTGGTGAACGGTGAGGTCTTTTTTTACCTTTTTGTTAAAATCCCACGGAAACGAATTTGCCTCCAAACTTGCCCGCCGTGGGGTTTGAACCAGGTACGCTTGGTTCGTGATCGAGCTCACTACCGCTTGAGCTACAGACGCTCACTGCCATTACTTGCACCAATACTAATACAAATTAAATTATTAAAATAAATCACACATTATACAAAAACTTAATTATTTGGTGTCTTGTAATACTTGTTGATGAGCTTCTGTAGCTCAGGTGGTAGTAAGCTCGATGTGACTCCTGTCAGAGTAGTGCTTTAGTCACCGCCAGTACCTCCATTGCCATGCTGCTTGTTGTCATACTAAATGCACTAGAGAGACAGAGAGAGATAGTGAGACACAGAGAGAGACAGAGAGGGAGAACTACAGACTGCACTGTTGCAACTGTGTTTTTTATTTCTTATTCTCTACACATTGAAGCATGTCACTATGTACGCTAACAGAGCATTGTATACCACAATCTTTCTCCCCACATTATGCTACCAGTGGCAAACATGGACGCTGACATAAAACGATAGAAAAAAACTAGTCACTACAGCGATGAAGAGAGAGCCGTGGTAGCGTAGTTGTTAGTGAACTCGCTTCTCAAGGCTGGTGGTCCCGGTTCAACTCCCGCAGTGTGCGTGGAATTTTTCCGGACCGCGACGGTTCTCAGGTCGACCCAGCCTCAACTGGGTACTAGACATGCTCTGGGAAAGTAAAGGTGACCGGTGTGATGCTGACCACATCACCCATCGTGTGCCGACGGTCAATGAAAATACAGGCCTAACACTGTATTGCCCTATATACCACGAGGTATGAAAGAGTTCATTTACTTTTTACTTACTGTATTCTTCATCTAATTCCAGAAAGTGTAGCTGACCATCTTGACCGACACTATGAACGACATTTTAATTATCCTTGTGTTATTCACCTTTCTTGGACAACTGGCCACGTGTACTGACATTGATCGAGTATCAGCCGCATCGACATCGTTCTCACAACAACTCTACCAGAAGCTGGCGAAGGATGAGAGCATTGTTTACTCACCTTACAGGTAAAATTTTGCATTTCATGTTATTATAATGAGGAGGGGAGATTTAGAAGACATTGTGACAACTGGTAAAATCGAGGGTAGACGAGACAGAGGAAGACAGAGAGAAAATTTTGGATAGCCTGACTTCATGGCACGGTAGAGCATCAATATATGAGTTGATAGAAAACACCAACGACAGAGATTTGTGGAGATCCACGATCGCCTACGCCAGCCGGCACGGCACCTGATGATGATGATGATAATGTTATATTGAGCGAGTTGGCTAGGACAGATCGGTATGGAGACATTACTTGCAGGCCACATGTAAGTATAACTGTGAAATGAAAATTGTGGGATATCCTTTACAGAACGTCACTATCAACCGCAGATAATGAGTCGTCGATTTTCTAAGCACCACTTATACGTTTAGTAGTTTGCCATTGCTTTCTGAACGGTGAGGTCTATTTTTAACGTTTTGTAAAAGGCCACGGAAACAAATTTGCTTCCAAACTGCCCGCCGCGGAGGTATACGCAGGGGACTCTGACACGCCTATGGGATAGACTCATGGGCCTCTGACACGCCTACGGATAGACTCATGGATCTCTGACACGCCTAAGGCATGAACTCAGGTGCCTCTGTCACGTCTAGGAGATGGACTCAGGGGGCTGTGATACCTTTAGACATGGACTCATGGGCTTCTGACACGCCTATGGGATAGACTCATGGGCCTCTGACACGCCTATGGGATAGACACATGGGCCTCTGACACGCCTACGGATAGACTCATGGACCTCTGACACGCCTAAGGCATGAACTCAGGGCCTCTGTCACGTCTAGGAGATGGACTCAGGGGCGTGATACCTTAGACATGGACTCATGGGCTTCTGACACGCCTATGGGATAGACTCATGGGGCTCTGACACGCCTATGGGATAGACACATGGGCCTCTGACACGCCTATGGGATAGACTCATGGACTTCTGACAGGCTAGGGGATTGTCTCAAGGTGATCTGACACACTTGGGGATGAATGGACTCATGGACCTCTGACACGCCTAAGGCATGGACTCGGTGGCCTCTGTCACGTCTAGGAGATGGACTCATGGGGCTCTGACATACCTAGGGCAGGGTTCATGTGGCTGTCTCCCAGGAGATAGACGCATGGCGCTTTGTCACGTCTAGGAGATGGACTCATGGGGCTCTGACAAGCCTAGGGATGAACTCGTGGGGCTGGGACACGCCTAAGGCATGGAAGTATGGAGCTCTGACACGTCAAGGGGACGGAATCATGGGGCTCTGACAAACCTAGGGGATGAACAATCCTAGTTCTAGATTTTTAGGTAGGCGCCTAAATGTCACAACGAACTACTCATACTATAAGGAGCCAATCACAAATCAACTACAAAAAGTTAAATTCCAGCGTGAGGAAAGGATAAGGTCATTCTACCTCCTGCACTCTAGTGCATAGAAATGTGAAGTGACAGATACTTCATATCATTAAATCTGAAAAGGTTACGTGGCATAAAGCTTAAGAAATACGTGGGTGTACTGTAATATGCTAAAGCATGTAGAATACTAAATTTGACTGAGATTTAGTATGACAAACATGTCTAGATTTATCACTTAATATAAATGGCCAGGGACATTAAATGCAATCTGTAACCTGGACAAATCTTTTTATTTCTTGATTTTAATTGAACATTTGTTTTCTGTGTTGATCACTTGAATAGTATTGTTTGATTATTTGATCATTATTCACAACAGAATTTGCAATCATAAATTAGTTTTATTATTTTTAGACTCACACTTTTAATACTTTCTCGGGATCGATTTGAACTTGAACAGGGCCAAAACAACGTTTTTACAAGTCATTTTTTAAATAATTTATTTGTAAATAGACAGCTGTCATTAGTTTTGTTATAAAAATTCGCTTTAAAAAAAAATTTATGAAACATCTACCATGTATCAAAATGGTTAGAATCAGGGGCGGCTCGTCATTAAGGGCCAGTGGGGCCCGGACCCACCAATGGGATAATTTCCCTGAATAGACAAATAATAGTAAATATTTCAAAACCCACATATTTTCCCAAAATTTTGTGTCTGGCCCCACCAAGAAAAATGACCACGAGCCGCCACTGGTTAGAATTGAATTCTCTGTTTATTTACATTTGGTGAAATATTTCTGAATAATAAAAGTGAAATGCGAAATCTTTTTAGTAAGAAGGAAAAAATATTCAAAACTAAGTAGATCTTTCAATGTTCATTATTTTAATTTATCAATTTTGTGTTTGTTTGTTTTGTAGGGGAGACAAGACTTTTAATCCGAGTCAACACTTTCAACCTAAGGACGAACGTTGTTTTGGTTATATCAGAACGTGTAGGCCAACAAACATGAAACATAAAATATACTGCTTTCGGAGAATCCAAAGTTAATCGTTCGATTTTTTCAATAAAATTAGAAATGCTTCTTAGAGCGTGTGATCTCAGAAACTTTATCAAAGTGTGTAGAGCAGTCTTCCTCTTCTTCTTCTTCTTTGCGTTCGTTCTTTATAACCAATTTTAATCAATCTTTGTGATATGTTTAATCTTTGCCAAGAACATGTATACGTTGCACATTGGTTTGGTAGGCCCCTAAACGCATATACTTCTACACGTTTAGGACACGTGCATCCGATATCAGCCAAACCTCCTTAGTCGCCTCTTACGACATGCATGGCAGGTAACAGTGGTTCTATTCTTTACACCACAAATTTGGACTCCGGTAACCACTCGGGCGTGTAGAGCAGTGATGTTCAATGTTTTTATATATTGGGGCGCATTCGACTGACGGTTCTGGGGAAGCGGGCACCATGTGATGGTTGCAATGTTACTACTATTACTAATAACAACAATAGTGATATTAATATAGTTGAGATACTGACTCTATCTTCAGTGAAAAAAGCAAAGGGTGGAGTTAAGGACAGTAGAATGGTTATAGAATAAAACAGAAATGCAAATCAGGAAGATCGTGTTCATGGTAAAGCTTTTAAAAAAACAGTAAAAATAATTGACTTTTTGTAATTTGCTTTATATTAAAACTTTTCTTTCTTTCTTTTGTCCTTCTCTGCTTTTTTGCCGCTAGGCGTACCAGGTTTAACTGATGATCGGTTTCCGAGATAATGCACGCTCGGTCCCTTGATATGGTGTGGTATTGTGGAGTTTTAAGATGTCTGTAACTCCATCAACCCATCTTTTCTTGGTCTGCCCTTTCCTCTTGATGATTCCATTTTCAGGTTGTACGCTCTTGCGACTGGTGTATTCGGGTTTATTCTGACCAAGTGGCCAAACCATTTGCGTCTCTGTTTTTCAATAAATCTAATAGCAGGTGTTGTTCCGACTGTTCTTCTAATTTCCTCATCTCTTATATGGTCTCTTCTTGTTTTATTTACTACTTTCCTCAGGCATCTCATTTCGCATGTGGTAATTTTCCTTTCTTGTTCTTTTGTCAGTGCCCATGTTTGGCTCTGGTAGCACAGTGTTGGTATAAAGATTGAATTTATAATCTGTCTTTAGTCTCTACTGGCAAAACTGAGTAAAATAGTGCGGCATGAATTTATGACAAGTGCGGCATGAATTTATGACAAGTGCGGCATGGGGCCCGAGGGCACCACGTTGGACAGCGCTGATATAGACCAACAGACATGAAAAATAAGAATTAACTCCTTTTGGAGAATTCTTCTTCTTCTTCTTTGAGGTTCGATTTAGTGTGCTTGTCTACAAGTGTTTGATAGACCACTGTGAGATTTTTCTACAATTTTACACAATTCTACGAGCCCGTGGTTATTTGTTGATTTTCTTCTTCTTTGTTCTCACTAGATTGGGATTTCGGATTCTCTTATAAAGGAAGTTGTCTGCCTCAGATTATCAGCCACGCCATACAGTTTGTCTTCTTTGTTCTCACTAGATTGGGATTTCGGATTCTCTTATAAAGGAAGTTGTCTGCCTCAGATTATCAGACACGCCATACAGTTTGTCTTCTTTGTTCTCACTAGATTGGGATTTCGGATTCTCTTATAAAAGAAGTTGTCTGTCTCAGATTATCAGCCACGCCATACAGTTTGTCTTCTTTGTTCTCACTAGATTGGGATTTCGGATTCTCTTATAAAGGAAGTTGTCTGTCTCAGATTATCAGCCACGCCATACAGTTTGTCTTCTTTGTTCTCACTAGATTGGGATTTCGGATTCTCTTATAAAGGCAGCCGTCTGTCTCAGATTATCAGTCACGCCACACAGTTTGTCTTCTGCGTTCTCACTAGATTGGGATTTCAGATTTTCTAATAAAGACAGCCGTCTGTCTCAGATTATCAGCCACGCCATACAGTTTGTCTTCTTTGTTCTCACTAGATTGGGATTTCGGATTCTCTTATAAAGGAAGTTGTCTGCCTCAGATTATCAGCCACGCCATACAGTTTGTCTTCTTTGTTCTCACTAGATTGGGATTTCGGATTCTCTTATAAAGGAAGTTGTCTGCCTCAGATTATCAGCCACGCCATACAGTTTGTCTTCTTTGTTCTCACTAGATTGGGATTTCGGATTCTCTTATAAAGGAAGTTGTCTGCCTCAGATTATCAGCCACGCCATACAGTTTGTCTTCTTTGTTCTCACTAGATTGGGATTTCGGATTCTCTTATAAAGGAAGTTGTCTGCCTCAGATTATCAGCCACGCCATACAGTTTGTCTTATGCGTTCTCACTAGATTGGGATTTCAGATTCTCTAATAAAGACAGCCGTCTGTCTCAGATTATCAGCCACGCCATACAGTTTGTCTTCTTTGTTCTCACTAGATTGGGATTTCGGATTCTCTTATAAAGGAAGTTGTCTGCCTCAGATTATCAGACACGCCATACAGTTTGTCTTCTTTGTTCTCACTAGATTGGGATTTCGGATTCTCTAATAAAGGAAGTTGTCTGCCTCAGATTATCAGCCACGCCATACAGTTTGTCTTCTTTGTTCTCACTAGATTGGGATTTCAGATTTTCTAATAAAGACAGCCGTCTGTCTCAGATTATCAGCCACGCCATACAGTTTGTCTTCTGCGTTCTCACTAGATTGGGATTTCGGATTCTCTTATAAAGGAAGTTGTCTGCCTCAGATTATCAGCCGCGCCATACAGTTTGTCTTCTTTGTTCTCACTAGATTGGGATTTCGGATTCTCTAATAAAGGAAGTTGTCTGCCTCAGATTATCAGCCACGCCATACAGTTTGTCTTCTTTGTTCTCACTAGATTGGGATTTCAGATTTTCTAATAAAGACAGCCGTCTGTCTCAGATTATCAGCCACGCCATACAGTTTGTCTTCTGCGTTCTCACTAGATTGGGATTTCGGATTCTCTTATAAAGGAAGTTGTCTGCCTCAGATTATCAGCCGCGCCATACAGTTTGTCTTCTTTGTTCTCACTAGATTGGGATTTCGGATTCTCTTATAAAGGAAGTTGTCTGCCTCAGATTATCAGCCACGCCATACAGTTTGTCTTCTTTGTTCTCACTAGATTGGGATTTCGGATTCTCTTATAAAGGAAGTTGTCTGCCTCAGATTATCAGCCACGCCATACAGTTTGTCTTCTTTGTTCTCACTAGATTGGGATTTCGGATTCTCTTATAAAGGAAGTTGTCTGCCTCAGATTATCAGCCACGCCATACAGTTTGTCTTATGCGTTCTCACTAGATTGGGATTTCAGATTCTCTAATAAAGACAGCCGTCTGTCTCAGATTATCAGCCACGCCATACAGTTTGTCTTCTTTGTTCTCACTAGATTGGGATTTCGGATTCTCTTATAAAGGAAGTTGTCTGCCTCAGATTATCAGACACGCCATACAGTTTGTCTTCTTTTTCTTACTAGATTGGGATTTCGGATTCTCTTATAAAGGAAGTTGTCTGCCTCATATTATCAGCCACGCCATACAGTTTGTCTTCTTTGTTCTCACTAGATTGGGATTTCGGATTCTCTAATAAAGGAAGTTGTCTGCCTCAGATTATCAGCCACGCCATACAGTTTGTCTTCTTTGTTCTCACTAGATTGGGATTTCAGATTTTCTAATAAAGACAGCCGTCTGTCTCAGATTATCAGCCACGCCATACAGTTTGTCTTCTTTGTTCTCACTAGATTGGGATTTCGGATTCTCTTATAAAGGAAGTTGTCTGCCTCAGATTATCAGCCGCGCCATACAGTTTGTCTTCTTTGTTCTCACTAGATTGGGATTTCGGATTCTCTAATAAAGGAAGTTGTCTGCCTCAGATTATCAGCCACGCCATACAGTTTGTCTTCTTTGTTCTCACTAGATTGGGATTTCAGATTTTCTAATAAAGACAGCCGTCTGTCTCAGATTATCAGCCACGCCATACAGTTTGTCTTCTGCGTTCTCACTAGATTGGGATTTCGGATTCTCTTATAAAGGAAGTTGTCTGCCTCAGATTATCAGCCGCGCCATACAGTTTGTCTTCTTTGTTCTCACTAGATTGGGATTTCGGATTCTCTTATAAAGGAAGTTGTCTGCCTCAGATTATCAGCCACGCCATACAGTTTGTCTTCTTTGTTCTCACTAGATTGGGATTTCGGATTCTCTTATAAAGGAAGTTGTCTGCCTCAGATTATCAGCCACGCCATACAGTTTGTCTTATGCGTTCTCACTAGATTGGGATTTCAGATTCTCTAATAAAGACAGCCGTCTGTCTCAGATTATCAGCCACGCCATACAGTTTGTCTTCTTTGTTCTCACTAGATTGGGATTTCGGATTCTCTTATAAAGGAAGTTGTCTGCCTCAGATTATCAGACACGCCATACAGTTTGTCTTCTTTTTCTTACTAGATTGGGATTTCGGATTCTCTTATAAAGGAAGTTGTCTGCCTCATATTATCAGCCACGCCATACAGTTTGTCTTCTTTGTTCTCACTAGATTGGGATTTCGGATTCTCTAATAAAGGAAGTTGTCTGCCTCAGATTATCAGCCACGCCATACAGTTTGTCTTCTTTGTTCTCACTAGATTGGGATTTCAGATTTTCTAATAAAGACAGCCGTCTGTCTCAGATTATCAGCCACGCCATACAGTTTGTCTTCTGCGTTCTCACTAGATTGGGATTTGGATTCTCTAATAAAGGCAGTTGTCTGTCTCAGATTATCAGCCACGCCATACAGTTTGTCTTCTTTGTTCTCACTAGATTGGGATTTCGGATTCTCTTATAAAGGAAGTTGTCTGCCTCAGATTATCAGCCACGCCATACAGTTTGTCTTCTTTGTTCTCACTAGATTGGGATTTCGGATTCTCTTATAAAGGAAGTTGTCTGCCTCAGATTATCAGCCGCGCCATACAGTTTGTCTTTTTTGTTCTCACTAGATTGGGATTTCGGATTCTCTTATAAAGGAAGTTGTCTGCCTCAGATTATCAGCCACGCCATACAGTTTGTCTTATGCGTTCTCACTAGATTGGGATTTCAGATTCTCTAATAAAGACAGCCGTCTGTCTCAGATTATCAGCCACGCCATACAGTTTGTCTTCTTTGTTCTCACTAGATTGGGATTTCGGATTCTCTTATAAAGGAAGTTGTCTGCCTCAGATTATCAGCCACGCCATACAGTTTGTCTTCTTTGTTCTCACTAGATTGGGATTTCGGATTCTCTAATAAAGGCAGCAGTCTGCCCCAGATTATCACCCACGACATACAGTTTGTCGTGGACACTAGTGTAAGTGGGCCACCTCTTTCTTCTCAAGTCTGCATACTTGGAGGCAGTTCTGTAGAATATAATTCGTATGATTTATGTTTCCCCGTTTGTGCCGACCTCTTCCCGCAGTAAATTTTGGCCATCCTCGTGATTGTAGGTCTGACATTCTTACTGCATGGCTAAATCTCCGAGGCAGATTGGCGACAAAAGAATCTGTTATCCCATTTCTCATTGTGAGGAGTCGTTGCACCATGTTATGCGCCTTACGGCCTGGTGCATTCGTTTTCTACAAGCATTTGTTTCGGGTTAGCATTCCTTAGCGGACACGTGCATCCGATTTCAGCCTAACCTCCTTGGTCGCCTCTTACGACATGAGTGGCAGGTAACAGTGGTTCTATTCTTTACACCCACATTTAGGCCCCGGTAACCGCTCGGGAGATTTATTGATTACAAGTGTTGATAATGTTGATACCCTTAGTGTTAAACTTAATTTGTAACATAATATAACCCTGTTTTAGCATGCTGGATTATTTTTTTAATGAATTTGTCTTTAAGTAACAGTGCTGAAATGCGAGGTGACGCGACAGTTGTAGTCTGATTTCCAATTTTGTTTTACCTGAGCTCGCCTGCCTTATGTTATCAGAGGCCATAGGGGGATATATATGATCAAGGTTAGACATGTGGGTGTTGTGTGTTTTACTTTTTCATCCAGTTCGCTTTTTCTGCGCCTCAACAGTACAACAGTTCACCATTTTTATACCACGCGGTCGCCCGAGTGGTTACCAGTGCCTAAATTTGGGGTGTAAAGAATAGAACCACTGTTACCTGCCACGCATGTCATAAGAGACGACTAAGGAGGGTTGAATGGAAATCGGATGGACGTGTCCTAAATGTGTAGAAGTCAACCTGCTGCATTACAGGACAGATGGGGACAGCCAAATGCTAACGGAGAGCGAACCCAGTAAACGCTGGCTGAATCAGGACACATCGCCGAAGGATAAGCACCAGAGCTCCAAATGGCGCTGAAGATGTGACGAAACCCACCCATGCTAAGGCTGCTTGAATCAGATTTTCACATGAATGAATTTATGGAGAGATCTGGTACATCAGTCTTTTAACCCAACGGGACTGCAAAGCCGATATATCGGTTCAGAGTAATGTTCATGATGTCGCAGAACCGATATATCGGCTTTTGGATGTCTGTTCACGGAAACGAATGTATCTTCAGAACCCTTTACTGAAGTTAAAAAAATCTTCAAAAACGGAAAGTACATATATGTAGGTACATTACTATCTCCATTTAACAAAGATTTGAAAGAGGGAAAGCAGTGTATTATTGCATTCAAGTCGAGACTTTTTTTAAAACGTTAATGTTTCCGACGATGTTTACAATGTAATCTTGAGTACTGTTAGATCAAATTATAACTTGTGATAGTAATGAAGAATATTTAATTGACGGTAATAATGACATTTGATTGTTTATGAAAAGCAGTATCGATAGTTGTAAGTCTAATGTAATAATTGCATCTAAAGAATGGGCGTTCCACATTCCATTTATTGACGTGTCCGCACTAAAAAGTGAATATTATAAAACTACTGCACCTAGTTAGATGAAACTTATAGAATATGTTCCAACATGGTTTATCTTCATTTAAATACTACTTCTGGAAACATCTATAAATATTAAGTGATCGCGAGAGAGATACCACGCGGTATATAGGGTAATACTGTATTATACCCTATTTTTCATTGACCGTCGGTACATGATGGGTGTTGTGGTCACCATCACGTTAGTCTCCTTTACGTCCCAGTGCTTTTCCTGGTACCCAATTGAAGCTGGGTCGACCTGAGATCCACGCCTACTTGTGGACTTGAACCCCGACCACTAGCCTAAGAAGCAAGTTCACTAACGCTACTGCGACTCTCATTCCCAAATATACCTCATGGTATTAATACTGATCTTTTACTTTAAATTTGCTTGTAAAATTGTTGACATACTGTTTCGTTTCTCCTGTCACCCAGTATACATTCAATATTGGCATTAACATACTATGGAGCACGGGGATCAACTGCTGTACAAATGGCTAAAACACTGGGCTTAGCTTCACTAGGTGGCGCTGCCACCAGCAAAGCCTATCAGAAGATAATTAAGCAGGTAAGTATCAGTAATTTAACATAATCTTCACATAATCTTCACATAAATTTTCACATAATTTTCACATAAGAGAAAACGAATAGAAGGTCCACCGAGATGTGATTTCTGTCATCAGCAAAAACTCTGTACCTAAAATATCCCAGTAATCAACGACAAACAGCTTGCCTTGAGCAGAACGTTTCCACCCTAACAATCCTTCAGAATTTTGGTCTCTATCAAAAGGCAGATGTCTCACTTCTGCAGTCGTCACCCTCAAATCATCAGCCACTTTCTGAATCCATCGTCTCCGTGGTCTGCTTCTTCTCTTCTTTGCTCTTTCCATAAAGGTCCCCTCCAATCCTTCGTGCCTTTTTCTATTTCCAAATTACTCAATTTTCTCATTTTTTGGGGTATAATAATTCCTCTCGTACCGTTATACGTTACATAGGGCCTGCAAGTAATTTCTCCATACCGCTCTATCCTGGACAACTCGCTCAATCTCCTCCATGGAACTGAGACCGATATTATTTGCATATTTAAAAAATGATTTCAAGTTCTTTCTGGATAGATCTATTTGTTTTCTTCTCTGTTCATGAAATATGGAGGACTCTTCTGTAACACTTATATTCAAAACACATATAAGCTTTTCCTCTGCCTTGTTAAATGTCCATGCTTCACATCCACACGTTGCCACTGGGAATATTCATACTCTCAGTATTCTGATCCTTAGTTTTTATATCAGTTTCACGTCCGCCTGCTCAGCGTGTTCGTAGCGCATTGGACGACGGTGTGACAAGGCCTCTGTAAGTGCGGGTTCAAATCCACAGGCTGGCAGAAAAAGCCACAGGTTCTCCAGATTTACGGTGTTCGCGGCACCGAACCGAAGGGTTACTATGTCGATGGCTGAGGCCTATGTCCATGACCGAGCCGAGGAGCTGAAAGCTCAAGTGCTTCTGGATCAGGAAAAAAATTAAAAAATATCAGTTTCATTTCATACTGTTTATAGCTTGATATCAACCCTTTAGCTGCCAAGGACGTATATATACGTTTTTCCCATTCACTTCTAAAGACTCATTAACACGTCTGTTATTATCTCTCCTATGTGGGCTAAAGACATGTTAACAGGTTATACATTGCTACTGTCACTGCCATAGGCGTACATTCACGTTTGTGACCTAGAAACAAAGAGTAGCTATTTTTAGCTCAGCCTTCAGAAAGTATGTAGCAGCGAAAGGGTTAACTCACCCCTTATTAACTGATGCAGGGTGCACTAAGATTTATATTGCATAGTCCAACTGCCACACACTGCGACAAGCATTGTTTTTATGTAAAGTAGGCATGTGATCCATTTTCCACGTTTTTAATCTACATCAATGATATATATATATATCTACATTGTAGTCCGATTGAGAGTTTAGTAAATGGGATTAATTTAATGAAATTTATATCCTTGGAATAAAAATGTGAAGACAAAAAATAATTCGGCTACAGCGTGTTTTTTTTTAAATTCAGTAGTTTAGTTTTAGTTTCGTTGTCATTTAATCATCACTAGACATTGAACCAATTAGTCCATAAGTGCTCCGATCTCCTCCTCAGTATGTCTCCCAGCGTGTGGCAAATAATGACACCGGTTCTTTGTTGGTTTACTATTCTTCTTTGGCTACCATTATAGTGTTCTTGTCTAGCTACACCAGACTTGACTTGGAATTCTTGCAGTCTGGTTAGTGTTGTAGATTCACCACTATTATTTGAATCATGTACACATCCTCGCGACTTCTCTCCTTTAGAAAATTCACGATATCAGCCTGGTACATTGCTCATCCGCTTTTTACAGCAGTCCTACCTGCAAGCATATCAGCGCGTTCATTTACCTTTATACCTGCATGACCTGGAACAAAAACAAAACTGATTTTTGTCGGTCTAGACTTCTTCAGCTACTCCATCCACTGTCTCCAAACAAAGCCTGTTTCAATCTTCCTGAGCATATTCATTGAGTCACTGAAAAAATATAAGGTAAAAAAAAAGTAAAGGAACCCTTTCATACCTCGTGGTATATAGGTCAATACAGTGTTAGGCCTGTATTTTTCATTGACCGTCGGCACACGATGGGTGATGTGATCAGCATCACGCCCGCCGTCTTTACTTCCCAGAGCATGTCTGGTACCCATTTTAGGCTGGGTCGACCTGAGAGCCGTCGTGGCCGGGAAAAATTCCACGCACATTGCGGGAGCTGAACCCAGACCACCAGCCTTGCCAAGCGAGTTCACTAACAACTGCGCTACAGCGGCTCTCTCTGAAAAATATGCATGGATAAAAGTCTGCGACTCCAGCCAGACCATCGCTTTAGTTACTGCCATGATTTCCATAGTGAGACTACTCGTAGTCACGACAAAATCACCACTGTCGTCCTTCATAACATCCCCTCTGACCTGAGCAGTGAAAGGCCCTCGAGCTTTGCACATGTCGAATCACTGACCTATTTGAGTAAGTTCAGTAGTGAATGTGTTAAGATAAAGGAACCCTATTTCATACCTCGAGGTCTAAATTTAATACAGTGTCAGGCCTGTATTTTTCATTGACTATCGGCACACGATGGGTGACGTGGTGGTCAACATCACGCCTGCCGCCTTTACTTCCCAGTGCTTTCCCTTTACCCATTTTGAGGTTGGGTTGACTTAAGACCCATTCATCATCAGGTGCCGTCTCCCCATCGAAGGTTGGCTGCAATGAATCTCTAGCATCCTCTGTCCTTCGCCTTGAGTTGCACACTACCAGGCTGTAACCTGTCCATTTCTTAAAGTTTCCTCCCACTTATCTCTCGGTCTTCCTCTTGCTCTTCCCCTCAACTTTCCCCTCTAGTAAATGTTTTATCATGGTGTCATATCTTTTATGTGCCCAAAATACTTTACTTGTCTGAATTTTATTTTCTCTAATAATTGTTTCTTCATTACAAGACCCGTTACGGTCAGGAAAATATCCCACGTCCACTATGTAATTAAACTCGGACCGTGCTCCTAAGAAGCAAGCTTACTAACAACTAGAAAAAAATCTGGCCAACAATGGCGGAATGAGGGAGGACCATTCAGAGTCAGAACTGTTTGATTCTGAACACGACTTTGCTAGCGCATTTCCGACATGTTTGGTCGGGTATTTTCCGGTTTCGTTTGCCGAGCTACTGAGTTAGTGCTTGAGTAACGATGTGAGCTATGAATGTTACATGGAATGCTTTTGCTGTGTCAACCGTGCGTTTGTTGTGTGTATTCAGAAAATGGCGGATAGCGGTTATGACGAACAAGCTCAATCTGCCGTATGCAGTTATATTGCGAGTGCAGAAAGCTGGATTTTGTCATGATTGATGTTCCCTTCGAAAAGAATTGCAATTCAAGTGATGAACAGTTTTGTGTTGATACATTCGCGACGGCCATATGCATTTTATGCGGTGCATGTTGTTTTTTGTGGCGGTACGCGGCTGTTTCATTCTGGAATTAGTTCACACAGGAAACATTTCACAGTTGTTAGCATTTCGTGTGATTTTCATTGGCACAGGAACGGAGCAATTATGGGGTGACCCGTTGCAGTGAAGTTGGAACCGTACTTATGAACTATGAACTCGGACCATACGCCTAAGAAGCGTGTTCACTAACAACTATGCTAATGCCGCTCTCTGAATGTGTTAAACTTTATTTATCTAATTCTAAAATAAAACTAATATCACATTCATCATTTAAATAAACTACTACTATTTCTCCGCGGGGGTCTCTGTGGCTGAGTGGTTAAGCCCTTTGCCCGGTTCGAATCCGGACCACGCCGTTCTGTTCACGAGGGCAGTTTTTTCCTGTTGTTGCTGGATTGTTGCAGGAGATACTCTCGGCAGGTGTCTTGCCATTTCTGCGGAGAGGAACCGAGCCATATGGGGTAAAACCCGGTGCAATGAATTCAATCCTTCGGCTTTAAAACCATTTTAAACTACTTCTCCACAGATGACCGATGTCCAGAATGTAGATTTGTTCTCTGCCAACGCTCTCTTCGTCAACCCCAGCATCAATATAAATTCCAAATATTCCAAAGTGGCTCAGGAATACTATTCGTACTATCAACTTGAACATGGACGCCCCTGAAGGTCCAGAGAAGGATGTGAACGACTATGTTGCAGAAAAGACACGAAATACGATCAAAGATATTCTCCCTAAAGGTTTGATTTTTATAGTCTTAGGCGGATTAACGTAATACGTAAACGTTCTCCTATCCACTTGGATACGTGAGGTTTGTGTGTTCAATCTACACTCGACATTCCACACGTGAGAAAAGACGTTGGCCCTCCTTCCTCTTTCAAAATAGGGCCTCTCTCGTAGAGAACCACTGCTGCCTTGTAGTTAGATTGAGGACAATCAAAGGCTAGCGGAGCAAACCGTACACAAAACTGGACGGTAAGAAAACCAAGTAGTTCAAAAAAAGAATGGTAACCTGGGCAGATGACGCTCAACAACACGGGAGGGAAGGTTGTCTAAGAGTAGCTACCTAAAGAAAATAGCAGCCTGCTGCCTTGCAGGTCGGCTGGAGACAGCCCAAGGCTGACGGAGAGCGAACCCAGTAAACGCTGGCTAAAACCGAACACATCGCCGAAGGATAAGCACCAGAGCTCCAAATGGCGCTAAAGATGTGACGAAACACACCCATGCTAAGGCTGTATGAATCAGATTTCCACATAAATAAGGAATTTATGGGGAAATCTGGTACATCGGTCTAAGCGGTGATCGCGAGAGAGAGAAACTAGGACCTAGAAAAGGGATAGTCATTTCATACCCTAAGGTCTGAGAAGGCTGTGGGACATTTTATTATTTATAATTGCCCCATATACTATTCAACTTGCCTCATATATTATTAAAATTGCCTCATATATTATTAAAATTGCTCTATATATTATTAAAATTGCCTCATATATTATTAAAATTGCTCCATATATTATTAAAATTGCTCTAATATTATTAAAATTGCTCTATATATTATTAAAATTGCTCCATATATTATTAAAATTGCTCTAATATTATTAAAATTGCTCCATATATTATTAAAATTGCTCCATATATTATTAAAATTGCTCTAATATTATTAAAATTGCTCCATATATTATTAAAATTGCCTCATATATTATTAAAATTGCTCCATATATTATTAAAATTGCCTCATATATTATTAAAATTGCTCTAATATTATTAAAATTGCTCTAATATTATTAAAATTGCTCCATATATTATTAAAATTGCTCCATATATTATTAAAATTGCTCCATATATTATTAAAATTGCTCCATATATTATTAAAATTGCCTCATATATTATTAAAATTGCCTCATATATTATTAAAATTGCTCTAATATTATTAAAATTGCCTCACATATTATTAAAATTGCCCCATATATTATTAACATTGCTCCATATATTATTAAAATTGCCTCATATATTATTAAAATTGCTCTAATATTATTAAAATTGCCCCATATATTATTAAAATTGCCTCATATATTATTAAAATTGCCCCATATATTATTAAAATTGCTCTAATATTATTAAAATTGCTCCATATATTATTAAAATTGCTCTAATATTATTAAAATTGCCCCATATATTATTAAAATTGCCTCATATATTATTAAAATTGCTCCATATATTATTAAAATTGCTCCATATATTA
The DNA here is from genome assembly GCA_020796225.1 of Arion vulgaris. Lineage (NCBI taxonomy): Eukaryota > Metazoa > Mollusca > Gastropoda > Stylommatophora > Arionidae > Arion > Arion vulgaris. Next base: position 9,556,138 of record CM036775.1, read on the forward strand.
TTAAAATTGCCTACATATTATTAAAATTGCTCCATATATTATTAAATTGCTCCATATATTATTAAAATTGCTCCATATATTATTAAAATTGCTCCATATATTATTAAAATTGCTCCATATATTATTAAAATTGCCTCATATATTATTAAAATTGCTCCATATATTATTAAAATTGTCCCATATATTATTAAAATTGCTCCATATATTATTAAAATTGCTCTAATATTATTAAAATTGTCATATATTATTAAAATTGCTCCATATATTATTAAAATTGCCTCATATATTATTACAATTGTCCCATATATTATTAAAATTGCCTCATATATTATTAAAATTGTCATATATTATTAAAATTGCCCCATACATTATTAAAATTGCCTCATGTATTATTAAAATTGCTCTAATATTATTAAAATTGCCTCATATATTATTAAAATTGCTCTAATATTATTAAAATTGCTTCATATATTATTAAAATTGTCCCATATATTATTAAAATTGCTCTAATATTATTAAAATTGCCTCATATATTATTAAAATTGCTCTAATATTATTAAAATTGCTTCATATATTATTAAAATTGCCCCATACATTATTAACATTGCCTCATGTATTATTAAAATTGCTCTAATATTATTAAAATTGCCTCATATATTATTAAAATTGCTCTAATATTATTAAAATTGCTTCATATATTATTAAAATTGCCTCATATATTATTAAAATTGCTCTAATATTATTAAAATTGCTTCATATATTATTAAAATTGTCCCATATATTATTAAAATTGCTCTAATATTATTAAAATTGCCTCATATATTATTAAAATTGCTCTAATATTATTAAAATTGCTTCATATATTATTAAATTCTCATACATTATTAACATTGCCTCATGTATTATTAAAATTGCTCTAATATTATTAAAATTGCCTCATATATTATTAAAATTGCTCTAATATTATTAAAATTGCTCTATATATTATTAAAATTGCCTCATATATTATTAAAATTGCCCCATACATTATTAAAATTGCCTCATGTATTATTAAAATTGCCTCATATATTATTAAAATTGCTCTAATATTATTAAAATTGCTCTATATATTATTAAAATTGCTCCATATATTATTAAAATTGCCTCATATATTATTAAAATTGCTCCATATATTATTAAAATTGCCCCATATATTATTAAAATTGCTCCATATATTATTAAAATTGCCTCATATATTATTAAAATTGCCTCATATATTATTAAAATTGCTCTATATATTATTAAAATTGCCTCATATATTATTAAAATTGCTCCATATATTATTAAAATTGCCTCATATATTATTAAAATTGCCCCATATATTATTAAAATTGCTCCATATATTATTAAAATTGCCTAATATATTATTAAAATTGCTCTATATATTATTAAAATTGCTCCATATATTATTAAAATTGCTCCATACATTATTAAAATTGCCTCATATAGTATTAAAATTGCCTCATATAGTATTAAAATTGCCCCATATAGTATTAAAATTGCCCCATATAGTATTAAAATTGCCCCATGTGGGGCCGGTTAGTGTTCGACTTTGACTCGTGAGGATTGTGGGTTTAATCCTACACTCACATCCACACGTGAGAACAGAAGGTGGCCTTCCTACCTCCTTCACACTAAGGCTTAGAAATGTTACGGGGCAGGCATTTCATACCTAAGATTTGACAAGGACATTTTATTATTTATAATTATACGGTAAATTATTCCAATTTTCCCCTGTGGGTCTACTTCCTCTCTCTTCTTCTTCTTTGCGTTCGTTCTTTACGACCAATTTTAATCACTCTTTGTGATATGTTTGATCTTTGCCAAGAACGGTATACGTTGCACATTGGTTTGGTAGGTCCCTAAACGCATAGACTTCTACACGTTTAGGACACATGCATCCGATTTCAGCCAAACCTCCTTAGTCGCTTCTTACGACATGCGTGGCAGGTAACAGTGGTTCTATTCTTTACACCCCAAATTTGGGCCCCGGTAACCACTCGGACGACTCCCCACATCTAAAAGTAACTATTGTTATTATTCTAATTTTGTTATATTTTGTTTGTAATGTATTCTTTAATCCTGTTTATGAGTGCCTGGAGAAATTAATTTTGGAAGGAATGGTGCCTGGAAGAAGAACAAGAGAAAGACATAGAAGACGATGGGTGCAATATGTCATTGACGATCTGAGAATGACTGCTGCTGACGTCGGTCAACTTGCACAGAATAGAAAGTTATTTTTCAGGAATGCTGTCATGGGAGCCAAATTCTGGAAGGGACAAGCAACTTGATGATGATGAATCCTTTTTTGCCTTTCTGCGTCAGGTCGAAAAAAGAGACACATTGAGCGAGCTTTCGTATGCGCTTTGTAAGGGTGGCATTTAGTGCTTAGAATATGCTATTGATCCATCGTTTACGTGGTCGTCCTCTGGGTCTGTTGCCATTTATCTGAGTTCTAGTTGCTCTTTGTCACTAGTAACATTTGTTACAAGAAGAGGAAGATGAAGATATGTTGGGCACACCTTGAGAAGAAATGATCAAAGAATATCAAAGCTGGCATTGAAGTGGGAGGCAAAGGGTTCAAGAAAGAGAGGTCGACCTAAGGAGACCCTGAAACGAACTTTGCTGAGAGAGGCAGGAAATATCGGTCTCAGTTCCATGGAGGAGATTAGCGAGTTGCCCAGGATAAAGCGGTATGGAAAAATTACTTGCAGGCCCTATGTAACGTATAACGGTACGAGAGGAATTATTATAATATTATACATCACAGTAAATAGGACTGAGTTAAGACAAGTAAAGCAATTTAAAAAGAATAGAACCACTGTTACCTGCCACGCATGTCGTAAGAGGCGACTAAGGAGGTTTGGCTGAAATCGGATGCATGTGTCCTAAACGTGTAGAAGTCTTATGCGTTTAGGGGCCTACCAAACCAATGTGCAACGTATACACGTTCTTGGCAAAGATCAAACATATCACAAAGAGTGATTAAAATTGGTCGTAAAGAACGAACGCAAAGAAGAAGAAATACATCAGAGTCCTGGTAATATCAAATGGCAGATGCAGATCAGAAATAAAGAACAGAATAGGGCAGATCAAAGCAGCGTCCCATAAAATGAGAAGCATTATATGCAACACGTCAATGTCAGTTGAGATCAGAATGAGAGTTATTCAGTGCTACATAGAACCAATACTGACATACGGATGCGAGTCATGGACAATAAACAAACAGATTGAAAAATCTCTGAGGGCCACAGAGATGTGGTTTTACAGAAGAATGATGAGAATGTGAAGGTGACGTAAAAGGTCAAGACACAAAAAAACTTATCAACAATATAAGAAAGAGGCAGTCATCATTTTTCGCGCATGTGATGAGGAGGGGAGGTTTAGAACACATCGTAACAACTGATAAAACATAGGGGAGAAGAGACAGAGGAAGACAGAGAGAGAAAAGTTTGGATAGCCTGACTTCATGGCACGGAAGAGCGTCAACATCTGAGATGAGACAGAGATTTGTGGAGATCCATGATCACCTACGCCAGCCGGCACGGACGCCGATGATGATGATATTATTCTCGCCATTTTCTGAACTCTTCAAACATTATCCATTAGTGTAAAAAAAATTATTTTGGTTGCTTCCCTTACTTTCTTCAGACACTATTAATGGCGACACTGCATTGCTGTTAGTAAATACACTATATTTCAACGGAACCTGGCAGACCAAGTTTGATCCGATATATACACAAGAAAAAAACTTTCACCGTCTCAATGGAGACACTTCTAAGGTAGATGTTAGTGTGTTATGTTTAGTACAGGTAGACGAGACTTTCATTAATGGGGTTACATCTCGGTAGATGTCAGTGAGGTAGGTGTAGTACAGGTAGACGAGACTTTCATTAATGAGGTCACATCTCGGGTAGATGTCAGTGAGGTAGGTGTAGTACAGGTAGACGAGACTTTCATTAATGAGGTCACATCTCGGGTAGATGTCAGTGAGGTAGGTGTAGTACAGGTAGACGAGACTTTCATTAATGGGGTCACTTCTCAGGTAGATGTCAGTGAGGTAGGTGTAGCACAGGTAGACGAGACTTTCATTAATGAGGTCACTTCTCAGGTAGATGTCAGTGAGGTAGGTGTAGCACAGGTAGACGAGACTTTCATTAATGGGGTCACTTCTCAGGTAGATGTCAGTGAGGTAGTTGTAGCACAGGTAGACGAGACTTTCATTAATGAGGTCACTTCTCAGGTAGATGTCAGTGAGGTAGGTGTAGCACAGGTAGACGAGACTTTCATTAATGGGGTCACTTCTCAGGTAGATGTCAGTGAGGTAGTTGTAGCACAGGTAGACGAGAGTTTTATTAATGAGGTTACTCCTCAGGTAGATGTCAGTGAGGTAGGTGTAGTACAGGTAGACGAGACTTTCATTAATGAGGTCACTTCTCAGGTAGATGTCAGTGAGGTAGGTGTAGTACAGGTAAACAAGACTTTCATTAATGGGGTCACTTCTCAGGTAGATGTCAGTAGAGTAGTTGTAGCACAGGTAGACGAGACTTTCATTAATGAGGTCACTTCTCAGGTAGATGTCAGTGAGGTAGGTGTAGCACAGGTAAAGAAGACTTTCATTAATGGGGTCACTTCTCAAGTGGATATTAGTAAGGTATGTGTAGTACAGGTAAACGAGACTTTCATTAATGAGGTCACTTCTCAGGTAGATGTCAATGAGGTAGGTGTAGTACAGGTAGACGAGACTTTCATTAATGAGGTCACTTCTCAGGTACTTCTCAGGTCAGTACAGGTAAACAACACGTTCGTTAAGTTTATTGAAACTACTGGTACTGTGATCTAATGGTGGACAGAATAAGTGAATCATTCTGTTCATTGAAGCTACTGGTACTGTTTAAAGGGTTTTAAAACCGAAGGATTGACTTCATTGCACCGGGTTTTACCCCATATGGCACGGTTCCTCTCCGCAGAAATGGCGCGCCACCTGCCGAGAGTATTGCACAAAGCACGAACTCCGTAGCTCCAGCAACAATCCTAGGAGACTGAAAAAAACTGCACTCGTGAACAGAATGGCGTGGTCCGGATTCAAACCCACGACTTCGACTCACAAGGTAAATGGCTTAACCACTTAGCCACAGAGTTCCCCCTAAGCTACTGGTACTGTGATCTGATGAATGACAGAAGTGACCCTCAATCCCGTCATTGCTCACAGCGTCATTCTCACTCTAATTGTCTTTCACTCCAAAATGGTCTGGGACAAAAATGAAGGTGAGTTTTTGCATTGTCGTTTTTTGTATCCACTGTATTCGTATATAACCAGTCTTGATCTTCTGTATCATTCTCATAGATTCCCACTTACAATCTCAGGCTGATAATAATAATAATAATAATAATAAAATTCCTCTCGTACCGTTATACGTTACATAGGGCCTGCAAGTAATTTCTCCATACCGCTCTATCCTGGGAAACTCGCTCAATCTCCTCTATGGAACTGAGACCGATATTTCCTGCCTCTCTCAGCAAAGTTCGTTTCAGGGTCTCTCTAGGCCGCCCTCTCTTTCTTGAACCCTTTGCATCCCACTTCAATACCTGCTTTGATATTCGTTGATCATTTCTCCTCAAGGTGTGCCCAACATATCTACATCTTCTCTTTCTTATAACAGTTGTCACTAGTGGTTGACCAGACATGTCTCTGATTTCATCACTTCTGAATTTGTTCCATTTTATAGTCATTATTTTTCGCAGACATCTATTTTCAAATGCATTCAACTTGCTTTCTATACCTTTAGTCATTTTCCAACTCTCGCTAGCAATGTTAGGATTGATACAACAACTCTCGCTGGCATATGTTAGGATTGATACAACAACTCCTGCTGGCATATGTTAGGATTGATACAACAACTCTCGCTGGCATATGTTAGGATTGATACAACATTTACCTACGAATGACGCCTGCGAAAATTTACAAAAAATACCAGAAACGAGAGTCACCAACATCAGCATAAGAAAGTTGGCACAAACCGTGCTTGAATTACATTGAGAAACAAAGAATGAAGTGGTTTGGCCACTTAAAAGAATGCATCCAAACTCCACAGTATACAAAGTCTTCTACAACAGAACATCAGGAAAGAAGACAAGAGGAAGACCACGAAAAAGCTGGTTAGATGACATAGCAGAATCCTGTCAAAGAGCAAAAATAACAATCACCCAAGCTACCAGAACAGCGCAAGACAAAGAACAGAAAACCACGACACTGTACAACTGCCCGGTAGCAGTGTAACGAAAATAAAAAGAACTAGCAGTTTCGGCTCGTGATTATTTTTGTTGGGGGGGAGTGTCGGATATAAATTTTCGGAAAATCATGGTTTCGGTTAGGATATATTATAATAAATACAAGTTACACCTTTATTTTTGGTGGGGCCCGGCCCCACTGGCCCTTAATGACGAGCCGCCACTGAGAACAATATTATTAGCTAACCTCTGAACTAACTATTACTTAATTCTTTTCTGTTACAATAATCAGGTCCAGATGATGGAATCAGAACCAATCTACGCTGGATTCAGAAAAGATGACGAGCGTAGTGTAGATACAATTCGTATATCTTTCTCAAATCCACGATTTGGCTTGTACATCGTGCTCCCGCGAGAAGTTAATGGGATTACAAAACTAGGTTAGATTTCATTATTAGTGGTCATGAATTATATTTATCTTCTTGATTAATTGATTGATTTGTTGATTAATTGATTGATTGGATTAGATTGTTTATGCAATTAATGATTTGTTGAGTAATTGATTATTGATTATTTGTTGTTTTGATTGATTTGGATTATTGATTGATTTAATTGATTGATTTGTTGATTAATTGATTTTTGAATTAAGTTGTTGATTAATTGATTGATTTGTTGATTAATTGATGATTGATTAGATTGATTTGTTGATTAATGGTGATTTATTGCTAATTAATTGATTTGTTGATTGATTGATTGATTTGTTGATTAATTGATTGATTTGTTGATTAATTGATTGATTGGTTGATTAATTGATTGTTTTGGTTGATTAATTGTTTTTGATTTTGTTGAATTAATTGTTTGTTATTGGAAAAGTTGATTTTATTGGCTAATTAATTGATTGTTGTTGATTAGTTTTTGATTTTTGGCTTTTTGTTTTGGATTAATTGATTGTGATTGTGTTGGATTAATTGATTGATTTGTTGATTGATTGATTTGTTGATTAATTGATTTATTTGTTAATTAATTGATTTATTTGTTAATTAATTGATTGATTTGTTGATTAATTGATTGATTTGTTGATTGATTGTTAGATTGACCACCATCAATACACTTTGTTGAATAACCACAAGTGCTCCGATCTCTTTTTTTTACACAGGATTCTCTCAACGGCAGTACACGACCTCCGTAGCATCGGCGAGGTCCCGATGTAATTTTGAAGATGATGAAAAAAATTTTTATGAATTTTATTTGTTAATCTTTCGAATGAATTTTGAATGGGCAGCGGCTTTCCAGTCTGTTCTTATTGATTTTGAACTGTCGAGGGTTATTTTACGTGTTCAATTTGAACACAGAACCTATGTTTTATCGTCTGTCTCCGATATGACTAGGAACTCGATCTCACCTACACTGAGATCAGGGATCTCTGGAAAAATAACTTGATGGCTCCACGAAGGAGCGAACCGAGTACCTTTGGCACGAGAGGCGAGCACGTAACCTTCTACGCCCAATATATCACAGTAGTTCATCGCCATCATGCTGCTGCTACTGCTATTGCTACTACGCTATCTGCTCTGCTGCTACTGCTACTCCTGCTACTACTACTGCTATACTACTACTACTACTGCTACTACTACTGCTATTGCTGCTACTGCTCTATTGCTATCTGCATCTACTCCTGCTGCTACTACACTGCTATGCTACTCGCTGCTCTACTACTGCTACCATCATCACTATTATATATACTACAAAACTACTACTACTTTATTATTACTACTACTACTACTACTACTGCTGCTACTACTGCCATCACTATCACTATTATCCTATGCACCACTACTACTTTACTATACTACTCTACTACACTGACTACTATTACACTACTACTCTGCTATACTATTTACTCTACAACTACTACTACTATTATTACTACTACTACTATCTACTACTACTAATGCGCTATGCGTATTCTAACTCACACCTTATAATAACATTCCTACACTTCTCAATGTGCCAAAGATGTTGCTACTCTCTTCACGATCTGTGAAACCAAGTGTCACTAGTACACTACACTATACCACTACTATCACCACTACTACTACCACCATGACTATTACCTATACCACCAACACTACTACTACTACCACTACTGCTACTACTACTACCACCACTACTACTGCCACCATCATCACTATTATATATACCACCAAAACTACTACTACTATTATTATTACTACTACTACCACTACTGCTCTACTACTACCACCACTATCACTATTATCTATACCACCAAAACTACTACTACTATTACTACTGCTACTACTACTACCACCACCACTACTACTGCCACCACTATCACTATTATCTATACCACCAAAACTACTACTACTACTATTACTACTACTATTACCACCACTACTACTACTGCCACCACTATCACTATCATCTATACCACCAAAACTACTACTATTACTAATACTCTACTATACCACCACTCTACTACTGCTGCCAACACTATCACTATTATCTCTCTCCCAAGTTCAAGATAGAAACATCAGAGTCCTTGAAATCTGTCTTAATAGAGATAGGTATGAAGATGGCGTTCCAAAATAATGCCAACTTTTCAAGGATAACTCCTAATAGTAAGGCTAGTTAGTTAGTTAGTTAATTAGTTAGTTAGCTAGCTAGTTAGTTCGTTAATTGGGTAGTTAATTAATTAGTTAGTTAGTTAGTAGTTAGTTAGTTAATTAGTTAATTAGTTAGTTAGTTAGTTAATTAGTAGTTAGTTAGTTAGCTAGCTAGTTAGTTAATTGGGTAGTTAGTTAATTAGTTAATTAGCTAGTTAGTTAGTTAATTAGTTAGTTGGTTAGTTAATTAGTTAATTAGTTAGTTAGTTAGATAGTTAGTTAGTTAGCTAATTAGTTAGTTAGTTAGTTAATTAGTTAGTTAGCTAGTTAGTAGTTAGTGTAGTTAGTTAGTTAGTTAGAGTTAGTTAATTAGTTAGTTAGCTAGTTAGTTAGTTAGTTAATTGGGTAGTTATTAAGTTAGTTATTTAGTTAGTTAGTTAGTCATTTTAGTTATTTAGTTAGTTATTTAGTTAGTTAGTTAGTTATTTAGTTAGTTATTTAGTTAGTTAGTTAGTAGTTAGTTAAGTTATTTTTAGTTAGTTATTTAGTTAGTTAGTTATTTAGTTAGTTAGTTAGTTAGTTAGTTAGTTAGTTAATTAATTATTAGTTAGTTATTAGTTGTAAGTTATTAGTTAGTTAGTTATTAGTTAGTTATAGTTAGTTAGTAGTTAGTTAGTTAGCTAGTTAGTTAGTTAGTTATAGCTTAGTTAGTTAGTTAATTTTAGTTAGTTAATTTAGTTGTAGTTAGTTAGTTAGAGTTAGTTAGTTTAGTTAGTTAGTTATTTAGTTAGTTAGTTAGTTAGTTAGTTATTAGTTAATTAGTTAGTTAGTTAGTTAATTAGTTAGTTAGTTAGTTAATATTCTAGTTAGTTGGTTATCAGATCATCCTCATTGTACAAGAAATTAGTCCCCAGGTGTTCCGATCTTGTCTTTAGTATGCCCATCAGGACCAGGTTACTGCCTGTTTTTGTACTCTTTTGCTTAATGAACCATCCTCTATTCTGTGTATAGTGTACACGTCGAGCAATTACAGGTTTTACTTGAGGTTTCTGCAGCCAGGACATCTTCTTTCTTCTTCTTCTTTTGTCGTCACACTGCTACTGGGTTGTTGCCCAGTGTCGTGGTTTTCTGTTTTTGTCTTGCGCTGTTCTGGTGGCTTGGGGATTGTTATTTTTACTCTTTGACAGGATTCTGCTATGCCATCTAAACATCTTTTGCGTGATCTTCCTCTTGCCTTCTTTCCCGATGTTTTGTTGTAGAAGACACTGTATACTGTGGAGTATGGATGCATTCTTATTAAGATGCCAAACCACTTCATTCTTTGTTTCTCAATATAATTCAAACTGTCTTTTCTTGTGTTGTTGGTAACTTTTCGCAGGCAACGCATTTCACATGTAGTTATTTTTGTGACTGCGCTTTGCTCATTGTCCATGTTTGGCTCTGGTAACACAAAGGTCGGGACATAAGGACGTAAAATCATATTATGGGACAAATGGCATCAAATTTAAAATTGCAAGCATGTCACTCATCATCATCATCAAGGTGCGTATCCTTTATAGGACGTTGCTTTCTTTCCAGCACATCTGAAATTCACTCTGTCTCTAGGCAGTTCACCCACTTCGTCGATGGTCATATTCATGGTTTCTTTAATATCTTGTAGCCATCTTCTTCTTGGTCTGCCTCTGCGTCCTGGGACCCTGCCCTCTAGTATTGTTCTTTCCAGGCCATCGTGACGCTTGATGTGACCAAAGTATGTAATTTTTCTGTATAGTATGTTGTTTTCAGCCAATTCTCTTTAACATTTAGCTCCTTCAGGACATCAGTGTTCTTTATTTTTTCTGTTCATGGTATTCGAAGGATCTTTCTGTAGCATTTAGTTTCGAAGGACTGGATTTTCGTTTAATTTTTGTGTAATAGTCCATGATTCACAACCATAAGTAGCCACTGGGAAAATGCATGCTCTCAATATTTTTAATTTTAGTATTTTGCTGGTGCTTTGCCACATGTTCTTCATTGTGTTTAACTTCTTGAATGCTATTGCCAGTCTTCTTGAGATCTCTTTGGAGCAGTCACCGTTATTGTTAATTATTGAGCCCAGATATTCGTAGCTCTCTACACATTGGAGCATGTCACTATGTACGCTAAAAGAGCATTGTACAACACAATCTTTCTCCCCACATTATGCTACCAGTGGCAAACATGGACGCTGACATAAAACGATAGAAGAAAACTAGTCACTACAGCGATGAAGAAAAGCCGTGGTAGCGTAGTTGTTAATGAACTCGCTTCGCAATGCTGGTGGTCTGGGTTCAGCTCCCGCAATGCGCGTGGAATTTTCCCGACCGCGACGGCTCTCAGGTCGACCCAGCCTCAACTGGGTACCAGACATGCTCTGGGAAAGTAAAGGCGGCCGGCGTGATGCTGACCACATCACCCATCGTGTGCCGACGGTCAATAAAAAATACAGGTCTAACACTGTATTGACCTATATACCACGAGGTATGAAAGGGTTCCTTTACTTACTTTTTACTTACAGCGATGAAGTGTCTACACATAATGCTGGGAGTAACAAGAAGAGACCGGTTTAGAAAAGAAGACATCAAGAAAAAAATGGGACAACATCATTAAGAAAAAACTAATTAAATGGTTTAGCACCATAGGCAGATTACCACCAGACAGTGTGCCACACAGAGTAATGTTATTACGATACAATAGATACAAAGCAAAAGGCCATTCACTCAAACATGGATCTCAGAGATAGCAGGTTCGTCGAAAAGCACTGTTTATGAAGCACACACAAAAGTTCTGAATCACTGCAGGCGTCAACAATTTGCAGAATTACACTTGTCTTTGTTCCGGGGCACATGGGTGTCGTTGGCAATGAGAGAGCAGACAGACTAGCTGGCTCTGCCGCTATATCAGAGGGCCAGCCAATGGACAGAGCTGACATCGTGAACGCCCTCATAGAGCGTGGCCGTAGAAAAGACCTTCATCTAAACCAATCCACGTCAACTACTAGATTGCGAGAACTGGGTTTGAAGATTGGTGTGGCAAGAAAAGAACAGTACAACAGGTATACGAATCGGCTCATCAATCAAAATAGAACTGGTACGGTCAGTCGCTGGACGCTGTTGGAGATATTGCGAAGGAGATCGGAGCACCTATGGACATGTCCGGAGTGCAATGAAGATATTCCAAACTGAAACTGATACTGAAACACAAAAGTTCATTCTAGAAATCTCTTGTTATCCTGACGTTGTGAGGTAAAACAGAACTGGAGAAAAGAAAATAGAAAGAAAGACGATTAATGAATCAACATCGAACCGGCATGTTGAGCCGCTGGACGTTTGTTGGATTTGTTGAGACTAAGATCAGAGCATCTATGGACATGTCTGGAATGCAATAATGATAGTCCTCATATAACTGAACTGGCATGTTGAGCAGCTGGACTCTGCTGGATTTGTTGAGACTAAGATCAGAGCATCTATGGACATGTCCGGAGCAGCGCCGGATTAGCCTAGTAGCAGAAGTAGCAAATGCTACGGGCCCCGCGCTTCTGGGGCCCCGCGCCTATGTGAAAGAGATGAAAAGGAAAAAATAACCACAATGCTATATAAAAACACGCAAGCTGTCTGAATTTTTAGGGTCGTGTGTGATGGTGCTGAATCCAAAGAAATGAAGCAGAAAATACAAAAGTAACATATCACTGTCTAGTAGATGAAGGCAGATGAACTCCAAATATTGTCAGCTCTTATCAAGAGAATTTGAAAGAAAGCCTAGGCGACGAACTTGTGCAGTTCGTTGAAGTGCAATTTTATAAACTTATAATGGAAAATTCATTAGAGTCGTGTTTCCCAAATGTAGAAATAGTTTTACGAATTTACTTGTCTTTAATGATTACCACCTGCAACGGAGAACGTTCTTTTTCAACATTAAAGCGTATAAAAAGTGAGGTATGATGGACTATTCGTCTAAATAACCTCACCTTAATGAACATTGAATGTAATTTACTTAGAAAAATTGATTTGTCTAGTATTATCTCTAAATTTGCTCACTTTAAATCGAAACAAGTTTGTTTGTAAAAGTTGTGTTTTATTATTTATTATCATACAAAACCTAGGGCCCCGCGCTAAATTTGCTACGGGCCCCGCGCTGACCTAATCCGGCACTGGTCCGGAGTACAATAATGATAGTACTCATATAACTGAACTGGTATGTTGAGCAGCTGGACTCTGCTGGAGTTGTTAAGACAAGATTGGAACACCTATGGATATGTCCAGAGTAATAGCCGTCCATCACAAGCGATGATGACAACAGTCTCAGACGTGTGCTGTTGCAGCTCTTTCGTGTGTGCGGAGATGACTGTATAGTCCTATCCTAGAACACAATCCCCTACCACAGGTGGGGCATACATGATACATGTCCGGAGTACAATGAGGATAATAATAATACTAATAATTCCTCTCGTACCGTTATACGTTACATAGGGCCTGCAAGTAATTTCTCCATACCGCTCTATCCTGGGCAACTCGCTCAATCTCCTCCATGGAACTGAGACCGATATTTCCTGCCTCTCTCAGCAAAGTTCGTTTCAGGGTCTCCTTAGGTCGACCTCTCTTCTTGAACCCTTTGCATCCCACTTCAATGCCTGCTTTGATATTCATTGATCATTTCTCCTCAAGGTATGCCCAACATATCTCCATCTTCTCTCTGCTATAACAGTTGTCACTAGTGGTTGACCAGACATGTTTCTGATTTCATCACTTCTCCTGAATTCGTTCCATTTTATAATCATTATTTTTCGCAGACATCTATTTTCAAATGCATTCAACTTGCTTTCTATATCTTTAGTCATTTTCCAACTCTTGCTGGCATATGTTAGGATTGATACAACATTTGAATTAAAAATTCGTAATTTAGTTTTAATACTATATAACTTGCAGTTCCATATTTTATTTAGACTTTTAAAAGCTGATGTTGCTTTGCCAATTCGTATCATAATTTCTTTTTAACATTTCCTGTGCAATCAAAATTGCTACCTAAATAGGTGAACTGCTCTGTTATTTTTATCATTTTAGATTCCAGTGTGATATCTGCATTACTTGCCATAGATGTCTTCATTATATTTGTTTTTTTCATAGCTTATCTGCAGTCAACTTTTGATGCTATAGATGACAAGTTGTCTGTTTTACTTTGCATATCTTGGTTGTTTCTACTCAACAAGGCAATATCATCAACAATGAGGATAGTCCTGATATATTTGATGATGTAGTTTGTTGTTGTATATTGTAAAACTACCCTTACCACTTGTTTCATTATTTTGTTAATAGTTTTGCTGCGGTATCACCGGTCTATTTGATGTAGTGCGCAAGAGGTTGCCTTGTGCTCTGAAGTTCTTGGTGGCTCTATTACGTGTCTATTTGGTGAAGTGCACAAGAGACTGTCTTGTGACCTGAAGTTCTTGGGTTATATTACCGGTCTATTTGGTGAAGTGCACAAGAGACTGCCTTGTGACCTGAAGTTCTTGGTGGTTCTATTACCGGTCTATTTGGTGAAGTGCACAAGAGGTTGCCTTGTGACCTGAAGTTCTTGGGTTATATTACCGGTATATTTGGTGAAGTGCACAAGAGACTGCCTTGTGACCTGAAGTTCTTGAGTTATATTACCGGTCTATTTGGTGACCCAACCCAGTGATAACACCAGTTTTTGAAACAGAAATACAAATGCCATCATTAAATGCACCCATTGACGACTTCTCAATGGAAGAAATTAAACAAGCCATCAGGAAACTGAAAAACAATAAAGCCAGCGGTAGCGACGATATTTCAGGAGAGATGCTAAAGCAACTGACGAGGAATCAATGGGATTCCTACGTACCTTAATGAACGATGTTTGGCAGAATGAGACCCTTCCAAAAGATTGGAAAGACGGAGTGATATTCAAGCTCCCAAAAAAGGCGATTTGTCAAATTGCAACAACTGGCGCGGAATAACTCTGCTATCAACACCTGGCAAGCTATTCTGCAGTATTTTGATGGAGAGGCTGAAAAAGCCGTCGACGCAAGGCTAAGAGAAGAACAAGCTGGCTTTCGTCCACATCGTTCTTGTACCGATCATATCTTCACGCTGAGATCCATTATAGAAGAATCAATTGAATTCCAGTCACCACTAGTGATAAATTTTATAGACTTTCAGAAAGCGTTTGATAGTCTTCATCGTTCTACTCTCTGGGAGATTCTTAAGACCTATGGCTTCCAGGAAAAGTACATCAATATTATAAAGCCTTCTATTCTGAAGCATCCTGCTGTGTAAGAACAGATGCAGGAAACTCAGACTGGTTCACAGTCAATTCAGGTGTGAAGCAGGGCTGCGTTATGTCACCTATGCTTTTGGGATAGCTATAGACTGGATCATGCGCAAATGCACCAAGATGATCAACTAGGCATCAAATGGCTTAATAACAGCAGACTATTTGATCTTGACTTTGCCGATGACGTGGCCATATTGAATTCAACTACACAAGCAACCCACAAACTAACGAGCAATCTTTGCACACTTGCAGAACAGGTTGGTCTCCAGATCAATTCTGCCAAGACCAAAATTATGGACCTCACAAACTCGACAGACAACATCGTAATAAATGGCCAAACACTGGAGAAAGTTGAACATTTTACATATTTGGGTAGTAAAGTGTCAAACAACGGAGACACGATGAAAGAAATAAACTCTCGTATTGCTATAGCAGCTAGTGCCTTCACTAAATTAACGAATATCTGGCAATCTCAAGACTTTAGTATATGCACAAAGTTAAATTATTTAGGTCATGTGTGATTCCTGTACTGACCTACGGTTGTGAAAGTTGGAAATCAACAAAGAAAATTGATAAGAAACTGGACAGCTTTGAGAATAAATGTCTACGAAAATTATTAAAAGTAAAATGGAGTGATTTCGTTTCTAACAACACAGTGAGAGATAGAACACACCAACAACCCGTATCAAATATTATAAGGAAACGAAGGTGGAAATATTTAGGTCATGTTCTTAGATCAGACGAAAAGAGACTAAATCGACAAGTCCTTATGTGGTCACCAGTTGGGAAAAGAAAACGTGGAAGACCAAAGACCACTCTTCGAAGAACCATCCAACAAGAAAGTAAACTATTGGGATGTAAAACCATACAAGATCTGCAACTGCTAGCAAAGAACCGTATCACATGGAGATCTAAAACCTCTGCCCTATGTGCCGCCTTTGGCACGAAAGGAACAAACTAACTAACTATTTGGTGAAGTGCGCAAGAGGTTGCCTTGTGCTCTCAAATTCTTGGGTTCAGATTTAGACCGTATCGTTCGATTTTCCCCCAGGAAATTCGTATTACTGTTCTTGTAGCTACGGAGTTTGTGCTTTATGCAATACTATCTGCAGGTGTAGTATAATACTTAAGTAGCTACGGAGTACTACAGGGTGTTCAAGATAATTGCAGCCCCATTGACAATTCGAAATTTGCCAGGTACGCATTGCATCTCGTCTATTTACTATTTAAACCGGTTCTGACTAGCTTGTCCTACGTCACATTTGTTCATCGCCCCCTTCCCGCACTACAATTACACACTGTCACACAACCTTGACCTATACTACGTCATAACTGAACCTTCCCATTTCCATACATATATGCCAGATTAGCTCCATTCACGGGCTGCTTTTAAGTTGAACACCCTGTACATTGCTTAAAGATCAACTACAGCCACAATATATTGGCTCAAACATTGTTTAAAGATCATCTAAAACCAGTCTACACTGACTAATTACCTAGACATTTTGTTATATAATTGCTTAAAGATCATCTAAAACCAGTCTACACTGACTAATTACCTAGACATTTTGTTATATAATTGTTTAAAGATCATCTAAAACCAGTCTACACTGACTAATTACCTAGACATTTTGTTATATAATTGTTTAAAGATCATCTAAAACCAGTCTACACTGACTAATTACCTAGACATTTTGTTATATAATTGCTTAAAGATCATCTAAAACCAGTCTACACTGACTAATTACCTAGACATTTTGTTATATAATTGTTTAAAGATCATCTAAAACCAGTCTACACTGACTAATTACCTAGACATTTTGTTATATAATTGCTTAAAGATCATCTACAACCAGTCTACACTAACTAATTACCTAGACATTTTGTTGTATAATTGTTTAAAGATCATCTAAAACCAGTCTACACTAACTAATTACCTAGACATTTTGTTATATAATTGCTTAAAGATCATTTAAAACCAGTCTACACTAACTAATTACCTAGACATTTTGTTATATAATTGTTTAAAGATCATCTAAAACCAGTCTACACTAACTAATTACCTAGACATTTTGTTATATAATTGTTTAAAGATCATCTAAAACCAGTCTACACTGACTAATTACCTAGACATTTTGTTATACAGGGTGTTCAAGATAATTGCAACCCATGAATGGAGCTAATCTGACATATATGTATGGAAATGGGAAGGTTCAGTTATGACGTAGTATAGGTCAAGGTTGTGTGACGGTGTGTAATTGTAGTGCGGGAAGGGGCGATGAACAAATGTGACGTAGGACGAGCTAGTCAGAACCGGTTTAAATAGTAAATAAACACAACTCAATTTGTTCCTGGCAAATTTCGAATTGTCATTGGGGCTGCAATTATTTTGAACACCCTGTATAATTGCTTAAAGATCATCTACAACCAGTCTACACTAACTAATTCCCTAGACATTTTGTGATATAAATGCTTTTGAAAGTAAAACAAAAAAATAACAGATTGAAAGATCAAATTTGTTGTAAAACTCTTCACTATTAAATAACATGCAAATTATATGATAGTTGTCAATACTTCACAGCAATCTTCATCAACGATGTTATACACAAAGCAGTGATTGATGTCCAAGAGGCTGGCGTTGTGGCATCTGCAGCAACATTGGTCAGCACGGTGAACAGGATGTTATCCCTTCCTTCTAGAATACATATAGTGGTGGACCATCCTTTCCTGTTTTTCCTTCGAGACAATAAAAATAAGCAGATTCTGTTTCAGGGAAAATTTGTTGGATAACCTGTAGGACCGAGAAATGACAGGCAAGACATGGGTACATACAGTGGCGGCTCGTCATTAAGGGCCAGTGGGGCCAGGCCCTACCAAAAATAATGTATAATGTGCAATTATTATTTTTAAAATTAAAATATAACACCCCAAAACCATGATTTTTCCGAACATTTTTTCTGGCCCTACTAACAAAAATGATCACGAGCCGCCACTGGGTACATATAAGACGTTTGGTAGAATTAAACAGCATTACAGAAAACAAAAAATATAATTGGTAGAATTATTCCGTAAAAAAGCGCAGAATTTAACTATTAGAAGCAGTGGCGGCTCGTCATTAAGGGCCAGTGGGGCCGAGCCCCACCAAAAATAATGTGTAACGTGTATAAATTAAATTATAACCTAACCCAATACCATGATTTTCCACACAAAAATATGTCTGGCCCCACCAACAAAACTTAGCACGAGTCGCCACTGATTAGAAGTATGTAGTAAAAAACATATCAAATTGTTTCGGGCACGCATCAAGGTTACCACCAAGCAGTCTCCCACAAGGAGCAATAGCACTTAGATACAACTGCAAGAGACATAGAGAACAACAACGTAAACGATGGATAACAGTATAACCGAGGAACTAAATTCCACCTTGTATACAATGCGTATAAGGAGGCTCGCTTCATGTGTCTCTTTTTTTCGACCTGACGGCAAAAGGCAAATTAGAATTAGAGAATAATAGTAACAAAACATCAAACTCTATTGATTATAATTATGTAGTAGAAAGAATAGAGAATTTATTGCTTAGAGAATTATGTAGTAGAGAGAATAGAGAATTTATTGCTTAGAGAATTATGTAGTAGAGAGAATAGAGAATTTATTGCTTAGACAATTATGCAGTAGAGAGAATAGAGAATTTATTGCTTAGAGAATTATGTAGTAGAGAGAATAGAGAATTTATTGCTTAGAGAATTATGCAGTAGAGAGAATAGAGAATTTATTGCTTAGAGAATTATGCAGTAGAGAGAATAGCGAATTTAATGGATAGAATTATGCAGTAGAGAGAATAAAGAATTTATTGCTTAGAGAATTATGTAGTAGTGAGAATAGAGAATTTAATGGATAGAATTATGCAGTAGAGAGAATAGAGAATTTAGTACTTAGAGAATTATGTAGTAGAAAGAAAAGAGAATTTATTGCTTAGAGAATTATGCAGTAGAGAGAATAGATAATTTATTGCTTAGAGAATTATGCAGTAGAGAGAATAGATAATTTATTGTTTAGAGAATTATGTAGTAGAGAGAATAGAGAATTTAATAGATAGAATTATGCAGTAGAGAGAATAGAGAATTTAATGGATAGAATTATGTAGTAGAGAGAATAGAGAATTTAATAGATAGAATTATGTAGTAGAGAGAATAGAGAATTTAATGGATAGAATTATGCAGTAGAGAGAATAGAGAATTTAATGGATATAATTATGTAGTAGAGAGAATAGAGAATTTATTGCTTAGAGAATTATGCAATAGAGAGAATAGAGAATTTATTGCTTAGGGAATTATGTAGTAGTGAGAATAGAGAATTTATTCCTTAGAGAATTATGCAATAGAGAGAATAGAGAATTTATTGCTTAGAGAAATGCAGTAGGGAGAATAGAGAATTTATTGCTTAGAGAATTATGTAGTAGAGAGAATAGAGAACTTATTGCTTAGAGAATTATGTAGTAGAGAGAATAGCGAATTTAATGGATATAATTATGTAGTAGAGAGAATAGAGAATTTATTGCTTAGAGAATTATGTAGTAGAGAGAATAGAGAATTTATTGCTTAGAGAATTATGCAGTAGAGAGAATAGAGAATTTATTGCTTAGAGAATTATGCAGTAGAGAGAATAGAGAATTTATTGCTTAGAGAATTATGTAGTAGAGAGAATAGAGAATTTATTGCTTAGAGAATTATGTAGTAGAGAGAATAGAGAATTTATTGCTTAGAGAATTATGTAGTAGAGAGAATAGAGAATTTATTGCTTAGAGAATTATGCAGTAGAGAGAATAGAGAATTTATTGCTTAGAGAATTATGTAGTAGTGAGAATAAAGAATTTATTCCTTAGAGAATTATGCAGTAGAGAGAATAGAGAATTTATTGCTTAGAGAATTATGTAGTAGAGAGAATAGCGAATTTAATGGATAGAATTATGTAGTAGAGATAATAGAGAATTTAATAGATAGAATTATGTAGTAGAGAGAATAGAGAATTTAATGGATAGAATTAATTATGCAGTGTAAAGATAAAAAAAAAAAGTAAAGGAACCCTTTCATACCTTGTGGTATATAGTACAATACAGTGTTAGGTCTGTATTTTCATTGACCGTCGGCACACGATGGGTGATGTGGTCAGCATCACGCCGGCCGCCTTTACTTTCCCAGAGCATGTCTGGTACCCACTTGAGGCTGGGTCGACCTGAGAGCCGTCGCGGTCGTGAAAATTTCGCGCACACTGCGGGAGTTGAACCCAGACCACCAGCCTTGAGAAGCGAGTTCACTAACAACTACGCTACCGCGGCTCTCAGTGTAAAGATAAATTCACTTAAAAATCTGATTTTTTGTAGTTCTGTCTTTATGCCTGTCTGTCTACCCAGTTATCCTGTATGCTTGATAATATGTAGTTCTGTCTCTCTGCCTGTCTACCCAGTATATGCCTGCTAATATGTCACAATATCATTAATAAATAAATAATTGTTATTTAATCCTCAGAATTCATTGAGTTGACCTGGATCACCTCACGTTAACTTTGTCGAGTACTGACAAAAATACAATATTTTCATAAACACACGTCTCTTATTGTAATGTGTGTGTGTGTGTGTGTCTGTAGATTCTGTTATTGTAATGTGTGTGTGTGTGTGTGTCTGTAGATTCTGTTATTGTAATGTGTGTGTGTGTGTGTATTCTGTTATTGTAATATATGTGTGTGTGTATTCTGTTATTGTAATATATGTGTGTGTGTATTCTGTTATTATAATATATGTGTGTGTGTGTGTGTGTGTGTAGATTCTGTTATTGTAATATATGTATGTGTGTGTGTATTCTGTTATTGTAATATATGTGTGTGTGTGTGTGTGTAGATTCTGTTATTGTAATATATGTGTGTGTGTGTGTGTGTGTGTAGATTCTGTTATTGTAATATATGTATGTGTGTGTGTATTCTGTTATTGTAATATATGTGTGTGTGTGTGTGTTCTGTTATTGTAATATATGTGTGTGTGTGTGTGTGTAGATTCTGTTATTGTAATATATGTGTGTGTGTGTGTGTGTGTAGATTCTGTTATTGTAATATATGTATGTGTGTGTGTATTCTGTTATTGTAATATATGTATGTGTGTGTGTATTCTGTTATTGTAATATATGTGTGTGTGTGTGTGTGTAGATTCTGTTATTGTAATATATGTGTGTGTGTGTGTGTGTGTAGATTCTGTTATTGTAATATATGTATGTGTGTGTGTATTCTGTTATTGTAATATATGTGTATGTGTGTGTATTCTGTTATTGTAATATATGTGTGTGTGTGTGTGTGTAGATTCTGTTATTGTAATATATGTGTATGTGTGTGTAGATTCTGTTTTTGCAATATATGTGTGTGTGCAGTGGCGGCTTGTGCTAAGTTTTACTGGTGGGGCCAGACACCCTTTTGTGTGGAAAATCATGGTATTGGATTAGGTTATATTTTAATTTATACACGTTACACATTATTTTTGGTGGGGCTTGGCTCCACTGGCCCTTAATGACGAGCCGCCACTGTGTGTGTGTGTGTGTAGATTCTGTTATTGTAATATATGTAAAAGTTATGTTATGCGATCGACATCAAGACACATTGGACACTCCCATGCATGCTCCGTCCTCCACTGCAACAGTCATCCAAAAGTTCACTTGCTCACCGTACCGATGAGAAATTGATTTGTATATCTTCTCTCTCTACCACGAAGACGACACCGTCTGGCATGTCCAAACCTAACTCCTAATTCTCGCACTTGTTCCAGTGTCTGAGACTCGCACTTGTTCCAGTGTCTGAGACTCGCCCATGTCACATAAATGAGCGCACACATCATTGATGAAATCGACTTTGTACATACTTGAGTAGAATAGCTTTATGTCTGTTGCAGCTTCTAAAAACAAAACAGGTAGTACTAGACACTAGGGTGCTTGTTCTGAACCATGATTACTAGAACATTAAGCAAGTGAGAATTTAGTTATATTATTGTATGCAGCTTTCATAGCAAACATCTCAAGTGTAAAATTAATTGTAACGGTCAGGTTATGCATCCATTTTTGTAAGTGTATATTTCCATAACATTATTGCTACTAATTATGCTTAAAGTGATTATTACTTTAAAAGTTAAATATATAAAGCTTAAATAAATATAAATTCTACGCATAGATTCTCAAATTTGGCTCACGCCCACTTCAGACATACACTTTGTAACTGTATAACATTTCAACCCCACATAATATAAATGCTCTATTACTGATATAGAAATTTAATTCGTCATACATGGTCAATTTTCAAATGATTATTACATGAAGAAAATGATATTAAAATGTCGTTTGGCTGATGATAAAATACATATAATTTTAAATTTTCAGAAAGAACCTGCCGATATTGCGACCCATTAACGCGTTAAGTAAGTGAGACATGATAGAAAAAAACCCAAAACATTTACAAATACGTCAAGAAGTATAACCTATACTTATACCACTAAACCATTATTACGAAATATTTTCAAAAAGTGTGACGAACAACATACGAAGAAGTCCTTCTAAATTATTTCTTCAAACTATCGAACAGAGCTTGAACTGGACCTTCACTGTATCATCATGTGTGATATCAGATGTGTTTGTAAACTGTTGCATATAAAAAAAATATACAAAGACAACAGTTGTGGCGGTAACAAACCTACTGTACACACAGCCACAAAATCCCATCAGCAGACTAAACAGAAAACAGCAAAAAACAATATTTCGACTCAGAACAGGACACTGACGCCTCAACCACAAAAATAAAGCTGCTTAATACTACGAAAAGCTGTCAACGTTACAAGGCGAGATACGAGTGAGAAACGAGAATATCAGAATCATCGTTGGTACTATACCATGCATACAGTACATCGAGAAGCAAAGATTCAAGTGGTTCGGCCATCTAATGAGAATGGAACCACATTTACTACCATCACGTGCGTATAATAATCGACACTCAGGGCGCAGAGCACGAGGCAGGCCAAGAACACGATGGATAGATAACATCTCAGAGTCCTGCGAAAGCATGGACTGACAACGTCAAGCGCAACACACCTGGCACAAGATAGGAAACTAACTCCCCCCACGACATTTCACGGCAAATGTGGTTAAGATAAGATAAGATAAGATAATACTGCATAATGTGCAGGTCAGACTGAAACACAGATCATATCCTGCAGTTCTGTCCAAAAAACAAAACTTGGATTCACAAATAAATCATACAAAACAAACTAAGAGAAACTTATTTAACAAATAAACACTCACTTGTTTCTGCAACATATACATATATATTATATGATTGCATATTTATATATTAGTAATATGAGAACGCAGAAGAAGAAGATATATTAGTAATATATAATGTATGTATCAAGTTTATAAATTAGATAACTCATTTATATATTGTTAGTATATATAGACAGGAGCACACAACAGAGTGGTTAGAAGTAGAACATCGATATTACAGTCTTGAGGACTCGAGTTCAAACATCGGTAACGTAATAATCTATTTTTTTTCAAGTATAAACTACTTTTTAAAACACAAGGTATCAAGTTCTTGGCGACATTTTGGCAAGCAATCGTTAGTTTTCATTCAAAGTGCTTTTATGTTGGTGACTCTGTCTTTTCTGGTGTTGTTGGTAACTTTTCGCAGGCACCGCATTTCACATGTAATTATTTTTTGCACTGCGCTTTGCTCATTGTCCATGTTTGGTTCTGGTAACACAAAGTAGTTAGGAAAATGTTTAACTAAATTGATAAATATTGAAAACTGGTCTGTCTATGCTCTTGTAAATCTGATTGTCGCTTCCACGCCCTTTGCTCGCAGTTTCTGGGGGAGAAAGAAAACATTTGTTTACATTTTGTTACCATAGAGACCATCTATTTTTAGCGTGATGTTAATACAGAAGAAAAGGGGATCGAGAGAGAGAGAGAGAGAGAGAGAGAGAGATACATAAGAAATTAGAATAGATTAAGTCTTCTTATCTTATCTTAACCCCATTTGTCGTGAAGCGTCGAGGGAGAGTTAGTTTTCTATCTTGTGCCAGGTGTGTTGCGCTTGACGCTGTCAGTCCATGCTTTCGCAGGGACTCTGAGATGTTATCTATCCATCGTGTTCTTGGCCTGCCTCGTGCTTTGCGCCCTGAGTGTCGATTATTATAGGCAAGTGATGGTAGTAAATGTGGTTCCATTCTCATTAGATGGCCGAACCACTTGATTCTTTGCTTCTCGATGTACTGTATGCATGGTATAGTACCAAAGATGCTTCTGATATTCTCGTTTCTCACTCTATCTCGCCTTGTAACGTTGACAGCTTTTCGTAGACATCTCATTTCACATGTTGTAATCTTTCTTTCTTGTGTCTTAGTCAGGGCCATGTTTGGCACTGATAGCAGAGAGTTGGAATAAATATGCAGTTTATCAGTTGTCGTTTGACTGCCATGTTAAAGCTTGGATGTTTTAATAGTGACAGTTGGTATGTCACTGCATTTGTCTCCTGGCATCTAGTCCATCTTAATCATAGATTAAGTGACATCTCCATATGTCTGTTTGTTTGGCTGTAAATAATTTCCAACAGTTTCTGTCTCTTGACTAGATCCGATCAGATCATGTACCATCTCCACATCGAACTTTGAATATAATAGGTTGGTGTGGTGCTGTAACAACACAGGAGGAACTCGCATGAACGAGGGTTATCGAGCTGTTGAGGCGCAGGGAAGGCGAGCTACGAGAAGCGACAGAACACAAAGCCTCCCTATGTCCAACCTTGATAATGTATGTCCTACCTGTGGTAGGGGATTGTCATCATCATCAAATAGTTTGTCCTGAGCAGAACATTGCCACCCCATCCAACAGTCCTTCGGAATTTCTCTCTCTCATATACCAGATGTCCGCCTCTACAGCCGTCATGTTCAAACCATCAGTTGTTACATCCTGAATCCATCTTCTACGTGGTTTTCCTCTTCTTTGCTGGTATGCCTCCTTTCATGATGGTCTTCTCCAGCTCTTCATATATTTTTATATGTCCAAAAATACCTCAATTTTCTCTTTCTTATTTGTAGCATAAGCCAGTTTTCTTTGATTTTGAGTTCTTTCTGGATAGATCTATTTGTTCTCTTCTCTGTCCATGATATACGAAGGATTCTTCTGTAACACTTATATTCAAAAGTACATATATGTTTTTCCACTGCCGTATTAATTGTCCATGCTTCACACCCATACTTGCCACTGGGAATATGCATGCTCTTAGTATTCTGATCTTTGTTTTCTTATCAGTTCCGTTCCATACTGTTTTGAGTTGTTTAATTTTTGTAAAGCCATGTTTGTTCTTCTTTTAATTTCCTTCATCCCATTTCCATCTGTTGTTAGTAGTGAACCAAGATATTCAAAACTGTTCACATTTCCATCTGTTGTTAGCAGTGAACCAAGATATTCAAGACTGTTCACATTTCCATCTATTGTTAGCAGTGAACCAAGATATTCAAAACTGTTCACATTTCCATCTGTTGTTAGCAGTGAACCAAGATATTCAAAACTGTTCACATTTTCATCTGTTGTTAGCAGTAAACCAAGATATTCAAAACTGTTCACATTTCCATCTGTTGTTAGCAGTGAACCAAGATATTCAAGACTGTTCAAATTTCCATCTGTTGTTAGCAATAATGAATATGGGAAGAAAACATAATAATCTAGACATCCATGTCAATGGCACTAAAATAAACCAAGTGAAAGAATTCAAATACTTAGGAAGCATATTCACAAAAGACGGAAAACTGGATAGAGAGATAGAGGCTAGAGTACAAAAAGCAAATGCTGTAACCTACCAGCTAGCCCCATTGTTAAGGCATCCAAAAATTTCACAGGCAGCTAAGCAACAGATGATCAACAGCATTTTTATACCTACTTTGTGTTACCAGAGCCAAACATGGACATTGAGCAAAGCGCAGTCACAAAAATAACTACATGTGAAATGCGTTGCCTGCGAAAAGTTACCAACAACACAAGAAAAGACAGAATCACCAACATCAGCATAAGAAAGAAAGTTGGCACAAAACCGTGCTTGAATTACATAGATAAACAAAGAATGAAGTGGTTTGGCCACTTAATAAGAATGCATCCAAACTCCACAGTATACAGAGTCTTCTACAACAGAACATAGGTAAAGAAGGCAAGAGGAAGACCACGGAAAAGATGGTTAGATGGCATAGCAGAATCCTGTGAAAGAGCAAAGATAACAATCACACAAGCCACCAGAACAGCGCAAGACAAAAACAGAAAACCACGACACTGGGCAACAACCCGGTAGCAGTGTGACGACACTGGGCAACAACCTGGTAGCAGTGTCACGACAAAAGAAGAAGAAGAAGAAGTTAGCAGTGAACCAAGATATTCAAAACTGTTCACATTTTCTAGGGGATTGTGCTCCGATATTGGACTCTAGTCCCCACCACAGAAACTAGAGAAGTGAAACAGCACATGTCTGAGGTTATTGTCATCATCATTTGTGATAGACTGCTATTATAATAGATGTCCAACGTTATCTCCCTCTTGTACAGATCAGATCAAGTGCCGTCTCCACATCGATTGTTGACTGTAACAGATTGCCAACATTTTCTGTCTCTATCAGATCAAGTGTCATCTCCACAAAGAATATTTAATACAAAATATCTCCAACATGTTTTGTCATTTGCCTTGATCAGAGTTTCTTGATCAGAGTTTCTTGATCAGAGTTCCTTGATCATAGTTCCTTGATCATAGTTCCTTGATCATAGTTCCTTGATCATAGTTCCTTGATCAGAGTTCCTTGATCATAGTTCCTTGATCAGAGTTCCTTGATCATAGTTCCTTGATCAGAGTTCCTTGATCTGAGTTCCTTGATCAGAGTTCCTTGATCAGAGTTCCTTGATCATAGTTCCTTGATCATAGTTCCTTGATCAGAGTTCCTTGATCATAGTTCCTTGATCATAGTTCCTTGATCATAATTCCTTGATCATAGTTCCTTGATCATAGTTCCTTGATCATAGTTCCTTGATCAGAGTTCCTTGATCATAGTTCCTTGATCAGTTCCTTGATCAGAGTTCCTTGATCATGGTTCCTTGAT
Organism: Arion vulgaris; assembly: GCA_020796225.1. Classification (NCBI taxonomy): domain Eukaryota; kingdom Metazoa; phylum Mollusca; class Gastropoda; order Stylommatophora; family Arionidae; genus Arion; species Arion vulgaris. The sequence continues at coordinate 9,583,500 of CM036775.1, forward strand.
CAAAATTCCTTGATCAGAGTTCCTTGAGCATAGTTCCTTGATCAGAGTTCCTTGATCATAGTTCCTTGATCAGATTTCCTTGATCAGTTCCTTGATCAGAGTTCCTTGATCAGAGTTCCTTGATCATAGTTCCTTGATCAGATTTCCTTGATCAGTTCCTTGATCAGAGTTCCTTGATCAGAGTTTCTTGATCAGAGTTCCTTGATCAGAGTTCCTTGATCAGAGTTCCTTGATCTGAGTTCCTTGATCAGAGTTCCTTGATCAGAGTTCCTTGATCAGAATTCCTTGATCAGAATTCCTTGATCAGAATTCCTTGATCAGAGTTTCTTGATCAGAATTCCTTGATCAGAGTTCCTTGATCAGAATTCCTTGATCACAGTTCCTTGATCAGAGTTCCTTGATCATAGTTCCTTGATCAGAGTTCCTTGATCAGAGTTCCTTGATCAGTTCCTTGATCATAGTTTCTTGATCAGAGTTCCTTGATCAGAGTTCCTTGATCTGAGTTCCTTGATCAGAGTTCCTTGATCAGAGTTTCTTGATCAGAGTTTCTTGATCAGAATTCCTTGATCAGAGTTCCTTGATCAGAATTCCTTGATCAGAGTTCCTTGATCAGAGTTCCTTGATCAGAGTTCCTTGATCAGAATTCCTTGATCAGAGTTCCTTAATCATAGTTCCTTGATCAAAGTTCCTCGATCAAAGTTCCTTGATCAAAGTTCCTCGATCAAAGTTCCTTGATCAAAGTTCCTCGATCAAAGTTCCTTGATCATAGTTCCTCGATCAAAGTTCCTTGATCAAAGTTCCTTGATCAAAGTTCCTTGATCAGAGTTCCTTAATCATAGTTCCTTGATCAAAGTTCCTCGATCATAGTTCCTTGATCAAAGTTCCTCGATCAAAGTTCCTTGATCAAAGTTCCTCGATCAAAGTTCCTTGATCAAAGTTCCTTGATCAAAGTTCCTTGATCAAAGTTCCTCCGAAGGTCATTGGTTCAAATTCAGACCGAGTCTTTCTGTTTGCATCTGAATTTTTTTACAGTGACCAATACAATTGTTGCCCGAGTTACGAAGCTCATGCTTTGCTCAATACTCTCGGCAAGTGAAGTGCAATTTCTGCAGAGAGGGACCGAACCATAAGTCAAACCCGGAGTCAAGCCCGGCGCTATGAAGTAAATTCTTCGTCATTAGACCCTTTTCAGAGTTTCAGTCTGCCCCGTGCCTTAACTCTCTCCGCAATGTCTTCCATGCTTTAACCCTTTCCACACTGTTTTCCCTGCCCTAGCCCTTGATTATCTCCACGCCGTCTTTAGGACAGCCCTTGTGCTACTTTCTGGATATCGCTGATCCAATCTCATCATCAAGGTGCGTATCCTTTATAGGACGTTGCTCTTTGCAGCACATCTGAAATTCAATCTGTCTCTTGCCAGTTCACCCACTTCGTCGATGGTCATATTCATGGTTTCTTTAATATCTTGTAACCATCTTCTTCTTGGTCTGCCTCTGTGTCCTGGGACCCTGCCCTCTAGTATTGTTCTTTCCAGGTCATCGTGATCCAAACTGTGGACTTAGATCTCAAACTTACATAGCGCATTCGCTGGGCCACTTTCTCTAGTAGAGGCTCCTGGGTAATAGCCGTCCATCGCAGGTGATGATGACAATAGTCTCAAACGTGTGCTGCTGCACCTCTCTGGTGTGTGCGGAGATGACTGTAGAGTCCAATTCTAGAACACAATCCCTTACCACAGGTGGGTGCATACAGGATCAAGATTAGAGATATGCGTGTTGTGTGTTCTGTCTTTTCGCGCAGCTCGTTTTCTCTGTGCCTCAACGACACGATGATTCTATGCGGGTTCCTCTTGTGTTGTTACAGCGCCACATTTGGCGATCTTGCGTAAGGGATTTCCAGCATGTGGTGTCTATATCGAAGCATTTCAGAGACACTTTAAGAATGTATTTGAAGCGTTTTTTTCCATAACTGAGACCATAACTACCCATTGTCCCGGGCAACATATATTATCTGAGACATAACTACCCATTGTCTCCGGCGACATATATTATCTGAGACATAACTACCCATTGTCTCCGGCGACATGTATTATCTGAGACATAACTACCCATTGTCTCCGGCGACATATATTATCTGAGACATAACTACCCATTGTCTCCGGCGACATGTATTATCTGAGACATAACTACCCATTGTCTCCGGCGACATATATTATCTGAGGCCATAACTACCATAACACAATCACCACCAACAGCAGGCAACCAGCAGACAACCAACACCACAAAACATTTATTATTGCTAGTGAATATACTAAAACTAAACAAAACCATTACAGCAACTACCACCATCACCATCTACACCCACCTCCACCCCAAAATCCCAACTACAACCAACCCCTACCACCACTACCATCTACACCTCCCACATTCTCAACTACAACCAACCACTATCACCATCTACACCTCCTACATTCCCAATCACTACCAACTACTACCATCATCACCATCTTCACCTCCCACATTCTCAACTACAACCAACCACCATCACCATCTACACCCCCCATACTCCCAACTACAATCAACCACTACCACCCCTACCATCTACACCTTCCACATTCTCAACTACAACCAACCACCATCACCATCTCCACCTCCTACATTCACCTTCCACATTCCCACCTTCAACCAACCACCATTACCATGTACAGCTCCCACATTCTCAACTACAACCAACCACTATCACCATCTACACCTCCTACATTCCCAATCACTACCAACTACTACCATCATCACCATCTTCACCTCCCATATTCTCAACTACAACCAACCACCATCACCATCTACACCCCCCATACTCCCAACTACAATCAACCACTACCACCACTACCATCTACACCTTCCACATTCTCAACTTCAACCAACTACCATTACCATGTACAGCTCCCACATTCCCAACTACAACCAACCACTATCACCATCTACACCTCCCACATTCCCAACCACTACAACAAATCACCATCACCATCTACACCTCCCATATTCCCAACTACAACCAAACACTATAACCATCATTATTTACACCTTCCCTCACCCATTTCCAATTACAATCAAGTATTACTATTATAGCCACTACCACCATTCCATCCCACATTCTCAACTACAACCAAACAATACCATTACAGCCACTACCACCATCATCATCTACACCTCCCACATTCGCAAGTTGTGACATGTACCGAAATGTGAACTCCATCCTGGACCGATCTCTCAATGAGAATGTCTATATCTCCAACCTTCTGTCTCTCGATCAATTTACTGCCTTCAGTCGTCAATGTGCTCTGTAAGATGGTGGCAAGAGATACACAAATCAGAACGGTCACAATATGGTCTTTGAATAGTTCTACTACATTGTGAAATGTCTGCGTTGTGTGTATTTAGGCATAAGATGTGTCTGTGTATGTCTATGCTGTGTGTTTGGGTATAATCTGTGTATGTCTATGCTGTGTGTTTGTGCATAATCTGTGTTTATGTATGTCTGCGTTTCTGTGTGTCTGTGGTGTGTGCTTACGTGTGTATGCACTGTGTGTGTTGTCTATGTCTGCTCTGTTTGTTGCTTGCTCTATGTCTGTATCTCTGTGTGTATGAACTGTTATCAGTTATCACTAGTTATATGAGGACTATCATCATAGCACTCCGGACATGTCCATAGGTGCTCTGATATCCGCCTCAGCAAATCCAGCAGCGTCCAGCGACCCAACACGCCAGTTCGATGTTGATTAATCAATCTCTTTGCATATTTAGTATGTCTTTCTTTTCGGGCTTGTACCAATATTGGCACCCATCTCTTTCAATCTGGTCAGCGAGTGGGATTCACAGCCCTGAAACTCCTCTGTTCGGAAAGACTCTCTCAATGCGTGAATAATGTCATGTGAAGATCCATGGTAGCTCCATCTGATATTGTAGCCAATCCAGCCAATCTATCAGCTCGTTCATTACCCCTAACTCCTGCGTGCCCAGAGACAAAAATAAAGGTGATTTCTCTGATCATTGTCTGTACCAGTACCTCCACCCAGTTGCGTCACACCATTCCTGATTCAACTTTACGAATCATGCTCATGGAGTCACTGAGTATGAAAACACGAGATAACATATGATAACATATATGAACTGTGTGTTGGTTCATTCAATCATCGAATATGCGGTGAACATCCTCACTATTTCATCTGTTTGTTGCTGCCCTAAACGCCAAGGGCGTAACAGGCTAAAGAGAAAGAGAGAGAAAGATCCTCACTATTAGCAAGACGCAAATTGAACAACTGGAAAGAACAGAGAATAAAGCCATGCGTATTATTCTGAGTGCACTAGGGATAAGCCATGAGGTTTTTCATTGGCTGCACTCAGTGGCGGCTCGTGGCGATGAGGTTTTTCATTGGTTGCACTCAGTGGCGGCTCGTGGTTATTTTTCTTGGTGGGACCAGACACAAAATTTCGGAAAAATCATAGTTTTTGGAGTATTTACTATTATTTTCTATTCCGGGAAGTTATTCCCCTTCCGGTTTTTGGTACGGCCGGATACCACTGACCCTTAATGACGAGCAGCCCCTGGCTGCATTAGGGATACGCCCTGCGTGGCGATGAGGGTTTCTCCTTAATTTCCCGACCACGAAGTATAGAATCAAGCAAGCTTGAGCACGTCAAAATAAGTGCTAAAAAGCATCACCCACTGCACGCACTGCTCAGTATCCGAAATGGGAGTAGGTTAAACCAGGACAAATCGTGCGTTGACCATGCTGCAGATACTGTTCAGCTGGTATGTGGACGCACGAATATTGACCATAGGAACGGGGCGGTGGATACCCGTGCCCTCAATATTCAGGAACACCTTTTCAACCATCGTCAAATTCAACAAAGGGCGCAGAGAAAGGAATCCCGTGGCGGTGGATTCAGGCGTCGAGATCACCATTAATGAAAACTGTAGTGAGGGTATAGTGAATCATGGACTTTCTTTCTTTCTTTCTCGAATCCTGTTTGCCTCACATCGTCAGGTCAGGAAGAGATTTCTAAAACGGGCCCTAGTATGCGCTTCGTAGATAGTCTCTTTCGTCGCCTCTGTTATCTCTGAGGTCCATCTTTTGCGTGGCCGGTCTTTTGCTTTGTACCCATTGTATCGGAGCAGCATTGCTCTTTGGGGTGCACTGTCTGATAGTAATCTGCTTACGTGACCGAACCATTTAATTTGTTGTTTCTTGATGAAGTCTAGTACTGGTGTTGTACCCACTTTTTCCTGATGTCTTCATTTCTCAACCGGTCTCTTCTTGTTACACCCAGCATTCTGCGTAGACACTTCATCTCTGTTGTGACTAGTTTTCTTCTATCGTTTGTTGTCAGCGTCCAGGTTTGGCACTGGTAACATAATGTGGGGAGAAAGATTGTGTTGAACATTGCTCTTTTTGTGTTCATGGTGACGTGTTTGCATCTTAAAATTGGCGCCATTTGTCCTATCATTTGATTTGCTTTGTTGACTATTACACAACAATTAAGAATGAAAATCCAGCCCTTCGAAACTAAATACTACAGAAAGATCCTACGAATACCATGGACAGAAAAAGAAAGAACACTGATGTTCTGAAAAAACTAAATGTTAAAGAGAATTGGCTGATAAACAACATACTATACAGAAAAATTACATACTTTGGTCTGAACGTAAAAAAGGAAATATGGAGAAGAACTGGGGAGAGAGAGTTGAAGGAGTGTGGCCTGACGTGGGCGACAGCTGGTAGAAAAGCAGCAGAAAGGCAACAGTGGAAGTCTGTTATGGAAGCCGTATGTGTCAATCGGGACACGAAGATGATACAGCTAAACACAATGTCCTTTCTCTAACTTAGACACAATGTCCTATCTATAACTTAGACACAATGTCCTATCTATAACTTTGACACACTGTCCTATCTCTAACTTAGACACAATGTCCTATACCTAACTTAGGCCGGTCTGCCCAGCGTGTTCGTAGCGCGTTGGACTACCGGTGACTATCCCTCTGTGTGTGCGGGTTCAATTCCGCGGGATGGCAGAAAAAGCCACAGATTCCCCAGATTTACGGTGTTCGTGGCACGAACCGAAGGGTTACGATGTCCATGACACCGAGCCAAAGAGCTGAAAAGCTCAAGTGCTTCTGGATCGGAAAAAAAAAAAAATACCTAACTTAGACACAATGTCCAATCTATAACTTGGACACAATGCCCTATCTCTAACTTAGACACAATGTCCTATCTCTAACTTAGACATAATGTCCTATCTATAACTTAGACATAATGTCCTATCTCTAACTTAGACACCATGTCATATCTCTAACTTAGACACACTGTCCTATCTCTAACTTAGACACCATGTCATATCTCTAGATTAGACATAATGTCCTTTCTCTTACCTTGATTTGTTTTCTCATCATACTGTTGATCTCAGTCTCTTCATTTTCAACATACGTATGTTCAATTGTCTGAAATATTCACACACGACATATTTCTTGGTATGTTCATATAAAAATGTAGGCTACATATAAATTATTGTCTACAAATAATTGATTGATTGATTGGTGGATTGATATTGTAATCATTATTGCACTTAGAAAAAACAACCATTTATGCTCCGATCCAGTGGCGGTTCGTTATCATTTTTGTTGGTGGGGCCAGATATTTTTTCCGGATAAATCATGGTTTTGGTTGCTATATTTTAATTTATAAAATAATAAATACACGTTATACATTATTTTTGGTGGGGCCCGGCACCACTGACCCTTAATGACGAGCCGCTACTGCTACGATCTCTTTCTTACACATGAAAATCTCAGCAATCAGAAATTGAACATCTCACATTCAAACGTCAAATTCATGTATTGCTAGTTTTCAATGCTTCCATTGAAATCTTGGCAGTAACTAAAGCTTTAGTCTGGCTGGAGGCTTTTTCTTCACCTTTCAGCTCCCAACGGAGCACGGGTCTTCAACAAACTTCCTCCAGCTCTTCCTCTCTCTCTTGCCATCCCTTACAATTCTCTCCATGTTTTACCTATCCTTTTGATTTCAGTCTCTAGCTCTCTTCTCCAGGTATTTCTAGGCCTTCCCCTATTCCTCTTTCCCTGCGTGTTTCAGAGCAGTGCCTGTCTTGCAATGCTTCCGGTCGTGATATGTGTCATATCCCCCTCCAGCGTCTCTTAATTAGTTCTTTTTCCACTTGTATCTGCTTAGTTCTTTCTCTGAGTTCCTTGTTTGTAATCTTATCATACCATCTCAGTCCCTCTATTCTACCGAAACATCCATTTATGAAGGTCTGTAGTTTTCTGGTGGTTTCTTTTGTTGTCTTCCATGTTGTCCGAGCCATAGAACAGCACTGACTTCACATTTGATTGAAAGATTCTCAGTTTTGTGTTTGTTTTGATCTCCTTTGACTTCCATATCTTAGTCAATGCAATAAAGTTTCCTCTTGCTTTTTGTATTCTTATCTTAACATCTTTGTTTGTTCCTCCTTCTGTGTCTATGTTGCTACCAAGGTATGTGTATGATTCTACATCCGCAGAGCTGTTTCTTCCAGCATAATCTGGTTTACATTTACTGCATTTATTCCCATGGCCTTGATCGTTTCCCTGTGTATTTCCAAACCTAGTTGTTGAGACTTATTATTTAGAATATTCATTTTATCTTTAATCTGTGCGTGATTGTGGACATCAATGCCAAATCCAAGTCCTCTAGTTGTGTCTATTGTATTCCAAATCTGCTATCTGTTGTTGATTTCATGATCCAATCTATGGCCAGCAAGAATAGAAATGTGGCTGGAATCACATCATTTTATTTATGAATGTTTTATCAGTGACTCGATGCCCGCCTGCCCAGCGTGTTCGTAGCGCGTTGGACTACGGGTGATAAGTCCTCTGTGAGTGCGGGTTCAACTCCGCGGACTGGCAGAAAAGCCACAGATTCCCCAGATTTACGGTGTTCGTGGCACCGAACCGAAGGGTTACGATGTCTATGACACCCAGCCGAAGAGCTTGCAGCTCATGTGCTTCTGGGTCGAAAAATTATTTTTTTTAATCACTCGATGAGTATGCTCAGGAAATTTGAAACAGGCGGGGCTCGGAGACAATGGTTGGAGTCGCTGAAGAGGTGTACACTGACATAAAAATCAGTTTTATTTTTGAGACAGGACATGCAGATCTTCTTCTTCTTTTGTCGTCACACTGCTACCGGGTTGTTGCCCAGTGTCGTGGTTTTCGGGTTTTTTTTCTTGCGCTAATCTGGTGGCTTGGGTGATTGTTATTTTTGCTCTGTGACAGGATTCTGCTATGCCATCTAACCATCTTTTGCGTGGTCTGCCTCTCGCCTTCTTTCCTGATGTTCTGTTGTAAAAGACTGCATACTGTGGAGTTTGGGTGCATTTTTATTAAGTGGTCAAACCCAAATCCTAAACAAATTCGAAATACAAATCGTTATTTCTTAAGTCCTAGCCATTCAGAAGAGCGTTTTTAATAACACAACCAGCTAGCTTTTTTAAAAAAAGATCTTCACTGAGTCGTGTCTTTCATAAACAGCGTCGTTTGTTGAACACAGAATGATCAGGTCAGATTCGATCGAACAGTGTTTGCACAAAAACATGCGATAAGCTTTTTGCGTTTGTATAATTGAGATGAAACAATAACATACATACATACATTAATCATAGTAGCTTCAAGTTTATTGTAAGATAAGAATAATGAGTTTTATGGGTGACAATGAACTGTTACCCTGCCTCCTCCTGTGGTCTTGAACCGCCATTGACTGCCATCTCTAGATATCTCAACCGTAGGCTTGCTATTCATAGCTACCTCAATAATTTCATCTGGTATCCCTACAATGTTTATTATATAACAAATATTAGTAATAACATTCATATTCTTCTTCTTCTTTGCGTTCGTTCTTTACGACCAATTTTAATCACTCTTTGTGATATGTTTGATCTTTGCCAAGAACGTGTATACGTTGCACATTGGTTAGGGTAGGCAACATTCATATTTATATGTAATAACTTTGCCTAGATTAAGTTCTTCAAATAGTTATCCCCCCTTTTCCTTTCCACATTTACCTACCGTATCGTGGTTGGAGGGTTTGTGCAGAGCCAACTATAAACTTATGGGCCGCCGGTCTCAGGTAAGAATTATGGGAAATCAGACCCCAACTACAACACGTGACCTCGCATTCCAGTATTGGTGTATATAGACGAATTCCTTTTAAAATCAACACAAAATGCTAACTCGAAGTTATATTATGCAACAAATTAAGTTTAACAATAAGGAATATCAATATTATGAATATTGTTCACCAAAAATAACCATATACTCACAGAATTGAGTAAAATTGGAAAAAAGCTTGCAGTGCTCTATCAAACATCTATATTTTCCGGCCCCTTTTTCTGATTTAGGTCAGGGAACCCCTAGCCAGTTGTCTGACCTAGTTATCTAGAGTTGGCTGTGGTTTGTGTGTCTTGATGATCAGGCTATGTCAGCCGGAGTCTAACTCATGGTAGGTCTAACCAAGCTGAACATACTGAAGATGAAAGGCCAGACGAAAGAGTGAGGAGCAGGATAAAGTTACAACGAAGAACCCACCGGCGAGTGGTAAATGCTCTGGCAACAACCAATCCATCCCCCAGCTTTGGGACAAATAGCAGTCGTCCTCTCTTTCCCTTGTGGATGACATCTTTCATATTAAAATTCTCTTAAAGTTTCCCTCAAGTATATGGGATTAGCTATAACGTTCAGCAATCACACCTGCAGACTCCAGACAAACCGGAAGACAGATCTCATCAGCAGGGAATGCAACTGTCAAGAGAACAAGCTCAAAGATGTCCTCAGAAACGGAATGTTCAGAAATTATTGGTAGTGAGAAATCAGACATTCTAATAACTATGGACAATGGTCAAATATAATGTATGTATCCTCACGCAGATCATGCCATGTGCCATGCCTTTATTTCTGAGACTATGTTCAGTGAGGGAGGGGAATTCTATAGGTAAGAGGTATTGAGAGAGCTTGCCCAGCAGAGGATGTTGCCACGCATGTGAAGAGTTATTGAGAGAGCTTGCCCAGCAGAGGATGTTGCCACGCATGTGAAGAGTTATTGAGAGAGCTTGCCCAGCAGAGGATGTTGCCACGCATGTGCAGATCGTGACTGTTATTATCTCCTAACGAAACGTTTGATCTAACGAGGATCGAACACTGGATAGTTTCCGTCAGTAAGCCACACCGCCTTTAGCCATTTGACCATCCGCTTTAATATGGGAACTGTCTAAGATTAAAGGGGATATAACTCAAATTATGTCTAGCATATTCACGTATAAAGGGGATGTAACTCTTTTATATATTCATGTATAAATGTACTAAAGATGATTAACCCGTAGCGTACCTAAAACTTTCAAATAAGCTTCAAAATTATCCTCAGACTGGCAATTCCACGTTCCGATCAGTGCATCGGCCATCTTGTTAGAGTTAATGACCGAAGTGTATTGTCCCAAAATGGAGAACTGAAACATAGATCATGAAACATATACAATTTTGATATCAACAATCACCATGGTAACTTGTTTGATGTAATCATTAATTCAACATCTAAATATTAGAATCGCTCCTCAGCGTTTTGGCTAAGATCAAAGTGTAGTATCTGTATCGCTTGATATCTGTTACGTGGCTCATTATATGGGTTTACAAAGATATCAGCTTGTGTTACAGAACTAGTGCCCATTTGATCGAAGCCGAAGGTCGGAAGCCTTCATTAAGCCACATGGCTACCCTTGTACAAAACTGGAGTGCCATCGATCGAAGGATTGATGGGGCTTGATAGTTTTATAAACGTTTTCACGTTCCGTTGTAAGGGGTCCACCTGGTATGGCACATCTGGGACGGGCCCATAAAAAAAAATAAGATCAAAGATTTGTGCCACTTGATAGTGACCAACGGGCGGAGCCATCATATAGCCAATAGGCAACAAAACTAAAAGTTCGAGCAGCTCTTTCGAAGAAGACGACGCCCGGGATTTTTTACACGTTTACAACGTGACCGGGTACCACCCTGTCCGGCACTAAAGGGTAAGAGCCCCAGAAATATTTTTTTTTAAATATTTAAAAATGTGTCACTTTATATCTGCAGCGTGTCCCAATCTTTGGTGTTCACAAAGGTATCAGCTTGTGTTACAGAACTAGTGCCCACTTCATCGAAGTCGATTGTTGGGAGCCTTCATTAAATGCCAATGGCTACCCCTTACAAAACTAGGAGCGCCATCGATCGAAGGATTGATGGGGCTTGATAGATTATAAACATTTTCACGTTGTCTTGTATGGGGTCCACCTGGTATGGTACGTCAGGGCGAGCCCTACTAAAAAAAAAAAAAAGTCTAGTGCTCACTTGATCGTGATCAAAGAGTGGGAGCCTTCATAGAGCCAATAGATAACTAAATTATATGTTATCTTATGTCATGTTATGTTATGTCATGTTATGTTATGTTCAATAAAGTGTAATTAAAAATAGTTCTACATAATTTTTGTATTTTGCTAACCAATCAATTACGTCAAATTTTTGAATCAAAAGTTATTTAACTGAATATACTTCTCTCTTCTTTTTCTTCCAACGTTCCATATCGACCACTTGTTAAACCACTCTTTGTGATTTGTATGTTATCTGAGCCTAAGAGAGGCTGTACGTTGTGCCAGATATGCGTCTACAAGTAGAATAGCACCTCCGATTTCTGCGATACTTTTTATAAGTTTTAAAAAAAAAATTTCGAACCAGAAGCACTTGAGCTTTCAGTTTCGGCTCGGTGCCATGGACATCGTAACCCTTCGGTTCGGTGCCACGAACACCGTAAATCTGGGGAACCTGTGGTTTTTCTGCCAGCCCGCGGAATTGAACCCGCACTCACAGAGGACTAGTCACCCGTAGTCCAACGCGCTACGAACACGCTGGGTAGGCGGGCGATAGGGTAGCTTCCCTAGGCCCCTACCTCAGTCGCCTCTTATGAACGGCATTGTAGGGAGCAGTGTTACTATTCTTTCTCCTTTCGAGCCCCAACAATACATGGGTGACTTTTTCTTTAAAATGGCATAACTTTCTGTTGCAAACCAATTTTGAAAGTTGTCACAGTTTGAAAGAAAAAAAAAGTATTATGATAAGTGTACATATTTTTTCAATTCGTCCTTGTTGTTTCGGGGTCTGCAAGGGAAGCAACAAACAGTACCACTGCGATCTACAAAGCATGTCGTAGGAGGCGAGTAATGAAGGACTTAGGGAAGCTACCCTAGTAAATAAAAATCATCGCAGAAATCGGATGTGCTGGCCTACTTGTAGACGCATAACTGGCACAACGGGCAGTCGCTCTTAGGCTCAGATCACTTACAAATCACACAGAGTGGTTAACAAGTGGTCGATATGGAGCGTTCGAAGGAGAAGATTTTCAATTTCAATTTCTGTATCAATTCTTACATATGTCAGCGAGAGTTGTCCAATGTTGTATCAATTCTAACATATGTCAGCGAGAGTTGTCCAATGTTGTATCAATTCTTACATATGCCAGCCAGAGTTGTCCAATGTTGTATCAATTCTTACATATGCCAGCCAGAGTTGTCCAATGTTGTATCAATTCTTACATATGCCAGCCAGAGTTGTCCAATGTTGTATCAATTCTTACATATGCCAGCCAGAGTTGTCCAATGTTGTATCAATTCTTACATATGCCAGCCAGAGTTGTCCAATGTTGTATCAATTCTTACATATGCCAGCCAGAGTTGTCCAATGTTGTATCCATTCTGGGGTCAAAGACGCATAGGTACAACGCCGCGCCAGGATTAGTGAGCTGAAACGAATCAAGATCTTACCCCACCTCCACGTGGTGACTCTGGAAACAGACAACCGATCTTGTCTGGCTAAGCGGGTAGGGATCGAGGAAGAGCTACTCTGGTATAAGTAGTGCTGCAGAAGTAGTCAAGTTGGATGAGATCCGCTCGCATCACAGACGAGCGGAATCCCAGAGTGACTATTAATGCACATCTCTCTCGCCCGATAGGAAAATCTGAAGGGAAATACATAAAGGGATGAGGAGTGCATCCAAAGAAGAAACGTGGGTCCACGTGGAGCAAAACTTGGACCCGAGATGAGTTGCACGTGGGCCCACATAGGACGAAACTCGGAGCCCTCAGGTGGGGACCCGATTTGAGCTTCTTCGTGTGTCTGGACAGGCTAGAGGCGTGGTAAATGTGGGCATGGTGAGAACCAATAGACACGATAGGCAGGCACCGAAGCAGAGCGAACATGCATGCGGACGATGCACGTGTGGGCCCAACGGTAGGGCAGACGTGCACAGCGCTGATGATGAAAGGGTCGAGGGGGCGGGGCAGGCGTAGGGGTGAGTGGACCACCCAAATGTGCAGAAAACTGGAAAGCCCAGCAGAGGCTTGAATCCTGTGCGCGTTTCCGCTCGCAGGGAACTACTACTGCCTTGTAGTTTGATTGGGGACAATCAAAGGCGAGCGGAGCGAACCGTACACAAAACTGGAAGGCAGGAAAACCAAGTAGTCCATAAAAATACTGGTAACCTGGGCATGTAATACTGGACTGACGGAGAGTGAACTCAGTAAACGCTGATTGAAATCGGACATGTCGCCGAAGGACAAGCAGCAGAGCTCCAAATGGTACTGAAGATGTGGCGTAAAACAAAGGTTGTTGACAAAGGCTGTTTATATATCACAATAAGAATGATCAAATGGCCGAAAAGAACGATCGCAGAGAAAGAGAGAGAGAGAGAACGAGCGAGAGAATCAATTCTAACATATGTCAGCGAGAGTTGGAAAATGACTAAATAAATAGAAAACAAGTTGAATGCATTTGAAAATAGATATCTGCGAAAAATAATGAATATAAAATGGAACAAATTCAGAGGAAGTGATGAAATCAGAGACATGTCTGGTCAACCACTAGTAACAGCTGTTTTTTGAGAAGAGGAGATATGTTTGGATATTTTGAGATGAGAAGAAATGTCTGGTCAAGCACTAGTAACAACTGTTATAAGAAAGAGAAGATGGAGATATGTTGAACAAATTTAAGAAGACATTTTTAAAGAATATCAAAGCAGGCATGAAAGTGAGAGGCAAAGGGTTCAAGAAAGAGAGGAGCCATAGGAAACCCTGAAACGAACTTTGCTGAGAGAGCAAGAAATATCGGTCTCAATTCTATGAAGAGATTGAGTGAGTTGCCTGGACAGAACGGTATGAAAAAATTACTTTCAGGCCCTATGTAACGTATAACACGATACGAGAGAAATGAATATTATTATTATAGTTAGTTAGTTTGTTCATTTTCGAGCCAAAGGCGTCACATAGGGCAGAGGTTTTAGATCTCCATGTGATACGGTTCTTTGCTAGCAGTTGGAGATCTTGTATGGTTTTACATCCAATAGTTTACTTTCTGTTGGATGGTTCTTCGAAGAGTGGTCTTTGGTCTTCCACGTTTTCTTTTCCCAACTGGTGACCACATAAGTCTACATATATATGAACAAGTAGTAGCATGTCCCTGGCGGAACGTCGCATTCATCACAGCCCGCCTGAAAAGCCCTCTGTCTCTTGCAAGTTCTCCGACCTCTTCAGCGTCATGTTCAATGTATCTTTGATGTCCTTGCTGCCATCTTCGTCTTGGTCGTCCCCTGCCTTGTATAATATATATAACAATGATGATGAGAATGAAATACAACCAACCACCAATAACATCATTCAATAAAAAGGGATCGGGTACTAGAGCTAAGGGAAGACCAAAAAAAGATGGATAGACAATATCAAGACCACACTAAATAACACGGATATAACACAACAAGGGCGACTCATCTAGCTCTAGAACGCAAATTAAAGCTCCCATCCCTACGCTTAACGGCAAGAGGGAAAGCCAACTACATCTTCCACCTGGGAATAGACAATAGATAGACAATAGACAGACAATAGATAGACAATAGATAGACAATAGATAGACAATAGAATAGAACAATAGATAGACAATGATGATAATGATAAAGGAACTCGTGGCTAAGTGGTTAAGCCCTGCCTTGTGAATCGAAGGTCGTGGGTTGAGTCCGGACCGCGCCGTTCTGTTCACGAGTGCAATTTTTCCACAGACCTAGGATTGTTGCTGGAGCTACGAGTTCGTGTTTTGTGTAATATTCTCGGCAGGTGGCGTGCCATTTATGCTGAGAGGGACCGAGCCATATGGGTAAAACCCGGTGCAATGATGTCAATCCTTCGGCTTAAAAATCCTTTAAATGATGATGGTGGTGGTGATGATGATGATGATATATACATATGAATGTATGTCAAATATACTAACCTTAAGAAAGTATCTGGTGGACTTGTATGAATGTGTCTAGAAAAACTGCAGTTATTTATAATATAGTGGCCAGCCAGACGTTATCAGCAATGGTGCCAAGTCAGCAGACTGTACAGTTGGGTACGAGTTCAACCTATCGTTACGTGTAAGTGTCAAGTATGGATACTTAGGTGCATATCACAGCGGATAGGGTGATGTATGGATGTCACTAAATGTGGGATGGCTTGTGGTGACAAGGAGAGAAGGTGGGGGAGAAGAGAAGCAAAACGAGACAAAAGGAGTGGGACGCTGCAAGGAAGTGGCGGAATGGGTGGACAGTGGACAGCTAAAGGAGGGGGCCTGGAGTATAAGGGGAAGTGGAGAAGGGGGGATAGGACAGACAAAGCAAAGATAAAAGGAGATAGGATAGACCTAAGCAATGCCCGAGTGGTTACCGGGGCCCAAATTTGGGGTGTAAAGAATAGAACCACTGTTACCTGCCACGCATGTCGTAAGAGGCGACTAAGTAGGTGGCTGAAATCGGATGCACGTGTCCTAAATGTGTAGAAGTCTATGAGTTTAGGGACCTACCAAACTAATGTGCAACGTATACACGTTCTTGGCAAAGATCAAACATATCACAAAGAGTGATTAAAATTGGTCGTAAAGAACGAACGCAAAGAAGAAGAAGAAGAAAACTAAGCATGCTGAAATAGTACACTGATTTCTTGTTTGTATTTGTTTCCTTGATAAAGGTCTACGGCCGAAACGTCGGATTATCTTTAGTTTTATTATTTAATTATTAATTTTTTGTCTGCTTATGTTATATTATTTACTTGAATCTTCATAAACAACCTCAATGTCGCAATTACGTGTCAAGCAGTGCGCCTGTTGTTTTGAAGTTGTTTATTTTCATTACAACTTAAGATGCGCATGGTACTCCAAGAAGATTGCAGATAAATGTAAATTTTGACCTTCCCGTACACGTGAGCATCCTGATTCTCGACTTCTGACCCTTGACCTTATATGCAGGGAGGTATCTCTAATGCGGCGTTTCCCAAAGTGGGCGGTACTATCCCCCAGTGGGCGCTGATGTCTTCCAGGGCGGCGATAGTGGGTTCAGTAGAATTTGGGGGGTGTTCAGGCGATTAGAGGTCGGTGGCCTTTACAGAAGAAATTAATAATAAATGTTTTAAAATAAATTATTTTCGTGATTTTGCATTGAATAATCATTTAAAATTTGAATTCTGCATTTAAATTCATCTTATGCCCGTCTTACACGATCCATTTTTTCATCAACTTTCTATTTCATGTATATAATCATTTGAAAATTGATCATGTATTACAGAAATATATAACAATTTCTATGTCAAGAAAATAGAGCATGTATATGGGGAGGGCGTTGGCAAACTGTTATAATGTGAGAGGCGTTACAAAGTTTATGTTGTCAAAGTGGGCGGTGGGCCGAAAGTTTGGAATCTATGCTCTAATTTATATTTAAAATACATGACTCATCATCATCACACAAATACATCCTAAACAATAGCAACAAAAGACACAAATACACAACACATGATCAAATACATCCTAAACAATAGCAACAAAAGACACAAATACATCCTAAACAATAGCAACAAGACACAAATAACACACATGATCAAATACATCCTAAGAATAGCAACAAAGACATAAATACATCCTAAACAATACAACATAAGATACAAATACATCCTAAACAATAGCAACATAAGACATAAATACATACTAAACAATATCAACATAAGACATAAATACATCCTAAACAATAGCAACATAAGACACAAATACATCCTAAACAATAGCAACATAAGACATATATACATTACACATGATCAAATACATCCTAAACAATAGCAACATAAGACATAAATACACTACACATGATCAAATACATCCTAAACAATATCAACATAAGACACAAATACATCCTAAACAATATCAACATAAGACATAAATACACTACACATGATCAAATACATCCTAAACAATATCAACATAAGACACAAATACATCCTAAACAATATCAACATAAGACATAAATACACTAAACATGATCAAATATCTAAACAATATCAACATAAGACACAAATACATCTAAACAATATCAACATAGACATAAATACATACACATGATCAAATACATCCTAAACAATATCAACATAAGACACAAATACATCCTAAACAATAGCAACATAAGACATAAATACACTACACATGATCAAATACATCCTAAACAATATCAACATAAGACACAAATACATCCTAAACAATAGCAACATAAGACATAAATACATTACACATGATCAAATACATCCTAAACAATAGCAACATAAGACATAAATACATCCTAAACAATAGCAACATAAGACATAAATACATCCTAAACAATAGCAACATAAGACATAAATACATCCTAAACAATAGCAACATAAGACACAAATACATACTAAACAATAGCAACATAAGACACAAATACATACTAAACAATAGCAACATAAGACATAAATACATTACACATGATCAACTGGGAAAAATTCCTCCATACAGGCCGTTAGAATAGAAGAACAATGAGATAATTACCACTATCTAGCATTCTAGATAGAGCATGCGCCCGAGTGGTTACCGGGGCCCAAATTGGGGTGTAAAGATTAGAAACACTGTTACCTGCCACGCATGTCGTAAGAGGCGACTAAGGAGGTTGAGGTTGGGGCTAGCTACCCCACACCGTAAAAAAACCACTAGATGGCTACAGAATGGAGAGCGAACCGAGTAAACGCTGGCTGAAACCGGACACATCGCCGAAGGATAAGCACCAGGGCTCCAAATGGTGCTGAAGATGTGACGTAAAACACACCAATGCTAAGGCTGCATGAATCAGATTTCCACATGAATAGAATTTATGGGAGGATCGGTACATCGTCTGGGTGGTGATCGAGGAGAGAGAGATAGAGCAAGACATGTGATAGAGTAACGCAGAGGTTAGTTACTCGCCTCTAGTTTCAAAGGTATTCGGTTCGTTCCCTCGTAGAATCTTCGGAATATTTTTCCAGAAATCCCTGATCTCAGTGTAGGTGAGATCGAGTTCCAAGTCCTATCGAGACGGACGATAAAAGTAAGTCCCGTGTTCAAGATGAGCACGTGAAATAACCATTGGCAGATTTTAATCGAGGTGATCAGGCTGGAAAGCACGGCCTGGCAAAATTCATTAGAAAGATTAAAAATAAATTGTGACAAAATATTTTCACCATCTCTAAAATTATATCAGGGTACTTCGCCGGTGCTGCGGAGTTCGTGAACTGCCGCTGAGATCTTCTTGTGTAAGAAAGAGATCGGAGCAAGCATGGTTACTCACCGAAGTGCAATGATCGTGGTCCTATCACTCATTTCTTCTCAAGATATTGAAGCTATCTTGGTTGTTTTGTTTTTCTTCTTCTTCTATAACTCTCTACTCAGGTGCCTCTATTAGGTGATAATACAGTCATCGCAGGATGCTGACAACAATCTCAGACGTGTGCTGCTGCACCTCTCTGGTATGTGCGGAGATGACTGTAGAGTCCAAACCTAGAACACAATCCCCTACCACAGGTGGGGCATACATGATCAAGGTTAGACATGTGCGTGTTGTGTTTCTGTCTTTCGCGCAGCTCGTTTTCTTTATGCCTCAATGGCACTATGATTCTCAGCTATGCGGTTCCTCTTGTATTGTTACAGCCCACATTTGGCGATCTTGCGTAAGTATTCCAGCATGTGGTGTCTATATCAAGCATTTCAGTGAAACTTTAAGAATGTCTTTGAAGCGGTTTTTCTGTCAACCAGCAGAACGTCTGCCCCTTCAGTTCGCCATACATCAACTGTTTTGGGATGCGTTTATCAGGCATCCGAGCAACGTGACTGGCCCATCTTACTTGGGCCTTCTGCAACAGGGTGTTGACGCTTGGCAGTGGCGGCGCGTGATCATTTTTGTTAGTGGGGCCAGACACACATTTTCTGAAAAATCATGGTTTTGGGTTAGGTATATTTATTGTTAAATAATAAATCTTCTCTTCTTCAGATCAGCACTTGACGCCTTGAAAGCTTGTATGGTTAAATAATAAATACACGTTACACATTATTTTGGTGGGACCCGGCCCCACTGGCCCTTAATGACGAGCCGCCACTGGCGCTTGGTATCTTTGCTCTTGTGAGGACTTCGGTATCTGGAATTTTTTCCTGCCAGCTTATTTTTAGTATTCTGCGTAGACAGCTTGTGTGAAAGTGGTTTAGTTTTCTTGCGTGTCTGCTATACACTGTCCTTGTCTCGCTTGCGTACAGCAGCGTGGTTAACATAATGGCCTGGTAAACGTTCAGCTTTGTAGCTACGCTTATCCCCTTCCACTCCCACACATTATACGACAGTGACATCTGTTGGTGAAGATTACCGTATTGATGTCATTAAAGATAAACAATTAATTAATAAAACACTTTAATTAGTTTCTCAGATTAAATTTAACCTACTGAAGCCATGATGTTTAGTAATGGTAAATATGTTTAGAATATGTGTGTTTATGTTTTCAGTCGTGATGATGATGTTGATGTCGGAAGCAGTTGTGTATTCGTGTGCGGTGAGTCAAATACTGTCTTGAGACCACATACATTTCTCCTTTTGACCGTCACTTATTTATCTATCCGTTTTATGTTGTATGTTATTACACTGTGATCTATCCATCTTATTAAGCGTGATCCGCCCGAGTGGTTACCGGGGCCTAAATTTGGGGTGTAAAGAATAGAACCACTGTTACCTGCCACGCATGTCGTAAGAAGCGACTAAGGAGGTTTGGCTGAAATCGGATGCATGTGTCCTAAATGTGTAGAAGTCTATGCATTTAGGGACCTACTAAACCAATGTGCAACGTATACACGTTCTTGGCAAAGATCAAACATATCACAAAGAGTGATTAAAGTTGGTCGTAAAGAACGAACGCAAAGAAGAAGAAGAAGAAGAGACAGCATGATCTATCCATCTTATTACATCGTGATATATCCATCTTATTACATCGTGATATATCCATCTTATTACATCGTGATATATCCATCTTATTACACCGTGATATATCCATCTTATTACATCGTGATATATCCATCTTATTACATCGTGATATATCCATGTTATTACATCGTGATCTATCCATCTTATTACATCGTGATCTATCCATCTTATTACATCGTGATCTATTCATCTTATTACATCGTGATATATCCATCTTATTACACCGTGATATATCCATCTTATTACATCGTGATATATCCATCTTATTACATCGTGATATATCCATGTTATTACATCGTGATCTATCCATCTTATTACATCGTGATCTATCCATCTTATTACATCGTGATCTATTCATCTTATTACATCGTGATATATCCATCTTATTACATCGTGATCTATCCATCTTATTACATCGTGATATATCCATCTTATTACATCGTGATCTATCCATATTATTACATCGTGATATATCCATCTTATTACATCGTGATATATCCATCTTATTACATCGTGATATATCCATGTTATTACATCGTGATCTATCCATCTTATTACATCGTGATCTATCCATCTTATTACATCGTGATCTATTCATCTTATTACATCGTGATACATCCATCTTATTACACCGTGATATATCCATCTTATTACATCGTGATATATCCATCTTATTACATCGTGATATATCCATGTTATTACATCGTGATCTATCCATCTTATTACATCGTGATCTATCCATCTTATTACATCGTGATCTATTCATCTTATTACATCGTGATATATCCATCTTATTACATCGTGATATATCCATCTTATTACATCGTGATATATCCATCTTATTACATCGTGATCTATCCATCTTATTACATCGTGATCTATAAAATCTTATTCTTAACGCACGTCCGTCAATTCTTTAGACATGGCCGTCCATTCTCACTTTATGCCGTTTCACTCTCAAGACCATTCCAAAATCACCCCATATCCATTACAAAGACACGTCCTCCTATTTTAAAGACACACCCTCCTATTCCAAAGACACGCCCTGCTATTCCAAAGACACACCCTGCTATTCCAAAGACACACCCTATTCATTCTGCTGCCAAGTAAAGGAATGCTGGCCCTACAACACAACACTACATGGCACTAGAGATGAGCTCCAGACAACAGTCGACTTCATCATAAGAACACAAGACTGTCCCCTGTATGTCCTCCTAGAAAGAAATGATGTCCCTACAACACAACACTACATTCAAAACTACATGGCACTAGAGATGAGCTCCAGACAACAGTCGACTTCATCATAAGAGCGCAAGACTGTCCCTGTCATGTCCTCCCAAGAAAGGAATGATGGCCCTACAACCAACACTACATTCAAACTACATGGCCTAGAGATGAGCTCCAGACAACAGTCGACTTCATCATAAGAGCGCAAGACTGAGCTCCAGACAACAGTCGACTTCATCATAAGAGCGCGTTTGACGGTATAATCATCAAAATATGGATCAAAGAAGAAGATAACTATTTAGTATATGTTTAATATTTAGTATACAGAATATTGCCACTTTTCTTAAGCGAAATTACATGTTCTGTAATCGTGGTGGCGTCTGTGGCTTAGGGGATAGTGACTCGGTCTATTAACACCGACGTTCTGAGTTCGAATCACGCTGCGGACAGTTTGGTTGCAAATTGTTTCGAGTGGATTTTACAAGCGCGTTTGAAGGACGATGGCACCACCCGTTCTCAGAAAGCAATGGCAAACTACTGAACGTAATAATGCCTAGAAAAATCACAAACAGCGTTAAAAAGCTGGGGTTGATTCGTAAAGTTCTGTAAAGGATATGCAATTAACTATGTATATATTTCATTATCAAATAGCTTATCCTGATAAGAATGTTTCGACGCTAATAGTTCTTCAGAATTTTCTCTCCTCTCCTCTCTCTCTCTCTCTCTCTCTCTCTCTCTCTCTCTCTCTCTCTCTCAAAGGCCATATGTCCTGCCTCTGCTCAGGATATTCAGCTCAAAAGTGAAATCTTCTTCTTTGCGTTCGTTCTTTACGACCAATTTTAATCACTCTTTGTGATATGTTTGATCTTTGCCAAGAACATGTATACGTTGCATATTGGTTTGATATGCCCCTAAACGCATAGACTTCTACACGCTTAGGACACATGCATCTGATTTCAGCCAAACCTCCTTAGTCGCCTCTTACGACATGCGTGGTAGGTAACAGTGGTTCTATTCTTTACACCCCAAATTTGTGACCCGGTAACCACTCGGGCGTTAAAAGTTAACACCTCCAATCTGTGATGATGTATGGCTCCGAAACGCGGCGAGTCACCAAGTTAAATACAAATATGATTCATACCTTTGTCAGAGGATGTCTTTGGCGGATTCTCAGACTGAGATAGTATGACAGAGTTGAAAACACAGATCTTTGAATTTTTTATTTTTTTTTCCGATCCAGAAGCACAGGAGCTTTTCAGCTCTTCGGCTCGGTGCCATGGACATCGTAACCCTTCGGTTCGGTGCCACGAACACCGTAAATCTGGGGAATCTGCGGCTTTTTCTGCCATCCCGCGGAATTGAACCCGCACACACAGAGGATAGTCACCCGTAGTCCAACGCGCTACGAACACGCTGGGCAGTCGGGCTACCTGTGAATGAGAACCGAACAGTAGCACTTGATGACCCAGGTTAAGAGCAGAAAATTGCGATGTGTCTGGCACATCCTGCAGAAGACATAGTCGAGTGTTACTTGACCAGCACTTCAGTGAAACCCGTATGGGAAACAGAAAAGAGGATGTCCTAAACAGACCTGGAGACGAAGTCTTCTTGAGGAACTAAAGAGTGCTGGACTATCCTGGGAGACCATGAGGAAAACAGCAAGTGACCGGGGAAAGAGGCGAAAAACTGTTGAGGCTCTATGCTCCACGAGGAACGTTATGAAATAAAAAGAATTTAGATGGTTACTACTTTTTTTTTTCGATCCAGAAGCACTTGAGCTGAAAGCTCTTCGGCTCGGTGTCATGTACATCGTATCCCTTCGGTTCGGTACCACGAACACCGTAAATCTGGGGAACCTGTAGCTTTTCTGCCAGTCCGCGGAGTTGAACCCGCACCTACAGAGGACGTGTCACCCGTAGTCTAACGCGCTACGAACACGCTGGGCACGCGGGCTTGGTTACTATTCAAAGCGATGGGGGACGGATTAGCGTAATGCATAAGCGTTCGCCAATCTACACGGACACAAGAGGGTTGGGGGTTCAATCGCACATTCCACACGGGATGAAAGGAGTTAACCATCCTACCTCCTGCACACTAGGGAGCAGAAATGTGAAGTGACAACACGCTCTTAGGTCTGAAAAGTCTACGAGAAACTGTATTATTATATTTTATTTATTATTCAAAGTGATATTTATTGATGTGTTTCGTGACATGATAAACATTTCAAATGTTTTTGTTCAGTTCAATGGCGCCACAAAATGTGTTAGTCGTGGAGAGCAATGTCAGCCAAAGACACCATGTTGTGATACCAGCGACAGCTGTGTCTTCAGAGATGTATCCAAAAATGAAGAAGATGTAGACATGATTCGCAAGTGCAGAAAGAAATGGTAAGAACCAGGGCGTCTATACGTTAAGCAAAGAGGAAGCAAGTCGCCCCCGCCTCCCACCCTGGATAATGACTTTATGATAACACAGTTTCCATTTGTGTAGTAAACTACCAACTAAAATTTATTGTGTCCCCTCCTGGAAAAATTTATGTGGACGCCCATGATAAGAACACAAATGTTCAAATAGAAGAGGAGAGGGGATATGCGTTTTTTTTTATTTAATTCTATTGTGTAGATAATCGGATTTTCCCAGATATTCTGATGTTACTAAAAATATAACAGTGGAGGTAAAACTTTTCAACCCGCGTTCTTTTTCTTCACACTTCGTCTTTAGGGAGGCATCGGTCCGCCATCCTTTCCAGATCTCTCCACTCTTTCACCCTTTTCTTGCATTCCGTCTTCAACTCCCGTCTTTATGTGTTCCTGGATCTTCCTTTATCTCTATTACCATGGGGGCTCTATCGGGGGCCCTGTCTCGTGATGCTGTCAGGTTTCCTCAATGTGTGTCCTATCCATCGCCACCTTCTGCCGCTTATCTCTTGTTTCACTTGCCGCTGTCCTGCTCTATCCCAGAGTTCCCTGTTTGTGATCCTGTCATACCATCGCAGATGGAGTATCCTACGCAGACATCTATTGATGAATGTCTGCAACTTTTTGATGTTCCCCTTAGTTGTTCTCCATGTTCCTGCTCCATACAGAAGGACAGTCTTAACATTTGAGTTAAATATCATTATCTTAGTTTTATTCCTGATCATTCTTGAACTCCGTATGTCATATGTTTTTCAGAATGGCAAATGCTGATCTTGACTTGTGTATTCTAAAGCCCGCCTTCGTATGTACACATTTGTTGTACTATTTATAGCTTTGATAAAAACTTGTAAGATGTAATACACACACACACAGAAAGAGAGAGAGAGAGAAGTGGTCTGTGAACAATCCCATTACTGGCTGGTGATTATGCAAAATTCCTACGCTTCTATAGTGATTAGTGGTTTGGAATGAGTTTCCAAATTATTTTTTTATTGTCATTCCTAATAGTCTATACGCATTTAATTGTTTGAGAGCACAGACAGCGTAGCGGTTAGTAAACGTATTTCATAGACATGGGATCTGTATGACGAGAAGGTAAGGTACTGACCTCTCGTTCAAAAGATACTCGGTTCGTTCTCGGCATGGAGCGATCGCGAGAGCTGCAGTAGCGTAGTTGTTAGTGAACTCACTTCTTAGGGGCATGGTACGGGTTCAATTCCACAATGAGCGTGGAATATTTTTCTGACCGTATTTTCTGACTCTCAGGTCAACCCAGTCTTAAGTGGAAAAACAGGAAAAGCACTATGATGTAAGCCAGCTGGCGTGATATTGACCACATCTTGTGCCGACGATAAATGAAAAATAAAGTCCTAACACCGTATTATCCAATATACCACGTGATGTGAAAAATGATTCCTTTACTCTTGTTATGGGGCATCGAGATATTTCCCCCACAATTCTTGGTCTCATTCAGTGGCGGCTCGTAGTCATTTTTCTTGGTGGGCCAAACACAAGTTTTCGGGAAAAAATCTGGGTTTTGAGTATTTACTATTATTTGTCTATTCCGGGAAGTTTCCCCTTTCGATTATTGGTGGGGCCAGGCCCCACTGGCCTTAATGACGAGCCGCCCCTGGTCTCATTGTATGTGGATCACGTTCCTAGTCCTATCGGAGACGAATGATAAAACGTAGGTCCGTGTTCAGTTGAGCACGTTGGTAGACGAAACAATGAGAAGAGTAGGGCTGTAAAGTCGCTGCCCAGGCAATATATTTATTTATAAAGATGAAAATAAAAAGCAAACAAGAATTTTTACCATCTTAAAAATTACATCGGGGATCCTTGCATGTTGTTGTATCAATTTTAACATATAGCCAGCGAGAGTTGTTGTATCAATTCTAACATATGCCAGCGAGAGTTGTTGTATCAATTCTAACATATGCTAGCGAGAGTTGTTGTATCAATTTTAACATATAGCCAGCGAGAGTTGTTGTATCAATTCTAACATATGCCAGCGAGAGTTGTTGTATCAATTCTAACATATGCCAGCGAGTGTTGTTGTATCAATTCTAACATATGCCAGCGAGAGTTGTTATATATGCAATTTTCATCTAACATATGCCAGCGAGTTGTTGTATCAATTCTAACATATGCCAGCGAGAGTTGTTGTATCAATTCTAACATATGCCAGCGAGAGTTGTTGTATCAATTCTAACATATGCCAGCGAGAGTTGTTGTATCAATTCTAACATATGCCAGCAAGAGTTGTTGTATCAATTCTAACATATGCCAGCGAGAGTTGTTGTATCAATTCTAACATATGCCAGCGAGAGTTGTTGTATCAATTCTAACATATGCCAGCGAGAGTTG
This sequence comes from Arion vulgaris, assembly GCA_020796225.1. Lineage (NCBI taxonomy): Eukaryota > Metazoa > Mollusca > Gastropoda > Stylommatophora > Arionidae > Arion > Arion vulgaris. Next base: position 9,609,933 of record CM036775.1, read on the forward strand.
TTGTATCAATTCTAACATATGCCAGCGAGAGTTGTTGTATCAATTCTAACATATGCCAGCGAGAGTTGTTGTATCAATTCTAACATATGCCAGCGAGAGTTGTTGTATCAATTCTAACATATGCCAGCGAGAGTTGTTGTATCAATCCTAGCATATGCCAGCGAGAGTTGTTGTATCAATTCTAACATATGCCAGCGAGAGTTGTTGTATCAATTCTAACATATGCCAGCGAGAGTTGTTGTATCAATCATAACATATGCCAGCGAGAGTTGTTGTATCAATTCTAACATATGCCAGCGAGGGTTGTTGTATCAATCCTAACATATGCCAGCGAGAGTTGTTGTATCAATTCTAACATATGCCAGCGAGAGTTGTTGTATCAATTCTAACATACGGCAGCGAGAGTTGTTGTATCAATCCTAACATATGCCAGCGAGGGTTGTTGTATCAATCCTAACATATGCCAGCGAGAGTTGTTGTATCAATTCTAACATATGCCAGCGAGTGTTGTTGTATCAATCCTAACATATGCCAGCAAGAGTTGGAAAATGACTAAAGATATAAAAACAAGTTGAATGCATTTGAAAATAGATGTCGGCGAAAAATAATGAATATAAAATGGAACGAATTCAGAGAAGTGATGAAATCAGACATGTCTGGTCAACCACTAGTGACAAATGTTATAAGAAAGAGAAGATGGAGATATGTTGGCACACCTTGAGAAGAAATGATCAACGAATATCAAAGCAGGATTGAAGTGGGATGCAAAGGGTTCAAGAAAGAGAGGGCGGCCTAGAGAGACCCTGAAACGAACTTTGCTGAGAGAGGCAGGAAATATCGGTCTCAGTTCCATGGAGAAGATTAAGCGAGTTGCCTAGGATAGAGCGGTATGGAAAAATTGCTTGCTGGCCCTATGTAACGTATAACGGTGCTAGAGAAATTATTATTATCATATAACATATTGTCTTTGCAGAAACATCATGAGGAAGGTTACAGAAGATAGCGGAAAAGAAAAATACGATCCTTTTATAATCGGAGGAAGAGAAATACATGAACTACGATACGCTGATGATACAGTGTTACTGTCAACATCACAAAAAGGGATTGAGAAATTATTAGAGAAAGTGAAAGATAAAAGGAAAAACAAAATCTATTTCTCAATGTGACAAAAACAAAAATAATGACAACAGATAAAACGAACATGACAAATGATATTTTTATCAATGGAGAGAAAGTAGAAAATATGAACATTTTAGAATTATCTTGGTTCACTGCTAACAACAGATGAAAATGGGATGAAGGAAATTAAAAGAAGAACAAACATGGCTTTACAAAAATTAAACTCCAAAACAGTATGGAAACGGAATGATAAGAAAACAAAGATCAGAATACTAAGAGCATGCATATTCCCAATGGCAACGTATGGGTGTGAAGCATGGACATTTAATAAGGCAATGGAGAAGCATACATGTTCTTTCGAATATAAGTGTTACAGAAGAGTCCTCCGTATATCTTGGACAGAGAAGAGAACAAATAGATCTATCCAGAAAGAACTCAAAATCAAAGAAAACTGGCTGATGCTACAAATAAGAAGGAGAAAATTGAGATATTTTGGGCATATAAAAAGACATGAAGGTCTGGAGAAGACCATCATGGAAGGAGGCATACAGGCAAAGAGAAAGAAGAGGAAGACCACGGAGAAGATGGATTCAGGATGTAACTGATAGTTTGAACATGACAGCTGCAGAGGAGTGACATCTGGCCTATGAGAGAGATAAATTCCGGAGGACTGTTGGGGTGGCAAAGTTCTGCCCAGGACAAGCTATTTGATGATGATTAATTATTATCCTTGCTTGTGCCACGGAATGTGTGCCCTGTCGCTAAGATCTTTCTGCATAAGAAAGAGATCAGAGCACATATAGTTATTCACCGAACTGCTATGATGATGATCTTCTTCTTTTTCTTTGCGCTCGTTCTTTACAACCAATTTTAATCACTCTTTGTGATATGTTTGATCTTTGCCAAGAACGTGTATACGTTGCATATTGGTTTGTAGGCCCCTAAACGCAGACCTCTACACGTTTAGGACACATGCATCCGATTTCAGTCAATGCATGCATTGATGGTAACTCTGGTAAGGAGATCAAGTTAAGACTTGAGATGGCTTAAGCCGATATGTCTCGGCTAAACGTGATATGGAAAAGCAAAATCAGTACTATGGCAAAAATCAATATCTACAGATCGCTGGTGCTATCCATTCTTTTATACGTTTGTGAGAGCTGGATGCTCAATGCAGAGCTGGAACAGGCTTTCGAATATAAGTGTTACAGACGGGTACTACGTATTAGTTACATAGAACATAAGACGAATATTTATGTAAGAGACCAAATAAACAATCTTAGTTCATAGTTCATAAGTACGGTTCCAACTTCACTGAAACGGGATCATCCCATAATGCTCCGTTCCTGTGCCAATGAAAATCACACGAAATGCTAACAACTGTGAAATGTTTCCTGTGTGAACTAATTCCAGAATGAAACAGCCGCGTACCACCACAAAAGCAACCTGCTCCGCATAAAATGCATATGGCCGTCGCTAATGTAGCAACACAAACTGTTCATCATTGAGTTGCAATTTTTGTAGAAGGGAACATCAATCATGACAAAATCCAGCTTTCTGCACTCGCAATATAACTGCATACGGCAGATTGAGCTTGTTCGTCATAACCGCTGTCCGCCATTTTCTGAATACACACTAACACACAACAAACGCACGGTTGACACAGCAGAAAGCATTCTATGTAACATTCATAGCTCACAGCGTTGCTCAAGCACTAACTCAGTAGCAATCTTGCAGGTCGACAAGTACCACTCTTGACAATCGTGAAACGGCGTAAACTTGCGTGGTTCGGGAATGTGATGAGACTAAGCTCACTCTTTAAGACTATCCTACAGCAAACAGTTAACCGCAATTTTCTGAATACCCACAATCACAACAAACGCACGGTTGACACAGCAAAATGCATTCCATGTAACATTCATAGCTCAAGCACTAACTCAGTAGCTCGACAAACGGAACCGGGAAATACCCGGCCAAACATGGCGGAAATGCGCTAGCAAAGTCGTGTGACCCTCCTGCATCCCGCCATTGCTGGCCAGATTTTTCCACTCATCAAATTGTTTGTTGAGAGTATACGGCAAATCTCACAATGTGTGACTCCATCTTAGATGACTAGAGTCTGCATTGATTTTATTGTAATCTCTGTGTTTTGTGTTTCTCTTATTTTAAGGGATATGAGGGTGCATCATCGCCCATGAAAGTTGACTGTAATTACTTCTTTGTTCTAACAGGTAATGGCTGGAGATTAACTATTCGCAGAATTTATTAGCAGACGTATGAAGAGTCAAGGTCAGAATACTAAGAGCATGCATTTTCCCAGTGGCAATGTATGGGTGTGAAGCATGGACATTTAATAAAGCAGTGGAAAAACATATATGTGCTTTTGAATATAAGTGTTACAAAAGAATCCTTCGTATATCTTGGACAGAGAAGAGAACAAATAGATCTATCCAGAAAGAACTCAAAATCAAAGAAAACTGGCTGATGCTACAAATAGAAAGAGAAAATTGAGATATTTTGGACATATAAAAAGACATGAAGGGCTGGAGAAGACCATCATGGAAGGAGACATACTGGCAAAGAGAAGAAGAGGAAGACCACGGAGAAGATGGATTCAGGATGTAACTGATGGTTTGAACATGACGGCTGCAGAGGCAGGACATCTGGCCTATGAGAGAGAGAAATTCCGGAGGACTGTTGGGGTGGCAAAGTTCTGCTCAGGACAAGCTATTTCATGATGATGAAGAGTTCACCTATCCCAGAAGACATCATTGTGCAAACTAAATTATTAGATTTAGAAGAAAAAAAACGTATGATGAAGACATGCTCATCATCGTCAGTCCTTATCATACACATTATAATTATCATCCACATTATCATCATTAGTTATTATTATCATCCACATTATCATCCATACTATCATATCATCATCAGTCCTCGTCACGACCAAGAGCACATCAGGCAAAGATATACAATATCCACCTTGTTCGATCGTGTGACTTTCTTTCTACTTCAAACCTAATCCTATCCATGTATCCTACTACACAAGTATACTTTGAGCCCTAACTTTACAAGTTCGCTTCCATGTGCCGTAAGATTCCTTCTTTTTCAACTGTCCTTACGGTGTGTCCATCCACTGCATTGCATGTATTGGCCGCTTTTCTTTTTATCTCCAACCTTGTTTTATACATGCTTCGACTTTCACAAGTTAGCATCCAGGTCAGCCTCTTCTTTCTCACTGTCCTGCGTGTGTCCATCCACTCATTGCATGTATTGGCCGCTTTCTTTATCTCAACCTTGTTTAACATGTATTTGAGCTTGTCCAAGTCCCTCAGGTACCCCTAGGCCTCCTTTCTTTTCCACTGTTCCTAGGTGTGTCCATCCACTGCATTGCATGTATTGGCCGCGTTTCTTTTCTCCACTGTCTCTGTGGTGTGTCCATCCACGGCATTGCATGTATTGGCCGCGTTTCTTTTCTCCACTGTCCCTGTGGTGTGTCCATCCACTGCATTGCATGTATTGGCCGCGTTTCTTTTCTCCGCTGTTCATGTGGTGTGTCCATCCACTGCATTGCATGTATTGGCCGCGTTTCTTTTCTCCGCTGTTCCTGTGGTGTGTCCATCCACTGCATTGCATGTATTGGCCGCGTTTCTTTTATTCAACCTTGTTTTATACATGTTTGAGCTCTGCTTCACAGTTCGCCTCGGTGACCCTGCCTCTTTCTTCCACTGTTCCTACGGTGTGTCCATCCACTGCATTGCATGTATTGGCCGCGTTTCTTTTCTCCGCTGTTCCTGTGGTGTGTCCATCCACTGCATTGCATGTATTGGCCGCGTTTCTTTCTCCCTGTTCCTGTGGTGTGTCCATCCACGGCATTGCATGTATTGGCCGCGTTTCTTTGATCACCTGAGCTATCCACTCACAATCGTTTCGGTATGAGGATGTCGTCTATAGTTTCTAACCTCCAGCGGCTTAAGTGGATATAATGTCCTGGGCATGCGGGTGTTTACGGTAATGAGAGAGCGGACAGGCTTGCACCAACAGCATCGATTGTTGGGGAGTTGAAGATGGATACGGGGGGATATTCTTCGGTCTCTTCGCGACTGTCTGTTGGATGAGGATACTAAAATCGATGTTGAATCGATCAAGCGATTTAGGCAGTTTGGAGTTACCCGTTGTTCAAGTCGAACTGGATGCATGAGAGGCAGAGTGAGAGGTGTGTTTAATCAGCGAGCCACAGGAACCATCAGTATGTATACTCTTGCTATCTGTTGGGGAGACTGAGCACCTATGGGTCTGCCCGGAGTGCAATGACGTCAGTTTAGTAACCAATAACCACCAAATCGTTGATACATAATTTTGTCACATCTTCTATTCAGGTTATGTCAATCAAGAGGGTCTACACGATTGTGTTCTACGTCAGGCACTGCATATCCAACATAATTGGGGTTGGCTAGGTTTTCTTAGGAAGACTAGAAAAGGGAGCTACTTGTAGTTTGAGAAAACAGTCTTGTCTACAAGATGTGTTCTGTGTATAGTTCTGCATTCAGCAGAGCTGGGGTTAGCTAGACTCTCTTAGGAAGACCAGAAAAGGGAGCTACTTATAGTTTGAGAAAATAGCTATGTCTACGAGATGTGTTCTGTGTCTAGTTCTGCATTCAACAGAGTTGGGGTTGGCTAGTGTTTCTTAGGAAGGATGAATACAGAAAATTCATTGCCGTTGACCTGTATAACCTACAAGCCAACCCCACTGCTCAGTGATGTTTACTGGGAAACTTTGATCTCAAAGTCCAAGGCTAACATGACTCTGGTTCACCTAGAGGATGAATTACCTTAGGTCAGATTTTTGTTGTTGTGTCGACCTACTTAGAGAAGCGAACCCGAAATAAAAGCGTGTAGAAACCAGACGTTCTGCCTTACGAGTCTGTCAATTCCTTACTGGGGAGACAATTCCGAACGGGGGTCTCTGAGACTAAGCCTTTGCCTTGCGAGTCAAAAGTCGTGGATTCGAATCCGGACCACGCGGTTCTGTTCACAAGTGCATTTTTTCCAGAGACCACTAAGATTGTTGCCGGAGTTACGACGTTCGTGCTTTGTGTAATACTCTCAGCAGGTGGCGTGTCATTTCTGCGGAGAGGGACCAAGCCATAAGGTGTAAAACCCGGTGCAATGAAGTCAATCCTTTGACTTAAAAACCCTTTAATACAATTCTGAACACAATCTACTGAACACTTTACCCTCAACAAATAAGAAAAGTTTAACATAACGGAATTAAAAAACAAACTGCAATTTCATACAAAATTAAAATATGACAAATGAAATATGAAGAGATAGATATCGTCGGTATTTTGATAGAATTTCACCGGATACTCGAGTATTCGACTTGACCTAGGTATGCCGTTCTTTGCGGGCTGCACCAATATTGACACCCACCTCTCTCAATCTGGTCAAAGAGTAGGACTCTCAACCCTGAAACTCTTCTGTTTGAAAAGACTCGCAGTGCGTTAAGAATGTCATTCTTTAATTTTGTCATTCTTATTTGTAGCATCAGACAGTTTTTTTTTATTTTGAGTTGTTTCTAGATAGATCTTTTTGTTCACTTATCTATCCATGATATACAGAGTATTCTTCTTTGTCCATGATATACATAGTATTCTTCTTTGTCCATGATATACAGAGTACTCTTCTTTGTCCATGATATACAGAGTATTCTTTGTCCATGATATACAGAGTATTCTTTGTCCATGATATACAGAGTATTCTTCTTTGTCCATGATATACAGAGTATTCTTCTTTGTCCATGATATACAGAGTATTCTTCTTTGTCCATGATATACAAAGTACTCTTCTTTGTCCATGATATACAGAGTACTCTTCTCTGTGCATGATAGACAGAGTACTCTTCTCTGTGCATGATATACAGAGTTCTCTTCTCTGTCCATGATATACAGAGTTCTCTTCTCTGTCCATGATATACAGAGTTCTCTTCTCTGTGCATGATATACAGAGTACTCTTCTCTGTCCATGATATACAGAGTACTCTTCTCTGTGCATGATATACAGAGTACTCTTCTCTGTCCATGATATACAGAGTTCTCTTCTCTGTGCATGATATACAGAGTTCTCTTCTCTGTCCATGATATACAGAGTACTCTTCTTTGTCCATGATATACAGAGTACTCTTCTTTGTCCATGATATACTGAGTACTCTTCTTTATCCATGATATACAGAGTTCACTTATCTTTCCATGATATACAGAGTTCACTTATCTGTCCATAATATACAAAGTCTTCTTCTCTGTCCATGATATACAGAGTACTCTTCTCTTTCCATGATATACAGAGTCTTCTCTTTCCATGATATACAGAGTTCACTTATCTGTCCATGATATACAGAGTTCACTTATCTTTCCATGATATACAGAGTTCACTTATCTTTCCATGATATACAGAGTATTCTTCTCTTTCCATGATATACAGAGTCTTCTCTATCCATGATATACAGAGTCTTCTCTTTCCATGATATACAGAGTACTCTTCTCTTTCCATGATATACAGTCTTCTCTTTCCATGATATACAGAGTATTCTTCTTTGTCCATGATATACAGAGTACTCTTCTCTTTCCATGATATACAGAGTCTTCTCTATCCATGATATACAGAGTATTCTTCTCTGTCCATGATATACAGAGTTCACTTATCTATCCATGATATACAGAGTATTCTTCTCTGTCCATGATATACAGAGTACTCTTCTTTGTCCATGATATACAGAGTATTCTTCTCTGTGCATGATATACATAGTTCTCTTATCTATCCATGATATACAGAGTATTCTTCTCTGTCCATGATATACAGAGTACTCTTCTTTGTCCATGATATACAGAGTTCTCTTCTTTGTCCATGATATACAGAGTCTTCTCTATCCATGATATACAGAGTATTCTTCTCTGTGCATGATATACAGAGTATTCTTCTCTATCCATGATATACAGTCTTCTCTATCCATGATATACAGAGTATTCTTCTCTGTCCATGATATACAGAGTATTCTTCTTTGTCCATGATATACAGAGTATTCTTCTGTCCATGATATACAGAGTATTCTTCTCTGTCCATGATATACAGAGTATTCTTCTCTGTCCATGATATACAGAGTATTCTTCTTTGTCCATGATATACAGAGTATTCTTCTCTGTCCATGATATACAGAGTATTCTTCTCTGTCCATGATATATAGAGTATTCTTCTTTGTCCATGATATACAGAGTATTCTTCTTTGTCCATGATATACAGAGTATTCTTCTCTGTCCATGATATACAAAGTACTCTTCTTTGTCCATGATATACAGAGTACTCTTCTTTGTCCATGATAGACAGAGTACTCTTCTCTGTGCATGATATACAGAGTTCTCTTCTCTGTCCATGATATACAGAGTTCTCTTCTCTGTCCATGATATACAGAGTTCTCTTCTCTGTGCATGATATACAGAGTACTCTTCTCTGTCCATGATATACAGAGTACTCTTCTCTGTCCATGATATACAGAGTACTCTTCTCTGTCCATGATATACAGAGTACTCTTCTCTGTCCATGATATACATAGTACTCTTCTCTGTCCATGATATACAGAGTACTCTTCTCTGAGCATGATATACAGAGTTCTCTTCTCTGTCCATGATATACAGAGTACTCTTCTCTGTCCATGATATACAGAGTTCTATTCTCTGTGCATGATATACAGAGTACTCTTCTCTGTCCATGATATACAGAGTACTCTTCTCTGTCCATGATATACAGAGTTCTCTTCTCTGTCCATGATATATGGTAAATAGATAAACAATAAACAAGAATTGATAGCTGGTTATGCTATGAAAAAATGCTTGTCTGTAAGGCTGCATGGGTGTCGTAAGAAATACAAGTTTGTGGTTCAAATTCTGTGTTGGTCAATTATTTTTTTCTGTAGAACATAAATACTTATTTACCGTCTGTTTATTTACAATATTCATTTCTTCTTCTTTGCGTTCGTTCTTTACGACCAATTTTAATCACTCTTTGTGATATGTTTGATCTTTGTCAAGAACGTGTATACGTTGCACATTGGTTTGGTAGGCCCCTAAACGCATAGACTTCTACACGTTTATGACATGTGCATCTGATTTCAGCCAAACCTCCTTAGGTCGCCTCTTACGACATGCATGGCAGGTAACAGCGGTTCTATTCTTTACACCCCAATTTGGGCTATACTACTGTATATAGTATACAGAGGGCTATACTACTGTCTATGGTATATAGAGGGCTATACTACTGTCTATGGTATGGACTATACTACTGTCTATAGTATATAGAGGGCTATACTACTGTCTATGGTATATAGAGGACTATACTACTGTCTATAGTATATAGAGGACTATACTACTGTCTATGGTATATAGAGGGCTATACTGCTGTCTATAGTATATAGAGGGCTATACTACTGTCTATAGTATATAGAGGACTATACTACTGTCTATAGTATATAGAGGACTATACTACTGTCTATGGTATATAGAGGACTATACTACTGTCTATAGTATATAGAGGGCTATACTACTGTCTATGGTATATAGAGGGCTATACTACTGTCTATAGTATATAGAGGGCTATACTACTGTCTATAGTATATAGAGGACTATACTTCTGTCTATGGTATATAGAGGACTATACTACTGTCTATGGTATATAGAGGGCTATACTACTGTCTATGGTATATAGAGGACTATACTTCTGTCTATAGTATATAGAGGACTATACTACTGTCTATGGTATATAGAGGACTATACTACTGTCTATGGTATATAGAGGACTATACTACTGTCTATAGTATATAGAGGACTATACTACTGTCTATGGTATATAGAGGACTATACTACTGTCTATAGTATATAGAGGACTATACTACTGTCTATAGTATATAGAGGACTATACTACTGTCTATAGTATATAGAGGACTATACTACTGTCTATAGTATATAGAGGACTATACTTCTGTCTATGGTATATAGAGGACTATACTACTGTCTATAGTATATAGAGGGCTATACTACTGTCTATAGTATATAGAGGGCTATACTACTGTCTATAGTATATAGAGGGCTATACTTCTGTCTATAGTATATAGAGAACTATACTACTGTCTATGGTATATAGAGGACTATACTACTGTCTATAGTATATAGAGGACTATACTACTGTCTATGGTATATAGAGGACTATACTACTGTCTATGGTATATAGAGGACTATACTACTGTCTATAGTATATAGAGGGCTATACTACTGTCTATAGTATATAGAGGGCTATACTACTGTCTATAGTATATAGAGGACTATACTACTGTCTATAGTATATAGAGGGCTATACTACTGTCTATAGTATATAGAGGACTATACTACTGTCTATAGTATATAGAGGGCTATACTACTGTCTATGGTATATAGAGGACTATACTACTGTCTATAGTATATAGAGGGCTATACTTCTGTCTATAGTATATAGAGGACTATACTACTGTCTATAGTATATAGAGGGCTATACTTCTGTCTATAGTATATAGAGGACTATACTTCTGTCTATAGTATATAGAGGGCTATACTACTGTCTATGGTATATAGAGGACTATACTACTGTCTATGGTATACAGAGGGCTATACTACTGTCTATAGTATATAGAGGACTATACTACTGTCTATAGTATATAGAGGACTATACTACTGTCTATAGTATATAGAGGGCTATACTACTGTCTATGGTATATAGAGGACTATACTTCTGTCTATGGTATATAGAGGGCTATACTACTGTCTATGGTATACAGAGGGCTATACTTCTGTCTATGGTATGGACTATACTACTGTCTATAGTATATAGAGGACTATACTACTGTCTATGGTATATAGAGGACTATACTTCTGTCTATAGTATATAGAGGGCTATACTGCTGTCTATGGTATATAGAGGACTATACTACTGTCTATGGTATATAGAGGACTATACTACTGTCTATGGTATGGACTATACTACTGTCTATAGTATATAGAGAACTATACTACTGTCTATAGTATATAGAGGACTATACTTCTGTCTATGGTATATAGAGGACTATACTACTGTCTATAGTATATAGAGAACTATACTACTGTCTATAGTATATAGAGAACTATACTACTGTCTATAGTATATAGAGGACTATACTACTGTCTATGGTATGGACTATACTACTGTCTATAGTATATAGAGAACTATACTACTGTCTATAGTATATAGAGAACTATACTACTGTCTATAGTATATAGAGAACTATACTACTGTCTATAGTATATAGAGAACTATACTACTGTCTATAGTATATAGAGAACTATACTACTGTCTATAGTATATAGAGAACTATACTACTGTCTATAGTATATAGAGGACTATACTACTGTCTATGGTATGGACTATACTACTGTCTATAGTATATAGAGAACTATACTACTGTCTATAGTATATAGAGAACTATACTACTGTCTATAGTATATAGAGAACTATACTACTGTCTATAGTATATAGAGAACTATACTACTGTCTATAGTATATAGAGAACTATACTACTGTCTATAGTATATAGAGAACTATACTACTGTCTATAGTATATAGAGGACTATACTACTGTCTATGGTATGGACTATACTACTGTCTATAGTATATAGAGAACTATACTACTGTCTATAGTATATAGAGAACTATACTACTGTCTATAGTATATAGAGAACTATACTACTGTCTATAGTATATAGAGAACTATACTACTGTCTATAGTATATAGAGAACTATACTACTGTCTATAGTATATAGAGAACTATACTACTGTCTATAGTATATAGAGGACTATACTACTGTCTATGGTATGGACTATACTACTGTCTATAGTATATAGAGAACTATACTACTGTCTATAGTATATAGAGAACTATACTACTGTCTATAGTATATAGAGAACTATACTACTGTCTATAGTATATAGAGAACTATACTACTGTCTATAGTATATAGAGAACTATACTACTGTCTATAGTATATAGAGAACTATACTACTGTCTATAGTATATAGAGGACTATACTACTGTCTATGGTATGGACTATACTACTGTCTATAGTATATAGAGAACTATACTACTGTCTATAGTATATAGAGAACTATACTACTGTCTATAGTATATAGAGAACTATACTACTGTCTATAGTATATAGAGAACTATACTACTGTCTATAGTATATAGAGAACTATACTACTGTCTATAGTATATAGAGAACTATACTACTGTCTATAGTATATAGAGGACTATACTACTGTCTATGGTATGGACTATACTACTGTCTATAGTATATAGAGAACTATACTACTGTCTATAGTATATAGAGAACTATACTACTGTCTATGGTATATAGAGGACTATACTACTGTCTATGGTATGGACTATACTTCTGTCTATAGTATATAGAGGACTATACTACTGTCTATGGTATATAGAGGACTATACTACTGTCTATGGTATGGACTATACTACTGTCTATGGTATATAGAGGACTATACTTCTGTCTATAGTATATAGAGGACTATACTACTGTCTATAGTATATAGAGAACTATACTACTGTCTATAGTATATAGAGGACTATACTACTGTCTATAGTATATAGAGGGCTATACTACTGTCTATGGTATATAGAGGGCTATACTACTGTCTATGGTATATAGAGGACTATACTACTGTCTATGGTATACAGAGGACTATACTTCTGTCTATGGTATGGACTATACTACTGTCTATAGTATATAGAGGGCTATACTACTGTCTATGGTATATAGAGGACTATACTACTGTCTATGGTATACAGAGGGCTATACTTCTGTCTATAGTATATAGAGGGCTATACTTCTGTCTATAGTATATAGAGGACTATACTACTGTCTATGGTATGGACTATACTACTGTATATGGTATATAGAGGACTATACTACTGTCTATAGTATATAGAGGACTATACTACTGTCTATAGTATATAGAGGGCTATACTACTGTCTATGGTATATAGAGGACTATACTACTGTCTATAGTATATAGAGGGCTATACTACTGTCTATGGTATATAGAGGACTATACTACTGTCTATGGTATATAGAGGACTATACTACTGTCTATAGTATATAGAGGACTATACTACTGTCTATAGTATATAGAGGGCTATACTACTGTCTATGGTATATAGAGGACTATACTACTGTCTATAGTATATAGAGGGCTATACTACTGTCTATAGTATATAGAGGACTATACTACTGTCTATGGTATATAGAGGGCTATACTACTGTCTATAGTATAGAGAGGACTATTCTACTGTCTATAGTATATAGAGGACTATACTACTGTCTATAGTATATAGAGGGCTATACTACTGTCTATGATATAGTAAGGTAAAGGAACCCTTTCATACCTTGGGATATATAGGGCAATACAGTGTTAGGCCTGTATTTTTCATTGACCGTCGGCACACGATGGGTGATGTGGTCAGCATCACACCAGCCGCCTTTACTTTCCCAGAGCATGTCTGGTACCCAGTATAGGCTGGGTCGACCTGAGAGCTGGCGCAGTCTGAAAAAATTCCACGCCCACTGCGGGAGCTGAACCCGGACCACCATCCATGAACAGCGAGTTCACTAACAACTACGCTTCCACGGCTCTCGTCCATGGTATACAGAGGACGATACTGCTGTCCATGATATACAGAGAACTATATTGTAACACTTACATTCAAAAGCAAATATATGTTGGAAATTTGTTGCAGAAAAGGCTGAAATCTTTTTAATCAAATTTGTAACATCTCATAATTAAAAAAACACAGAAATCAACGCCCGAATAGGTAGCGCGGATACTACATTCGGCAAACTATCAAAGCGAGCGTGGGACAACACAAAACTAACATTGCAGACAAAGATTCAAATTTATCGAGCCTGTGTAATTAGTTCTTTACTATATAGCTCAGAAACATGGACAGCCTACTCAAGACACGAGAGGAGACTTAACATCTTTCACCTTTGATGTCTCCGCAAGATTATGAACATCAGGTGGTACGAAAAGATAACCAACTCTGAAGTACTACAACGTTCACACCTGCCTTCCATCATGGGCATGCTCAGCAGTAGACGACTAAGATGGTTGGGGCATGTAAGAAGAATGGAAACTTGTCACATACCAAAACAAATGTTCTGTGAACTTTCGGAGGGAAAGAGGCACCAGAGCAGACCACTGCTCAGATATAAAGATGTCTGCAAGGCCTCAATAAAGAACTTTTCTATCAGTCCCAGAAAACAGAAAAACTAGCTGATGATCGAGATATATGGAAAACAATATTACGCAAAGGTGCAGAATCTTTTGAAAAGAGACTTAGGGATGAGGTGAAAGACAAGAGAGACATGGGCAAACTCAGAAGTTGTCACAGTAAAACACTTATCAATTGACCGACTGTAAAGACAAAAAAGGACTTATATATACATAAATAAAATCTCCAGCTGTACTGTCTTATTCTCTCTTCCACAAGTCTGTGTTTTTTATTACTTCTTTCAAAGTTTCTACCACGGAGAAGATGGATTCAGGATGTAACTTATGGTCTGAACATGACGGCTGCAGAGGCAGAACTGGCCTATGAGAGAGAGAAATTCCGGAGGACTGTTGGGGTGGCAAAGTTCTGCACAGGACAAGCTATTTGATGATGATGAAAGTATCTTTATCTTTGTAAAGTATCTGTAATCACATTGTAAAGCATATGCATGCTGTGGGTTCCTGTAGCTCACTGATTATACACCCACCTCTGAAATCACCAATAGCAAAGTTGATAACACGCTACGCTAGTGATCATGTCTTACGGAAATTTCAAGGTTCGAGGCCTGCTTGGCCAAAAATTCTTGGAATGCACATAGTGTATGTTGGACTGCATGAGACCCTGATCTTTTACTTGGGATCGCGTTCGAACCTACTGTCCGGCATTTGTTCGAGTCCCCTGGTCTTACTCAGGACGATAATGTGAGTACCTCTGAAGTCGGAGAAAATCTGCCTGTATGGCGAGGAATACTAATTACGAGTACATTGAGCACACGGCTGCCAGTGTAAAGTAATTTACAATGTCACGCTGCTGCCATTGTAAGAAATTGGAAAACAGATTTTCACGCAAAATCAGTTTCAGAGATGGAACTTCGTCTGAGTTGAAAGCAAACGAAAGAAAAAAAAGAAAAAAAAAAAAAGAAAAAAGAAAACTTGGGGATCTGATACCTCTGAAGACAGAGCAAGTTTCGCCTGAATGGCATGGAACACTAGTGAAAAGGAAAGCAAGCCTTCACGATAAAATTAGTCAGATGTACCAAATTAGACGTGCCTGAATTCATAGCATGTAAGCAATTAATTTTTGGGGGGTTAAGTAAACACCCGTATCTACGCTCGCAAGCACAACGTCCCCGTATATAATTTATCTCTTAATGTAATGAACTTCATAACAAAACGTACGTCTGACAGGAAATCGTGAATCGTGAAGCTTACAACTCTTATTTTTGTGTACGTAAAATCGTTGAAAACCAGCAACTTCTAAAGATCTGAGTGTTTTTAGCTTTTCTAAGACAGTGATATTTTTTTTAAATACATGGAACTCAATAAATAGCTGTCGGACGTTTTTAAACTGATCAGAGGTAACCATATCGTCTAACGCACTCCACTCAGCGTTTTCAACGTCCATTTTAATCACATCAATTGTAGATCTTTCGTGTTTCAGAAGGACCCGCAAATCTTCATGTCGGTACAGCTGCCATTTTTGTTTATTGATATAACTCTGTCCAGAAATACCTAATTTGTAGAAATGGACCAGATCGGAGCGGTTGTGTGTATCTGACTGTATGCTGGGGTCGAAGGAGAATACGTGACATCCATACAGTTTTGAGATGTCATCATCAAAAGTCCAGTCGTTGTTAATGCCGTAGGAGTAGACAATGCAGGGTGGAGTTGGTCGTACATCAATATCATCACACACTTCCCAACCTCCTTCGTTGATGTTACCCATTCGAAGTTTTCGCTTGCAAATTACCTGGGTGGAAAATAAATTATTATTCATAAATAAAAGAAATATCAACAAGTTTGAATAAGGAAAGTATAACATAGGAAGAGAGACAGACTAAGAGACAGACAAACTAGACAAGGAAGATAGATAGACATACTAGACTAGGAAGAGATACAGACGTACTAGACAAGGAAGACAGACATACTAGACAAGGAAGAGAGACAGACTAGACAAGGAAGAGAGACAGACTAGACAAGGAAGAGAGATAGACATACTAGACAAGAAAGAGAGACAGATAAACTAGACAAGGAAGAGAGAGAAACATACTAGACAAGGAAGAGAGACAGATAAACTAGACAAGGAAGAGAGACAGATAAACTAGACAAGGAAGAGAGAGAAACATACTAGACAAGGAAGAGAGACAGATAAACTAGACAAGGAAGAGAGACAGATAAACTAGACAAAGAAGAGAGACAAACTAGACAAGGAAGAGAGAGAAACATACTAGACAAGGAAGATAGAAAACTAGACAAGGAAGAGAGACAGATAAACTAGACAAGGAAGAGAGACAGATAAACTAGACAAGGAAGAGAGAAACATACTAGACAAGGAAGAGAGACAGATAAACTAGACAAGGAAGAGAGACAGAAAACTAGACAGGAAGAGAACTAGACAAGGAAAGAGAGACAGAAAACTAGACAAGGAAGAGAGACAGATAAACTAGACAAGGAAGAGAGAGAAACACACTAGACAAGGAAGAGAGACAGATAAACTAGACAAGGAAGACAGACAGACTAGACAAGGAAGACAAACTAGACAAAGAATACAGACAGACAAACTAGACAAGGAAGAGACAGACAGACATACTAGACAAGGAAGAGACAGACAAACAAACTAGACAATGAAGACAGACAGCCATACTAGACAAGGAAGACTGACAGACAAACTAGACAAGGAAGACAGACACAAACTAAACAAGAAAGAAAAGACAGACAAACTAGACAAGGAGGGCAGACAGACACACTAGATAAGGAAGGTACCACATGCACAGAATAAACCCTGCACAGTGTGCATGTCAGACAGAAACACGGACTCCAGAGTACATCCTGCAGTTATATCCATCATAGATACACCAATAAAACGAAACATAGCCCCATGAAGCAAGTTTACACAGCAAGCTATATGGAACCCACAAGGAACTCCAACTGATATGCAGCTTCTTAAAGGCAACCCTGTCACGACTGTCTGTTAGATGAAGACTCTAAAATAGATATTGAATTGATCCAGCCATTTAAAGAGTTTGGAGTTACCCGTTGTACAAGTAGAACTGGATACCTGGGAGGCAGAGTGAGGAGTGTGTTTAACCAGCGAGCCACGGAAACCATCAGTATGCATAGTTTTTTATATCTGTTGGGGAGACTGAGCACCTATGGGTCTGCCCAGAGTGCAATGATGTCAGTTCAGTTACCAATAACCAAAGGCAACCCATCTTATAGCAACACATCTTATAGCAACCCATCTTATAGTAACACATCTTATAGCAACCCATCTTATAGCAACACATCTTATAGCAACCCATCTTATAGTGCAGACTAAGCATTTCTTCTTCTTCTTCTTTGCATTCGTTCTTACGACCAATTTTAATCACTCTTTGTGATATGTTTGATCTTTGCCAAGAACGTGATACGTTGCACATTGGTTTGGTAGGCCCCTAAAGCATAGACTTCTACACGTTTAGGATACATGCATCCGATTTCAGCCAAACCTCCTTAGTCGCCTCTTACGACATGCGTGGCAGGTAACAGTGGTTCTATTCTTTCACCCCAAATTTGGACCCGGTAACCACTGGCGAGACTAAGCATATGAAACTGATCGTAAAGAAGAAGAAATGGAAGGTGAACTCTTACCACATCATGAATAGGTTAGTAGAGGACTTCAGTGTATAATGATTTTAAAAAAAACAAAGAATAATTAAGAAGTCAGAAATAAGTGAGTATAAGATACTCTAGTGTCGTAAAGCAAGGAAAGAGAGAGTGTTAGTGGTATTTTCACAAATTTGTAGCTCAGCAGAACAGTGTCAGGTTCGGGCTAGCTACCCCACACCGAACAGTGTTTGGTCGTGGGGCTAGCTACCCCACACTGTACAAAACACTAGATAACTACAGAAACCGCAACCAAAAAAATTCATAACTTGCCACACGAGGAAGAAGAAGGACCACGCAAGTAGGGAGACGGAATGCAAGAAAATTTATAACTTGCCACACGAAGAAGAAGAAGGACCACGCAAGTAGGGAGACGGAATGCAAGAAAATTTATAACTTGCCACACGAGAAGGACCATGCAAGTAGGGAGACGGAATGCAAGAAAATTTATAACTTGCCCACAGGAAGAAGAACCCTACAAGTAGGGAGCGAAATGCAGAAACTGTATAACTTGCCACACGAAGAAGGACCCGCAAGTAGGGAAGACAGAATGCAAGAAAATGATGAGAGTGGGGAAAGATCTAGAAAAGATGGTCTTGGATAAGCAGGCTTGGGAAAACCTTGGTTGCGGACCTAAGCCTCTCTAGGGGCGAAGGGTGAAGAAGAACAGTGTCTGTAAAAATAAAAGAAAACACGGTGTGCAGGTACAGCTGCATTGGCTGATGAAGAATGTGTATTTGCACAAGCAAATGATCGTTTGTTTGACAGAAAAAACGCTTTGAAGACACTCTTAAAGTGTTTCTAGACTTTCGGTTTCCAAATAGCAAGTATCGGCTGCGTTTGGTGACAAACTTGGACTATCTTGTCATATTCCTGTGCTTTGTGCCAGTTCATTTATCAAATTCTGCACTCTGGATATGTATGTTCATCGTTGACATTTTGTTTTCGATCGATAGCCATGCTGGAGTGGGATGACGTTCGATGTTTCATCGTTGGCTGTTGTTAACATGCTGCGTCCGCTTTTGTTTTTTTCTTCTCTGTCCAGGGTGTTCTAAGAACTTTTCTGTAACATCTTGTTTCAAAAGCTTCAAGTTTGTTCTTGAATGTTTGCATTATGGTCCACGATTCACATCCATATGTTGTCACAGGGAATATGCATGTTCTCAGAAGTCTTACTTTTGTTTCTTTGCTTGTGTCGTGCCATAGGTTCTTCATGCTGACTACCCTCTGAAAGCCATGGCTGGTCTTCTTCTAACTTCTTTCATGCAATCTCCATTGTTGTTAATTATAGAACCAAGATATTGAAAATATGTGACGTTTGAGTTTATTTTTTCCAAAGGATTGGCTTCATTGCACCGAGTTTTACCCCATATAGCTCGGTGCCTCTCCGCAGAAATGGCATGCTACCTCCCCCGTGTATTGCACAAAGCATGAACTCCGTAGCTCCTGCAACATTCGTAGGAGTTTTGGGAAAAAATGCACTTGTGAGCAGAACGGCACGGTCTGGTTTCAAACCTATGACCTTCAGAACACAAGACGAGGGCTTAACCACAGAGACGCCCTGTGACGTTCTCAATGTCTTCATTATTGATGGTAATTTTCACTTGTGTCGTTCCGGGGCCCACAAGCGAAGCAAAGAATAGTACCCCTTTGACCTACAAAGCATGTCGTAAGAGGTGACTGATGTAGGGGCCTAGGGAAGCCTACCCTAGTAAATAAAAACATTGCAGAAATTGGATGTGCTGGCCTACTTCTAGGTGCATAACTGGCACAGCGTACAATCATTCTTAGGGTTAAATCACATACAAATCACACAGAGTGGTTAACAAGTAGTTGATTATGGAACGTTCAAAGAAGAAGAAGATGGTAATTTTGAGTTGAGATTTTGCTTTCAATCAGAAGGCTACTTACATCAATATTATCCAGGTAAGAATGCAATATCATGAATAGTTGATCTCCTGTCATCTTGTCTAGATCCAGACTTGCTAAATTGTGGGTAGCACCATATCTTCTCACGGCATCCAGAAAAGCTGTCAGAAAATATCAAAATCTAAAACATGCTTGGCACTGATGTACGATATTATCAGATAGTTAGAAGTAATCTTCTTCTTCTTCTTTGCGTTCATTCTTTACAACCAATTTTAATCACTCTTTGTGATATGTCTGATCTTTGCCAAGAACGTGTATATGTTGCACATTGGTTTGGTAGGCCCTAAACACAGACTTCTACATGTTTAGGACATGTGCATCCGATTTCAGTCAAACCTCCTTAGTCACCTCTTATGACATGCGTGGCAGGTAACAGTGGTTCTATTCTTTACACCCCAAATTTGGGCCCGTAACTACTCGGGCATTAGAAGTAATAACAAACATAGACTTGTGGAAGAGAATAAGACAACAAAAAATAATACAGCTGGAGAATATAGTGAGAAAGTGATTGATTGGACATATCAGAAAAAACATAACAATGTAACCAGCTATACATTTGACTGGAAACCACATGGAAAATGAATAGTGTGAAGGCGAAAGAATACAGTGAAAAACAACAGAAAAGGAGACGAGGAATCAGGCAGAAATCAAGATGATAGCTCAGAATATAAATCAGTGGAGAGTAGTAAATCAACTAGGAAAAGAAAAATATTAGTAGTATGTTTAGAAGGATTAGTAATATTTTTAGCAGTATTAGTAGTAGTATTTTTTAGAAGAATTAGTAATATTTTTAGCAGTATTAGTAGTTGTATTTTTTAGAAGGATTAGTAATATTTTTAGTAGTATTAGTAGTAGTATTTTTAGAAGGAATAGTAGCAGTATTAGCAGTGCCGGATTAGGCTAGCGGGGCCACGTAGCAAATTTTAGCTGGGCCCTAGATTTTGTATGATAACAAAATAAAACACAACTTTTACAAACAAACTTGTCTCGATTTAATGTGAGCAAATTTAGAGATAATACTAGACAAATTAATTTCTCTAAGTAAATTACATTCAATGTTCATTAAGGTGAGGTTATTTATATAATCTTGTCCCATCATGTTCCTGAACTCACTTTTTATACGCTCAAATACGCTTTATATGTCGAAAAGAACTTTCTTCGCTGCAGTTAGTAATCATTAAAAACAAGTAAATTCGTAAGACTATTTCTACATTTGGGAAACACGACTCTAATGAATTTTCCATTATAAGTTTATAAAATTGCAGTTCAAGAGCCTCATGCTTTTAGTTGCTAATAGCAGCAGCTACATTAGTTTTAAGAAGTTCAGTGAACTGCATAAGTTAGTCGCCTAGGCTTTCTTCCAAATCCTCTTGGTAAGAGCTGACAATATTTGGAGTTCTTTTCAAGACCTCTTCTGCTGTAATAGATTTTAACTGCCGGAGTATTCCAAATACACCAGTCACTCTATGGTACAGCCTAAATCAATAACTTTGCAAACAAAACAGAACAGTTGTCTTTTAGTATCTGTAATAACACAACCAATCTCTCACGTGAGTTTTGTTTGTTGGTGTATGTGTGTATGTGAAAACGACTTTCGACAAAATCGTGGATTGTTTTCTTTATTGTATGGTTTTTTTTTTAAGACATGAAATCACTGTTCATATGTTGCACTTCTACTTTCTTTGCAGTCTAATAATCTCAATTGAAGTTGTTTGGCCATTCACCAATATCGTTGGAGTACATTTTACTTTCGTTGTGTTTTTGACTTGTAGAAGATGTTGCTTCATTAGAAGCATGTGCTGTGCTTTCTGTCTCTCTTTGGCTTGAAGATGATATGGTTAAATTGGGAGAACTTTCTATACATTCGATTTCAGTTTGTCTTGTGAAAAATGTGGCTAAATCGTGAAGAGTTACTGATCTTAATGGTAATATTGGTAATGATGATTCTTCTATAGCACTGCCTTCATCTACTACACAGTGGGACACGTCTTCTGTATTTTCTGCTTCGATTTCGTTGGATTCAGCACCATCACATAGAACATTTTAAAATTCAGACAGCGTGCGTGTTTTTGATATAACATCTGGTTATTTTTCCATTTTCATCTCTGTCACATAGGCGCGGGGCCCCCTAGAAGCGCCGGGCCCGTAGCATTTGCTACTTCTGCTACTAGGCTAATCCGCACTGAGTATTAGTAGTAGTAATTGTAGCAGTATTAGTAGTAGTAATTGTAGCAGTAATATCAGTAATCTGCTTCTTTTGTCATCACACTGTTACCGGGTTGTTGCCCAGTGTCGTGGCTTTCTGTTTTTGTCTTGCGCTGTTCTGGTGGCTTGTGTGATAGTTATTTTTATTTTATGACAGGATTCTGCTAAACCATCAATCCATCTTTTTCAAGGTCTTCCTCTCACATTATTTCCTGATATTATGTTGTAGACGATTCTGTATACAATGGAGTGTCGTTGCATTCTTAAGTGGCCAAACCACTTCATTCTTTGTTTCTCAATGTAATTCAAACAAGGTTCTGTCCCAACTTTCTTTCCTATGCTGATGTTGGGGAGTCTGTCTCTGTCTTCTCTGGTATTGTTGGTAACTTTTCGAAGGCATCGCATTTCACAAGTAGTTATTTTTTTTTCAACTGTACTTTGCTCATTGTCCATGTTTGACCCTGGTAACATAGAGTAAGCATGAAAACACTGTTGATCCTCTGTTGTTTAGCTGTCAGTGAGATGTTTGGGTGCCTTAATAATGGGACTCTGGAAAGAAGGCAAGAGGAAGACCACGGAAAAGATGGTTAGATGGCGTAGCAGAATCCTGTGAAAGAGCAAAGATAACAATCACACAAGCCACCAGAACAGCGCAAGACAAAAGCAGAAAACCACGACACTGGGCAACAACCGGTAGCAGTGTGACGACAAAAGAAGAAGAAGAATAATGGGACTAGCTGTTAGGCTACAGTATTTGCTTTTTATAGTAGTATTAGTAGCAACAGTGGCAACATATGAGTGTGAAGCATGGACATTAAACAAGGTAATGGAAAAACATATATGTGCTTTTGAATATAAGTGTTACAGAAGAGTCCTCCGTATATCATGAACAGAGACGAGAACAAATATATATTTTCAGAAAGAACTCAAAATCAGAAGACTGGCTGATGCCACAAATAAGAATGTGAAAATTGCAGTATTTTTGGACATTTAAAAAGACATAAAGGGTTGAAGAAAACCATTATGGAAGGAGGCATCTCAACAAAGAGTAGAAGAGAAAGACCACAGAGAAGATGGATTCAGGATGTAATTGATCATTTGAACATGATGGCTGCAGAGGTCTATCTGGCCCAGCGTTTCCCAAAGTGGGCGGTATCGCCCCCCCAGTGGGCACTGAAGTCTTCCAGGGGGCGATGGTGGGCTCAGAAGCATTTAGGGCGATTTTTTTGAGATTTTGCGATTGAATAATCATTAAAAATTTGAATTCTGCATATTTATTCACCTTATGCTCGTCTTACACGATACATTTTTCATCAATTTTCTATTTCATGCATATAATCATTTGAAAACTGACCATGTATTGCAGAAATATATATCAATTTTCCATATCAAAGAAAAAATAGAGCATGTATATATGTGGAAGGGGCGTTGGTAAACTGTTATAATATGGAAGGGGGCGTTACAAAGTTTATGTTGTGCAAAGTGGGAGGTGGGCAAAAAGTTTGGGAATCTATGATCTGGCCTATCAGAAAGAGAAATTCTGAAGGACTGTTAGGGTGGCAAAGTTCTGCTCAAGACAAGCTAATCTTTTTCTTCTTCTTCTTCAAATGCTTCATATCAACCATTTGTTAACCACTCAGTGTGATTTGTATGTGATCTGAGCCTAAGAGCGATTGTACATTATGTCAGTTATGCGCCTACAAATAGGCCAGCACATTCAATTTCTGCAATGCTTTTTATTTACTAAGATAGCTTCCCTAGGTCCTACATCAGTCACCTCTTATGACACGCCTTGTAGGTCACAGTGGTACTATTCTTTGCTTCCCTTACGGGCCCTGGCACCACACGGGCGGGACAAACTATTTCATAATGATGATAGAGAAAATGCAACTTCTAACATCTCATTTACACACATCCCAACTATTTTTACATGTTACACTGCATTCTTTCTTTCTAACAGAGGACTCACATGGTTGTCCAACCTTGCTGGTCTGTATATCTTCAGGATATGGCTGATAATGTTGGTCATGATGTTTAGTTGCCAACACATGAAACTGGTAGAAAATCAGCACCATCACGAGGCTGATAACAGAGATTGCAACCAACACATACCACCTAAATATCAGCTTCATTAGCGCCATCACTGTGACATCAATCCATAACTATGACATCAATAATAATAATAATAGCCGTCCATCGCAAGTGGTGATGACAACAGCCTCAGATGTGTGCTGCTACACCTCTCTGGTGACATCAATATGATCAATAACAAAAGCGAATACAGAAGACTAACAATATCGTTACATTCAATTGATTGTATTCACTCATTGTGATTGCGGGAGGGAAATCCGATAGAGAAGTTGGATCTTCACTAGTTATCCCGTACGGTAGAAGTTCCGAGACTTAAGCCACAAATTTCTGGTACGCTCACTTCACAAGATATGGACTATAGGTTCCCTGACCACAGAACAATACTTAATTATCTAAACTAAAAGTACCTCTGAATTAGGAGAAGGCATGCTGCTATATGGCAGGAGACACTGATAAAAAGTAAAGCAAGCATTCACGGACAAACAATATAAAGCGTCATACCAGGCGCACTGACTACCCAGAAGAAAATTGGGGCGACCGTTCATTCGTTACAAAGACGAATGCAAGCGTGATTTGAAGAAGGCGCTCAACATGAATACACAAGACTCAGACTGTAGGAGATATGTTCTGAAAACGGATCTAAGAAATGATGAAGCCAGACTCAGATAACTTGCTGATATAAAACGTGCCACAAGAAAACATAAATAAAACCCACTATAGGTATAATATCACGTTCAAATGGTACAACACACCGATGATATGATGGTGGTACTGGTACCCTGTTAGTAACAAGTCAAGGTATGAGGGTACCCCATCATCATTTGATCGTGTGTTGCATAATTTGAAAGTGATATTATAGAGGGCATATGTGTCGTTTGATATATATATATAATGCTTTCTAATAAAGCATAGCACAAATAAAACTCTGCACTTCGATAATAACTAACTATTTAAAAATTACTAACACAAAATTACAAATGTATTGTTTGCTAAGTTGCAGGATTTGATAAGAGAATATTTTGCTGAGAGTGTTGTCCCTTGAAGCGAATAGTAACTACTCGTTGCGGAGGAAAATACTTATCCGTTATATGAGGACTATCATCACAACATTCCGGACACGTCCATAGGTGGTCCGATCTTCACCTTAACAAATCCAATATGATCAACAAATAAACATGGTACAAGTATTAAGTATATATATATGGAACTGCAGTAAAACTATTTGATTGGCAAAACACGTAATTACAAAGTACTGTAGTTTTACAAATTTCAAAAACAATGACAAAATACAGCAACGTTTCGACCAACAAGGCCTTTATCAAGCAAACGAACAAACAGGAGTGACAAATTAAAATGAAACACAAATGGACGACCAAATACAAACGTATCTAAGGAAAATCTGGAATAAAAACGAATAACGAAATAAATGTAACACAAAAAACACACATAAAAACTAGAAATAGAAAGGAAAAGAAACAATGAAACATCTAGTAAATATATAACTGGAATACATGCAACATATACCCATATAGATTACAAAGCATGGGAAGAGAAAGTACTAAGAAGCATAAGAATGTAATACGTTGAGCCGCGTGGTCGCAAGGTACCATACAAAGAAATCAACCGATTCTCCAGAGCAAATCGACTGCGATCATCCGAGAACATGATCGGATGGCTGTGACCTGGACATCGTGAGCACCTAAATGGCCAGTATCATTGAAATGGGTGGCTACAGGGTCACAGAGCATTGGCGTATGTCGCGTAAGTGTTGGGCGAATCGGTCACTGAGCCTCTTGCCTGTCTCGCCGATATAAGCCTTGTTACACCGCTTACAGATAATGGCATAGATAAGATTACGGGACTCGCATGTGAACCCATCGTCAATAAGAAACGTGCCTAAGGAAAAGATACAGTACGCGTCTGTATCACATAAGCATACGTGTTGCAACGCCGACGGCCACACTGGACAGTGCCAAAATGAGTCTGGATATTGGACTTAAGGCGACTGTGTACCAACATATCCTAAAGACTTCTGTCCCGTCTGTAAGACACCAAAGGATAGTTGGGAAGACAGAACGGGTCTCAGGATCTGATCTAAGGAGAGACAGATGACGGAATAAAACATTTTTCACCAGGGAACTATGGGGGTGGTAAGTTAAGATAAGTTTTACTCTGTCAGAGTTAGTAGTCCTATGCTGGCTGGTAAGGGCCTGCTGGCGAGTGATTTTCTGAACTCGATGCATAGCCGAGACAAGCACCCTCTCCGGGTATAGGCGCCTACGAAAGAAATCAAGCATCTCGCGAGCTCTCTCAAGAAAATCATCGTCCCCACTACAAAGGCGACGAAGGCGTAAGAGCTGCGAGAATGGCAAGAGTCACGACAAGCCCGGGGATGGGAAGAAGTATAGAGGAGAAACTATGTGCATCAGTAGGCTTGTAATATACTGATGTAGTGATAGCGGATAGGCATAAGGTGATAGTAATGTCAAGAAAGTTTCATTGTTTCTTTTCCTTTCTATTTCTAGTTTTTATGTGTGTTTTTGTGTTACATTTATTTCGTTATTCGTTTTATTCCAGATTTTCCTTAGATACGTTTGTATTTGGTCGTCCATTTGTGTTTCATTTTAATTTGTCACTCCTGTTTGTTCGTTTGTTGATAAAGGCCTTGTTGGTCGAAACGTTGCTGTATTTTGTAATTGTTTTTGTAATTTGTAAAACTACAGTACTTTGTAATTACGTGTTTTTACAAGTATTAAGAGCTTCCGAAAAAACAAATAAACAAACACGGGACTCGAACCACTTACCCTAGTCCTTACGACACCAATCGCCTAGCCTAGCAATACGAGCGTTTTTACGAACACAACCAATGAGCCATTCTAAAAAAATGGCTCACGGGGGAGTGTCTTTTCTCAAACGCTCGTTATTCTAACACGCCAGTTCGATGTTGATTAATCAATCTTTTTACATATTTGGTATGTCGTTCTTTTCGGACTGCACCAACATTGACACCCATCTCTCTCAATATGGTCAGCAAGTGGGAATCACAACCCTGAAACTCTTCTGTTCGGAAAGACTCTCAATGCGTTAAAAATGTCATTTCGGTCCATGGGAGCTCCTGCTGATATCGTAGTCATGCCAGCCAATCTATCAGCTCGTTCATTACCACTGACTCCTGCGTGCCCAGGAACAAAAATGACGGTGATTTCTCTGATCACTGTCTGTACCTCCACCCAGTTTCTTCTCACCATTCCTGATTCGACTTTACGAATCATGCTCATGGAGTCAATGAGTATGAGAACAGGAGAATAGTTATGAGATGTCAACCACATCACAGCCTCTGTAACCGCCCGTATCTCTATTGTCAAACTACTTGTGGTTGTTGGGTAGATCCCACTGGCCTCTCTTATTATTTTTCCTCCTTTTATTGATTGAAGTCCAAAAGTTTCGTATATGAGTAAGTAGGCCTATTCGTTAATGATGATGAGTTTCGTATATGAGTAAGTATTCGTTAATGATAATCATTGTGACATTATATATATACAGGGGCGGCTCGTGATCCTTTTTGTTGGTGGGGCCAGACACAAATTTTCGGAAACTCATAGTTTTGGATTAGATTATATTTTAATTTATTAAATAATAAATGCACGTTACACATTATTTTGATGGGGCCTGGCCCCACTGGCCCTTAATGACGAGCCGCCATATATATATATATATATATACAATTGCTGAGTCAGCGACAGTTGAGATGACTGGGACACGTGTACCGTATGAGGGATGGTAGAATTCTAAAGAACATTCTATATGGCCGCTTCGCAACTTGTATTAGACAGCATGAGCGCCTAGTACTACGCTTCCTTGACATCTGCAAGCGTGATCTAGCTTCATGCGTCATAGACAAAGAAAATTGGGATCTGTTGGCCAAAGACTGACAAGCATGACGAGCGGCAGTAAAGTATGGCTCAAAAAGAAAAGAAGAGAAACGCTATAACATATGGAGACAAAAGAGAGCGCAGAGGGCATAGAGACCATCCTCTGCATCACCTCCAGTCTCCAGTTTCACCTGCAGCAACTGTGTCAAAGATAGCCACTTCAGAAAGGACATTACAGCCACAACAGACGATGTGATTCAGCACAGAAGAAATTACGTGAAGCAAAACTCTCCCCAGACAAAGAAGTCAATGATGATGATAGAGACAATAGTGGTGCAAAGGTTTCACTTACTTTTAAGTAATTGAGACAATGAAGTGGGAAGTAAATAGTTTAAGTAATTGAGGCAATGAAGTGGGAAGTAAATAGTTTAAGTAATTGAGGCAATGAAGTGGGAGGCAAATAGTTTAAGTAATTGAGGCAATGAAGTGGAAGGCAAATATTTTAAGTAATTGAGGCAATGAAGTGGGAAGCAAATGGTTTAAGTAATTGAGGCAATGAAGCGGGAGGCAAATGGTTTAAGTAATTGAGGCAATGAAGTTGGAAGCAAATATTTTAAGTAATTGAGGCAATGAAGTGGGAGGTAAATGGTTTAAGTAATTGAGGCAAATGGTTTAAGTAATTGAGGCAATGAAGTGGGAGGCAAATGGTTTAAGTAATTGAGGCAATGAAGTGGGAGGCAAATGGTTTAAGTAATTGAGGCAATGAAGTGGGAGGCAAATGGTTTAAGTAATTGAGGCAATGAAGGAGGACAAATAGTTTAAGTAAATGAGGCAATGAAGTGGGAAGCAAATGGTTTAGAGAAAAATACTTTCTTTTGTCGTCTCACTGTCACCGTGTTGTTGCCCAAATGTAGTGGTTTTCTGGGGAGGTTTTTCTAGCGCTGCTCTAGTGGCTTGGGTGATAGTTGTTTTTTGCTTTTTTTTAAACAGGATTCTGCTATGCCATCTTTCCATCTTTTTCGTGGTCGTCCCCTCGCCTTCTTTCCTAATATTCTGTTGTAAAAGACTCTTTATACTGTGGAGTCTGGGTACATTCTTATAAAGTGGCCGAACCACTTCATTCTGTTTCTCAAAGTAATTCAAGCAAGGTTCTGTGTCAACTTTCTTTCTTATGTTGATGTTGGTGATTGTCTTTTATGTTGTTGTTGGTAACTTTTTGTAGTTTTCTCATTTCACATGTAGTTATTTTTTGTCAACTGTTCTATTCTCATTGTCCATGTTTGTCCACGTTGTTCATCTCTCCTTGTAACGTTGACAACTTTTCGTAAACATCTCATTTCACATGTTGTAATCTTTCTTTCTTGTGTCTTAGTAAGAGGTCATGTTTGGCACTGATAGCAGAGAGTTGGAATAAATATGCAGTTTATCAGTTGCCGTTTGACTGCCATGTTAATGCTTGGATGTTTTAATTATCCAAATTCAAATCAAATATCAAATTAAAATAATAAGTAAGATCTATTATAAATAACACATTGTGCCTACTCTAAACTAGAAACTCAATGCAACACTCATTCAAGCTGAAATCACGAAGTGGCAGATATATCATGCATAGAATCTGCTCGGACACAGTGGTGGCTCGTCATTAAGGGCCTGTGGGGCCGGGTCCCACCAAAAATAGTGTGTAACGTGTATTAATTATTTTATAAATTAAAATATAACCTAATCCCAAATCATGTTTTTCCCCGAAATATTTGTCTGTCCCCATCAATAAAAATGATCACTAGCCGCCACTGTTCGGACATGTTAGTCGGTTTTTTAGCGGTTTTTTCTACAGTAACTGCTGGTCAGCCCTGATCTATATTAACTGCTGGTCAACCCTGATCTACATTAACTGTTGGTCAGCCCTGATCTACATTAACTGTTGGTCAGTCCTGATCTACATTAACTGTTGGTCTGCCCTGATCTACAGTAACTGCTGGTCAGCCCTAATCTACATTAACTGTTGGTCAGCCCTGATCTACAGTAACTGCTGGTCAGCCCTGATCCATATTAACTGCTGGTCAGCCCTGATCTACAGTAACTGTTGGTCTGCCCTGATCTACAGTAACTGCTGGTCAGCCCTAATCTACATTAACTGTTGGTCAGCCCTGATCTACATTAACTGTTGGTCAGCCCTGATCTACAGTAACTGTTGGTCTGCCCTGATCTACAGTAACTGCTGGTCAGCCCTGATCTACATTAACTGTTGGTCAGCCCTGATCTACATTAACTGTTGGTCAGTCCTGATCTACATTAACTGTTGGTCTGCCCTGATCTACAGTAACTGCTGGTAAGCCCTAATCTACATTAACTGTTGGTCAGCCCTGATCTACAGTAACTGCTGGTCAACCCTGATCTACAGTAACAATGGCAACAACAACGATAACAACACTTCTGAAGTCCGAGTAACGCTCGCCTTAATGGCGAGGGTTACTGTTGATAAAGAAAGGAAGACTTCACGCAAAAATTAAAGGTGCCATATTAGGCTCCATGATAATGCGCGAACAACAAAAAAAAGAACACCAACAAACACAATTGACATAAATTATTTTTATTGTCTTGTTTGGTTTTTTATTATTATTAAATCTGACGACATATTTTGAAATCAATTTGTACGTTTTTGACTTCCAGACATTCATCGATATGGTCACAACAATCCCATTGTGTGTTACACTTATTTATCTATAAGAATCAGTTGAATTACATTGTATGTCTGTCTAAATTATTTGGAGATATTTGGACATCCTACAGACTTGAAATTTGGCAAGAAGGTAGCTTTCAGAGATACGAAGAGGAAAAAATTATCAAACTGAACTATTTGTTCCTTTCTATAACCATATTTCACATGGTAATTATGCGTATAAATCGACGAAAATATAAATCCATGTTTTCACGACGTTCGCGGTCACGTGATGCGCAAAAGCGATCATGTTGTTATAGTCCAGTGGCAAAACACGTAATTACAAAGTACTGTAGTTTTACAAATTACAAAAACAATGACAAAATACAGCAACGTTTCGACCAACAAGGCCTTTATCAAGCTATAGTCCAGTGACGTCTTTCGCACATCACACGAACACTAACATATTTATTGGTATTTCAACATGTCGGTTCTGTAGACTCCAACTGACTGGCAGAGAGCAATTATAGTCCCCATCTGGAAGAACAAGGAGGCAAACGAGATTGTGAAACATACAGGGGCATCTCATTGCTGAGTTATGTAATAAAGATGTGACAGTTATGTGACAACTTCTGAGTTTGTGTTTGTCTCTCTTGTCTTTACAGACGGTCAATGGTAAATGTTTTACTGTGATAACTTCTGAGTTTGTGCGTGTCTCTCTTGTCTCTACAGATGGTAAATTGGCAAGTGTTTTACTGTGACAACTTCTAAATTTGTGCTTGTCTCTTTGACTTTACAGACGGTTATCTGGCAAGTATTTTACTGTGACAACTTTTGTGTATCTCTAAAATGCTCCGATATAGACACCACGTTCAAGGAACCCCTTGCGCAGGATTGCCAAATGTAGACCTGTAACAACACAAGAGGATATCGCATAGATGAGAGATATTGTACTGTTGAGGCGAAGAGAATACGACATGCACAAAAAGACAGAATATGCAACACTTACATGTCCAACCCTGATCATGTATGCCCAACCTATTGTAGGGGATTGTGTTCCAGTATTGACTCTACAGTCACTTCCACATACACCATAGAGGTGCAACAACACACGTCCGAGGCTGGTGTCATCATCACTTGCTATGGATGGCTATAATTGTTAATTCAAACTCGACCATCAAGGACTAACTATCCCTACACTACGCAACTATCTCTCTCTCTCTTTCTCTCTCGCGATCACCGCTTAGACTGATGTACCGGATTTCCCCATAAATTATATTTATGTGGAAATCTGATTCATGCAGCCTTAGCATGAGTGTGTTCCGTCACATCTTTAGCGCCATTTGGAGCTCTGGTGCTTATCCTTCGGCGATGTGTCCGGTTTTGTCCAGCGTTTACTGGGTTCGCTCTCCGTCAGCCTTGGGATGTCCCCAGCCGACCTGCAAGGCAGCAGGTTGCTATTTTCTTTTAGGGTAGCTACCTTTAGACAACCTTCCCTCCCGGGTTTTTGAGCGTCATCTGTCCAGGTTATCAGTCTTTTTTTTTGACTACTTGGTTTGCCTGCCGTCCAGTTTTGTGTACGGTTTGCTCCGCTAGACTTTGATTGTCCCCAATCTATCTACAAGGCAGTAGTAGTTCTTTGCGAGGGAAACGCGGTTATTGTTCTCGCAACTATCCGAAGTGTTGTGAGGCGTCCACTGTGTTAGAACCCAAACTCAGACAAGTTCATAAATACAAGCAGCCTTAAAGATGCTCAACAACCAGCAGGTGTTAGCAAAAATTATTGTAGTCTTTAGCGATTCAAGATCCGTTCTCCAGGCCATCTCATGTTCCAAACAGGACAAGATCACTCAGAATATACGGCAAAAAAATCAGCTTGCTGTCAACAAAATCTGAACTAGTCTTACGGTGGATACCGGCACACTGTGGCATACCAGGAAATGAAAAGGCTGACAAACTCGCACGGGCTGGAGGGAGTATAACACAACATCACCCAACATAAAGCTTTACAGAAACAAAGATTCTCCTGAAACAATCCAGAAAAATGATGTGGAGAAAAACAAACGGAGAATACAACCCAGAGCACGACAGTATAAATACTTAAATATAAAAGCACAGACCACAGTCTTCAGACTTAGAACAGGACACAGCAGTCTCAAAGCACACCTCCAAAAAATGGGTATCAGGGACTCGGCTGTCTGCACCTGTAGCGCAGCAAAGCAGTCCGTGGAGCACATCCTGCAAGACTGCCCAGCCTGAGCAGTGTGAGAGTGGAAATCTGACCAACAAACAACGACAGCCTATGGGGAGTAGACTACACACTACATAGCGTGGAAGACAAACCAAGGTGAGAGACGTCGAAGAACTCAAGCACACCGCCCTGTTTATGACACATACCGGAGTAGTCGCATAGCAGAAATTGATTGCAGAAGAAAAATATACATACACGATGGTAACAATTTCACAAAGCACAATGATGTCACAAAATTAGACAACCATATTGAATGTTAAATTTCAGAATAATGTTGATTCAAAATACGAAAACAAACCTACCAAACATTGCGTTTTGCGTAAGTTGTTCTTGTGATTCAATCTTGGAGAAAGATGGCTGCTGGCAAGAACTCCGTTTAACGTCAAGCAATGAGTTAAAACATATTGTACAAGTGTTCAAATAAAAGCAGCCTGTAATGATTAGTCTGCATTTAGAAATAGAAGGCATTGATTATAAATTCAGAATATGTGAGTCAAGAGTTGACGAGAACACTCCAATGTGACGTTTTTGGGAAGGTTTCTGTGACAATTGAGTAGAGATGGCTGTCAGAACTCGCTTTCAAATGAGTAAAAACAATTGTCAGAGGTGTTCAAGATAAAAGCATGCTGTAATGGAGTTAATCTGGCATATATTTATGAAAATGAGAAGGTTCAGTTATGACGTAGTATAGGTCAAGGTTGTGTGACGTATGTAATTGTAGTGCGGGAAGGGGTGATGAACAAATGTGACGTAGGACGAGCTAGTCAGAACCGCTTTAAATAGTAAATAAACACCACTCACTGTGTAACTGGCAACTTTCGATTTGTCAATGGGGCTGCATTTATCTTGAACATCCTGTATAATTTAAAATTGTATTTATACAGTCGGGACGTTGTTTGATTGAAGAAGACTATAGGTTAAAATCGATAGCACAGAAATAAATGGCGCGCAGATGTTGGCATTGTATTATTCATCATCATCATCATCAGGTGCCGTCTCCACATCGAAGGTTGGCTGCAATGAATCTCCAGCATCCTCTGTCTTTCGCCTTGGTGTTGCACACCGCCAGACTGTAACCTGTCCATTTCTTAAAGTTTCCTCCCACTTATCTCTCGGTCTTCCTCTTGCTCTTCCCCTCAACTTTCCCCTCTAGTAAATGTTTTATCATGGTGTCGTGTCTTTTTATGTGCCCAAAATACTTTACTTGTCTGAATTTTATTTCTCTTAACCCTTTCGCTGCTACATACTTTCCTCAGGCTGAGCTAAAAATAGCTACTCTTTGTTTCTAGGTCTTTGTTTCTCAACCTCCATCCCTAAATTATTAAGCAAAGATGCCGAGCCTAATCTAGTGAAAAAGCAATTACAATGGAACATCTCCATTACATGTTTCCAGAAGACAGCTGGATAAGAATTTACACAGATGGATCGGCAATGGAGGCAACCATGAATGGTGGAGCAGGAGTGTACATTAGGCACCCAGATGCTACCACTGTGTCTCTAGCGCTCCTACTGGAAGAATATGTTCCAACTACAAAGCAGAACTCATAGCCCTTCTGATGGCAGCACAGCACATGAATAAGCTGCAAGCAGCTGCAAGCAAGATGGTATTTCTTACAGACTCATTGTCAGCTATACAAGCCCTGGAGGCTAAATCCACTGATAGCACAGTACAAAAACTACAAAGAGAACTTGCTCAGCTTTCAGAAAAGGCAGAAATTCACTTGCAGTGGATTCCATCTCACTGTGGCATTGCAGGCAATGAGAGTGCTGATGTCTTAGCTAAGGAGGGCAGTGCCAAGAGCAAATTTACCAACCCTTGTCTTTTCAAGAGGTCAAAACCCTCATACAGAGAAAATCTGCAGTAGACTGGAAGACAAACACTGGATATGATTATGGAAAAGACTCCTCAAAGACCTAAGCAGAACAGACCAGGTCATTATATTTGACTACGACTGACTAAAACACTACCTGAATGTCAACGTCTGCATGTCAGAGGTCGCAGACCACCTAGACTACCATCAAGACGTCTCTGCGTGTCAGGACATGGCAACACACGACCTAACAAGCTATCCTGCAATGACTGTCCCTTCTGTGGTCAGATAAGCACATGCCAGACATCGACTGAAAATAAAGTTTCCGTCAACTGAACTGTCTGCCTTGCTGTCCACAGTAAATTGATCCAATCATAGATAAAAGTTTTAGTCACATAAGGAGATGATATACATGACGTGTTAATATTTAGCCAAGTGACTTACTTGGGAATGAAACGTATATATACGTCCTTAGCAGCTAAAGGGTTAATAATTGTTTCTTCATGCCTATTTTTCCTTAAACTTGTTTATTTGTTTTTCTGTCCATGAAACTCTGCCTATTCTTCTATATTACTGTATTATTCAGTTATCAGTTATATGAGGACTATCATCATAGCACTCCGGACATGTCCATAGGTGCTCCGATCTCCGCCTCAGCAAATCCAGCAGCGTCCAGCGACCCAACACGCCAGTTCGATGTTGATTAATCAATCTCTTTGCATATTTAGTATGTCTTTCTTTTCGGCTGCACCAATATTGACACCCATCTCTTTCAATCTGGTCAGCGAGTGGGATTCACAGCCCTGAAACTCTCTGTTCGGAAAGACTCTCTTAATGCGTGAAGAATGTCTATTGTATTATTAAGTTATAATAAATCAACTAATCGTTAAACGTAACCAACAAATGTTTATTCATTATTGCAAACCGATGCTGAAGCTGTTATCAGATAAAATCAGACATTTAGCAAAATTAAAACAACAATTAAATCGTAAAAAAGAAGACAAAAATAAAATTTGCGTGTGATTGTGATTGGCTATATGACAAAAAAGATGCAGGCGGTATTATCGATAAATTTGATTTGTGGTATTGTTTACGAAAGGAAAGGGTGGTGGGTAACCTACGACCCGCGGGAGATAGCGGCCAGTAACACATTTTGGACCGGCTACCGATGAAAGTATAACACTGCTATACACTCCAGTCTCTGAGCTAAACAATAACGATTTAGGAAAAACACACAGACATTCACGCAATCCCATCTCTCAAGTCAATGTAAATATATAATTTATATACGTATATAATTTATATTAGCAATGTACAATGTATTATTAATTTATGTTAGCAATGTATAATGTTTTACTAATGTATGTTAGCGATGTGTAATGTTTTACTAATGTATGTTAGCGATGTGTAATGTTTTACTAATGTATGTTAGCGATGTGTAATGTATTACTAATGTATGTTAGCGATGTGTAATGTATTACTAATGTATGTTAAGCACACGGAGCCTCTTTCAAGAACCCCAGAGGAAGCAACGGAAGTAACGAATATGATCAACAAATAAACAAGGAACAGGTATTAAGAGCTTCCGAAAAACAAATAGACAAACACGGGACTCGAACCACTTACCCTAGGAGCAGCGATGTGTAATGTATTACTAATTTATTTTAGCGATGTGAAAGGACAGAGTTGCAAACAAAGACCTGTGGATAACAGAAAAAGAAACCACGATGCCCAGGTTAGGAGGAGGGAATGGAAATTGGTCGGGCTTACCCTGCGGAAGACATAGTCGAATGTCACTAGACAAGCACATGAAATCCGCAAGAAATGCGGGAAAATTGGGCATAAACAGATATGGGGACGGTGAGGATTGTGCTTAAATGATACCATGAAAAAGAAGTACCAATTAGCAAGAGAGCAAACATCAAGGCAAGAGACGGGGGTTGTTGGAGGTCATCGAACTTAGCAGAGAGAGTAGAACATCAAGGCAAGAGACGGGAAGGGGGTGTTGGAGGTCCAATTAGCAAGAGAGTACAACATCAAGGCAAGAGACGGGGATGTTGGAGGTACCAATTAGCAAGAGACAGTACAACATCAAGGCAAGAGACGGGATGTTGGAGGTATCAATTAGCAAGAGAGTAGAACATCGAGGCAAGAGACGGGATGTTGGAGGTACTAGCTAGCAAGAGAGTACAACATCAAGGCAAGAGACGATTGGAGTATGCGAGTAAATAAGGTGGACAGTTGAGGTCAGCAGAGAGAGTACAACATCAAGGCAAGAGACAGGATGTTGGAGGTACCACTCATACAACATCATGCAAGATTCGTTCTTGGAGGTACCAACTTAAATCACATTTTTGGATACGTCAGATCAACTCACAAGAACGGGTGTTGGATCACTAGCAGAGTCACATATGGGGATGTTGAGTAGGCCATCAGGCAAGACGGGGAAATACTACAACATCAAGCGACGTTTAGGACATCATACATCAACGATTTCAGCCAAAGCACTCACATCAAGGCAGCTGTCATACGATCAAAATGGCAGAGACGAGGTACCAGTAGGTACACTATCAATTTGGTACACACGCCTCCGAGATTTGGAGGTACCCTCAGGATACAACTCGGAGAGCGGTTGGAGGTACCAATTAGCAAGAGAGTACAACATCGAGGCAAGAGACAGGATGTTGGAGGTATCTCAGGACTGGAGCAAGTAGATGAGAGTACAACATCAAGGCAAGAGACAGGATGTTGGAGGCACACTGCAACCAACCTTTGATGCAAAGGTTGTACATATTTTCTTCTTCTTCTTCTTTGCTGTTGCTCAATATCTACACAATGAGCCAGGTTCTCTGGATGTATGTTGTTGTGTTTGTTAGTTCATCAAGGCATCCAAACAGTTTTGTGTGGATATTTGTCCCTGTTGGCCAGTGTTCTTTACACAGTTGATTCATCAGGTGACAATCTTGCAGGATGTGTTCTGCAGTATGTACTGTCTGTTCACATTTGCGCGATGAGTCATGTATTTTTAACTTACATTAGAGATTTTTTTTTTTCCGATCCAGAAGCACTTGAGCTTTTCAGCTCTTCGGCTCGGTGCCATGGACATCGTAACCCTTCGGTTCGGTGCCACGAACACCGTAAATCTGGGGAATCTGTGGCTTTTTCGCCATCCCGCGGAATTGAACCCGCACACACAGAGGGATAGTCACCCGTAGTCCAACGCGCTACGAACACGCTGGGCAGACGGGCTTACATTAGAGACTCGGGGGACTGCCTAGAGTAGTTGATAGTAGCTCGGCCTGCTAGCTGTGAGACGCCTCATAGCTCGGGTTCGAACCTACTGTCCGGCATTTGTTCGAGTCCCCTGGTCTTACTCAGGACGATAACGTGAGTACCTCTGAAGTCGGAGAAAATCTGCCTGTATGGCGAGGGAATACTAATTACGAGTACATTGAGCACACGGCTGCCAGTGTAAAGTAATTTACAATGTGCACGCTGCTGCCATTGTAAGAAATTGGAAAAAAGGATTTTCACGCAAAAATCAGTTTCAGAGATGAAACTTGCGATGCCTCGCCAGTCGGTCACGATATGTTCACGTGTACAGGAAGGTCAAAATTTACATTTTATCTGCGGTCTTCTTGGAGTACCACGCACATCTTAAGTTGTAATGAAAATAAACAACTTCAAAACAACAAGCGCACTGCTGGACTAACAATTGCGACGTTGTGGTTGCTTATGAAGATTCGCAAGTTCTTGACCTGTTGACCTTTTGTAACGGGAGCACTTCTAGCGCAAAAACCTTCTTTGACGCGTTTGTAATACATTTTAGTACGATCAACCATATTAAACGACGCAGTAAGTATTCAACTTTTATGGCTATGAAGGTTTAACGGTGGTTTTCAACTTCTGTGACGCTAACAACCGTGAATACCAATTTCATTGGATTGTTAAACTGCCCTCATTTTAGTTTATTTGATTTTAGTTAAAAGCAGTGGTGGCTCGTCATTAAGGGCCACTGGGGCCGGGCCCACCAAAAATAATGTGTAACGTGTATTTATTATTTTCTAAATTAAAAGATATCAACACAAAACCATGATTTTTCAGAGAAATGTATGTATGGCCCCACCAATAAAAATGATCACTAGCCGCCACTGGTTAAAAGACATTTTAATTAACGGAAGAAACTAACTTGATTGTAGTTAACAAAAATAACTATTTTTTTATTTTGTTCTCTAATCCTGCTTTTTGGTCTCACAGCATCAGGATAAGAAGAGATTTCTAGAACAGGTTTTTGTGTATGCTTCTCTAATCCTGTTTTTGTCTCAGCATCAGGATAAGAAGAGATTTCTAGAACAGGTTTTTGTGTGTGCGATTCTGTAATTCTATTTTGCCTCACAGCGTCAGGATAAGAAGAGATTTCTAGGAAGGTCTTTTATGTGCGCTCCATAAACAGTGTTATTCGTCGCCTCTGTTATCTCCGAGGTCCACCTTTTGCGAGGAAGGCCTTTTGCTGTATCGGAGCAACATCGCTCTTTGAGGTACACTGTTGGTAATCTGTTTATGTGGCCGAACAATTTAATTTGTTGTTTCTTGATGAAGTCTAGTACTGCTTTTGTACCCACTTTTTTTCCTGATGTCTTCATTTCTAAACCGGTCTCTTCTTGTTATCCCCAGCATTCTGCATAGACACTTCATCTCTGTCGTCACTAGTTTTCTTTTTTCATTTGATGTCAGCGTCCTGGTTTGGCACTAGTAGCATAATGTGGGGAGAAAGTTTGCGTTGATCTTTTAGTGTTCATGGTGACATGCTTGCATTTAAAAAATGGTACCACTTGTCTTATGATTTGATTTGCTTTATTGCATTTATGTGAGATTTCGTCACGTTAATTATTCTTACTTTTGCTGAAAAAATGTTCCCTATGTATGTTAAGTCTTTGACTTGTTTTAATTGATGTTTGTCGATGGAGATATTGATAGTATTTATTTCTCTAGTGAATGTCATTTTCTCTCTCTTTAGCCTGTTACGCCCTGGCGTTTAGGGCAGCAACAAACGTACACCATTCTTCCCTGTTCATGGCCTTCCTCTGTATTGTGTTCCTGCTATGATTCATTTCCTTCAGCTCTTGCTCTATCGTTCTTCCTTTCGGCTTTCACCACTTCCAGTCATGTGAGTCAATGACTCTGGTAGCCCTTCATGCCCGTAGATAGGTTGTATGTTTGTTGTTGTTTCCGTAACTTTAATTTTTTAAAGGATGGGATCGTTAGTCCCAAGCCCAGTGAATGTCATTAGTCGATGTTTATTCTGATACTGATAATGATAAACTGTTGAGTGATGGATAAATAACTAGATAATCGTGAATTAACTGTTAGATTTTTTTCTGCTGTCACACGATGACAGACGATAGCATCGATGAATGTATCTTACATTTAGACGTGCCATAACGCAGTGGCGGCTTGTCAGTAAGGACCAATGAGACCGGGCCCTATCAAGAATAATGTGTAACATGTATTTATTCTTTTATAAATTATTTGTTCATAATGATTTCTGTAAACTTGATATTGATTAGCTTGAAAAGTTGAATATATAAAGCTAAAATAGCATATACAGTCTGAAAGGCAGCGTCTTTCCTCCTTAATTAGTATACTTCACGTATTTCCAGTGCACTAATTATATGACCAGTAAAAATGTGGTCTATTTAGACCGTCTGTTAACATAACGTTCTCTGATCTCTCTCTTGACTGGTTATTTAGCTCAGACCAATACATGATTTTTATTCATTCAGTAGGGAAATGCTTAACGCCAAGCCAGTGCACAGTTGAAAGATGTTATTGCGCTAAACATTTGTCCAGGTGCTTAAATACCAAATGATATATAGAAATAATAGAAAATAACAGAAATCATTAATTAACATCATAATTTAACGTAATCGCTGGTTCAATCAATATGCATGTGTACTCAACTCTTTTATAAGTAATGCTGTCACTTAGTGAGTTCAGTTGTGTAGCTTCGTTATAGGGAGATCATTCAGAAAGGGAATAACTTTCCAGAATATACAAATAAAAGTAAAAACTAGAATATAACCTAACCTAAAACCATGATTTGGGCCCCACCAACAAAATTTATTACGAACCGCCACTGCCTATACGTAACAACAGGATGAACGAACTCAACTGTACAGTCTGCTGACTTGACACCATTGTTGATAACGTCTGGCTGGTCACTATATTATAAATAACTGCAGTTTATCTAGACACATTCATACAAGTCCATCAGCAGGTCAGTTAACGGTTAGTATGTTACATATATGACGAAACGTAAAAATAAATTACTTTAGTTTGACAAAGTACCATAACGATATACAGCGACGTTTCGTGTATTGTCATTGTTTTTGTACTTTGTAAAGCTAAAGTAATTTGTTTTTACATGTATCTCCATTGCTCCATAGTTTGACTGCAGTCTTTCCTTATATCGTTTATAGTATACATACATTCAAATGTAGATATATATATATATGGCCCTTTTCATCTTTACAGATGGTCAATTGGCAAGTGTTTTACTGTGACAACTTCTGAGTTTTCGCTTTTCTCTCTTGTCGTTCAGCTCGTACATAAGTCTCTTCTCAAAAGACTGCGCCCTTCCGTAATTTGGCTTTCCACACAACTCTGTCATCAGCTAGTCCCTCCCATGTGCTGGGACCTATAGATAAGTTTTTCATAAGTTTTCTATATATATATATATATATATATATATATATATATATATATATATATATATATATATATATATATCTTATAATAATAATAATTTTTCTCGTAGTTATACTTTACATAGGGCTTACAAGTAATTTCTCCATGCCGCTCTGTCCTGGGCAACCCGCTCAATCTCTTCCATATAGGGGAAGACTGCAGTAATAGCAATCTCTTCCATGGAATCTTATCTTATCTTATCTTAACCACATTTGCCGTGAAGTGTCGTGGGGAGAGTTAGTTTCCTATCTTGTGCCAGGTGTGTTGCGCTTGACGTTGTTAGTCCATGCTTTCGCAGGGACCTTGAGATGTTATCTATCCATCATGTTCTTGGCCTGCCTCGTGCTCTGCGCCCTGAATGTCGATTATTGTAGGCACGTGATGGTAGTAAATGTGGTTCCATTCTCATTAGATGGCCGAACCACTTGATTCTTTGCTTCTCGATGTACTGTATGCATGGTATAGTACCAACGATGCTTCTGATATTCTCATTTCTCACTCTATCTCTCCTTGTAACGTTGACAGCTTTTCGTAGACATCTCATTTCACATGTTGTAATCTTTCTTTCTTGTGTCTTAGCCAGGGCCATGTTTGGCATTGATAGCAAGAGTTGGAATAAATATGCAGTTTATCAATTGTCGTTTGACTGACATGTTAATGCTTGGATGTTTTAATAGTGGTGACAGTTGGTATGTCACTGCGTTTGCCTTCTGGCATCTAGTCTCGATTTCCATGGAATTGAGACCAATATTTCTTGTCTCTCTCAGCAAAGTTCGTTTCAATGTTTCCTAGGATGTGTTTCTTTCTCAAACCCTTTGCCTCCACTTCAATGCCTACCTTGATATTCTTTGATCATTTCTTCTCAAGGTGTGCCTAACATATATCCATCTTCTCTTTCTTATAACAGATGTTACTAGTGGTTGACCAAATATTTCTCTGATTTCATCACTTCCTGAATTCGTTCATGTTATGTTCATTATTTTTCGCAGACATCTATTTTCAAATGTATTCAACTTGCTTTCTATATCTTTAGTCATTTTCAACTCTCGCTGGCATATGTTAGATTGACAACATTCTCCAACTCTCGCTGTGTATATGTTAGGATTGACACAACCAGTGGCGGCTCGTGATAATTTTGTTGGTGGAGCCATACATTTTTCAGGATACATCATGGTTTTAGATTGCTATATTTTAATTTAAACAATAATAAATACACGTTAACATTATTTTGATGGCAGCCCCAACTGGCCCTATAGATGAGCCGCCACTGGACACAACATTCTCCAACTCTCGCTGGCATATGTTAGGATTAATTCCTTGTGGACCAGGAACCACACTAAGTGGCGTTTTACTCTATAAGCTTTTCCTGTCACTAGAGTTAATACATTGAAATTGAAAGTATATATATATACTTATCATAATATTTATAATTTCAACTGGAATACTTTCAAGGTTTGTTTGAACAGAAAGTAAAGCATTTTATTCGACTTTTGAAGGGAAGTCGTGCATGTGTTGCCAGGGCTCAGGAGAGCAAGATAGTAAACACTGCATACAAGGCATGTAGTAAGAGGCGACTGAGGTGGAGCCTGAAGCTACCCTTGGAAATAAAAGCGCCAGAAAACGGATATCGCCCTGCTTGTAGACTCATAACTTAGCAAGTAAATCCTCTGGCTCAGGTCACTACAAATCACAAAGAGTGATTTAACAAGTGGTCGATATGGAGCGTTCGAAGAAGCTCTTAGGCTCAGATCACATACAAATCACAAGGAGTGATTTAACAAGTGGTCGATATGAGAGTTCGAAGAACTCTTGGCTCAGATCACATACAAATACAAGTGTTTTAACAGTGGTCGATATGGAAGTTCGAAGCTCTTAGGCTCAGATCACACAAATCAAAGAGTGATTTACAAGTGGTCGATATGGAGAGTTCGAAGAAGCTCTAGCTCAGATCACTACAATCACAGAGTAACAAGTGGTCGATATGGAGCGTCGAAGAAAAGCTCTTGGCTCAGATCACATACAAATCCAGAAGTGATTTAACAAGTGTCGATATGGAATTCAAGTAAAAGCTCTTAGCTCAGATCACATACAAATCACAAAGAGTGATTTAACAAGTGGTCGATATGGAGGTTCGAAGAAGCTCTTAGGCTCAGATCACATACAAATCACAGAGTGGTTAACAAGTGGTCGATATGGAGCGTTCGAAGAAGCTCTTAGGCTCAGATCACAACAATCACAAGAGTGATTTAACAAGTGGTCGATATGGAGAGTTCGAAGAAAAGCTCTTAGGCTAGATCACATAC
Organism: Arion vulgaris; assembly: GCA_020796225.1. Classification (NCBI taxonomy): domain Eukaryota; kingdom Metazoa; phylum Mollusca; class Gastropoda; order Stylommatophora; family Arionidae; genus Arion; species Arion vulgaris. Next base: position 9,653,964 of record CM036775.1, read on the forward strand.
AAATCACAGAGTGGCTTAACAAGTGGTCGATATGGAGAGTTCGAAGAAAAAGCTCTTAGGCTCAGATCACATACAAATCACAGAGTGGCTTAACAAGTGGTCGATATGGAGGTTCGAAGAAAAGCTCTTAGGCTCAGATCACATACAAATCACAGAGTGGCTTAACAAGTGGTCGATATGGAGAGTTCGAAGTAAAAGCTCTTAGGCTCAGATCACATACAAATCACAGAGTGGCTTAACACGGGTCGATATGGAGGCTTCGAAGAAAAGCTCTTAGGCTCAGATCACATACAAATCACAGAGTGGCTTAACAAGGGTCGATATGGAGGTTCGAAGTAAAAGCTCTTAGGCTCAGATCACATACAAATCACAGAGTGGCTTAACATGGGGTCGATATGGAGCGTTCGAAGTAAAAGCTCTTAGGCTCAGATCACATACAAATCACAGAGTGGCTTAACAAGTGGTCGATATGGAGGTTCGAAGAAAAGCTCTTAGGCTCAGATCACATACAAATCACAGAGTGGCTTAACAAGTGGTCGATATGGAGAGTTCGAAAAAGCTCTTAGGCTCAGATCACATACAAATCACAGAGTGGCTTAACAAGTGGTCGATATGGAGAGTTCGAAAAAGCTCTTAGGCTCAGATCACATACAAATCACAGAGTGGCTTAACACGGGGTCGATATGGAGCGTTCGAAGAAGCTCTTAGGCTCAGATCACATACAAATCACAGAGTGGTTTAACAAGGGGTCGATATGGAGCGTTCAAGAAAAGCTCTTAGGCTCAGATCACATACAAATCACAGAGTGGCTTAACAAGTGGTCGATATGGAGGTTCGAAGAAAAGCTCTTAGGCTCAGATCACATACAAATCACAGAGTGGTTTAACAAGTGGTCGATATGGAGCGTTCGAAGAAAAAGCTCTTAGGCTCAGATCACATACAAATCACAGAGTGGCTTAACAAGTGGTCGATATGGAGAGTTCGAAGAAAAAGCTCTTAGGCTCAGATCACATACAAATCACAGAGTGGCTTAACACGGGGTCGATATGGAGAGTTCGAAGAAAAAGCTCTTAGGCTCAGATCACATACAAATCACAGAGTGGTTTAACAAGTGGTCGATATGGAGGTTCGAAGAAAAGCTCTTAGGCTCAGATCACATACAAATCACAGAGTGGCTTAACACGGGGTCGATATGGAGCGTTTGAAGAAGCTCTTAGGCTCAGATCACATACAAATCACAGAATGGTTTAACAAGTGGTCGATATGGAGAGTTCGAAGAAAAAGCTCTTAGGCTCAGATCACATACAAATCACAGAGTGGTTTAACAAGTGGTCGATATGGAGCGTTCGAAGAAAAAGCTCTTAGGCTCAGATCACATACAAATCACAGAGTGGCTTAACAAGTGGTCGATATGGAGCGTTCGAAGAAAAAGCTCTTAGGCTCAGATCACATACAAATCACAGAGTGGCTTAACACAGTGGTCGATATGGAGGTTCGAAGAAAAGCTCTAGGCTCAGATCACATACAAATCACAGAGTGTTTAACACAGTGGTCGATATGGAGAGTTCGAAGAAAAAGCTCTTAGGCTCAGATCACATACAAATCACAGAGTGGCTTAACAAGTGGTCGATATGGAGGTTCGAAGTAAAGCTCTTAGGCTCAGATCACATACAAATCACAGAGTGGTTAACAAGTGGTCGATATGGAGAGTTCGAAGAAAAAGCTCTTAGGCTCAGATCACATACAAATCACAGAGTGGCTTAACACGGGGTCGATATGGAGCGTTTGAAGAAGCTCTTAGGCTCAGATCACATACAAATCACAGAGTAGCTTAACACGGGGTCGATATGGAGCGTTTGAAGAAGAAAAAAAAAGAAGAAATCCAATGATTATATCAAACAAGTTACCATGGTGATTGTTGATATCACAATTGTATATGTTTCATGATCTATGTTTCAGTTCTCCATTTTGTCACAATACACTTCCGTCATTAACTCTAACAAGATGGCCGATGCATTGATAGGAACGTGGAATTGCCAGTCTGTGGAAAACTTTGAAGCTTATTTGGAAGGTTTAGGTACGCAACGGGTTAATCATCTTTAGCATTAACACATTTATACTTACATATATTATACATCATTTGAGTTATATCCTTTTATACATGAATATATATCATCATCAAGTAGCGTGTCCATTCGAAACTTGGCTTCCATGACAATAGTCCTGAATAATTCTCTGTTCTGTACAAGTTGACCGGCGTCATCAGCAGTCATTCTCAGATCGTCAATGACATCTTGCACCCATCGTCTTTTAGGTCTTCCTCTCATTCTTCTTTCAGGCACTATTCCCTTCAAATTATCTTCTCTGGGCACTCACATCGTTTGATGTGACCGAAATATTTAATTTCCCTTGATTTTATGCCAGCCAACTCTCTTTAATATCAAGATGTTGCATAACAGAAGCATTTGTTCTTTTCTCTGTTCAAGGATATATGTACTATACATAATATGAGTTATATCCCCTTTATACATGGATAAAGTATACATAAGTTGCATCCACTTTAAGACAAAGTTTACACAATTTGAGTTACATCCCCTTTATTCGTAGACAGTTCACATATTGGAACGCATGGTCAAATGACTAAATGCAGTGTGGCTTCCTGACGGAAATGTCCAGTGTTCGATCCCTAGTTAGATCAAAAGTTGCTTTTCTGTTTTGGAGATATTAACAGCCTGATATCACATGCGTGACAACATCCTCTGGGCAAGATGTCTCAATACTTCTGGCCTATAGAATTCCCTTCCCCTTTCAACATAATTTCAGAAATAAAGGCGTATCACTTGCAGTCTGTGTGAGGGATACATACATTATATTTGAACATTGTCCACTTAGTTATTTGAATGTCTCGATTTGTCACTACCAATAATGGCTGACACATTCCGTTTCTGAGGAAATCTTTTTTTAGTTTGTTCTCTAGACAGTTGCAGTCCTCTGCTGATGAGATCTGTCTTCCCGGGTTTGTCTGAAGTCATCCTACTCTAGGTGACTTCAGCCTTCTGTTGCCGGACTCAACAACCAAGGCTTTTATGCAAGGTGTGCTGCCTGGACACTATATTTTAATCACCATATACTTGGGGAAAAGAGAGCCTAGGTAGCGTAGTTGTTAGTGAACTCGCTTCTCAAGGCTGGTGGTCTGGGTTCAACTCCCCAGTCGCGTGGAATTTTTCCCGACCGCGACGGCTCAGAGTCAACCCAGCCTCAACTGGGTACCAGACATGCTCTGGGAAAGTAAAGGCGGCCGGCGTGATACATCGTGTGCCGACGGTCAATGAAAATACAGCTAACACTGTATTGCCCTATATACACGAGGTATGAAAGGGTTCCTTTACTTTTTTTTACTTTTACTTACTTGGGGAAAAGTATCATAGAAGTAGAAGACAAGACAAGAAAAGGATGTCCTCCTCAAGGGAGAGAGAGGACGACTGCATTTGTCCCAATAGATGGGGATGGGTTGGTTACAGCCAGAGCATTTACTGCCCGCCGGTGGGTTCGGTGCTGTAGCATTATGGGGCTCCATCTTGCTCCTCGCTCTTTGGTCTGGCCTTTCATCTTCAGTCTGTTCGACTTGGTTAGACCTTTCCAGGAGTTGGACTCCTTCCGACATAGCCTGAAGGATGATCTGAAACACAAACCTCCAACCACGATACGGTATGCTAATTTGAAGGGGGAAGGAGAAGGTGGGGAGGTAAGTATTTGAAGAACTTAATCTAGACAACTAGCGCCATTACTTAGACATCCAAACATCTCATTGACAGCTAAACAACAGTTGATCAATAGCATCTTCATACCCACCCTACGTTATCAATGCCAAACATGGACAATGAATAAGAAACATGCACAGAAAATAGCAACATGCGAAATGAGATGTCTCCGCAAAGTCACCAACAACACAAGAATCGACAGAGTAACGAATACCAGCACCAGAGAAAAGGTTGGAACAAGACTGTGCTTGAATTATGAGCGAAACAGAGAATGAAGTGGTTTGGCCACTTAGTAAGAATGCAAACAGACGAAACTGTCTATGAAGCTTTCCACAACAGAATATCAGGAAGGAAGGCGAGAGGAAGACCGAGGAAAAGGTGGATAGATAACGTAGTTGAATTCTGTCAGGGAACTAAGAAAACCATCACACAAGTCACCAGAGAAGAGCAAGACAAATACATAAAACCACGACACTGGGTTAACAACCTGGTAACATTGTGCTGACAAAAGTTGAATTCTGCCAGTGGACTAAGAAAACCATCACACAAGTCACCAGAGAAGTGCAAGACAAATACATAAAACGACACTGTTAAACTGAACATTGTGCTGACAACAGTCAGAAGACAAGACAATATAAACCACTACACTGGTAACACCGGGAATTTGCTGACAAAAGTTGAATTCTGCCAGTGGACTAAGAAAACCATCACACAAGTCACCAGAGCAAGACAATACAAAACGACACGTTAAAAACCTAACATTGTGCTGAAAAAGTACGAAGCACGACAATACATAAACACACTGGGTTAACAACCCGGTAACAGTGTGCTGACAAAAGTTGAATTCTGCCAGTGGACTAAGAAAACCATCACACAAGTCACCAGAGAAGAGCAAGACAGATACATAAAACCACGACACTGGATTAACAACCCGGTAACAGTGTGCTGACAAAAAAGTGGATAGAAACATCAAAGTCCCAGAAAGGCAAGACATACTAACCAAGACACTGGTTAAAACGGTAACATTGTGACAAAGTTAATTAAGGACTGAAACCATCACACAAGTCACCAGAGAAGCGCAAGACAAATACATAAAACCACGACACTGGGTTAACAACCTGGTAACATTGTGCTGACAAAAGAAGAATATGAATGTAGTTACTAATATTTGTTATATACTAAACAATGCAGGAGTTCCAGACGAAATTAGAGAGTTGTCTAAGAACAGTAAGCCTACGGTTGAGATCTCTAGAGATGGCAGTCAATGGCGGATTAAGACCACAGCAGGAGATAGGGTAACTGTTCATTGTCCCCCATAAAACTCCATATTCTTTCTTACAATAAAACTTGAAGCTACCTATGAATGATATGGGCATGTATGTTTTATGTGTATGCTTGTGTGTGTGTGTATGTTATATGTGTATATGTGCGTGTATGAATGTTATTGCTTCATCTCAAATAGGAAAAATGAAAAAATGCAAAATCGTGGCATACCCTTTACAGGACGTAGCCATCAACCCAGTCAAATGTGTCGTTAATTTTCTAGGCACCACTTATACGTTCAGTAGTTTGCATTGCTTTCTGAACGGTGAGGTCTATTTTACCTTTTGTAAAAATTCCACGAAAACGAATTTGCTCTCAACCTTGCCCACCCTGGGATTTGAACCAGGTACGCTTGTGTTTGTGATCGAGCTCACTACCGCTTGAGCTACAGACGCTTACAGATGTCTCAAATATACAAGCACAAAATGTTTCTCTCTCTCTCTCGCGATCACCAAATTAAACTTTCAAACAATCGAATCTGACCTGATTATTCTGTGTTCAACAGTCGACGCTGTTTATAGATGACACGTCTTAGTGAAGCTCTTTTTGTAAGAACTAACATATACAGGCTTTTGAATATAAGTACGTTACAGAATCATTCGTATATCATGGAATGAGAAGAGGACAACTAGATCTATCTAGAAGGAACTCAAAATCAAAGAAAACTGGCTAATGCTACAAATAAGAATGATATATTTGAAGAATTTTGAACAAATAATATTACGGTTTGAAGACCATTTATGGAAGTAGGCATACCAGCAAAGAGGAGAAGAGGAAGACCACGGAGAAGATGGATTCAGGATGTAACTGATGATTTGAGCATGACGGCTGCAGAGGCTTGACATCTGGCCTGTGAGAAAGAAAAATTCAGAAGGACTGTTAGGGTGGCAAAGTTCTGCTCAAGACAAGCTTTTTAATGATGAATTGTCAGTTCCACTGCTCCGCGCTGGCACCAGTTGATGAATGTTTGCAATTTATTAGTTATTGTTTTAGTCGTTCGTTTTGTTTCTAACTGCTTTATCATTATCATCAAATAGCTTGTCTTGAGCAGAACTTTGCCACCCCAACAGTCCTCCGGAATTTCTCTCATAGGTCAGATGTCTCACCTCCGCAGTCGTCATGTTCAATCCATCAGTTACATCCTGAATCCATCTTTTCCATGGTCTTCATCTTCTCATCTTTTTTCCGTGATGCCTCCTTCCATGATGGTCTTCTCCAAATCTTCGTGTCTTTTTTATGTCCAAAATATCTCAATTTTCTCATTCCTATTTGTAGCATTCTTCTTCTTTAGCCTGTTACGCCCTTGGCGTTTAGGGCAGCAACAAACGCACCCCATTCTTCTCTGTTCATGGCCTTCCTCTGTATTGTGTTCCAGCTATGATTGATTTCCTTCAGTTCTTGCTCTATCGTTCTCCTCCAGGTCGTCTTGGGTCTTCCACGCTTTCGCCTACCCTCTGGAGTCCATCTCAGTGCAGTTTTCGTGTCCGAGCCAGTCTCCTCCAATCCATCTCCAGCGTCGTCTTCGGATGATAGTGCCCATATTCTCCTGTTGGCATCGTGCAAGCAATTCTTGGTTCGAGATAGTAGTCGGGCCAGTACAAACGTAAGATTTTTCGCAGACAAGTTGTATGAAAGGTGGAGAGTCTGGACATATCCTGTTCTGTCATTCTCCAGCATTCCGATCCGTACAGCAATGTTGACAGCACACAGCTGTTGTAGATACTAGTCTTGGTTCTGATGCTGTATTGAGCAGATTTCCAGGCGGTCTGAAGGGTCATGAATGCACTTCGTGCCTTACTCAGTCTGTTTTTAATGTCAGATCCAGCGCCTCCTTCATTTCTAATAACACTTCCAAGGTATGTGAGAGCGGTTGTATCTCGGAGGATTTTACCTTCTAGTTTGACTGGTGCTGGGGTTGCTATGTTCAGAGTTATTACTTCAGTTTTATTCTGATTTATTTTCAGCCCAACCATCTCACTATATTGGTTAAGGCGGCAGGTCTTTTCCTGGATATCTCTATGTGTATGAGATAGGAGTGCGATGTTATCTGCAAAATCTAGGTCTTCCAGAGTGGATGTGAGCGTCCATCTAATACCTCTTGCCTTATCTTCCGTTGTTTTACGCATCACCCAATCTATGACAGTGTTGAATAATAGGGCTGACATAACACATCCTTGTCGCACGCCTGTTTTGACTTCAAACTTTAGCTCTGAGGTTTCAACACTGCATGCAAACTTGCTGTAGCAGCTTTTATAATATTTATAAAACACAGTGGGATTCCATACCATCTTAGGATACGCCATAGACTTTCGCGGTGTATGCTATCAAAAGCTTTTTCAAAATCTACAAAGTTGATATAGAGTTTGCTTTGCCATTCTGTGCATTTTGAGCATTAGCCAGTTTTATTTGATTTTGAGTTCTTTCTGGATAGATCTATTTGTTCTCTTCTCTGTCCATGATATACGGATGACTCTTCTGTAACACTTATATTCAAAATAACATATATGATTTCCCACTGCCTTGTTAAACGCTCACACTTCGCATCCATACGTTGCCACTGGGAATATGTATGCTCTTAGTCAGTGGCGGCTCGTGGTCATTTTTACTGATGGGGCCAGACATTTTTTTCCAGATAAATCATGGTTTTGGTTGCTATATTTTAATTTATAAAATAATAAATACACGTTATACATTATATTTGGTGCGTCCCGGCCCCACTGGCCTTTAATGACGAGCCGCCCCTGCTCTTAGTATTTTGACCTTTGTTTTCTTATCAGTTCCATTCCATACTGTTTTTAATTGTTTCATTTTTTGTACAGCCGTGTTTACAATGACATCGTAGTTAAATATTACAATTTTGGTTCTATGATTTGTTCTACTGATTGCTAAGATCGTGTCATCGTGTCTTTTTCAACGTCTTAAAAATAGCAACTTGTTTGCTTCGGGAACTGCGTTTGAATCTTAATATTAAAGACACTTGAGGTAGATGTCAGCACTTATAACCAGGTTTTAGTGTCAGCTTTGTACTTTGTGTTAGGTGAAGTGTTGTTAGAGAATCTTAGATATGTCAATTTAAGTGCATCCATCTTGTGTCTAGTGTTTACACGTACACAATGAAAATGTGTCGCATTGACACAGTAGTCATGTGATATATATAATAGAGATGAACACTATGACCAGTGGCGGCTCGTGATCGTTTTTGTTGGTGGGCCAGACACAAATTTTGGGAAAATCATGGCTTTGGGTTAGGTTATATTTTAATTTTTTTAAATAATAAATACACGTTACATATTATTTTTGGTGAGAAGCCAAAATGACGAGCCGCCACTGACTATAACCTACTGTTGAAAATGTGCTTCTAAAAGGTCATCCCACGCAATTTGTACTATTACGCGATTACGAAGCTTAAGTTTAGTTTAGTTTAATTTAGTTTAGCCGCCGGATCATCATCCCGCAATTTGTAACACTACACAGTTACGAAGCATTAGTTTAGTTTAGTTTAGTTTAGTCGTCGGATCATCATCACTGCACGTCGAACCAATTAGTCTATAAGTGCTCCAATCTCCTCCTCAGTATGTCTCTCAGCGTTTGGCAACTAATGACACCGCTTCTTTGTTGGTTTACTAATCTTCTTTGGCTACCAGTATAGTGCTCTTGTCTAGCTACACCCCATTTGACTTGGTATTCTTGTAGTCTGGTTAGTGTTGTAGAATCACCACTATTACTTGGATCATTTACACGTCCTCTCTCTCTCTCCCTTAGAGAATGTAGAATAACAGCATGGTACATTGCTCGTCCGATTTTTACAGCAGCCATACATAAATGAAACAAATTGTTGTCTGTCCAGTAGATTTCTTCAGCAACTCTATCCATTGTCTCTGAGTCCAGCCTGTTTCAATCTTCCTGAGCATACTCATTAAGTCACTGAGAAAACATGCATGGATAAAAGTCTGTGACTCCATCCAATGCCTTCGAGTTCAGCCTGTTTCAATCTTCCTGAGCATACTCATGGAGCCACTGAGAAAACACGCATGGATAAAAGTCTGTGATTCCAGCTAGTGTCTTCGAGTCCAGCCTGTTTCAATCTTCCTGAGCATACTCATAGTCACTGAGAAAACACGCATGGATAAAAGTATGTGATTCCAGCTAGTGTCTTCGAGTCCAGCCTGTTTCAATCTTCCTGAGCATACTCATAGTCACTGAGAAAACACGCATGGATAAAAGTATGTGATTCCAGCTAGTGTCTTCGAGTCCAGCCTGTTTCAATCTTCCTGAGCATACTCATAGTCACTGAGAAAACACGCATGGATAAAAGTATGTGATTCCAGCTAGTGTCTCCGAGTCCAGCTTGTTTCAATCTTCCTGAGCATACTCATGGAGTCACTGAGAAAACACGCATGGATAAAAGTCTGTTACTCCAGCTAGTGTCTTCGAGTCCAACCTGTTTCAATCTTCCTGAGCATACTCATGGAGTCACTGAGAAAACACGCATGGATAAAAGTCTGTTACTCCAGCTAGTGTCTTCGAGTCCAGCCTGTTTCAATCTTCCTGAGCATACTCATAGTCACTGAGAAAACACGCATGGATAAAAGTATGTGATTCCAGCTAGTGTCTTCGAGTCCAGCCTGTTTCAATCTTCCTGAGCATACTCATAGTCACTGAGAAAACACGCATGGATAAAAGTATGTGATTCCAGCTAGTGTCTCCGAGTCCAGCTTGTTTCAATCTTCCTGAGCATACTCATGGAGTCACTGAGAAAACACGCATGGATAAAGTCTGTTACTCAGCTAGTGTCTTGAGTCCAACCTGTTTCAATCTTCCTGAGCATACTCATGGAGTCACTGAGAAAACAAGCATGGATAAAAGTCTGTGATTCCAGCCATGCTATCGCTTTAGTTACTGCCATGATTTCCACTGAAAACTAGGGTACTTTGATACAATTTCACCGAAACTCAGTATTTGACTTGACCTAGGTCACGTATCGTTACTAGGTCAACGTAACTACTTCCGCCCGCATAAAAATTGATTTATAGTCTTTGTCAACATTGATAACGCATGAAGCAATTATGCAGAAATTGTTAGCTACTGGGCCCCACAGTTACCTTAAACACAGCCAGGCTCTAGTTTATAGTTGGCTCTGCCATAAATCACTCACAGTTCTATTGTCCAATCTTCAAGTGAGATGTTCAGTTTCTAATTGTCGAGATCTTCATGTGTAAGAAAGAAATCGGAGCACATATGGTTGTGAGTGTCTGGCTGAATGGTTTAGAGCACAGCTTCCATTCGAGAGGCAGTGTTCAATTCACGGTAAGGCCATGGGTTTTTGTGTGGGCATAAATGAAAAATCCTAACATGAACAGCTTCGGCGCAGCGAATGCACTAGCCATGCAGCCATTAAATTCATCAGGTTCTCGTCCCACCTTATCGTACCCGCCTTATCGTACCCGCCTTAAAAAGCTGTACTACAGGTAGTAACGAGAGGTTTGCGGTTTATTTTTTGTTTACTTTTTAAAATTATAATTATTACCATACCAATCAATCAATCAATCTGTTATTTGTAGAAAATGATTTATATGTACATTTTTATATGAACATACCGCCCGAGTGGTTACCGGGGCCCAAATTTGGGGTGTAAAGAATAGAACCACTGTTACCTGCCACGCATGTCGTAAGAGGCGACTAAGGAGGTTTGGCTGAAATCGGCTAGGGAATGTGTCCGCTAGGGAATGCTAACCCGAAACAAATGCTTGAGGGAAAACGGATGCACCAGGCCGTAAGGCGCATAACATGGTGCAACGACCCTCACAATGAGGAATGGGATAACGGATTCTACGGTCGCCTATCTGCCTCGGAGACTTAGCCACGCAGTATGAATGTCAGACCTACCATCACAAGGGTGGCCAAACCTTACTGCGGGAAGAAGTCGGCACAAAAGGGGAAGCAGAAATCATAGGGATTGTATCCTACAGAACTGCCCCAGTATGCAGACTTGAGAAGAAAGAGGTGGCCCACGTACACTAGCGTCCAAGACAAAATGTATGGCGTGGCTGATAATCTGAGGCAGACGGCTGCCTTTATTAGAGAATCCGAAATCCCAATCTAGTGAGAACGCAGAAGACAAACTGTATGGCGTGGCTGATAATCTGAGGCAGACGGCTGCCTTTATTAAGAGAATCCGAAATCCCAATCTAGTGAGAACGCAGAAGACAAACTGTATGGCGTGGCTGATAATCTGAGGCAGACGGCTGCCTTTATTAGAGAATCCGAAATCCCAATCTAGTGAGAACGCAGAAGACAAACTGTATGGCGTGGCTGATAATCTGACGCAGGCGGTTGCCTTTATTAGAGAATCCGAAATCCCAATCTAGTGAGAACGCAGAAGACAAACTGTATGACGTGGCTGATAATCTGAGGCAGACGGCTGCCTTTATTAGAGAATTGAAAATCCCAATCTAGTGAGAACGCAGAAGACAAACTGTATGGCGGGTTGATAATCTGAGGCAGACTGCTGCCTTTATTAGAGAATCCAAAATCCCAATCTAGTGAGAACGCAGAAGACAAACTGTATGGCGTGGTTGATAATCTGAGGCAGACTGCTGCCTTTATTAGAGAATCTGAAATCCCAATCTAGTGAGAACGCAGAAGAAGTATATGAACATGCCAGGTACAATGTTGTATGTGAATATTTCAGACAATTGAACACACGTATGTTGAAAATGAAGAGACTGAGATCAACAGCCTGATAGGGAAAAAAGTCACGGTAAGAGATAGGACATTGTGTCTAAGTTAGAGATAGGACATTGTGTCTAAGTTAGAGATAGGACAAGTGTCTAAGTTAGAGATAGGACATTGTGTCTAAGTTAGAGATAGGACAAGTGTCTAAGTTAGTGATAGGACATTGTGTCTAAGTTAGAGATAGGACATTGTGTCTAAGTTAGAGATAGGACATTGTGTCTAAGTTAGAGATAGGACATGGTGTCTAAGTTAGAGATAGGACAATGTGTCTAAGTTAGAGATAGGACATTGTGTCTAAGTTAGAGATAGGACATTATGTCTAAGTTAGTGATAGGACATTGTGTCTAAGTTAGAGATAGGACATGGTGTCTAAGTTAGAGATAGGACAACTGGATAAGGTGCAAAACCAGGCGCTTCGTGTCATCACAGGAGCAATGAAACAACACCAATAGTGGAGATGGAAAGAGTGGGGAATACAAGCACTGAGAGAACGCAGAGACACAAAAGTGATGACGCAGGCAGAAAAGTTTCTGAGTATGCCAAGCCACCCAATGGAAAACAGATTCAAAAATCTAGCATTGGGGAGGCTGAAAAGAAGCAGCTTTATTCACCAGGCCAAAAGACTGAATAGGCAAACTTCAGACCTACCAAAAGTTGGCATTCCCTAAAGTCTGTGCCAGAGCAAACCCCTTGGAGAGAGGAGACTGAACCAGAAGTATGTATCCAGACAGAAGTGAAAGGAATATTCGACAAGGATGAGCAGAACAGCATACAGCGCAAGACAGTCACTCTCAGTTTACTTGATGAAGAATACCCACATGACCTCTGGGTCCGGTATACACGGATGGTCAGCAGAAAATGCAGTGAAGAATGGAGGAGCAGGAGTGAACATAGAATACCCAAACAACGCTAGAGATGCGATTAAAGTGCCAACGGGGAAATTCTGTCATAACTATGATGCAGAAATTCAGGCAATCAAGGTGGCAACTGAAAAACTGTTGAATACCAGACCGATCCTCAACCTGTTGTATTTTTGACTGATGCAAAATCAGCACTCCAAGCACTTCAGTCCAGAAAATTGCCAGGTCTACAGACCCTACTGTCTAAATTGTCCAAGCATCGCAGGGTTGTCTTGCAGTGGATACCCTCTCACTGTGGAATACCAGGAAATGAAACAGCAGACCGATTGGCCAAGGAAGGTGCTGCAGGAGAGCAGCCGGATGTGCCAGTTACCTACCACCAAAAGAAAAGGATGATTAAATCAATGAGAAAGCCACAAATACCAACACAAGACGATTACTATAATATGAGCAGATTGAACAAGTTGTCATTCTGCGCCTTAGAACAGGACACAATCGCTCCGCAGCCACATGTATACAAAATTCAAGATTGGCAATTCAGCCATGTGTACATGTGACAGGCAAACCAGACTGCAGAGCACATACTTCAAGACTGCCCTAAATATGATACACTGAGGCAAACTCACTGGCCTAACGAAACAACACTCGACATAAAACTACACGGACCTCTGTGTGAGCTACAAAAGACAGTGAAGTTCATACAAGAGACAACATTGAATATATAGACATATTTCAAGCGAACGAAAGGAAGGAAGGAAGAGATAGGACATTGTGTCTAAGTTAGAGATAGGACATTGTGTCTAAGTTAGTGATAGGACATTGTGTCTAAGTTAGAGATAGAACATTGTGTCTAAGTTATAGATAGGACATTGCGTCTAAGTTATAGATAGAACATTGTGTCTAAGTTAGAGATAGGACATTATGTCTAAGTTAGAGATAGGACATTGTGTCTAAGTTAGAGATAGGACATTATGTCTAAGTTAGAGATAGGACATTGTGTCTAAGTTAGAGATAGGACATTATGTCTAAGTTAGAGATAGGACATTGTGTCTAAGTTAGTGATAGGACATTGTGTCTAAGTTATATATAGGACATTGTGTCTAAGTTAGAGATAGAACATTGTGTCTAAGTTAGAGATAGAACATTGTGTCTAAGTTAGAGATAGGACATTGTGTCTAAGTTAGAGATAGGACATTGTGTCTAAGTTAGAGATAGGACATTGTGTCTAAGTTATAGATAGGACATTATGTCTAAGTTATAGATAGAACATTGTGTCTAAGTTAGAGATAGAACATTGTGTCTAAGTTAGTGATAGAACATTGTGTCTAAGTTAGTGATAGGACATTGTGTCTAAGTTAGAGATAGGACATTGTGTCTAAGTTAGAGATAGAACATTGTGTCTAAGTTAGTGATAGGACATTATGTCTAAGTTAGAGATAGGACATTATGTCTAAGTTAGAGATAGGACATTGTGTCTAAGTTAGAGATAGGACAAGTGTCTAAGTTAGAGATAGGACATTGTGTCTAAGTTAGAGATAGGACATTGTGTCTAAGTTAGAGATAGAACATTGTGTCTAAGTTAGAGATAGGACATTATGTCTAATTTATAGATAGAACATTGTGTCTAAGTTAGAGATAGAACATTGTGTCTAAGTTAGAGATAGAACATTGTGTCTAAGTTAGAGATAGAACATTGTGTCTAAGTTAGTGATAGGACATTATGTCTAAGTTAGAGATAGGACATTGTGTCTAAGTTAGAGATAGGACATTGTGTCTAAGTTAGAGATAGGACATTGTGTCTAAGTTAGAGATAGGACATTGTGTCTAAGTTAGTGATAGAACATTGTGTCTAAGTTAGAGATAGGACATTATGTCTAAGTTATAGATAGAACATTGTGTCTAAGTTAGAGATAGAACATTGTGTCTAAGTTAGAGATAGGACATTATGTCTAAGTTAGAGATAGGACATTGTGTCTAAGTTAGAGATAGGACAAGTGTCTAAGTTAGAGATAGGACATTGTGTCTAAGTTAGAGATAGAACATTGTGTCTAAGTTAGAGATAGAACATTGTGTCTAAGTTAGAGATAGGACATTATGTCTAAGTTATAGATAGAACATTGTGTCTAAGTTAGAGATAGAACATTGTGTCTAAGTTAGAGATAGAACATTGTGTCTAAGTTAGAGATAGAACATTGTGTCTAAGTTAGTGATAGGACATTATGTCTAAGTTAGAGATAGGACATTGTGTCTAAGTTAGAGATAGGACATTGTGTCTAAGTTAGATATAGGACATTGTGTCTAAGTTAGTGATAGGACATTGTGTCTAAGTTAGTGATAGGACATTGTGTCTAAGTTAGTGATAGGACATTGTGTCTAAGTTAGTGATAGGACATTGTGTCTAAGTTAGAGATAGAACATTGTGTCTAAGTTAGAGATAGGACATTGTGTCTAAGTTAGAGATAGGACATTGTGTCTAAGTTATATATAGGACATTGTGTCTAAGTTATATATAGGACATTGCGTCTAAGTTATAGATAGGACATTGTGTCTAAGTTAGAGATAGAACATTGTGTCTAAGTTATAGATAGGACATTGCGTCTAAGTTATAGATAGAACATTGTGTCTAAGTTAGTGATAGGACATTGTGTCTAAGTTAGAGATATGACATTGTGTCTAAG
Organism: Arion vulgaris; assembly: GCA_020796225.1. Classification (NCBI taxonomy): domain Eukaryota; kingdom Metazoa; phylum Mollusca; class Gastropoda; order Stylommatophora; family Arionidae; genus Arion; species Arion vulgaris. Next base: position 9,669,321 of record CM036775.1, read on the forward strand.
TTAGAGATAGGACATTATGTCTAAGTTAGAGATAGAACATTGTGTCTAAGTTAGTGATAGGACATTGTGTCTAAGTTAGTGATAGGACATTGTGTCCAAGTTAGAGATAGAACATTGTGTCTAAGTTAGAGATAGGACATTATGTCTAGGTTAGAGATAGGACATTGTGTCTAAGTTAGAGATAGGACATTATGTCTAAGTTAGAGATAGAACATTGTGTCTAAGTTAGTGATAGGACATTGTGTCTAAGTTAGAGATAGGACATTGTGTCTAAGTTAGAGATAGAACATTGTGTCTAAGTTAGAGATAGGACATTGTGTCTAAGTTAGAGATAGGACATTGTGTCTAAGTTAGAGATAGGACATTGTGTCCAAGTTAGAGATAGGACATTGTGTCTAAGTTAGAGATAGGACATTGTGTCTAAGTTAGAGATAGAACATTGTGTCTAAGTTAGAGATAGAACATTGTGTCTAAGTTAGAGATAGGACATTGTGTCTAAGTTAGAGATAGGACATTGTGTCTAAGTTATAGATAGGACATTGTGTCTAAGTTAGAGATAGAACATTATGTCTAAGTTAGAGATAGGACATTGTGTCTAAGTTAGAGATAGGACATTGTGTCTAAGTTAGAGATAGGACATTGTGTCTAAGTTAGAGATAGGACATTGTGTCTAAGTTAGAGATAGGACATTGTGTCTAAGTTAGAGATAGGACATTGTGTCCAAGTTAGAGATAGGACATTGTGTCTAAGTTAGAGATAGAACATTGTGTCCAAGTTAGAGATAGGACATTGTGTCTAAGTTAGAGATAGAACATTGTGTCTAAGTTATAGATAGGACATTATGTCTAAGTTATATATAGGACATTGTGTCTAAGTTAGAGATAGAACATTGTGTCTAAGTTAGAGATAGGACATTGTGTCTAAGTTATATATAGGACATTGTGTCTAAGTTAGAGATAGAACATTGTGTCTAAGTTAGAGATAGAACATTGTGTCTAAGTTAGAGATAGGACATTGTGTCTAAGTTATATATAGGACATTGTGTCTAAGTTAGAGATAGGACATTGTGTTAAGTTATATATAGGACATTGTGTCTAAGTTAGAGATAGGACATTGTGTCTAAGTTAGAGATAGGACATTGAAATAGGACAAGATAAGTTTTAAACACACACAACTGAGAAGTAACTACTGAGCTACATAGACGTGAATCACACAATTTCAGTTTCAGTTTGGAATATTTTCATTGCACTCCGGACATGTCCGTAGGTGCTCTGATCTCCTTCGCAATATCTCCAACAGCGTCCAGCTACTGACCGTACCAGTTCGATTTTGATTGATGAACCTACTCATGTACCTGTTATACTGTTCTTTCTTGCTGCTCAATCTTCAAACCCAACTCCTGCAATCTAGTAGTTGACGTGAATTGGTTTAAATAAAAATCTTCTTTGCGGCCACACTCTATAAGGACGTTCAAAATATCAGCTCTATCCATTGGCTGGCCCTCTGATATGATGGCAGAGCCAGCCAGCCTGTCATAGCTCTCTCATTGCCAACAACACCAAAGTGCCCCGGAACGAAGATAAGTGTGATTCTGCAAATTGTTGACGCTTGTAGTGATTCAGTCCATTGCCTGCGCACCGAACCAGCCTCTACCTTGCGGATCATATTCAATGAATCACTCAGAATCCACCTGTGTTGATCACACCGTTACCCTCACTACAGTTTTCATAAGTGGTGGTCTCAACGTTTGAATCCGCCGCCAGAGGATTCCGCTCTCTGCACCATTTGATGGTGGTCGAAAAGGTGGTCCTGGATATTGAGGGCACCGGTATCCACCGATATGCGTGAGTATACATGCCAGCTGAACAGTGTCTGCAGAACGGTCAACCTACGATCTGTCCCGCTTTGACCGACTCCCATTTCTATGATACTGAGCAACTCGTGCAGTGGATGATGCTTTTTGGAACTTATGTTGACATGTTCTAGCTTGCTTGATTCTATACTCAATGATCAGGAAATCAAGGAGAACCCTCATCGCTACGCAGGGTGTATTCATATTGCAACCAAGGAGAAACTTCAACGCCACGCAGAGTGTATCCCTGGTGCAACTCAGCATGATACGCATAGTTTCTGTATTCTCTCCAGTCGTTCAATTTGCGTCTTGCTAAAAGTCAGGATGTTCACCGCATATTCGACGATTGAAGGGACACAGTTCATACATACAGAAATACATACAGAGAGAAACAAACAGCAAACATAGACACACACATACACACTAAACACACACACAGCAGAACACAGAACCGTAGACATACATTTTTTTCCGATCCAGAAGCACTTGAACTTTTCAGCTCTTCGGCTCGTGCCATGGACATCGTAACCCTTCGGTTCGGTGCCCGAACACCGTAAATCTGGGGAATCTGTGGCTTTTTCTGCCATCCCGCGGAATTGAACCCGCACGCACAGAGGGAGCCGTAGTCCAACTCGCTACGAACACGCTGGGCAGACGGGCTAGACATACATAAACAAGCAACATAGACATACACAGACACATCTTATGGCCAAACACACAGCGCAGACATACACAGATTATGCCCAAACACACAGCGCAGACATACACAACACACCGACTACACAAACACACAGCGCAGACATTTCACAATGTAATAGAACTATTCAAAGACCATATTGTGACTGTTCTGTTTTGTGTATCTCTTGCCATCATCTTACAGAGCACATTGACGACTGAAGGCAGTAAATTGGTCGAGAGACAGAAGGTTGGAGATATAGACATTCTCATTGAGAGATCGATCCAGAATGGAGAATACATAGCGGTACGTGTCAGAACTAGAATATGGAGAGGTGTAGATGGTGATGGTGGTAGTGGCTGTAATGGTATTACTTGGTTGCAGTTGGGAACGGAGGAAATGTAAATGGTGATGGTGGTAGTGGCTGTAATGGTATTACTTGGTTGTTGTTGGAATGAGAGAGGTGTAGATGGTGATTGGTGTAGTGGTAGTGGCTGTAATAGTATTGCTTGGTTGCAGTTGGGAACGGAGGAAATGTAGATGATGATGATGGTAGTGGTTGTAATGGTATTACTTGGTTGTAAGTTGGGAATGTGAGAGGTGTAGATGTAGATGTTGGTAGTGGCTGTAATAGAATTACTTGATTGTAGTTGGGAACGGAGGAAATGTAGATGGTGATGGTGTAGTGGCTGTAATAGTATTAATTGGTTGTAGTTGGGAATGTGAGAGGTGTAGATGTTGGTAGTGGTAGTGGTAGTAGCTGTAATAGTATTACTTGGTTGCAGTTGGGAATGTGAGAGGTGTAGATGTTGGTAGTGGTAGTGGATGTAATAGTATTACTTGATTGTAGTTGGGAATGTGAGAGGTGTAGATGTTGGTAGTGGTAGTGGTAGTAGCTGTAATAGTATTACTTGGTTGTAGTTGGGAATGTGAGAGGTGTAGATGTTGGTAGTGGTAGTGGTAGTAGCTGTAATAGTATTACTTGGTTGCAGTTGGGAATGTGAGAGGTATAGATGTTGGTAGTGGTAGTGGATGTAATAGTATTACTTGGTTGTAAGTTGGGAATGTGAGAGGTGTAGATGTTGGTAGTGGTAGTGGTAGTAGCTGTAATAGTATTAATTGGTTGCAGTTGGGAATGTGAGAGGTGTAGATGTTGGTAGTGGTAGTAGCTGTAATAGTATTACTTGGTTGTAAGTTGGGAATGTGAGAGGTGTAGATGTTGGTAGTGGTAGTGGTAGTGGCTGTAATAGTATTACTTGGTTGCAGTTGGGAATGTGAGAGGTGTAGATGTTGGTAGTGGTAGTGGATGTAATAGTATTACTTGGTTGCAGTTGGGAATGTGAGAGGTGTAGATGGTGATAGTTGTAGTGGTTGCAATGATATTGCTTGGTTGTACTATAGTCACTGGCAGTAATAAAATTATGTGGTGTGGTGCTGGTTGTACTATAGTCACTAGCAGTTATAAAATTATGTGGTGTGGTGCTGGTTGTACTATAGTCACTAGCAGTTATAAAATTATGTGGCGTGGTGTGGTGCTGGTTGCCTGCTTTTAGAGTTAATTGTTTTATGGTCAAGTTCTAGCATTACATCAGGGACTTTCGCCGGTGCTACGGTAGTGATTGATTGATTGATTGATTGGTTGATTGGTTGATTGATTGATTGATTGATTGATTGATTGATTGCTTTATTTATTGATTGATTGATTGATTGATTGATTGATTGATTGATTGATTGATTGATTGATTGATTGATTGATTGATTGATTGATTGATTGATTGATTGATTGATAAGACCATCGTCATTGCACTTCGGTGAGCAACCATGTGTGCTCCAATCTCTTTCTTACACAGGAAGATCTCAGTGGCAGAGCACGAACTCCATGCTGACAACAGCCTCAGACGTGTGTTATTGCACCTCTCTAGTATCTGTGAAGATGACTGTAGAGTCCAATCCCGGAACACAATCCCCTACAATAGATGGGGCATGCCCTGATCAATGTTGGACATGTGGGTGTTTTGTGTTATGTCGTTTCTCGTAGCTCGCCCTCCCCGTGCCTCAGCAGCACGACGACTCTCGTCCATGCGAGTTCCTCCTGTGTTGTTACAGCACCACACCAACCTATTGTATTCAAAGTTCGATGTGGAGATGGTACATGATCTGATCGGATCTAGTCAAGAGACAGAAAATGTTGGAAATAATTTACAGCCAGACAAACAGACATATGGAGATGTCACTTAATCTATTCTAATGTCTTATGTATCTCTCTCTCTCTCCCCTTTTCTTATGTAATAACATCACGCTAAAAATAGATGGTCTCTATGGTAACACGATGTAATCAAATGTTTCAAAAAATCTGGCCAGCAATGGCGGAATGCGGGAAGGCCATTCAGAGTCAGAACTGTTTGATTCTGAACACGTCTTTGCTACTGCATTTTCGCCATGTTTGGTCGGGTATTTTCCGGTTTCGTTTGCCGAGTTACTGAGTTAGTGCTTGAGCAACGCTGTGAGCTATGACTGTTACATGGAATGCATTTTGCTGTGTCAACCGTGCGTTTGTTGTGTGTATTCTGAAAATGGCGGACAACGGTTATGACGAACAAGCTCAATCTGCTGTATGCAGTTATATTGCGAGTGCAGAAAGCTGGATTTTGTCATGATTGATGTTCCTTCGACAAGAATTGCAGTTCACGTGATGAACAGTTTTGTGTTGCTACATTAGCAACGGCATTTTATGCGGTGCATGTTGTTTTTGTGGCGGTACGCGGCTGTTTCATTCTGGAATTAGTTCACACAGGAAACATTTCACAGTTGTTAGCATTTCGTTTGATTTTCATTGGCACAGGAATGGAGCAATTATGGGGTCACCCGTTGCAGTGAAGTTGGAACCGTATTTATGAACTATGAACTAATCAAATGTTTTCTTTCCTCCAGAAATTGAGAGCAAAGGGTGTGGAAGCCACAGCCAGATTTACAAGAGCATAGACAGAACAGTTACGATATTTATTAATGTAATAATTTCATAATTTCAATAATTTTAATGTAATAAGGTATATTTTCTCAGTATGATACAAGTCTTCGAAATGCCACCCTTAATTTTTGTTCCTTAAAATAACCTTCAATTGTAATTTTGATTTTGCTGCTTATGCCGCCCCCTTTCGGTCCCGCCTGATGCAGCCGCCTCTCTGTATCATAGCCCTGATTGTTGAAGTTGTCATTGATTTAAATCTGTATCACACTAGAGCATATCCTGCAAGACTGTCCTCTCCTGGGTGAGCTGAGAAGCAACATGTGGCCACACCCAGTCGACCTGAAAACTAAGCTTTGGGGAAACCTGACAGACCTGAAGCTGACTGCCCAGTTGTGGTCCACAGTAAATTAAGCGCATGACCAGAGATCGCTGAAGAAGAAATCCTTATCAGTGCTATATTTATAATTTATTGCCTCAAGCTAGAGAGAAGGGGAGAGGGATGGAGCAGGAACATGATAGAGATATCATTAGTGTTGAATGTGAACGCCTCATGGCAAATCTCTCATTTGTATCTTGGTCTTTCTCTAGCTCGCTGCTCTTCAACTCTCATCTCTAATAAGGTTTTGATCAATGTGTCATGTCTCTATGTGTGTCCATACGTTAAGCAAAGGTGCCACCCATGGAAAATTGATTTTTGATAACAGATTTATGCGAATCTTGTCTTCATCATTTCCACGTAGTAAACTACCCACTAACATTATTTTTCCATTTTGCCCTTCCTGGACAAACTTCTGTTGACGCCCATTCATGACTCTTTATGTGTTCACAATATTTTATTTATTTTATTTTTATTTTCTCTAGTAATTCTTTCTTTATTACTTATTTTCTACAACTTCTTTATTTTTCTGGTTTTTTTTTTCTTTTCATGAAGTACAACCCAGTCTTGTGTATATCCACATTTCAAAAGTATTAATTCTCCTTTCCAAATATTTGTCCATGTTTCTGAACAATACAAGAAAGATTGATTAAATATAACCTTTAATAATCCTCATCTTTAGCTTATTTGTTATCTATTTAGATGTTAGTAACTTGTTTATGTTATTGAATGTAGATTTTGCCCATTCATATTCTCTTCATAATCTCATTTTTTCCCATCTGTCATCATCTGTAATCATGTGCCATCATCTCTCTCTCTCTCTTTCTCTCTCTCTCTCTGTGTGTCGATCCCGTGTGCCATCATCTGTAATCATGCATCTTAGATATAAAATATTGATACTGCTGCCTTATAGTTTGATTGGGGACAATCAAAGGCTAGCGGAGCAAACCGTACACAAAACTGGATGTTAGGCAAACCAAGCAGTCCATTAAAAAGACGGGTATAGCTGGGCAGATGACGCTCATCAGCCCGGGAGGGCTGGTCGTCTACGGGTCGCTGCCCTGAAAGAAAATAGCAACCTGCTGTCTTGTGGGTTTTGACTGGGGATATATACCCGTAGAGCAAAAGGCTAACGGAGAGCGAACCCAGTAAACGCTGGTTGAAATCGAACACACTGCCGAAGGATAAGCACCTAAGCTCCAATAGGTACTGAAGGCCGTGCATGTACATCCGTTCTTGATGTTTGGCTGCTTATATATCACAATAGAATGATAAAGGCGGTCTAAGAAGGATCGCGAGAGAGATATATTTAAGATATTGTTTACTTGCTTCGCCCGTGTGGTGCCGGGAACCCCGCGGACGGAAGCAAAGAATAGTACCACTGCAACACACAATGCATGTCGTAAGAGGCGACTGATGTAGGCCCTAGGGATGCTACCCTAGTAAATAAAAAGCATTGCAGAAATCGGATGTGCTGGCCTACTTGTGGGCGCATAATTGGCACAACGTACAATCGCTCTTAGGCTCAGATCACATACAAATCACTCAGAGTGGTTGACAAGTGGTCGATATGGAGCGCTCGAAGATGAAATTTACTTGCTACATTAGTTTTCTGTGTATTTTCGATATATATATGTGGCGTCTGTGGCCTAGGGGTTAGTGACTCGATCTATTAACCCCGACGTTCTGAGTTCGAATCACGCTACGGACAGTTTGCAAATTGTTTCCGTTGATTTTAACAAAAGAACGATGGAGCCACCCGTTCAGAAAGCAATGGCAAACTACTGAACGTATAAGTGGTGCCTAGAAAAATCAACGACTTCTGTAGTTGATGGCTATGTCTTTTAGGATATGCCACGATTTTCATTTCATATTTGGTTCTCTCCCCTTATTTGTTGATAACCATATTCGTTTTCTGGATGTGAACTCTGAAGATCACGTGATCTTCTCTTCCACCATTTACTTCCTTATAGAAAAGTGTTGGGGGCGAACGTAGTGATCGTGTGTGTGTTTGTTTTAAGGCACTTTGTAAGCTGATATTCATTTTCGTAAGGGTGTTCTTAACGCTCTATCTTTTGCGTGGTCTTCCTCTTGCTTTGTACTCATTATACTTTTTCTGTGTGGCTCTCGGTGGTAGGCGATACCAGGACATTCTTGTAAGGTGTCCAAACCATTTAATCTGTTGTTCTTTTATGAATTGCATAACTGTTTCACATTCAGTTTTCTTCTGATTTCTTCATTTCTAATTGTGTCTCTTATTGTCTCTTATCATCACGTGGTACGACAAGATAACCAACTCTGAATTACTGTTTCTTTCTTTTGTCAGCACACTGTTACCAGGTTGTTAGCCCAGTGTCGTGGTTTTATGTAGTTGTCTTGCGCTTCTCTGGTGACTTGTCAGCACACTGTTACCGGTTGTTAACCCAGTGTCGTGGTTTTATGTATTTGTTTTGTGCTTCTCTGGTGACTTGTCAGCACACTGTTACCGTGTTTGTTAGCCCAGTGTCGTGGTTTTATGTAGTTGTCTTGCGCTTCTCTGGTGACTTGTCAGCACACTGTTACCGGGTTGTTAGCCCAGTGTCGTGGTTTTATGTAGTTGTCTTGCGCTTCTCTGGCGACTTGTCAGCACACTGTTACCGGGTTGTTAACCCAGTGTCGTGGTTTTATGTATTTGTCTTGCGCTTTTCTTGTGACTTGTGTTGTCAGCACACTGTTACCGGGTTGTTAACCCAGTGTCGTGGTTTTATGTATTTGTCTTGCGCTTTTCTTGTGACTTGTGTTGTCAGCACACTGTTACCGGGTTGTTAACCCAGTGTCGTCGTTTTATGTATTTGTCTTGCGCTTTTCTTGTGACTTGTGTTGTCAGCACACTGTTACCGGGTTGTTAACCCAGTGTCGTGGTTTTATGTATTTGTCTTGCGCTTTTCTTGTGACTTGTGTTGTCAGCACACTGTTACCGGGTTGTTAACCCAGTGTCGTGGTTTTATGTAGTTGTCTTGCGCTTCTCTGGCGACTTGTGTGATGGTTTTCTTATTCCACTGGCAGAATTCGTCTTCTTCTTCTTTGCGTTCGTTTTTACGACCAATTTTAATCACTCTTTGTGATATGTTTGATCTTTGTCCAGAACGTGTACACGTTGCATATTGGTTTGGTAGACCCCTAAACGCATAGACTTCTACACGTTTAGGACATGTGCATCTGATTTCAGCCAAACCTCCTTAGTCGCCTCTTACGAGATGCGTGGCAGGTAACAGTGGTTCTGTTCTTTACACTCCAAATTTGGGCCCCGGCAACCACTCGGGCATGGCAGAATTCAATTACGTTATCTATCCACCTTTTCCTCGGTCTTCCTCTCGCCTTCCTTCCTGATATTCTGTTGTGGAAAGCTACATAGGTAGTTTGGTCTGTTCGCATTCTTACTAAGTGGCCAAACCACTTCATTCTCTGTTTCGCTATATAATTCAAGCACGGTCTTGTTCCAACCTTTCTCTGATGCTGGTATTCGTTACTCTGTCGATTCTTGTGTTGTTGATGACTTTGCAGAGACATCTCATTTCGCATGTTGCTATTTTCTGCGTATCTGGTGTACTGCAATGTGCAAACTTGCCTTCCAGCATGGGCATGCAAGACGTGGAAGGAGCAGCATGAGTTAGCTAAAGATAAGAGAACCTGACATGAGTTCTATGCTCCAACCGGGTTTTTAAACAAAAGATAAGAAAGTCTTCTAGTTGTTGGTCTTCGAGTAATCATTCCTTCTTTGATGTCTTATTTTAAGTCTTCTTCTTCTTCTGCGTTCTCACTAGATTGCGATTTCGGATTCTCTAACAAAGGCAGTTGCCTGCCTCAGATTACGCCACACAGTTTGTCTTCTGCGTTCTCACTAGATTGGGATTTCGGATTCTCTAATAAAGGCAGCCGTCTGCCTCAGATTATCACCCACGCCATACAGTTTGTCTTGGACGCTGGTGTAAGTGGGCCACCTCTTTCTTCTCAAGTCTGCATACTGGGGGCAGTTTTGTAGGATATAATTCCTATGATTTCTGCTTCGCCATTTGTGCCGACCTCTTCCCGTAGTAAGTTTTGGCCACCCTCGTGATGGTAGGTCTGACATTCTTACTGCGTGGCTAAATCTCCGAGGCAATTGGCGACCGTAGAATCCGTTATCCCATTCCTCATTGTGAGGCTTTATTACACAAAGCACGAACTCCGTAGCTCCGGCAACAATCCTAGGGGTCTCTGGAAAAAACTGCACTCGTGAACAGAAGGCCGCGGTCCGGATTCGAACCCACGACCTTCGACTCGCAAGGCAAAGGGCTTAACCACTCAGCCACAGCCATTCCAATGTTGTATCAATCCTAACTTATGCCAGCGAGAGTTGGAAAATGAGTAAAGATATAGAAAGTAAGTTAAATGTATTTGAAAACAGATCGTCTGCGAAAATGCGATATGCGGGAAACCCACAAATCTGATCTGGTCAGTGCAGATCAGATTAGATCTGAAGAAAACCAAGGGAAGCTACCGTGATACGTACTAGATTAGCGTTTCAGGACAAAGATACGTATGTGTGGTATCACATAAGCAAGCAAAAATGAATAATAAGATCATAAAACTAACAAAAAATCCAACGAATCGACTATAAGTCTTTTTCAGGGAACATACAAACACACAAAATGAATCCTTAATGAACTAAATCACGGATCTAAGTAGCATGTCTACAAAAAGCAATGAATATAAAATGGAAAGAATTCAGGAGAAGTGATGAAATCAGAGAAATCTGTGGTCAACCACTTGTGACAACTGTTATAAGAAGGAGAATGATATGTTGGACACACTTTGAGAAGAAATGATCAACGAATATCAAAGCAGGCATTGAAGTGGGAGACAAATGGTTTAAGAAAGACCGGACTTCCCAGGACAACCCTAAAACGAACTTTGCTGAGAGAGGCAAGAAATAACCGATTCAATTCCATAGAAAAGAGTGAGCGAGTTGTCCAGGACAGGACGGTATGGATAAATTACTTGCAGGCTCTATGTAACGTATAACGTTGCGAGTGGAATATATATTCATGAAGAAACATGGACAATAGTTAGAAGACAAAAATTAGCAACTTTGAGGGGGTGTTAGTTTACATACTGCATATGTGGTGCCGGGAACCCCCAGGGAAGCAAAAAATAGTACGACTGCGACCTATAAGGCATGTCGTAAGAGCCCACTGATGTAGGACCTAGGGAAGCTACCGTTGTAAATAAAAAGCAGTGCAGAAATCGGATGTGCTGGCCTACTTGTATGCGCATAACTGGCACAACGTACAATAACTCTTAGGCTCAGATCACATACAAATCCCACGGAGCGTTAGAAGAAGAAGAAAAGAAGTTTACATACGAATTGTATGTATTGTATATGGACTTAATCAATAAAGAATTCTTAAACAAATGAGGATCATACTGAAATTATTGAAATTATCCAAAATAGGGCCAATCTCTTTAGCCTGTTACGCCCTTGGCGTTTAGGGCAGCAACAAACGTACACCATTCTTCCCTGTTCATGGCCTTCCTCTGTATTGTGTTCCAGCTATGATTCATTTCCTTCAGCTCTTGCTCTATCGTTCTCCTCCAGGTCGTCTTGGGTCTTCCACGCTTTCGCCTACCATCTGGAGTCCATCTCAGTGCAGTCTTCGTGTCGGAGCCAGTCTCCATGCGCATCACATGTCCAATCCATCTCCAGCGTCGTCTTCGGATGATAGTGCCCATATTCTCTTGTTGGCATCGTGCAAGCAATTCTTGATTCGAGATAGTAGTCGGCCAGTACACGATTAAGATTTTTAAAATAGGGTCAATAGAATATTTTTATTTTTATTTTTTTTAATACATAAAGAGATACGAAACTAAATACTACAGAAAGATCTTACGAATACCATGGACAGAAAAAGAAAGAACACTGATGTCCTGAAAGAACTAAATGTTAAAGAGAATTGGATGATAAACAAGATACTATACAGAAAAATTACACATTTTGGTCACATCAAGTGTAACGATGGCTTGGAAAGAACAATACTAGAGGGCAGGGTCCCAGGACGCAGAGGCAGACCAAGAAGAAGATGGCTACAAGATATTAAAGAAACCATGAATATGACCATCGACGAAGAGGGTGAACTGGCTAGAGACAGAGTGAATTTCAGATGTGCTGCAAAGAGAGCAGCGTCCTATAAAGGATACGCACCTTGATGATGATGAAATAAATACGGCACCGTAGACAGCTATATTGGAAGGACATATGTTCAGGCGGGAGACCCACCCAGGTTGTCTTTTTTTTTTAAATTCACAGAAAAATAACTACCAAACATATTCTCATGCAAGTTGGCCACATGTTGCAAATTGCATTGTTTTTTATGATAAACAACGTTTAGTGTATGCATTATAATTATTGATTTTAAAAATAATTAATTTTCTTGAAAATATATTGTAAAAAAACCCACTTCATCGTGCAGTGGATTTCAAAAATATAAGACATGCAAAGAATGCCAAACTAGTATATGATGTACATATCACCCATAGTTATAGCATGAACCTCCAAAAATTGTCTAACTCGATTAGTTTTGTAGATATGGTTTTTGCAATGTAACCCTTCCAAATACAAAAAAAAAATCAAATTAGAACAGCAATATCTTTGCTTATATACAGTTTAGACAAAACGTGAAGGTTCGCGCTATTAACTATGGGTGATTTTTTTTTCCCGATCCAGAAGCACTTGAGTTGAAAGCTCGGCGTCATGGACATCGTAACCCTTCGGCTCGGTTCCACGAACACCGTAAATCTGGGGAACCTGTAGCTTTTCTGCCAGTCCGCGGAGTTGAACCCGCACTTACATAGGACTAGTCACCCGTAGTCAAACGCGCTACGAACACGCTGGGCAGACCGGCAACTATAGGTGATATGTACATCATATGCTAGTTTGGCATTCTTTTCACTTTTTATATTTGTGAAATCCACTGCACAATGAAATGGGTTTTTTTTACAATATATTTTCAAGAAAATTAATTATTTTTGAAATAACTAATTACAGGGCATATACTAAACGTTGTTTATCATCGAAAACAATGCCTTTTTGCAACATGTGGCCAAATTGTATGGCAATATCTTTGTTTTATTTATTTTTTCTGTGAATTTTTAAAAATACAACCCTTGTTCTGGGTGAGTCTCCCGCCTTAAATTTAGGTCAATCGAAAATAACACAATAAATGGGTCAACGACATCTGGGCAACATTGTAAACAAGTGACACACCGTTGGGGATACGTTATATTGCAACACAACTTTGATGTGAAGATGACACTTCATCCTGATTTGATATTTTATAATTATGTATCCATTTTCTTATTTTTTTAAAACTGAAATCACACACACCATCTCATCTCAAACATCTCTGGTTCAACAAAGTAGCAACTGCAGTGATTGAGATACTTTCCACCATAAACTTCAAGTAATCACACTGAGACGAGGACAAAAGTTGTGTGAATGTGGGTGAACTAAATACCTAAAGAAGGAAGCTAATATTTTTTTCCCATAATCCTTATATTTTAAAATATTGATGTCTCTCTCTCTCTCTCTCTCTCTTTCTCGCGATCACCGCTTATACTAATGTATCAGATTTCTCCATAAAGCTTATTCATATAGAAATCTGATTGATGCAGCCTTTAGCAGCGGTGTGTTTTCGTCACATCTTTAGCGACATTTGGAGCACTGGTGCTTATCCTTCGGCGATGTGTCTGGTTTTAATCAGAGTTTACTGGGTTCGCTCTCCGTTAACCTTGGGCTGTCCCCAGCCGACCTACAAGGCAGCAGGTTGCTATTTTCTTTTAGGGTACCTACCCTTAGACAACCTTCCCTCCCGGGTTGTTGAGCGTCATCTGTCCAGGTTAACAGTCTTTTTTGTGTGGACTACTTGGTTTGCCTACCGTCCAGTTTTGTGTACGGTTTGCTCCGCTAGACTTTGATTGTCCCCAATCGCACTACAAGGCAGTAATAGTTCTCTGCGAAGGGAAACGGGGTTGTGGTTCTCTGGATTGAGTCCCCATCTTCGAGGCTCGCCACCGTTTTGTCCACCCCACGTTTCTTTTGGATGTCCGTTTGCACTGGATTCAAGCCTCTGCTGGGCTCTCCAGTTTTTCTGCGCATTGGGTGGTCCGCTCACCCCTACGTTTGCCACGGATTTTTGTCGCTACATCATCAGAACCGTGCCTGTTTGCCCCATCGGTGAGCTCACCTTTGTTTCGCCCGTATGCATGTTCGCTCTACCTTGATGCCTGCTCACCGTGTTTATCAGGTTTCTTACCGTGCTCACATTTACTATGCCACGAGACTGTCAGGACATGCAACTCCATTCGGGCCCCACCTCAGGGATCCGAGTTTTGCAACGTGTGGGCCCACGCCTCTTCTCTGGATGCACCCCTCATCCTTTTATGTTTGTTTGTTCAGCTTTTCCCATCGGCCGGGAGAGACGTGCATTAATAGTAACTCTGGGATTCTGCTCGGCTGTGTTGCGAGCGGATCCTATCCAACGTAACTGCGTCTGCATCACTACTTAAACCAGAGTAGCTCTCCTTCGATCCCTACCCGCTTAGCCAGACAAGAATGATTGTCTGTTCATAAGTACGGTTCCAACGTCACTGCAACGGGTCACCCCATAATTGCTCCGTTCCTGTGCCAATGAAAATCCCACGAAATGCTAACAACTGTGAAATGTTTCCTGTGTGAACTAATTCCAGAATGAAACAGCCGCGTACCACCACAAAAAGCAACCTGCTCCGCATAAAATGCATATGGCCGTCGCTAATGTAGCAACACAAAACTGTTCATCACTTGAATTGCAATTCTTGTCGAAGGGAACATCAATCATGACAAAATCCAGCTTTCTGCACTCGCAATATAACTGCATACGGCAGATTGAGCTTGTTCGTCATAACCGCTGTCCGCCATTTTCTGAATACACACTAACACACAACAAACGCACGGTTGACACAGCAGAAAGCATTCCATGTAACATTCATAGCTCTCAGCGTTGCTCAAGCACTAACTCAGTAGCTCGGCAAACGAAACCGGAAAATACCCGACCAAACATGTCGGAAATGCGCTAGCAAAGTCGTGTTCAGAATCAAACAGCTCTGACTCTGAATGGCCTCCCGCATTCCGCCATTGCTGGCCAGGTTTTTTTTTTTTTTTTTTTTTTAAACATACGTGGCAAACGTAGGGTGAGCGGACCACCCAATGCGCAGAAAAACTGGAGAGCCCAGCAGAGGCTTGAATCCAGTGCAAACGGACATCCAAAAGAAACGTGGGGTGGACAAAACGGTGGCGAGCCTCGAAGATGGGGACTCAATCCAGAGAACCACAATGATTGTCTGTTACCAGGGTCATCACATGGAGATGGGGTAGGATCTTGATTAGTGCCAACTCACTAATCCTGGCGCGGCGTTGTCCCTATGCGCCTTTGACCCCAAATATGGATGTAAACTAACAAAGAACAGCTTGAAAAGACCAAACTTCAACCAAATATCAAGGAAAATGATGATTGCTAAAAAATATGTAACGTCAAAAACCTAAAGAAATGAGAGCAGCATGCACGTGTGACATACTGGAACAACAATATCACCATATACATTGTACACCAGCGCTGTTCATTGCCGAGTCTCAATGCGCCAGGTCATACATTCATGAATTTAACCCTTTAACTCCGTTATTTTTGTTTACCTCCAAATATATACTGAATTAGCCAGTAAACTGGCTTTGTGTTATCTTAACAAATACTGCGAGCCTGTATATCATAGGGTGAAAGTGTTAATTATGTTACATCGCTGAATTTAACGAAGTCTTGCAATGTGTTCGATGTTTAGGCTAAGTATTTTATCTAGATTATTTTATCTTGCAAAAGTTGCGTTATATTTACTTTTTTCTTCTGCAACAAAAAGTTCATATCAGCAAGTTGTTCTGTATAGTTAACTTGTCACGTTCTGTTAGTCTTGTCGCTACGGATTATTTTGTCCCCCACGAGTGACCTGCATGATAGCAGCTACCTTTCGTGCAAACATTAAATAAGTATCCTGATGTTTTTCGTTGATCTTTACCAGGATATTGAATTCACCTGCTAGTTTATGAGCATATAGCTGGATCGTCAAACTGTAACATTCTCTAGTTTTAAACGTACATAAACAATCATATTTCAAACATTTAATTCGTACATCGCGTTACACATTGAAGTGTTGATATATATATTATTTCGTAAGTTAGACCATTTTTAGTAGCCGCCGCCTACTTTTATTCAGGTAAGAAGAACGAGAGAGATCGAAAGTAAATCGACAGTGAAAGTTTGAAGAAGTTTATATATCAAGATGTCGTTGCCTGTACAGAAGATGGCGCTTCATCAACCTTCACTTAGTGAAGTTGCAGAAGGTAATTTCATTGTTAATAAAATTAAACGCAATATTTGTGTTCACCGATTTATAAGTTGTAAACAAGTCAAAGTCTGTCTACCATTTGGGTCACGTGTTTCTGAGTGTGTTAGTACGCTTCTAAATTATGTTTTTTTCCTTGGTTAGGAAACCTGCATAGTTTACTACTGTAGTTGACTGCTTTGTATAGAAAGATTTCACAACTGATATTGTATTTTGCATTTATGATATATTGTTGTTTTTTTTTAGAGAACTCCTGTTTTTATTTAAAACTGCGTGCATATTATGCTGCTGCATAAACTCATCATGATTGCTTTCGTGAATTGAATTATCTATTCTATTATAATCCATAATAATAAAATAGTTCAAACCCCACGGAGGGAAAGTTTGGAAGCAAATTCGTTTCCGTGGGATTTTTACAACAGGTAAAAATAGACCTCACCGTTCAGAAAGCAATGGCAAACTACTGAACGTATAAGTGGTGCCTAGAAAATCAACGACTCGTTTACTGTGGTTGATGGCTATGTCCTTTGGGATATGCTACGATTTTCATTTCATTCTATTATATATGCCTCAGTAAATCGGTGACTGTCATCAGCCAGTTTATAATCACATCATTCTTACAATACAACGAACCTCCAAACAAACCACATTTTGGCAGTACCAATTTACTAGAAATAATATTGCAGCCGCATTCATTTCAAAAGTGGCATCATGAATGCTCTCAGTGGCAGAGATGATATATTAATAGAAGAAAAAAGATAACAGTGACTACAGACTCAACATTCACCCATTCATGCATGCTCAGCGACTCTATGAGCATGATACAGAAGATCAAGGCCAGTTATGTACGAAGGCAGTGGATACAATTAATTCAAAATACGACAATCCAGACACTTACCCTCATCTTTGTCCCAGAACATACTGTGGTGAAGGTCAATGAGAATGCACTGGCGGGAAATGCTACGATCGAGAATGGGTCTTCTATGGACAAAAGCGACATCATCAACGCTTTATAGAAAACATACCCTCTGAAGATCACAACGAAGATGATAAATGGTATTCTCTAGCTCAGTTGCGCACATTGACAAGATGGGAAAACCATAAGTGAAACCCCAGTAGATAACATCAACCAACATAGAACGGGAGTTGTTAGTCTAAACACACTAAAATATTTGCTTGGGAGGAGATCGGAGCAATTATGGACATGTCCGATGTAGATGATCCTCAAATGAACAATAACAGTAGAATCAAAAAATTCAGAATGGGAATTAGACTCTGATGTTCATCCAAAGGAAGATACCCACAGCTCAGAAGGAATTGGGGAAGTTGATAGGGAAGTTGATAACACACGGTGCTAGTTACTGTGTGCTGTGGAAATTGCAGGGTTCAAGGCCAACTTGGACCCAAAAAAATGTTGGTGGGCACAGATTACATGGTTGGGCTACAGAAAACCCTGATCCTTTAGTTGGTAATCTAAGTTACAAGTATCTCAGACATCAAAGTAAGGCTCTCTTGAATGACGAGGGGCAATGGTGATATGGAACTGTGGTGTAGAGTTAGGCTCTGCCTCTAGTTCCAAAGGTACTGGATTCGCTCCATCGTGGAGCCAAAGCAATATTTTTTCTGAGATCCTTGATCTCAGTGTAGGTGAGATTGAGGTCCTATCGGAGGCAGTTGATAAAATGTAGGTTTCCGTGTTCAAGTTGAGCATGTAAAAGAACCATTGGGAGCTCAAAATTAAGGTGAGCAGGCTCGAAAGCTGCTGCCCTGGAAAATTCATTAAAAGATTTTAAAATAAAATTCTAACAAAATATTTTTATCATCTTCTAAATTACATCGTGGACCTTCCCCTGGGCTACGATGGTCATGCACTGTCGTTGAGAACTTCCTGTGTAAAAAAAAGAGATTGGAGCACACATGGTTACTCACCGAAGCGCAATGATAATAGTCCAGTCAATCAAAGCAAGCCTTCATACAAAAATCAGTCACATTAAATGCCATGACTACATCTAAACTTATCATCATCAGGTGCTGTGCCGGCTGGCGTGGCGATCATGGATCTCCACAAATTTCTTGTCGTTGGTGTTTGCTATCAACTCAGATGTTGACGCTCTACCGTGCGATGAAGTCAGACTATCCAAAATTTTCTCTCTCTGTCTTCCTCTGTCTAGTCTACCCTCGATTTTACTGGTTGTCACAATGTGTTCTAAACCTCCTCTCCTCATCACATGTCTAAACTTATAGTGAAAGAAAAAAAGGAAATTAAAGATAATATAACTGGTGATAAATTGTGAATATTATTGCTAGTAAATGTAATTCTATTACCAAAATATTTGATGACTATATCATCATCAGGTGCCATCTCCACATCGAATGCTGCAATGAATCTCCAACATCCTCTGTCTTTCGCCTTGATGTTGCACACTGCCAGACTGTAACCTGTCCATTTCTTAAAGTTTCCTCCCACTTATCTCTCGGTCTTCCTCTTGCTCTTCCCCTCAACTTTCCCCTCTAGTAAATGTTTTATCATGGTGTCATGTCTTTTTATTTGCCCAAAACTCTTTACTTGTCTGAATTTTATTTCTCTTAATAATTGTTTCTTCATGCCTAGTTTTCCTAAAACTTGTTTATTTTTGTTTATCTGTCCATGAAACTCTGCCTATTCTTCTATATATCCACATCTATATGACTATATATTAGCATTTAAATAAAATTATTTTTAAGTTGTGTGTCTGTTGTAAAAAACACAAAAAGTAGTGAACTCGAAATGAAGTCTTACAATTGATGATGTAGAATCACAGAAATATGATATTGTTTTTGTTGTCATTCATTGTTCATCCGTCTTGTCCATCTTTGTACACTTTTAGACACAAATTTCAATAGTTATTCAAGAAAGTAGTAAAGTCATTCTTTTGTTTATTTTTAATTTCAGTTTTACAGAAGGGGCTTGCTCAAAATTTCAGCTTTAGTGAAGTCTCGGTTGTTGATTGCCCTGATTTGACCAAGCCACCATTTGACCTGGCAGCTGAAGGTATTTATAGAACAATTTCAAACATTCATTATATTTTCATAAAATATTTTATTTCTAAACCAGTGAGACACTGGAACCATCAATATGCAGACATTTTGCTATGGTCCGGTATGACCAGACATCCCTATTTTACTGGGATTGTAACCAGTTTTGGATGCTTTGTTCCAGTGTCCTGGCTTTTAAAAATTTACAAAATTTAAAAAGATTAATAGTTATTACATCTATTAAGAAAAACTGAACAAAATAATCTATCACTAATTAACAAGGAGGTTGAGCCCTCTTGATGACAGTGTCAACAAAACAGACATAATTATTTACACAGATGGTTCAGTCATTTACTAACAATGATGTACATGGGCATTTTCTGCACGCTCAGAAGGAAAAATAATCAGAGAGGTCAGTGAGGCCTATGCAACAAACACAAGTAGTTTGAGAATGGAGGTTCAGACGGTTATAGAGGGAGTGATGTGGCTGGCATCTCATAACTACTCTCATGTTTTCATACTCTGTGACTCCATGAGTATTATTCATAAAGCCGAAACAGGAATGGTGAGACGAAACTGGGTGGAGGTACTGGCACCGGCGGATCAGAGAAATCACCTTCATTGTTTTCATTGGGCACCCATCATCAAGGTGCGTATCCTTTATAGGACGTTGCTCTCTTTGCAGCACATCTGAAATTCACTCTGTCTCTGCCAGTTCACCCACTTCGTCGATGGCCATGTTCATGGTTTCTTTAATATCTTGTAGCCATCTTCTTCTTGGTCTGCCTCTGCGTCCTGGGACCCTGCCTTCTAGTATTGTTCTTTCCAGGCCATCGTGACGCTTGATGTGACCAAAGTATGTACTTTTCTGTATAGTATGTTGTTTAAATTCTCTTTAACATTTAGTTCTTTCAGGACATAGTGTTCTTTCTTTTTTCTGTCCATGGTATTCGTAGGATCTTTCTGTAGCATTTAGTTTCGAAGGACTGGATTTTCGTTCTTAATTATTGGGCACCCAAGAGTCGGGTAATGAACAAGCTGATAGAATGGCTGGCATGGTGCAATATCAGAGAGATATTTGGTATGTTGAAAAGAACAACATACCAAATATGCATCAAACTGGCATGTTGGGCCTTTGGACCCTGCTCGATTCGTTGAGGCAAGGATCAGAACACCTATGGACATGTCTGGAGTGCTATGATGATAGTCCTCATATAACAGATCCGTTAAGGTTCAGGGTCTTCTGTAGTCCAACTGCATACCATGTGCACACCAAGAATTTTTTTTTGGGGGAAGGCAAGCTGGCCTTCTTTTTCACCTTTCAACACCTAACGGAGCTCAAGTCTTCAACAAACTTCTTCCAGCTCTTCCTTTCTCTTGCCAATTCCTTCCAATTCTTCAAGCTGGCCTTGAATCCCTAAATTTCCTTGGTATATGGTCACTAGCACAGTGTGTTATCAACTTTGTTATCTGTGACCCCGCTGTGATGTTATCAACTTCATTGTATGTGACCCCGCTGTGATGTTACTGTTGATGTTATCAACTTTGTTGTATGTGACCCCGCTGTGATGTTACTCTTGATGGGAGTAGACTTCTATTGTGGAGAGGTGATACTGCAATGTAGAATGACGCATGTGGGATTGTTAACCATATAATGATCACTAATGTTTGTATACAACTTGAATGTTATGTTATGCGATCGACGTCATGGCACATTGGACATTCCCATTCGTGCTCTTTCCTCTGCAGCAGCAGTCATCCCAAAGTCCATTTGCTCACTGTACCCATGAGAAGTTGATTAGTATATCTTCTTTCTCTACCACGAAGACGATACTGTCTGACATGTCCAAACTTAATGCCTAATTCTCGACTTCGTTTCAGTGTCAGAGACTTGCCCATGTCACATAAATGAGAGCGTTCCGCATTGATAACATCAGCTCTGTCCATGCTTCTGCCAGCTTGAGTTAGGGCATTGTTTGCAAGAAAGTCAGCACGCTCATTACCCTGAACTCTAACATGTCCCGCCAAGTTATTTTCTTGAGATGTGATCTTCAAATGATGTCCACCCATTCAGGGCGCAGACTTCCAGATTAAATCCTTTGTTGGAAGCATATTCATTGAGTCTGATATGATAATCATATGGGTTACCTGTTGCACAGCCACCCATGACAGCCCTGTAGGCAGAGGTGATCTCCATAGTAAGTAGAGGTGGCCGTCGTGATGTCAACCATATCACTCATCGTGTGCCGACAGTCAATGAAAAATAAAGGCCTAACGCCATATTGCCATATTACCCTAAATAACCAGTGGTATAACAAGGGCTCCTTTACTGACTTTTACTTTTTATACAGGTTGTGTTGTGGATCATAAATCTTTGGATGTTTTCAAGGTTACAGTGTTGGTTTCTTCTAATGTCCAATAGTGAACAATATTTGAATAACTAACTCAATTTTGTTATCTAGGCCTTGGTTTATCTAAGCCATGTGTGATTGTGTGACAATTTAGGTCATGCAGATGTCAAGGTTACACTGTAGTACAGATTATATTTTCCAGGTGGAGATGAGCTAGGCTGTGTCAGATACCATCAAGGCTGTGTTATGAAAAGGTCATGATAAGAATGACCTTTGTTTGTTTAATATGCTTGATCATGATCATCTAAATGCCGAAATATACAATATGAGAATGATAATAAACTCTCTCTGACATGGAAGATATTCTAATTAATGGGTGGCTTCTGAGAACACTCAAGATAAATTAGTGAAAGTAAACATGTAATATACTTGGACAGCAATGTAGACAGAGATGGACATACAGATGGACAATTCACATACTTGGGCAGCAATGTAGATAAAGATGAACAGACGATGGACACTTGAGCAGCATGTAGACAAGATGACACAGATGAGCAATCTTACTTGGGCAGCAATGTAACAAAGATGGACATACAGATGGGCACAGTAGGCAGCAATGTAGATGACAAAATGACATACAGATGGGCATTCACGCTTGGGCAGCAATGTAGACAAAGATGGACATACAGATGGGCAATCTCCATCTTAGGACAGCAATGTAGACAGATGAACATAAAATGGGCCATTCTCATACTTGGGCAGCAATGTAGAACAGATGAACAACTGGCCATTTCATACTTGGCAGCAATGTGACAGTAACATAAATAGGCCATTCACATACTTGGCAGCAATGTAGATGACAAAGGACATACAGATGGGCAATTCTCATACTTGGGCAACAATGTAGACAAAGATGAAGAAACTTATAGAGAGGTCAGAATAAGAATACAGAAGACAAGAGGAACTTTGTAGGTGGAGTAGGGTCTTGATCAGTGCCAGCTCACTCACAAGACAATGCTGTTTTATGTTATTTCATTGCATCTTCAGCCTACTTTTTCTCTTCGAATAACACTTTTTTTAAAGCAGATAGATTAACCAGCTTTATGTGTGCATTTTCCCTACAGTCTCATTCGTTTTTTTACCTTAAATGTATTTTGTACTCTCTCTCTCTTTCTCTCTCTCTAATCTGTGACGCCACCGGCACTAAGAACAACAACAAATTCACTTCATTTCTTCTCCATACTTCACCGTCGACTGTATTGTGTTCCAGCTATGATTTAATTCCCTCAATTCTTGTTCTACTGTCCTCTTCTATGTCATTTTGGGTGTTCCATGTTTTCATTTACCCCCTAGTGTCCATCTCAATGCAGTTTTCTTGACAGTCTCCATGCGTATAACATGTCCGATCCATCTCCAGCATCTCTTTTGGATGACAGTGCTCATATTCTCTAGTTGACACTATGCAAGAAGGTCTTGGTTAGAGATAGTATTTGGTCAGAACATGCGTAAGATCATGCCCAAGATGACCTGGAGGAGAATGATAGAGCAAGAACTGAAGGAAATGAATCATAGCTGGAACACAATACAGAGGATG
The DNA here is from genome assembly GCA_020796225.1 of Arion vulgaris. Lineage (NCBI taxonomy): Eukaryota > Metazoa > Mollusca > Gastropoda > Stylommatophora > Arionidae > Arion > Arion vulgaris. Next base: position 9,692,599 of record CM036775.1, read on the forward strand.
GCCATGAACAGAGAAGAATGGGGTGCGTTTGTTGCTGCCCTAAACGCCAAGAGCGTAACAGGCTAAAGAATGTGTAAGATCATTCAAAGACAAGTTGTATGGACGGTGGAGAGTTTGGACATATCTTGTTCTGTCATTCTCCAGCATTTTGATCCATATAGTCGCCCGAGGGGTTACCAGGGCCCAAATATTTGGGGTGTAAAGAATAGAACCACTGTTACCTGCCACACATGTCGTAAGAGGCGGCTAAGGAGGTTTGGCTGAAATCGGATGCACATGTCCTAAACATGTAAAAGTCTATGCGTTTAGGGGCCTACCAAACCAATGTGCAACGTATACACGTTCTTGGCAAAGATCAAACATATCACAAAGAGTGATTAAAATTAAAGAACGAACGCAAAGAAGTAGAAGATGATCCATATAGTAAAGTAGATAGCACACAGCTGCAGTATATATTAATCTTGGTTCTGATGCTGTATTGGGCTTATTTCCAGAGTCTGAAGAGTCATAAATGTACTTTGTGTCTTAGTCATCTTTTAATAGCAGCTCCGGCTCCTCATCCATCATGGCTGATAACACTTCCTGGAGTCTTGTATTGTGTGTTTGATAAAAGCTTTGTGGTTCAAACATAGACTTATTCTGTTGTTGTACTTTGTCAAACTTCCTTCATGTTTTGGTATTTAGTCTCTTACAGTTCTAGTTCCTGTAACAATTTTTTTAGTCTGATAAGAATGATGGTCTCACTCTCACAACATCTTTAATCATCTGTTTCAACATAGTTCATAGTTCATTAGTACGGTTCCAACTTCGCTGCAACGGGTCACCCCATAATTGCTCCTTTCCTGTGCCAATGAAAATGACACGAAATGCTAACACCTGTGAAATGTTTCCTGTGTGAACTAATTCCAGAATGAAACAGCCGCTACCGCCACAAAAAAAAGCAACCTGCACCGCATAAAATGCATATGGCCGTCACTAATGTAGCAACACAAAACTGTTCATCACTTGAATTGCAATTCTTGTCGAAGGAACATCAATCACGACAAAATTCAGCTTTCTGCACCCGCAATATAACTGCATACGGCAGATTAAACTTGTTCGTCATAACCACTGTTCGCCATTTTCTGAATACACACAACAAGCGCACGGTTGACACAGCAAAAGCATTCCATGTAACAGTCATAGCTCACAGCGTTGCTCAAGCACTAACTCAGTAGCTCGCAAACGAAACCGGAAAATACCCGACCAAACATGGTGGAAATACTCTAGCAAAGTCGTGTTCAGAATCAAACAGTCCTGACTCTGAATGGCCCTCCTGCATTCCACCATTGCTGGCCAGATTTTTCCCAGTTTCAACATAAGATAAGGAAAGAAACCAGGTTTCATACCATGCGGTATATTGGGAATTACAGTCTAAGATTCTTATTTTTCTTTGATCAACGGGACATGTGATCAACATCACGTTGGCTGCCTTTATTTTTTCATGCTTCTCTGGTAGCCAGTTAAGGTGAGGTGAACCTGAAAGCCATTTTGGTTTGAAAAATGTCCACTCCACTGTGAAATTGAACTTCTGACAATGGGCCTGCGAAGCAAGTGCTGTTACCACATGTTTTGTTAGAAAACAATAGTACTGTTTTGTGTTCCTTAACCCTTTCGCTGCTACATACTTTTCGAGGGTTGAGCTAAAAATAGCTACTCTTTGTTTCTAGGTCACAAAAGTGAATGTACACTTATGTTATGCGATCAACGTCACGGCACATTGGGCATTCCCATGCATCCTCTGTCCTCCACTGCAGCAGCCATTCTAAAGTCCATTTGCTCACCGTACCCATGAGAAGTTGATTACTATATCTTCTCTCTCTACCACGAAGACGACACTGTCTGGCTTGTCCACACTTAACGCCTAATTCTCGAACTCGTTCCAGTGTCTGAGACGTGCCCATGTCACATAATTGAGAGCGACCGCATTGATGATATCGGCTCTGTCCATACTTCTGCCCGTTTGAGTCGGGAATTGTTTGCAAGAAAGTCTGCACGCTCGTTACCCTGCATGTCCAGGTGTGTACAGCCAAGTCATTTTCTTGAGATGTGATCTCCGAATGCTGTCCACCCATTCCACACGCATACTTCCAGATTCAATCAGTTGAAGCATATTCATCGAGTCTGATATGATGATCGTATGGGTAACCTGTTGCTCAGCCACCCATGACAGAGCCCTGAGGCAGCAGTGATCTCCATAGTCATGCTCGATGTCGTTGTCTCGAAAGCGCCATAGTCCTCATGAAGTGTGCGACCATTTCGCTGTGCTGAATAAGCCAACGATGATCTGGTTCAGCGTCTGACAGAACCATCGGTATAGATAATGATATCATCTGGATGGGAGTGCTCATCCACGAGTGCAAGAATCTCCGCATTGACGACGCCCGGGGCCCATTCTATACAGCGTCTCCCAAGTGTACTGACAACCATGGTGTAAGCAGTCATATCCTCTGATATAGGCATCCATTCTTCACCATGTCTCGGCTCATCTAGAGTACAGACCTGTTTAATAACATCCTCTGCCTCGGCCATCCAGGATCGACCCCTCTTCAATCGCCTGCCCTTGTTTTCATTTATGGATGTGTGCAGAGGATGATTTTTGTCAGCAGAAACGCTCAGATAAGCTTTTACCTGTGCGACTCTGTCTGATGGCCATCATTGGCAATCCAAGGACATAGCGCATTGCTGCACATGAGTGTCCCATGTACACCTATAGAAGTGACAGTAGCAATGTATAACATGTTAACACGTCTTTAGCCCTTAGAGGAGAGATAAAAACAGATGTGTTAATGCGTCTTTAGAAGTGAATGGGCAAAACGTATATATACGTCTTTAGCAGCTAAAGGGTTAATAAGAGGCCTTAAGATCTGCATGGGTTGTTCTCAAATAAGTTTTTGCGTGTCTTTTCTCTTGTCAGGATTGGGCGGCCAGCCTCGCATTGTGGACATTGGAGGCCCTGACTACCTGAAACCTTGGCCACAGAAAAATAGAGTGAGTACACTAGTTTTAAAATGTATAGATGCACTTGTCTTTCTGTTTGTCTAATGATTACTTTGGTCATTCCCTCATATTCTTGTTTATCTTTCTGTTTATCTATCGATTACCTTTTTCATTCCCTCATATCCGTGTTTGTCTTTCTGATTATCTATCGATTACCCTGTTCATTCCCTCATATCCGTGTTTGTCTTTCTGTTTATCTATCGATGACCTTGTTCATCCCTCATATCCTTGTTTGTCCTTCTGTTTTTGTCAATTACTTTGTTCATTCCTTCCTATCCTTGTTTGTCTTTCTGTTTATCAATTTCTTTGTTCATTTCCTCATATCCTTGTTTGTTTTAATATTTACCGTTCACGTATATCATTCATTTATTAGTGCGTTCTGGTGTGGTTAGAGCCGTGGTAGCGTAGTTGTTAGTCAACTCGCTTCTCAAGGCTGGTGGTCCGGGTTCAGCTCCCATAGTGGGCGTGAAATTTTTCCCGGACCGCGACGGCTCTCAGGTCGACCCAGCCTCAACTGGGTACCAGGCATGCTCTGGGAAGTAAAGGCGGCCGGTGTGATGCTGACCACATCACCCATCGTGTGCCGACGGTCAATGAAAATACAGGCCTAACACTGTATTGCCCTATATACCCCAAGGTATGAAAGGGTTCCTTTACCTTTACTTTACTTCTGGTGTGGTTAAGTGGCTAGAGCACTGCTCTTTTGTCTAGCAGTATTGGAACAGTTATTACGCTTGAATACTTTCATTATCTGTCTCACATACTTCGTATTAGATTACCAGAAGAAACAAAGACTTGTACAAGAGAGAACATGACAATATAACTGGAGATTAAAGAAGAAATAAGAAAAAAGAGTGAAAACTCTCTTATTAAGAGTAGAATGGAGAGACCAGAAGAAACAAAGACTTGTACAAGAGAGAACATGACAATATAACTGGAGATTAAAGAAGAAATAAGAAAAAAGAGTGAAAACTCTCTTATAAGAGTAGAATGGAGAGACCAGAAGAAACAAAGACTTGTACAAGAGAGAACATGACAATATAACTGGAGATTAAAGAAGAAATAAGAAAAAAGAGTGAAAACTCTCTTATAAGAGTAGAATGGAGAGACCAGAAGAAACAAAGACTTGTACAAGAGAGAACACGACAATATAACTGGAGATTAAAGAAGAAATAAGAAAAAAGAGTGAAAACTCTCTTATAAGAGTAGAATGGAGAGACCAGAAGAAACAAAGACTTGTACAAGAGAGAACATGACAATATAACTGGAGATTAAAGAAGAAATAAGAAAAAAGAGTGAAAACTCTCTTATAAGAGTAGAATGGAGAGACCAGAAGAAACAAAGACTTGTACAAGAGAGAACATGACAATATAACTGGAGATTAAAGAAGAAATAAGAAAAAAGAGTGAAAACTCTCTTATAAGAGTAGAATGGAGAGACCAGAAGAAACAAAGACTTGTACAAGAGAGAACATGACAATATAACTGGAGATTAAAGAAGAAATAAGAAAAAAGAGTGAAAACTCTCTTATAAGAGTAGAATGGAGAGACCAGAAGAAACAAAGACTTGTACAAGAGAGAACATGACAATATAACTGGAGATTAAAGAAGAAATAAGAAAAAAGAGTGAAAACTCTCTTATAAGAGTAGAATGGAGAGACCAGAAGAAACAAAGACTTGTACAAGAGAGAACATGACAATATAACTGGAGATTAAAGAAGAAATAAGAAAAAAGAGTGAAAACTCTCTTATAAGAGTAGAATGGAGAGACCAGAAGAAACAAAGACTTGTACAAGAGAGAACACGACAATATAACTGGAGATTAAAGAAGAAATAAGAAAAAAGAGTGAAAACTCTCTTATAAGAGTAGAATGGAGAGACCAGAAGAAACAAAGACTTGTACAAGAGAGAACATGACAATATAACTGGAGATTAAAGAAGAAATAAGAAAAAAGAGTGAAAACTCTCTTATAAGAGTAGAATGGAGAGACCAGAAGAAACAAAGACTTGTACAAGAGAGAACATGACAATATAACTGGAGATTAAAGAAGAAATAAGAAAAAAGAGTGAAAACTCTCTTATTAAGAGTAGAATGGAGAGACCAGAAGAAACAAAGACTTGTACAAGAGAGAACATGACAATATAACTGGAGATTAAAGAAGAAATAAGAAAAGAGTAAAAACTCTCTTATTAAGAGTAGAATGGAGAGACCAGAAGAAACAAAGACTTGTACAAGAGAGAACATGACAATATAACTGGAGATTAAAGAAGAAATAAGAAAAAAGAGTGAAAACTCTCTTATAAGAGTAGAATGGAGAGACCAGAAGAAACAAAGACTTGTACAAGAGAGAACATGACAATATAACTGGAGATTAAAGAAGAAATAAGAAAAAAGAGTGAAAACTCTCTTATAAGAGTAGAATGGAGAGACCAGAAGAAACAAAGACTTGTACAAGAGAGAACATGACAATATAACTGGAGATTAAAGAAGAAATAAGAAAAAAGAGTGAAAACTCTCTTATAAGAGTAGAATGGAGAGACCAGAAGAAACAAAGACTTGTACAAGAGAGAACATGACAATATAACTGGAGATTAAAGAAGAAATAAGAAAAAAGAGTGAAAACTCTCTTATAAGAGTAGAATGGAGAGACCAGAAGAAACAAAGACTTGTACAAGAGAGAACATGACAATATAACTGGAGATTAAAGAAGAAATAAGAAAAAGTGTGAAAACCTCTTATAAGAGTAGAATGGAGAGACCAGAAGAAACAAAGACTTGTACAAGAGAGAACATGACAATATAACTGGAGATTAAAGAAGAAATAAGAAAAAAGAGTGAAAACTCTCTTATAAGAGTAGAATGGAGAGACCAGAAGAAACAAAGACTTGTACAAGAGAGAACATGACAATATAACTGGAGATTAAAGAAGAAATAAGAAAAAAGAGTGAAAACTCTCTTATAAGAGTAGAATGGAGAGACCAGAAGAAACAAAGACTTGTACAAGAGAGAACATGACAATATAACTGGAGATTAAAGAAGAAATAAGAAAAAAGAGTGAAAACTCTCTTATAAGAGTAGAATGGAGAGACCAGAAGAAACAAAGACTTGTACAAGAGAGAACATGACAATATAACTGGAGATTAAAGAAGAAATAAGAAAAAAGAGTGAAAACTCTCTTATTAAGAGTAGAATGGAGAGACCAGAAGAAACAAAGACTTGTACAAGAGAGAACATGACAATATAACTGGAGATTAAAGAAGAAATAAGAAAAAAGAGTGAAAACTCTCTTATAAGAGTAGAATGGAGAGACCAGAAGAAACAAAGACTTGTACAAGAGAGAACATGACAATATAACTGGAGATTAAAGAAGAAATAAGAAAAAAGAGTGAAAACTCTCTTATAAGAGTAGAATGGAGAGACCAGAAGAAACAAAGACTTGTACAAGAGAGAACACGACAATATAACTGGAGATTAAAGAAGAAATAAGAAAAAAGAGTGAAAACTCTCTTATTAAGAGTAGAATGGAGAGACCAGAAGAAACAAAGACTTGTACAAGAGAGAACATGACAATATAACTGGAGATTAAAGAAGAAATAAGAAAAAAGAGTGAAAACTCTCTTATAAGAGTAGAATGGAGAGACCAGAAGAAACAAAGACTTGTACAAGAGAGAACATGACAATATAACTGGAGATTAAAGAAGAAATAAGAAAAAAGAGTGAAAACTCTCTTATAAGAGTAGAATGGAGAGACCAGAAGAAACAAAGACTTGTACAAGAGAGAACATGACAATATAACTGGAGATTAAAGAAGAAATAAGAAAAAAGAGTGAAAACTCTCTTATAAGAGTAGAATGGAGAGACCAGAAGAAACAAAGACTTGTACAAGAGAGAACACGACAATATAACTGGAGATTAAAGAAGAAATAAGAAAAAAGAGTGAAAACTCTCTTATAAGAGTAGAATGGAGAGACCAGAAGAAACAAAGACTTGTACAAGAGAGAACATGACAATATAACTGGAGATTAAAGAAGAAATAAGAAAAAAGAGTGAAAACTCTCTTATTAAGAGTAGAATGGAGAGACCAGAAGAAACAAAGACTTGTACAAGAGAGAACATGACAATATAACTGGAGATTAAAGAAGAAATAAGAAAAAAGAGTGAAAACTCTCTTATAAGAGTAGAATGGAGAGACCAGAAGAAACAAAGACTTGTACAAGAGAGAACATGACAATATAACTGGAGATTAAAGAAGAAATAAGAAAAAAGAGTGAAAACTCTCTTATTAAGAGTAGAATGGAGAGACCAGAAGAAACAAAGACTTGTACAAGAGAGAACACGACAATATAACTGGAGATTAAAGAAGAAATAAGAAAAAAGTGTGAAAACTCTCTTATAAGAGTAGAATGGAGAGACCAGAAGAAACAAAGACTTGTACAAGAGAGAACATGACAATATAACTGGAGATTAAAGAAGAAATAAGAAAAAAGAGTGAAAACTCTCTTATAAGAGTAGAATGGAGAGACCAGAAGAAACAAAGACTTGTACAAGAGAGAACATGACAATATAACTGGAGATTAAAGAAGAAATAAGAAAAAAGAGTGAAAACTCTCTTATAAGAGTAGAATGGAGAGACCAGAAGAAACAAAGACTTGTACAAGAGAGAACATGACAATATAACTGGAGATTAAAGAAGAAATAAGAAAAAAGAGTGAAAACTCTCTTATAAGAGTAGAATGGAGAGACCAGAAGAAACAAAGACTTGTACAAGAGAGAACATGACAATATAACTGGAGATTAAAGAAGAAATAAGAAAAAAGAGTGAAAACTCTCTTATAAGAGTAGAATGGAGAGACCAGAAGAAACAAAGACTTGTACAAGAGAGAACATGACAATATAACTGGAGATTAAAGAAGAAATAAGAAAAAAGAGTGAAAACTCTCTTATAAGAGTAGAATGGAGAGACCAGAAGAAACAAAGACTTGTACAAGAGAGAACATGACAATATAACTGGAGATTAAAGAAGAAATAAGAAAAAAGAGTGAAAACTCTCTTATAAGAGTAGAATGGAGAGACCAGAAGAAACAAAGACTTGTACAAGAGAGAACATGACAATATAACTGGAGATTAAAGAAGAAATAAGAAAAAAGAGTGAAAACTCTCTTATAAGAGTAGAATGGAGAGACCAGAAGAAACAAAGACTTGTACAAGAGAGAACATGACAATATAACTGGAGATTAAAGAAGAAATAAGAAAAAAGAGTGAAAACTCTCTTATAAGAGTAGAATGGAGAGACCAGAAGAAACAAAGACTTGTACAAGAGAGAACATGACAATATAACTGGAGATTAAAGAAGAAATAAGAAAAAAGAGTGAAAACTCTCTTATAAGAGTAGAATGGAGAGACCAGAAGAAACAAAGACTTGTACAAGAGAGAACATGACAATATAACTGGAGATTAAAGAAGAAATAAGAAAAAAGAGTGAAAACTCTCTTATAAGAGTAGAATGGAGAGACCAGAAGAAACAAAGACTTGTACAAGAGAGAACATGACAATATAACTGGAGATTAAAGAAGAAATAAGAAAAAAGAGTGAAAACTCTCTTATAAGAGTAGAATGGAGAGGGTGAATTACTAAGATCAGAAACCATAAACAGCAGTGACGGGTACTAGGGTCTGTCTTGTAGTGAACAAGTTGCTATACTCTGACTCTGTAACGGCCACAACAAGCTCCATGCCCACATGGTTAACAAATTTTAAATTGGCACAACTAGCCTGTGCCCCTGGAAAAAGGCGGACATGACGGCAGAGCACATACTGCAAGATTGTCAATTGATAGCAGGTCTAAGAAAAGAAACCTGACCCCAAAATACAGAGCTTCGAGAAGCTATAGGAGGAACGGAGTCCCTTAAAACCACGGTAAAATTCATGATTAAAGTTGGTTCGTCAGTCTAGGCAGGGATCGCAGAGAGAGAGAAAAACCATATGTCTTTTGGACAAAACTAAGAATGAACCGACCAGAAAAGAAAATAGGTGAAGATCAACAGTTGCATCCCTATGTTTCACAGGGAACAAGGAGGACTGTGCTATCATATTGTTTCAAATACAGAATATGGAATGTAACAAATTAATTGCCAGATATTCTGGGAAATCTGAGATTGAATGTTAATTTTTGCTCTTTCTGACTTCAGCTTTACAACTTTGAAAGCATAGCAGACCTGGCAGAACTTCCTGGCTCATTTCTTATTGGAGCTGGAGCTGGACCTCATCTCAATGTTGGCGTAAACTGCGAGCTAGTCTGCAACGCAAAACTTGGGTTGAATGCCAGAAATAGAACACGCATTGTCAAAGTGGATGAGAAAGTGAGTAGAAAATGTGAAATATTTTTATATCTTTTTTTTGTTTCTTTGAAAGCTTCATGTTTAGTTTTAGTTTAGTAGTTGTAGTAGGGTTGTAGATTCACAACTATTTGAAAACTCGTTGTTTAGTTTTAGTTTAGTAGTTGTAGTAGGGTTGTAGATTCACAACTATTTGAAAACTCCTTGTTTAGTTTTAGTTTAGTAGTTGTAGTAGGGTTGTAGATTCACAACTATTTGAAAACTCCTTGTTTAGTTTTAGTTTAATCATCGTAGGGTAGTAGATTCACTACTATTTGAAATATCCTTGTATTATGTTTTGGACATGCCTGACATATGCATTCATCTTTAGTAGGTATTTGTTTGGGACAGCTTTCTATATTCTCTTCATGCCCTGTTTGACATATAAAACTTCTATTTTTGCGGTTCTATCGCCTTTCTATTAATTGTTTCCCACATCAGGTCACAATCTTTGAGCTCTCTTTCCATCGTTATTCTTCATCGTTCCTTTTGATGCCCGTGCTTTCTTTTCCGATCTACTGTCAATCAGACAACTGTTCTAGCCAATACTAGCATATAACCTCCATACCCAATCCACCTCCATCTTCGTATTTTAATGATGGTCCCCAACGATGCGCAGTTTGTTAATTTTAAAAACTTAATTTGCCGTCGCATTTGGCCAGAAAATTTGCAGGATTCTTCTTAAACATTTGTTTTGGCATGTCTCCTGCGTGTGTATGATGTTTTGGGTCATTTTCCGGCACTCACTACTGTATAATAACACTCTCGGGACACCTCTTATATTCCAGCACTCACTACTGTACAATAACACTTCTAGGACAGTGCTTCTATATTTCAAGTTTTCTTTTTAACTCTTTCCACGCCCATTTATTTCCTCAATTTTTAAGCAGTTAATTCAAGGGAAGTAAAAAAAAAAATTACGATCCCAACTACTTATCAATAAATAAACATATATATATTATTATATACTAAATTGAAGTAAACTGGACAACCTAACAGAATAACAAGGTTAAAAGTACTATAAGTAAAACAGAAGAAGTAAAACTAGAAAGACTTCTTATAAGGAAGCAACTCTATGGCGCAGTGTGCGGCTTAAAGCGTGCAACGGACTTCCGCCATGGCGCAGTGTGCGGCTTAAAGCGTGGAAAGAGTTAAGATTTAATTCTTTGGTTTTCCAGATTTTGTTGAGAATGGCAAACATTTGAATTGCTTTCTTGAATTTTTCAATTATGTCCCGGAGTGCAATGAGATCAGTTCATAAATACTGAATTACATAGTTGCGGCCAAGTGGTTACCAGGGCCCAAATTTGGGGTGTAAAGAATAGAACCACTGTTACCTGCCACGCATGTCGTAAGAGGCAACTAAGGAGGTTTGGATGAAATCGGATGCGCGTGTCCGGGAATGCTAACCCGAAACAAATGCTTGCAGAAAGCGGATCACCAGGCCGCAAGACGCATAACATGGTGCAACGACCCTCACAATTAGGAATGGGATAACTATGGTCGCCAATCTGCCTCAGAGATTTAGCCGCACGGTAAGAATGTCATACCTACCATCACGAGGGTGGACAAAACTTACTGCCGGAAGAGGTCAGCACAAACGGGGAAGCAGAAATCACAGGAATTATATCCTACAGAACTGCCCCAGTATGCAGACTTGAGAAGAAAGAAGTGGCCCACTTACACTAGCATCCAAGACAAACTATATTGCGGGGCTGATAATCTGAGGCAGACGGCTGCCTTTATTAGAGAATCCAAAATCCCAATCTAGTAAGAATGCAGAAGAAGAAGAATTACATAGTTTGGCTTTTTATATACCCATAGAACAAACATATACAAACAAACATACACCCATAGAACAAACAAACATGTACCCATAGAACAAACAAACATATACCCATAGAACAAACAAACATATACCCATAGAACAAACAAGCATATACCCATAGAACAAACAAACATATACCCATAGAACAAACAAACATATACCCATAGAATAAACAAACATATACCCATAGAACAAACAAACATATACCCATAGAACAAACAAACATATACCCATAGAACAAACAAATATATACCCATAGAACAAACAAACATATACCCATAGAACAAACAAACATATACCCATAGAACAAACAAACATATACCCATAGAACAAACAAATATATACCCATAGAACAAACAAACATATACCCATAGAACAAACAACCATATACCCATAGAACAAACAAACATATACCCATAGAACAAACAAACATATACCCATAGAACAATCAAATATATACCCATAGATTAAACAAACATATACCCATAGATTAAACAAACATATACCCATAGAACAATCAAACATATACCCAAAGAACAAACAAACATATACCCATAGAACAAACAAACATATACCCATAGAACAAACAAAATATACCCATAAAATTAAACAAACATATACCCATAGAACAAACAAACATATACCCATAGAATAAACAAACATATACCCATAGAACAAACAAACATATACCCATAGATTAAACAAACATATACCCATAGAACAAACAAACATATACCCATAGAACAAACAAACATATACCCATAGAACAAACAAACATATACCCATAGAACAAACAAACATATACCCATAGAACAAACAAACATATACCCGTAGGAAAGTTGTGTTTTTTATTGTTTACCGAGTGTATTTTGATTTATTTACCCAATTGTTGTTTTTTTTTATTTATTTATTCAGGTGGGTACATTCAAACTCGAGGAGGAAACTTCTGGAGAGTTTAGTTTGATGGGCAACTTCCTTATCAGTGAAGGCAAGCCAGGCAAGGTAAGATACAGTCTATCTTATACATCTTTTATGTGACAAGCTGTCGTTATAGTTTTTATTAGTTTTGGTGTTTTACTTCTCTTATGTTCACTGGGTCCTCTAAATTACTTAGGCTGTCACGAAAACTGAACTGAGATGGACACCAGAGGGTAGATGGAAATGTGGAAAGCTCAAAACAACCTGGAGGAGAACAATAGAACAGGAACTAAAATAATGGAATCACAGCTGGAGCACAATACAGAGGACGGACAAGAATAGAGAAGAATAGTGGCCATTTGTTGCTGCCCTAAGCGTCGGGGGCGCCACATGCTAGAGAGGGGAGAGAACACAATACAGAGGATGGCCAAGAATAGAGAAGAATAGTGGGCATTTGTTGCCTGGCCCTAATGCAGGGAGAAGCGCCACTAGCTCAGAGGGGAGAGAGAAGGGGACACCACATCAGAGAGAGACACATCGATGCTAGAATAGAGAAGGATGGTGGAATTTATTGCTCCAGGGCGTCACAGACTGAGAGAGAGCTACAATGATAGCTAGTATATAACATTAATTATTTTAGCTTTATCATGGTGGCTTCTCTGGGCAAGTCCTTCTTGGAAATTTGAAATGAGTTCTCACAAGCGCACCACCTTGTTTATGACACATACCAGAGTAGTGACATAACAGAAGTTGATCGCAGAAGAAGAAAATTGTTCATCTCTGATAGAACTATGAACTTGACCTCACCTGTATTGAACCTATTTTGTGGTCCACGGTAAACTAAGCTGATGACCAGAGATCGCTGAAGAAGTAAAGAGAATAAACCATGAATCTCTGGAAAAATATCCTGATCACTCTATGTGGGGAATAAACCAAGTACTTTTGGAACAAGCTGCAAATACCTTACCTCCCCTCCACAAGATAACCCCTTTTGTGCAGTTTCTCAAGGTTAAAACCACAATTCAGATCAAATTTCTAATCTTTGAACAGGTCTGTGGTGGGGTTGCAGATAACAAAGTTGATAACATCCTAAGATAGTAACACCAAACCATGGAGATTCTTGTCTTCAAGGTCAGCTAAAGCCAACTTCTTCTTCGAATGCTCCATATCGACCACTTGTTAACCACTCTGTGCGATTTGTATGTGATCTGAGCCTAAGAGCGATTGTACATTGTACCAGTTATGTGCCTACAAGTTGGCCAGCACATCCTATTTCTGCTATGCTTTTTTATTTACTAGGGTAGCTTCCCTAGGTCCTACATCAGCCGTCTCTTATGACATGTCTTGTAGGTTGCAGTGGTACTCTCTCTCTCTGTCGATCCCTGCCTAGACCGATGAACCAAATCTCTTCATGAATTCTACCGTTGTTTTTAAGGACTCTGTCTCTCCGTACAGCTTCTCGCAAAGCTCAGTGTTATCGTTCCAGGTTTCGCTTCGTAGGCCTGCTAACAATTGGCAGTCTTGTGGTATGTGCTCTGCCGTCATGTCCGCCTTTTCACAATGGCACAGGCTAGTTGTAAAAACAAAAAGTAAAGGAACCCTTTCATACCTCGTGGTAAATAGGTCAATACAGTGTTAGGCCTGTATTTTCATTGACCGTCGGCACACGATGGGTGATGTGGTCAGCATCACGCCGGCCGCCTTTACTTTCCCAGAGCATGTCTGGTACCCAGTTGAGGCTGGGTCGACCTGAGAGCCGTCGCGATCGGGAAAAATTCCACGCGCATTGCGGGAGCTGACAATTTTAAATTTGTTGAACATGTGGGCCCGAAACCTGTTATGGCCAGTGCGGAGGCGGAATATAGCAACTGCAGTGGTACTATTTTTGCTTCCTTGCCGGCGCCACACAGGCGATATTAGGCCAATAATTTTGATGCGCATGCAGTGTGTGGTTGGACTACAGAAAACTCTGATCCTTTATTTGGGAGTCTAAATGACAAGTACCTCTGAAATCGGAGTAAGGTTTGCTTGAATGGCGAGGTGAGGTACACAGACGATAAGGAAAGCAAGTCTACACACAATGAATATGCCTGAACTCATAGCAGGCAAACAAACAAATAAACACACAAAAAACAGGTCTTAGTGATTAAGGCCAAAAGTCTGATTTGATTATTAATCTTTAAACAGGTTCTTGAAATCAAGGCAAAAAATCGGACAGGTACTGAGAATTTTGTGTCTTCCATTCACAAAACTTTGACTGCTCACTACGGAGATAAAGCTGTGGGAGTTGGTGGCACTTTCCTGTTTCAAACTGGCAAGGCCAACATTCACGTCATGGTAAGTTTGTTCTTTAGTGTCGTGGTAATAATAGCTGTTCATCACAAACGATGATGAGAACAGCTTCAGATGTGTGCTGCTGTACCTCTCTGATATATGTGGAAGTGACTGTAAAGTCCAATCCTAGAACACGATCCCCTACCACAGGTGGGTCATACATGATGAAGGTTAGACATGTGGGAGTTGTTTGTTTTGTCTTTTCGCGCAGCTCGTTTTCTCTGTGCCTCAACTGCACAACGATTCTCAGCTATTTGAGTTCCTCTTGTGTTGTTACATCGCTACATTTGGCGATCTTGCGCACAGGGTTCCCAGCTCATGGTGTCTATATCAAAGCATTTTAGAGACACTTTAAGAGTGTCTTTAAAGCACCTTTTCTATCCACCAGCCGATCGTCTGCCCCATTAAGCTCGCCATACATCAACTGTTTTGTGATGAGTTTTTATCTGGCATCTGGCCTTCACCTGGGCCTTCTGCAAGAGTGTGTTTGTGCTTGAGATCTTGGCTCATGTTCGCAGTAAACTGAAAGTTGCTAACATATTTAACTTATATATGTCTAATGCTGATGCTTAGTTGGGAAGTTTGCAACTTTGCTGAAAAATCGGTTCTAGACGGGACATTTAACACTATGACTCCTCATGAATTCTTAGCAGGCAAATAAGAAAGAAAAATTGTGTAGATTGCATTTCATGTGTTGTTGCAGCTCTCTCATACAGATCATATAACTTTAAGGAATATCAGTATTATTAACACTTTTATTAGTAAATTAAATGCACCATCACAGTAAATGGGACTGAGCTAAGACAAGTGCAGCAATTTAAATACCCCGGAGCCCTGGCAACATCAGATGGCAGATGCCGATTTAGAAATAAAGAGCAGAATAGGGCACGCGAAAACATCATTCCTGAAAATGAGAAGCATTATCTGCAACAAGTCCTTGTCAATTGCGATCAGAATGTGAGTTATTCAGTGTTACATAGAACCAATACTGACATACGAATGCGAGTCATGGACAATAAACACACAGATGGAAAAATCTCTGAGGGCCACAGAGATGTGGTTTACAGAAGAATGATGAGAATCCCAAGAACTGCTAAAGAGACTAATGTTGTGGTGTTGAATGAGATCAAGACACAGAAAAAAGATTATCATCAATATAAGAAAGAGGCAGTTATCATTTATCGGGCATGTGATGAGAAGGGGAGGTTTAGAACACATTGTAACAATCGGTAAAATCGAGGGTACACGAGATAGAGAAAATTGTGGATAGCCTGACTTCATGGCACGGTAGAGTGTCAACATCTGAGTTGATAGCAAACATCAAACAGAGATTTGTAGAGATCTATGATCGCCTACACCAGCCGGCACCTGATGATGATTGTATGACCATGGTCTCATAGAATTGAGTAAAATTGCAGTAAAACTTATGGTTCTTTATATAAAAGTCAAAAATATATAAAAGTCTGGCTGATTTTCCAGTCTTAACCGATCTGTCTAAGGCTACAGACGGCAGTGGATAAAGCACATTTGTTATAAAGTAAATTGATGAAAATAAATGTGTTTTTTTCCAAAAGTCTGTGCTAGAGTACTAAAGATATAAAATGTTGAAATGAGAAAATAAAAAAGATTTGATTTGATTTGTTTGTTTGGGTTTGCCCTCAGCCTGATTTTCCAACAACCCCTTTTGAAAATAATGAGCAAATAGATAGCTGGCTGCGGTATTACGAGATGGATGCTCCCTTGATTAATGTCGGAGAAATTGTTTCTGCTGATCCTGAGGTAGGTGGTTGTTTTTGTTGACCCTTGGTAAGTGATCCTCATCTTCTAAGCTATACTTGTTAACTGAGCTATCGTTGTCTCCTAAGCTATCTTTGTCTTCTAACCTATCCTCACTTCCTAAGCTATACTTATCTACTATGCTATCCCTACCTCCTAAGCTATCCTTGTCTACTAAACTATCCTTGTATCCTAACCTTGTAAAATAAATATACATTTTTAAATTTCTTATTCCTCATTAACTTGTGCACACTTTCAGACATTGACCTGCGTATACTTTCAGACATGGACTTTTGTGTACACTTTCAGACATGGGCTTGTGTGTACACTTTCAGACATGGGCTTGTGTACACTTTCCGAGTTTCGCCCCACATGGGTCCACGTGAAGTAGTGTAGGGTTTCGTGGGGTACCTCATGATAGTACGGATAGGTACGTCTTGGTAGTGTGGGTGGGGTACCTTTGTTGAGGAGCCTAAGAGCTGAGGGTGGTGGTTAGTTCAGCAGTGACACTGGTCTTTCAATGGTATGGCGTTCTATACCGTGGATACATTAGAGCTTGGTAGTCTGGTTTCCGTGGTCTGAGGCTGATTACATGTTGCTATCATATTGTAACTAAAGACCAGTCCATTCTGTTTGACACACAATGACTGCACTTTACAACGTTAAATGTTGACAAACTAGTCATGAACTAACGGATGTAGTAATTTAGTAGTAATTTAATGTAGGATTTAATACATGAGAGTTGAATACAAGGATTGCATCACCTGACCGAGAATAGCTTTTGGGTACAAGAAGCAACAGTGACATTGTTCAACTTAGGCGGCCATCTTGTCTCTCCTATCTTTAGTCTCTAACCTACGTCAATGTCTCAGATTATCGTTGCTATCTGCTTATAATGAGCAGATGCAGATTTGTCGCTAAACTCTACAGTCAACTATATCTACCAACCTATCTATCTAAACTACCTGTCTGGCCTGTAAGCTGCCACCTGGGAACTCTAAAACTTAATTTTCTGAAATCTTTAACCATTATGTATATACTGAAAGCATTGTTTCCATCATATATAGTCAAATTCAATATACCAGTTTAACCTGTTCTTAAGACTAAGTTAAGATAGGTAGGACATGTGAGAAAAAAAAACAAGGTGACAATCAACAGGGAGCAACGGACATGAGAGGACGCATTTTTATATTTATGTCCTAACAACATCAATAAACAATACATAAAGGGAACTGAACGTTAGTTGTTGAGTATATTGTGATAGTTTGATGTCGTTCGTTGTATTGTAATCAGAAGACTACTCTTGTGGAAAGGAAATGTATAAAATAATAGATTAAATTACAAGAAAGATGGACTGCATATAAACATGGACCGACTGACTGCAAATAATAAGAAGCTCTACTCAAGAAGGATATCACCATCAGTCTGGATTACCTTTACCCGACTCTCTGTATATGTCACAATAATGAGAACTAGAGGAATGATAATAGAACAGAGGCGCATGGAAAGCAGGAACAATGTAGGAATAATAGATAGCAGAACATCGATCAACGCATCTTTCACGTAGTAACCAACCATAGACTCCACTCGTCATCATCATTACCAATCAAGTTTAAAGGGGGGACTACTACAAAATAGTGTCAAGAATTCAAAATAACATCTGCCCTTCCATCTGTACGTGGACCAGAATACGTGAGTTACTTATCTTTTATTTTAAATGAATTCAAAATTCAGTCCTTTGTCTACCCCACTGAGGACTGTTCTGAAGTTTTCCAACACCTGTAGGCTCATTATAATGACGTCATAATGCCTACCGTTCGGGAGTTGCTATCGCTTCTGATTAATGAATGGACATTACTAGAGTTCTGTTCTTTGCCCTTCTCTGCGTGAAGTTTGAGAGATGTGCTAACCCAACGATTGAGTTGTTCTTCTTTGAACATGTCACAAATGGCCTGTAAGCTGCCACCTGGGGAACTATGACACACGTCTCTTCGATGGATGCATCTCTCATCCTGTATGTTTGTCCTTCATCTTTCCCATCGGCTGGAGAGATGAGCATTAATAGTCACTCTGGGCATTCGCTCGTCTGTGTTGCGAGCGGATCCCATCTAGCGTGACTACCTTTACATCTCTATTTGCACCAAAGTAGCTCTCCCATGACACCTGCCCTCTTAGCCAGACTGGAACCACCGTCTGTTTCCAGAGTCAAAACGAGGAGGTGAGGGCAGGATCTAGATTAGTGCCAGCTCACTAATCCTGGTGCGCCGTTGTCCCCATGCGCCTTTGACGCCGCTAGTACTAATCAAGATCCTGCCCCACCTCCTCTTGGTGACCATGGGAACAGATATTGGTTCTGGTCTGGCTAAGAGGGCAGGGATCGAGGGAGAGCTACTCTGGTGTAGGTAGAGATGCAGAGGTAGTCACGCGGGATGGGATCCACTCGCAACACAAACAAGCGAAATCCCAGAGTGACTATTAATGCTTGTTTCTCCTGGCCAATGGAAAAAGCTGGATAAACATCAAGGGATGAGGGGTGCATCCCGAGAAGAGTCAGCGGGCCACATAGGTGCAACTCAGGCCCCATATCAGGTGCCTGAGTTAAGCCCAAGGTTTGGACAGCCTTGAAGCAAATGTGAGCACGGTGAGAACTGGCGAAAATGGTGAGGCAAGCACCAGGGCAGAGCTAGCGCGCATGCGGACGATGCACGGTGATCCTACCGTGGGCAAACGTGCATGTCGAGATGGCGTGAGGGTGAGCAGACCAGCCTAATGTGCTGAAAACTGGAAAGCCCAGCAGAGGGTGAAGTCAGTGCGCGTTTCCGCTCGTAGGTAACTACTGCTGACTTGTAGTTTGATTGGGGACAATCAAAGACTAGCGGAGCAAACCGCTACACAAAACTGGATGCCAGGCAAACCAAGTTGTCCATAAAAAACAGGTTAGCTGGGCAGATGACGCTCATCAACCCGGGAGGGCAGGTCGTCTAAGGGTCGCTACTCCTACAAGAAAATAGCAACTTGCTGCTTTGTAGGTTGGCTGGGAACAGCAAAAGGCTAACGAAGAGCGAACCCAGTAATGCTGGTTGAAACCGAACGCACCACCGAAGGATAAGCACCAGAGCTCCGAATGGTACTGAAGGTTGTGAACGTACACCTGTTCTTGGTGTTAGGCTGTTTATATATCATATTAGACTGATAAAAATGGCCTTAACACTTTCGCTGCCGTCGACGATGTCTTTTTAAACGGGAGTATCGCTTGTGGAAAACGGGGTTCCGTGACCTACTACTTGCGTATTGTTCCGACGAGCTCTCCAAAATGGCGAATCTAACATACACACGATCTAACACACAGCGTAAACGCAGTATAGTTCCGCTATTTTGCGATTTTTCGTAAGTAAACAAAAATTTTCAAAATGGACACTGTATCTGATGAATAGTGATATCCAAAATGACTCTTTTTCTGACTTTTTAGCCAGTGATAGTGTTAAAACGAACTCTGAATGTGATATGAATTTGAACTGTGATTCACATGACGATGTTTATAGATCGATAGCAGTCATTCCCAGGGGTACAGAAGTAGATGACGGACACCCAACTCGAAAAAGGACGGCATATCATACTGTGGATAGGTATGGGGATATCAGTTACTACAATAGCTTGTGGATTATAAAGAATATATTCCACATATAGACAGGTTAGTGGCTCATTAATATATGAACACTATTCCATAGTTTAAAAGTCCTAAGTTTATTAGATTATTTTTACGATTTTTGAAATTGTAACTCTGAAAACTGATCATGCCGAAAAATAGCGTGGCAGTGAGCCAAACATTGTTGAAAAATGGCTTGCAGCGAAAGTGTTAAAGGATGATCGAGAGAAGACGAAGAAATCATTCAAAAGTGCTACTTTGTTTTTTACATATTTCACACAACTTAAATATAATGTTTTCTTTTGCATTTCAGAATCTGAATCTTCGCCGAGAACATTTCCACTGCTTCAGTAATCATGGACAGGGAGGACACTACCACTATGACACAACACCAGATAATGCTTCATACCTGGCTTACTTCAACCTGGGAGAGGTTCTCTATAGAATTGATCTACCGGAGGCTAAATAATTTTTCTTCTAACAGGCGCAGATTTCTCATTCAGGTTCTTATATTGAAGTTTCTAGTCTGCGATGATATGCCAGATATGCCGCTGTTTGTCTGCGATATGTCAGATATACTGAGGCAGTTTTAACCAGATACAATCATATGAAGATGACCTTGAACTTGTTGACAAAGCCAAACATTTATTGGCTTGATCACTACTGTAGACGCTACACCTTAATACACAGAACGGAAACACAAATTGAGTAGATCACTGCTGTAAACACTCTAAACTTTACTACACAGAAATCAAACACACGTTTACTAGATCACTACTGTAAATATTCTACACTTTAATACACAGAAAGTAGTAAACTCACATTAACTAGATCAGTAGTTCCCAAACTTTGCATTATCGCTGACCCCCTTTTAAATACATTTTGCTGCCACGGACCCCCAATAGTTTCTATATATGAAAATGGACAGGAATGAATTATCTGTGGTTACAATAGTAAACAATGTCTGCAATTTAACATTTTAATAAACAAAGAAAACATTAGGCCTGTAATTAAGCTTACAATTTATTTTTCTGTTTGAAATGTCAAAAATCCTAATATTTCTTCAAGCGCTTGAGAAACCCCTGTGAGTACCTAGCAGAAATCCGGGGTCCATGGACCCCATTTGGAAACACTGGAGTAGATCACTAATGTAAACTCTCTACACTTTAATACACAGAAATGAAACACGCATTGGCTGGATCACTACTGTAAGCATTCTACACTTTGATGCACATAAGTCAAACATAAATTCATCGCACAAATACTGTAAACATGCTACACTTTCCTACACAGAGGTCTCGTAATTTATTCATGAAGACATTAAAATATGATTTCACTTTTTTCTTCAAAAATGTACGACAACTTGATTAAAGTTGGCACTTTAAAGTAATATTTTGTTTTGTTTCTTCCAATTACTTGATACATATTTTTTATGTTTCTTCCAATTACTTCTTACATGTTTTGATCCCCAAGTAAGTACAAGTTTCTTCTTCAGCGATCTCTGGTCATGCATTTAGTTTACTGTGGACCACAAACTGGGCAGTCAGCTTCAGGTCTGTCAGGTTTCCCAATGCTTAGTTTTTGGTCGACTGGATGTGGCCACATGTTGCTTCTCTGCTCACCCAGGAGAGGACAGTCTTGCAGGACATGCTCTGGTGTCTGTTCTGCCTGCTGACTTATTCCTAGCTGTTTGACGTATCCCTAGTCTGTAAGTGTTTATACGGTATCTGGTACGTAGATGAAATATGATCTGGTCTGTTCTGCTTAGGACTTTGAGGAAGTCTTTTCCATAATCATATCCAGTGTTTGTCTTCCAGTCTACTGCAGATTTAAGTACAAGTTTGACCTCTTATACCTGGATGTGCCTGACCTGCATGCCATAAGTGCTTAACAGGGGTGCAACATACTCATGTTCTTGGCGCAAACAACACAGATCACAAAGAAAAGAGTGGTTAACTTGGTTGATAATAACGAACGCGAACAAGCAACAACAACTTCTTGTACCCTTTCCCAGTTAATAATGTTTGTACTAGTGTCCTTAGTTGCCACAAGCTGAGAGTTATACTAAGGAAGAGACTGAGCTCTTATGGACATTTCTCGAGTGAAATGAAGATATTCCAAACTAAAACTGAGCCTTTGTGTAAACATGCCATCTCTGCTCCTCTTCCTTCCAATTAAATTATTAACTTTCTGCTGTGAAAGATGTCTGCTGTGAAAGAAACTGTTTGGATCTGCTATCAAACTTATTTTTCTGCAGTTGCAGCACCCAGGTTTGATTTTATGGAAGTAAAATTATGTACAAGAAGTACAAGACAACAAGATGAGCATGCAGATCACCTGGCAAATACAGCAGTAGTCAATGAAGGACAGTCAATGGATGGTGCAGATATCATCAAAGCCATTAGAAAAACAGGTCGTAAAGAAGACTGAAAACATTTATAAATCTACATCCCTATCTAGAGTTAATGAAATGGGAATGAAAATAGAAAATGCCAGACACAAACAATATGTTAGAGACACAAGACATTTGATTAATCAACACAGAATGGATGTGATTAGTCGTTATACTCTGGTAAAGATAATGGGAACAACATCAGAGCACCTATAGACCTGTCCGGGGTGCATGATAATGATCCTTACCAATGATTAAGAAAAGTTATAAACCCCTGTTAAGAACCCCTGTATTGATTTCACCATAAATGACATTTACGTTTGATTCTGATGTCAATTACCGCTAATTTGATTCTACTGTATGATTCTTCTACAAATTAATTTTGTTCTTATACATTTGTTTCTTTCTGTTGTATGTAGTCAATAATTTGTTTCTATACAAATAAAAACATACATTTTATAGCAGATTTTTTTTTATCTGCTATGAATTCAAGCATATTGATTTTTGCATGAGACTTCCTTTCCTTATCAATAGTGTCACTCACCATCCAGGGGAGTCTCACTCCAACTTTAGGGGTCCCTGTAATTTATTTATATTCCCAAGTACAGGATTAGGGTTTCCTGTAATTCAGCCTGCCTAACCTGAACGCTGACATCAAACAGACAGCAGAAAAATAGTCGCAAAGAACAGAGATGAAGTGTCTACGCAGAATGCTGGGAACATCAAGAATAGACCGGTTTAGAAATGAAGACATCTTGAAAAAAGTGGGTACAACATCAGTACTAAACTTCATCAAGAAACAACAAATTAAATGGTTCGGCCACATAAGCAGATTACCAACAGACAGTGTGCCTCAATGAGCATGCTACTGTGATACAGTGGATACAAGGCAACAAAAAGCTGACCACGCAAAAGATGAATTCAGAAATAACAAGGATGGTGAAAAAAACTATTAATAAAGCACAAACAAAAATCAATTCTTAGAAATCTCTTCTTCTCCTGACGCTGTAAGGCAAAACAGGATTAGTAAGTGCACACAAAAGCCCATCTAGAAATCTCTTCTTATCCTGACGCTGTGAGGCAAAACAGGATTAGTAAGTGCACACAAAAGCCCATCTAGAAATGTTTTCTTATCCTGACGCTGTGAGGCAAAATAGGATTAGATAAAATAAGCAGCATACCGTAGGTTGTTGACCCAAGTTGCTCTTGAACTAAGTTGAACCTCATAATGTCCACAGCATAATGCCACTTGCCTAGCGTGTGTAATATACAGGGTGGGCCAAAAAAATGAGAACATCACGTAACATACGTGTTATTTAGAAATGTTATTTAATTGAATTATATTGTTTCATGTAATTTTGTTTGTCAAGTACTTAGATAATCAGAAATCAGGTTCATTTTTTCTAAGCATCGGGTCTTCCGCAGTAATTGTTGTCATTCTTGGTAACAAATTTAAACCTGAAGATGTAAACAATTGGCATATTAAAAATCAAAGATTGTGCCCGGAAATTGTCGAAATAAAAATATCATATAGCTAAATAGTTAGTCTTAGTTAGTCTTTCCTCTTGGGCCTGTGGGTGGCGCATAGGGCAGAGGTCATAGCTCTCCATGTCTCGCGGTTCGTTGCTATCTGTTTTAGGTCTTTAATGTTTACTAGGCCCATCGTTGAGCCTTCTCTGGTGATGGTTCTACGCAGAGTCTCTCTTGGTCTTCCTCGTTTTCTTTTTCCCTCTGGTGTCCATATGAGGGATTGGTAAGGGAGTCTTCTCTCATCCATTCTAAGTGTGTGGCCGATGTAGTTCCAGCGGCGCTTTCTTATAAAATTTGATACATTTTCTTGCTTGGTCTCTTGTCTTATTTGTGTATTAGGTCTGAAATCTGACCATTTGAGGTTCAGTATTCTTCTAAGACATTTATTCTCAAAGTTATCTAATTTTAATAGCTAAATAGGTAAGTAAGTAAATGAGTAAACAATTTAATCTATTATGAATACAGTTTTAAAAATGTTGATGTAATTATATTACTTTTTACGCGATGTTCTCATTTTTGGGCCCACTCTATAGTGTTGTAAGTTGCTGTAAACCTGTGATGATAAGTGGCAGATGTTGATTTCTGTAGCAAAGTGTATTGATTAAGGAGTTCGCGGCTGCTACTACAGACCATGGCCTCCGATAACATACGGCCAGCAGGCTCATGTAAAATTATAGTAAATAAGACCACAACCGGTCATGTGACCTCACATTCCAGTATTGTTGTATAAAGACGAATTCATTTTAAACACAACATGCTAAATCGTGGTTATATTATGAAACACGTAAAACAAAGTACTACAGTTTTACAAAATACATAAACAGTGACGATAAACAGCAACGTTCGACCAAAAGGCCTTTATCAAGCAAACAATACAACAAGAATGACGATGTTTCCACATGTAATCGTCCATTTGTAGTTTTCCCTCGAAATTCGTCCATTCTTGTATTGTTTGCTTGATAAAGGCCTTTTGGTCGAAACGTGCTGTTTATCGTCACTGTTTATGTATTTTGTAAAACTGTAGTACTTTGTTTTTACGTGTTTACCTATTTTCCAAGTTTTACTGCAGTCTCCACCCTTATATTATGCAACAAGTTAAGTTTAACAATAAGCAATATCAGTATTATTAATATTTTTCGTTAATAAATAACCATGGACTCATAGAATTGAGTAAAATTACAAAAAGTGTTATATACAAAACAAATACATATACAAAAACCAGCCTCTATTAAACAGGAATTTTGGTTTTAACACCTCAGCTAGTCCACAGCCAACTCTAGATAACTAGGCCAGACAAGTATCGGGGATTCCCTGACCTTGAACAGAAAAGGGGGCTGGAAATGACAGATTCTTGATAGAACACTGAACGCATTTTTGCAATTTTATTCAATTCTGTGAGTTTATGGTTATTAATTGGTGAAAAATATTCATAATATTGATATTCCTTATTGCTAAACTTAACTTGTTGCATAATATAACTTCGATTGAGCATTTTGTGTTGATTTAAAAATGATTTCGTCTATATACACCAATACTGGAATGCGAGGTAACATGTTGTAGTCTGATTTCCCATAATTCTCAACTGAGTCTGAAGGCCCATAAGTTTATAGTTGGCTCTGGCTAGTCGGTCTTATGTTGACGGGGGCCACGTACAGACAAAGAGATTATAACGATAAGAGAAAAAAATTATGATAAAACTCCAGATGGCTACAGCTGTCATGTGATGGATGCATATAATTTGGAAAAGCACAGTCAACATCATAGCAATAATTATCATATCCAGATCGTGTGTGTTATATAGTATTTTCGTCAATGTTTTGACGGACTCGCAAGGAGCAAAGAATTTGGTAACACTGTGATCTACAAAACATGTCGTGAGAGGCGACTGAGGTAAAACCCCGTTGCAGAATCGGAAGTGTTGGTATACTTGTAGGTGCATAACTGGCACAACGTACACTCGCTCTTTAGCTCGGATAATATACAAATCACAAAGAGTGGTTATCAAGGGGTCGATATGGAGCGTTCGAAGAAGAAGACTCAGATACACGCATGTGATATTCACCGACGCTCTCTCGGTCATCACGGCACTAAAAAGCGGAGAGCTCAATGGGCTAAAAGCGATCCTCGGTGTACTAGTAAACTCACCTAAACGCACCGCAATTCAGTGTATTCCATCACACTGCAATATAAGCGGAAATGGAGAAGCAGACAGGCTAACAAAAGAAGGTAGGCGACTACCGTAGACCGATCACGAGATCAGCTATGAGGAGGCAAAAACAACCATCGGTTGGCAGTACAAGGAAAAGTGGACGAAAGACCACCCACAACACAGCAGCAGAGATGAATACTATGATCTATCCCGTAGCGAACAAGTTGCTATAGTCCGCCTCCGTACCGGCCATAACAGGCTCCGGGCCCATATGTTCAACATATTTAAAATTGGCACAACTAGCCTGTGCCGCTGTGAAAAGGCGGACATGACGGCAGAGCACGTACTGCAAGACTGTCAGCAGGCATGCGAAACGAAACCTGGTCCGATAACACAGAACTTCGCGAGAAGCTGTACGGAGAGACGTGAGTCCCTAAAAACAACGGTAGCATTCATGAGAAAATTTGGTTTATCGGTTTAGGTGGGGGTCGAAAGAAGAAGAAGATATACGCATGATTGTAGTTCATTGACTCCAGTCAGAGTAGTGCATTAGTCATCGCCAATACTTCCATTGTCATACTAAATGCACCACTAGATCTTTCTTCCGTATGAACTTGCACAGAAGACCCAAGATAACTTGTGGTGGAGAACTACCGATCCATCCGTGATATCATAACGTCATTCTCACTACAGTTTTTTTTAAAATTAATGGTGGTCTCGACATCTGAGTCCACCGCCACGGGATTCCTTTCTCTGTGCCCTTTGTCGAATTTGATGATGGTCAAAAAGGTGTTCCTGTATATTGAGGGTACGTACAAGTATCCATTCCTTCCCATGGTAAATATTTATGAGCCCACATACCAGTTGAACAGTGTCTTCTTCTTCTTACGCTCCATATCGACCACTTGTTAACCACTCTGTGTGATCTGAGCCTAAGAGCGATTGTACGTTGTCCTACGCTTTTTACGACATGCCTTGTAGGTCGCAGTGGTACTATTCTTTTCTCCTTTGTGGGCCCCGGCACCACACAGGCGGAACATACAGTGTCTGCAGAACAGCAAACCCACGATTTGCTCAGCTTGAACCGACTCCTATTTCTGATACCGAGCACCTTGGTGCAGTAGATGTTCGTTTTTAGCACCTAGTTTGAGACACGCACGTGCTCTAGCCAGCTTGATTCTATATTTTATGATCGGGAGATCAAGGAGAAATCTCATCGGGGCACGCACAAGTTGTATCGCTAGCGAAACCCAGAATGATACGCATAGCTTCATTCTGTCTACCCTCCAGTCGTTCAATTTGTTTCTTACTAACAGTGATGATGGCCACTGCATATTTGATGATTAAAAGGACCAGCACCTGATAAACAGGATGATAAGCAGCTGCTGCTCGATATTACCAGCTGCCATGACTCTCATTACCGCCAGACCTTTACGTACATGCTTTGACATTGTGATTTGATCTATATATGAAAGGCAAGGACGTATCAGACCAACACTTGAAAATGCTACTTCCGTAACTTTTCCGATCCAAGTTTTGAATTGCTAGCATTATTCATTTGTCAAGTGACACCAGACGATTTGTTGACAGTCGTTACGATGGTCTTATAAATTCTCCACAGAAATTCGACAATGTCACAATGTTTGATTCATATTTACTGAATTAAGCTTCATTTTATGAGGGATTATTCAGTTAACATTAAAATATAACTTTCTTACGTAATCCATGTCGGAATCAGCAATAATGGGTTAACTATTTAGTGTACGACTAACGATGATGATAATGATAAGTTGCACGCAGCACTGAACATTGATTTTATTTACATTCTGATTCAACTGAATGTTTAATCGTGACGAAGCAATTATTTATAATCACGAACATAATGTTACTTTATTACTTTATTTTTAGTGCCATTTTTCGGTGATTTATAAATAACATATACAAGCCAACAATAGAATAATCATACATTCTGATTCAATATTAAGACATGCACTTCATCATATGATCGTTTAATAATACTGGTGGGTAACTTGAGAATCAGGACTACTTTCAGTTCACATAAACAGAGAAAAGATCGTACTACGAGAGGATTCAACTTGTAATATTACATTTCACCGCTAACGTATTATATAGCAGACGAGACCCGCGGATTTTAATTTTTAAGACTGGAGTTATATATAACAATAACCATAGTCATGGTGTTATTAGCTTTGGTAGGTGGTTATATTATAACATCGCTTATACTCTTGAAGTACCCCAATCTCATTCACAAAAAGAAATATTTGAAGTTTAGAGCGAAACACATCAGCCACAGAGGAGGTAAGTGATTTATTATTATATTCTTTGATTTACTTTCTTTCTTGGATGCTCATCTACTCAAGACTACTCTAGTTTGGTGTCACTCTAGTCTTCTTATCTTCGCTTACTTAACCTTGTGTCTATATAAAGTTTTTCTGTCCTACCTGCTACCATGACCGGAATATTTTATGTAAATTTGAAAATTATAGAAAAATTTGTCTATTGTCTATTACCAGGTGGAAGATGTAGTTGGCTGTCCACCACTCTTGCCGTTAAGCGTAGGGATGGGAGCTTTAATTTCTGTTCTAGGGGCAGATGAGTTGCCCTTGTGTTCTTCTTTGTGTTCATTCTTTACAACCAATTTTAATCACACTTTGTGATATGTTTGATCTTTGCCAAGAACTTGTATACGATAATACGTTGCACATTGGTTTGACATAGACTTCTACACGTTTAGGACATCTGCATCCGAATTCAGCCAAACCTCCTTAGTTGCCTCTTACGACATGCCTGGCAGGTAACAGTGGTTCTATTCTTTAAACCCTAAATTTGGGCCCCGGTAACCACTCGGGTGCCTTGTTGTGTTATATCCGTATTTATGTAGTGTGGTCTTGATATTGTCTATCCATCTTTTTCTTGATCATCCCTTAGCTCTAGTACCCGATCTCTTTTTATTGTATGCTGTTATTGATGGTTGGTTTGTATATGATAAATATCGAAACAAGTAAAAACATAAAAGTACTGTGTGTAGTTTTATTAGGGTTGTTAGAGATTTATTGTCTGACTGTGTATATATATTATGTCTGCCGTATAAGAAGTCTGAATTTCTTCTCTTAGTTTGTATCCTTTGCTTGATAAAGACCTTTTGGTGAAAACGTTGCGGTGTTTTGTTTTTGTAAAACTACAGTACTTTGTTTTTTCATGTTTCGCCATTGCAACATAGTTTTACTGCAGTTTTCCCATATATTGATAATACTATATACATGGTCAGTAATCTACCCAACCAAGGTGAGCATAACAAATGTTCAGAAATGGATGGATAAAAAAGAATTGATTTAGTTTTTGTGTTTACAAAGCTCCATATCAACCACTGGTTAAACCACTCTTTGTGATTTGTATGTGATCTGAGCCTAAGAGCAATTGTACGTTGTGTCAGCCATGTGCCTACAAGTAGGCCAGTACATCCGGTTTCCTTGATGCATTTTATTTGCTAGGGTAGCTTCCCTAGGTGGCTACTTCAGTCGCCTCTTACAACATGCCTTGTAGGTCTTATTGTTACTATTCTTTGCTCCTCCATGAGCCCGGCAACCCACAGGCGTTTAAAAATTCTAATATAAGACAGTGTTGTCGGGGCCGCAAGGTGAGCAAAGAATAGTAACACTGCGACCTACAAGGCATGTCGTAATGCGACTGAGGTAGGGCCTAGGAAGCTACCCTAGTAAATAAAAAGCACAGCAGAAACTGGATGTGCTGGCCTACTTGTACGCACATAACTGGTACAATATACAATTGTTCTTAGGCTCAGGTCACATAGAAATCACAGAGGGATTAAGAAGTGATCGGTATGGAACGTTCAAAGAAGACAATCTGAGAGCCACTGTTCTGTCACATTCTGTCTCTTAGAGATTATCAATTTATTATTATTATTCTCAATTTCATTTCTTCCATTGTTTCAGGTGCAGCAGAAAGGCTAGAAAACACAATGGAAGCATTTCAATAGTAAGTTTTCTATATGTTTCATATTGGAAGTCTATATAGGTTTCTACGTTCATCAGACTTGATAAAGAATGCAGAACACGTAAAAACACAGTAACGTTTCGACCAAAAGTTCTTTAACCTGAGTTAGGAATTTATTGTCTCTCTCTCTCTCTCTCTCTCTCTCTCGATCCCCGCTTAGACTGACGAACCAGACTTTCTCATGAATTCTGCTGTTGTCTTTAGTGCTCCGTCCCTCTATACAGCTTCTCGTGAAACTCTGTATTATCGGGCTAGGTTTCGTTTCTCAGACCTGCTAACAACTGGCAGTCTTGCAGTATGTGCTCTGCCATCTTCTCTTCCTTTTCACAGTGGCACAGACTAGTTTTGCCAATTTTAAATTTGTTGAACATGTGGGCCCGAAGTCTGTTATGGCAGTTATTGAGGTGGAATATAACAACTTGTTCGCTACGGGATAGACCATAGTACCCATCTCTGATGCTGTGTTGAGGTGGTCTTTCTACCACTTTTCTCTATATTGCCATCCGATGGCTGTTTTGGCCTCCTTGTAGCTGATCTCGTGATCGGTCTGCGGCAGTCGCCCTCCTGTCTTTGCTAGCCTGTCTGCCTCTTCGTTTCCGCTTATATTGCAGTGTGATGGGATCCACTGTATGACTGTGTTTAAGTGAGTTTGCTAGTACACCAAGGATCGCTTTTAGCTCATTGAGCTCTGTTCTGGCTGTGTTGTTTAGTGCTGTGATGACCGACAGAACATCAGTGAATATCACGACTTTGTTTCGTGAGGCACAGCTTCTCTCTAGGATCATTTCAGCAGCTGTTCTTAGTGCCTCTGCCTGGTAGTTGTTTGAATACTTACCTGTGGCAATCTTCTTCGTGATCTTCACTTTCTTTGAGAGTTTAAGCACTATTCCTCCTCCACCATCGCTAATCGCGTTCTATGCTGATCCATCGGTGTACACATGTGGCCACGCACTCTCAGGGTACTCTGTCGCTATGAATTTTTCTGTAACCGCTCTTCTTTCGCAGTTCTATTGCTGCTCCTTTTTTTTTATGCCTGGGATTGATTCTCTTAATTCTGACATTGTGGTCTCCCACGGCAGGCTCTTATCGGTTGCCGGTTTGAGTTTGCAGTTCGCTAGGGCCGGGTGGTCTTGGATCAGTGCTTTGGCACTTTTTGCGAAGCTGGTTCTCTTTAGCCTGCCCTTCCTAATCCGTTCATTCTGACGACATAGGGTGGGAGTTAAGTCGCTTTAGTTTCTTCGTCAGTTGGGTAACCTTTTTAAATCTGTGATCTGTCATTGGTTGGAGGCATGTGATTGTTTCCAGCGCCGTGAATTTATTGTCGTGATTCTATATGTAGTGTGCTGTGTAAGAAGTGAATTTCTTCA
Organism: Arion vulgaris; assembly: GCA_020796225.1. Classification (NCBI taxonomy): domain Eukaryota; kingdom Metazoa; phylum Mollusca; class Gastropoda; order Stylommatophora; family Arionidae; genus Arion; species Arion vulgaris. Next base: position 9,723,985 of record CM036775.1, read on the forward strand.
CTTATGTTGTATCTTTTGCTTGATAAAGGCCTTTTGGTCGAAACGTTGCTGTGTATTGTTATTGCTTTTGTACTTTGTTAAACTACAGTACTTTGTTTTTACGTGTTTCACCATTGCTACATAGTTTTACTGCAGTCTTCCCTTATATCGATAAAGAATGCAGACAAGAAAACTCAGTGGTAGAGGAGGTAGAAGTTGAGATGTTAATTGATAACGATGAAATCATTTACCTCATGCGTGCATTCTGAGTGACTCATTGAGTATGATCCGAAAGGTGGAGGTCAGTTCGGTGCGCAGGCAATGGACTGAATCACTGCAGGCGTCAACAATTTTCAGAATTACACTTGTCTTTGTTCCGGGGCACGTGGGTGTCATTGGCAATGAGAGAGCAGACAGGCTGGCTGGCTCTGCCGCTATATCAGAGGGCCAGCCAATGGACTGAGCTGACATCGTGAACACCCTCATAGAACGTGGCCGCAGAGAAGACCTTCATCTAAACCAATTCACGTCAACTACTAGATTTGCGAGAACTGGGTTTGAAGATTGGTATGGCAAGGAAAAAACGGTACGACTGTTATACGAGTAGGCTCATCAATCAAAATAGAACTGGTACGGTCAGACGCTGTTGGAGATATTGCGAAGGAGATAGGAGCACCTATGGACATGTCCGGAGTGCAATGAAGATATTCCAAACTGAAACTAAACTGAAACTGATGTAATCATTTACACAGATGGGTCAGTGATTTGACACATGCTGAGCTCATGGGCTTTCACTGCTCAAGTCAGAGGGATGTATCCAAGTGAACCAAGAGGGGAAGAAAATACACTAGCGCTGGTTAGGAAACACCTTGAGAAATACCAGAGAGAAATAAAACAAAAAGGGACTCTTTCCCAAAACCAGCAGGGAAAGTGTAGAAAAGGGAAGCCTATAAATACATGGAGATGGAGAAGAGATTTGGAGGAAGAGATGAATGATATACAGAGGAATATGAAGGAACTGCAAGAGAGTTAAGAATATCTGGTATTTGTTGGTTGAAGGCCTATGTCCCAACGAGAGTTAAAAACACAAAGAGATAATCTCTCCGAACGATCGACAGAGAGAATCTATATTATGTTATTGTTGTGTTATTAAATTATGTATGTAATCACAAGTGACACATGTCCCATATGTACGTAGTTGCAAGTGACACATGTCCCATATGTATGTAGTGGCGAGTGACACATGTCCCATATGTATGTAGTTGCGAGTGACAAATGTCCCATATGTATGTAGTTGCGAGTGACACATGTCCCATATGTATGTAGTTGCGAGTGACACATGTCCCATATATATGTAGTTGCGAGTGACACATGTCCCATATGTATGTAGTTGCACGTAACACATGTCCCATATGTATGTAGTTGCACGTAACACATGTCCCATATTCCATATCACAACAGTGCTGCAGATGTAGGGACTGAAATGTTTGAGCTAGACTGTCATCTAACCAAAGACATGCAGGTAGTGGTCTCACACGATGATCACCTCAATCGTACATGTGGTTGTCAGATTCAGATCTCAGAGACACTATACAAGGTATGTCAGACTGTTTGTTAATTCAAGCTCAGATTGATGGTGTTACGGCATGTGTCTGTAGCCGTACTCTTTCTTTGTGACTCAATGAGTATGCTCAGGAAGATTGAAACAGGATGGGCTAGGAGACATTGGATAGAGTTGCTGGGGAGGTCTAGGCTGACAAGGATCAGTTTTATTTTTGTGCCAGGGCATGCAGGTGTAATGGGGAATGAACGTGCGGATAGGCTTGCAGGTATGGCTGCTGTCCAAAGCGGGCGAGCAATGGACCAGACTGATATTATCAATTCCTTAAGGGAGAGAGGCGTGTACATGATTCACGTAATAGCGGCGAATCCACAACACTAACCAGACTGCAAGAACTCAAGGTTAAGTGTGGTGTAGCTCGACAAGAACGCTATGCTGGTAAACAAAGGAGAATTGTAAACCAACAAAGAACCGGTGTCGTTAGTCGCCACACGCTGATGGACATACTGAGGGAGAGATCGGAGCACTTATGGACTAATTTGTTCGACGTGCAGTGATGGTGATCCGACGACTAAACTAAAACTAAACTCTTTCTTTGACGATCTCTGTGGCATAGTGGTTAGGTGCTCGCCTATCGTGCCCAAGGTACTCAGTTCACTCCCTCATTGAGCCATCTGGATATTCTTCCAGAGATCCCAGATCTCAATGTGGGTGAGATCGAGTTCCTAGTGCTATCGGAGATGGGCGATAAAACTTAGGTCCTGTGTTCTTCTTCTTCTTCTTTGCGTTCGGTTTCGTATGCACGTCTAAATCATGAGATCGGTTGCCTCTATGAAGCTGCATGTCAGTTGGAGTTCTTCTAGAGTTCCCCATAGCTTGGTCTGTAAGCTTTGTTCATGAGGCCATGTTTCATTTCGTTGGTGTATGTGATGATGATGCTCGTCCATCACAGTGATGATGACCACACAAATTTTCATCCAAGGGAATGTAGTTGCGCTATGTTTGTGTGTGTGTAGATGACTAGTGAGCCCGATACGGGCTTGAAATGTTCGTGTACAGTGTGGGCAAGGTATACTTGCACTTGTGGGAAGTTTTACTGCCTTTCTGTTTTGGTGTATGTATGATGGATATGACTGCAGGATGTGCTCTGGAGTCTGTGTTTCTGTCTGGCATGCACACTGTGCAGTCTGAGCAGGTTTTATTCTGTGCATGTGGTGGTTGAGCCTGCAGTGACCTGTTCTTAGGCGAAAGATTGTTGTGTGCTGTTTTCTGTTTAGTCTGCTGATGGGATCTTGTGGGTGTTTGCTGTGGGTTTGTTGCCTCCATACCTCTTTGTACTTTCTTTTGATATGTGTCTTGATTTCTAGTAGTGATACTGGGTGTTTGTGTTGTGTAAGTTTTGTTCCCTCCTTAGCCAGCCTGTCTGCTCTCTCATTTCCTGGTACGCCACAGTGGGCTGGTATCCACTGGAGAATAATTTTGTTGTGTTCTGAGAGCTTGTTTAGCTGTAGTGTCAGCTCTCTTTCCATGTTATCTTGTGGTTCCCTTAGGTCCTGTGTTCAATTTGAGCATGTAAAAGAACCCTTGGCGGTTCAAAATTGAGAAGAGCAAGCTGGAAAGCTGTGACAAAATTCATTTAAAAAATATTAAAAGTAAAATTCCTACGAAATATCTTCACTATTTTCAAAATTACATCGACAACCCACGCCGTTGGTACAGAGTTTGTGCACTGTAGCTGAGATCTTGTGTAAGAAAGAGATCAGAGCACACATGGTTACTCACTGAAGTAAAAAGTTATTGGTTATTGGTTACTAAATTGACGTCATTGCACTCCGGGCAGACCCATAGGTGCTCAGTCTCCCCAACAGATATAGAAGAGTATGCATACTGATGGTTCCTGTGGTTCGCTGATTAAACACACCTCTCACTCTGCCTCTCAGGCATCCAGTTAGACTTGAACAACGGGTAACTCCAAACTGCTTAAATCGCTTGATCGATTCAACATCGATTTTAGTGTCTTCATCCAACAGAGAGTCGCGAAGAGACCGAAGAATATCCCCTTATCCATCTTCAACTCCCCAACAATCAATGCTGTTGATGCAAGCCTGTCCGCTCTCTCATTACCGTAAACACTCACATGCCCAGGACAGTATATCCACATATGATGTAAAAAATATGATGGTCCAATCAATCGATCTCTGATTGTGCGATTATTCAACTGTGGACCACAAACTGAGCAGTCAGTTTGAGGTCTGTTAGGTTCCTCCAAAACTTAGTTTTCAGACCGACTGGATGTGACCTCATGTTGCTTCTCAGCTCACCCAAGAGAGTCTATGTAAGTGTTGATTCTGCAGTGTCTGGTTAAAGTTAATTGCATATCCTTTACAGGACTTTGCGAATCAACCCCAGCTTTTAACGCTGTTTGTGATTCTTCTAGGCATTATTACGTTCTTTGCCATTGCTTTCTGAACGGGTAGTGCCATCGTTCTTTGTAAAAACCATGCGCAACAATTTGCAACCAAACTGTCCGAGCGTGATTTGAACTCAGAACGTCGGGTTAATAGACCGAGTCACTCCAGTGTCTGGTACATGGGCGAAATATAATGCCCTGGTCCGTTTTGCTGCGGTCTTTGAGAGACTTTTCCATAATCATATTTTTGTGTTTATCTTCCAGTCTACGGCAGATTTCCTCTGTATGTGGCCACACCCAGTAGACCTGGAAACTAAGCTTTGGAGAAACCTAACAGACCTCAAACTAACTGTCCATTTTGTGGTCCACAGTGGAATAAACCCATGACTAGAGATCGCCGCCTGAGTGGTTACCGGGCCCAAATTTGGGGTGTAAAGAATGGAACCACTGTTACCTGCCATGCATGTCGTAGGAGGCGATTAAAGAGGTTTGGCTGAAATCGGATGCACGTCCTAAACGTGTAGAGGTCTATGCGTTTAGGGGCCTACCAAACCAATGTGCAACGTATACACGTTCTTGGCAAAGACCAAACATATCACAAAGAGTGATTAAAATTGGTCGTGAAGAACGAACACGAACGAAGAAGAAGACTAGAGATTGCAGAAGAAGAAAAGAAACTTACATCGATTCATACTTTTCTATTTAGAACCTGAAACTCTAGTTCTGCTTGATGCTTCTTAGCAACAGCGTACAAAAAAGTTCGTGGGAGGGGAGGGTGTTATGTGGTTAAGCCATTGCCTTGGTCATTTCCGAAGGTCATGAGTTCAAAGTCGAACCAAGCCCTTCTGTTCACAAGTGTATTTTATTTTTTCCAGAGACCACGAGGATTGTTGCCAGAGCTATGAATTTCATGCTTTGTGCAATACTCTCGACAGATGGCATGTTATTTCTTGCGGAGAGGGGCCAAGCCATATGGGGTAAAACCCAGTGCAATGAAGTCAATCCTTCAGCTTTAGATCCTTTTGTCGCCGTTTGGTGCCGGGGCCCGCAAGGGAAGCAAAGAATAGTACCACTGCTACCTACAAGGCATGTTGAAAGAGGCAACTGAGGTAGGGGCCTAGGGAAGCTACCCTATAGTCTGTCCATTAATTCGTGAGCACGTTTGAAATTGATTTTCTCGAAAACTACCTGTTGGATCTCAGTGATTTTTGCATGCAGCCTTAGAATATCCATGACGCTAAAATAAAGCTAACCAGTAGTTCATAGATGCTACGGATTTTGCACATCGCCGAATTCCTTTGATCTTTTATGACAATTGCAAATACGGGGCTCAAATTTTAGATTTTACAGTAATCCTTAGAATTTGTCCATGTCAATTCTATTCATAGGTGTATCTCATATTAACTTGATAGGTCAAGTAATTAATTGTGTTGCCCTTTATGTGCAATCGTGAACTTGGATACAATATGCAACAGTTAGTCCTACCCTTCGGTCACCATTAGACCCCAGGGTGTCTTAACTTCACCACAAATTGTATGATGGTAGAGGCATTTGGATATGGAAATGTATACGTTGCTATTTCTCAGTCTGTAATCAAAATATGATTTGTATCATCCCGAATCTGATGATTCCATGAGGTTGATAATTGTTACTGGCTGGACAAATTGTAATCCATCTCGGTGCCAGTACTCGTCTTCCTCTCGGAGCACATGTTCAACACACTTCTTCCAGAACTGCATGTCTATCATTGAGAAGGACTCACGTGTCAGAACTTCAACATCACACATTTTAAACGTCCTGTTCTGTTCGGCAACTTGCCCTTTTACTTTAGCCCAGACAAGCTCTATCGGATTGAGGTGAGCATGATATGGAGGTAGTCGCAAAGACGTGTGGCCGTATTCCGCAATGATTTTGTCAATATGAAACACCTTTGTCTTATTTGTCATCCTCACCAGGTGCAACAACTCAGGTTTCAAATATGTATCATCGAAGCTGACATTTTCCTTAGCAAGCCAAGTCCTAATTTGATCTTTTGTATTTGATGCAGTTGGTACTTTGTCTTCCGCTGATACTGCGTTGGGATAGGATGCATTATCCATTACCAAGCATCATGGTCTGTTTAGAATTGGAAGTAGATCTTTCTCCATCCAGTGCCTGAAAATATGTCCATTCATTTCTGTGTGGTAGTCCCTACCGTCGGTACTTTTGATTGGAAAATAAGTCCAGCGTCATGGACAAGACCTTCTTCACTACTTCCTGCATGTGTTAGTATAATACGCTGGCCTTTGCTGCTTGGTATTTTTCTTTTCTGTTCACCGTCTACTGATTGCCATTCTTTAGCATTGGTGTGGTGAGCATTGACCCAGGATTCGTCCAAATATACAATATCATAGCCTTGCCTCCGCCGCTCACGGATCTGCTTCAGGTATTTACTTCGGGCAGCAATTAAATGTGGCTTTTCACAAATAATATTCCTGCCGCCTATAGTTTTCTGAAGGTGAAGCCGGCGGCTCTTACAATTTTCCATAGAGTACTTTTAGAAATGTCTATGCCGCAATCTGATTGCAGTTTTAATTTCAGTTTCCTGAGAGTAACAAGTTGATTTGTCGCAAACATTTTCAAGAGCTCCGTCTTATGACATCTATGTCAAAGTCGTCAATTGTTCTTTTCCTTCCTTGCTTGACATTAGTGCACTTTGTGTCCTGTTTAATCCATCGGAAAAGGATTCTCTATTCAGACCAAGCGCCAGTTGCGTTCGTTTCTCAGGGTTATGAATATCGCAATATAGATGACCTCTCTTAGATTCCCTACGGAAGTGTTGGTATAGTAAAACTGTAACCTTCTGCATTGTTATAAATGTGCACTTCAGACTCATTATGAATGTGATATCAATGTCAGTTTTGATAAGCCAACAAATATGATACAATAGCTTCATACAAATAGCGAGATACGCCTATAACTATAAACGGTATCCCAATTATAACGTCATATGCTTTCCGCTTTCAAAGTCGACTGGTTAGGTGAACGGGAATTCGTGAAACTCACGATATTTCAATGTTACCATAATGTATTTTTAGAACAACGCGTCTGTGTACCGTAAATCTGTTACTATTGTGTACAATCCGGTGAGGTTGATTTTAATATAACCTGAAGAAGAAATATTTCAAACTACATCAAATTTTCTTGGAAAAAAATATTTCTCTAGCGTCATGGATATTCTAAGGCTGCTTGCAAAAAATCACTGAGATCCAACAAGTAGTTTTCGAGAAAATCAATTTCAAACGTGCTCACGAATTAATGGACAGACTATAGTAAATAAACTGTGTCGCAAAATCAGATGTGCTGATCTACTTGTAGGCGCATAACAGGCACAATGTACAATTGCTGTTAGGCTCAGATCACATACAGATCACAGAATTGGTGGTTAACAAGTGGTCAATATGGAGCATTCGAAGAAGAAGAAAAAGACCAGAGACTACGAGTATTCTTCTGCGTTCTCACTAGATTGGGATTTTGGATTCTCTAATAAAGGCAGCCGTCTGCCTCAGATTATCAGCCATGACATGCAGTTTGTCTTGGACGCTGGTATAAGTGGGCCACCTTGATCTCCCACAGTTAGTTTTGGCCACCCTCGTATAAGCGGCATTCTGTTTGAATAAGATATCCTTATGCTCCATTCACTTGTTGTAACTTCTCATTGTTTCAGGATCTGCCTCCACTTCAAGAAACTATCAAGGTGGACTTTTATCCATGTGAGTTATATACCTTCCTTCATACTCTGCTCATGATGATGATGAATGTCAGGGCTTAGAATAGTGGTTCTCAAACTTCCTAATGCTGCGACTCTTAAATACAGTTTCTCATGTTGTGGTGAGCCCCAACCATAAAATTATTTTCATTGCTACTTCATAACGGTAATTTTGCTACTGTTTTGAGTCGTAATGTAAATATCTGATATGCAGAATGTATTTTCATTGTTACAAATTGAACATAATTAAAGCATAGCGACTTGTCACAAAAACAATATGTAATTATGTATTGGAAAATATTTATTTATAATTATGATAAATATGTGTTTTCCGATGGTCTTATGCGACCCCTGTGAAATGGTTGTTCAACCCCAAAGGGTCGCGACCCAGTTGAGAACCACTGGCTTAGAAGATGATATTGTTGAATATTGCTGTATGAATGTGCAGAATGGATGAAATTAGTGGTGACGGTGGTAGCAGTAATTGTAGTGATAGTTGTAGTAGTAATAGTAGCAGTAATAGTAGTAAAAAAAGAACGTAACGGAACCCTTTTTATACCACATAGTACATATGGAATACAGTATTAAGGCCTATGGTTAAAAAAAGACGCTGGCGCTGGATAGGACACACTTTGCGAAAACCGGAGGGAATATAACAAGAAGGGTCCTTGCCTGGAACCCGCAGGGACAGCGAAAGAAGGGAGGCCGAGAAATACATGGAGACGAGATTTGGTGGCGGAGATCAACAATATAAAGAAGAGCTGGAGGGAGCTGTAGGAGATAGCTAGAGATAGGAAGCCTTGGCATGAGTTGGTTGAGGGCCTATGCCCCAACCCTAGGTAAAAAGGCAAAGAGAGAGAGAGATTAAGGCCTATATTTTTCATTGACCGTCGACACACGATGGTTGATGTGGTCAACTTTATACCAGCCACCTTTACTACCCAGTACATTTCCTGGTACCAAGTTGAGACTGGGTCGACCTGAGAGCAGTCACGGGAATCTGAAAAAATATTACACCCACTGTGGAATTGAACTCTGACCACTAGCCTCTTCTTCTTCTTCTTCTTTGTGTTCGTTCTTTACGACCAATTTTAATCACTCTTTGTGATATGTTTGATCTTTGCCAAGAACATGTATCGTTACACATTGGTTTGGTAGGCCCTAAACGCATAGATTTCTACAAGCTTAGGACATGTGCATCCGATTTCAGCCTAACCTACTTAGTCGCCTCTTACGACATGCATGGCTGGTAACAGTGGTTCTATTCTTTACACCCCAAATTTGGGCCCGGTAACCACTTGGGCGGTGACGGTAGTAATAGTAGCAATAGTAAGTGGGACGGATTAGCGTGAGCGTCGTCTTTGACTCATACAAGAGGGTTGTGGATTAAATGCCGCACTCAATGTTTCATGCATGATTAAAGGAATTGACCCTATTACCTCCTGCACACTAGAAACTAAAAAAGTGAAGTGACCTCATACCCTAAGGTTTGAAAAGGCTCCATCAAAACGTCTTTATTGAATTTATTTAATCACTCTCAAGACATTCTCATTTTAGCATTGATCTCACTCAGCATACCATCAATGGCAGGTTCTGTCACCTGTGCACGCTGACTCCGTAGCACGGCCAGAAGTCCAGATCCACGATATTGATATAGCCCAGCGTTTCCCAAAGTGGCGTAACGCCACCCAGTGGGCGCTGAAGGCTTCAGGGGCGATAATGGGTTCAGAAGCATGTGGGGGATTTTTTTTCGTGATTGTGCGATTGAATAATCATTAAAAATGTTAATTCTGCATTTTATTTCATCTTATGCCCATCTTACACGATCCATTTTTTCATCAATTTTCTATTTTGTGTATATAATCATTTGAAATTTGACCATGTATGACAGAAATATATATCATTTTTCTATGTTAAAGTGAAAATAGAGCATGTATATATATAGGAGGGGCATTGGTAAGCTTATAATGGGGAAGGGGTCAAAGGCGCAAGGAAGCGGCGCGCCAGGATTAGGGAGATGACACTAATCCCCTGCTCTCACCTCCAAGTGGTGACCCTGGTAACAGACGGTAGTTCTGGTCTGATTAAGAGGGCAGGTGCCGTGGGAGTGCTACTCTGGGGCAAGTAGAGATGCAAAGGTAGTCATGCTTGATGGGATCCGCTCACAACATAGACGAGCGAACTCCCAGAGTGACTATTAGTGCTCACCTCTCCCGGCCGATGGGAAAAGCTAGGATACACGTGGAACTCGGGCGAAATTCGAGCCCGCACATTCTCTCTCTGATTCTCCTCTTTAGCGGATGAGTATGCTGGGTGATGAGTTGGGCGCACGTTGGTCCACATAGGTCATCACAGAGATGGGGGCACAAATCAAAACAATTGAAGGGACGTTGACCCGCATGTGGCGAAATTCGAGCCCGCGATGCTCTCTCTTGAGCCGCCTCTAGAGCCGATGAGTGTGCTGAGTGCCGAGTTGAACTGCAAGTGGAGCCACATAGGTCAAAGCACTGGCCCCCATCACAGAGATGGAGGCACGACCCAAAGCCATCGAAGAGACGTTGACCCGCGTGTGGCGAAATTCTGAGCCCAAGCATGCTCTCTTTAGCCGCTACTCTAGAGCCGATGAGTATGCTGGGAGTCGAGTTGAGTTGCACGTGGGCATCATGGGGCGAAACTCGGTTTTGCCCCCTCGAAGTCAGACAGCCCAGTGGGAATTGACGGAAATGGTGAGGTAGACACCAGGGCAGAGCGAGCACGCATGCTGGCAAAGCCATAGTGGGCCCCATCAAGGGACAGGCCGGCACAGCAAGCGCGTAAAGCGAGGCAAGAGGGTGTGCGTCCCACCCACATGAGCAGAACAACTGGAAAGCCCAGCAGAGGTAAAGCCAGTGCGCGTTTCCGATCGCAGGGAACTACTGCTGCCTTGTAGTTTGATTGGGGACAATCAAAGGCTAGCGGAGCAAACCGTGAACAAACCTGAACGGACGGCAAACCACGGTGTTCATTAAAACGACCGGTTTTGCTGGGCAGATGGCGCTCATAAGCCCGGAAGGGCAGGCCGTTTAAGGGTCGCTGCCCTAAACAAATGGCAACCCGCTGCCTTGTGGGTTTTCGGCTGGGGACAGCCAAAGGCTAGCGGAAAGCATACCGCACACAAACGCTGGCTGAAATCGAACACCCCACCCAAGGATAAGCAACTGTGCTCCAATAGGTGCTGAAGGCTGGTGCACGTACATTACGATCTGATGTTTGGCTGTTTATATATCACAATAGAATGATAAAAATATCGTTAGAACGATCGAAAGAAGAAGAAGATAATGAGGAGGGGACGTTACAAAGTTTATGTTCCTGCAAAGTGGGCAGTGGGCTGAAAAAGTTTGGGAATCTATGGTATAGCCTGAAAAGAAAGACACACTAAATATGCGAAAAGATTGATTAATCAACATTGAACTGGCATGTTGGGCTGCTGGAATTGTTGAGGTGGAAATTGGAGCACCTATAGACATGTCCGGAGTGCAATACTGATAGTCCTTTGATAACTGATCATCAATCAATTCCCTGTCTTAGATGAAATATTGCCAGTGTGTTGCTGGGGCTCTCAAGGGGAGTAAAGGATAGTAACACTGCGACCTACAAGGCATGTCGTAAGAGGCGACTGAGGTAGAGGACTAGTGAAGCTACCCTAGTAAATAAAAAAACCTCACAGATATTGGATGTGATGGCCTACTTGTAGGCATATAATATGCACATCGTAGAATTGCTCTTAGACTCAGACCACATACAAATCACAAAAAGTGGTTAACAAGTGGTCGATATGGAGCGTTTGAAGAAGAAATATGCAAGCACATTTATCACCAGTAATAGATATCTGGTGGTGTCTGTAGCTTAGGGGATAGTGACTTGGTCTATTAATCCCGACGATCTGAGTTCGAATCACGCTGCGGACAGTTTGGTTCCAAATTGTTTGCGTGGATTTTACAACAGGACGATGGCACCACCCGTTCAGAAAGCAATGGCAAACTACTGAACTTAGTAATGCCTAAAAAATCACAAACAGTGTTAAAAGCTGGGGTTGATTCGCAAAGTCCTGTAAAGGATATAGCAAGTTGCAATTTAACTTTAAAAGATATCTGCAGTAATAGATATATGACTTTGTTGTTGTTGCCATCATGCAGCCATGACAAGTAAAGGGGAGGACAGACATATCCCATTGTTGAAAGATGTTTTTGAAGCATTCCCACATATGCCCATCAATATTGATATCAAGGTGGACAATGATCAGCTCATTAATCAGGTTAGTATTTAGGGTGCCGTCTTGTATGTTTGGCTGTTGGGGAGTGACATGTGGTGTAGCCTGGTTGCAGTTGGGGTGGTCTGGTTGCAGTCAGGGAGAGATATTTGGGGTGGCCTGGTAGTAGTCAGGGTAGCCTTGTAACAATCGAGGTAGCCTGGTGGCAGTGAGGGTAGCCTGTGACAATGGGGGTGACATTTAGGGTAGCCTGGTGAAAGTCAAGGTAGCATGGTGGCAGTTGGGGTAGCCTGGTGATAGTCGGGGTAGCCTGGTGACAGTCGGAGCAACCTGGTGACATTTAGGGTAGCCTGATGAAAGCCAGGATAATCTGGTGACAGTCGGGGAGATGTCACATTATTTTAAAGTGCTGTGATATGTTCTTATTGTAAATGTCATGTCATGTTATTGAAAGTTACATAAACATGTTTATTTTAAGTCTCATGTCAACTTTAACCCTTTGAACCCTGGCCAACTATACCTTAAAACCCTGCCCCTGGGCTCCTGAGCAAAAACAGCACATATCAGAATTGTTTGAAAAACAAGATAGATTGGCAGAATTAAGTGTCCTATAATTTTTATCGACTTACCCCATCATCTAGAGTATTCCTGCTTACTATGCCAGTCTTCCCAACATGTAGATCCTTCCTTTAGACAGGAAATTTTGACAAAATTTGCACCAAAATTGTGTCTTCACTTTCTTGACTGGTCTGTCTTTGTAATCCATGTTTGGAAAGTCACTGACATGTTTGTTATATTTGAACATCAGTCGGTTCAAATAATTCTTCTTCTAAATGATCATCCGACTCACTTTCGATTTCGTTATCAGAATAATCATATTCTAAGTCTAATTCATCTTCAGAATCATTTAAAAGAAGTTCAACAGCTTGCTCTGTTGCCATCCTTTTCGAGTGACCATTTCCGAAATTTTCAGCGCGTTTCATCTTTAAAAATTAATAAACAATTATCAAATCACTATGTTTCAAAACACGATCCAAACCGCCATTTAGATAAACCTTTAAGGAAGCATTTCCTGTGTTTGACGTCACACTAGTACACAAGTTATCGCTGAACACCGACAAATAACGAGGAGGGTTCTCATCCCGATATGTAGGCACCTGGGGTATACGTGTACTAATGATAATACCGTAATATCGGGAGGCGGTTCAAAGGTTAAGTGTCGTGACAGGTTCTTCCTCTAAATGTCATGTCATGTTATTTTGTTGATATAAATTGAAATTTCTCTTAACTGTTGACAATATGTTGTCATCCTGTTCAGGTGGATACCTTGGTTAGATATTACAACAGAGAGGGTCTCACAGCTTGGGGCAACAGATCTGATGTTGTCTGTCAGAAGCTATATAGACTTGTAAGTTCATCTCAGCTCCATCTTTTTTTTTGTCTTTTTTTAAACAGAATTATTTTACACACAAACAAAACTGAAATGAGTGTCTGTGGTGTAGAGGTTAGATACTTGCCTCGTGTGTCAAAGGTAACTGGTTCGCTGCCTCGTGGGGCCATCAGGATATTTTTCCAGAGATCCCTGATCTCAGTGAAGATGCGATCAACTTTCTAGTCCTAACAGAGACGGAACATAAAATGCAGGTCCCATGTTCTTCTTCTTCTTTGCGTTCGTTCTTTACGACCAATTTTAATCACTTTTTGTGATAAGTTTGATCTTTGCCAAGAACGTGTATCGTTGCACATTGGTTTGGTAGGCCCCTAAACGCATAGAATTCTACGTTTAGGACATGTGCATCCGATTTCAGCCAAACCTCCTTAGTCGCCTTTTACGCGTGCGTGGCAGGTAACAGTGATTCTTTTCTTTACACCCCAAATTTGGGCCCCGGTAATCAGGTCCCATGTTCAATTTGACAGCGTAAAAGAACCCTTGGCAGTTCAAAATCGAGAATAACAGTCTGGAAAGCCGATGCCCGGGCAAAATTCATTCGAAAAAGATTTAAAATAAAATTCCTACATAGATATCGTCACCACCTTCAAAATTACATCAGGGACCCTCGCTGTTGCTATGGAGTTGCTGCATTACAGCTGAGATCTTCCTACGTAAGAAAGAGATTGAAGCACACATGGTTATTCACCAAAGTGTAATGATGATGGTCCTGTCAATCGCTTAAAAACGAGTGAGTAGAGCGTCTTCTTCGCCCCTAGGAGGCATAGGTCCGCAACCAAGGTCTTCCAAGCCCTCTATCCAAGGCCATCTTTTCCAGATCTTTCCACTCTCTCCCATTTTTTATTGGGTCACTTCATGAGTCCCTCCTTGCGGGGTCCTTCTTCTTCCTCGGGGTGAGCTATGAATTTTCCTGGTTGTGGTTTCTGTAGATATCTAGTGTTTTTATAGGGTGGGGTAGCTAGCCCTACGTCTAACCTCCTCTAGTCGCCTCTTACGACATTCATGGCAGGTCTACTTCTTCGAACACTCTATATCGACAACTTGTTAACCACTCTGTGTGATTTGTATGTGATCTGAGCCTAAGAGTGATTGTATGTTGTGCCAGTTATACACCTACAAGTAAGCCAGCACATCTGATTGATGCTTTTTATTTACTAGGAAGCTGCCAAAATGCAGTATTTTTGGCAGCTTCCTAGGCCCCTACATCAATCGCCTCTTATGACATGCCTTGTAGGTTGCAGTGGTACCATTCTTTGCGCTCCCCCTCCTCAGTGGGCCCGCACGACCTGGGTGGGCCAGAATGGCAGGTAACATTAGTTATATTCTTCACACCCTTTTTTTTTTTTTTTTCTGTCGCTTTCAACTCAGACGAAGTTCATCTCTGAAACTGATTTTTGCGTGAAAATCTGTTTTCCAATTTCTTACAATGGCAGCAGCGTGCACATTGTAAATTCCTTTACACTGGCAGCCGTGTGCTCAATGTACTCGTAATTAGTATTCCTCGCCATAAAGGCAGATTTTCTCGACTTCAGAGGTACTCACGTTATCGTCCTGAGTAAGACCAGGACTCGAACAAATGCCGACAGTAGTTCAACCCGAGCTACGAGGCGTCTCACAGCAGCAGGCCGAGCTACTATCAACTACTCTAGGCAGTCCCCCTTCACACCCCTAATTTGGGCCCGGGTAACCACTTGGACGGAAATGAGTAGATATGTTTGAACATTTATAACGGGGGACTGCCTAGAGTAGTTGATAGTAGCTCGGCCTGCTAGCTGTGAGACGCCTCATAGCTCGGGTTCGAACCTACTGTCCGGCATTTGTTCGAGTCCCTGGTCTTACTCAGGACGATAACATGAGTACCTCTGAAGTCGGAGAAAATCTGCCTGTATGGCAGGGAATACTAATTATGAGTACATTGAGCACACGGCTGCCAGTGTAAAGTAATTTACAATGTGCACGCTGCTGCCATTGTAAGAAATTGGAAAAACAGATTTTCACGCAAAATCAGTTTCAGAGATGAAATCGCTGAGTTGAAAGCGACGAAAGAAAAAAACAAAACATTTATAACATATTGTATAAACTCTACCTGAGTAGGAGTTTCCATAACACTTCTTCTTCGAACGCTCTATATCAACCACTTGTCAACCACTCTGTGTGATTTGTATGTGATCTGAGCCTAAGAGCGATTGTACATTGTGCCAGTTATGCGCCTACAAGAGTAGGCCAGCACATCTGATTTCTGCGCTGCTTTTTATTTACTAAGGTAGATAAACCCTAGTGCCTACATCAGTCGTCTCTTATGAAATGCATCGTAGGTTGCAGTGGTACTATTCTCTGCTTCCTTGGACCCGACACCACACTGGCGTCCATAACACTAAGCATAGCTCTACACCTCTAGAGTTGTTGGAGCTTTCTATGTCTTCAAGACTGCCAGGTACTCTCCCTCGCTCAAATATAGGGAGAAGGGTGATAACCCATAATTTCTGGGAAAACCCATAATTCCTGGGAAAACCCATAATTCCTGGGAAAACCCATAATTCCTGGGAAAACCCATAATTCCTGGGAAAACCCATAATTCCTGGGAAAACCCATAATTCCTGGGAAAACCCATAATTTCTGGGAAAACCCATAATTTCTGGGGGTAAGAAGAAGAAGATTACATACTTTCCGTTTTTTTTTTAATTTTCTTTGTTTCACATTTGTACAAAATGTTAGATAAAATTGTGTTTCTCCATCTGTCTTTCTCTCTCTCTCTTATATGCCTTTTTAACCCTGATTAGCGCCCGAGTGGTTGCCGGGGCACAAATTTGGGGTGTTTTTTTTTTTTTTCTTCGATCCAGAAGCACTTGAGCTTTTCAGCTCTTCGGCTCGAGTGCCGTGAACATCGTAACCCTTCGGTTCGGTGCCACGAACACCGTGAATCTGGGGAATCTGTGGCTTTTTCTGCCTGCCCACGGAATTGAACCCGTACACACAGAGGGCTAGTCACCCACAGTCCAACGCTCTACGAACACGCTGGGCACGCGGGCAATTTGGGGTGTAAAGAATAGAACCACTGTTACCTGCCATGCATGTCGTAAGAGGTGACTAAGGAGGTTTGGCTGAAATCAGATGCATGTGTCGTAAGCGTGTAGAAGTCTATGCGTTTAGGGGCCTACAAACCAATGTGCAACGTATACACGTTCTTGGCAAAGATCAAACATATCACAAATAGTGATTAAAATTGGTCGTAAAGAACGAACGCAAGAAGAAGAGAACCCTGATTAGATTTATGCTGTATTGTTTTGGTCTTTCTCCGTGTTTCTGACCCATACAGCAGAACTGTTTTAACTCTTTCCACGCTTTAAGCCGCACACTGTGCCACGCGAAATCCGTTACGCTTTAAGCCGCACACTGCGCCATAGAGTTGCTTCCTTATAAGAAGTCTTTCTAGTTTTACTTCTACTGTTTTACTTATACTACTTTTCAACCTTGTTATTCTATTTGGTTGTCCAGTTTTCTTTAATTTAGTATATAATAAGATATATATGTTTATTTAATGACGAGTATTTGGGATCGTAATTTGTTTTTAATTTTTTTTTTTACTTCCCTTGAATTAACTGCTTAAAAATTGAGAAAATAAATGGGCGTGGAAGAGTTAACATTAGAGTTTAATATTCAAACTTTTGCTCTAGATTTGATTTGTTTAGACTTGTATATATTTCCTAGTTTTTTTTGTTCACATGTTGTATATTTTGTTTTCAGAATCCACATGTTCCTCTGATATTCTCGTTACGCAAAGTTCTTCAGCTAACTGTCCTCTTCTGGACAGGGTTACTGCCATTTGTGAGTCTGAAGGAGTCGCTGCTTGAAATCCTTATGCCTGGTCTTCTGTTAGATGCGTAAGTACTGACATTCGTGTGTGTGTGTCTGAAGGAGTCGCTGCTTGAAATCCTTATGCCTGGTCTTCTGTTAGATGCGTAAGTACTGACATTCATGTTTGTGTGTGAAGCAATCACTGGACGCTATATCAATAGAACGAAATCTTCTTCTTCTTTGCGATCACCACTTAGACTGGTGTACCAGATTTCTCCATAAATCTTATTCATGTGGAAATCTGATTCATGCAGCCTTTAGCAGCGGTGTGTTTTTCGTCACATCTTCAGCGCCATTTGGAGCTCTGGTGCTTATCCTTCGGCGATGTGTCCAGGTTTAGCCAGCGCTACTGGGTTCGCTCTCCGTTAGCCTTTGGCTGTCCCTAGCCTACCTTCAAGGCAGCAGGTTGCTATTTTCTTTTAGTGGACACATGCATCCGACTTCAGCCAAACCTCCTTAGTCACCTCTCACAACATGCATGGTAGGTAACAGTGGTTCTATTCTTTACACCCCAAATTTGGGACCCGGTAACAACTCAGGCAAATAAAACAAAATGGAGCATACAGGACAACCACTTCGAGAATGGAGGTTGAGGCCATTACTGCTGCTCTCTATTGGCTTTCTGGGACTATATTTACTGGGGCCGTTGTTGTTTCTGACTCTCAGCTGATGCTTCGGTTGATCCAATATAGCAATTTGCGGGATGAGTGGATGTCGTCTATAGAGGTTTACAACATACAGAGACTCTCTTGGGTCTACTGTTCTGGGCATGCGAGTGTTCACATCAACGAGAGAGCGAACATGCTTGCATTGAAAGCATTCATTGTTGGGGAGTTTAGGATGTAAAGGGGATATTCTTCGGTCTCTTGGTGACCTACTGTTGAATGTTAGTTAATTGCATATCCTTTACAGGACTTTGCGAATCAACCCCAGCTTTTAACGCTGTTTGGGATTTTTCTAGGCATTATTACGTTCAGTAGTTTGCCATTGGTGGCGCCTAGGGAATAACGACTCGATCTATTAATCCCGACGTTCTGAGCTTGAATCACGCTGCGGACAGTTTGGTTGCAAATTGTTTCACATGGATTTTACAAAAGGATGATGGCACCACCAGTTCAGAAAGCAATGGCAAACTACTGAACATAATAATGCCTAGAAAAATCACAAACAGCGTTAAAAGCTGGGGTTGATTCGCAAAGTCATTTAACCCTTTAGCTGCTAAGGACATATATATATGTTTTTCCCATTCAATTCTAAAGATGCATTAACACGTCTGTTATTATCCCTCCTCTCTGGGCTAAAGACGTGTTAACACGTTATACATTGCTACTGTCACTGCTATAGGTGTACATTAACGTTTGTGACGTAGAAACAGAGTAGCTATATTTAGCTCAGCCTTCAGAAAGTATGTAGCAGCAAAGGGTTAAAGGATATGCAATTAACTTTAACTTAGTTTGCCATTGCTTTCTGAACGGATGGTGCCATCGTCCTTTGTTAAAATCCACGCGAAACAATTTGCAACCAAACTGTCCGCAGCATGATTCGAACTCAGAACGTCGGGTTAATAGACAGAGTCACTATTCTCTAGGCACAGATGCCACCAACTGTTGGATGAGGACACTAAAATTGACGTAAAATTGTCTATAGAGGTTTATCACAGGTTGTAGTATGTGTGAATGTTGTCTGTAGAGGTTTATCGCAGGTAGCAGTTTGTGTGAATGTTGTCTGTAGAGGTTTATAGCAGGTTGCAGTATGTGTGAATGTTGTCTGTAGAGGTTTATCGCAGGTTGCAGTATGTGTGAATGTTGTCTGTAGAGGTTTATCGCAGGTTGCAGTATGTGTGAATGTTGTCTGTAGAGGTTTATCACAGGTTGCAGTATGTGTGAATGTTGTCTGTAGAGGTTTATCGCAGGTTGCAGTATGTGTGAATGTTGTCTATAGAGGTTTATCGCAGGTTGTAGTATGGGTGAACATTGCAGTATGGATGAACATTGTCTATGGAGGCATATTCATAATTAAATTTACTTGTCAATATTTCATTAAACATACCCACAATTCCCTACACTTACCCATAATTCCCTACACTTACCCATAATTCCTACACTTACCATATTCACTACTTACCCACAATTCACCAAACATATGAACTAATTCAGTGTTCTCTCTTTGCTTCTGCTGTACAGTGAGAAAGACTTTAATTGGCCAATCAGTTCCAAGTTACGTTTTCTCTTCTGGCTCATGGACAAGTAAGTTGACCTTTCTTGTTGACATTGTAAACATGTGTTCTTGTTTGATTCTTAGTTCTTTCATCTTCATCATGTTTTTCTCATTCATACTTATCTGATTTTTTGTGTTGGCTTCAGCTGAAGCATAGGCCCACCACTGAAGCTTATATCTACAAAGTCCAAAGGTGAAAATTGACTTCATTGCACCGGGTTTCCCCATATGGCTCTGTCCTTGTTGGCAGAGATGGCATGCCACCTGCTGAGAGTGTTGCACAAATTTCTGCAACAATCCTAGGGATCTCATGAAAAAATGTGTCTCGGTCCAAATTCAAACTCACAGCCTTCAGTACGACAGGCAAATGACTTAATCTCTTATTGAGACCCCCTAAAAGAGATTTATAAAGTGTTCAACTGTATTCAACATATAGAAGAAAAGTGAACAAATACAACTTTTTTTTTTTTCGCATAGAGCTTGCATCAATCACTTGTTGAAACCACTCTAAACATTAACATTGAACCCCTATCTTGTTTTCATAAACATTTAGCCCCTATCTTATTTCATAAACATTTAGCCACCATCTTGTATCATAAACATTTAGCCACCATCTTGTATCATAAACATTTAGCCCCTATCTTATTTTATAAACACTTAGCCCCTATCTTATTTCATAAACATTTAGCCACGGTCTTGTATCATAAACATTTAGCCCCTATCTTGTTTCATAAACCTTTAGCCACCATCTTGTATCATAAACATTTAGCCACCATCTTGTATCATAAACATTTAGCCACCATCTTGGCGATAGGCACCAACGACCTGTGCCCTGTGGCTTGGTATCAAAACATTTAGAACTGCACCCAGCTGTGCAGACCTGAGAAGAAAGAGGTGACTCACACCAGCGTCCAAGACAAACTGTATGGCGTGGCTGACAATCTGAGGCAGAGGGTTGCCTTTATTAGAGAATCCGAAATCCCAATCTAGTGAGAATGCAGAAGAAGAAGAAGTATTATGTAGTAAACATTTAGCCTCCCTGTTCCTATAAACACTATGAGGCTTCCATCTTGACTTGTAAACAGCAGATAAAAAATATGATGAAATGTTGCAAGTATTAAGGTCTCATATAACTTGTATGAGAGCCGCGGTAGCGTAGTTGTTAGTGAACTCGCTTCTCAAGGCTGGTGGTCCGGGTTCAACTCCAGCAATGTGCGTGGAATTTTCCCGACGCGACGGCTCTCAAGTCGGGCCGGGCGCGATGCTGACCACATCACCCATCGTGTGCCGACGGTCAATGAATAATACAGACCTAACACTGTATTGCCCTATATACCACAAGGTATGAAAGGGTTCCTTTACTTACTTTACTATAACTTGTATTGTATATCTTATTGTCAACATTCTGTAATACAAGTATGTTCTCTCTGTCGACAGACTTTTGATGCGTCCTGCTCTGTTCAAGCATCTAGACAAACGAGGTATTCAGGTAAGATATACGGCTGTTATCATTCATATTGCTAACATTAATTTGATGTATAGAGTTCAGTCTTCCACTAACCCAGACCATCAACATTTTCTATTGGAGATAGCCATAGCACTAGCCAGACCATCTCATCATCATCAAATATCTTGTCCTGAGCAGAACTTTGCCAGCCTTAACAGTTCTTCGGAATTTCTCTCTCTCATAAGCCTCTGCAGCCGTCATTCTCAAACCATCAGTTACATCCTGAATCCATCTTCTCCGTGGTCTTCCTCTTGTTCTCTTTGCAGGGGTGCCTCCTTCCATGATGGTCTTCTCCAGCCCTTCATGTCTTTTTATAGTCTTTTTATATGTTCAAAATACTTTAATTTTCTCTTTCTTATTTGTAGCATCAGCAAGTTTTCTCTGATTTTGAGTTCTTTCTCGATAGATCTATTTGTTTTCTTCTCTGTCCATGATATGCGGTAGGCAGAGGATCTCTGTAATAGAGACAATGGCTATGGTCATGGACCAGTATCGTCACTGCCAGGAAGGAAAGCAATCGCAGACTACCTTCCAAGAAAATGCCTAGATAACATTAACAGTATTTGAAAAATCAAATCTATATTTTAATATGACTTGCATTTATAGAACTTTGAATGTATCCGCAGACTAACATATAGAACTTTGAATGTATCCACAGACTTATCTATGGGTGCTGAACAGGGATCAAGATTTTGAGAGAGCTTTCAAGCTTGGAGCTGCAGGAGTCATGACAGATAGGGTCGTGTTACTGAAGAACTTCCTGGACAGAAAAGGCGGCTCAGATGGCAGCTCAGCGGATCATCTTATATCAGATTAGGCTTCCATTGTTGTTTGTTTGATGGTGTCATCTGTGTACATGTTAGATGTCATGTGTGTATTATCATGTTCAGTTATTGTGCATTTTGCTGATGTCATCTGTGTATATACTGATGACATTGCAGTGATATATATTTAACATTATCTATAGCTATGTTACTTATCTTATAGTCATTTACTTCAGTCTTACTGCAAATTCGAATAGGTCAAATACTCATGTAACATGTGACTGGCAACACTTCCGGGGGAATATTCAAATTCAAAGTGAGGCTAAATAACATGGACACTCTTTTTCGGTGTTTTACTTTTCATGACAATTTCGTTTAGTATTAAGATATAAAAACGAACCAATAGTCCAGTTTTATCATTTTTACATCTTCCCATCTATGAAAGCTACCCTCTGGCCAAATTTCAGGTCTGTAGGATGTCCAGCTATCTTGAAAAATTGGGAACAGATATACACATATAAATTCCAACTTTATAGATATATATATATATATATATATATATATATATATATATATATATATATATCTTGATATTTTCATTTATGGCAATCATCCACTGAGCCATGCTGATGCCTTTATTTTTATACTTTTGCATGATGTTTGAAATTATATTTTTTATTGATTTTGTATATGGGCACATTCTTATATATATGTTTGTATTTTTCCTACGATACTTAACACTTTCGCTACCACCGACGACAAAAGTCGGCAAAATACCAACTCCCTTTCGCTGCCGTCGTCGACTTTTGTCGGCCGTCAACGTTGTCTTTTTCAAATGGGGAGTATAGCTAACTGAAAGCGGGGTCCCTGGACGACTACTTCTGTATTGTTCCAACGATCTCTCCAAAATGGCGGATCTAACACACACGCGGTTAACGTCGGTATAAGTCCAAATTTTCGTAAGTAAACAAAGATTTTCTAAATGGGCGATGTAACTGATGAATAGTAATGTCCAAAATGACTCTTTTTCTGCCTTTTTAGCCAGTGATAATGTTAAAACGAACTCTGAATGTGATATGAATTTGAACTGTGATTCATGTGGCGATGTTTATAGATCGATAGCAGACATTCCCAGGGGTACAGGGGTAGGTGACGGACACCCATCTCGAAAACGAAGGCGAATACTGTGGATAGGTATGGAGATATCAGTTACTACAATAGCTTGTGGATTATAAAGAATATATTCCACATATAGACAGGTTAGTAGCTCATTAATATATGAACACTATTTCATAGTTTAAAAGTCCTAAGTTTATTAATTTTTTACGTTTTTAAAAAATTGTTACCCTGAAAACTGATCATGCCGAAAAAATAGCGTGGCAGTGAGCCAGGCTTTGTTGAAAAATGGGTGACAGCGAAAGTGTTAACCTATCTGTACATGTGATCATAGATTTTGTTCACATGCTTTCTCTTACTCTATCTACTTGTGAATCTACAACTCTAACCAGACTGCAAGAATTGTCTATTGTGTTTGCCCAGGATGGAATTGGTTGTCCACTCTTGCCGTTAAGCGTAGGGGTGGGAGCTTTAATTTGCATTCCAGGGCCAGACTGCAAGAATACCAGGTCATATTTGGTGTAGCTAGACAAGAGCACTATACTGGTAGCCAAAGAAGAATAGGTGTCGTTAGTTGCCACACACTGAGAGACATACTGAGGAAGAGATGGAGCACTTATGGACCCTTCGATGCGCAGTAATGATGATCTGTCAACTAAACTAAACTCTCCACCTGTATGTTGGGCTCTATAGTTCATCCAGAGAGAAGGTCACATGATACTATCAGCTATTGCCACATTTCAGATCTGGGAAATTTTTCTTTCTTGCGATTATATTTGTCAGACCAACAGTTGATTTTCTTTAGCAGAGCGGGCTGTCTCCTTATGCAGTTTGTATATGTAAACCTAATAGTGTCTCTGTGAGTCAATACAACATTTGATAGGAACATCATCAGTGCACTTCGGTGAATAACCATATGTGCTCTGATCTCTTTTTTACAAATAAAAATCTCAGCTGTCCTGAATTCGTCCCATTTTGTGTTCATTCTTTGTTTGCATACATCTATTTTCAAATTTCTGAATCTTTAGTAGTTTTCCAACTCTTGCTGGCATGTTATTTTATCAGCAACTCTTCATTGATGCACAGCACACCACCTGGCTGGTCTGTTTGCCAGTATGGCGTCATTTCTCGAAGTTTCTTTAGCTGTCAAAATTACTTGTGGTGAGGGCGATGACTTTATGTACCAGTTCTCCTTTCTCATCCAGGCTTGAATCCAGCAACAGTAATAATAATAATTCCTCTTGTACCTTATAGCTACATAGGGCCTGCAAGTAATTTCTCCATACCGCTCTATCCTGGGCAACTCGCTCAATCTCATCCATGGAACTGATACCGATATTTCTTGCCTCTCTCAGAAAAGTTCGCTTCAGGGTCTCCTTAGGTCAACCTCTCTTTCTTGAACCCTTTGCATCCCACTTCAATGCCTGCTTTGATATATAACAAGCAACAGTAAAATAAAAGAATCCTTTTTCACATACTGTATGGTATATTGGGTAATGACTATTAGGCCAACCTGGTTTCGGTTGGGTACCAGGAAAAGCACCCACCGTACGCAGTCAATAAAAATTACAGGCATAACACCGTATTTTTTTTATGGACCGTCGACACACGCTGGGTGATGCTATCAACATCACGCTGGCATAATTTACTTTCTAGTGCCCAATTCTTCTTCTGCATTCTCACTAGATTGGGATTTCGTATTCTCTAATAAAGGCAGCCGCCTGCCTCAGATTATCAGCCACGCCATACAGTTTGTCCTAGACGCCGGTGCAAGTGGGCCACCTCTTTCTTCTCAAGTTTGCATACTGGGGCAGTTCTGTAGGATATAATTCCTGATTCCCGCTTCCCGCTTTGGCCACCCTCGTGATGGTAGGTCTGACATTCTTACTGCGTGGCTAAATCTCCAAGACAGATCGGCAACCGTAGAATCCGTTATCCCATTCCTCATTGTGAGGGGTCATTGCACCATGTTATGTGCCTTACGGCCTGGTGCATCCGTTTCTGCAAGCATTTGTTTCAGGTTAGCATTCCCTATGGTACCCAACTGAGGCTGGGTCAATCTGAGAGCAGTTACAGTCTGAAAAATATTCCACGCCCACTGTGGAATCAAACACCTATGATACTGCGGCTCTCTGCCATAACAGTGGGAATTTTTTTAAACTAAAAGTTATTTTTGCTAAATGAAATCTGTATGTGTCTGGTTATATCAACAATGGTAATAATATTAATGGTTTGAATCACTACAAGCGTCAACAATATGCAGAATTACATTCATCTTCGTTCTAGGGCACATGGGTGTCGATGGCAACGAGAAAGTGTTTTGTCTGGAAGCCCCCCTTTTTTTTTTTTTCTTTCGTCCGCTTTCAACTCAGACGAGTTTCATCTCTGAAACTGATTTTTGCGTGAAAATCGTTTTTCCAATTTCTTACAATGGCAGCAGCGTGCACATTGTAAATTACTTTACACTGGCAGCCGTGTGCTCAATGTACTGGTAATTAGTATTCCCTCGCCATACAGGCAGATTTTCTCCGACTTCAGAGGTACTCACGTTATCGTCCTGAGTAAGACCAGGGGCTCGAACAAATGCCGGACAGTAGGTTCGAACCCGAGCTATGAGGCGTCTCACAGCTAGCAGGCCGAGCTACTATCAACTACTCTAGGCAGTCCCCTCTGGAAGCCCCTAATACTTGTTCGCTGTCTGCTTATTGATCATGTTCATTGGCTCTGATGCTTTCCCTGGGATTCTTCAAACTCCTTATTCTCTTCTCATGGCTGGCTGGCTCTGCCACCATATCAGGGAAGGCATAGCCAATTGATAGAGCTGACATTCTGAATGCCATCAAAGAGTGTGGCTGCAAAGAGGAGTTTCATCTAAACCAATCCATATCAACTGCTATATTGCAAGAGCTTGGATTAAAGTGGCCGGAAATAAACTGCACAACAGGGGTATGAGTAGTCTCATCAATCAACATCTGTATGGTTAGTCACTGTACAAGATATTGCAAAGATTGGGGCACATGTCGAGATTGCAATGAAGATATTCCAAACTGAAACTGGTAATAATATTAAATAACAAACATAGAACATGTCCACAAATTGTTGCAAATGTCCATTAATTAAAATCTGAAAGTGAGTTACAGATGGTGTTCATTTTTCCAAGATAGTTATGGCTCTTCAATTTCTTCTCAGGCTTGTTGATATAGTGGGCATCTGATGGTGCATATAAAATGTAAAGAGGAGGTTTAGAACATTTGGTGACAACAGGTAAAACTCAGGGAAGGCGAGATCGTGGAAGACAGAGGAAGATATTAGATGGTCTGACATCGTGGTTCGACAAAAGACTGACGTCAGAACTGATTAACTGCACCAAGGAAAGAGAGTTGTGAGATCAGTCGCACACACAAGTCAACCTAGAGGTCGCCATATAACAGTCAATCTAGCAGTCACCACACAAAAAGTTAATTGCATATCCTTTACAGGACTTTGCGAATCAACCCCATCTTTTAACGCTGTTTGTGATTTTTCTAGGCATTATTACGTTCAGTAGTTTGCCATTGCTTTCTGAACGAGGTGTCATCGTCCTTTAGCAAGAATCCACACGAAACAATTTGCAACCAAACTGTAGGCAGCGTGATTCGAACTCGAACGCCGGGTTAGTAGACCGAGTCACTATCCCTAGGCCACAGTCACCACACAAGTCACAATATCAACAAACAAAAGTACACAATGTCGTATTATTTTATTGGAATATTTGATGATTATAGTGATAGTGACAACAGTTCTCTAATTGACTGGCACATGAAGGTAATGGCTGTGTCTAACAATGGCTAGAGCTGTACTTGTTAACATTTTTGTATAAAATCATTCACACAAATAAGCAAAGTAGTTCTGACTGATATCTATAACCTATCACTAAATCAACAATTTTCTGTGATTTGCGACAGTGGCTAAGTAGGTTGTACTATATTACGGGTGTTAGCGACACTACTTGCATCGATTGTTGGGAGGTTTATGATGATAAGGGGATGTTCTTCTGTCTCTTGCCGACCTACTGTTGGATCTTATCTTAACCACATTTGCTGTGATGCGTAGTATGGAGATTTAGTTTTTTTCAGTGTGCCAGGTGTGTTGCACTTTACGTTGTCAGTCCATGCTTTCGCAGAGATGTTATCTATCCATCGTGTTCTTGGCCTGCCTCGTGCTCTGCGCCCTGAGTGTCGATTATTGCAGGCACGTGATGGTAGTAAAGGTGGTTCCATTCTCATTAGATAGCCGAACCACTTGATTTCGATGTACTGTATGCATGGTATAGTACCAACGATGCTTCTGATATTTCTCCTTGTAATGTTGACAGCTTTTCGTAGACATCTCATTTCACATGTGATCTTTCTTTCTTGTGCCGAATCAATCCAGCGATTTGAAGGAGTTTGGAATTACATGTAGGAGTCGAGCTGGATGCATGAGGGGCAGAGAGAAGTGTGGTTAACCAGCAACCCACAGAACCATCAGTATGCATACCTTCGACGCCTGTCGAGGAGACTGAGCACTTATGGGTCTGCCCGGAGTGCTGTTACATCAGTTCAGTAACCAATATATCGCCTTTCGCTCGACCCACCAATCCAATTTCATCATGCTATTTTTGTTTGGGTTCTCCCAGTTTATTTCATGTCAGATTTGGTAGAAACTAAACTTGTTACATCTCAAATTCTATTTTCAACTGCACCATACCTCTACACCACAGGAGACACCGTCCCACGTAAAATTCAACAGAGATCTAATGGGGATTCCCTATAATCATCAAATAGCTTGTCCTGAACAGAATGTTGCCACCCTAACAGTCCTTTGGAATTTTTCTCTCTCATAGACCAGCCCTCTGCAGCCGCCATATTCAAATCGAATAACTTGTCCCTAACAGAATGTTAAGTCATTTACATCTACTATCTTAAATCCATCTTCTTTGTGGTCTTCCTCTTCTCTCTGCTGGGATGCCTCCTTTCACAATGCTCTTTTGCAACCCTTTGTGTCTCTTTATATGTCCAAAATACTTCAATTTTCTCATTTTTATTTAATTCTCTGTCCATGTTATACGGAGGACTCATCTGTGACACTTATATTCAAAAGCACATATATGTTCCCGTATATGCTTCACACCCATATGTTGGCACTGGGAATATGCATTCTCTTAGTATTCTGATCTATAAGGTTTCCTATAATCAACTATATTTTCAGAATTGCAAATCATCAATAAAACTACAAAATCAAATTTAGCAGTGAAATATTTCAACACAATCAAGAACGACATGAACATTTGAAGCTGTAATTAAAATACATAAAAACTTATGAGATACAAAATGCTACTCCACGGCTCCAAAAAATTTGACAGAACGATCCATGCTAACGGATGCGATGAATGAGGAATTGTGGCCGAATCTGACTCCTGTAGCTGCTGCAGTGTGATCGTTGAAGATAACCAATTCACTCCATTGTTTACACAAGAACACTCTGGAAAATTATAAACAGATTTATATTAATGATGGAATAGTAATAATATTCTTTAAATTTGAGTATTCAACTTCAAAGCAGATCTGCTGTACGGGTCAGAAACTTGGAGAACGAATAACTTCAAAGCAGTTCTGCTATATGGGTCAGAAACTTGGAGAATGAATAACTTCAAAGCAGTTCTGCTATATGGGTCAGAAACTTGAGAACGAATAGCTTCAACGCAGTTCTGCTGTACATGTCAGAAA
The DNA here is from genome assembly GCA_020796225.1 of Arion vulgaris. NCBI lineage: Eukaryota > Metazoa > Mollusca > Gastropoda > Stylommatophora > Arionidae > Arion > Arion vulgaris. Next base: position 9,752,588 of record CM036775.1, read on the forward strand.
CTTGGAGAACGACTAAAATAAATTGCAAACATTCATCAATTGGTGTCTGCGCACAATAGAGGGACTGAGATGATATGATGGGGTCACAAATGAGGAACTTATAGAGAACAAGACAAATCCCAGTGAACCAAGAGGTTAAAAAGATGCTACTGAATAGGACACACCTTGAGAAAACCAAGGGAAATATAACAAGGGCCCTTTCCTGGAACCAGCAGAGAAAATGAAAGAGAATGTCTAAAAAATACATGGGCAAGATATGTGAATACAAAGATAAACGAAAGAGCTGGACGGAGCTGCAAGAGATAGCCAAAGACAGGTTGTATGAAATGCTGACAATCTCTCTCTCTTGTGTTCATTCTTTGTAGCCATTTTTATCATTCTTATTGTGATATATAAACAACCTTTGCCAAGAACGGTTTTTACGTCACATCTGCAGTACCATTTGGAGCTCTAGTGCTTGTCCTTCGACGGCGTGTCCGATTTCAACCAGCGTTTACTGGTTCGCTCTCCGTTAGCCTTTGACTGTCCCCAGTCTACATGCAAGGCAGCAGGTTGCTGACAATCTTTGTCGCTTTTCTCCTCTTCTCCAACATTCAGATCCAGATAAAAGTACTTTGATTCAATTTTTGTTCATTCACTCGCTACGAATTCAGGAAGCCTAATATGACAACTCTGACTTACTTTCCTTATCACCAGTGTCCCTTGCCATTCAGGCGAGCCTTACTCAGACTAGGATACATGTAGTCCAAACATGTGCACATCAAAATTTTGTCTGGCTCAAGTTGGGCCATTCAGACGAGCCTTACTCAGACTAGGATATCTGTAGTCCAAACAGGTGCACATCAAAATTTTGTCTGGCTCAAGTTGGGCCATTCAGACGAGCCTTACTCAGACTAGGTTACCTGTAGTCCAAACATGTGCACATCAAAATTTTGTCTGGCCCAAGTTGGCCTCGAACCTCTGAATCAGGCTAGTGAAGCGTGTTATTGAATATAGCCGATCTCTCCCACCCCACCCTCAACAAAAGCACAGAACGACACACACAACTCTCATATATATCTTTAATTTAGTTTTGTGTTACTTCAGAACTTACACACAAAACACTAGCAAATTATTCTCCAGTGGATATCAGCTTTGATACTGGCAAAGAGAAGAAACATTTGGATGGCGTCATTTCTCAAAGTTTCTTTAGCTGTCAAAATTACTTGTGGTGAGGGCGATGAATTCATGTACAAGTTCTCCATTCTCATCATATATATCTTTAATTTAGTTTTTGTGTTACTTCAGAACTTACACACAAAACACTAGCAAATAATTCTCCAGTAGATATCAGCTTTGATACTGGCAAAGAGAAGAAGAGGAGACCACAGAGAAGATGGATTCAGGATGTAACTGATGGTCTGAACATGACGGCTGCAGAGGCAGGACATCTGGCATATGAGAGAGAGAAGTTCCGGAGGACTGTTGGAGTGGCAAAGTTCTCAGGACAAGCTATTTGATGATGAGATAGCTCAAAGTGACATATCAGCAAATGAGAGAGCAAACAAGCTGGCTAAGGAGGGAACAAAATTGATACAACACAAACACACAGTGTCACTACCAGAGATCAAGACACATATCAAACGAACGAAAATACAAAGTTAAAACACACAAGATTCTATCAGCAGACTAAACAGAAAATGGCACACAACAATCTTCCGTCTCAGATACAATGCCTGCTCAACCATAACATGCACAGAATAAAGCCTGCTCAGACTGCACAGTGTGCATGTCAGACTGAAACACAACAGACTGCAGAGTACATTCTGCAGCCCTGTCCATCATACATACACCAACGAAACATGGCTTCATGAACAAAGCTTACAGAGCATGATATGGGGAGCTCACGAGGAACTCCAACTGACATGCAGCTTTATAGAGGCAGCCCATCTCATGGTTTAGACGAGCATACAAAACCGATCGCAAAGAAGATGACACACATTCATAGCAGATAATAATGAACTAGTTTTATCAGGTAACTCACCTGACATCTGAGCCAGCCACAGCCAGGTAAGTTCCACTCTGGTCAAAGCAAAGTCCTGTCACCTGGTAGTTGTCGTCCAGTTGAAGAGTCTTGAAATTTTTCAGTTTACGAAGATCCCAAAGTTTGACTACCGAGTCTTCAGCAGATGTAGCCAGATAATAACCTAAACAAAGAACATGATTTGTGAGATGGCAGGTAGGATATCCTCTACATATTGTTGGTAGTTCCAAGTAAATACTATGTGTGTGTGTGTGGTGGCAGGACAAGTGAGTGTACATGATGTGCGAATGCGTGTGTGTTGGCAGGACAAGTGAGTGTACATGATATGCAACTGCGTGTGGTGACAGAACAAGTGAGTGTACATGATGTGCGACTGCGTGTGGTGACAAAATGCGTGTGTGTGCAGGACAAGTGAATGTACATGATGTGCGACTGTGTGGTGAGAGAATGTGTGTGTGGTGGTAGGACAAGTGAGTGTACATGATATGGATATGTGGTGACGGAATGTGATGTAGTGACAGCAGTACAAGACCTAACAATTCTGTCACTACCAACTATTTTTTGAGAATGAGATGCTGGTGTGTGTGTGTGTTTTATGTATGCATGTGTGTGGTGACTGCAGTACAAGACCTAACAATTCTGTCACTACCAACCATTTTCTGAGAATGAGATACTAGTGTGTGTGTGTGTATGTATGCATGTGTGTGGTGAGTACAAGACCTAACAATTCTGTCACTACCAACCATTTTCTGAGAATGAGATACTGGTGTGTGTGTGTGTATGTATGCATGTGTGTGGTGACAGCGTTACAAGACATAACAATTATGTCACTACCAACCATTTTCTGAGAATGAGATACTGGTGATTGGCCCTTGATGACCTTGAAAGTTGGCCACATTTGTCCGCTCCTTCAAATCCCAAATTTTAATAATGGAATCGTCTGTACCAGTACCAAAGATGAGACCATCAGGATGAAACTGTGCACAAGTCAGGGCTGGTGCTGTCAGAGAATACAAAAAGATGAATTTTGTCTTTAAACTATTTAGCCTGTTCCTTAACACATCAATCTAGAACCACAGATCATCATAACAGATTTATATTCTCTACTGCAGTGTGCCTGTAGCTTAAGTGGTAGTGAGCTCGATCACAAGCCAAGCATACCTGGTTCAAACTCCGCTGCAGACAAATTTGAAAGCAAATTAGTCCCCTTGGATTTTCATAACGATAAAAATAGACCTCACTGTCCAGAAAGCAATGGCAAACTACCGAACGTACAAGTGGTGCCTAGAAAATCAAAGACTCTTCTGCTGTTGTTGATGGCTAAGTCATGTAAAGGATATGCCACGATACTCATTTTTTCACTGCAGTGCTCTCCAACATTATAAATTGGGGCGCATCCGACTAGCGATTGTGAAGGTGCGGACGACATTTGGCAATTACATTAATATTTTTAAAGTAATAATAGAAACACATATAATAAAAATACGGAAACTTAATTAAGCCTGACTCGCCATCATTATCAGGTGCCATACTGGCTGGTATAGGCAATCATAGATCTCCAAAAATCTCTGGTGTTTGCTATCATTTCAGATGTTGACGCTCCTCCGTTCCATGATGTCAGACTGTCCAAAATTTTCTCTCTGTTTCATCTTCCTCAGTTTTACGGTTGTTACAATGTGTTCTTCGAACGCTCCATACCAACCACTTGTTAACCACTGTGATTTGTATGTGATCTGAGCCTAAGGGAGATTGTACGTTGTGCCAGTTATGCGCCTACAAGTAGGCCAGCACATCCTATTTCTGAGACTTTTTTTATTTCCCAGGGTAGCTTTCCTAGGTCCTACACCAGTCAGCTCTTACGACATGCCTTGTAAGTCGCAGTGGTACTATTCTTTGCATCCCTAGTGGGCCACACAGCACACAGGTGCAATGTGTTCTAATCCTCCCTTTCTCATCCCATGTCCAAAAAATGATGACTGCCTCTTTCTTATAATACTAACTAAACGTTAAATTAAAATATTGTGCTTATAAAGAAACCGAAACATGTTATTAAGAAAACCTTGTCTTGAAATTCTGATGAGCGTTTAAGTCTGCGAGTAATATAGGGTGACAAGAATGTACCACAAGGGTGGTATGCTGTCCGCTGGGCACAGCATTGGACCAGAGCCAACTATAAACTACTGGGCCTTCGGCTCAGGTAAGAATTGTGGGAAATCAGACCCAACTACACCACGTGACCTCGCATTCCAGTATTGGTGTATATAGACAATTCATTTTAAAATCAACACAAAATGCTAAATCGAAGTCATATTATGCAACAAGTTAAGTTTAACAATAAGGAATATGAATATTATAAATATTTTTCACCAATAAATAACCATAGACTTACAGAATTGAGTAAAATTGCAAAAAGCGTGCAGTGTTCTATCAAACATCTGTAATTTTCAGATCCCTTTTCTTATCTTGGTCAGGGAATACCCGGCCAGTTGTCTGGCCTGTGCTAGAGCCTGGCTGTGGTTGGACAGTGCAGCTCAACTGTATATGTGGTCACGCTATTCAAGTAGTAGTATGTCCCTTGCGGAACGTCGCATTTATTACAGCCCTCCTAAAAAGCTCTCTGTCTCTTGCAAGTTCTCCTGCCTCTTCCAGCGTCATGTTCAAGGTTTATTTGATGTCCTGCTGCCATCTTTGTCGTCCCCTGCTTCGTTTTCCAGGAACAATGCCTTCCATTACCTTACTCTCCAAACCACTGTGACGTTTAATGTGACCAAAATATTTCATCTTTTGGGACATTATGTTATTTATAAGCCAATGCTCCTTGATATTCAGGTCTTGTAGGATGTCTGTTTCTTCTCTTCTCTGTCCAGGATGTTCTAAGAAGCTATTACTTTTAGGAAACTATGGTTGTAACTGAAGTCAAAGAGAAGATCCCCAACAATCATTGTAATATGTCTAAATAACAACACTTACCCATCTGTCCTGCCTTTTCTGCAACTTTAGTCAGAACTCTGCCCGTACGTATGTCAGAGAAAGCCCAATGCTATCAGTACAAGAGAAGACCAAAGTGTTAGTTATAACGATAAAACCAAAGCTCTCTCTCTCTCTTAATCTTGTACAAACATCAGTGTCAGAGGTCATTGAGAATAAATGACATTCAACACTCAAGAATACATCACAATCACACAGACTTCTAGACAGTCGTTACTGCCTGTGTAATACCGCTTTTTAAAGCGATGTAAGACAAGAGGGAAATGAACTTGAGGAATTTAATGGCCAGCTGCAACTTCATTTCTAGACATTCAACCAATGACTGACAGTTTTTACAAGCTGATTTTTGCATGAAGGATTGCTTCCCTTCTCACCAGTGCCTCATGATATTCAGGCAAGCAGTGCTCCTACTTTAGAGGTACTTATAACTTAAATCCCCAAGTAAAGTATCAGGGTCTCCTGTATTACAACAGTGTATTGGGGCAGGGTGACCAAGTTGGCCCTGAACCCCAGAAATTCCCATTGCACATGGTTACTAGTGCAGAGTGTTAGCAGCTTTGCTGCCTGTGGCACTTGACATCAACTTTGCTGCTGGCGATCCCTGACATCAACTTTGCTGCCGGCGACCCTTGACATAAACTCTGCCGCCAGTGACCACTGACATCAACTTGCTGCCTGACCCTGATATCAACTTTGCTGCCACGACCCTGACATCAACTTTGCTGCCGCGAACCTGATGCTACCTGCAAACCCCGACAAAATATTACCTCGGAAGTCGGAGAAGGCATAATAATAATGAAAGCAGACCGCTCAGTCACTACGTCTGAATTCATAGCGGGTGACATTGCTACAAAATGTAAACATTGTCTCATTAACTCCTAGTGGACCGGGGCAAAAGCCATGTTTTTACAAGCGATTTGTTTTAAAAAAAATAAAAATGCCCTTTAGAGTGGCCCCTGGTATAAATGTGTGCAACCTAAAGCCACATAGTGTGGCGTTTAGTCCATGAGGAGTTAAGTGACATAACATGTCTTCATAAATGACACTATCACTCACCATATCTGTGGAACAGGACAGCAGATAGTCTCCTGTTGCATGCAAACTGATCCCTGTTACTGGTGCATCATGGGCTCGGATAATCTGGCCGCAAGATGCGGTTGTTATTCCCCAAACACGGATTGTGTTATCAGGTGAAGCTGTTATAACCAATTCCTGTGTGAAAATAGTGCAGTATTAAAGCAAAAGAATATTTGTGAGAATAGCATAGTATTGTTTCGTAACAATAATTGTATGAACAGAGATTAGTTAAACAACAGCTTACAAATATGAAATTCTCCCAAGCGGTTACCGGGCCCAAATTTGGGGTGTAAAGAATAGAACCACTGCTACCTACCGTGCATGTCGTAAGAGGCGACTAAGGAAGTTTTGGCTGAAATCTGATGTATGTGTCCTAAACATGTAGAAGTCTATGCGTTAGGGGCCTACCAAACCAATGTGCAACATATACTGTCTTGGCAAATATCAAACATATCACAAAGAGTGATTACAATTGGTTGTAAAAAACGACAGCAAAGAAGAAGAGATATGAAATTAATTAACGCCATTAAAAAAAAACAAGATTATTCTAGTTATCATCATATTACTCCGGACATGTCCATATCTGCCCTGATCTTCGCCTCAACAAAACCAACAGAGTCTAGCAAACCTACATGTCAGTTTGAAGTTGATTAATCAATATTTTTTGCATATTTGGTATGTCGTTCTTTTCAAGCTGTACCAATATCAACACCCATCTTTCTCTATCTGGTCAGCAACTGGAATTCACAACTCAGAAACTCCTCTGTTCGGAAAGATTCAGTGTGTTGAGAATGATGTCATTTCAGTGGAATGTCATCGAGGTGATAGATGACAACTAAACTGTCATTACTGCATGCAATACGATTTTAAGGCAGCGTAAGACATGGGGAAACATATCTGTGAAATTTAATGGCCACAAGGTTAGTGCAGTCACTGCAAAACTGTTCAGGTTAACTTTTCTTTATGCCCTCGACAGTAAAAAAATTTCTTGGTCTTATCAAGGATTGAACCTGGGTCCCCCACATGGGAGCCTGCGCTCTAATTGGTTGAAACATGAGCTAATGGAACTCACCTCCTTAGTCTCCCACATGAGAGCCTGCGCTCTAATCCATTTATCCAGACGTTCCACTAGACTAGATGTGACTGGTTGAAATATGAGCTAATTGCTAACATTACCTCCTCAGTCTCCCACATGGGAGCCTGCGCTACATAATTGGCTTGAAACATGAGATAATTGAACACTTACCTCCTCAGGGTGATAGATGACACTGGTCACCTTCTTGGTGTGACCTTTCAGGATGGCCATGACCTGCTCGGTGTCTTTGTTGAACACAACAGCATTCTTGTCATTGCCACCGGTGACAATTCTGGATGTGTCTTTCAAGCAGACATCCAGAGCCAAAATACCAGGAACACTAGCACTGTGCAGACCCTGCAAGAAAAGAAATATATCAATACACCAAGAAAGACTTTTTCCTGTGTTTGGTAATTTGTGGGGTCAGCAATACTTGTTTTTCTTCTTCTCTTCCACCATTTACTTCTTTATAGAAGTGTTGGGGTGAAACGTAGTGATCTTCTGTGTGCTTGTTTTAAGGCACTTTGTAAGATGATATTCATGTTCGTACGGCTGTTCTTGATGCAGTCGCTCTATCTTTTGCGTGGTCTTCTTCTTGCTTTGTACTCATTATACTTTTTCTGTGTGGCTCTCTGTGTTAATACTTTTTCACTGTCTATTTATTGATACTATTCATTGGCTCTGCCTTCCCTAGGGTTCTTAAAACTTATTCTCTTCTTAACAATAAAGAAACTTGAAGCTATGATTAATGTGTGCATATATGTTATATGTGTATACTTGTGTGTATATATGATGTTTCATCTCAAATATGAAAAGAAAATCGTGGCATATCCTAAAGGATGTAGCCATCAACCACAGTAAACGAGTCATTGATTTTCTAGGCCCACTTACATGTTCAGTAGTTTGCCATTGCTTTCTGACGGTGAGGTCTATTTTTACCTTTTGTAAAAATCCCAAGGAAAGCAAATTGCTTCAAACTTGCCACCGTGGGTTTGAACCTGATACGCTGGGTTCATGATCAAGCTCTCTACTGCTTGAGCTACAGACGTTCATCTCAAATATACAAGCACAAAAAGCTTATCGCATGTGTTTGTGCAAACAGTTTTCGATTGAATCTGACCTGATTATTCTGTGTTCAACAGACAACGCTGTTTATGAAAGATGTGGCTTAGTGAAGTTTTTTTTTTTATAACTAGCTAGTTGTGTTTTTAAATACGCTTTTCTAAAGGGCTAGGCAATGGGTGCCATAATAAATAAGGGTATGTGGTTAGAATCTTTTGTTTGGTAATTTGGTTTTTCGAATCCGTATTCACTGTCCATCTATTGATCATATTCATTGCCCTCGGTGCTTCCCCTGCAGTTCTTACAACTCTGTATTCTCTTCTTACACTAATAATAATTCATTTCATACCGTTATACGTTACATAGGGCATGCAAGCAATTTTTCCACACCGCTCTACCCTGGGCAACGCACGCAATCTCCTCCATGGAACTGAAATTTCTTGCCTCTCTCAGCAAAATTCTTCTTACATTACAAAAGGAAATATATCAATACAATAAGACATACGGTTTGGGTATGAATCAAATCTAAATGTCTTCTCACAAGAAATCAGATTTTAAAACGTTACTAGAGTATAACTGAGTTGATTGCGAGTTTAGATCTCAGCTTACATTCCAAAGGTACTCAGGTCTGCTCCATGGAGATATTTTCCAGAGATCCTGATCTCATTGTAAAGGTCAAGTTCCTAGTCATATCGACGGCATTAAAATGTGGGTCCTTGTTCAAGTTGAGCACGTAAAAGAACTCCTTGCAGTTCAAAATTGAGAAAGAGCAGGCTGGAAAGTTGCTGCCCTGGTAAACTTCATTAGAAAGATTAAAACATAACATTCCTACAGAATATTATTACCATCTTCTAAATTAAATTGGGTGCCCTTGCCAGTGGCACTCTTTGCTCCACAGAGAACAGAAATTACATCGGGTACCCTTGCCAGTGGCACTCTTTGCTCCACAGAGAACAGAAATTACATCGGGTACCCTTGTCAGTGGCACTCTTTGCTCCACAGAGAACAGAAATTACATTGGGTGCCCTTGCCACTCTTTGCTCCACAGAGAACAGAAATTACATCGGGTGCCCTTGCCAGTGGCACTCTTTGCTCCACAGAGAACAGAAATTACATCGGGTGCCCTTGCCAGTGGCACTCTTTGCTCCACAGAGAACAGAAATTACATCGGGTGCCCTTGCCCACAGAGAACAGAAATTACATCGGGTGCCCTTGCCAGTGGCACTCTTTGCTCCACAGAGAACAGAAATTACATCGGTGCTCTTGCCAGTGGCACTCTTTGCTCCACAGAGAACAGAAATTACATCGGGTGCCCTTGCCGGTGCTACTCTGTGATCCACAGAGAACAGAAATTACATCGGGTACCCTTGCCAGTGCTACTCTGTGATCCACAGAGAAGAGAAAACAATGAAGTCATTTCTTTTTGACCCCACTCCCCAGATAAAATCTCATTGTATATGTACTCACAGTGTGAGAGACCAGCTGCCTGTAGTTCCGGATGTCCTCACTTGTTGCCAGGCCTTCTGGAACTGTCTTGCCTCTCTGTGATAATGAATAAACTAGAAGTGAACTTACATTCAATTTGTCAGGCAAAGTTCATAGGTTACTTATCATCAACATCATGAGCTATGTTAAGAAAGAAACTGCATAAAACATGGATAAGAGAAAATTTGACTTGCATTATCTGCTATCAGCTGTTTAATTTCGAGTTCAGCCTTCATGTTGTTCCAAGCTCTACATTCTCTTCCAAGAGTAATGAAAACGTTGTGGTAGTTGGTCATGCTAACATTTATTTGGATCCAATCGTCCTTCTTTGGTAGGGCGCAACTGTGGTCACATGGCTAATTATTTGCTCAGCCTGATCTATCCATGACATGCCACGCTTGATTCTTGGTACTTTAACATCATCAGTATTTTTGTGCAGTGGATGACTATGATCAATTAAATCTCTTAAGAATAACAAGGCACCAGGAATGATAACTTAAACGCAGAACTATTCAAAATAGACCCAGAACTTGCAGCTAATATATTGCAACCCTTGTTTACTACTATATGGAATGCCCAAATAATACCTGATGCATGGAACAGAGGAGTCATCATCAAGATACCCAAAAGGTCTCCCTTGCCGATTGTAATAATTGGCGTGGAATAACACTGCTTTCTGTCCCAAGTAAAATCTTAAGCAAAATCATCGTACACGTATTACTGCGCTGTGGATAAGAAACTGAAAAGGAACAAGCAGGATTTACTGAAGGCGGAGCTGTATAGGCCAAATATTTGCTCTTAGAAATATCATAGAACAATGCACAGAATGGCAAAGCAAACTCTATATCAACTTTGTAGATTTTGAAAAGGCTTTTGATAGCATACACCGCGAAAGTCTAGGGCGTATCTTAAGATGGTATGGAATCCCACTGTGTTTTATAAATATTATAAAAGCTGCTACAGCAAGTTTGCATGCAGTGTTGAAACTTCAGAACTAAAGTTTGAAGTAAAAACAGGCGTGCGACAAGGATGTGTTATGTCAGCCTATTTTTCCCAACACTGTCATAGATTGGGTGATCGTAAAACAACGGAAGATAAGGCAAGAGGTATTAGATGGCGCTCACTCACTCTGGAAGACCTAGATTTTGCAGATGACATCGCACTCTATCTCATACACATAGAGATATCCAGGAAAAGACCTGCCGCCTTAACCAATATAGTGAGATGGTTGGGCTGAAAATAAATCAGAAGAAAACTGAAGTAATGACTCTGAACATACCAACCCCAGCACCAGTCAAACTGAAGTAAACCTCCGAGATACAACGCTTTCATCCTTGGAAGTGTTATTAGCAATGAAGGAGCGCTGGATCTGACATTAAAACAGACTGAGTAAAGCACGCAGTGCATTCATGACCCTTCAGACCGCCTGAAATCTGCCCAATAAGCATCAAGAACAAGACTATATCTATGGCTTGTGCTGTCAACTTTGCTGTCTGGATCGGAATGCTAGAATGACAGAACAGGATATGTCAGACTCTCCAGCCTTTCATACAACTTGTCTGCGAAAAATCTCTGTGTACTGCGACTACTATCTGGAATCAGAATTGCTTGCACGATGCCAACAAGGAATATGGGCACTATCATCCAATGCAGGCTGGAGATGGATTGGACATGTCATGCATGGAGACAGCTCGACACGAAAACTGCACTGAGATGGATTCAGAGGTAGGCGAAGCGTGAAGGCCAAGACAACCTGGGGGAGAACGATAGAGGCAAGCTGAAGGAAATGAATCATAGCTGGAACACAATACAGAGGAGGCAGAACAGGGAAGAATGGTGTGCGTTTGTTGCTGCTCCTAACGCCGGGAGGCGTAACAGGCAAGAGGATGACTATGATCAGCAGTAACCCGCATATATGCTTTGGTTTGAGCAATTGCATGGCGGAGCGTGTGACATAATGCCAAGCATATCTTATCTTTACAATGGAGTATCTCTAGTGCAGCCAAGGACTACATGCATGCCTTCATTCTGAATATGTTCAATTTATTCACATTGTGATCTTGATATCGTGAGGATACCATGTCTGTAATCTATCACGGACATAAACAGTTGATGAAACAGAAAGGACAAGAAATCTGCTCCAGTCTGAGTAGTGAGAGAATGGAGATCTGGCCAACAGAAACAACCTTACAAGACAAACTATGGGGACCGGTGAAGACCTCAAGCGCACCGCCCTGTTTATGACACATACTGGAGTAGTCGTATAGCAAAGTTGATGCAGAGAAGGACAAGAAGTCTCTGCTCAAAGTGCAACGTTGTATCGTTTGTTCAACTTGATGTTTGAAAGACAGACTACGATCAAAGGTTATTTCAAGGTAGCGCAGTCTGTCACGGTAAATAGTCTGTCTATCAAAGGTGACCTCTCCCTATCGTTCTTTTTGGCCATTTTGATCATTCTTATTGTGATATATAGACAGCCTTTGCCAAGAACATATTTTTACTTCACATCATTCAGCGCCATTTGGAGCTCTGGTGCTAATCCTTCGGCGATGTGTCCAGTTTTAACCAGCGTTTACTGGGTTAGCTCTCCGTCAGCCTTTGCTGTCCCCAGCCTACCTGTTAAGCAGCAGGTTAAAGGTGACTTCAGGTAGGTCAGCCCTGACTATGGAATTTTCAAAGAGCACCACAACATACACCATTTCAGGATTGCGTGAGTGAGACTCTCTGCACCAAAGCAAGATGGTATGCAATGTTCCTGAATGTAGTCAACCATCTCTAGTCTGTCTAATCCAGTTCTACATATTAAGATACCATCTACAAAACTCAATGTTCAACCCAATCTTGTCTGTCTAAAGTTAAAGACATAATATTAATGACATACCTTCTTTCTTTCTGCAGTCAGAAGAGTAGCTTTATCTTGAAGCTGCAAATAGACAACAGATATAGAATCACATTCAAAGCTAAGATGTTGAAATAAACACAAGACTATTGCTGTTCAAGGAAATCAATTATATGTTGAAAATTTTGCGGTGTAAATAATACATCGTTCTGGCTGAACTGAAGAAATGATCTTGTAAATATCAGCTGAAACCCACTGCCTAGCTTTTTTTCTCCTTGCTTTGTCCTTTCAACTCAGCGAAGTTCCATCTCTAAACTGATTTTGCGTGAAAATCCGTTTTCAATTTCTTAAATGCAACGCTGAATTACTCACTGCGCCGTGTCTCAATGTACCAATAGTATTCCTGCATACAGGCAGATTTTCTCCGACTTCAAGTACTCGTTATCGTCAAAGTAAGACCAGGGACTCGAAAAATGCGGACAGAGTTGACAGCTGAGGCGTTCACGCTAGCAGGCGAGCTACTATCAGCTACTCTGCTAGTCCCCACTGCCTAGCAAATATTAGAATTTCAGCATCTTCTAAATAAACGGACCATCGCTGTTACGGAGTTCATGCATTTTCCTGTGGAGATGACACAGGTTACTCACCTAAGTGCAATGATGATGGTCCTATCAATCACCTATCAATCAATCAATCAAACACAAGACTAAGCTTCAATAAAAACATGTATGCTAGCATCTGCCAGAGAGAGAGCGATGTATTATAGTCAGATAACAAGTCTAAATGTGAAGGGTTTATTTTTTTTTTTCGATCCAGAAGCACTTGCTTTTCAGCTTTTTCGGTGCCATGGACCGTAACCCTTGGTTGTGCCCGAACACCGTAAATCTGGGAATCTGTGGCTTTTCTGCCATCCGCGGATTGAACCTGCACACACAGAGGGATAGTCACCCGTAGTCAACGCGCTGGGCAGGCGGGCAGGGTTTACTTCATTGTCGGGTTTCCCCCAATATGGTTCCATCCCGTTAGAAATATTATGCCCTCTGTCGAGTGTTGCATCAAACTCTGTGTAGCTCAGCAACAATCCTAGGGATCTCATGAAACAATTGCAAAAGTGATTCCAAAAAACACAAACCTCAGACAAATGTCATTTAAACCCCTTTGCCAGATAACAGCAAGTGCAAAAATAAACCATTATAACAATAAATAATTCAGTTCATGAGACGACAAGTTCATAACATCTCTAACAAAGAAAATAAATAGTTGAACTATGCCCTACTACACAGAAACTAACAACAAACTAACAGGCTACATCAGAAACTAACAACAAACAGGCTCATCAGAAACTAACAACAAACTAACAGAGTTATGATCTACCTTCTTGATGATCTCCTCGCTCATCATGGCTTCCTCTACAGGTTGTGTCGCCGTCTCAGCATCAGCCTCCGCAGCAATTGCCTGAAGTAAAATGTCACAATAAAACAGCATGACCAACACAATATTGAAAAATGAAAGTTTTGATCTTAACTGATTGCCTCCCAGAAGCCGATGGGAGCGTTAAAGCCGCCATTTACACATGGCGGGAGTGTCATCGTTCGTTTCCTAATTAAACAAATTTTATATTTACATTCTCCCTTTCCATTTCGGTATGAGATTTTAATTTACAGACAGGAACTACATGTTATTGTTTGAAGATAAGGAAAAATGTAATTGGTCATATTTATCATGTTTAAAAGTCAGTTACCAAACTTTACTATTATTTCACCAAAAGTGACTACCGTATCCTGGTCACCATGAGTTCCCATTTCTCTACCTAACTCTTGTACGACTCCTCATGCCCAGTGCAGCAAATAGCAGAAATCCTATCTGTAAGTTGTTACCCTCCCCAATGAATGAGACTGTGCCTACATGTCTAGCCCCATGTATCACACCTTGCAAATGGATTCTGAATTGGCAGTGTGGAACCCCTCAAACTGGTACAAGTGACCCAGACCTCAACGTTCTCCGATGTGTAAACTTTGATCCAAATGTCGCAGGAAAGAAATCTAACTGATAAATACCAGTAGACAAAGGTGGTGGGGAATGGGCAGCAGTGAACCATGTATGACCGATACAAAAATCAAAAAGTTTATGAGTTTAAATGGGACAATGAAATAAAAATCAGGAACTCTGCTGTGCTTCTAATGGATGTGATTGAACTCCTGTGGGCTTAGTCTTGGGGTCCCGAGTTGATGGAGTCTGTTAACCCTGAATGGCTAGCCTTGAAGATTACACCAATTGTCATACCACCGCTGCCTTGTGAAGTTCCCGATAGAAGAAAGACTAAGACAACAATGACTGACAAGAAATGTGGAGAGCAGGACTCATAGGTCTTACATCTATGGGAAAGAAGCATCAACCACCCAAGTCAGAAGATGTTAGCCCAAATGTTGTGAAAAAAAAATAATCCACCAAACTTATGTACATTACAAATGATGATATAGTGATTTTTTTTTCCCCCGATCCAGAAGCACTTGAGCTTTTCAGCTCTTCCGCTTGGTGCCATGGACATCGTAACCCTTCGGTTCGGTGCCACGAACACAGTAAATCTGGGAATCTGTGGCTTTCTGCCATCCCGGAATTGAACCCGCACACAGAGGATAGTCACCCGTAGTCCAACGCGCTACGAACACGCTGGGCAGACGGGCATGATATAGTGATAAAACAATGAAGTTCAAATAATATGCATTCTATTGTACAACTAACTAATTCTGTGAGTATTTGCTATTCTATCCGTCCCTTCTATTATACAATAATTTGAAGTAACAAGAAGTTTGTTGATAATTATCCACAGAGAATACAACAAAAACTGACAACATACTGGATTTTGGGCTGGAGCAGTGTAACCAGGAACAGGGGCCATGAGACCTGCTTGAGGTTTCAGAGTAGCCAAAGCTGTGAAAGAAAACCAAAATGGTTCATTAAAAAAACTGTACGTGAAACTAGACACAGATGCCTATTATTCATTATTTACTTCTTCTTCTGTCCCACTGCTACCGGGCTATTGCCCAGTGTTGTGTTTTTCTGTCTAGTGGCTTGAGTGATGGTTATTTTTGCTTTTTGACAGGATTCTGCTATGCCATCTAACCATCATTTCATGGTTCTTCTCTTGCCTTCTTTCCTGATGTAGAAGATCGTATACAGTGGAGTTTGGTTGCATTCTTATTAAGTGGCCAAACCACTTCATTCTCAATGTAATTCATGCACGGTTCTGAGCCAACTTTCTTTCTTATGCTGATTTTGGGCTGACTGTCCTTTCTGGTGTTGTTGGTAACTTTTTGTAGGCCTCGCATTTCACATGTAGTTATTATTTGCAACTAATCTTTGCGCATTGTCCATAGTTGATTCTGGTAACACAGAGTAGGCACAGAAATGCAGTCGATCATCTGTTGTTTAGCAGTCAGTCTTCTTCGTTGAACGCTCCATATCAGCCACTTCTTAAACTACTCTTTTTTGTACAGGGAGAAATCCAAAGATTGCATTAAACAAAGATGGAAACATCCTCACAGGAAAACAGGCAGCTGATCATTTTGCAGACTCCTTTGCTAAAGACAGCAATATTGAAATTAGCACAACGAAACAGCGAGAGATTCGTGAGAAAAAGCAAAATGTTGAGCAAGACGAAACAATACCTGAAGTGATGAAGACCCCAATCACATTTAAAGAACTGGAACTAGCAATATCCAAATTAAAATTGAGAAAATCACCAGGAGCGGATGGAGTGTCCAATGAGATGATTAAGAACTTAGGAACTGCAGCAAAACAAAGTTACTGCAGATTTACAATAATTGTTGGATCTTGGGTCAAGTTCCACAGACCTGGAGAGAAGCAATCATGATACCGCTCTGAAACCTGAAAAGATAGTTCTTCTGCCTCCAGCTACCGACCGATCAGTCTTACAAGTTGTCTCTGCAAAACAATGGAACGTATAATCAATCTCCGACTGCAGTGGTATCTTGAAAGCGAAAACATTCTTGTGTCACAGCAGGCAGGTTTCAGGCAGTGCTACTCTACTGAAGACCAAGCAACGTACCTTTCTCAGGAGATTGAGGACGCGTTCCAAGATAAGAAACTGGTACTAGCGACATGGATAGACCTAAGGAAAGCCTTGACAAGGTTTGGAAAGAAGGACTGCTGAAGAAACTGAGAAATAGTAGAATAAAGGGTAGGATGTACAGATGCATAAAAGCATACTTACATAACAGAAAAGCCAGAGTGCATCTAGATGGACTCAAGAGTAAAAGTTCTACTCGCAAGGCGCCCTCAAGGAGGAGTATTGTCCCCACACTCTTCTTGATTTTCATCAACGACCTGGTTGCTGAGTTACCACAGGGAGTAAAAGTTGCAATGTACGCTGATGATCTGGTAATATGGTGCACAAATGAGTATGCAACAGTGGCACCAAATTGATACAAAGAGCTGTAGATGCCTTAACCTCATGGGCAAACAGATGGTGTGTCAGCATCAACACAGATAAGTGCAGACTACACTCTTACTCTTCTCCCAAACAAAAGCTGGCACCATTAAAATAAATGGAGAACTGCTAAGAGAAGACAAGCAACCCACCTATCTCGAGTTACATTCATGATAGACTGACGTGGAAGCAGCACATCAACAAAGCAGCAGCAAAGGCCAGGAGGAAGTTAGCCATCCTGAGAAAATTAAGTGGAACCACATGGGCGCCAGTCAAAAATACTTAAAAATATTTATCAGCAGGGCATACGCCCACACCTGGAATATGGGTCAGCTGCATGGTGTCCAGCATCAAATACCACATTAGGAGAACTGGATAAGGTGCAAACCAGGCGCTTCGTGTCATCACAGGAGCAATGAAAACAACACCAATAGTGGAGATGGAAAGAGTGGGGGAATACAAGCACTGAGAGAACGCAGACACAAAAGTGATGACGCAGGCAGAAAAGTTTCTGAGTATGCCAAGCCACCCAATGGAAAACAGATTCAAAAAATCTAGCATTGGGAGGCTGAAAAGAAGCAGCTTTATTCACCAGGCCAAAAGACTGAATAGGCAAACTTCAGACCTACCAAAAGTTGGCATTCCTCTAAAGTCTGTGCCAGAGCAAACCCCTTGGAGAGAGGAGACTGAACCAGAAGTATGTATCCAGACAGAAGTGAAAGGAATATTCGACAAGGATGAGCAGAACAGCATACAACGCAAGACAGTCACTCTCAGTTTACTTGATGAAGAATACCCACATGACCTCTGAGTCCGGGTATACACGGATGGGTCAGCAGAAAATGCAGTGAAGAATGGAGGAGCAGGAGTGTACATATAATACCCAAACAACGCTAGAGATGCGATTAAAGTGCCAACGGAGAAATTCTATCACAACTATGATGCAGAAATTCAGGCAATCAAGGTGGCAACTGAAAACTGTTGAATACCAGACCCGATCCTCAACCTGTTGTATTTTTGACTGATGCAAAATCAGCACTCCAAGCACTTCAGTCCAGAAAATTGCCAGGTCTACAGACCATACTGTCTAAATTGTCCAAGCATCGCAGGGTTGTCTTGCAGTGGATACCCTCTCACTGTGGAATACCAGGAAATGAAACAGCAGACCGATTGCCAAGGAAGGTGCTGCAGGAGAGCAGCCGGATGTGCCAGTTACCTACCACCAAAAGAAAAGGATGATTAAATCAATGAGAAAGCCACAAATACCAACACAGACGATTACTATAATATGAGCAGATTGGAACAAGTTGTGATTCTGCGCATTAGAACAGGACACAATCGGCTCCGCAGCCACATGTATACAAAATTCAAGATTGGCAATTCAGCCATGTGTACATGTGGACAGGCAAACCAGACTGCAGAGCACATACTTCAAGACTGCCCCAAATATGATACACTGAGGCAAACTCACTGGCCTAACGAAACAACACTCGACATAAAACTACACGGACCTCTGTGTGAGCTACAAAAGACAGTGAAGTTCATACAAGAGACAACATTGAATATATAGACATATTTCGAACGAAAGGAAGGAAGGAACTACTTTTTGTGATTTATATATGATTTACGCCTAAGAGCTTCTTCTTCGAACGCTCCATATCGACCACCTGTCAACCACTCTGTGCGATTTGTATGTGATCTGAGCCTAAGAGCAATTGTACGTTGTGCCATATGCGCCTACAAGTAGGCCAACATATCCAATTCCTGTGATGCTTTTTATTTACTAGGGTAGCTTCCTAGGTCCTACATCAGTCATCTCTTATGACATGCCTTGTAGGTTGCAGTGATACTATGCTTTGCTTCTCTTCGGGGTCCTGGCACCACACAGATGAAACAAAACAATGCGACATGACACGAACAGACAAAAGACAAATATCACTGACCTTCTCTAGCAGCGGTGACCTCTTTAATGAGACGAGCAATGACACGGCAGGCAGCATCATGTTGATACAGGGCGTGTGACAGTTCTGACAGAATAATATGAAATAAACACACACTATTAGCATCAACATAGAACATTTGAGTATGAAAGCGTCATGAATCAGTTCTAAATACCTCCCCCAAAACTTATCAGATCTGATACCAAGCTACAGTATAACCCAGTAGATGTGGGAATATAAAGTCAAGTTTTCTATTCATCAAATCTGATCAGTAACACATCTGTACAAAATTGTGTCCATTTAGACCATAGATTCCCAAACTTTTCGCCCACCGCCCACTTTGCACTGATATAAACCTTGTAACACCCTCCCCATTATAACAGTTTGCCAATGCCCCCATACAAATATATAAACATGCTCTTTTTCACTATGACATAGAAAATTGATATATATTTCTGTCATACAGTACAAGGTCAATTTTCAAATGATTATATACATGAAATAGAAAATTGATGAAAAAATGGATTGTGTAAGACGGGCATAATATAAATTAAAATGCAGAATTCAAATTGTTAATGATTATTCAATCGCAAAATCATGAAAACAACTTCCCCCAAATTCTTCTGAACCCATTATCGCCCCCACCCTGGAAGGCTTCAGCGCCTACATGGAAGGGGGAGAAGAGATGTGTGTGATATCTCCGCTTTGGGAAACTCTGATTTAGATGATATTCTTCATTTGGTAATCGGTGAATGGGTCACATTTAACAACAACATATGGGGTCACTGATAGCGAAGGATAACATGCTGCGCTGGTAACCATGTGATGTGGAAATTCAGGGTTCAAGACCAGCTTAGGCTACAAATTCTCAACGTGGCTGGGCTACAGGAAACCCTGATCTTTAACTTGGGGCTCTAAATTACAAGTACCCCTGAAGTCGGAGTACGGTTAGTCTGAATGGTGAGGTACACTGGTGTGAATGACAGACACTTGTGATAAGGAAAGCAAGTCTTCCTGCAAACATCAGTCAGAGGTGCCACACCTGAATTCATGTCGGGCAAGCAACAACAAAAAACCAAATCTCTAAAAATGAATCATGAGTATATTTTTTTCGATCTAGAAGCACTTGAGCTTTCAGCTCTTCGGCCGGTGCCACCATAAATCTGGATAACCTGTGGCTTTTCTGCCAGTCCGCAGAATTGAACCGCACTCACAGGGGGCTTGTCGCCCGTCGTCCAACACGCTACAAACACCCTGGGTAGGCGGGCAATCATGAGTATAAAATTGACACATTAAGATATTTTTTTTCCTCCAAATTTCTAACGCTTAAATGGTTGTTGAAACAATTAAATAATCAGCCTTGGTGAAATATCAACTTTATGTCAATCACATTGTTCTAGAAATCATGCATTCTGCATGAAGGCTAACTTTAGTTGTAGTCCCATGTTTCTAATAGGGCAAGAAGATAGTTGAATGATGAGTGTATACGCTAACTCTCACCTTGTCTAGCAGTCTGTAGTTGTTGTCTCAATGTAAAACTGTGCAACATAACAGCATCCTGAAAAACATAATATTTATTCATAGTGAAACACGTACAAACAAAGTACTATAGTTTTACAAATACATAAACAGTGACGATAAACAGCACGTTGACCACAAGGCCTTTATCAGCAACGAACAAACAGGATGACAATTAAAATGAAACACAAATGGACGACCAAATACCAACGTATCTAAGGAAAATCTGAATAAAAACGAATAACGAAATAAATGTAACACAAAAACACATAAAAACTAGAAATAGAAAAGAAACAATGAAACATCTAGTAAATATATAACTTGAATACATGCAACATATACCATATAGATTACAAAGCATGGGAAGAGAAAGTACTAAGAAGCATAAGAATTACATGAACATATACCCATAGAGATTACAAAGCATGGGAAGAGAGTATAGAGCAAAGAATGTAACACGTTGAGCCCTAAATATTTACCAAGTTTTATTTATACATTCTTATGCTTCTTAGTACTTTCTCTTCCCATGCTTTATAATCTATATGGGTATATGTTGCATGTATTCAAGTTATATATTTACTAGATGTTTCATTGTTTCTTTCTATTTCTAGTTTTTATGTGTGTTTTTTGTGTTACATTATTTCGTTATCGCTTATTCCAGATTTCCTTAGATACGTTGGTATTTGGTCGTCCATTTGTGTTTCATTTTAATTGTCACTCCTGTTTGTTCGCTTGTTGATAAAGGCCTTGTTGGTCAAACGTTCTGTTTATCGTCACTGTTTATGTATTTTGTAAAACTATAGTACTTTGTTTGTAGATGTTTCACTATTTACCAAGTTTTACTGCAGTCTTCCCCTATTTTAATATTTATTCATGATAAGCTTCTGTGTTGCTGAGGCTCGCAGGTGAGCAAAGAATAGTAACAATGTAACCTACAAGGCATGTCATAAGAGGCGACTACGGTTGGCCTAGGAAGCTACTTAGTAAATAAAAAGCAAAACTGGCACAACATAAAACCGCTCTTAGGCTCATATCACATACAGATCACAGAGTGGCTGATACGAAGTGTTCGAAGAAGAATTCATAATAACATTTCTTCTTCTTCCTTCTATCTACATCAACCACTTGTTAAACTGGTAAAATCGAAGGGAGACGAGACAGAGATCGAAAATTTGTAATAGCCTGACTACATGGCACAGAACAGCGTCAACATCTTAGATGATAGCAAACACAGATTTGTGGAGATCCATGATCACCTACGCACGGCACTGCACCTGATGATGTGCACATTTAGGACAATAGATTCATATCAGACAGCAGAGGGTGACATCACTTGGTAAAAGATGTAAAAGACTTGAGATCTAAAAATGTAATCATTAATAACTCACCCATTCATCTTGAAGAGATTTCAGTATAGCTGGGATACTGGTTGCAGATGGTGGTCTAGGTTTGACAATGGTTGAAGCTGAGAAACAGAGTTCTTACAATTAAACATATGTGTGTGTCTATACAAGAAAATATGAAAATCGTGGCATATGCTTTACAGGATGTAGTCATCAACCACAGTAAATGAGTCATTGATTTTCTAGGCACCACTTATACGTTCAGTAGTTTGCCATTGCTTTCTGAACAGTGAGGTCTATTTTTACATTTTGTAAAAATCCCATTGAAACGAATTTGCTTCCAAACCATCTGTCACGGAGTTTGAACCAGGTACGCTTGGATTGTGATCGAGCTCACTACCGCTTAAGCTACAGACTGCAAGAAAATATACAACTTTGAATTATTTGATTCTGCAACATTTTTATTTTAGACTTGTTTGCTTGGGTTATCACCATCAAATAGTTTGTCCTGTACAGAACTTTGACAACCTAATAGTTCTGAATTTCACCCTCTGCAGCCGTCATGCTCAAATCATCAGTTACATCCTGAATCCATCTTCTCTGTTGTTTTCCTCTTCTTCTCTTTGCCAGGATACCTCCTTCCACAATGGTCTTCTCTAACCCTTCGTGTCTCTTTATATGCCCAAAACTGGGCAGATGACGCTCAGCAGCCCGGGAGGGCAGGTCGTCTACGGGTCGCTGCCCTGAACGAAAATAGCAACCTGCTGCCTTGTGGGTTTGGCTTGGGACAGCAAAAGGCTAACGGAGAGCGAACCTAGTAAACGCTGGTTGAAATCGGACACACGGCCGAAGGATAAGCACTTGAGCTCCAAATGGTACTGAAAGTTGTGACGTGGCATACCCATGCTAATGCTGAGGGAATCGCGAGAGAGAGCGACATATGCCCAAAATACTTCAATTTTCTCATTCATTGCTTGGGTATTGAGAATAAATGAGCCCAGTGAACAAACAAAAAGTCAATGTATAAATCTGCTAGAGAGACTTCTGGAAACAATATACAACAATGGAGTCATATTTAAAAAATGTTGGGATTTGTGATGCAAGGAGAATAGGGTCAGCGAACCAGACCTGAACAAGACCATTCACCATCTCCAAGTGGTGGCCCTGGTAACAGGAAGCATTACTGCAGTCTGGCTAAGCAAGTAGGGATCATTTTCCAGTCTTTTTAGTTATGATTCAACATCAGAAGTGAAAATTTTTAACTTAGTTTTAAAACTATATAACTTGCAGTTCTATATTTTATTTAGACTTTCAAAAGCTGATGTTGCTTTGACAATTCGTAGCATAATTTCTTTTTTAACATTTTCAGTGCAATCAAAATTGCTACGAAGTAGGTGAACTGCTCTGTTATTTTTATACTTTTGGATTTTAAGGTGAGCTGGAAGAAGTTTGTTGAAGACCTGTGTTCCGTTGGGAGTTGAAAGGTGAAGAAGAATCTGCATTACTTGCCATAGGTGTCTTCATTATATTTGTCTTTCCATAGTTTATCTGCAGTCCAACATTTGATGCTATAGATGACAAGTTGTTTTGTTTTTTGCATATCTTGGCTGTTTTTACTCAACAAGGCAAAATCCAAATCTGCCGGTTATCTATTTTGTTTACAGCATGCTCTGATTATCTCTGCTGGCCTATTATATTTTTTATTTCTAAATTTGCTTCCAAAACGGTAAACAAAACATATATTTTATAAAGTACGCCCAGGGAAACACTGTGGCAGACTTTGCTGAGAGAGGCAAGAAATATTGGCCTTAATTTTATGGAAGAGATTGAGCAAGGTGCCCAGGAAAAGCGTATCGAGAAATTACTGGAAGTCCTATGTAATGTATAATGGTAAGAGAGGAATAAATATAAATATTTTAAAAAATGAAACAGACTATATAAAATATATTTTCTGTACACTTACTTTTGAGTGGAATAAGCATTTCCACAGTAAGCTTCTCATTGGATACTGGATCTGTGCCATTTTCATGAATATATTTCTCAATCAAACGTCGCTCAAAAATGTGACCAGACGATGGGGAAATAACAGGTTGTTCTGGAACTTCATACTGACTGAAAGCAAATTTTGTATATTCTTATTGGTCATCTAGTGTTACAGTTCAGTGTTGGAATTATACCAATAGTCACAGTTCAGTGTTGGAATTATACTAACAATCGCATAGTCACCTAGTGTCACAGTTCAGTGTTGGAATTATACCAACAGTCACATAGTCACCTAGTGTCACAGTTCAGTGTTGGAATTATGCTAATAATCAATACAAGTTAGTGCTAATTATTACATTAGTTATCATCAAATAGTTTGTCCTTAGCAGAAATTTGCCACCTTAACAGTCCTTCGGAATTTCTCTCTCATACGCCAGATGTCCCACCTCTGAAGTTGTTATGCTCAAATCATCAGTTACATCCTGAATCCATCCTCTCCGATTCCTTTTATAATGGTCTTTAATTTCTCAAAAGTGGCTAATTGGATCAATAATAGGATCTAATAAAAGAGTATCAAGTGACCTGATGAAACGGTGGCAACAGTACACAGGGTTGACCAGATAGTGATAAGTTACTGATAGGGTCGCCTAAGTGGTTACCAGAACCCAAATTTGGGGTGTAGAGTATCGAACCACTGTTACCTGCCATGCATGTCATAAGAGGCGACTAAGGAGGTTTGGCTGAAATCGGATGCATGTGTCCTAAACGTGTAAAAGTCTATACGTTTAGGGGCCTACCAAACCATTGTGCAACGTATACACATTCTTGTCAAAGATCAAACATATCACAAAGAGTGATTAAAATTGGTCGTAAAGAACGAACAAAGAAGAAGAGACTGATAGGGTTTTATCAACATAAAAGATCCACTTTGTAGTAGTAAGTACCACCACTGTCCACATCTACTAAAAGCAATTAACTTCATACTAATATTACTAATTATTACTATAGTCAGTACAGCATAGACGATTTATCTCTGAAAACTAGTCACTGCAGAATGCTGGGAGTATCAAGTGACCGGTTTAGAAATGAAGACATCTGGGGGGAAAATAGGTACAACGTCGGTTAGGCACTTTGATAAATTTTTCAAAATAGTGCTATATCATTAAAAACAACATAGCTAGATAGGCCTTGAAATTTGCAATTCAATGACACCTCACCCAAGTCTGTACCTCAATTCTGAAAAAAAGTTATGAATTTTTTATGAATTAATAATTGCTAAATATTAAATACATGAAAGATATAGGGTTAATTGAAAATATGGATCTCTATAAAACTGTGTCAATGTTATAGCAAAGCGCTTACATTATCTTAAATATCTTTCTTATTTCTAATACAAAACCATATAAACCATACATTTTTATGTGCGGGAACACAAAATGCATTCATAGATTATATTGTCGCAATGTTCTGAAACCCGCAGAACTAATTAATATTCAAAATGGTGGGCTAATTTGCATATTTTAAATAATTACTATATTGGCATTTGAGCCGCATTTGTGATTTTCACATCAAACTACAACAATAATGCAAACCGAATGATGTTAAATCACCAAGTATCAGGCACAAAATGTAGAGTTTATGTAGTAGATGTTATGTAACACTAATTAGAGCAGTAATTAGCAATTAATAACTCAAATTACATAATATAAAAACTATAGTTTTGCAGAAATTGCGAGCACATGATTGTGACACATCATTTTCATCGTCTCAAATAGACGAGTAATAATAGCTGAATGTCATGAACTTATCTTAAATAATATTGTACTACTGGCTATAAATGAGGAAAAAAATAATTAGATGTGTCATCAACTATGAAACACTTAATACTACACTTAATACTGGATGACAAATATGTGGCATCCCAAAGAACATGATCAACTAACAATTTTGACACGGTCATGTAGTAGTCTTCTGATGGACATTCAACATCCCTTGTCCTCCAAGTTAGGAGTACATGGCGAATAATCCTCTTGTCAGATGTTGTATTGGTCTTGAACGACACAACTTTCTTCGTGCAGAGAACGTCTTTCCCATCTACATCCCAGGCATGCTGAAATTGAAGACATGACAGAGAATTATCCATTGCAACAAATTTAAATGTCTTTAAATGGGATTACAAAGGGATCTTGGTAGAGTATATTGTCATATTTATTGTGTTATCAAGCCAGTCACCAAATTGTATCGAATTGTTTACCATGGCAACAAGAGATATGGTCATAGACTATAAGCAGTGTAAATTATTTACTGAATGTTGTTCAATTTCTGTGTTCTGGGATGTTCTTATTATTAGATATACTGTGTAGATGTATATATATATGTGTGGTAACCATCAAGTGATAAGTATTAAATGTGTTGGAAATTCTAAACTTGAAGGTAAGTTGGAATTTTATATTCTTTTAATGCTTCTCTGCTGTAAATAATAATTTTACATTTACAAACTTTCTATTAACAAACAATTGTTTTAGATCTATCTTAAAGTATATTCATTTACCTATAGAATGGTATATTACTTGTAAACATCTGTTAATAAATAAGAAAACTGCAGCTGAATTTGTACATACACCTGAAAATGGGACCTAAATTTAATTCAGCCACAACCCGTAGGCGTATTTCAATTCCGTAGCTAATCAGTTAAAGTTCTGTTTGTGTATCTCATCAGTTTGTCAAAGTGTGTAGTGTATGATACAAGACATAAGGCACATTTTATTGCCATACTTACCAATTTCTGTTGCAAGCACAACCGTCAATACCGTCTTTACCACCTCAGAAATAGTCATCTCTTATTATGATCTGCAGCGGTACAACAGCAGCAGCTGGCTATGTACTCTTAACTGGGTACACTGCTTCAAATATGAGCTCAGATCTGCAATACCCTTTTTGTTAACCATGGTCAAAGTTAAATCAATTCAAAAATGATAAAATCAGTGAATCTGCAGAAATAAAAACATTGTTTAATGTATAAGAATTAATTAGAAATATATCCATTTTTAAAAAAAGTCGGGTTTTAAACTAATAACAAGATTTACAGATTAACAATCTTGTAAATAATTGATTTAAACATTAGAACACAAATATTTGTTGTGTGATTTACACTCTTGCAGTTAATATAAGTTAATAATACTAATTAATATGGGCAGAATCATTTTAGTTATTTAATAATACAAAATTCTTACCCCAAAAAAATGGCCGCGATGCATAAACGAAATTTCAGTTTACACATGGCTCACAAGAAATTGAACTACAAAAATATGCGTTATAGGGCATGCTCCAAAATTCATACACTTATGTTAAACAGGGTGGTGATTTCAAATTATGTTGTCTAATTCGCAACATGTTACACAAAGTATAAGATAATTGCAATGAAACTCACCGTTATCCATTAACTTGCTTGTAGTATCGAAATAAAGCAGAATTTTCTTCCAACTCTCACACAACAATTTGAAGAAAGGTTAGACCGCAAAAACATTCTATATATATATATATGTCGGAAACATGCAGGAATCTCGGAAAATAAAAAAGTAGGGTAAATCCACCCTTGTCATGCGTCAGCGTGGCACTGCTTTAGGTTACAAAACTATATGGGAAATTCCGGGGTTCACCCGAACGAAAGATTTTATGAAAGTGCCTACGCGGTACTGAACATCATCAAGAAACAACAAATTAAATGGTTCAGAAACATAAGCAGATTACCAACAGACAGTGCACCTTCAATGGCAATGCTACTCCGATGATACAAAGCAAAAGGTAGACCACAGAAATAACAGGCAGTGTAAACTGTAAAGTACAGTAAAGTCTGAGTAAAGCACTCTATTTATGAAGCACACACAAAAGCCAGTTTTAGAAATCTCTTCTCATCCTGATGCAAAACAAGATTCGAAAAAAGTTGGTCCACAGAAATTAAACTAAGTAGTTAGATGCACTTCTGGTCACTTCACTGACTTGAAAATAGAACATGATTATGATCAATGAATGATAATGATGAATCAATCATTTTAATGAAATATGCAAACTTAGTTTCAAACTATTACAAGTCTCATTTGTTTACAATTAATGAAATACTATTAAAAATGCACAAGAAAATATAGTGTACTACTGTTCAAGTGAAATGTGTTGCAAGTACTGTAACAAGTTACATCAATGGTGCTGTACAAACACACTGTTGGTTGCAAGCAAACATCGAAACAACACACCAGTGTGACAGTGTCGTGTCATTTTCAATGACTACAGCCAGGCGGCTTGCCTTTTCCTGACTTTACAAGTTTACTAGGCTTGTATAAAACAAATTAATGAGTGCTTAATTTTAACATTTACTAAATTTACAGTTTGAGTTGATAGTCAGAAACTGATTAACATAAATTCAAAGTTATCATCATATGATGATATGTAATCTATTTGAATGTGTAAATTGGTGTGCTGCAACTTGCACGGAAACCGGGTTTCAAACCAACATAATTTTCAATTTTACAAACTTGTTCATGGATCCTACAAGATATGATGTACTACCAGATCAATAGCAATGTATTTATAGAGTGGTCGTTTATGGAATCAAATTTACAATACTACATATCAATATAATGTTGACTTTTGGATGAATATGTAAGGTTATGTCAAAAACGTGTTAAAAACTTACTAGCACAGCAAAGCGCCATTTTGACAATGCGTTGAAGTCAGTAAAATCAGACTCGGTCAAACAAAATGTTAACCGTCAACAGCGTCTTTGGTAGTGATGAAACGAAATAAGCCACCAGGTAAGTGAGTAGACGTACACTAAAGGTGTTGTCTTGCTAGTTAATATTACTTGTCTGTAAGAAGTGTGCACTATTCCATAAAGTGTATAAATATAGCAACATGTATACTTATCAACAAAATCGGTGTTTATATTCAGCTAGTCGTTCCCATCAGAAACAGAAAACTGTGTTGTGTAGTTACAAAAAACGTAAACTCGGTAAACAAAGTTTACAAACACTCAGTCTCACTCTACTACAAACAACTATGACTATCGACTACGTTGTAGTACTACAGTAACAATGTACTCAACTGTAGTCCGTTGGTTTGAAACAAACAAAATATGCAATTTATATGATTGTTCTATGGTTAAATTGTATTAATATATTAGTGATTTCTGACTATACTTTTTTTTTAAATGCTCTGTTAATGTAATGTTATTGCTTAACGACGTAGACTGACTTGACATTTCTTGAGTGAGTGTAGAGTTAGAGTAGATTGAGTAGTAGCACTAGCAGGAGTGAGTGAACGTATAATATACTAAACTTAAACTACTATATAATATTAACACTTGTAACTTAGTAATACATTTAATTGATTTTTGAGACTCTAGTCTAAGTCTATTTAATGTCTCCTTTATAGTTAAGTTAATAGTTTATTATCATATATAGACCTAAAGCCTATATTATGATCTCTTAGTTGTAGAGTATATATAATATATTAATATCTTATCTTTTTTGTGTTCGTTCTTATTAAAAGGAGCAAAGAATAGTAACACTGCACGACCTCAATGATGGCGACTGAGGTAGGGGCCTAGTGAAGCTACCCTTGTAAATACGAGTCACAGAAATTGGATGTGATGGCCTACTTGTAGGCGCACAACTTAGGCTCAGATCACATTAAAATCACAAAGAATGTTTAACAAGTGGTCGATATGGAGCACTTGAAGAAGAACCACTCTTTGTGATTTCTGTGGTTTGCACCGAAAATGTGAATACATTGCACCCCGGTTTATATGCCCCTATGGCATCGAGCATGTATGATCTCATTTTGCTTCTATAATGAAATAATGAACACTAAAAGAGAATTGTTCGTCACAATATTTCTCCCAACATTATGCTATCATTACCAAACGTGGATACTGACATCAAATGATAGAAGAAAACTAGTCATAACAAAGATGAAGTGTCTATGCAGAATGCTGGGAGTAACAAGAATAGACTGGTTTAGAAATGAAGACATCAGGAAAAAAGTGGGTACATCAGAACTGAACTTCATCAAGAAACAACAAATTAAATGGTACGGTCACATAAGCAGATTACCAACAGACAGTGCGCCACAAAGAACAATGTTACTCCAATAGAGTGGATACAAAGCAAAAGGCCGGCCACGCAAAAGGTGGACATCAGAGATAACAGAAGCGACGAAAGACACTGTTTATGAAGCGCACACAAAAGCATGTTCTAGAAATCTCTTATAATCCTGAAGCTGTGAGGCAAATCAGGATTGGAGAAAAGAAAGAAAGACAAAGTACATAGAGAGGCTCGCTCCAGGTGTCTCTTTTTTCGACCTGATGCTGAAAGGCAAAAACATGATTAGATAATAATAATAATTCCTCTCGCACTCTATAGTTACATAGGGCCAGCAGGCAATTTCTCCATACCGCTCTATCTTGGACACCTCGCTCAATCTCCTCCATGGAACTGTGACCGATATTTCTTGCCTCTCTCAGCAAGTTGAGGTCTTGTTTAGTGATAGATAAAATTAATTAATTTGTTCTTCTTCTTATTTTGTCATCACACTGCTACCGGGTTGTTGCCTAGTGTTGTTGATTTCTGTTTTTGTCTTGCACTGTTCTGGTGGCTTGGGTGATTGTTATTTTTGCTCTTTGACAGGATTCTGCTATGCCATCTAACCATCTTTTCGTGGTCTTCCTCTCGCCTTCTTTTCTGATGTTCTGTTGTAGAAAACTTTGTATACTGTGGAGTTTGGATGCATTCTTATTAAGTGGCCAAACCACTCATTCTTTGTTTATCTATGTAATTCAAAACACGTAATCACAAAGTACTGTAGTTTTACAAATTACAAAGACAAGGACAAAATACAGCAACATTTCGACCAACAAGGCCTTTATCAACCAAACGAACAACAGGAGTGACAAATTTAAAAAAAACATATGGACGACCACAGACAAACGTTTCTAATCTAATCGAGTTTTTTTTAACTTGTCACTCCTGTTGTTCGTTTGCTTGATAAGGCCTTGTTGGTCGAAACGTTACTGTATTTTGTCTTTGTAATTTGTAAAACTACAGTACTTTGTGATTACGTGTTTTGCCAATCAAATAGTTTTACTGCAGTCTTGTCTATTTTGTGAATGTAATTCAAGCAATGTTCTGTGCCATCTTTCTTTCTTATGCTGATGTTAATTTGTTACTAGTCTCATATGGTCTAATCTTCATCTGCATTGATATCATATATATTTTGAGCTGTTTGATATTATTTTATTAGTCCATGTTAGATAGTTGCTTATGTGCTAGGTATGTGTTTTATACTTGTTGTTTTGTCTTCCTGTTTGATATTATTTTATTAGTCCATGTTAGATAGTTGCTTGCGTGTGCTAGGTATGTGTTTTATACTTGTTTTGTCTTCTGTTTATTATTTTATTAGTCCATGTTAGATATGTTGCTTGTGTCTAGGTATGTGTTTTATACTTATTGTTTTGTCTTCACTTCATTTATTGGCGTACAAGCTGTTGTCTATCATGGCCATTATTTAATTAATCATTATTGCTATTTCACAGTCATGCTTATAAATCAAAATCTACAGGCAGATGGCTGGTTGTGCTGGGGCAATCAACAATATGTAGAAGGTTTACACAGAGACTCGAGAGATGGAATCAGCCACAAGAATATTAACCAAAGAAGTGTGTCGGCTGAAACACAAGGATAATAAATAATAATATCAAAATGGCTACCACTTAGCAACAAAGAACAACAACATCTGTAACTAGTAACATAATCATCAGTGAAAATGAAAATCATGGCATATCCTTTACAGGACGTCGCTATCAACCACAGTAAACAGTCATTGATTTTCTAGGCCACTAATATATTCAGTAGTTTGCTATTGTGTTCTGAACAGTGAGGTCTATCAACCACAGTAAACAAGTCATTGATTTTCTAGGCTCCACTAATATATTCAGTAGTTTGCTATTGCGTTCTGAACAGTGAGATCTATCAACCACAGTAAACAAGTCATTGATTTTCTAGGCTCTACTAATATATTAAGTAGTTTGCTATTGCGTTCTGAACAGTGAGGTCTATCAACCACAGTAAACAAGTCATTGATTTTCTAGGCTCCATTAATATATTCAGTAGTTTGCTATTGTGTTCTGAACAGTGAGATCTATCAACCACAGTAAACAAGTCATTGATTTTCTAGGCTCCATTAATATATTCAGTAGTTTGCTATTGTGTTCTGAACAGTGAGATCTATCAACCACAGTAAACAAGTCATTGATTTTCTAGGCTCTACTAATATATTAAGTAGTTTGCTATTGCGTTCTGAACAGTGAGATCTATCAACCACAGTAAACAAGTCATTGATTTTCTAGGCTCCATTAATATATTCAGTAGTTTGCTATTGTGTTCTGAACAGTGAGATCTATCAACCACAGTAAACAAGCTTTGATTTCTGGGCCCTCTACTAATATATTAAGTCAGTTTGCTATTTTCAACAGTGAGTCTATCAACCAAGTAAACAAGTCATTGATTTTCAGGCTCAGAAATATATTCAGTAGTTTGCTTTGTGTTCTGAACAGTGAGGTCTTCAACCACAGTAAACCAGTCATTGATTTTCTAGCCCATTAATATATTCAGTAGTTTGTAGTGTTCTGAACATGAATATCAACCACGGGTAAACAAGTCATTGATTTTCTAGGCTCTACTAATATATAAGTAGTTCTATTGGTCGAACAGTGAATCAATCAACACGTAAACAAGTCTTTGATTTCTAGGCTCCATTAATATTTTCATGTTTGCTATTCGTTTGACAGTGAGATCTATCAACCACAGTAAACAAGTCATTGATTTTCTAGGCTCTACTAATATATTCAGTAGTTTGCTATTGTGTTCTGAACAGTGAGGTCTATCAACCAGAGTAAACAAGTCATTGATTTTCTAGGCTCCATTAATATATTCAGTAGTTTGCTATTGCGTTCTGAACAGTGAGGTCTATCAACCACAGTAAACAAGTCATTGATTTTCTAGGCTCTACTAATATATTCAGTAGTTTGCTATTGTGTTCTGAACAGTGAGATCTATCAACCACAGTAAACAAGTCATTGATTTTCTAGGCTCCATTAATATATTCAGTAGTTTGCTATTGTGTTCTGAACAGTGAGATCTATCAACCACAGTAAACAAGTCATTGATTTTCTAGGCTCTACTAATATATTCAGTAGTTTGCTATTGCGTTCTGAACAGTGAGATCTATCAACCACAGTAAACAAGTCATTGATTTTCTAGGCTCTACTAATATATTCAGTAGTTTGCTATTGTGTTCTGAACAGTGAGATCTATCAACCACAGTAAACAAGTCATTGATTTTCTAGGCTCTACTAATATATTCAGTAGTTTGCTATTGTGTTCTGAACAGTGAGATCTATCAACCACAGTAAACAAGTCATTGATTTTCTAGGCTCTACTAATATATTCAGTAGTTTGCTATTGTGTTCTGAACAGTGAGATCTATCAACCACAGTAAACAAGTCATTGATTTTCTAGGCTCTACTAATATATTCAGTAGTTTGCTATTGTGTTCTGAACAGTGAGATCTATCAACCACAGTAAACGAGTCATTGATTTTCTAGGCTCCACTAATATATTCAGTAGTTTGCTATTGTGTTGTGAACGGTGAGGTCTATTTTTACATTTGCAAAAATTCACTGGAACAAATTTGCTACCAAACTACTCATCATGGAGTTTGAACCATGTACTTTTGAGTTGTGATCGAGCTCGCTACCGCTAAGCCTTAGGCGCTCACACTCATCGGTACATACTAGAAATAAGTCTCAAAGTGTAACCGAATAGGTCATAGTATGGATCCACCACATTCTGAAAGTTTCAGACCATCTGTTTGCATGTCCAGTTCCATTGAAGGGCAAATTTCAAGTGTCCTAACCAGTTCTAATGAAGGGCAAAGTTCAAGTGATGATTGTCGTTGTTATCTGGAGCAGATCATTCTCCGAAAGGACTTCAATCACCTAGCAAATCTCTTGCATGCTGCCATATGGCAAAGATTTTCTCTTGTTACAGATGAACATGTATGTGTAGGAATCTCTCCAGAAGACGATGCAGGACAAGTGAAAAAACATGAATTACAAATGTCTATGAGTTTTTATCAACCTTGTATTGACCATCTGTTGGGTAAGGAAAATATTGTTTGTGTCTCTGGTGAATGTTCATGTAACACACCGTACAAGACAGGAAACACTGTTGATGATATACGTCTACTGAATCTGAAATATGACCTAGATACAGTTGCCTGTGATGATCTCCCCGTTAAGGAACTCTCCGGTGCTGCTGCTTCTAATGTCTTACTCTCATCCTGGTTTCTGATGAGTGCAGTGTTTACAGGATGTCCTAAATTACTGAATTTCTTGTTGTTATTTTGTGAAGAAAATATTCTTAGGGAATCGAACAGAAATAGTCAAGTGAGAAGCACTACCGCTCAAGAAGATTGTCATGTGATAGCAAGAGAAGAACAAGGGGAGAAAAAGTTAAAATATGTCAGTCAGTCTGTTTGTGGGACAATTATAACATATGACAGCGGCTCCAAGTCCTTGCAGTTAGAAGATACAAACACAGAGTCAATACATACAAACTTGCAGTCAGTACATACAAACTTGCAGTCAGTACATACGATACTTGCAAGTCAGTACATACAAACATGGATCCTGCCGTGTAAACTTTCAGTTAGTATATACCAGCATTGATCCTGC
Source organism: Arion vulgaris (assembly GCA_020796225.1). Taxonomy (NCBI): domain Eukaryota; kingdom Metazoa; phylum Mollusca; class Gastropoda; order Stylommatophora; family Arionidae; genus Arion; species Arion vulgaris. The sequence goes on from CM036775.1 coordinate 9,787,157, forward strand.
AGTTACAAACTTTCAGTCAGTAGATACAAACATGGATCCTGCAGTTACAAACTTTCAGTCAGTACATACAAACATGGATCCAACAGTTACAAACTTTCAGTCAGTACATACAAACATGGATCCAACAGTTACAAACTTTCAGTCAGTACATACAAACATGGATCCAACAGTTACAAACTTTCAGTCAGTACATACAAACATGGATCCAACAGTTACAAACTTGCAGTCAGTAGATACAAACATGGATCCTGCAGTTACAAACTTTCAGTCAGTACATACAAACATGGATCCAACAGTTACAAACTTTCAGTCAGTACATACAAACATGGATCCAACAGTTACAAACTTGCAGTCAGTACATACAAACTTGCAGTCAGTACATACAAACATCGATCCTGCAGTTACAAACTTGCAGTCAGTAGATACAAACATGGATCCAACAGTTACAAACTTGGCAGAACAGTACATATAAAACTTGGATCCTGCTTGTTCTGCAGATGATAAGAGTTGTCAAATGCCAAGTCCAAGCCCACAGACACTATATCAGTTTGTAAATAGAAAGATACCTTGTGAGTTTCCAATAACAGACACATGGATCCACCAGTCTGTAAATCTTATGATGTCTCCACTTCATTTAGCGTGTTGGAGACACGACTTGAGTTCTATCGTAACACTTTTACAGCACGGAGCTGATCCTAATGAACTCGCTCTAGAGCAAACCCCAGATGAACTTATCCATGCAGATACACCTCATTCAAATTTAAAACCAAATAGTTTGTTTCGATTCTGTGACGGTTTATACTTTTATGAAAATAAAGGTTTGTCACCGCTGCATTTTATAGCTCTTGGTTTGCGATCTCCACCGAGACATTCAATATTAGAAGGCTGCAAAGCTGGAATTATACATGATACTTGTGCAATCTTCCAGAAGGTTAAAACTTCAGAATGTTATGATGGGATGTGGCCCTCAAGAAGCTCCCATCTGAAGGATTATAGTCGCATTGATTGTGTCTGGTTAAAACCAGACCAGCGTAACCTAGAACAGAAATATGAAATGATAGCTAAAAGCGAGCTGGTTGTCAACTGCTTCGAGGTACTCCTGCAGGCCGGAGCAAACCCTAACATAGGACAAAATGTGGTATTAAAAGGAGCGTATCCTTTAGACATTGTTCTCCAGCCGCCAATAAAAGTTTACTATGCTCCAAGTGCAGCTCGGAGCAACCAGAGTTCTGTTTCTCTGAGATTGCAGGATCTTGAGCACAGTGCTAGTTATGTGGCAGCTGCTTGTGAGACATTGCTACGCCACGATGCTCAGTTTTCAATACTCTTTATCTCAGCTTATTCATGGAGACCACAGCTGCTAGACTGTTTTCATCTACATGATTCTCTTAACTCTCAACGACTGGTTAGCTTTCTAATACGGTTTACAAGTTTTTCAGATAGATTCTTGCACCTAGATACCAGAACGTCTAATTTGCCTGAACCTGGGACGGCGTGCTCTATCAGCGTAACTACCAGTATTATCATACATCGTTTCATTTCTGATGTTATCAACATGTCTGTTCCAACATCGTTGATACATCTCGTCTTAAACTGGTGTTCTGTTGCGTTTCTTCATGACATCATCAGAACTATAACAAAAATTGCAGAAATGTCTGTTTGGAACAACAGACTAAGAGAGTTGTCTGATATTGCTATCTCCCTGCAACTGAGATCTCTAAAGCATAGCTGCTTCCATGTGATCTTGTCTGCAGTTCAATACAGCTACTCTGCAATATTCTCCCTTCCTTTGCCGACTAGGCTGAAGCGGGAGCTAACTTATTTATATTTGTAGTTTTTCCGAATGAGAAAATTGAAGTATTTTGAACATATAAACGTCCAAGTGGTTACCGGGCCCAAATTTGGGGTGTAAAGAATAGAACCACTGTTACCTGCCACGCATGTTGTAAGAGGCGACTAAGGAGGTTTGGTTGAAATCGGATGCACATGTCCTAAACGTGTAGAAGTCTATGCGTTTAGGGCCTACTAAACCAATGTTCAACGTATACACGTTCTTGGCAAAGATCAAACATATCACAAAGAGTGATTAAAATTGGTCACAAAGAAGAAGAAGAAGAAAGATGTGAGCACACATGGTTACTCACCAAACTGCAATAATTATGGTCCTATCAATCAATCGGTGGAACATTGGACTGCAACTATCATACACTATGAAATTCTATTCTGATCATGAATAATCTTATTGGCTCTGATCTCTCTAGTCTCATCTGCTAGAACTTGTATTCTTTGACATCTCCATTATTCTCATTACCTGTGAGTTCCAGACAATTTCATGACAGGCTATTTCCTCCAGATGGGTGTGCCCGCTCCATTTGAACCATCTCTCTTTAATTTCCAGCTGTGTTTGTGTTTGTTCTCTTCCAAGAAAAAATATATAAATAAAACACAATTGTATTCTGTTCCTTATCAAATGCTTCTTTCTTTAAACACCGATTGCTATTTAGTTTTTGCTAATGTCTAACACAGTTTCCTTTCTGCCGTTCTCTCAGCGATCGTTCTTAGGCCGCTTTTATCATTCTATTGTGATATATAAGCAGCCAAACATCGAGAACGGATGTACGTGCACAGCCTTCAGTACCTATTGGAGCTTAGGTGCTTATCCTTCGGTGGTATGTTCGATCTCAACAAGCGTCTTTCTGCCTTTCAAACACCAGTTGGAGCATTTATGGTTGGTCGAATTTTGAAGCTAAAGATTTTTTGCCGAATGGAGTAGCTAGACCCAATGTCGGACAAAAGTCGGATGTGAACACTGTTTGAAGTGCTATATATTATTATTGTAATCTCCACACAACCTCAATGAAAGTCGCAGTAGCATAGTTGTTAGTGAACTCGCTTCTTAGAGTAAAGGTCCAGGTTCAATTTCACAGTGGGCAGGTAATATTTTTCCTACTGTAACGGCTGTCAGGACGACCCATCCTTAATTTGGTCCCAGAAAAAGTGCTGGGAAGTAAAGGCGGTTGGCGTGATATTGATTACATCACTCATCGTGTGCCGAAGGTAAGTTAAAATATAGGCTAAACACTGTATTACCCATTTGGCCTTGAGGTATGAAAAAGGGTCCCTTTACTTTTTTACTCAACTCCATCATCAATTTTCAGATGTGAACACAGTTTGCAGTACTGTATATTATCATTGCAATCTCACCATTACCACATCATCAATTTTCAGATGTGAACACAGTTTGCAGTGCTGTATATTATCATTGCAATCTCACCATTACCACATCATCAATTTTCAGATGTGAACACAGTTTGCAGTGCTGTATATTATCATTACAATCTCACAACTACCACATCATCAATTTTCAGATGTGAACACAGTTTGCAGTGCTGTATATTATCATTGCAATCTCACCACTACCACATCATCAATGACCGGATGTGAACACAGTTTTCAGTGCAATATATTATCATTGCAATCTCACCACTACCCCAACCCCATCATCAGTAACTTATATGACTAAGAATATACAAGTTTGTATTTTGCTGTGATTAAATTAAAGATTTACTTGTGCATTGAAAACTACATTTGTATTGTTTCTCTTAATAGTGATACTGTTTTTGTTTTGTTCCTGTGCACATTCCTACAGAAATATACAGATGTTGTCATAATTGGTGGTAGTTTAACCAGCAAATTACCAACCCTGACTTTTCAAGAGGTCAAAACCCTCATACAGAGAAAATCTGCAGTAGACTGAAAGACAAAACTGGATACGATTATGGAAAAGACTTCCTCAAAGACCTAAGCAGAACAGACCAGGTCATTATATTTCGACTACGCTACGCACCGGACACTGCAGACTCAACAAACACTTATATAGACTAGGAATAAGTCAAACAGCTCTCTGCCAATGTCAGCAGGTGGAACGGACACCAGAGCATATCCTGCAAGACTTTCCTCTCCTGGAGGAGCTGAGAAGCAACATGTGGCCACACCCAGTCGACCTGAAAACTAAGCTTTGGAAAACCTGACAGACCTGAAGCTGACTGCCCAGTTTGTGGTCCACAGTAAATTAAGCTCATGACCAGAGATCGCTTCTTCTTTGCGTTTGTTCTTTACAACCAATTTTAATCACTCTTTGTGATGTTTGATCTTTGCCAAGAACGTGTATACGTTGCACTACTTTGGTTTGGTAGGCCCCTAAACACATAGACCTACACGTTTAGGACACATGCATCCAATTTCAGCCAAACTTCCTTAGTCGCCTCTTACGACATTCGTGGCTGGTAACAGTGATTCTATTCTTTACACCCCAATTTGGGCCCCAGTAACCACTCAGGCGACTACCAGAGATCGCTGAAGAAGAAGGTAGTATAACCCTTACACCATTATGAACCAGATATACCGGCCTGTTTGTATTTTTGAAGAAGGTGTAAAGCTAGTATACAGGCTGATTCCTGGGGCGCTGGAAAGAGCATTTCCAGGAAGTGTTAAATAGACCTCCCCCACTAAACCCACTAGATTTAGGGCAAGGAGACCCGCTGGACATAAACGTAAGGGAGATCACAAAACAGGAAATCCGCAATGCCTTGAAAAACTTGAGAAAGGGCAAGGCGGCAGGAGTTGATAATATCCCAGCGGAAGCTCTGAGGAAGGGAGGAGAAGAGATGGTAAACCAACTCCACATATTGTTCAACTTGGTGTGGGACAGGGAGGAGATACCAGCAGATTGGAAGAAAGGCCTCCTCGTGAAACTGCCAAAGAATGGCAATTTGTCAAACTGTGACAAGTGGAGAGGAATCATGCTGCTCTCCATTCCCAGCAAAGTCCTCACTAGGGTTATTCTGGACAGGATGAAAGACGCTATAGACCAGAGGCTTAGGGACGAACAGGCGGATTCCGGAAAGATAGATCTTGCAATGACCAGATAGCCACCTTAAGAATCATAGTGGAACAAACAATGGAGTGGCAGGCTCCGCTCTACGTGTGCTTTGTTGATTTTGAGAAGGCATTTGACAGCATAGATAGGAAATCAATGTGGGGCATCCTAAGAAACTATGGGTGCCGGAGAAGACTGTCGACATCATCAGGCAGCTGTATGAGGGTTTGCCTGCCAGGTTATTCATGATGGAAGACTGTCAGAGGAGTTCCAGGTCACTACTGGTATTAGACAGGGATGCCTGCTGTCCCCCTCCTCTTCTTGGTGCTACTTGATTGGGTCACACGCACAGCCTACGACAGATCTGGAAAAGGCATACAGTGGACACTTATGTCAAAGCTAGAAGACCTGGATTTTGCGGACGATCTCGCCTTGCTTTCGCATAGACTACAAGACATGCAGGAAAAAGTGGATGCTCTGGCACAAACGGCACAACGAGTCGGCCTTAAAATCAGTCAAGAGAAGACTAAAGTAATGCGTAGCAACAACATACAGCAAGATCCAATACGGATTGTGGGAAGGGACATAGAAGATGTGGATGAATTTGTCTACCTTGGAAGTAAGATCAGCAGATCAGGAGGTACAGATGAGGACATTAATGCTAGGATTAGGAAGGCCCGTCAGGCCTTTGCGATCCTGCACATGGTGTGGAAGTCCGCTGCCATCTCCACGAAAACAAAGCTCAGGATTTTCAGCTCAAATGTGAAGTCGGTGTTGCTGTATGGCTCGGAAACTTGGCGAGTCACTAGGCAAATACAAATAAGATCCAGACCTTTGTCAACGGATGTTTGCGGCGGATTCTCAGATTGAGATGGTATGATAGAGTTACAAACACGGATCTGTGGATAAGAACAGGGCAGGAACCTATGATGACACAGGTCAAGAGGAGAAGATGGCGATGGATAGGCCATACCTTGCGGAAGACACAGTCGAGTGTCACTAGACAGGTGCTCGAGTGGAACCGCAGGGAAAACGAAAAGAGGACGCCCTAAGCAGACTTGGAGACGAGGTCTTACTGAGGAGCTGAAGAGTGCTCAATTGACCTGGGAGAACATAAAAAGAACAGCCAGAGACCGAGAAGAGTGGCGAACAACTGTTGAGGCCTATGCTCCACGAGGAGCGGAGAGGATTAATGATGATGATGACAGGCTGATTCAGTACGCATTGCAATATCAATGCTTCAACGGTAAAAAACAAATTAAAGAGTTAATTGTTGTAGTTACTGCTGGTCTTCTTTGCGTTCGTTCTTTACAACCAATTTTAGTCACTCTTTGTGATATGTTTGATCTTTGCACATTGGTTTGGTAGGCCCCTAAACGCATAGACTTCTATACGTTTAGGACACATGCATCCGATTTCAGCCAAACCTCCTTAGTCGCCTCTTACGACATGCGTGGCAGATAACAGTGGTTGTATTCTTTACACCCCAAATTTGGGCCCGGTAACCACTCGGCGGTTACTGCTGGTATAGATGAAGTGTCTACACAGAATACTGGTAGTATTAAGAAGAGACAGGTTTAGAAATGAAGGCTTCAGTTTTAAAAAAGTGGGTACATCAGTGCTGGTCTTCATCAAGAAACAACAAATTAAATGGTTCAGCCACATAAACAGATTACCAAAAGACAGTACGCTTCAAAGAGCAATGTTGTTCCGATACAGTGGATACTTTTCTTCATCGAACGCTCCATATCGACCACTTGCTAAACCACTCTTTGTGATTTCTATGTGTTCTGAGCCTAAGAGTGATTGTGCCAGTTATGCGCATACAAGTAGGCCAGCACATCCGATTTCTGCAACACTTTTTATTTACTAGTTTAGATTTCCTAGGCCCTACATCAGTCGCCTCTTCTCACAACATACCTTGTAGGTGGCAGTGTTATTATTCTTTGCTTCCTTTACAGATCCCAGCAACACACAGATGTACAGTAGATACAAAACAAAAGGCTTCTTCTTTTGTCATCACACTGCTACCGGGTTGTTGCCCAGTGTCGTGGTTTTCTATTTTTGTCTTGCGCTGTTCTGGTGGCTTGGGTGATTATTATCTTTGCTCTTTCACAGGATTCTGCTACGCCATCTAACCATCTTTTCCGTGAGTCTTCCTCTTGCCTTCTTTCCCGATGTTCTGTTGTAGAAGACTGTATACTGTGGAGTTTGGATGCATTCTTATTAAGTGGCAAAACCACTTCATTCTTTGTTTATCTATGTAATTCAAGCACGGTTTTGTGCCAACTTTCTTTCTTATGCTGATGTTGGTGATTCTGTCTTTTCTTGTGTTGTTGGTAACTTTTCGCGGCAATCCACAACAGGTTATTCACATAAAAGGAGAACTTCAGAAATAACAGACGATGAAAAATACTATTTATGAAGTACACACAAAAGCCTGCTCTATAAATTTCTTTTTTTTTTTTTGGATCCAGAAGCACTTGAGCTGAAAGCTCTTCGGCTCAGTGTCATGGACACCGTAACTCTCCGACTCGGTGCCACGAACACCGTAAATCTGGGAACCTGTAGCTTTTCTGCCAGTCCACGGAGTTGAACCCGCACTTACAGAGGACTAGTCACACGTAGTCCAACGCGTTACGAACACGCTGGGCATCTTCTTATTATAAAACAGGATTAGAGAATAGATAGGTAGATATAAATAGATTGCTGGTATCTCCTTATATAGTCTATTCTGTATATCCAAAGCCAGTGCTGCGTTCGGAAGGTTACGTGTCACTGTGTGGGAACGAAAGGGGATAAGCATAGTCACAAAGCTGAAAGTTTACCAGGCCATAGTGCTAACCACGCTGCTGTACGCAAGCGAGACATGGACAGTGTATAGCAGACACGGAAGAAAATTAAACCATTTCCACACAAGCTGTCTACGCAGAATACTAAAAATAAACTGGCAGGACAAAATTCCAGACAGCGAAGTCCTCACAAGAGCAAAGATCCCAAGCGTCAACACCCTGTTGCAGAAGGCCCAACTGAGATGGGTCGGTCACGTTGCTCGAATGCCTGATAAACGCATCCCAAAACAGTTGATGTATGGCGAGCTTGAAGGGGCAGACGTTTAGCTGGTGGACAGAAAAACGCTTTAAAGACACTCTTAAAGTGTCTCTGAAATGCTTCGATATAGACAATACGTGCTGGGAATCCTTGCGCAAGATCGCCAAATGTGGCGCTGTAACAACAAAAGAGGAACCGAATAGCTGAGAATCATCGTATTGTTGAGTCACAGAGAAAACGAGCAGCGCGAAAAGACAGAGACACACCACGCACATGTCTAACCTTGATCATGTATGCCCCACCTGTGGTCGGGGATTCTGTTCTAGGATTGGACTCTACAGTCACCTCCGCACACACCAGAGAGGTGCAACAGTACACGTCTGAGATTGTTGTCATCATCGCTTGCGATGGACGGCTATTATTCTGTATAGAAAAAAAAAAAAAAATGCCTGTATAACTGCTGATTAATCAACTGATAGCAGCAGATGAATGACTGAGAAATCAACTGATAGCAGCAGATGAATGACTGAGAAATCAACTGATAGCAGCAGATGAACGACTGAGAAATCAACTGATAGCAGCAGATGAACGACTGAGAAATCAACTGATAGCAGCAGATGAATGACTGAGAAATCAACTGATAGCAGCAGATGAACGACTGAGAAATCAACTGATAGCAACAGATGAACGACTGAGAAATCAACTGATAGCAGCAGATGAACGACTGAGAAATCAACTGATAGCAGCAGATGAACGACTGAGAAATCAACTGATAGCAGCAGATGAACGACTGAGAAATCAACTGATAGCAGCAGATGAATGACTGAGAAATCAACTGATAGCAGCAGATGAACGACTGAGAAATCAACTGATAGCAGCAGATGAACGACTGAGAAATCAACTGATAGCAGCAGATGCACGACTGAGAAATCAACTGACTTGCATGAAATAATTACTGCCACCCTCAAAATCAGCCTCTTTATTCATCTCATTTTGGTAAGGTAGAAGTTATGCTTACATGATCTTAATAGCGTGACTCCAGACAGACAAATGTTTAAGTGTTTAAACAACAATTGTCAAAGGTTATGCACGACGGTAGTTGACATTTCTCGCTAGATAGTGTAGAGAAACAGCTGTAGATCAACACCATGTGGGATGTGTGTTGAGCAGCCTACTATTGAACAGAAAATCGTGGATCATGTCCGTATCATATGTTTATAAACAGATGAAAGTATTTCGCATGAACTTCCGGAGGCGCGTACTCTGGATCTCCTGTAGTAGCAAATAAGAACGTGTTGAAATAGGCTCAGTTGGGAGCATGCTCACTCTCATGCACAATGCAAAGTTGCCCAAGATGATACGCCATCTGTGATGGATGGTGGTAGGCCAGATCTATGTGGATATCTTGTACGAAAATCAGACTTCTGGCCAAAGACCCGTGGAAAGGTCCTACCTTCTCTACAAGAACGTTAATGTCTGTACACGGGACTTGAAGACGTTTGCCGTGAATAAACCATGTTGGCTGGCAAGATTACGATATCAGATAGAACTGCAATGGACCGACAAATTACATTCTTGATGCATCACGGCATAGATAGTCTTTCCGAACAGAGAAGTTTCAGGATTGTGAATCACAGTCGATGACCAGATTGAGAGAGATTGGTGTCGATATTGGTACATCCCGAAAGGAGCGACATACCAAATATGCAAAAAAAATATAGAAATGGGCTGCTGGATTTGTTGCGGTGGAGATCGGAGCACCTACGACACGGAATGTGCGAAGAGCTACGAATTGAATCTATGGTCTGATCATGATGATAGTTAGATAGTCCTCTAGATAACTGAACTTATCGAGTCAAAGACATGTTCAGCTGAAAACATGTGCTGGATTGTGAACTGGTAAAAACAGACAGAAGCAACTCGCTAATGTCACTAATACAAAGAATGACAAGAGAACAAGTGTACCCCGTCAATTATTTGTTTAGATAGCTATGGAACAAAACATTGCTGAACAATAGCAGTCGTACTTTTGTAATGAGGTCACATGATCAAACACTCAAATATGGCGGATGGTAAGGAAGTGGATTGAATGAAGGGGTGTTATCAGTTGTCTTTTTAAAGTACCGGCAAATTTGTATGAATATGAAAATGATATGTTACTTAATCTCCACTTCTTTTTCTTCTGCAAAAAATAAAACCTCACATAACGAGTAAATAGCAAATGCAGTTTCTGTGAGATTAATTATATTTTAAAAATTGTATGTAAAAGATAAATTGAAATGATGATAATAAATAAATAATTAATTAATAATTTAAATAAATTCATAAATAAATACATACAATATTAATTTTTTATTATATTATTATAATGTACATACCTGGTACGTGTTATAACTTAATGAGTTTTACAGTTTACATATGTGATGGACCTAAAGGTGTCAAATGTCCCATTTTTATTTTAGGCAGCAAGGGACGTACTATAGTATAGTAGTATAGTATAATAGTATACTAGTATAGTATAGGTACTTTGATGATAAATTTAAATACAAATAGTAAAAAGTCCTATACCGTCTTAGGCATCTATGGCTACAGCATTACAAACAACATAATTAGATAGGCATTCAAATTTGCTAAGAGTTAACAACATAACTAAACCCAATAAAACATCGCACACTTAAGTTACTACTAGTTCTTCTACACAAAACATATACAAATCAGCAAGTCAGTGACTAACTCTATCTAGCCTGTGACGCCCTGTGGGCTTACAGCGCAACAAATGAACGCCTTCTTCTTTATTCTTGGCCATCCTCTGTATTGTGTTCCAGCTATGGTTTATTTCTTTCAGCTTGTTCTCCTCCAGCAATAAAAGTATGTTATGTTATGTGATCATGGCACATTGGGCATTCCCATTCGTCCTGTGCTGGAGCAGCCATTCCAAAGTCCATTTGCTCACCATACCCATAAGAAGCTGATTAGTATATCTTCTCTCCCACCATAAAGACGACACTGTCTGGCATGTCCAAACTTAATGTTTAATTCTCGAACTCGTTCTATTGTATGAGACTCGCTCTTGTCACATAAATGAGAGTGTACCACATTGATGATATCGGCTCTATCCATGCTTCTGCCTGCTTGAGTTGGGACATTGTTTGCAAGAAATTCAGCACCTCATTACCCGGAACTCCAGCATGTCCAGGTGTGTACAGCCAAGTCATTTTCTTGAGATGTGATCTCCGAATGATGTTCACCCATTCCACGCGCAGACTTCCAGATTCAATCCTTTGCAATAAAAGTATGCCAAAGCATGCACATTGAGATTTTTACACTAAAAGAGTGCAATGAAAATGTGCTCAAAGCATGTGTACAAAATGATTGCAATGAAAATATGTACAGTAAATGTGCCATGAACATGTGCTATTATTCTTCTTCTTTAGATGAAGTTTCTAAACTACAAAATCATCTTGCCCTACTTAGAGAAGAGTATGTCAAACTACAAAACAGACTAGCAGATGTGGAGAAATACCAGTGGGGTAGCATCAGAAACAGTGAGACACAAGATGGATTGATCTCGTTGCTGGATTTATTCGATCTGTTTGATAAAGGCAGTACAGGTAGGACTAAATTCCTTCCTTTCCTTTCGTTCGGCCTAGCCTGATGGACCAACTTCTATTAATTTTACTGTTTTGGACTCGTCTCGAACCAGCTCTGTTGTGGCAGTATTTATACCTGCTAACGTTGACAGTCTTGAAGGTTCTGCCGCATGTCGCATGCATGGCAGGCTGTTTAATTTAAATTTATGGAACATGGGTCTGCTTTTGTGCGTCGGAGCAAATGCACTTGTTCCTGCGGAACCATAGTATCCGCTGTCTGTTCTCGGTGGTCTTTGCCATTTGATGAGGCGAACCGATGGTTGTTTGACTTCCAGCTGATCGAGAATCAGTCTGGAGTAGCCGCCCTTAGCAAGCATTGCGCAGCGTTTCCTAATGTTCAGTGTGCGGTATCACTGGATGCGTGCGTTGAGTAACTTCGTTAGTTCAGTAGGAGCGTTGAGCTAGATTCATTTGTCATCGTCATGTGTATCTTTTTCGTCCTTTTTCGTTTGCTCGCTATTCTTCTTCAACCACGTATTAACCACTCTTTGTGATTTGTATCTGATCTGAGCCTAAGAGCGATTGTACATTGTGCCTATTGGTTATTGGTTACTAAACTGACGTCATTGCACTCTGGGCAGACCCATAGGTGCTCAGTCTCCCCAACAGATATCGAAGAGTATGAATACTGATAGTTCCTGTGGCTCGCTGATTAAACACACCTCTCACTCTGCCTCTCAGGCATCCAGTTCACTTGAACAACGGGTAACTCCAAACTGCTTAAATTGCTTGATCGATTCAACATCGATTTTAGTGTCCTCATCCAACAGAGAGTCACGAAGAGACCGAAGAATATCCCCTTATCCATCTTCAACTCCCCAACAATCGATGCTGTTGATGCAAGCCTGTCCGCTCTCTCATTACCGTAAACACCCGCATGCCCAGGACAGTATATCCACGTAAGCTGCTGGAGGTTAGAAACTTCTGTAGACGACATCCACTCATACGAAACCTGCCCTTCTGGATCTTGTGAAGCATCGACTGAGAGTCAGATACAACAACTGCCCCAGTAAATGAAGTCCCAGAAATCCAATGGAGGGCAGCAGTAACGGCCTCAACCTCCATCTTCAAACTAGAAGTAGTTGTCCTGTATGCCCCACTTCGCTCTGCAACAACCCTACCATGCGCATTAGCCAAGAAACCCCAGCCGGATTTCTCACCACGTTGAACCGACCCATCAGTATATACAACAACATCATCATCCCTTGCATTATCTTCTATCAGCTGCTTAACTGCGAGATCAGCATTCATGTTTCCCCAATCTCTACATTCTCTTCCAAGAGTAATGATAACGTTGAGATAGTTCTTCATGCTACCATCTGTTGGGATCCATTCTTCTCCTTTTGGTAGGGTCGCAACTGTAGTCACCTGGCCAATTGTTCTCTATGGGAATTGCCAATTATCTGTCTCCAGGTAGGCCAGCACATCCGATTTCAACTATGCTTTTTATTTACTAGAGTAGCTTCCTAGGCCCCCTACCTTATTTGCCTCTTACAACAGGCTTTGTGGTCGCAGAGATACTCTTCTTTGCTCCTTGCGAGCCTTGGCAACACACGGGCGAATTCCCTGTTATGAATTCAGACGTAGTCAGGACGCCTAATATGGCACCTCTGACTGATTTTTGCATGCAGAATTGCTTTCCCTGTCATCGGCGTCCTTTGCCATTAAGATACATACCTCGCCCGAGTGGTTACCGGGGCCCAAATTGGGGTGTAAAGAATAGAACCACTGTTACCTGCCATGCATGCGTAAGAGGTGACTAAGGAGGTTGGACATGGGGCTAGCTATCCCACACCATAAAAACACTAGATGGCTACAGAACGGAGAGCAAACCGAGTAAACGCTGGCTGAACCGACACGTCACGAGGATAAGCACCAGAGCTTCAAATGGTGCTGAAGATGGCGTAAACACCCAATGCTAAGGCTGCATGAACAGATTTCACATGAATAGAATTTATGGGAGATCTGGCAATCGTCTGGGCAGTGATCACAAGAGAGAGAGGAGAGATAGATAGATACATAGATACCTCTTATTTCCAATCTCCCCATGAAGAATAAGGCATCAACAAATTTCCACCAACCAGATCTGTCTTGAGCAATCCTGCTTAGTTCATTCCAGGTCATTCTTGCCTCATCTCTTTCTCTGTCTACAGTTGGTCTCCATCTTAGCCTCATCTCTTTCTCTGTCTACAGTTGGTCTCATGTCTTCTAGGTCATCTCCTACCCTCTTGCCTCATCTCTTTCTGTCTACAGTTGGTCTCCATGTCTCTCTAGGTCATCTCCTACCCCTCTTGCCTCATCTCTTTCTCTTCTCACAGTTGGTCTTCCATGTCTCTTAGGTCATCTCCTACCCCTCTTGCCTCATCTCTTTTCTGTCTACAGTTGGTCTCCATCTCTCTAGGTCATCTCCTACACCTCTTGCCTCATCTCTTTCTCTGTCTACAGTTGGTCGATGTCTCTCTAGGTCATCTCCTACCCCTCTTGCCTCAACTCTTTCTCTGTCTACAGTTGGTCTCCATGTATCTCTAGGTCATCTCCTACCCCTCTTGCCTCATCTCTTTCTCTGTCTACAGTTGTCTCCATGTCTCTCTAGGTCATCTCCTACCCCTCTTGCCTCATCTCTTTCTCTGTCTACAGTTGGTCTCCATGTCTCTCTAGGTCATCTCCTACCCCTCTTGCCTCATCTCTTTCTCTGTCTACAGTTGGTCTCCATGTCTCTCTGGCTCATCTCTACCCTCTTGCCTCATCTTTCTCTGTCTACAGTTGGTCTCCATGTCTCTCTAGGTCATCTCCTACCCCTCTTGCCTCATCTCTTTCTCTGTCTACAGTTGGTCGCCATGTCTCTCTAGGTCATCTCCTACCCCTCTTGCCTCATCTCTTTCTCTGTCTACAGTTGGTCTCCATGTCTCTCTAGGTCATCTTCTACCACTCTTGCCTCCTGGATTCCATTTCAAAGACACATGGGTGTCTGGTCTTCTGCATTCTTAGTGTATGTGCCCACTACTTCCTTCTCTTTTTTCATGTCCTCGTTGATATTGTTGATGTCTGTGCGCCGGTGATCTCAGTATTCGGTATTCTTTGATCCCAGTGCACCCTTGTGGTGCTGGGGCCTACAAGGGAAGCAAAGAACAGTACCACTGTGACCAACAAGACGTGTCATAAGAGGCGACTGATGTAGGACCTGGGGAAGCTACTCTAGTAAATAAAAAGTATCGTAGAAATCGGATGTACTGGCCTACTTGTAGGCGCATAGTTGGCACAACGTACAGTCGCTCTTAGGCTCAGATCACATACAAATCACACCGCATGATTAACAAGTGGTCGATATGGAGCGTTCGAAGAAGAAGAAGAATGATACCTGAGAATTCTTGTGAAACATCTTCTCTCAAATTCTCTTATTCAACTGTCTGTCTTGGTTCTTGTTTTCCATGTCTCTGATCCATAAGGTAGAACTGAGCGCATCAGTTATATGACTATCATCATAGCACTTCGGACATGTCCATAGGTGCTCCAATCTCCACCTCAGCAAATCCAACAGCGTCCAGCAACCCAACACGCCAGTTCGATGTTGATTAATCAATCTCTTTGCATATTTAGTATGTCGTTCTTTTCGGGCTGCACCAATATTAACACCCATCTCTTTCAATCGGGTCAGCGAGTGGGATTCACAGCCCTGAAACTCCTCTGTTCGGAAAGACTCTCTCAATGCGTGAAGAATGTCACTTCAATCCATGGCAGCTCCCTCTGATACTGAGCGCATATTTGATTTGTATATATTGAGTTTATTCTGTGTCCTGTAAGCTTATGATCTCCATATGTTGTCCAATGTTGCAACTACCATTCTAGGGGGTCTGTATCCTGTAAGCTTATGATCTTCATATGTTGTCCAATGTTGCAGCTGCCATTCTAGGGGGTCTTTGTCCTGTAAGCTAATGATCTCCATATGTTGTCCAATGTTGCAGATGCCATTCTAGGGGGTCTGTGTCCTGTAACCTTATGATCTCCATATGTTGTCCAATGTTGCAGCTGCCATTCTAGAGGGTCTGTGTCCTGTAAGCTGATGATCTCCATATATTGTCCAAAGTTGCAACTGCCATTCTAGGTGGTTTGTATCCTGTAAGCTAATGATCTCCATATGTTGTCCAATGTTGCAGCTGCCATTCTAGGGGGTATGTGTCCTGTAACCTTATGATCTCCATATGTTGTCCAATGTTGCAACTGCCATTATATGGGGTCTGTGTCCTGTAAGCTGATGATCTCCATATATTGTCCAAAGTTGCAACTGCCATTCTAGGTGGTTTGTTTCCTGTAAGCTATGATCTCCATATATTGTCCAAGTTGCAACTGCCATTCTAGGGTCTTGTCCTGTAACTTATGATCTCCATATGTTGTCCAAGTTGCAACTCCATTCTAGGGGTCTGTGTCCTGTAAGCTATGATCTCCATATTTGTCCAATGTTGCAGCTGCCATTCTAGGGGTCTGTGTCCTGTAAGCTTATGATCTCCATATGTTGTCCAATGTTGCAGATGCTATTCTAGGGGGTCTGTGTCCTGTAAGCTTATGATCTCCATATAGTTGTCCAATGTTGCAACTGCCATTCTAGGGATCGTGTCCTGTAACTTATGATCTCCATATGTGTCCAATGTTGCAACTGCCATTCTAGGGGTCTGTGTCCTGTAAGCTTATGATCTCCATATGTTGTCCAATGTTGCAACTGCCATTCTAGGGGGTCTGTGTCCTGTAAGCTTATGATCTCCATATTTGTCCAAGTTGCAACTGCCATTCTAGGGGTATGTGTCCTGTAAGCTATGATCTCCATATGTTGTCCAATGTTGCAACTGCCATTCTAGGGGGTCTGTGTCCTGTAAGCTGATGATCTCCATATGTTGTCCAATGTTGCAACTGCCATTCTAGGGGGTCTGTGTCCTGTAAGCTGATGATCTCCATATGTTGTCCAATGTTGCAGCTGCCATTCTAGGTGGTCTTGTATCCTGTAAGCTATGATCTCATATGTTGTCCAATGTTGCACTGCCATTCTAGGGGTCTTGTATCCTGTAAGCTAATGATCTCCATATGTTGTCCAATGTTGCAGCTGCCATTCTAGGGTCTTGTTCCTGTAAGCTAATGATCTCCATATGTTTCCAATGTTGCAACTGCCATTCTAGGGGTTTGTATCCTGTAAGCTATGATCTCCATATGTTGTCCAATGTTGCAACTGCCATTCTAGGGGTTGTATCCTGTAAGCTATGATCTCCATATGTTGTCCAATGTTGCAACTGCCATTCTAGGGGGTATGTGTCCTGTAAGCTTATGATCTCCATATGTTGTCCAATGTTGCAACTGCCATTCTAGGGGTTGTATCCTGTAAGCTATGATCTCCATATGTTGTCCAATGTTGCAGCTGCCATTCTAGGGGTCTGTATCCTGTAAGCTATGATCTCCATATGTTGTCCAATGTTGCAACTGCCATTCTAGGGGGTCTGTGTCCTGTAAGCTTATGATCTCCATATATTGTCCAAAGTTGCAACTGCCATTCTAGGGGGTCTGTGTCCTGTAAGCTATGATCTCCATATTTGTCCAATGTTGCAGACTGCCATTCTAGGGGTCTGTGTCCTGTAAGCTATGATCTCCATATGTTGTCCAAGTTGCAACTGCCATTCTAGGGGGTCTGTGTTCTGTAAGCTGATGATCTCCATATTTGTCCAAGTTGCAACTGCCATTCTAGGGGTCTGTGTCCTGTAAGCTGATGATCTCCATATGTTGTCCAATGTTGCAACTGCCATTCTAGGGGTCTTGTTTCCTGTAAGCTAATGATCTCCATATGTTGTCCAATGTTGCAGATGCCATTCTAGGGGTTGTGTCCTGTAAGCTAATGATCTCCATATGTTGTCCAATGTTGCAACTGCCATTCTAGGGGGTCTGTGTCCTGTAAGCTGATGATCTCCATATTTGTCCAAAGTTGCAACTGCCATTCTAGGTGGTTTGTATCCTGTAAGCTAATGATCTCCATATGTTGTCCAAAGTTGCAACTGCCATTCTAGGGGTTGTGTCCTGTAAGCTAATGATCTCCATATGTTGTCCAATGTTGCAACTGCCATTCTAGGGGTTTGTTCCTGTAAGCTAATGATCTCCATATGTTGTCCAAAGTTGCAACTGCCATTCTAGGTGGTTTGTATCCTGTAAGCTAATGATCTCCATATGTTGTCCAAAGTTGCAACTGCCATTCTAGGTGGTTTGTATCCTGTAAGCTAATGATCTCCATATGTTGTCCAATGTTGCAACTGCCATTCTAGGGGTTGTGTCCTGTAAGCTATGATCTCCATATGTTGTCCAAAGTTGCAACTGCCATTCTAGGGGTCTGTGATCCTGTAAGCTAATGATCTCCATATGTTGTCCAAGTTGCAACTGCCATTCTAGGTGGTTTGTATCCTTTAAGCTAATGATCTCCATATGTTGTCCAAAGTTGCAACTACCATTCTAGGGGTCTGTATCCTGTAAGCTATGATCTCCATATGTTGTCCAATGTTGCAGATGCCATTCTAGGGGGTCTGTATCCTGTAAGCTAATGATCTCCATATGTTGTCCAATGTTGCAGATGCCATTCTAGGGGTCTTGTTCCTGTAAGCTATGATCTCCATATGTTGTCCAATGTTGCAACTGCCATTCTAGGGGGTCTGTGTCCTGTAAGCTTATGATCTCCATATGTTGTCCAATGTTGCAACTGCCATTCTAGGGGGTCTGTGTCCTGTAAGCTTATGATCTCCATATGTTGTCCAATGTTGCAACTGCCATTCTAGGGGGTCTGTGTCCTGTAAGCTGATGATCTCCATATGTTGTCCAATGTTGCAACTGCCATTCTAGAGGGTCTGTATCCTGTAAGCTGATGATCTCCATATGTTGTCCAATGTTGCAACTGCCATTCTAGGGGGTCTGTGTCCTGTAAGCTAATGATCTCCATATGTTGTCCAATGTTGCAGCTGCCATTCTAGGGGGTCTGTGTCCTGTAAGCTTATGATCTCCATATGTTGTCCAATGTTGCACTCCATTCTAGAGGTCTTGTACCTATAGCTTATGATCTCATATGTGTCCAATGTTGCAGCTGCCATTCTAGGGTCTTGTCTGTAAGTTAATGATCTCCATATGTTGTCCAAATGTTGCAGACTACCATCTCTAGGGGTCTGTGTTCTGTAACATGATCTCCATATGTTGTCCAAATTGCAACTCCATTCTAGAGTCTGTTTCTGTAAGCTATGATCTTCATATGTGTCCAATGTTGCAGCTGCCATTCTAGGGGTCTTTGTCCTGTAAGCTAATGATCTCCATATGTTGTCCAATGTTGCAGATGCCATTCTAGGGGGTCTGTGTCCTGTAACCTTAGATCTCATATTTGTCATGTTGCAGCTGCCATTATATGGGGTCTGTGTCCTGTGCTGATGATCTCCATATATTGTCCAAAGTTGCAACTGCCATTCTAGGTGGTTTGTATCCTGTAAGCTAATGATCTCCATATGTTGTCCAATGTTGCAGCTGCCATTCTAGGGGGTATGTGTCCTGTAACCTTATGATCTCCATATGTTGTCCAATGTTGCAACTGCCATTATATGGGGTATGTGTCCTGTAAGCTGATGATCTCCATATATTGTCCAAAGTTGCAACTGCCATTCTAGGTGGTTTGTATCCTGTAATAAAGATCTCCATATGTTGTCCAATGTTGCAGCTGCCATTCTAGGGGGTATGTGTCCTGTAACCTTATGATCTCCATATGTTGTCCAATGTTGCAACTGCCATTATATGGGGTCTGTGTCCTGTAAGCTGATGATCTCCATATATTGTCCAAAGTTGCAACTGCCATTCTAGGTGGTTTGTATCCTGTAAGCTAATGATCTCCATATGTTGTCCAATGTTGCAACTACCATTCTATGGGGTCTTTGTCCTGTAACCTTATGATCTCCATATGTTGTCCAATGTTGCAACTACCATTCTAGGGGTCTGTGTCCAGTAAGCTTATGATCTCCATATGTTGTCCAATGTTGCAGATGCCATTCTAGGGGGTCTGTGTCCTGTAAGCTTATGATCTCCATATGTTGTCCAATGTTGCAACTACCATTCTAGGGGTCTGTGTCCAGTAAGCTTATGATCTCCATAAGATGTCCAATATTGTAGATGCCATTCTAAGGGATCTGTGTCCTGTAAGCTGATGATCTCCATATGCTGTCCAATGTTGCAACTGCCATTCTAGGGGGTATGTGTCCTGTAAGCTGATGATCTCCATATGTTGTCCAATGTTGCAACTGCCATTCTAGAGGGTCTGTATCCTGTAAGCTTATGATCTCCATATGTTGTCCAATGTTGCAGCTGCCTTTATATGGGGTCTGTATCCTGTAAGCTGATGATCTCCATATGTTGTCCAATGTTGCAACTGCCATTCTAGGGGGTCTGTATCCTGTAAGCTTATGATCTTCATATGTTGTCCAATGTTGCAGCTGCCATTCTAGGTGGTCTTTGTCCTGTAAGCTAATGATCTCCATATGTTGTCCAATGTTGCAACTGCCATTCTAGGGGGTCTGTGTCCTGTAAGCTTATGATCTCCATATGTTGTCCAATGTTGCAGCTGCCATTCTAGGGGGTCTGTGTCCTGTAACCTTATGATCTCCATATGTTGTCCAATGTTGCCACTTCCATTCTAGATATGTACTAGTACTACACATATTTTGTTTGTCCTACTTAGGCAAACCCAAATAAAAAAGTTAGCAGAAGCTGGATCTGCTGGCCTACGGATCTGTAGAGTTCTAACTAGCACAACAAACTCATGCTGTAAGGTGCAAATCAACTGCAGACCATGGATCTGCTGACCTACAGATCTGTAAACGTCTAACTAGCACAACAAACTCATGCTGTAAGGTGCAAATCAACTGCAGACCACAATAAGTAGTTCTTCTTTTTTCTTTCTTTTGTCCTTCTCTGCTTTTTTGCCGCTAAGGCGTAGCAGGTTTAACTGATTATC
This sequence comes from Arion vulgaris, assembly GCA_020796225.1. NCBI lineage: Eukaryota > Metazoa > Mollusca > Gastropoda > Stylommatophora > Arionidae > Arion > Arion vulgaris. Next base: position 9,807,741 of record CM036775.1, read on the forward strand.
GGTTTCGAGATAATGCACGCTCAGTCGCTTGATATGGTGTGGTATTGTGGAGTTTTAAGATGTCTGTAACTCCATCAACCCATCTTTTCTTGGTCTGCCCTTTCCTCTTGATGATTCCATTTTCAGGTTGTACGCTCTTGCAACTGGTGTATTCGGGTTCATTCTGACCAGTGGCCAAACCATTTGAGTCTCTTTTTTTCAATAAATCTAATAGCAGGTGTTGTTCGACTGTTCTTCTAATTTTCTCATTTCTTATATGGTCTCTTCTTGTTTTATTTACTGCTTTCCTCAGGCATCTCATTTCACATGTGGTAATTTTCCTTTCTTGTTCTTTTGTCAGTGCCATATTTGGCTCTGGTAGCACAGTGTTGGTATAAAGATTGAATTTATAATCTGTCTTTTAGTCGCTACTGGAATAGCTGGGTGTTTCAAAATTGGGGTAGCTGGTATGTAATGTTGTTGGCTTGCTGGATTCTAGTTTCGATCTCTCTGTCCAGTCTACTATCAGATGGGAAGATACTTCCAAGGTATTTGAATTCTCTCACCTGCTTTAGCGTTGGTCATTTATTTGTATGTTGATATCTTTATGTTCTCTGCTTATAGTCATGACTTCTGTCTTTGAATGTTGATCTTCATGTTGTTCTTCATGTTGTTCTTCATGTTGTTCTTCATGTTGTTAATGTAGAGTAAATGAAGAAGAATATGACTCAAATTTATTTACGAAAATTCCTGTTTGATTTGTAATGATGTACAATGAACATATTCACAGTGATCTACTGATAGAGCTTGAAGGTGGCCGAGATGTTAGAGCACACAAGTTCATTCTATCTGCTCGTGGCGACTCATGGTGTACGGACCTGCCATGGTTTCAGAACTAGACATGACAGGTGAGGGAAATGTTGAGTGGTTGACGTAATCTTCTTCTTCTTCTTTGCGTTCGTTCTTACGACCAATTTTAATCACTCTTTGTGATATGTTTGATCTTTGCCAAGAACGTGTATACGTTGCACATTGGTTTGTAGGTCCCTAAACGCATAGACTTCTACACGTTTAGGACATGTGCATCCGATTTCAGCCAAACCTCCTTAGTCGCCTCTTACGACATGCGTGGCAGGTAACAGTGGTTCTATTCTTTACACCCCAAATTTGGGCCCGTAACCACTCGGGCGGTTGACGTAATGACAGAGGGTTGGATGTTGTATGTTTCTTCTTCTGCGATCATCTTTTGCTATGCGACTACTCCGGTATGTGTCATAAACAGGGCGGTGCGCTTGAGGTCTTCACCGTTCCCCATAGTTTGTCTTGTAGTGTTGTTTCTGTTGGCCAGATCTCCAATCTCTCACTACTCAGACTAGGGCAGTCTTGCAGGATGTGCTCTGGGGACTGCTTTGGTGCTCCACAGGTGCAGGCCGAGTCCCTGAGACCCATTCTGTGGAGGTATGCTCTGAGACTGCAGTGTCCTGCTCTAAGTCTGAAGATTGTGGTCTGTGCTTTTCTGTTTAGTGTATTTATACTGTCGTGCTCTGGATTGTATCCTCCATTTGTTTTTCTCCAGATCATTTTCCTGGATTGTTTAAGGAGAGTCTTTGCTTCTGTAAAATTTTGTGTTGGGTGGTGTTGTGTTAGGCTCCCCCAGCCTTTGCGAGTTTGTCAGCCTTTTCGTTTCCTGGTATGCCACAGTGAGCGGATGTTGTATGTAAAAGTTTTCTATTTACTGCCTGGTCTGTTTTTTCCTTTTTTTCTTACGTTGCCCACTATGAATTCAGGTATAGTCTTTCTTCTTTCGTTTCTCTAGTTCTGTTTTGCCTCTTCTTACTTCTGTATGGCAGTGAATCATGGACAATGAACAAACAATCAATAAGATCATTGGAAGCCACAGAGATGTAGTTTTACAGAAGAATGCTGAAAATTCCATGGACAGCAAGAAAACAAATTAACTTGTTTTTCTGCTGCGTTTTTTATTTACTAGGATAGCTTCCTAGGACCCTATTTCAGTCACCTCTTACGACATGCCTTGTAAGTTGCAGTGTTCTTTGCTCCCCTTGTGAGCCCCGGGAACACACTGGCGATTAAGAAGATTAAAATGAAATGTCTATAAAAAAAAATTTCAGGAAAATAAAATTGGTGGCATCTCCCTTACAGGATGTCACCAAAAACCACAGTAAGGAAGTCATCAATTTTCTAGGCACCACTTATACTTTCAGTAGTTTGCCATTGCTTTCTGAACAGTTAAGTCTATTTTTAACAGTATGTAAACCCGCCTCCCAGCGTGTTCGTAGCGCATTGGACTGCGGGTGACAAGCCCTCTGTGAGTGCTGGTTCAATTCCGCGGCTAGCAGAGAAGCCACAGATTTACGGTGTTTGTGACAACCGAACCGAAGGGTTACGATGTCCATGGCACCGAGTCAAGAGCTGAAAGCTCAAGTGCTTCTGGATCAGGGAAAAAACAGTATGTAAAAATCACAGGAGTAAATTTGCTTCCATACTGCTCGTCGAGAGTTTAAACCAGGTATTCTTGGGTTGTGATATCCCGCCAACAAATATTTATACCTTCGCATACCTTGAACAAGCGGCGTGATGCTGACCACATCACCCATCGTGTGCCGACGGTCAATAAAAATACAGGCCTAACACTGTATTGCCTTATATACCACAAGGTATGAAAGGGTTCCTTTACTTATACCTTGAACAAGGCACACTCAAGGACACTTACCAGAACTCTTTACTCACCTTGAACAAGGCACACTCGAGGACACTTGCCAGAACTCTTCACTCACCTTGAAGAAGGCACACTCAAGGACATTTACCAGAACTCTTTACTCACCTTGAACAAGGCACACTCGAGGACACTGCCAGAACTCTTTACTCACCTTGAACAAGGCACACTCGAGGACACTGCCAGAACTCTTTACTCACCTTGAACAAGGCACACTCGAGGACACTTACCAGAACTCTTTACTCACCTTGAACAAGGCACACTCGAGGACACTTGCCAGAACTCTTTACTCACCTTGAACAAGGCACACTCGAGGACACTTGCCATTTACTCACCTTGAACAAGGCACACTCGAGGCCACTTGCCAGAACTCTTTACTCACCTTGAACAAGGCACACTCTAGGACACATACCAGAACTCTTTACTCACCTCAAACAAGGCACACTCGAGGACACTTACCAGAACTCTTTACTCACCTTGAACAAGGCACACTCTAGGACACATACCAGAACTCTTTACTCACCTCAAACAAGGCACACTCGAGGACACATACCAGAACTCTTTACTCACCTTGAACAAGGCACACTCGAGGCCACTTGCCAGAACTCTTTACTCACCTTGAACAAGGCACACTCGAGGACACTTACCATTTACTCACCTTGAACAAGGCACACTCGAGGACACTTGCCAGAACTCTTTACTCACCTTGAACAAGGCACACTCGAGGACACTTACCAGAACTCTTTACTCACCTTGAACAAGGCACTCGAGGACACTTGCCAGAACTCTTTACTCACCTTGAACAAGGCACTCGAGGACACTTGCCAGAACTCTTTACTCACCTTGAACAAGGCACACTCGAGGACACTTACCAGAACTCTTTACTCACCTTGAACAAGGCACACTCGAGAGCACTTGCCATTTACTCACCTTGAACAAGGCACACTCGAGAGCACTTGCCATTTACTCACCTTGAACAAGGCACACTCGAGGACACTTACCAGAACTCTTTACTCACCTTGAACAAGGCACACTCGAGGACACTTACCAGAACTCTTTACTCACCTTGAACAAGGCACACTCGAGGACACTTACCAGAACTCTTTACTCACCTTGAACAAGGCACACTCGAGAGCACTTGCCATTTACTCACCTTGAACAAGGCACACTCGAGAGCACTTGCCATTTACTCACCTTGAACAAGGCACACTCGAGGACACTTGCCAGAACTCTTTACTCACCTTGAACAAGGCACACTCGAGGACACTGCCAGAACTCTTTACTCACCTTGAACAAGGCACTCGAGGACACTTACCAGAACTCTTTACTCACCTTGAACAAGGCACACTCGAGGACACTTACCAGAACTCTTTACTCACCTTGAACAAGGCACTCGAGGACACTTACCAGAACTCTTTACTCACCTTGAACAAGGCACACTCTAGGACACTTACCAGAACTCTTTACTCACCTCAAACAAGGCACACTCGAGGACACTTGCCAGAACTCTTTACTCACCTTGAACAAGGCACACTCGAGAGCACTTGCCATTTACTCACCTTGAACAAGGCACACTCGAGGCCACTTGCCAGAACTCTTTACTCACCTTGAACAAGGCACACTCGAGGACACTTGCCAGATCAGACTCGATGAGTATGCTTCAACTGATTGCATCTGGAAGTATGCGGGTGGAATGGGTGAACAGCATTCGGAAATCACATCTCAAGAAAATGACTTGGCTGTACACGCCTGGACATGCTTGAGTGCGGGGTAACGAGCGTGCTGACTCTCTTGCAAACAGTGCCCGACTCAAGTGGGCAGAAGCATGGACAGAGCCGATATCATCAATGCGGTACGCTCTCAATTGTGTGACATGGGCGGGTCTCAGACACTGGAACGAGTTCGAGAATTAGGTGTTAAGTTTGGACATGCCAGACAGTGTCGTCTTCGTGGTAGAGAGAGAAGATATAGTAATCAACTTCTCATGGGTACTGTGAGCAAATGGACTTTGGGATGGCTGCTGCAACGGAGGACAGAGCACGAATGGGAATGCCCAATGTGCCATGACGTCGATCGCATAACATAACATAACACTTGCCAGAACTCTTCACTCACCTTGAACAAGGCACACTCGAGGACACTCACCAGAACTCTTTACTCACCTTGAATAAGACACACTCGAGGACACTCACCAGAACTCTTCACTCACCCTGAACGCTGAGAGGCACAACAGGAATAGAGAATAGATGGATAGTTCATAGACATGTGTGTTTGCTGGTTTCATACGTTTGTATTTCTTCTCATAAAATGTAGAAGATATATTTGAGCATCTCTTTTCCAGATATCCGCCATGATGTTACGTATGCTCTGCTCCGCTGGATCTATACTGACGAAATCAATATTAATGCTCAGGATTCCTTCTTGCTGGAGCTACTGAGAGTCGCTACCCGTTACAAGCTAGAGGAGCTCAGAAGCAGGTCAGAGTTCACCCATATGTAATGTAGATACCAATCAAGTGTCATGTCTGCCAGGGCGTAGGCAATGGTCACTTCTCTCCACAATTCTCTCTTTCTTTTACACTTTTTCATTTCTGATGTCTATCTCTTGTCAAACTTTGATGTCAGACCTTCCAACATTTTCATATACTTTCCACAATCTCTTCTTCCTGTAATCTCCCATTGTCACCAAATGTTACACAATAGCATAGTAGTTAATGCACTTGCTATTTAGGCTTGTGGTCCAGGTTCAATTTCACAGTAGGAGTGGAATTTATCCAATGATAATGACTCTCAGGTCGATCCAGCATCAAATGGGTACCAGAAAAGCTCTGGGAAGTAAAGATGGCTAGCATGTTGACCACATCAACCCATCATGTCGATCCAGCATCAATTAGGTACCAGAAAAGCTCTGGGAAGTAAAGATGGCTAGCATGATGACCACATCAACCCATCATGTCGATCCAGCATCAATTAGGTACCAGAAAAGCTCTGGGAAGTAAAGATGGCTAGCATGATGACCACATCAACCCATCATGTCAATCCAGCATCAATTAGGTACCAGAAAAGCTCTGGGAAGTAAAGATGGCTAGCATGATGACCACATCAACCCATCATGTCGATCCAGCATCAATTAGGTACCAGAAAAGCTCTGGGAAGTAAAGATGGCTAGCATGATGACCACATCAACCCATCATGTCGATCCAGCATCAATTAGGTTCAGAAAAGCTCTGGGAAGTAAAGATGGCTAGCATGATGACCACATCAACCCATCATGTCAATCCAGCATCAATTAGGTACCAGAAAAGCTCTGGGAAGTAAAGATGGCTAGCATGATGATCACATCACCCATCATGTCGATCCAGCATGAAATAGGTACCAGAAAAGCTCTGGGAAGTAAAGATGGCTAGCATGACGTTGACCACATCACCCATCATGTGCTGGCGATCAATGAAAAATATGAGCTTAACATTGTATTCCTCAATATACCTCAAGGGTATTATAGAGGGTTTCTTTTGTCTACTAAATGTTGCAAACTTCCTCTTGACATTATGTGTCCGAAGAACATTGATTGTTTCTTCTTTGCATTCGTTCTTTACGACCAATTTTAATCACTCCGTGATGTGTTTGATCTTTGCCAAGAACGTGTATACGTTGCACATTGGTTTGGTAGGCCCCTAAACGCATAGACTTCTACACATTTAGGACACATGCATCCGATTTCAGCCAAACCTCATTAGTCGCCTCTTACGACATGCGTGGCAGGTAACAGTGGTTCTATTCTTTACACCCCAAATTTGGGCCCCGGTAACCACTCGGGCGATTGATTGTTTAATTCTTATTCTTCTGATCATATTTTGCTGTATCGCCCGCGTGGTACCGGGACCCACAAGGAAGCAAAGAAAGTGCCAATGCAATCTACAAGACATAATAGTAATCATCAGTAAGAGGCGACTGATGTAGGACCTAGGAAGCTACCCTAGTAAATAAAAAGCATCGCAGAAATCGAATGCGCTGGTCTACTTGTAGGTGCATAACTGACACAACATACAATCACTCTTAGGATCAGATCACATACAAATCACACAGAGTAGTTAACAAGTGGTCGATGTGAAGCGTTCGTAGAAGAAGAAGAGATTTTGCTGTATGCAAACAACTTTTAAAACTTCACTTTTTGTTCCGTTTTGCTGATTTGGATTATCATCATTCTTCTGTAAAACCACATCTGTGTGGCTTCTAGCGATTTTATTGACTGTTCATTGTCCATGATTCGCTGCCATGCATAAGTATTGGTTCAATATAGCACTGGAGTACTCGTTTCGCAATGTCATTGGTAGTGAATTCAAGAATAGTGTGTTTTTCATTTTCATAAAAGCTGCTTTTACTTGAACTATTCTACTCTTTATCTCTGTTGTACATCTTCCATTTCTTCTGCATTCTCACTAGATTGGGATTTCGGATTCTCTAATAAAGGCAGCCGTCTGCCTCAGAATATCAGCCACGCCATACAGTTTGTCTTGGACGCTAGTGTAAGTGGGCCACCTCTTTCTTCTCAAATCTGCATACTGGGGCAGTTCTGTAGGATATACGATTTCTGCTTACCCATTTGTGCCGACCTCTTCCCGCAGTAAGTTTTGGCCACCCTCTTGATGGTAGGTATGACATTCTTAATGCGTTGCTAAATCTCAGAGGCAGATTGGCGACCGTAGAATCCGTTATCCCATTCCTCATTGTGAGGGTTTGTTGCACCATGTTATGCGCCTTACAGCCTGGTGCATCCGTTTTCTGCAAGCATTTGTTTCGGGTTAGCATTCCCTAGCGGACATATGCATCCGATTTCAGCCAAACCTCCTTAGTCGCCTCTTACGACATGCATTGCAGGTAACAATGGTTCTATTTGTTACACCCCAAATTTGGGCCCCGGTAATAACTCTGGCGGATCTTCCTTCTGATGCTGAATGTTATCAATTACTTGAATCAATGGATTTGTTTCAGTGTTGTGATGTTTATTTTAATATTGCATTGTGGTGTTTCCTGTTTCTAAGAAATATCCACTACCTCATTTTTTCTTTTTATATATATATATATATATATATATTACTTACTTACTTAATCCCGTCATGCCTAGTGACACATGGGGCTTCAGAAAGGACTTTCCATGCTCTCCTGTCCGTGCAACCTTCAGCGCAGAGCCCCACGTCAGAGATGCGGTGTCCAGTTCCTCTTCCATCATGCGCTCCATGTTGTCCGTGGTCTGCCTTTCTTTCTCTTTCCTTCTGGTGTCCAAGTGAGGGCTACCCTTACAGACATTTCTTGTCTCATTCTCATAACATGTCCAAGCGATTTCCATCTTCTCTTTTTGAGTATGTCATTCATTGCCTCTTGTCTTGTATCTTGGAGTAGTTGGTTATTGGATATTTTTACTGGCCAAAAGATTCCCAAGATTCTGCGAAGACAAGAGTGGTGGAAAACTGACAGCCTGCTAGTATCTCCTTTGGTCATCCTCCAACACTCCGATCCGTAGAGCAAAACTGGCAAAACAATGCTTTTATAGAGTTTAAGCTTTGTGGTCCTATTGTAGATTTTGGACTTCCATACTGGTTTCATTCTGGCAAAAGCAGTTCTGGCCTTACTTAGACGTGATTTTATATCTTCCTCTGTGCCACCATTTAGTGTCAGTACGCTACCAAGATATGTAAACTGCTCAACCCTTTCCAGTGTTTCATTTTCTAACATTACTGGTTGTTGGATTTCACTGTTTGTCATAATTTTTGTTTTTCCTGTGTTTGTTTTGAGGCCTACTGTCTTTGCGTGCTATAGTATATAATATATATATATATATATATATATATATATATATATATATATATATATATATAAAAGGAATGCAGGATCTGCGTACGCAACCTTGGTATTGATGGTCACTGCCCTCCAATGAAGTGGTCTTGTGATTACACCATTAACTGACATGACAATCAACTTTTTTCTTATCACTTCACAGTGTGAGAAATGTTGAACTTTATAAATCACTGTCCTCCCATGAGGTGGTCTTGTGATTATACCATTAACTGACGTAACAATCAACTTTTTTCTTATCACTTCACAGTGTGAGAAATGTTGAACTTTATAAATCACTGTCCTCCCATGAGGTGGTCTTGTGATTACACCATTAACTGACGTAACAATCAACTTTTTTCTTATCACTTCACGGTGTGAGAAATGTTGAACTTTATAAATCACTGTCCTCCCATGGGGTGGTCTTGTGATCACACCATTAACTGACATAACAACCAACTTTTTTTCTTATTGTTCCAAGATGTGAGAATGGCCTCATGTCATTTGTCAACATGAAGAATTGTATCACGTTTTACCAGACGGCCGAGGAGATGCAGGCGGATTTGTTGAAGAAACACTGTTCGGAGCTGATCTCAAGTCATTGGGTATGTTGTCATAGATATTTCTTGATGTCTTTCATTCTGTCTCCATCTCTCTCTATTTTTACTGTTGCTGGTCTAGCTGTTGTTGCTGCTGCTGTAGTTGTGCTGTTGGTGTTGCAGTTGTTACTGCTATTGTAGTTGTTGGTACTGCTGCTGTTGTATCTGTTGGAGTTGTTAGTACTGCTGCTGTTGTTGTAGATAAAAGGGTTTAAAAGCCGAAGGATTGACTTCATTGCACCGGATTTTATTCCATACCGCTCTGTCCTCTCGCAGAAATGGCACGCCACCTGCCAAGAGTATTGCACAAAGCACGAACTCCGTAGCTCCAGCAACAATCCTAGGGGTCTCTGGAAAAACTGCACTCGTGAACAGAATGGCGCGGCCCGGACTCGAACCCACGACCTTCGACTCACAAGGCAAAGGGCTTAGCCACATAGATAATGTTGTTGTTGGTGCTGCTGTTGTTGTAGGTGTTGTTGTAGTTGTTAGTGCTGCTGTTATTGTAGTTGTTGGTGCTGCTGCTATTGTTGTAGTTGTTACTTTTGTAGTTGTGCTGCTGTTGTTGCAGTTGTTACTGTTGTAGTTGTGTTATTGTTGGTGATGCTGTTGTTGTAGTTGTTACTGTTGTAATTGGTACTGCTATTGTTGTTGTATTTGTTGTTGATGCTGACTAAACTTTTGTTTATTTAATTTGCTGAAATTGTTTCTCTTGATTAGGACCAGTTCTCCAGCGAAGACTTTGCCCACATGCCAGCACCTTTACTGTACAGGATGTTTAAAACAAAAACCGAGTACCCCTTGCATACAGCCATCAGGACAGAGAGAGAAGATGTTGTTTTCTTATATCTGATCGAGTTTGATTCTCAGGTAGGCCCTATTACTGCGTTTGTTGTCTCCAGGCACTCTCAGGTAGGCCCTACTGTTTGTTGTCTCCAGGCACTCTCAGGTAGGCCCTACAACTGTGTTTGTTGTCTCCAGGCATTCTCAGGTAGGCCCTACTGTTTGTAGTCTCCAGGCATTCTCAGGTAAGCCCTACTACTGTGTTTGTTGTCTCCAGGCATTCTCAGGTGGACCCTACTACTGTGTTTGTTGTCTCCAGGCATTCTCAGGTAGGCCCTACTACTGTGTTTGTTGTCTCCAGGCATTCTCAGGTAGGCCCTACTACTGTGTTTGTTGACTACAGGCATTCTCAGGTAGGCCCTACTACTGTGTTTGTTGACTCCAGGCATTTTCAGGTAGGCCCTACTACTGTTATGTTATGCTATGCGATCGACGTCACGGCACATTGGGCATTCCCATGCATGCTTTGTCCTCCGCTGCAGCAGCCATCCTAAAGTCCATTTGCTCACCATACCCATGAGAAGTTGATTACTATATCTTCTCTCTCTACCACGAAGACGACACTGTCTGGCATGTCCACACTTAACGCCTAATTCTCAAACTTGTTCCAGTGTCTGAGACGTGCCCATGTCACATAATTGAGAGCGTACAGCATTGATGATATCGGCTCTGTCCATACTTCTGCCCATTTGAGTCAGGGCATTGTTTGCAAGAAAGTCTGCACGCTCGTTACCCTGCACTCCAGCATGTCCAGGTGTGTACAGCCAAGTCATTATCTTGAGATGTGATCTCTGAATGTTGTCCACCCATTCCACACGCATACTTCCAAATTCAATCAGTTGAAGCATATTCATCGAGTCTGATATGATGATCGTATGGGTAACCTGTTGCTCAGCCACCCATGACAGAGCCCTGGAGGCAGCAGTGATCTCCATAGTCATGCTCGATGTCGTCTTGAAAGCACCGCAGTCCTCAGGTAGGCCCTACTACTGTGTTTGTTGTCTCCAGGCATTCTCAGGTGGGCCCTACTACTGTGTTTGTTGACTCCAGGCATTCTCAGGTAGGCCCTACTACTGTGTTTGTTGACTCCAGGCATTCTCAGATAGGCCCTACTACTGTGTTTGTTGTCTCCAGGCATTCTCAGGTAGGCCCTACTACTGTGTTTGTTGACTCCAGGCATTAGACAGAGAAGATGTTGACAGGAGGAGAAAATGTATAGCAGACTTCAGTGTTGAGTACATTTTGTGCATGGTTGATGATGTTGTAGATGTGTGTTGTGTATGTGTTGATGATGTTGTAGATGTGTGCTGTGTATCTGTTGTCAATTGTAGTATGTGTGTATTTAATAGTGTATTTATTATGTGTGTACTCTGTGCTTAGTTTACTTTAGTCGTAGGATCATCATTATTGCACATTGAACCAATTAGTCCATATGTGCTCTAATTTTCTCCTCAGTATGTCTCTCAGCTGGGGAAACTAACAACACCGGATCTAGTTTAGTTTAGTCATCAGATCATCATCACTGCACATCAAACCAATTAGTCCAAAAGTACTCTAATCTTCTCCTCAGTATGTCTCTCAGCTGGGGAAACTAACGACACCGGTTCTAGTTTAGTTTAGTCATCAAATCATCATCACTGCACATCGAACCAATTAGTTCATAAGTGCTCCAATCTCCTCAATATGCCACACGCTGACAACTAACTACACCAATTCTTTGTTGGTTTACTATTCTTCTTTGGCTACCAGTATAGTTCTGTCCTGGGCATACGGGTGTTTACGGTAATGAGAGAGCGGACAGGCTTGCATCAACAGCATCGATTGTTGGGGAGTTGAAGATGGATAAGGGGATATTCTTCGGTCTCTTTGCACTCGCTTTTGGATGAGGACACTAAAATCGATGTTGAATCGATCAAGCAATTTAAGCAGTTTGGAGTTACCCGTTGTTCAAGTCGAACTGGATGCCTGAGAGGCAGAGTGAGAGGTGTGTTTAATCAGCGAGCCACAGGAATCATCAGTATGCATACTCTTGATATCTGTTGGGGGAGACTGAGCACCTATGGGTCTGCCCGGAGTGCAATGATGTCAGTTTAGTAACCAATAACCAAACCAATACCATTATAGTGCTCTTGTCTGGCTACACTACATTTGACCAGGAATTCTTGCAGTCTGCTTAGGTTTGTAGATTCACCACTATTACTTGAATCATTTACATAGCCTCTCTCTCCCTAGGGAATTTAGAATATCAGCCTGGTCCATTGCGCGCCTGCTTTTTACAGCAGCCATACCTGCAAGCCTACAGTAGCGTTAGTTTCTATTAACCTGCTGCTGGCAAGGCTGATGGTCTGTTCAGCTCCCTCTTCAAATTTTTCCCGACCGCGATGGCTTCAGGTCGACACAGCCTCAACTGGGTACCAGACATGCTCTGGGAAGTAAAGGCGGCCGGCGTGATGCTGACCACATCACCCATCGTGGGCCGACGGTCAATGAAAATACAGGCCTAACACTGTATTGACCTATATACCACAAGGTATGAAAGGGTTCCTTTACTTTTACTTTTTATACCTGCAAGCCTATCAGAGCGTTCATTTCCTATTACACCTGCATGCCCTGGCACAAAAGTAGCACTGATTTTTGTCAGCCTAGACCTCTGCAACCATTTTTTTCGAACCCAACCTGTTTCAATCTTCCAGAACATACTCACTGAGTCACTGAAAAAACATCAATCAATCAAGTGCCATGCCTGCCGGCGTAGGCATCATGTCTCTCCACAACTCTCTTTGCTTGGTGCATGTAATTAGTTCTGCCGTCGATATTTTGTCGAACCATGATGTCAGGCCATCCAACATCTTCTCCCTCTGTCTTCCACGATCTCTCCTTCCCTGAATTTTACCTGTAGTCACCAAATGTTCTAAACCTTCTCTTCGCATTATATGCCCGAAGAACCTTGATTGTCGGATTCTTATTCTTTTTATAAGGTCTCTTTGTGTGCAGGCCTGATTTAAAACCTCCACATTTGTTTTCTTTGCTGTCCATGGAATTTTCAACATTCTTCTGTAAAACCACATCTCTGTGGCTTCCAATGATCGTATTGATTGAGAAAACACGCATGGATAAAAATCTGTGATTCCAGTCAGACCATCGCTTTAGTTACTGCCATGATTTCCATAGTGAGACTACTTGTAGTCACTGCAAAGCCACCAGTTTTCCTTCACTAAATCTCACGATTCAATAATTGTCATCATGTTGGCAAGTGTCTCAGTGATTCTCATGATGTTGGTTGGAGGCTCTTTAAGGGGAGATTCTGGTCTTGAAACTTTTTTCGTTGCTTTGGTATTAATGTAGAATTTGTATAACTATTTTGAAAGATTATGACTTAGAATAGTAGAAAAAAATTAGTAAAAAAAAAAAGTCAATGCGTTGCCATGGAAACAATAAAGATGGCGCAAACACAACATTTCAAATCCTAAGGCTCTGAAGTTAATGAATATAAATGAATTCTGTTTTCACTCTAAGGTGAGTAATTGTAATATCTAAAATATTACACATGATTTTTAGGATATATTAAATATTACATTTTAATGAATTTTTGGGTAAACACACCCCCCAAAAACAGCTATTTTTGACCAAATTTTGAGGGAATTTTTACCAAAAAATTTATTTAAAATTTTATATTTTTTAAATATCCTAAAAATCATGTGTAATATTGTAGATATTACAATTGCGCACCTTAGAGTGAAAACAGAATTCATTTACATTCATTAGATTCAGAGCCTTAGGATTTGAAATTTTGTTTTTGGTGGCCATTTTGTATTGTTTCCATGGCAACGCTTCGACATATTTTTTTTTACTATTTGTTTTCTACTATTCTAAGTCATAATCTTTCAAAATGGTTATACAAATTTTACATTAATGTGAAAACAACGAAAATAGCTTCATGATCCCCATACCCCGAATCCCCCTTAATCTTGAAAATAATTGTGACATATCCTTTACAGGACGTAGCCATCAACCCCAGTAAAAGTGTCGTTGATTTTCTAGGCACCACTTATAAGTTCAGTAGTTTGCCATTGCTCTCAGAACGGTTCTTTAATCTTAGATATATGTTAATTATTTTTTGTTTGTGTTTCTAGCTTTCTGTCAAGGTCAATGAGGTGGACAATAAAGGTGACCTTGCCCTTGACCTATCCTTGAAAAGCCAGCAGCGTGGCATTGCCCAAACTCTAGTCGCCAACAAAGCAGACGTTAACAGAAAAGATAACTCTGGAAAATGTCTGCTGTACAAAGCTATACAAAGAGGTATGTACACGCTATCCAAGGCTGCATTCTAACTTCTCCTTCTTCATTCACTTGCAGACAACTACTTCTTCATCCTTCGCCCCATGGGAAGCATAGGTCTACAACCAAGGCCTTCCAAGCCTGCCTATTCAAAGCCATCTTTTCCAGATCTTTCCACATTTTTTTTTTCATTCCGTCTCCTGGTGTTCTTGGGTCTTCCTCTACCTCTATTGCCTTGGGGGTTCCATCGGAGAGCCTGTCTTGTGATGCTGTCAGGGTTTTTTCTCAGTGTGTCCTATCCATTGCCACCCTCTGTTCCTTATCTCTTGTTCCACTTGCTGTTGTCACGCTCTATCCCACCGTCCCCTGTTTGTGGTCCTGTCATACCATCACAGGTGGAGTATCCTGCGTAGGCATCTTTCTCTTGTGCGATCAAGTAAAAGACTGATATACCAGATCTCTCCATAAATTCATTCATGTGGAAATCTGATTCATGCAACCCTAGCATGGGTGGGTTTCATCACATCTTTAGCGTCATTTGGAGCTCTGGTGCTTATCCTACGGCGATGTGTCCAGATTCAGCCAGCGTTTACTGGGTTCGCTCTCTGTTAGCCATTTTCTGTCCCCAGCCGTCCTTCAAGGCTGCAGGTTGACTTCTGCTCATTTAGGACACGTGCATCCGATTTCAGCCAAACCTCCTTAGTCACCTCTTACGACATGCGTGGCAGGTAACAGTGGTTCTATTCCTTACACCCCAACCTGGGTCCCGGTAACCACTCAGGCGGCGTAGGCATCTATTGATGATTGTCTGCAACTTTTTGGCAGAAAATTACTACTTGAAGAAATCTAACAATAGTAGTCAGCACTAGGCTCCCAACATTGCCATAACACAAAAATGTTACATTGTCCCACCTGAAGAACTGGTGTAGGGCATAATTCCAACCTTAGTTTTGTGCTAATAGCAGTACAGATGTGTGGGGGAACTGTACAAATGTGTGAGTGGCCCGTACAGCTAGGTGGGTGACCGCACAGATGTGTGGGCGACCGTACAGATGCATGGGAGACTGCAGGTGCATGGGGGAACTGTACAGATGTGTGAGTGGCCTGCACAGATGTGTGGGTGGCCGTACAGACGCATGGGAGACCGTACAGATGCATGGGAGATTGCAGGTGCATGGGGGAATTGTACAAATGTATGGGTGGTTGCATTAGTTTGTAGTCATAACTAATCCAGTCTTATCTTATCTTAACCACATTTGCTGTGAAGCATCGTGGGAAGAGTTAGTTTTCTATCTTGTGCCAGGCGTGTTGCGCTTGACGTTGTCAGTCCATGCTTTGCAGGGACTCTGAGATGTTATCTATCCATTGTGTTCTTGGCCTGCCTCGTGCCCTGCGCCCTGAGTGTTGATTATTGTAGGCACGTGATGGTAGTAAATGTGGTCCCATTCTCATTAGATGGCCGAACCACTTGATTCTTTCCTTCTCGATGTACTAATCCAGTACAATCCGAAAGTTCACAGAATAACACCTGTTGTGGTCAGTGGCTATTTTCCATTTCAGCACTGCACATACCAAAAGAGAATAGGAATGGCCAAGAACAATTTCAATAGTATGAGAAAGTTACTGACATGCAAACAAATTATAAACAGGCTAAAAATTAGAATGATCAAATGCTATATATATCCTATATTAATGTATGGCTCGAAACATGGACAATGAACAAGCAGATAGAAGACAGAATTGATGCATTTGAGATGTGGATATATAGAAGAATAGGCAGAATTTCATGGACAGAAAAACAGACAAATAAACAAGTTTTAGGAAAACTAGGCACCAAGAAACAATTATTAAGAGAAATACAATTCAGACAAGTAAAGTATTTTGGGCACATAAAAAGACATGACACCATGATAAAACATTTACTAGAGGGAAAGTTGAGGCGGAAGAGCAAAGGAAGACCGAGAGATAAGTGGGAGGAAACTTTAAGAAATGGACAGGTTACAGTCTGGCAGTGTGCAACACCAAGGCGAAAGACAGAGGATGCTGGAGATTCATTGCAGCCAACCTTCGATGTGGAGACGGCACCTGATGATGATGACTGCACACACCAATACTAATGCAGGACAACTACCAAAATATGAGACAATTAGAACAAGTTGTCATTCTGTGCCTCAGTACAGGACACAATCAACTTTGCAACCACATGTATACTTCTTCTTCTTTGCGTTCGTTCTTTACAACCAATTTTAATCACACTTTGTGATATGTTTGATCTTTGCCAAGAACGTGTATACGTTGCACATTGGTTTGGTAAGCCCTAAACGCATAGACTTCTACATGTTTAGGACATGTGCATCCGATTTCAGCCAAACCTCCTTGGTCACCTCTTACAACATGCGTGACAGGTAACAGTGGTTCTATTCTTACGCCCCAAATTTGGGCCCCGGTAACCACTCGGGCGACATGTATACAAAATTCAAGATTGGCAATTCAACCATATGTACATGTGGGCAGGTGCTGCAGACCACATACATCAAGACTTCCCCGAATATGATATACTGAGACAAACTCACTGGCCTAGGGAAACAAAACTCGACAGAAAAACTACAAACTTTTTTGTGGGCTACAAAAGACAGTGAAGTTTATACAAGAGTTTATCTCCTTGGCCTTACCAGAGATCGAACTCTGGTCTCCCAAATGGGAGTCCTCATTCTAATCCACTTGGCCAGATGCTACAATTAGTTATGTATGTAAAATCTATCACCAAAAATCACAGTATAATTATTTTAAAAAAAAGTAAAGGAACCCTTTCATACCTTGTGGTATATAGGTCAATACAGTGTTAGGCCTGTATTTTTCATTGACCGTCGGCACACGATGGGTGATGGGGTCAGCATCACGCTGGCCGCTTTTACTTTCCCAGTGTATGTCTGGTACCCAGTTAAGGCTGGGTCGACCTGAGAGCCGTCGTGGTCGGGAAAATTCCACGCGCATTGCGGGAGCTGAACCCAGACCACCAGCCTTGAGAAGCGAGTTCACTAACAACTACGCCACTCACAGTATAATACCAATGGGGATATTTTTTTCTTTCTCTCTCTCTCGCTCTCTCTCTCTCTCTCCTTGATCCCGCATAGACTGATGAACCAAATTTTATCATGAATTTTGCTGTTGCTCTTAGGGACTCCGTCCCTCCGTACACTTCTCGAAGCTCTGTGTTATCGGGCCAAGTTTCTTTTCTCAGAGCTGCTAACAGCTGGCAGTCTTTCAGTATGTGCTCTGCCGTCATGTCCGCCTTTTCACAGTGGCACAGGTTAGTTGTGCCAATTTTAAATTTGTTAAACATGTGGGCCCGTAGTCTGTTATGACCGGTGCGGAGGTGGAATATGGCAACTTGTTCACTATGGGACAGACCATTGTACCCATATTGTGTTGTGGTTGGTCTTTCAACCATTTTTTATTGTACTGCCAACCGATGGTTGTTCTGGCCTCCTCATAGCTGATCTTGTGTTTTTTCTTTTGAAAATTATGCTAGAAATTGCTAATTAAATTATTTTTGTTTCGCAGGTGATGAATTTGCAGCAGAGTTTTTGATCAACAGTGATTGTGATGTCAATATTGCTACACATTTGGACAAGGAAACTCCTTTACATATGGTGTCCAGGTTTGATCCTAAGGTAGGGTTGGTAGTTAGAATGTGGACCAGTCCATGCACTTCTGATGTTGTTGATATGTTGACCCTACTTTGAATAGTCACAAAACTACATTCATGCATGCGTTCTGAGTGATTCATTGAGTATGATCCAAAAGGTGGAGACTAGTTCAGTGCGCAGGCAATGGGCTGAATCAGTACAAGCATCAACAATTTGCAGAATTACACTTATCTTCATTCCAGGGCATATGGGTGTCGATGGCAATCAATGAGAGAGCAGATATGCTGGCTGGCTCTGCCACCGCATCAGGGGGCCAGCCAATAACAAGAACACTATACTGGTAGCCAAAGAAGATAGTAAACCAACTAAGAACCAGTGTCGTTAAATGCCGCATGCTCAGAGACATACTGAGTAGGAGATCGAAGCACATACAAACTAATTGGTTCGATGTGCAGTGATGATCTGACTACTAAACTAAACTGAGAGACATACTGAGTAGGAGATCGGAGCTCATACAAACTAATTGGTTCGATATGCAGTGATGATCTGACGATTAAACTAAACAAAAAACTAGTGTCGTTAGTTACGACACGCTGAGAGACATACTGAGGAGGAGACTGGAGCACTTATGGACTAATTGGTTCAATGCGCAGTGATGATCTGTCGATTAAACGAAAACTAAACTAAACTCGACTTTCTGAGTATGAGAAACTGTTTTTCTTTCATCATCATCATCAGGTGCCGTCTCTACATCGAAGGTTGGCTGCAATGAATCTCCAGCAACCTGTCCATTTCTTAAAGTTTCCTCCCACTTATCTCTTGGTCTTCCTCTTGCTCTTCCCCTCAACTTTCCCTCTAGTAAATATTTTATCATGGTGTCTTTTCTTTTATGTGCCCAAAATACTTTACTTGTCTGAATTTATTTCTCTTAATAATTGTTTCTTGATGCCTAGTTTTCCGAAAACTTGTTTATTTGTCTGTTTTTCTGTCCATGAAACTCTGCCTATTCTTCTATATATCCACATCTCAAACGCATCAATTCTGTCTTCTAACTGCTTGTTCATTGTCCATGTTTCGAGCCATACATTAATATAGGATATATATATATATAGCATTTGATAATTCTCATTTTTAACCTGTTTGTAATTTGTTTGGATGTCAGTAACTTTCTCATACTATTGAAATTATCCTTTTTCTTGAGGAGTTTGTAAATGGCAAGTAATCTGACATGTCTGATCTCCAGGTGACAGATGCTCAAGTTATCCAAGGTATGGCCCACATTGCTCGATTACTACTGGACCACAAAGCAGATGTTAACACACAGGACTCAACTGGCAGGTGAGATATCTATACCTGGTTCACACACCTGTACAGGATCACCCAGCTCACCTGCAACCTCTATAACACCTGTACTGCTCACACTCCTGTACAGGATCACCAAGCTGAGTGTTAATAGTGGCTAACCATATATTTCTCTGAATTCATCACATTGTTTTCCGGTTATTATTATGTTCTATTGCTTAAACTGAAAAATACACAACAGCCTTCCTTCCCCATGTTATCTTGCCTGATTAGATATTGAGCAGTCATTGAATTATTGCTGTTTTGTTTATTGTTTTATCAAAATCCTTGCTGTTTTGTTTAATTTTTTGCCAACAGTACACCCTTACACAACGCCATCATTAGCAAGAACGAGGCAGTCTTTGAGGTCTTGCTGTCTTCAAAAAAAATCAACATGGAAATAAAAAACTCTGATGGTCACACTGCTTTATGGCTAGCATTACAACATCAGGTGAGCATTGCAACATCAGGTGAGCATTGCAACATCTAGTTAGCATTACAACATCTGGTGAGCATTACATCATCAGGTGAGCATTACAACATCAGGTGAGCATTACAACATCTGGTGAGCATTACAACATCTGGTGAGCATTACAACACCTGGTGAGCATTACAACATCTCAGTACAACATCATCAGGTGAGCATTCAACATCAGATGAGCAGTACAACATCATCAGGTGAGCATTACAACATCTGGTGAGCATTACAACATCTGGTGAACATTACAACATCATCAGGTGAGCATTGCAACATCAGGTGAGCAGTACAACAACATCAGGTGAGCATTACAACATCAGGTGAGCAGTACAACATCAGGTGAGCATTACAACATCAGGTGAGCATTCAACATCAGGTACGCATTACAACATCAGGTGCGCATTACAACATCAGGTGAGGGGGTATATTTACTGAGACTGCAGGATAGAAGCTAACAATGTTAACTAGGTCATGTATGTTCATTTTGCCCCAATTTCCTATGCCTGTATAATATGCTGTGAGGCATAGACCTTAACACATGCATTAAGGAACAAAATTGAAGCGTTCGAAATAAGATGCTACCGAAAAATAAATTCTAATAACACCCTGAACAGAGAAGAGAAAAAACAAGGACATATTACAAGTCTTCTTCTTTGTCTTGTCTTCGCCTGCTATGCATTCAGGCATAGCCAGGGCACCTGGTATGACGCTTCTGACTGATTTTTGCATGAAGGCCTGCCTTCTCCAACTTCAGTGGTAACAAGACTTACATATCGTGGAGCATTGGCTCATAAATAACATCACGTCCACGAAAATGAAGTATTTTGGTCACGTTAAATGAAACAGTGATATGGAGAGAACAATAATGGAAGGAGGCATGGTTCCTGGGGGGAGAAGGACACTTGTGGTTAGGAAAGCATGCCTTCACACAAAAATCAGTCAAGACGCTACAGAATTTATAAGGGAGAACCGTCCGAGTGGTTACCGGGCCCAAATTTGGGGTGTAAAGAATAGAACCACTGTTGCCTACCATGCATGTCGTAAGAGGCGACTAAGGAGGGTTTGGCTGAAATCGGATGCACATGTCCTAAATGTGTAGAAGTCTATGTGTTTAGGGGCCTATCAAACCAATGTGCAACGTATACACGTTCTTGGCAAAGATCAAACATATCACAAAGAGTGATTAAAATTGGTCGTAAAGAACGAACGCAAAGAAGAAGAAGAAGATAGCGGAGACCAAGAAAAATATGTCTGCAGACATGTATCAAGGGAATGCAGAAAATATGGGGACTGGACAAACCCCTTGAGGTAACTACACAAGGAAAGGCTAAGTGTGTATGTATGTGTAGTTTAAGCATTGGTAGAACAGTCTTATGATATTGATGATATTTTTCAGGAGGAGGGTCCAGGGGATGAAGTTAGTCCAGATTATGAAGAGACTAGTCTAGCTGCCAGGCTAATCCAAGCCAAAGCTTCACCTGATGCCATTGAACCAGAGTCTGGTAACAGTCTGCTCCATCTTGCAGCCCAACACAGATACCAGGCTGCAGGCATATTTCTTACCAAGCATGGAGCTTCTGTAGGACATCCCAATTTTAAGGTTGGTTTCTCTATGTGAGGTGTTCTTCTTCTTCTGCATTCTCACTAGATTGGGATTTTGATTCTCTAATAAAGGCAGCTTTCTGCCTCAGATTATCAGTCACGCCGTACAATTTGTCTTGGACGCTGGTGTAAGTGGGCCACCTCGTTCTTCTCAAGCCTGCATACTGGGGGCAGTTCTGTAGGATATAATTGCTATGATTTCTGGTTCCCCGTTTGTGCCGACCTCTTCCCGCAGTAAGTTTTGGCACCCTCGTGATGGTAGGTCTGACATTCTTACTGCATGGCTAAATCTCTGAGGCAGATTGGCGACCGTAGAGTCCATTATCCCATTCCTCATTGTGAGGGATCGTTACACCATGTAATGCGCCTTACGGCCTGGTGCATCCGTTTTCTGCAAGCATTTGTTTCAGGTTAGCATTCCCTAGCGGACACGTGCATCCGATTTCAGCCAAACCTCCTCAGTCGCTTCTTACGACATGCATGGCAGGTAACAGTAGTTCCATTCTTTACACCCCAAATTTGGGCCCCAGTAACCACTCGGGCAATGTGAGGTGTTCAAATTGTAAGGTATATTTCTCTCTGTGAGGTGTTCAACATTTTAATGTGTTTTTCTCTGAGTGCCTTTGTGTACTTGACTGACTGACTTACTTGAAGAATTCACAATTAAATATAAAATGAATGCAAAATACTTTTGTAAACTAACCTTGCTATTGACCTCTTTAACCCTGCGACCAACCTCTAGCCCTGCAACCAACTATTAACCCTGCGACCAGCCTCTAACCCTGCGATCAACCTCTAACCTCAACCTACCTGCAACCAACCTTTAACCCTGCGGCCAACTTCTCTAGCCTGTGACCGACCTCTCTAGCCTGTGACTGACCTCTCTAGCCTTGGACTGACCTCTCTAGCCAGTGACTGACCTTTCCAAAACCTGTGACCTTTCCAAACCTGACTCCTTTCCAAAACCTGTGACTGTCCTCTCTAACCCTGCATCAGTATTAGTAAATCTAACCCTGAACTGACCGCTTAGTAAATATAATCCTGACATTCTGGTCATGTTCTAACAGGGGGAGACTCCGCTGCACGTAGCATGCGAAGAAGGCCTAGCAGATCTGGTTCATGAACTGCTGATGCATGGAGCCAACCCTAATTATCGGGACGGTAGGGACACCGGTATCTGCACTTAACATCGCAGCCTTAGGCTTCGGTGACAGCGAGCCAGAAGTATCACAGCAGACACCATTACACCTAGCCTTGACCAAGGGTCATCACTCTGTTGTACAGGTGTTTCTGGATTATAAAGGTAATCGTTATTCACATCTATTTACAGGTGTTACATTACTCATTACATATTACCAGTGATAACTTTACTCATTACATATTACCACTTTACTGATTACATATTACCAGTGGAAGTTTCGTTAATAATCACAATATAAATGAGACTGCAGTAAAACTATGTAGAATTGCGAAACACGTAATAACAAAGTACTGTAGTTTTACAAATTACAAAACAATGACAATATACAGCAACGTTTCGACCAAAGGCCTTTATCAAGCAAACGAACAACAGGAGTGGCGAATTTAAAGAGATATTAGAACGTTTGAATGTCTCCTTATGTAGTCGTCCATATGTAGTGCTTTTTTTTAATTCGTCACTCCTGTTGTTTGTTTGCTTGATAAAGGCCTTGTGGTCGAAATGTTGGTGTATATTGTCATAGTTTTTGTAATTTGTAAAACTACAGTACTTTGTTATTACGTGTTTCACAAGTTTCGGTTGCAAGACTTGGACATTTATCAAATCTGCATGGAAAGTTCAAAAGGGTCAAAAGGCGAAGGGTTGACTTCATTGTACAAAGTTTCCCCATATAGCTCCGTCCCTGTCGGCAGAGATGGCATAGCATCTGTGGAGAGCATTGCACAAAGCACAAACTCCGTAGCTCCTGCAACAATCCTAGGGATCTCATGAAAAATGGCATATGTCTCAATCGGATTTGAACCCACAACCTTTAGTACATCAGGCAAACGACTTAACCACTTTTCCATTGAGACCCCATCAATATAAGTGCTTTCTAATAGCAGTCTTATAAACAAGTTCTAATAGCAAAGTTTTTGTTTTTTTTTCTTTCGTCCGCTTTCAACTCAGACGAAGTTTCATCTCTGAAACTGATTTTTGCGTGAAAATCCGTTTTTCCCAATTTCTTACAGTGGCAGCAGCGTGCACATTGTAAATTACTTTACACTGGCAGCCGTGTGCTCAATGTACTGGTAATTAGTATTCCCTCGCCATACAGGCAGATTTTCTCCGACTTCAGAGGTACTCACGTTATCGTCCTGAGTAAGACCAGGGGACTCGAACAAATGCCGGATAGTGGGTTCGAACCCGAGCTATGAGGCGTCTCACAGCTAGCAGGCCGAGCTACTATCAACTACTCTAGGCAGTCCCCTAATAATAGCAAAGTTATAGACAAGTTCTTCTTCTTCTGTGATCAACTTTTGCTATGCGACTACTCCGGTATGTGTCATAAACAGGGCGGTGCGCTTGAGGTCTTGACCGGTTCCCCATAGTTTGTCTTGTAGTGTTGTTTCTGTTGGCCAGATCTCCAATCTCTCACTACTCAGAATAGGGCAGTCTTGCAGGATGTGCTCTGGGGACTGCTTTGGTGCTCCACAGGTGCAGGCTGCCGAGTCCCTGAGACCTATTCTGTGGAGGTGTGCTCTGAGACTGCAGTGTCCTGTTCTAAGTCTGAAGACTGTGGTCTCTGCTTTTCTGTTTAGTGTATTTATACTGTCGTGCTCTGGGTTGTATCCTCCATTTGTTTTTCTCAGATCATTTTCCTGGATTGTTTCAGGAGAGTCTTTGCTTCTGTAAAACTTTGTGTTGGGTGATGTTGTGTTAGGCTCCCCCAGCCTTTGCGAGTTTGTCAGCCTTTTCGTTTCCTGGTATGCCACAGTGAGCTGGTATCCACTGTAAGACCAAATAAGTTCTAATAGCAGGGTTATAGACAAATTCTGACAATTTAGGGGGTATCTGTGGCGTAGATGTTAGGTGCCCGCCTCTTGTTCCAAAGGTACACAGTTCACTCCCTCATGGAGCCATCGGTATGTTTTTATAGAGATCCCTGATCTCAGTGTAGGCGAGATCTAGTTCCTAATCCTATCAGAGATGGGCGATAAAATGAAGGTCATGTGTTCAAGTTGAGCGTATAAAAGAATCCTTGGCAGTTCAGAATCAAAAAGAGCAGGCTGGAAAGCCACTGTTCTTGCAAAATTCATTAGAAAGATTTTTAAAATAATAATTCCTACAAAATATTTTTTATATTTTCAAAATTACGTTGGGGACCTTCACTGGTGCTATGGAGCTCATGCACTGCAGCTGAGATCTTCTTGTGTAAGAAAGATATTGGAGCACACATGGTTACTCTCCGAAGTGCAATGGTGTTCGATGTCTGTCCCATCAAACCTGCGGAGTGGAGCGTCTGACCTCAAATTAATAAACTATATCTGTACATGACCAAATCTCTGTTTAAAATTAAGAAATTAACTTTGATATTTGGTTTGCAAAATTGACAGTGCAACTGGCCAAATCAGGAAGTACCAACAAGAGAATCTTACCAAACTTCAATGTCAAGGACTCACAGGGTCAAACAGTTCTAGGTTTGGCCTTGTGGAATCACATGCATGACATTGCAGACAGATTGTTGAAATGTGGCGCCAACATCAACGAGAAGAACACAGCAGGGATGACACTCCTGCATCAGGTTGGTTGACTAGTTTACTCTAGACTATTTCTTTTCAAACTTCTACTACTTCTTATTTTTCCATGTTTATTCTTATTAACTCTTTCCATCGCCAACGCCGCACACTGCGCTACAGCGTATTCCGTTGAATGCCATTCGCTGTACACTGCACCATTCGAGTTGTTTCTCCTTATACAAGTCTTTCTAGTTTTACTTCTACTATTTTACTTCTACTACTCTTTAACCTTGTTATTCTATTAGGTTGCCAAGTTTTCTTCAATTTAGTATATAATGAAATGAAAATCGTGGCATATCCCAAAGGACGTAGCCATCAACCACAGTAAACAAGTCGTTGATTTTCTAGGCACCACTTATACGTTCAGTAGTTTGCCATTGCTTTCTGAACGGGTGGCGCCATCGTCCTTTGTTAAAATCAACGGAAACAATTTGCAAGCAAACTGTCCGCAGCGTGATTCGAACTCAGAACGTCGGGTTAATAGACAGAGTCACTAACCCCTAGGCCACAGACGCCACTTATATATACACACTTAGTATATAAAAAGATATATATTTGTTTATTTATTGACAAATAGTTGGGATTTTTTTTTTAAAGGTGATTTTTTAACTTCCCTTGAATTAACTGTGTACAACATAGGAAATAACTGGGTACAGAAAGAGTTAACTCTTTCCACGCCCATTTATTTTCTCAATTTTTAAGCAGTTAATTCAGGGAAGTAAAAATAAATTTTTTAAATTACGATCCCAACTACTCGTCAATAAATAAACATATATATCTTATTATATACTAAATTGAAGAAAACTGGACAACCCAATAGAATAGCAAGGTTGAAAAGTAGTATAAGTAAAACAGTAGAAGTAAAACTAGAAAGACTTCTTATAAGGAAGCAACTCTATGGCGCAGTGTGCGGCTTAAAGCGTGCAACGGATTTCCGCCGTGGCGCAGTGTGCGGCTTAAAGCGTGGAAAGAGTTAACCAATTTAATCACTCTTTGTTTGATTTTTTATGAGAATAGAATTGCATTACGCCTTGGTTGGTAGGCTCCTGTGTGTCTCTACGGTGGAGGGGTGAAGACATTTGCCTGTCATTTTGAAGGTTGTTGGCTCGAATTCAGAGTAACATATGCAAATTTTTCATGAGATCCCTAGGATTGTTGCTGAAGTTGCCGTGTGTTGCCGGAGCTCGCAAGGGGAGCAAAGAATAGTACTGCTGCGGGGGACTGCCTAGAGTAGTTGATAGTAGCTCGGCCTGCTAGCTGTGAGACGTCTCATAGCTCGGGTTCGAACCTACTGTCCGGCATTTGTTCGAGTCCCTGGTCTTACTCAGGACGATAACGTGAGTACCTCTGAAGTCGGAGAAAATCTGCCTGTGTGGCGAGGGAATACTAATTACGAGTACATTGAGACACGGCTGCCAGTGTAAGTAATTTACAATGTGCACGCTGCTGCCATTGTAAGAAATTAGAAAAACGGATTTTCACGCAAAATTCAGTTTCAGAGATGAAACTTGTCTGAGTTGAAAGCGGACGATTAAAAAAAAAAAAAAAAAAGTACTGCTGCGACTACAAGGCATGTCGTAACCGCGATTCGTCCGTGTGGTGCCGGGGCCTGCAAGGAAGCAAAGAATAGTACCACTGCAACCTACAATGCATGTCATAAGAGGCGACTGATGTAGGGACCTAGTAGCAAATAAAAAGCAGCGCAGAAATCGGATGTGCTGGCCTACTTGTTGGTGCATAACTGGCACAACGTTCAATCGCTCTTAGGCTCGGTTCACATACAAATCACAAAGAGTGGTTAACAAGGGATCGATATGGAGCATTCGAAGAAGAAGAAGCGTGTTCACTAACAACTACCCTACTGCAGCTCTCATTCATTCATGAATGCCCCACATAGTTACCTCTCTTGAATTAACTGTTTGAAAATTGAGGAAATAACTCCGCATGGAAAGAGTTAAAGCTGTTTTTTTTTAAAACTTGAACATATTTCAAGTAGCATCTCCCTCTTCTTTCTTGTTGACATGAAATATATTGTCTATTTGTACTATAGTGTTGTGTTGATATTGTGTTGTTATTGTGTTGTTATTCTGTTGTTATTGTGTTGATATTGTGTTGTTATTGTGTTGTTATTGTCTATGTTAATCTTTGATTATCTGTAACAGGCTATAGAAACACAAGATACAAACAGTGCTCTTTTCTTGATGGATCATCTGGCTGACCTGGAGGCTGTGTGAGTAGTACATGTCTGTCTTCTAATGTCTTGGACATTTAAACAAATTATGAGTATCATGAGAATGGGCACTGACAAAAGAACAAGAAAGGAAAATTACCACCTGTGAAATGAGATGCTTGAGGAAAGTGGTAAATAAAACAAGAAGAGACCATATAAGAAATGAGGAAATTAGAAGAACAGTCAGAACAACACCTGCTATTAGATTTATTGAAAAACAGAAACTCAAATGGTTTGGCCACTTGGTGAGAATGAACCCGAATACACCAGTTGCAAGAGCGTACAACCTGAAAATGGAGTCATCAAGAGGAAGGGGCAGACCAAGAAAAATCGGGTTGATGGAGTTACAGACATCTTAAAACTCCACAATACCACAGCATATCAGCACCGAGCATACACTATCTCAGAAACTGATCATCAGTTAAACCTACTCCGCCTAACGGCAAAAAAGCAGAGAAGAAGAAAGAAGATGAGTATCATTAAGTGATATATGTATATTATTATGAACATAGAAACTGGAATATAGAAATATAGAACTATTTGTATTTAACTTGGTGACCTGTCACATTTCCGAGCCATACTGCAAAACATATTTCATATTTGAGCTGAGTATCCTGAGATTTGTTTTAGTGAAGATAACAGTACAGAGTCAGAGCTGAATCATGCATGTGATGGGGGTCCCTCTGTGGTGGTTAGGTGCTCACTCTTCTCATTTCAAAGGTACTTTGTTTGCTCCCTTGTGGAGACATCTGGATATTTTTCCAGAGATTTCTGATCTCAATGTAGGTTAGATTGAGTTTTTAGTCGTATCGGAAATGGACAATAAAACTTAGGTCCCATGTTGAAGTTGAGCACATAAAAGAACTCTTGGCAGTTCAAAATCGAGAAGAGTAGGCTGGAAAGTCGCTGTCCATGCAAAATTCATGAGAAAGATGTCTTTAAAATTCCTACTAAATATTTTAACCATCTTCTAAATTACCTCGGGGACCCTCGCTGGTGAAACAGAGTTGATGCACTGCCGCTGAGATTTTCCTGTATAAGAAAGAGATTGGAGCACACATTGTTACTCACCGAAGTGCAATGACGATGGTTCTATCAATTGTGCACAACAAGTCATTCAACTATAACAAAGGTACTTTTGTATGGTGAAGACAAATGGAAAGATAGATTACAAAATGAGAACATCTGAAGCAGAGTAGGCATAACTTGTGATAACAAATGCAGTGGTTTGGACATTTAATGAGAATGAAATACAACCAACCACCAATAACAGCATACAATAAAAAAAGATCAGGTGCTAGAGCCAAGGAAGACCAATAAAAAGATGGATAGACAATATCAAGGCCACACTAAATAAACACGGATATAACACAACAAGGGCGATTCATCTGGCCCTGGAACGCAAATTAAAGCTCCTACGCTTAATGGCAAGAGTGGACAACCAATTACATCATCTACATGGGGAAAGACAATAGACAATAGAAGACAAATAACAGTGATCCTTCCTTCCTTCCTTCCTTCCTACCTTTCATTGGCTTAAAAATATTGTCTGTATATTCAACATTGTCTTTTGTATAAACTTCACTGTCTTTTGTAGCTCACACAGAGGTCCATGTAGTTTTCTGTCTACTGTTGTTTCGTTAGGTCAGTGAGTTTGCCTCAGTGTATCATATTCTGGGAAGTCTTGAAGTATGTGCTCTGCAGTCTGATGTGCTTGTACTCATGGCTGAATTGCCAATCTTGAATTTTGTATACATGTGGCTGCGGAGTCAACTGTGTCCTGTTCTAAGGCACAGAATGACAACTTGTTCTAATCTGCTCATAATATAGTAGTCGTCTTGTGTTGGTATTTGTTGCTTTCTGAGTGATTCATTCATTCTTTTCTTTTGGTGGTAGGTAACTGGCACATCCGGTTGTTCTTCTGCAGCACCTTACTTGTCCAGTCAGTCTTCTGTTTCATTTCCTGGTATTCCACAATGTGACATTATCCACTGCAAGACTACCCTGCGTTGCTTGCACAGTTTAGACAGTAGGGTCTGTAGACCTGTAAGCAAGTCATCCAACTTTAACAAATATACTTTTGTATGATGAGGACAAATGATAATGATGAAATACTTGTACATTTGAATATTTATGTACACAGTATACACACACAAGTTATTCAACTGTAATGTCAAACATGTACATACATACAGCTCCCCAGATGGACAGACCATCATCCAACACAGCATCAGCCGACACCTACCTGCGGTAGTTGAAGCTTTGTGTGAGAGGAGAGTCAAGATGGATGTTACAGACTCTGAAGGCAACTGTCCACTGTGGCAGGCACTAGACTCTGGGCAGGAGGATATAGCTCAGACATTGGTAGAGTTTGTTCGTTTATTCAAGTATGTCTGCTGACTGGTCTCATCTTGTCTGCTATGGTCTTGACTCTCGACTGATCTAGTCTTGTCTAGATCTATCATATCTGGTCTTACCTTGTCTGCTCTAGTCTGTTCTGCCTTCTCTTACAGGCCAAACATGACTGTGATGTAACCTTGTGTTCTGTCTGTCTGTCTTCTATAGTTTTCATGTAACCTTGTGATCTGTCTGTCTGTCTGTCTTCTATTACTGTGATGTAAATGTGTGTTCTGCCTGTCTTCCACAGGTTAAACATGGTTGTGATGTCAACTTGTGGTCTCAAGGATCTAGCGGATGTTACCAGACTTTGCTACACAGAGCCCTGGATCAAAATAATGAGGCTGTTGCTTGTTTTCTAGTCAGAAGGTGGGGGATCTAGGTGGTTGAGTCTGACTCAAACCTTTGTGGTATGGGTGTATGTATGTGTATTGTCGTTGAATGAGTTCTGATCAGCAAGATGATGGACTCTGGTCAGTGTGTGGTACCTTGTTAATGTGACATTTATTAAGAGAGTGGTGGGTGTGGTCACGAGTTGGGAATCTGGTCAGAATGTGGGAAGTGATCAGAAGGTAGGATTGTCTGGGTGGCAGATTGCAAATTTTATGTCCAACGATAGCTGACATTCTCAGTGCCCTCCTAAAGTGTGGCCGCAAAGAAGACTTTCATCTAAACCAATCGACATCAACTACTAGATTGCAAGAGCTGGGATTGAAGATTGGAGTGGCCAGAAAAGAACAATACAACAGGTACATGAGTAGACGCATCAATCAACATCAAACTAGTACGGTCAGTCGCTGGATGCTGTTGGAAATATTACGAAGGAGATCGGATTATCTATAGACATGTCTGGAGTGCAATGAAGATATTCCAAACTGAAACTGAAGTGTAGTGTTTTACTTAATACTGTATCACTTTTTGGTGAACTTTTTATCTCAAATTGTTTCTTGTCTTCTGTTCATAGCGGATGTGACAAAAATAGTCCACGGCGGCCAGGTCCAAACGGGGAAGGTGCAGAGGAGGGGAGGTAAGCACAATATCTTCTTATGCAATTAGTTTTCTTTTCTTTGTTCAGAGGTCTAAACAGTGAGATGAATTTTAAAAAAATTGTAAATGAACCTTTTTATACCTCAAGGGATATTTGGTAACAATGTTAGGTTTATATTTTTCATTGACCTTCGGCACACGATTGGTGACGTGGTCAACATCACGCCTACCGCCTTTTTTTTTTTTTTTTTTCCAATCCAGAAGCACTTGAGCTTTCAGCTCTTCGGCTCGGGCCATGGACATTGTAACCCTTCGGTTCGGTGCCATGAACACCGTGAATCTGGGGAACCTGTGGCTTTTCTGCCAGCCGCGGAATTGAACCCGCACTCACAAGGGCTAACCTACCGCCTTTACTTCCCAGTGCTTTTCTGGTACCCAATTGAGGTTGGGTTGATCTGAGAGTTGTTATGGCTGGAAAAATATTCCTCGCCAACTGTTGATTTGAACCCGCACCACTATCCTAAGAAGCGAATTCACTAACAACTACGCTACTGCGTCTCTCAGTGAGATGGGTTACCTCCATGAATCCAGTTGTCAGGTCAGCAGAAGGTCTTCAAAGGTTCCCCACAATTTCTATTTCAGATTAGTCTCCCAGGGCCATGTTTCAGACCTTAAATCGTTGAAAATTGGGGGGAGGGTGCTAGATTTGAGGGATATGTTCAGAAGTCTGGGGGCCTTTTGGCATGTGCATTGATCAGTTTGAGTCCTTGTAGACGCCTCATGTGATGCAGAGCATGATAAGAATTAATTATTTAACTAACTAAATGGAAATGTTGAAAAAAAAAATTATGCTATGAATTGTCAAAGCAACATCAGCTTTTAAAAGTCTAAATAAAACATTGAACTGCAAGTTATATAGTATTAAAACTAAATGAGACTTTTCAATTCCAATGTTGTATCAATCCTAACATATGCCAGGAAATATCGGTCTCAGTTCCATGGAGGAGATTGAGCGTTTGCCCAGGATAGAGCGGTATGGAGAAATTACTTGCAGGCCCTATGTAACGATAACGGTACGAGAGGAATTATTATTATTATTATCAATCCTAACATATGCCAGCGAGAATTGGAAAATGACTAAAGATATAGAAAGTAAGTTGAATGCATTTGAAAATAGATTGCAAAAAATAAGGAACATAAAATGGGATGAATTCAGAAGTGATGAAATCAGAAAAATATCTGGTCAACCACTAGTAACAACTGTTATAAGAAGGAGAAGATGGAGATATGTTGGACATACCTTGAGAAGAAATGATCAACGAATACCAAAGCAGGCATTGAAATGGGATGCAAGGGGTTCAAGAAAGAGAGGACGCCCTAGAGAGACCCTGAGATGGATTTTGCTGAGAGAGGCAAGAAATATTGATCTCAATTCCATGGAACAGATTGAACGAGCTGCCCAGGATAGATCGGTATGGAGAAATTGCTAGCAAACCCTATGTAAAGTATAACGGTACAAGAAGAATATATAAAACTAACTAATATCTGATTGAAGAAATGGATTGTTCTTCGTTTTCAGTGATGGTCAGAGCCCGTTACATATGGCGTGCTCGTGGGGTCTGGAGGTGGTGGTGCAGTCATTGATGGAACATGGTGCAGACGTCAACACTCAGGTAAGAGGAGATGGTACAGTCATTGATGGAATATGGTGCAAACGTCAACACTCAGGTAAGAGGAGATGGTACAGTTATTGATGGAATATGGTGCAGACGTCAACACTCAGGTAAGAGGAGATGCCTAATAAACACATCCCAAAACAGTTGATGCTGGAGCGAACTTGACGGGGGCAAACTCGGACGCTTGGTTGGTGGACAGAAAAAACACTTTAAAGACACGCTTAAAGTGTCTCAAAATGCTTTGATATAGACACCATGTGCTGGAAATCCTCCGCAAGATTTCCAAATGTGGCGCTGTAACAACACAAGAGGAACTCACATCGCTGAGAATCATTGAGGCGCAGAGAAAGCAAACTGCGTGAAAAGACACAACACGCACATGTCCAACCGTGATCATGTATGCCCCACCTGTGATAGGGGATTGTGTTTGAAGATTGGACTCTGCAGTCACCTCTGTACACACCAGAGAGGTTCAACAATAATGCGGCTGTTGTTATCATCGATAGGGATGGATGACTATTAATATTATTATGAAGTGATGGTACTGTTATGTTATGTTATGCGATCGACGTCACGGCACATTGGGCATTCCCATGCATGCTCTGTCCTCCGCTGCAGCAGCCATCGTAAAGTCCATTTGCTCACCGTACCCATGAGAAGTTGATTACTATATCTTCTCTCTCACCACGAAGACGACATTGTCTGGCATGTCCACACTTAACGCCTAATTCTCGAACTCGTTCCTGTGTCTGAGACGTGCCCATGTCACATAAATAAGAGCGTACCGCATTGATGATATCGGCTCTGTCCGTACTTCTGCCCGTTTGAGTCGGGGCATTGTTTGCAAGAAAGTCTGCACTCTCGTTACCCTGCACTCCAGCATGTCCAGGTGTGTGCAGCCAAGTCATTTTCTTGAGATGTGATCTCCGAATGCTGTCCACCCATTCCACACGCATACTTCCAGATTCAATCAGTTGAAGCATATTCATCGAGTCTGATATGATGATCGCATGGGTAACCTGTTGCTCAGCCACCCATGACAGAGCCCTGGAGGCAGCAGTGATCTCCATAGTCATGCTTGATGTCGTTGTCTCAAAAGCGCCGCAGTCCTCATGAAGTGATGGTAATGTAACATGATGCATATGCCAACACTCGGGTAAGAGGTGATAACAAAGAAACAAATACAAATTAGACAGCAATGTAATGTCCTGGGCATGCGGGTGTTTACGGTAATGAGAGGCGGACAGGCTTGCATCAACAGCATCGATTGTTGGGGAGTTGAATATGGATAAGGGGAATATTCTTCGGTCTCTTGCGACTGTCTGTTGGATGAGGACACTAAAATCGATGTTGAATCGATTAAGCGATTTAAGCAGTTTGGAGTTACCCGTTGTTCAAGTCGACTGGATGTCTGAGAGGCAGAGTGAGAGGTGTGTTTAATCAGCGAGCCACATGATCCATCAGTATGCATACTCTTTGATATCTGTTGGGGGAGACTGAGCACCTTTGGGTCTGCCCGAAGTGCAATGACGTCAGTTTAGTAACCAATAACAAAGAAACAACCTGGCGTTACTGCCTGTAATACCGCTCTTTATGGCGGTGTAGGACAAGGGGTACATCTGCCTGTGGAATTTAATGGCCGCATGGATAGTGCAGCCACCGCCAAACTGTTCAGGTTATGATGTTTTCTTTATGCCCCCAACAGAAAGAAAACCTCATTGACCCTAATGGGATTGAACTGGATCTCTCGCAGGGGAGCCCATGCTCTAATCCATTCGACCAGACGCTCCACTGAGGTGATCTTCTTCTTCAAACGCTCCTTATCTACCACTTGTCAACCACTCTGTGATTTGTATGTGATCTGAGCCTAAGAGTGATTATACGTTGTGCCAGTTATGCGCCTATACATAGACCAGCACATCTGATTTCTGCGCTGCTTTTATTTACTAGTAGCATCCTAGGGCCTACATCAGTCGCCTCTTACGACATGCATTGTAGGTCGCAGTGGTACTATTCCTTGCGGACCCCAGCACCACACGGGTGAGAAAACAGGATTAACCCGGTCTCGCATGAGAGCCCACGCTCTAATTGATTCTGCCAAAAGTTCCACAGAGGTGATCAAAGGTAATGATAATAGAAGATGTGATAGAAGGTTAATATCACCTCTGACGTCTGTTTGTTTCCCAACTTAACCTCTCTACTCGTGGTCCCTGACTTGACCCCTGATCTCTGTCTCCAGGACGCAGAAGGGAAAACACCAGTTCACATTGCAATTGAAAACTTAACCTTTCAACTCTGTCCCTATCTGGTCCCTGACTTAACCTCTCAACTCTGTCCCTATCTGGTCCCTGACTTAAGATCTCAACTCTGTGACTATCTGGTCCCTGACTAAGCTCTGTCCTATCTGGTCCCTGACTTAAGCTCTCAACTCTGTCCCTATCTGGTCCCTGACTTAAGCTCTCAACTCTGTTCCTATCTGGTCCCTGACTTAAGCTCTCAACTCTGTCCCTATCTGGTCCCTGACTTAACCTAACCTCTCAACTCTGTCCCTATCTGGTACCTGACTTAAGCTCTTAACTCTGTTCCTATCTGGTCCCTGACTTTACCTCTCAACTCTGTCCCTATCTGGTCCCTGACTTGATCCATGATCTCTCTCTCTCTCCAGGATGCAGAAGGAAAGACACCAGTTCACATTGCAATTGAAAACCAGTTCCCTGTGGTCATCTCTCTCTTACTCTCACACCCTGGTCTTGACCTGACTGTCAGAGACAAGAAGGGTCACACGCCATTCGCAGCCGCCATGAACAAGAAGGACAACAAGGCAGCCCAGGCTATTCTTAACAGAGAGCCTACTGCAGCTGAACAGGTGAGCCTTAGGTTACTTGTAGGCATCATATGTTACGGTAGGTTTAGGCTACATGTAGACATCAAATGTTACGGTAGGCTTAGGCTACTTGTCACCCGTGTGTTGCCGGGGCTCGCAAGGGGAGCAAAGAGTAGTGGCACTGCGACCTACAAGGCATGTCGTAACGATGTCTTCTTTTTTTTCTTCTCTCATTCATTCTTTTCTGCCGTTTTTATTAGTCTAATGTGATATATAAACTGCCAAACACCAAGAGCGGGTGTACGCTCACAAAACCTTCAGTACCAATTAGAGCTTAGGTGCTAATCTTTCGGTGGCGTGTTCGGTTTCAACCAGCTGTTTATTTACTAGGGTAGCTAGCCCTAGGTTGCGATCCATTCTGCCGTTAACGATGTCTGAGATGGCTGGGACACATGTGCCATATAAGCAATGCTAAAATACCAAAGAACATTCTGTATGGCCAACTTGTAGCTGGTACTAGACACAGCATGGGTGCCCAATACTACACATACATGATCTAACTTTATGCAACATAGACAAAGAAAATTAGGAGCGGCTGGCCAGAGACAGGCAAGCATGGCGAACGGCAGTGAGGGTGGCTCAAAAGAAAATAAGAAAAACACCATCACATACGGAGGCAAAAGAGAGCAGAGAGAACATTCTTTGTATCAGCTCCAGTCTCCAGTTTTACCTGCAGCAACTGTAAAAAGGAATGCTACTCTAGAATAGGTCAATACAGCCACAACAGATCATGTGATTCAGCACAGAACAAGCTAGATGACGCAAAACCTACACTCTCCTGAAACAAAGGGGCCAGTGGTGAAAACCAGTAGCAGTTACATATATATATATTGATGGAATTACCCATCTTCTTCTTCTGCTATCAACTTTTGCTATGCGACTACTCCGGTATGTGTCATAAACAGGGCGGTGCGCTTGAGGTCTTCACCGGCTCCCCATAGTTTGTCTTGTAGTGTTGTTTCTGTTGGCCAGATCTCCAATCTCTCACTACTCAGACTAGGGCAGTCTTGCAGGATGTGCTCTGGGGACTGCTTTGGTGCTCCACAGGTGCAGGCTGCCGAGTCCCTGAGACCCATTCTGTGGTGGTGTGCTCTGAGACTGCAGTGTCCGTTCTAAGTCTGAAGACTGTGGTCTGTGCTTTTCTGTTTAGTGTATTTATACTGTCGTGCTCTGGGTTGTATCCTCCATTTGTTTTTCTCCAGATCATTTTCCTGGATTGTTTCAGGAGAGTCTTTGCTTCTGTAAAACGTTGTGTTGGGTGGTGTTGTGTTAGGCTCCCCCAGCCCTTGCGAGTTTGTCAGCCTTTTCGTTTCCTGGTATACCACAGTGAGCTGGTATCCACTGTAAGACCAGTTCTGATTTTTTTTACAACACGCTGATATTTTGCCGTATGTCCTGAATAAGCTTGTCTTGTCTGGGACAAGAGATAGCCTGGAGAACGGATCTTGAATCGCTAAATATTGCAATATTTTTTGCTGACGCTTGCTGGTCGTTGAAAATCTGTATGGCTGCAAGAAGGGCTGTTGCCTCTGCTCTAAAGTTGGTGCATGTTTCTCCTGCTGCCAGAGAGTGTGTTTCCTTGAGGGTGAGTGATGTAGATTCTGCTGCCTCCCTTTCT
Organism: Arion vulgaris; assembly: GCA_020796225.1. Lineage (NCBI taxonomy): Eukaryota > Metazoa > Mollusca > Gastropoda > Stylommatophora > Arionidae > Arion > Arion vulgaris. Next base: position 9,844,627 of record CM036775.1, read on the forward strand.
GGTAGCGTCTGTAGCTGAGCCATTTGTGAACACGTGTCCATGTACTGGTGGGATATTGCTCTCGTAGCATTTGGAGTGAAATGGCTCTTTGCTCTGTCTCTGTATTCTTTTTGGAGATTATTCCTGAGACTTCTAGGTGTATTTGGGCCATGTTTTGGTAGCTTGTCCATGGCTCTGGTATTATGGGTTCCCACATTTCTGGGTCAGTTTCTAGGATGTCTGTATGTTACATATGAAATTCTCTGGCCAGATGGTTGGGACTTTTCCTTGCAAGTCTGTTTTTGTTTTCTCTTGGAATTTTGTGTGTAGATGGTGTTCTTTTAGCCATTTTAGTTTTTCAAACTGGGTGAGTGTTTTAAATTTTCTACGGAGTTCTAGAGGCTCTATGTCTGCGGTTTTTTCCATTTCTATGATTGGACTGCTTTTCATTGCTCCCAGAGTTATTTTTAGACCCATGTTTTGTACCTTGTATAGTTTCTGTGTGTTTGTTTTGGCTGCTGTTGTCCAAGAGCTGGAGCCATATTCCATGATGGGTCTTACTGCTCCCGTGTAGACCTGCTTTAATATTTTTGAATTTGCGCCCAGGACGTGCCAGCTAGTTTCTTCATCACAGCAAGTCTTTGTATGGCTTTTCTTTGAATTTTGTCTATGTTTGGCTTCCAGGTAAGTCTGCTTTCTAGGGTGATTCCAAGGAAGGTGGGTGTATCTGTTAGGGGTATTGTTTCGTTTTCTAAATTGATGAATACTTTTTCCTTGTGTGTGGAGAGGGAAAAAACAGTTGTTGTGGTTTTTGTGTGGTAAATTTTGAGGCCCCAGCTTTTTGTCCCGTTCTCCACTTTTTCCACTGTTTTTTGTAGTAGATAGGATGTTTTTTTGAGTGTGTTCTGCAGCTGTCCAGATTGCGAAGTCGTCTGCATGTAGGCTGTTTGAGACCTTCTGGGGACAGCATTTGGTGATGTCATTTATGTATATTAGGAATAGCGTTGGTGCTATCACACTGCCCTGTGGAACTCCTTCCTTCATTTTTGCATCTTGCTGAGGTGGTTGTCTATTTTTACTTTGGCTGTACGTTGGGAGAGGAGGTTTCTGATCCAGGAGAACATGTTGTGGAAGACTCCTGTTTGTAGGACTTTCAGCATTAGGCCATCGTGCCATACCGTATCAAATGCCGGGACAGGTCAAAGAATATGGCTGTTACTTTCTTTCTTTCCTGGAAAGCGTTTTCAATGTCCTGGGTGATGTAAGCCAGTTGGTTCTCTGTGCTTCTGTTTTGTCTGTATCCAGTCTGGGCAGGGGTGAGCAATGAATTGGTTTCTAGGTACCATGTCAGTTTGATGGAATTACCCTAACAAATCTGTTTGTTTCTTTAGGTGGACAGCCGTGGACGTAATTTTCTACACACTGCCATACAGAAGATTGATATTGAGAGTGTATTGTTCCTACTGGGGGTCAATGCTAATGTGAATTCTCGAACCCAGGACAGTCAGAATGTAACACCACTTCATTTAGCAGTACTAACAGGCTCGGAAATTCTTGTTAGAAATTTGGTGAGCACAGTTTAATATGTCTGACTTGGGGGTGGGGGGCAGGGCAGCCAGGAAGTTACAGCTGTCTTAGTTGGTGGAAGGGTATCTGGTGGAGGGAGGTTGGTGTCCGCCTATGAACTGGGATGAAACATATCCATGTTCTCTGAACTAACCAAAAAAATCACGAGTGGTTAACTTGGCTGATAAGAACGAACACAAACCGCACAGATCACAATGAGTGGTTAACTTGGTTGATAAGAACAAACCACACAGATCACAATGAGTGGTTAACTTGGTTGTTAAGAACAAACCACACAGATCACAATGAGTGGTTAACTTGGTTGATAAGAACAAACCACACAGATCACAATGAGTGGTTAACTTAATTGTTAAGAACAAACTACACAGATCACAATGAGTGGTTAACTTCATTGTTAAGAACAAACTACACAGATCACAATGAGTGGTTAACTTGGTTGATAAGAACAAACCACACAGATCACAATGAGTGGTTAACTTAATTGTTAAGAACAAACCACATAGATCACAATGAGTGGTTAACTTAATTGTTAAGAACAAACTACACAGATCACAATGAGTGGTTAACTTGGTTGATAAGAACAAACCACACAGATCACAATGAGTGGTTAACTTGATTGATAAGAACAAACCACATAGATCACAATGAGTGGTTAACTTGGTTGATAAGAACAAACACAATGATCAGATTTCTTCTTCTTCATTCTCACTGGATTTGGATTTTGGATTCTCTACTAAAGGCAGCCGTCTGCCTCAGATTGTCAGCCATACAGTTTATCTTGGACATTGGTGTAAGTGGGCCACCTCTTTCTTTGGCCACACTTGTGATGGTTGGTCCAACATTCTTCAAGTGTAGCTAAATCTCTGAGGCAGAGCCGTGACCGTAGAATCTGTTATCCCATTCCTCATTGTGAGAAGTCTTTGTCTCCAATGGATCTGCAACAGATGCAATTAAGAATGGAGGTGCCGGTATCTTTATCATATATCCCAACAACCACAACAAGACATTTCCAACTAGTAAATTTTGTTCAACCTACACCGCAGAGGCTCAAGCACTACTACAGGCCGCAATCATGATCAATAGTTTCAAATCTGACTGCCAACAAGTGGTTTTTTTCACAGATGCATTATCTGTTCTGCAAACCCTCCAGAGTAAACTCCCAACCCTGAGAAAGGAGCGTGGCAAGATTTATGCCAACAAAAGAGTTATACTACAGTGGGTACAATCACACTGCGGAGTGCCAGGTAACAAGAAAGCAGACAAACTTGCTAAAAAAAAGGAGCAGAGTGTGAACAAGTAGCTAACGAAATCACATACTTTGAAAAAAGATCTATCATGGACATTAGAAAAGAACCTAAACTATCCAACGATGACTACCACACACTCAACAGACAAGGACAGACCATCATCTTCTGACTCAGGGTAGGGTATAACAGACTGAATAAACACTTACACAGGCTACGATTGTCCCCTTCCCTATGTGTCACTATGGCACAGCTGATCCAACCACAGGACATGTTCTGTAAGATTGTCTCCTGTATGTCCTCCCTAGAAAGGAATGCTGGCCCCACAACACTGCATTCAAAATTACAGTACACCAGAGATGAGCTCCAGACAACAGTCGACTTCATCATAATAATGCAAGACTGTCCCCTGTACGTCCTCTCTAGAAAGGATTACTCGCCCTACAACACAACGCTACATTCGAAACTACATGGCACCAGAGATGAGCTTCAGACAACAGTCGACTTCATAATAATAACGCAAGACTGTCCTGTATGTCCTCCCTAGAAAGGGATGCTGGCCCTACAACACAACGCTACATTCGAAACTACATGGCACCAGAGATGAGTTTCCCAGACAACAGTCGACTTCATGATAAGACTGCAAGACTGTCCCATGTATGTACTTCCCAGAAAGGAAAGGAATGCTGGCCCTACAACACAACACTACATTCAAAACTACATGGCACCAGAGATGAGCTCCAGAGAACAGTCGACTTCATCATAAGAACACAAGACTGTCCCATGTATGTCCTCCCTAGAAAGGGATGCTGGCCCTACATCACAACACTACATGACACCAGAGATGAGCTTCAGACAAGTCGACTTCATCATAAGAACGCATCTAACGATATAATCATCAAAATAGCAATCGCAAATGAAGAAGGGTCACTGTCTAAAGATGTTTAAACTCTATTATCGCCCTAAAAATAGCTTAAATTTGACAAATGTTATTTTCTGCTATCTCCACCAGCTGTTGAGCTGGGCTCAGTACGACCGAACAAATCCTCGAGACTGCTTACATCATTTAGCAGCTTCTAAAGACTGCAGTGCTATATGTTCCATACTCTTAGACAATGGAGCAGACTTTAATGCAGTGGATGAAAATCTCAATAACGGTAATACTCACTTTTTTTCAAATCTGACATCAGTTTTGTCAATTAAAATGTTTTTCTATTTCATCAGTTCTTGTCTTACTATTTTAATACAGTCTAGCTCTTAGTGAGTGCTTCTCTCTTTGTCTTTTTACCCCATGTTGGGGCATAGGCCCTCAACCAACTCATGTCAAGTCTTCCCATCTCTAGCAATCTCCTGCAGCTCCCTCCAGCTCTTCTTTATATTGTTGATCTCCGCCTCCAAATCTTGTCTCCATGTATTTCTCAGCCTCCTCTTCTTTCGCTGTCCCTGTGGGTTCCAGGCAAGGACCCTTCTTGTTATATTCCCCTCCGGTTTTTGTAAAGTGTGTCCTATCCAGCGCCAGCGTCTTTTTTAACCTGTTTGTTCACTGGAATCTGTCTTGTTCTCTCTATAAGTTCCTCATTTGTGACCCTATCATACCATCTTATTCCTCTATTCTGCGCAGACACCAGTTGATGAATGTTTGCAATTTAAGTGAGTGCTTAGAGAAGATAATTTTGAGAGGAATTCAGGGATGTGACATCTAGCATATGAGAGAAATTCCGAATGACTGTTAGTGTGCCAAAGTCCTGATGAGGACAAGCTATTTAACAATGAGTATAGAGAGGTAGTTTGGGTCAAATGGGCAATTCACATTCTCCATATCAGCTTCCTAGGCTAGGAATCTATGGAGAGAACAAGATTCAAATATATCGAGCCTGTGTAATTAGCTCTTTACTATATGACTCAGAAACATGAGCAGCCTACTCAAGGCATGAGAGGGGACTTAACATCTTTCACCTTCATTGTCTATTGATCTAAATACACAACTGATCTATCTACACAATTTATCTATATACACAACTTTCTTATCATTGTTCTATCTGTTCAACTTTCTTATCATTGATCTATCTACACAACTGTTTTATCATTGATCTATTTACACAACTTTCTAATCAGAGTTTTATCTTGCAGCTTTACACAAAGCAGTCATGAATGGCAACTTGAATACAGTGAAAATCTTGTTGACGGAGTCATCTGTGAACGCAGAGGCTGTCAACGTCAAGTAAGCATCTCAGATATATATACCATCAATGTATATATCAACCAGCACACACACACACACACACACCCTGTGCGCCTATGAGGCATTTATTCTATTTTTTTTAAAACTATCATTTACAACAATGCAAACAGATTTTGTGTAAAAAGTACTGCAACTTGTTTGATTAATTGAAACATACGCCCGAGTGGTTACCGGGCCCAAAGTGGGTGTTAAGAATAGAACCACTGTTACCTGCCACGCATGTCGTAAGAGGCGACTAAGGAGGTTGGGAGTGGGGCTAGCTACCCCACCCCGTAAAAACACTAGATGGCTACAGAACGGAGAGCAAATGCTGGCTGAAACCGGACACATCACCGAAGGATAAGCACCAGAGCTCCAAATGGTGCTGAAGATGTGACGTAAAACAACAATGCTAAGGCTGCATGAATCAGATTTCCACATGAATAGAATTTATGGGGAGGTCTGGTACATCAGTCTGGGCGCTGATCGAGAGAGAGAAAGAGAGATTCGAACATACTTGATTGATTCTTCTTCTGTAATCAGTTTACTCGGTTCGCTCTCCGTTATGTAGCCATCTAGTGTTTTTACAGAGTGGGGTAGCTAGCTCCACGCCATCCCTCCTTAGACGCCTCTTACGACATGCATGGCAGGTAACAGTGGTTCTATTCTTTACACCCCAATTTGGGCCTCGACAACCACTCGGGCGAACTTGTAATCTGCAGTGTCCTGTGTGGAGCCTATAAATGGTGGTTTGTTGGTTTCTATCTAACGTTAAGATGGGAATATTGTGGGTAGTAGTTGCTGCCTATTCTCTGACTTCATGCACATTTGTATTTCACTTCAATAAGTATTTTTCATTCTATTAGTCGCCCGTATGGTACCGGGGCCCACAAGGGAAGCAAAGAATAGTACCACTGCAACCTAGAAGGCATGTCGTAAGAGGTGACTGATGTAGGACCTAGGGAAGCTACCTTAGTAAATAAAAGCATCGGGAGAAATCGGATGTGCCGACCTACTTGTAGGCACATAACTGGCACAACGTACAATCGCTCTTAGGCTCAGATCACATACAAATCACACTGAGTGGTTAACAAGTGGTCGATGTGGAGGCTCAAGAAGAAGAAGATTCTATTAGTAAGATTTTATGGGGACTGCTTTTGCAAGTCTATCAGCTGCCTCATTACCTGCAATGCCACAGTGTTCTGAAATCCATTGCAGTGATACTTTGTTATTGACATACAGCTGATTTCTTCTTCTTCCTCAATGATCCAGCAGCACTTGAGTTCTTGCCCTTCGGCCCATGCTATGTAGTGGTATCTGCATGTGTTTGTAAGTTGTTTTTTGTTCCGTATAATGTGTTACATTTATCTGGCCTTGGAGGAAGGAGGGTCTTTCTGATGTCTTCTAGTGTTTGACACTTGAAGAGGTGGTGGTGAACTGTTTCAGGATGATGTGCACACAGTTGACACTCTGGAGTGTGTTGTGGTTGAATTCTGTTCAAGTGATTATTAAGTGTTATGTGTTGGGTTGAGAGTCTAAAAATGGTGCTCTGATCGCTTCTTGTAAGGTGGTTGATGTTGTCATTAAGGTTAGGGCTGGCCATATGGCTACACACCTCTCTTCCCATGTCACCCATGGCCCATCTCTTCAGCCAAATTTCTTTATTTGTTGTCATTAGGATTTGCTTTGCTGTATGGAGAGTTGTTGCTGTGGTTGGTTGTTCCTGTGTTGACCCTTTCTTGGCTAGCCTATCTGCTTTGTCATTTCCAGGTGTGTTTGATTGTCCCGGGATCCACTGCATAGTTATTTTGATGTCATGTGATGTAATAAGTCTGTCAATATCTAGGGCTATATGCGAGAGTTATACAGCTGATTTAAATGTTCAGCAGCAGTTCTTGTTAAGCGATCCTCGGGTTGTTTTTTTTTTTAGAGTCTGGAGAGCTGACATAAGGTTTCACAGGACGACTATATTTGATTGTTCAAGTCTCGGGATCGCGCGAGAGAGAGATTGTTCAAGTCTTTGTTCTTTCAGTATCTTGGTGACCTCTATGATGATTGAGAGAGATGGGTGTCAATATTGGTGCAGCCCGAAAAGAACGACATATAAATATGCTTCTTCTGCATTCTCACTAGATTGGGATTTTGGATTCTCTAATAAAGGCAGCCGTCTGCTTCAGATTATCAGCCACGCCATACAGTTTGTCTTGGATGCTGGTGTAAATGAGCAACCTCTTTCTTCTGATCTCCCGCAGTTAGTTTTGGCCACCCTCGTGATGTTAGGTCCGACATTCTTACTGCGTGGCTAAATCTCAGAGGCAAATCAGCGACCATAGAATCCAATATCTCATTATGAGGGGTCATTGCTCCATGTTATGCACCCTACGGCCTGGTGCATCCATTTTCTGCAAGCATTTGTTTCGGGTTAGACTAAATATGCAAAGAGATTGATTAATCAACATCGAACTGGGGTGTTTGGCTGCTGGATGCTGCTGGATTTGCTCAGGCGGAGATCGGAGCACCTATGGACATGTCCGAAGTGCTATGATGATAGTCCTCATATAACTGATAACTGTATATAGTTCTGCCCTGTAGTTTATTGATAGTTCTTCATTGGCGTCTACGTGATTGACATCTACTGTAGAGAATTGACTTGTTATAGATTAGATAGTCACAGACGTTTATCCATGCATGTTTTCTCAGTGACTCACTAAGTATGCTCAGAAAGATTGAAATAGGCTGGGCTCGGAGACAATGGTTGGAGTCGCAAAGAGATCTAGGCTAACAAAAATCAGTTTTATTTTTGTGCCAGGGTGCAGAGGGCAATGAAGACACCGATAGGCATGCGTGTATGGCTACTGCAGAAAGCTTACAAGTAATGGACCAGGCTGATATTCTAAATTTCCTAAAGGATAGAAGGAAGTGTAAAGTATTCAAGGAAGGAAGGTGAATCTGAAGCCCTAACTCGGCTGCAAGAATATCAAATCAAATGTGGTGTACTGGAAGCCAAAGAAGAACAGTATACCAACAAAGAAAGGGTGTCATTAGTTACCATCTGCTGAGAGGCGTACTGAGGAGGAGATCGGAGCAGTTATGGACTAATTGGTTCGATGTGCAGGGATGATGATCTGACGACTAAACTAAACTAAAACTGGTGTCGTTAGTTGCCACATGCTGTGAGACATACTGAGAAAGAGATCAGGGCACTTATTGACTAATTGGTTCGATGATGATGATCTTGCAACTAAACTAAGATTATATATTGACTCTCCCCACTTCTCTCTGTTCCAGAGGCCAGAACCCCTTACATATTCTAGGACAGTATGGAAAAGACAATGCTGCGGCCATGTTTGAAATGTTCAGAGAGACCATGCCTGGGTACCCTATAGACAAACCTGATAATGAAGGCAATACTGGTTGGTCACATTTTTTGTTTTTTTAAATATTATCTTCTTCTCCTTCAACTCTCCATATCGATCACTTGTTAAACTACTCTTTGTGATTTGTATGTGATCTGAGCCTAAGAGCAACTGTATGTTGTGCCAGTTATGCGCCTACAAGTAGGTCAGCACATCTGGTTTCTGTGACGCTTTTTATAAGGGATTTTACAGCTGAAGGATTGACTTCATTGCACCGGGTTTTACCCCATATGACTCGGTCCTTCTCCGCAGAAATGGCACGCCGCCTGTCAAGAGTATTGCACAAAGCACAAAACTCCGTAGCTCCTGCAACAATCCTAGTGGTCTCTGGAAAAAAAACTGCACTCGTGAACAGAACTGGACAGTCCAGATTCGAACCCATGACTTTCAGCTTGCATGACTTATCTACAGACCCCCTGGCGCCTTTTATTTACTAAGGTAGCTTCCCTAGGACCCTGCCTCAGAAACTTTTACTACACGCCTTGTAGGTTGCAGTGTTACTATTCTTTGCTCCCTTTGCAAGCCCTGGCAACACACTGGTGATATTTTCATCATCTAAGCTGTTGTATTTCATCTCTGAAACTATATCTTGACTGTCTGATTGATTGATTGATTGATAAGACTATCATCGTTGCACTTCGATGAGTAACCATGTGTGCTCCGATCTCTTTCTTACACAGGAAGATCTCAGCTGCAGTGCACGAACTCTAGCACCGCGAGTGTCCCCGATCTAATTTTGAAGACAGTCAAAATATTTTGTAGGAATTTTATTTTTAATCTTTCTAATCTTCTTCTTTGCGTTCGTTCTTTACAACCAATTTGCCAAGAACGTGTATACATTGCACATTGGTTAGGTAGGCCCCTAAAAGCATAGACTTCTACACGTTTAGGACACATGCATCCGATTTCAGCCTAACCTCCTTAGTCGCCTCTTAGACATGTGTGGCAGGTAACAGTGGTTCTATTCTTTACACCCCAAATTTAGGCCCGGTAACCACTCAGGCGAATCTTTCTAATGATTTTGTCCTGGTAGAGGCTTTTCAGCCTGCTATTCTTGATTTTGAGCTGCCCATGCATTGTCGGTGCTCACAAGGGAAGCAAGAATATTAACACTGCGACCTACAAGGCATGTCATAAGAGGCGACTGATGTAGGGGCCTAGGAAAGCTACACTACTATATAAAAAGAGTTGCAGAAACTGGATGTGCTGACCTACTTGTAGGCGCATAACTGTCACAATGTACAATCGCTCAGTAAAGGAACCCTTTCATACCTTGTGGTATATAGGTCAATACAGTGTTAGGCCTGTATTTTCATTGACCGTCGGCACACAATGGGTGATGTGGTCAGCATCACGCCGCCGCCTTTACTTTCCCAGAGCATGTCTGGTACCCAGTTGAGGCTGGGTCGACCTGAGAGCTGTCACGGTCGGGAAAAATTCCACGCACATTGCGGGAGCTGAACCCAGACCACCAGCCTTGTGAAGCGAGTTCACTAACAACTACGCTACAGCGGCTCGCTACGCTACAATCGCTCAGGCTCAGATCATTTACAGATCACAAAGAGTGGTTTAACAAGTGGTCGATATGTAGTGTTCAAGAAAACACAGGATCTACATTTTATCTTCCTTCTCCAATAGGACTAGGAACTCGATCTCACCTACAGTGAGATCAGGGATCTCTGGAAAAATATCATGATGGCTCCACAAGAGATTGAACCGAGTACCTTTGTAATGAGAGGCGAACACCTAACTTCTATGCCATAGAGACCCCCACTCTGTGTCATAGAGGTAAGGTACTGACATCTTGTTCTGCGTTCTCAATAAATTGGGATTTCGGATTCTCTAATAAAGGCAGCCGTCTGCCTCAGATTATCAGCCACAACATACAGTTTGTCTTGGATGCTGGTGTAAGTGGGCCACCTCTTTCTTCGCAAGTCTGCACACTGGGGGCAGTTCTGTAGGATATAATTCCTATGATTTCTGCTTCCCGTTTGTACCGACCTCTTCTCACAGTAAGTTTTGGCCACCCTCATGATGGTAGGTCTGACATTCTTACTGCGAGGCTACGACCGTAGAATCCGTTATCCCATTCCTCATTGTGAGGGTCATTGCACCATGTTATGCGCTTTACGGCTTGGCGCATCCGTTTCTGCAAGCATTTGTTTGGGTTAGCATTCCCTAGCGGACACATGCATCCGATTTCAGCCAAACCCCTTAGTCGCCTCCTACGACATGCGTGGCAGGTAACAGTGGTTCTATTCTTTACACTCCACATTTGGGCCCTGGTAAAAAACAACTCAGGCAGTACTGACATCTAAGTATCTTCATACGAAATGTGTTCAATATTAGTTTTATGCTTAGTCTGATATTTAACTTTCTCTAACTTCAGTAATATTACTGGCTTACCTCAACGGTAACGGCAGTCTGTGTCGAGCCTTGGTCCGAGCCGGAGCATGTCTTGGACAAGTCAACAAACAAGGTCTCAGTATCTTCAATGCTCCAGTTGCCACCAAACAGCTACTTTTTAAACTTTTAGGTAAGCATACTGTATGGTGTGGGATCGGATCTAGCTGGCTGGTTGTCTTCTCAAAGTGTTCTTTGTCTGTTCTTCTTGTATAGGAAGGAGTACATGGGGTTTGTATGTTCTTGTATTAGAGATAGGTACAACCGAGTGGTTACCAGGGCCCAAATTTGGGGTGTAAAGAATAGTTACCTGCCACACATGTCGTAAGAGGCGACTAAGTAGATTTGGCTGAAATTGGATGCATGTGTCCACTAGGGAATACTAACCCAAAACAAATGCTTGCAGAAAACAGATGCACCAGGCCATACGGCGTATAACATGGTGCAACGACCCTTCACAATGAGGAATGGGATAACTGATTCTACAGTCACCAATCTGCCTCGAGATTTAGCCACGCAGTAAGAATGTCAGACCTACCATCACGAGTGTGGCTAAAACTTACTGCGGGAAGAGGTTGGAACAAACGGGGAAGCAGAAATCATAGGAATTATATCCTACAGAACTGCCCCCAGTATGCAAGCTTGAGAAGAAAGAGGTGGCCCACTTACACTAGCGTCCAAGACAAACTGTATGGCGTGGCTGATAATCTGAGACAGACGGCTGCCTTTATTAGAGAATCCAAAATCCCAATCTAGTGAGAACGCATAAGATAAACTGTATGGCGTGGCTGATAATCTGAGACAGACGGCTGCCTTTATTAGAGAATCCAAAATCTCAATCTAGTGAGAACGCAGAAGAAGAAGAAGAACATTCATGTGTGTCTCTTCCCTTTCTTTTCTCTAATCATGTTTTGTCTCACATTGTCAGGATAAGAAGAGATAAGTACAATGGAGGTAATGCTTTACGTTGGCTGGAGTCGCAAAACTACACTCATGCGTGCATTCTGAGTGATTCATTAGTATGATCCGCAAGGTAGAGGCTGTTTCGGTGCGCAGGCAATGGACTGAATCACTATAAGCGTCAACAATTTGCAGAATCGCACTTATCTTCGTCCGGGCACATGGGTGTCGTTAGCAATGAGAGAGCAGACAGGCTGGCTGGCTCTGCCACCATATCAGAGGGCCAGCCAATGGATAGAGCTGATATTTTGAACGCCCTCAAGGAGTGTGGCCGCAAAGAAGATTTTCATTTAAACCTATCCACGCAACCACTGGATTGCAGGAGCTGGGTTTGAAGATTGGAGTAGCAAGAAAAGAACAGCATAACAGGTACGTGAGTAGGCTCATCAATCAAAATAGAACTGGTACGGTAAGTCGCTGGACATTGTTGGAGATATTGCAAGGAGATCGGAGCACCTATGGACATGTCCGGAGTGCAATGAAGATATTCCAAACTAAAACTGAAGATGAGATGTGTAAAACAGGCTTTTGTGTGTGCTTCATAAATATTGTTTTTCACTGCCTCTGTTATTTCTGTGGTACACCTTTTTGCTTTTTATCCATTGTATCGAGTATCATTGTCTTTGAGACGTACTGTCTGTTGTTAATCTGCTTGTGTGGCCGAACCATTTAATTCGTGTTCTTAACTGATAACCGTAATAGGTGTATGTCCAGCTGGTTGTATGTATAATGTTTCTGATACCACCCGAGTGGTTACCGGAGTCCAAATTTGGGGTGTAAAGAATAGAACCACTGTTACCTGCACGCATGTCGTAAGAGGCAACTAAGGAGGTTTGGATGAAATCGGATGCACGTGTCCTAAACGTGTAGAAGTCTTGGCGTTTAGGGGCCTACCTAACCAATGTGCAACGTATACACGTTCTTGGCAAAGATCAAACATAGTCACAAAGAGTGATTAAAATTGGTCGTAAAGAACTAACACAAAGAAGAAGTTTCTGATATCCATAATAGTTGTATGTCCAGCTGGTTGTATGTCTCATTTTTCTGATATCCATAATAGTTGTATGTCCAGCTGGTTGTATGTATAATGTTTCTGATAACCATAATAGTTGTATGTCCAGCTGGCTGTATGTCTCATGTTTCTGATAACCATAATAGTTGTATGTCCAGCTAGTTGTATGTCCAGCTGGTTGTATCTGATAACCATAATAGTTGTATGTCCAGCTGGTTAACTTAATTATGTCTTCCACCTCTCAGACATGTTATCAAAAGAGCCACCGTGGAGTGACGGAGAGGCATGCTTGGAGTGCTGTGCTAAATTTAGTATCAAGACCAGGAAACACCATTGGTATGTTCTATGCACATGTCCGGAGTGCTATGATGATAGTCCTCATATAACTGATACGCATTGATCTGATTTTGACACAATACGAGCATTTTTACGAACACAACCAATGAGCCATTCTAAAAAAATGACTCACGGGAGTGTCTTTCTCAAACGCTCGTTATTTAACTAGACACAGAACAATCAGGTAGGGTTTGTTCCAACAATGTCTGCACAAACACATGCTATAAGCTTATTGCTAGGCTAGGCGATTGGTGTCGTAAGGACTAGGGTAAGTGGTTCGAGTCCGTGTTTGTCTGTTTATTTTTCGGAAGCTCTTAATACCTGTACCATGTTTATTTGTTGATCATATTCAGTTACTTCGTTGCTTCCTCTGGGGCTCTTTAAAAATACTCAGTGTTCTTTCCGCAGTTGATTCATCAGGTGAGAATCTTGCAGGATCTGTTCTGCTGTCTGTCCACATGCGGGTGATGGAACCAGTCTTAGTAGGTATCTGTTGTGTCCAGTTCTGAGTCAAAACAATATCACTTGTCTTGCTCTATCTAGATAGTGGTAATTGTCTGTTTGCTGGTTTTCTTTTCTAATGGCCTTGATGAGCGTTTTCTTTTCCTGGAAAGTGATTATTTGATTCCTTTGTTTCTGTGTTGCTCCTTTCTTAGTTAATTTGTCTGGTCTCTCGTTTCCTGGTATGCCACAGACAGTGATGGTGGTGATGTTGTAGAACATGGTAATGATGGCTGTGTTGTTGATGTTGAACGTGGTAATGATGGCTGTTGTGGTGATAGTTAGGACTTTGAAAGACAATCAAACTTACAGACAAACAAACAGAACTATAATCAGACTAACCGACACCACAGACGCATGTCCTGCAAGACTTGTCCTCTGTATGTCCTCCCAACACAACACTACATTCAAAACTACATGACACCAGAGATGAGCTCCAGATAACAGTCGACTTCATCATAAGACTGCAAGACTGTCCCATGTATGTACTCCCCAGAAAGGCAAGGAATGCTGGCCCTACAACACAACACTACATTCAAAACTACATGACACCAGAGATGAGCTCCAGACAACAGTCGACTTCATCATAAGACTGCCCCATGTATGTACTCCCCAGAAAGGCAAGGAATGCTGGCCCTACAACACAACACTCCATTCAAAACTACATGACATCAGAGATGAGCTCCAGATAACAGTCGAATTCATCATAAGACTGCAAGACTGTCCCATGTATGTACTCCCCAGAAAGGCAAGGAATGCTGGCCCTACAACACAACACTACATTCAAAACTACATAACACCAGAGATGAGCTCCAGACAACAGTCGACTTCATCATAAGACTGTCCCGTGTATGTACTCCCCAGAAAGGCAAGGAATGCTGGCCCTACAACACAACACTCCATTCAAAACTACATGACATCAGAGATGAGCTCCAGATAACAGTCTACTTCATCATAAGACTGCAAGACTGTCCCATGTATGTACTCCCCAGAAAGGCAAGGAATGCTGGCCCTACAACACAACACTACATTCAAAACTACATGACACCAGAGATGAGCTCCAGACAACTTCATCATAAGAACGCATCTAACGGTATAATCATCAAAATATTGATAGCAAAAGAAGACACAGAGCTGAGCTACAGACAACTTTATCATAAGAGCGAGTCTGTCCATATAATCATCAAAATAGCGATAGCAAGAAGACGGACAGACAATCAGACAGAAAAATGATCGAACTTGACCTAGTTTAGCAGACTGGAGATATAAATAATACTAATTAATCCACTGATCTGTATCTGATCCTATTTTTTGTTTCAGTCGCCACTGTGGACGTCTACTTTGCGCCAGGTGCTCAAGCAAAGATATGCCAATTATCAAGTTCAACCTGAGCAAGCCTGTCCGAGTCTGTGAGGTCTGCTTTGAGGTTTTGTCCATCGGTGGACAGTTCTAGTCAGATCTGGTTTGTGGTATCCCTGGTTTCGGAGCAGTTCTGCACCAAAAAGTTCTTTCACACAGAGAAACCATTTTGCAGCATCTGTAACCATGGAGCCTATTTCTGTGTTTGTAACCATGGATACTACTGCAGCACAGCCCCTTGTAACATAAATCCAACTAGCTCAAGAAGAAGTTCCCAGAAATTATCCTTCTCATTTTACATGACCCTTGCATTTCACTATTTTTAGATTATGGTGAATTCATTTTGAAACAGAACGACATGCGGAAGCAAGGTTAAATTATGTCACAAATTATATTTAACGTTAAAGAATACCACTATTATTAACTTTTCATTCATAAATAGCAATTGAGGAGCTTTTGAAACGGAACAGACTGTGCATACTTATAATAATAATAATAATTCCTCTCGTACGTATAGTACAAGGGCCTGCAAATAATTTCTCCATACCGCTCTATCCTGAGCAACTCGCTCAATCTCCTCCATGGAACTGAGACCGATATTTCCTACCTCTCAGCAAAGTTCGTTTCAGGGTCTCCTTAGGTCGACCTCTCTTTCTTGAACCCTTGCATCCCACTTCAATGCCTGCGATTTGATATTCTCAGGTTGAACATATCTCCATCTTCTCTTTCTTATAACAGTTGTCACTAGTGGTTGACCAGACATGTCCCTGATTATACCTGTGCATCCTTGGAGACTATCATTAAGAGATGGAGATGGATTGGACATGTACGTCGTATGCCAGTGGGGGCATTTGCTAGGACAGCTCTCAGATGGACTGCGGATGGGAAGAGAAGGCGTGGGCGTCCAAAAGAAACATGGAGAAGAACGGTGGAGAGAAAGTTGAAGGAGTGTGGCCTGACATGGGAGATTGTTGGTAGAAAGGCAGCAGAACGGCAACAGTGGAAGTCTCTTGGAGAAGCCTTATGTGTCAATCGGACACAAAGAGGATATAGATAGATAATAGATCAATAAATAACCATGGACTTGTAGAATTGGGTAAAATTGCAATAAAGTTTACACTGTCTTTCTAAACATAAGTAAAAGTTAAGATGAATAGAGAGGAAAACGCAACCAATATCTCCCTCGATAATAGTCCATTAAAACTAGTCAAAGGCTTTACATATCTAGGAAGAATTTTTTTTCTGGAAATGGAAGAATAACTAATGAAATCCAACATAGATGTAGTAAAGCAAATCAAATGATAGAACCGCCCGAGTGGTTACCGGGCCCAAATTTGGGGTGTAAAGAATAGAACCACTGTTACCTGCCACGCATGTCGAAGAGGCGACTAAGGAGGTTTGGCTGAAATCGGATGCACATGTCCTAAACATGTAGAAGTCTATGCGTTTGAGGGCCTACACACCAATGTGCAACGTATACACATTCTTGGCAAAGATCAAACATATCAAAAGAGTGATTAAAATTGGTCGTAAAGAACGAACGCAAGAAGAAATGATAGAACAAAAGGCATAATTGAAATGCAAACATGTCACATGAACACTGAAAGAGCATTGTACAACACAATCTTTTCTCCAAATTATGCTATCAGTGCCAAACCTGGACGCTGATATCAAATGATAGAAGAAAACTAGTCACAACAGAGATGAAGCGTCTACGCAGAATGCTGGGAGTATCAAGAAGAGACCAGTTTAGAAATGAAGACATCAGGAAAAAGTGGGTACAACATCAGCACTGATATCAGTACTGAATTTCATCAAGAAACAAATTAAATAGTTCGCCACATAAGCAGATTACCAACAGACAGTGCGCTCAAAGAGCAATGTTACTCCGATACAGTGGATACAAAGCAATAGGTAGACTAACAGGCAGTGAAAAACACTGTTTATGCAGCGCACACAAAAGCCATTCTAGAAATCTCTTCTTATCCTGATGCTTTGAGAGACAAAACAGGATTACAGTAGTGCACACAAAAGTCCGTTCTAGAAATCTTATTCTGACGCTGTGAGGCAAAACAGGATTACAGAAGTGCACACAAAAGCCTGTTCTAGAAATCTCTTTTTATCTCGGCTGTGAGACAAAAGAAAGGATTAATGAAAAGAAAGTAAACGGTCAGCCTACTTCAAAAGGAATTTCCAATTTATTGACTAAGCTAGTCAGACTTACGTTACAGAAGGCTGTGTTCTGCAGTATGATTAACCAAGGATACATCCACCGCCAGAGTGGTTACCGGGGCCAAATTTGGGGTATAAAGAATAGAACCACTGTTACCTGCCACACATGCCATAAGAGACGACTAAGGAGGTTGGGCTGAAATCGGATGCATGTGTCCACTAGGGAATGCTAACCCAAAACAAATGCTTGCAGAAAACGGATGCACCAGGCCGTAAGGCGCATAACATGGTGCAACGACCCTCACAATGAGGAATTGGATAACGGATTCTACGGTTGCCAATCTGCCTCGGAGATTTAGCCATGCAGTAAGAATGTCAGACCTACCATCACAAGGGTGGCCAAAACTTACTGCGGAAGAGGTCGACACAAACGGGAAGCAGAAATCATAGGAATTATATCCTACAGAACTGCCCCAGTATGCAGACTTGAGAAGAAATAGGTGGCACACTTACACCATCGTCCAAGACAAACTGTATGGTGTGGCTGATAATCTGAGGCAGATGATTGCCTTTATTAGAGAATCCAAAATCCCAATCTAGTGAGAATGCAGAAGAAGAAAAAGGATACATCCCTTAGAGACAAGGAACTGAAATTGACATCCGGAGACTTTGATGTCCATCATTTTCCAAATGTTGTACAACCATGCCAGGTCACGTTTCCCTAGCATTTATTTGTTGACTGTCTGAATGGCACAAGCTCTATCTGCCTGTGTGAGAGAGTTTGCCAAGTCACTAGCTGGTGTTGGCTGCAGGCGGTGAAGAGGGGAATATGGCTGTGTACAGATCTTGTACATATTTTCTCACTTGTATAGATATGTGTGTACATAACTCAGTTCAAGTAAGTGTGTGTCATTGGATGATGTGTTGTACTCAGCCCATATTCAGTATGTTTGGGCTGTTACTATTACTCAGCCCATATTCAGTATGTTTGGGTTGTTACTATTACTTAGCCCATATTCAATATGTTTGGGCTGTTACTATTACTTAGCCCATATTCAATATGTTTGGGTTGTTACTATTACTCAGCCCATATTCGGTATGTTTGGGCTGTCAGTATATTTTAGCTGATCAACCATGAACAATACATCACTGACATCAGATAGTTTACAGACATTGGTCAGTTATCACAGACATTTATAAGTTACCACAGACATTTCTGAGAGCCGCTGTAGCATAGTTGTTAGTGAACAGCTTATCAAGGCTGGTGGTCTGGGTTCAGCTCCGCAATGCGGTGGAATTTTTCCAGACCGCGGCGCATCTCAGGTCACCCAGCCTCAACTGGGTACCAGACATGCTCTGGGAAAGTAAAGGCGGCCGGCGTGATGCTGACCACATCACCCATCGTGTGCCGACGGTCAATGAAAATACAGACCTAACACTGTATTGACCTATATACCACAAGGTATGAAAGGGTTCCTCCTACAGACATTTCCAAGTTACCGGAGACATTGGCCAGTTACCGTATTGGTCAGTTATCACAGACATTTCCAAGTTACCGAAGACATTGGCCAGTTACCGTATTGGTCAGTTATCACAGACATTTCCAAGTTACCTTAGACATTGGCCAGTTACCACAGACATTTACAAGTTACCGAGACATTGGCCAGTTACTGCAGACATTTACAAGTTACCGAAGACATTTACAAGTTACCAAAGACATCGGCCAGTTACGACAGACATTTACAAGTTACCACGGATATTTACGAGTTACCGTAGACATCCGCCAGTTACCGCAGACATTTACAAGTTACTGTAGACATCTGCCAGTTACTACATACATCTGCAAAATACCGTAGGCATTTGCAAGTTACCGTAGACATCTGCAGACATCGGCAACAGTTACCACTGACATGAGCCACTACGTTGTCATAAGAAGAGAACTACCATCACTAACAGAAGAGTAAATCAGCGAGACACTAACATCATCATCATCATCATACACAACAACAACAGCATTGTTGTCATAATGCTTCTATAGATATTGTTGCATTGATTTTATAGCATATTAGTATGTGAAGTGATGTCTTGTGTCCACTTTGTCCTGTGTCTACAGACAGGGGAATATGTCCTTCGTCACATGTCTACACAGATGAATATACAAGTGTCTCTTTTGTCACATGTCTACAGACAGATGAATATACAAGTGTCCCTTTTTGTCATATGTCTACAGACGGGTGAATATACAAGTGTCCCTTCTTGTCCGTCTTACAGACGGTGAATATACAAGTGTCCCATCTTGTCCCACATCTACAGACAGGTGAATATACAAGTGTCCCATCTTGTCCCACATCTACAGACAGGTGAATATACAAGTGTCCATATCCAGACAGGTGAATAAGTGTCCCATCTTTTCCCAGATCTACAGACAGGTGAATATACAAGTGTCCCATCTTGTCCCACATCTACAGACAGGTGAATATACAAGTGTCCTATCTTGTCCCACATCTACAGACAGGTGAATATACAAGTGTCCTATCTTGTCCCACGTCTACAGACAGGCGAATATACAAGTGTCCTATCTTGTCCCACTTCTACAGACAGGTGAATATACAAGTGTCCTATCTTGTCCCACATCTACAGACAGGTGAATATACAAGTGTCCCATCTTGTCCACATCTACAGACAGGTGAATATACAAGTGTCCCATCTTGTCCCACATCTACAGACAGGTGAATATACAAGTGTCCCATCTTGTCCCACATCTACAGACAGGTGAATATACAAGTGTCCCATCTTGTCCCACATCTACAGACAGGTGAATATACAAGTGTCCCTTCTTGTCCCACATCTACAGACAGGTGAATATACAAGTGTCCCTTCTTGTCCCACATCTACAGACGATGAATATACAAAGTATTCCATCTTGACCCATGACTACAGACGGTTGAATATACAAGTGTCCCTTCTTGTCCCACATCTACAGACAATGAATATACAAAGTATTCCATCTTGTCCCATGACTACAGACGGGTGAATATACAAGTCTCCCTTCTTGTCCCATTATGAGGCAACAAACAAGTGTTCCATGTCTATGAGTGAAAATACAAACGTCCCATGTTATGTTGACCAGATACAACAAACATATAATTGCAGTCAGGGACAGTAGTTGTATGTTACGAAGCATAGTCACCTACTGATTCCTCCTCTGTTGTGTTTTTTGTTATATTATTTATCTTTGCCATGTCCCAGATTCATATACAAATAATAATGATTCCAAATGTACATTTTTGTTCTCTTGTGTTATCATTGCTCACTAAATGTGACGCTGTAACAACACAAGAGGAACTCGCAAATCTGAGAATTGTCATACTGTTGAGGCACAGAGAACACACAACACCCACATGTCTAACCTTGATTATGTATGCCCCACATGTGGTAGGGGATTGTGTTCTAGGATTGAACTCTACAGTAACCTCTGCACACACCAGAGGTGCGGCAGCACATGTCATCATCGCTCGATTACACTTACTTAATCGTCATGCCTAGTGACACATGGGGCTTCAGAAAGGACTTTCCATGTTCTGTCCACTTGCAACCTTAGGTGAGCCCACGTCAGAATGTGGTGTCCAGTTCTCTTCCATCATCGCTCATGTGTCCGTAGTCTGCCTTTCTTTCTTCCTCTGGTGTCCAAGTGAGGCTATCCTTGCAGGCATTTCTTGTCTCATTTCTAACATCGCTTCATACCAGCCTATTAATAAGTCTGTAGGTCACTGTGAGTGTTAAGATCTTTTATCACTGATACCGGGTTGTGCCCAGTTGTGGTTTTCTGTTTTGTCTTGCCCCTGTTCTGTGTCTTGGGTTATTTTGCTCTTTGATAGGATTCTGCTATGCCATCTAACCATCTTCTTCGTGGTCTTCCTCTCGCCTTCTTTCCTGATGTTCTGTTGTAGAGACTTTGTATACTGTGGAGTTTGGATGCATTCTTAAGTGGCCAACCACTTCATTCTTTGTTTCTCAATGTAATTCAAGCAAGGTTCTGTGCCAACTCTCTTTCTTATGCTGATGTTGGTGACTGTTTTTTCTAGTGTTTTTGTTAGATCTACCACCTGTTAATGCGGTTGTTGAATCCACTACCAATGAATGAACTGTTTAGTCAACCACACATGAGCTGGCTGTTGAATCCACAACAGAGAACCAGCAGTTAGACCCTCTAAAGTCACCATGGGATTCACCACACTATGGACACCAAAGAGGTCCATCCTTCAACCAGCCCAACCGTTGTGTGGGGAAGTGGCTACACAACCAGCCCAACCGTTGTGTGGTGAAGTGACTACACAAACAGTAACTATTATGGAAAAAGGACTACAAATACAGCCAATATGTGTAAGTGCTACACAACCAGCTAACCATTGTGGTGAAGTGACTACAATACTGCCAAATTGTGTGGTGAAGTGACTACACAACCAGCCCAATCGTTGTGTGGCGAAGTGGCTACACAACCAGCCCAACCGTTGTGTGGTGAAGTGGCTACACAACCAGCCCAACCGTTGTGTGGTGAAGTGACTACACAACCAGCCCAACCGTTGTGTGGTGAAGTGACTACACAACCAGCCCAACCGTTGTGTGGTGAGGTGACTACACAAAAACAGTAAACACAATTATGGAAACAAAGGAGAAATACATCAATATTTAATATTATAAAAAAAAGGAGCATGACCTATAATATTTGCATAAATTCTTGAACATTCGTTGAAGTATTTGATAACAATATACATTTCTAGTTGAGCAAGCCGCTTGAGTGGTTATGGGGCTCAAATTTGGGGTGTAAAAAATAGAACCACTGTTACCTGCAATGCATGTCGTAAGAGACGACTAAGGAGGTTTGGCTGAAATTGGATGCACGTGTCTGCTAGGGAATGCTAACCCAAAACAAATGCTGGCAGAAAACAGATGCACCAGGCCGTAAGGCGCAACGACTCCTCACAATAAGGGATAATGGATTCTACGGTCGCCAATCTGGCTTGCGATTTAGCCGCGTAGTAAGAATGTCAGACCTACCATCACGAGGTGGCCAAAACTTACTGCGGGAAGAGGTCAGCACAAATGGGGAAGCAGAAATCATAGAATTATATCAATCTAGTCTAGTGAGAACAGAAGAAGAAGAAATAATGTGGGAAAGAAATAACTCGTACTCTCAGACGATTTGTCCATATGCTGTCTCATATTGTCTAATCATCATCATCAAATAGCTTGTCCTGAGCAGAACTTTGCCACCCCAACAGTCCTTTAGAATTTCTCTCATGGGCCAGATGTTCCACATCTGCAGCGTCATGCTCAAACCATCAGTTATATCCTGAATCCATCTTCTCCATGGTCTTCCTCTTTGCTGGGATGCCTCCTTCCATATTGGTCTTCAACCCTTCGCTGTGTCTTTATATGTACAAGTTGCTTCAATTTTCTTATTTATAGCATCGGCCTGTTTTCTTTGATGTTTAGTTACCTTCTGTGCCGTGTGTTACCTGGGCACACAGGGGGGCAAGAATAATAACACTGCGATCTACAAGGCATATCATATGAGGCAACTAAGGTAGGGGCCTAGGAAAGCTATCCTAGTAAATAAGAAACCTTGCAGAGATCGGATGTGCTGGGGGTCCATATTGAGCGTTGAAAGAAGAAAAACAGTTCTTTCTGGTGAGATCTGTTTGTTCTCTTCTCTGTCCATGATATACGGAGGACTCTTCTGTAACATGTATTCAAATTCCGGGCACATGGGTGTCGTTGGCAATAAGAGAGCAGACAGGCTGGCTGGCTCTGCCACTATATCAGAGGGTCAGCCAATGGATAGAGCTGACATTCTGAACGCCCCCATAGAGTGTGGCCGTAAAGAAGTTTTTGATTTAAACCAATCCACGTCAACTACTAGATTGCAGGAGCTGGGTTTGAAGATTGGAGTAGCAAGAAAAGAACAGCATAACAGGTACGTGAGTAGGCTCATCAATCAAAATGGAACTGGTACAGTCAGTCGCTGGACGCTGTTGGAGATATTGTGAAGGAGATCAGAGCACCTATGGACATGTCCAGAGTGCAATGAAGATATTCGAAACTGAAACATATATTCAAAAGGACATATTTGTTTTTCCACTGCCTTGTTAAATGTCCATGCTTCACACCCATATGTTATATTGTCTAAACTAGTGAGAAATAACTCTACTCTCAGAATCTAATAAAGTCTTCTCCAGGATCCATCATACGTAGCTCAGAATCTAACAGTCCTCTCTAGGATCCATCATACGTAGCTCAGAATCTTAACAGTCCTCTCCAGGATGCATCATACGTAGCTCAGAATCTAATAAAGTCTTCTCCAGGATGCATCATACGTATCTCAGAATCTAACAGTCCTCTCCAGGATGCATCATACGTAGCTCAGAATCTAATAAAGTCTTCTCCAGGATGCATCATACGTAGCTCAGAATCTAACAGTCCTCTCCAGGATCCATCGTACGTAGCTCAGAATCTAACAGTCCTCTCCAGGATGCATCATACGTAGCTCAGAATCTAATAAAGTTTTCTCCAGGATCCATCATACGTAGCTCAGAATCTTAACAGTCCTCTCCAGGATGCATCATACGTAGCTCAGAATCTAATAAAGTCTTCTCCAGGATCCATCATACGTAGCTCAGAATCTAACAGTCCTCTCCAGGATGCATCATATGTAGCTCAGAATCTAATAAAGTCTTCTCCAGGATCCATCATACGTAGCTCAGAATCTAACAGTCCTCTCCAGGATCCATCGTACGTAGCTCAGAATCTAATAAAGTCTTCTCCAGGATCCATCATACGTAGCTCAGAATCTAACAGTCCTCTCCAGGATGCATCATACGTAGCTCAGAATCTAATAAAGTCTTCTCCAGGATCCATCATACGTAGCTCAGAATCTTAACAGTCCTCTCCAGGATGCATCATACGTAGCTCAGAATCTAATAAAGTCTTCTCCAGGATCCATCATACGTAGCTCAGAATCTAACAGTCCTCTCCAGGATCCATCATACGTAGCTCAGAATCTAATAAAGTCTTCTCCAGGATCCATCATACGTAGCTCAGAATCTAACAGTCCTCTCCAGGATCCATCGTACGTAGCTCAGAATCTAATAAAGTCTTCTCCAGGATCCATCATACGTAGCTCAGAATCTAACAGTCCTCTCCAGGATGCATCATACGTAGCTCAGAATCTAATAAAGTCTTCTCCAGGATCCATCATACGTAGCTCAGAATCTAACAGTCCTCTCCAGGATGCATCATACGTAGCTCAGAATCTAATAAAGTCTTCTCCAGGATCCATCATACGTAGCTCAGAATCTAACAGTCCTCTCCAGGATGCATCATACGTAGCTCAGAAACTAATAAAGTCCTCTCCAGGATCCATCATACGTAGCTCAGAATCTTAACAGTCCTCTCCAGGATGCATCATACGTAGCTCAGAATCTAATAAAGTCTTCTCCAGGATCCATCATATGTAGCTCAGAATCTAACAGTCCTCTCCAGGATCCATCATACGTAGCTCAGAATCTAACAGTCCTCTCCAGGATGCATCATACGTAGCTCAGAATCTAACAGTCCTCTCCAGGATCCATCGTACGTAGCTCAGAATCTAACAAAGTCCTCTCCAGGATCCATCATACGTAGCTCAGAATCTAACAGTCCTCTCCAGGATCCATCATACGTAGCTCAGAATCTAATAAAGTCTTCTCCAGGATCCATCATACGTAGCTCAGAATCTAACAAAGTCCTCTCCAGGATCCATCATACGTAGCTCAGAATCTAATAAAGGAACAGCCAGGTTTCATAGATATATTTTGACACTTAGAAATATTCTAGAAGAATGTTTGAAGTGGCAAAAATAAATTGACATGAAATTCTTCTTTGAACGCTCCATATCAACCACTTGTTAATACCTCTGTGTGATTTGTATGTGATCTGAGCCTTAGAGCGATTATACGTGGTGCCAGTTAAGCACCTACAAGTAGGCCAGCACATCCGATTTCTGCGCTGCTTTTTATTTACTAGGGTAGCATCCCTAGGGCCTACATCAGTCGCCTCTTATGACATGCATTGTAGGTTGCAGTGGTACTATTCTTTGCTTCCCTTGTGGGCCCCGGAACCACACAAGCAACATTAAATTTGAGAATATACAAAGGCAGCTTGTGGACAACAAAATTAATAACAAAATAAGAGTTTTTTTAAACGAACAAACTGTGCATCATTAAAGACTGTCAAGCCCTTTGTGAGTGCGGGTTCAATTCCGCGGCTGGCAGAAAAGCCACAGGTTCTCCAGATTTATGGTGCTCATGGCACCGAACCCAAAGGTTACGATGTCCATGGCACTGAGCCGAAGAGCTGAAAGCTCAAGTGCTTCTGGATCTAACAAAATAAAACACAAAAAAAGACTGTCATTAGAAGATGTGGGTTGTATACCAGCAAGTGCAGTGATTATGTCAGATGGACAGCAGATGGAAAAGGAAGGCATGTACTTCCCAAGGAAATGTGAAGAATGGTAGAAAGACCATTGTCTCTCGCAGTGGCGGCGCGTGATCCTTTTTATTGGTGGGGCCAGACACACATTTTCAGAAAAATCATGGTTTTGGGTATAAATAATAAATACACGTTACACGTTATTTTTGGTGGGGCCCAACCCCACTGGCCCTTAATGATGAGCCGCCACTGGTCCCTCGCCATTCAGGACCACCATTGTCCCTCGTCATTCAAGACCACCCTTACTCCGATTTCAGAGGTATTTCTAATTTAGATCCCCAAGTATCAGGTTCCTGTAGTACCATCACATACAGTGTACACACCACACATTTATTCCGACCTCGAACTCCAACAATCACATACAGTGTACACACCACACATTTATAGCCAAGCTGACCTCGAACTCCAACAATCACATACAGTGTACACACCACACATTTATAGCCAAGTTGACCTCGAACTCCAACAATCACATACAGTATACACACCACACATTTATAGCCAAGCTGACCTCGAACTCCAACAATCACATACAGTGTACACACCACACATTTATAGCCAAGTTGACCTCGAACTCCAACAATCACATACAATGTACACACCACACATTTATAGCCAAGTTGACCTCGAACTCCAACAATCACATACAGTGTACACACCACACATTTATAGCCAAGCTGACCTCGAACTCCAACAATCACATACAGTGTACACACCACACATTTATAGCCAAGCTGACCTCGAACTCCAACAATCACATACAGTGTACACACCACACATTTATAGCCAAGCTGACCTCGAACTCCAAAATTTCCACAACACATGGTCACTAATGCAGCGTGTTATCTTTGCTAACGTTGACCCCTGACCCTATACACGTGTCAGGTCAGATCAAGAAGTTCCCTGGGTAATGAAGAATAGAACAAGTGTCTCCTCTTGTATGTTGTAATAGGGAAGAGTGGTTGAGAGTCAGACTGGAGACCACAAAGTGTTTTTTTTTAAACCACACACAAAAACACAGAAACAGACCCAAAAAAAAATACTAAATTTAGTTAGTTAGTCTTTCCTCTTGGGCCTGTGGGCGGCGCAGAGGTCATAGTTCTCCATGTCTCGCGGTTCGTTGCTATCTGTTTTAGGTCTTTAATGTTTGCTAGGCCCATCGTTGAGCCTTCTCTGGTGATGGTTCTACGCAGAGTCTCTCTTGGTCTTCCTCGTTTTCTTTTCCCCCCTGGTGTCCATATGAGGGATTGGTAAGGAGTCTTCTCTCATCCATTCTAAGTGTGTGGCCGATGTAGTTCCAGTGGCGCTTTCTTATAAAATTTGATACATTTTCTTGCTTGGTCTCTTGTCTTATTTGTGGATTGGGTCTGAAATCTGACCATTTGAGGTTCAATATTCTTCTAAGACATTTATTCTCAAAGTTATCTAATTTTCTTTCTAGAGCTTTTATTGCTTTCCAAAATATTGAGCGAAAATTGTTTGTCTCTGTCGTATATGACCTTGAACTGGACAAGGACTGTTAATGTTTATCAAGTCTTAATTGGCATGAAAGATCACAGGTCAAATGTCATCAAATTTAAACTGTCACATCAAGGTCACCAAATTATAATTCTCACATCTCTACTTGTGTGTCAAGGTCAAAATACCACATTTTTGATGACATTGACCTCTGTGAGAACCGCTACAAGCAAGAATACGACATACAGACATAGTAAATAGATTCCGTATGTTCGTGACATGTAGAACTTGCTGAGTAGGACAATCACCAGGGATGATACCAAGGAAAATCCTAAACCTCCAGCCAAGATCATTTCTTCCATAGTCACCTTCAGCTGAGGACACAAGACAAATTCCAGGTCAAGTTATAAATGTGATATGTTAAGAAAGAGAAAATATTTTTATCAACGAGAGAAAATAGAAAATGCAAACAGTTTTGAATATATCAGTTCACTGCTAACAACAGATGGAAAGTGGATGAAGGAAATTAAAGAACAAACCGCCGAGTGGTTACCGGGCCCAAATTTGAGGTGTAAAGAATAGAACCACTGTTACCTGTCACACGTCGTAAGAGGCGACTAAGGAGGTTTGACTGAAATCGGATGCACGTATCCGCTAGGAATGCTAACCGAAACAAGTGCTTGTAGAAAACGGATGCACCAGGCCGTAAGGCGCATAAGATGGTGCAACGACCTCTCACAATGAGGAATGGGATAACGGATTGAGAGAGTGCAGAAGAGAGAAGAAAAGAACAAACATGGTTTACAAAAATTAAACACTAAGAACAGTATGGAACAAACTGATAGGAAAACAAGAGGGGAATATCTAAGACTGCATATTCCCAGTAATGTAGATGGAAGTATGGTAATACACACACGCGTCAGGATAAGAAGAAGATTTATAGGAACAAACTTTAGTGAGTTCATAGAAGAAGAAAGTTTTCAAATCTGGCTTTACAAAATTAACAACTCTTGCAGAATGTGACTATCTTTTCTAATGTATCGAATTGTAATCTGAGAAATTAGGACATTGTTTCTTGTGACTGTGATCACCTGGACTATTGGTAATTCTGTCTTATCTGCCTCGACCATTTAATTTGGTGTTTCTTGGGAAGCTTAGTACTTGTGTTGTACCAACTTTTTTCCTGATGTCTTCATTTCTAAACCGGTCTCTTGATACTCCCAGCATTCTGCGTAGACACTTCATCTCTGTAGTGTTAGAACAGGACACAATCGACTCCGCAGTCACATGTATACAAATTTAAGATTGAGCACTTAGCCATGTGGACAGGCACACCAGACTGCAGAGCACATACTTCAAGACTGCCCCTAATATGATACACTGAGGCAAACTCACTGGCCTAATCAAACTACACTCGACAGAAAACTACACGGACTTCTGTGTGAGCTACAAAAGACAATGAAGTTCATACAAGAGACAACATTGAATATATAGACATATTTCAAGCGAACGAAAGGAAGGAAGGACGGATCTCTGTAGTGGCTAGTTATATCAGCTGTTTTAATCAGCTGTTATGAATGAATGATGTACATAGACAGAGAATATAGCAACAACTTACTTCATATGTTCCTCCGTTGTTTAAACAAGCTATTGTGAAAGGTATCCCAAGACCAAGAAGTAAATCTACATCAAAGTTAAGCTTACAAACAATCATCATGAAAGAACATAACAAACACTAAACGTAACAAACTGTCACCAGTCTAATTAATTCTTCTGCTTTTGTCGTCACACTGCTACCGGGCTGTTGCCCAGTGTCGTGGTTTTCTGTTTTTGTCTTGCGCTGTTCTGGTGGCTTGTGTGATTGTTATTTTGTTCTTTCACGGATTCTGCTATGTCATCTAACCACTTTTCCGTGGTCTTCCTCTTGCTTCTTTCCCGATGTTCTGTTGTAGAAGACTCTGTATACTGTGGAGTTTGGATGCATTCTTATTAAGTGGCCAAACCACTTCATTCTTTGTTTATCTATGTAATTCAAGCACGGTTTTGTGCCAACTTTCTTTCTTATGCTGATGTTGGTGATTCTGTCTTTTCTTGTGTTGTTGGTAACTTAGTCTAATTAATTAATTGAGATTAAGTCGCTGCCCATTACCTCTGAAGTCAGAGAAGGCCTGTCTGTATGGTAGGTGACACTGATAAAAAAGGAAAGCTGGTCATCACACAAAAATCAGTCAGAAGTGCCACATAGTGCATCCCGACTAAGACTGCATTCATAGCGGGCGACCACAAGAAGAAGTCACTGCCCTGCATTTCAAAGGTTGTGGGTTCAAATCCAGTGGGCGTAGTTCTGTTCATTGGTGAATTTTTCAAGAGACCCCTATGATTGTTGCAGGAGAAACGGAGTTGTGCTTTGTGCAATACTCTCTGCCAGTAGGGTGCCATTTCTGTGGAGAGGGACTGGCATATGGGGCAACATCTGATGCAATGAAGTCAATCTTTTGACGTTAGACTTTAACTCTGACTTTAATTTCCACATCACATGGTCACTAGTGCAGAATGTTATCAACTTTGCCACCAGCAATCCATATTAATTATTCAATGCCGCCTGCCCAGCATGTTCGTAGCGCATTGGACTACGGGTGACTAGCCCTTTATGAGTGCGGGTTCAATTCCGCGGTCTGGCAGAAAGGCCACAGGATCCCCAGATTTACGGTGTTTGTGGCACCGAAGGGTTACAATATCCATGGCACCGAGCCAAAGAGCTGAAAGCTCAAGTGCTTCTGGATCAGGGAAAAAAATTAATTATTCAATTAAGTGTAATGATGATGGTTCAGGTAGTCGAACTACTTTTTTACCTTCACCCTTCGAGGCATAGGTGTGTAGCCAAGGTTTTCCAAGCGCTCCTATCCAAGGTCATCTTTTCCAGATCTCTCTCCACTCTTTCCTAACTTGCAGTGTCCTCCTCACTCAGGTGGTGAGCTATAAATTTCCATGGTTGGTGTTTCTCTAGCTATCTAGTGTTTTTTATGGAGTGGGGTAGCTAGTCCCACAGCCTACCTCCTCAGTCGTCTCTTATGACAAGCGTGAGTCTAACTACTAGTACTGAATAAATCAGAAATCAACATCTCTGAACTTTTATATTTTAGCATTTACTAAGGACAAACATGTCTGAACTATTTAAAGGATACTAAACAAAGGTCCTCCAAAACATGCGGATATTCCCATTCGTGGATATCCCTGCCGAGCCATAGTTGTATCCGCAACCAAATCTAGAAAAAACAATAATTATAAAAATTCAACACAATGACAACATATTTTTTAAAACAAAGAAAAATGTATACTAATTAAACCTGAGATGAAATCAATTACCTCCTCCTGGTTTCTTCTTCTTCCCCTATCAAACTTCTGCTATGCGAAGACTCCGGTATGTGTCATAAACAGGGAGGTGCACTTGAGGTCTTCACAGGTTCAACCATAGTTTGTTCTGAAGGGTTATTTCTGTTGGCCAGATTTCCAATCTCATACTGCTCAGGCTGGGGCAGGATGTGCTTTGAGGACTACTTTGGTGCTCCACAGGTGCAGGCAGTCATGTCCCTGAGACCCATTCTATGAAGGTGAGCTCCGAGACCATAGTGTCCTGTTCTAAGTCTTCTTCTTCTTACGCTCCATATCGACCACTTGTTAACCACTCTGTGTGATCTGTATGTGATCTGATCCTAAGAGCGATTGTACACAGTTATGTGGCTACAAATAGGCCAGCACATCCGATTTCTGCGATGCTTATTATTTACTGGTGGCGTCTGTGGCTTAGGGGATAGTGACTCGGTCTATTAATCCCAAAGTTCTTAGTTCGAATCATGCTGCGAACAGTTTAGTTGCAAATTGTTTCACGCGGATTTTTACAAAAGGAAGGGGACTGCCTAGAGTAGTTGATAGTAGCTCGGCCTGCTAGCTGTGAGACGCCTCATAGCTCGGGTTCGAACCTACTGTCCGGCATTTGTTCGAGTCCCTGGTCTTACTCAGGACGATAACGTGAGTACCTCTGAAGTCGGGGAAAATCTGCCTGTATGGCGAGGAATACTAATTACGAGTACATTGAGCACACGGCTGCCAGTGTAAGTAATTTACAATGTCACTGCTGCCATTGTAGAAATTGGCAAAACGATTTTCAGCTTAAACTGTGCGTTTCAGAGATGAAACTTAAGTTCTTTAGTTCGAATAGCTGCGACATTTAGAAATTTTCACGATTAACAAAAAAGGATATCCACCCTTCAGAAAGCAATGGCAAACTACTGAACATAATAATGCCTAGAAAAATCACAAACAGCGTTAAAAAGCTGGGTTTGATTCGCAAAGTCATGTAAAGGATATGCAATTAACATATTATTATTTACTAGGGTAGCTTTCCTAGGTCCTACATCAGTCGCCTCGTACGACATGCCTTGTAGGTCGCAGTGGTACTATTCTTTGCTTCCCTTGCGGCCCCGGCACCAGCAGGCAGGCTGAGTTTCTAAGTCTGAGAGATCTGGGTGTCGTCTGGCTCTTTTCTGTTTAATATATTTATGTTATGCTCTGGGTTGTATCCTGTTTTTTTTCCTCATTTTTCTGGAGTGTTTCAGGACAGTCTTTGCTTCTGTAAAGCTTTGTGTCAGCCCGCTTACACAGCACGTTCATAGCGCGTTGGACTGCGGGTAACTAGCCCTCTGTGAGTGCGGGTTCAATTCTGCAGCCTAGCAGAAAAGCCACAGGTTCTCCAGATTCACGGTGTTTGTGGCACCGAACCGAAGGGTTACGATGTCAACCGTGCGTTTGTTGTGTGTATTCAGAAAATGGTGGACAGTGGTTGTGACGAACAAGCTCAATCTGCCGTATGCAGTTATATTGTGGGTGCAGAAAGCTGGATTTTGTCGTGATTGATGTTCCCTTCGACAAGAATTGCAATTAAAGTGATGAACAGTTTGTGTTGCTACATTAGCGACGGCCATGTGCATTTTATGCGGTGCAGGTTGCTTTTTGTGGCGGTTCGCGATTGTTTCATTCTGGAATTTTCATTTCACAGTTCTTAGCATTTGTGTGATTTTCATTGGCACAGGAACGGAGCAATTATGGGGTGACCCGTTGCAGTGAAGTTGGAACCGTACTTATGAACTATGGTGTGGGTTTCAACATATTCTTCTTCTTCTGCGATCAACTTTTGCTATGCGACTACTCCGGTATGTGTCATAAACAGGGCGGTGCGCTTGAGGTCTTCACCGGTTAGCCATAGTTTGTCTTGTAGTGTTTCTGTTGGCCAGATCTCCAATCTCTCACTACTCAGACTATGGCAGTCTTGCAGGATGTGCTCTGGGGACTGCTTTGGTGCTCCACAGGTGCAGGCTGCCGAGTCCTGAGACCCATTCTGTGGAGGTGTGCTCTGAGACTGCAGTGTCCGTTCTAAGTCTGAAGACTGTGGTCTGTACTTTTCTGTTTAGTGTATTTATACTGTCTTGCTCTGGGTTGTATCCTTCATTTGTTTTTCTGTTTCAACATATATTTAACAAGATGTCTTTTGAAGTCAGGTATCGCATCATAATCCATGCACCTTAATCCTAATCAATGTTATAGTCCTCAGGTGTGATAACAGACAGTTAGCTTAGGTGTACTCATATAATAGATATTTATTAAAGACCAGTGTTACATCTAAGCAGAGGTGACACTAAAAAAGAATGCACGTAGTAAACCAATCGACGTAGTGTAGTACGATTAGCAAGTTAGAAATGAAAAACCATAAACCATTGACATGGAAGGACATGTTTTAGTTTATGTTGAAATAATTTTAAATAAACATAAAGTCAACATAAAACAGTTATTCCATCATACTGGTATGTAGTAAGTTGTTTATCATCGAATCACAATTTTATTTCGATCCAGAAGCTCTTTCAGTTTTCGCTCGTCCCATGGACATCGTAATCTCGGTTCAGTGCCACGAACACCTAATCTGGAATCTGTGCTTTTGCCATCCGCGAATTGAACCCACACAGAGATATCACCTAGTCAACGCTAACACCTGAGAGTAATCACATAAGCCTAATCACTCAACACCATTCACCTTTAATCCTTAATCACCATTCACCTTTAATCCTTAATCACCATTCACCTTTAATCCTTAATCACCATTCACCTTTAATCCTAAATCACCATTCCCCTTTAGACACTATTCTAAACTCTTCCGCTAGTTAGTACTTACATTCAATACTGATCCCAAGAAGTCTCTGTGGCTAAGCCTTTGCTTTTGCATTCTGAAGGTTGTGGTTCAAATCTGGGGCTGCACCATTCTGTTCACTTGTTAATTTTTGTTCAGAGACCCCTAGGATTGTTGCCAAAGCTACGGAGGTCGTGCTTTGTGCAATACTCTCGGAAGGTGGTGTGCAATTTCTGCAGAGAGGGGCCAAGCTATATGGGGTAAAACCTGGCGCAATGAAGTCAATCCTTCAGCTTTAAATCCCTTTAATCGCCTTTGTGTTGCTGGGGCCCGCAAGGGAAGCAAAGAATAGTACCACTGCGACCTACAAGGCATGTCGAAGAGGCGACTAATGTAGGCACCGGATGCTACTCTAGTAAATAAAAGCGACGCAGAAAGCGGATGTGCTGGCCTACGTGTAGACGCATAACTGGCACAATGTACAATTGCTCTTAGGCTCAGATCACATACAAATCACACAAAGTGGTGACAGGTGGTCAATATGGAGCGTTCGAAGACGATCCCTTTTATAGGAGACCTTTTGGTCGAAACGTTGCTGTATATTGTCACTGTTTTTGTAATTTGTAAAACTACTTTGTTATTACTTGTTTCGCAATTTTATACTTTCCCAATATTTATTCTGCTAATCCAAACTTACACTGCGTACTGTTTCTATTTTTTGCCCACCAACCCATATTCACATTCTTCTTCTTCTGCATTCTCACTAGATTGGGATTTCGGATTCTCTAATGAAGGCAGCTGTCTACCTCAGGTTATCAGCCACACCATACAGTTTGTCTTGGACGCTGGTGTAAGTGGGTCACTTCTTTCTTCTCAAGTCTGTATACTGGGGAATTTCTGTAGAATATAATTCCTATGATTTCTGCTTCCCCGTTTGTGCCGACCTCTTCCCGCAGTAAGTTATGGCCACCCTCATGATGGCAGGTCTGACATTCTTACTGCGTGGCTAAATTTCTGAGGCAGATTGGCAACCGTAGAATCCGTTATCCCATTCCTCATTGTGAAGGGTCGATGCACCATGTTATGCGCCTTACGGCCTGGTGCATTCGTTTTCTGCAAGCATTTGTTTCGGGTTAGCATTCCTGCCGGCCCAATGCATCGATTTCAGCCAAACCTCCTTATGACATGCATGGCAGGTAACAGTGGTTCTATTCTTTACACCCCAAATTTGGGCCTCGGTAACCACTCGAGGCGACATTCAAAAGTATCCTAATTTCTTCAACCAATCAAAAGTTCCAGTACTATTGTAGTCTCTGGAACCAATCAGCACTCACCTCCAATACTGTTTCCCCATGCCAGCACAGTCAGACCTAGGATAGCATCGGACAGATCAAAGACAACACCAAATGTCTGATTGGAAGAAAAACATTGCAACATTAAAAAACTGGAAGACATTGAACAACATGATCTAGATACATCTGTCAAACAAATGTTCGTACATCACCACATAGGGACATCACCCCATAATGGCACATCATCACAAAAAATGGTACACCAACACATAAAGGTACATCAACACATAATGGTACTAAAGAGCTGATGCTGTTCATTACATATATCAATCAAATCGCCCGAGTGGTTACCGGGGCCCAAATGTGGGGTGTAAAGAATAGGCCCAAATGGTGTAAATAGAACCCCTGTCCCGCCATGTCGTAAGAGGCGACTAAGGAGGTGTGGCTGAAATCGGATGCATGTGTCCTAAATGTGTAGAAGTCTATGCGTTTAGGAGCCTACCAAACCAATGTGCAACGTATACACGTTCTTGGCAAAGATCAAACATATCACAAAGAGTGATTAAAATTGGTCGTAAAGAACGAACTCAAAGAAGAAGAAGATCAATCAAATCTGTAAAATAGCTAACACCAGTGAAGTGAAATAACCTTGGGAAACTCTTAAAACGAATTTCTTTTTGCAGACGATCAGGCAATCATATCAACAACAGAAGAACAGCTACAACAACACATTAACAGACTCCAGTTAACATGTAATGAATACAATGAGAATAAACAACCGACAAAACCGAAGTAATGACATTCGCTAAAGAGGAAATTGCTACCAATATCTCCATCGCCAAACATCACTAGCAAGTTAACGACTTAACATACCTAGGGAGAACTTATTCGTTGAATGGAAGAATAAAAATATCCAACATATATGCAATAAAGCAAATCAAATAATAGGACAAATGGCACCAATTTTGAAAAGCAAACATGTCACAATGAAAACTAAAATGCTAGAGTGGTTACCGGGGCTGAAATTGGGGTGTAAAGAAACGAACCACTGTTACCTGCCACGCATGTCATAAGAGGCGACAAAGGAGGTTGGGCTTAGAGCTAGCTACCCCACACCGTAAAAAATACTAGATGGCTACAGAATTGAGAGCGAACCAGAGGCTGAATGACATCGCGAAGGATAAGCACCAGAGCTCCAAATGGTGCTGAAGATATAAAAACACACCAATGCTAAAGCTACATGAATCCGATGCCCACATGAATAGAATGTATGGGGAGGTCTGGTACATCAGTCTGGGCAGTGATCCCGAGAGAGAGAGAGAGAGAACACTAAAAGAGCATTGTTCAACCCAATATTTCTGCCAACATTATGCTGTATCAGTGATTAGACCTGCAATGTACGCTGACATCAAAAGTACAAGATGAGCCCCTACTTACATATGACCTATGGACACCAGTAAAGCTTGACAGACACTAACCTACAAGAGTGTCCAAATACAATGAGACATACGAGAGGAAAGGGTCCACATCAGACCAACTCCCATATCAGTCTAAGACAAGCCATACTACGGAGATGTAAACAGACTCTAGTTGACCATAAAATACTTTAGATGTATACAAATCTATGTAAAAAAAAAAATATTTGAAGAAGAAGAAGAAAATTTATAGATGATATCACAACAAGACACACCTGTAAAATGTTCACAATTTCATTGGCTATACTGTAGATCCAGACAATGGCGACAACGAAGCCCAGGTAAGCAAAACCCTGATTTGGACAAAATAAGAAAAAACACAGATGACATTTTATTTATATCAAATATGACATACATTTATATATTGAACAACATGGATTCTTAGGAACTATTTTCTGGAAGAAATATATTATCACTTCTTCTTTCACCTCCAAGGAGGCAAAGGTCCGCAACCAAGGCCTTGCAAGCTCTCATGCACTTGGCTGTGGTTATTTAAAGTGAAGTGTTTTTAGAGTGTGGGTAGATAGTCCAAGCCAAACCTCCACTTTGCTGAAACTGCAGGTGATAGGTAGTAGTGGTTTATTTTTACCTCGAATTCGAGCCCCACAACGTTCTGCATCGGCAGAGTTCTTTGCACGTGACTGGTCCTCAGCAGATCAGAAAAAAATATGCAGCAAAGAAGAGGTAAGAGAAAGAAATGACAGAGACGGCTGACAGACGGTTATTTCTAATTCAGCGGTAGTGGAATACTGTCCTGGGCATGGGTGTTTACGTAATGAGAGGGAAGGCCTGCATCAACAGCATGATTGTTGGGGAGTTGAAGATGGATAGGATATTCTTGGTCTCTTCGCGACTGTCTGTTGATGAGACACTAAAATCGATGTTGAATAGATGCGATTTAGGCAGTTTGGCGTTACCGTTGTTCAAGTCGAACTGATGCCTGAGAGGCAGAGTGAGAGGTGTGTTTAATCAGCAGCCACAGGAACCATCAGTATGCATACTCTCGATATCTGTTGGGGGAGACTGAGCATCTAGGGTCTGCGAGTGCATTGACGACAGTCTTAGTAACCAATAACAGAGACTGTAGGCGCATTTTCTGAATTCTCATCTCTATTGCGATCAGATCTCGAATCACAATGTATGCACCTACCTTCTACTTATACCGAGTAGCTCTCCTTCGATCCCTAACCACTAAGCCAGACAATAGTCTTACCAGGTCACCCTGGAAGGGGGTAGGGTCTTGGTCAGATATTATCACTCTTCCAACAAACATGATATAACAAATAATAAACAATTTCGAAGCCTTTCAGACTTTAGAGTATGACGAGCCTGCCTCTTCAAATTTCTAATCGCTAGTGTGCAGGATGTAGGAAGGCAAATTCCTTTCCTCACATGTTGAATGTGGAATTGAACCCACTAGCCTCTTGTGTCCGAATTGAAAGGTGAACACGCTTTTCGCTAACCCATCCCACGTATAACATGTTTGTATAACATATACAACATGTTCTCATTTGACTGCGATTGGATGTTTGAAAGATGAGTTACCTTGTTGAAACCAATGATCACCTGTATGTTACAGGGGCTCATAAGGGGAGCAAAGAATAGTAACACTGCAACCTACAAAGCATGTGTAAGAGGCGACTGATGAAGGGGCCTAGGGAAGCTACACTAGTAAATAAAAAGCATCGCAGAAATCGGTTGTGCTGGCCTACTTGTAGGCGCATAACTGGCACAACATACAATCACTCAGGTTCACATCACATACAAATAACAAAGACTGGTTAACAAGGGGCAGATGTGGAGATCGAGAAGAATCCAATAATGACTCACAGTGAGGGCTCCATTCTGTGTCTTCTTCTTTTTCTTTCGTCGTCACACTGTTACCGGGTTGTTGCCCAGTGTCATGGTTTTCTGTTTTTGACTTGTGCTGTTCTGGTATCGTGTGTGATAGTTATTTTGCTTTTTTTAAACAGGATTCTGCTATGCTATCTAACCATCTTTTTGTAGACTTCTCTTGCCTTCTTTCCGATGTTCTGTTATAAAAGACTCTGATACAGTGGAGTTTGGTTGCATTCTTATTAAAGGCCGAGCCCGCCTGCCCATCATGTTTTTAGCGCGTTGGGCGACAGAGGACAAGCTCCTTTGTGAGTGCGGGTTCAACTCCGCGAGCTGGCAGAAAAAGCCACAGGTTCTCCAGATTTATAGTGTTCGTGGCACCGAACTGAAGGGTTACAATGTCCATGGCACTGAGCCGAAGAGCTGACAGCTCAAGTGCTTCTGGATCGGGAAAAAAAATTTAAAGGCCGAACCAGTTTATTCTTTCTATTCTGTGTAAATTATTTTATACCTTGAGGTATAGTGGATAATACGGTGTTAGGCCCATAATTTTTCATTGACTGTCGGCACACGATATGTGATGTGGTCAACATTATGCTGCTGCCTATACTTCCAGGGCTTTCCTGGCACCCAATTGAGGCTGGGTCGACCTGAGAGTTGTTATGGTCGGAAAAATATTCCATGTGGAATTGAGCCTGGACTATGCATCTAAGAAGTGAGTTCACTAATAACTACACTACTGCAGCTCTCAAGTTATCTAAACATAGGGCTAAAACAGTGGATCTCAAACTGAGATGTCAATTCCCCAGGGAGATGTAGGCACAGGGAGATGTGAGGCAGTATCAGGGGAGAGGAGGCAGTATCAGGGAGACGTGAGGTAGTATCAGGGAGAGTGAGGTAGTATCAGGGAAGAGTGAGGTAGTATCAGAGAGGATGAGGCAGTATCAGGGAGACGTGAGGCAGTATCAGGGAGACGAGCAGTATCAGGAGACGTGAGGCAGTATCTGGGGAGACGGAGGCGATCTGGGGAGACGGAGCGCAGTATCTGGGGAGACGGAGGCAGTATCTGGGGAGACGTGAGGCAGTATCTGGGAGACGTGAGGCAGTATCTGGGGAGACGTGAGCAGTATCTGGGGAGACGTGAGGCAGTATCTGGGGAGACGTGAGGCAGTATCTGGGGAGACGTGAGGCAGTATCTGGGAGACGTGAGGCAGTATCGGAGATGAGGCAGTATCTGGGAGATGTCAGGCAGTATCTGGGGAGATGTCAGGCAGTATCTGGGAGATGCAGCGTATCGGGGAGTCAGCAGTATCAGGGGAGGCGTGAGGCAGTATCAGGAGGTGTTAGGCAGATCAGGAGGTGTTGGGTCAGATCAGGGAGATGTGAGGCAGTATCAGGAGATGATGAGGCAGATCGGTGAGAGTATCAGAGGTGTTAGTCAGTATCAGGGAGATGTGAGGCAGTATCAGGGAGGTGTTAGTCAATCAGGGAGATGTGAGGCAGTATCGGGGAGATGTGAGGCAGTATCCGGTGAGGCAGTATCAGGGGAGGTGTTAGTCAGTATCAGGGAGATGTGGAGGCAGTATCAGGGGAGGTGTTAGTCAGCATCAGGAGATGTGAGGCAGTATCAGGGAGATGTGAGGCAGTATCAGGGAAGATGTGAGGCAGTATCAGGGAGACATGAGGCAGTATCAGGGAGGTGTTAGTCAGCATCAGGGAGATGTGAGGCAGATCAGGGAGATGGAGGCAGTATCAGGGAGATGTGAGGCAGTATCAGGGAGACATGAGGCAGTATCAGGGAAACATGAGGCAGTATCAGGAAGGTGTGAGACAGATCAGGGAGATGTGAGGCAGTTTCGGGAGGCGTGAGGCAGTTTCGGGGAAACATGAGGCAGTATCAGGAAGGTGTGAGGCAGTTTCGGGAGGCGTGAGGCAGTTTCAGGAAGACATGAGACAGGAACAGGGGAGGTATGAAACGTTCTGAAAATTGAGGGGCAAGTCACAAAGACAAACGCTTAATACGAAAAACTTACCGTGTGGTAGACTGGTCGTTTGTCTGCTTTTGAAGTCCAGAAAACCAGAGAAGCAAGTATTGCACATATTATAATGACAAGAGCATACACAGGAAACACTCCTCCAATCTTGCTGAAGCCAACTGTTTGTGAGAAACAAGTTCAAATGTCAGGTGTACACTAAGTTTTAAAGTTCAGGTACAGGTACACAAAGCTCAAATACACAAAGTAAATCATAACTCCATACCAGAAGAATTACTTTTTGATCACTGGGAACCAGACTCAGTAGCACTAAACTTCTCAACCTCCATCCCTAAATTGTTAAGCAAAGACGCCGAGCCTAATCTAGTGAAGAAAGCAATTACAATGGAACATCTCCATCACGTTTCCAGAAGACAGCTGGATAAGAATTTACACAGATGGATCGGCAATGGAGGCAACAATGAATTTTGGAGCAAGAGTGTACATTAGACACTCAAATGCTACTACTGTGTCTCTAGTGACCCCTACTGGAAGAATATGTTCCAACTACAAAGCAGAACTCTTAGCCCTTCTGATGGCAGCACAGCACATGAATAAGCTGCAAGCACCTGCAGGCAAGATGGATTTCTACAGACTCACTGTCAGCCATACAAGCCATGGAGGCTAAATCCGCTGACAGCACAGTACAAAACCGAAAAAGAGAACTTGCTCAGCTTTCAGAACAGGCAAAAATTCACTTGCAGTTGATTCCATCTCATTGTGGCATTGCAGGCAATGAGAGTGCCGATGTCTTAGCTAAGGAGGGCAGTGTCAAAGAGCAAATTTACCAACCCTTGTCTTTTCAAGAGGTCAAAACCCTCATACAGAGAAAATCTGCAGTAGACTGGAAGACAAACACTGGATACGATTATGAAAAGACTCCTCAAAGACCTAAGCAGAACAGACCAGGTCATTATATTTCGACTACGCACCAGACACTGCAGACTCAACAAACACTTATATAGACTAGGAATCTCAAACAGCTCTCTGCCAGTGTCAGCAGGCAGAACAGACACCAGAGCATTTCCTGCAAGACTGTCCTCTCCTGGGGAGCTGAGAAGCAACATGTGGCCACACCCAGTCGACCTGAAAACTAAGCTTTGGGAAACCTGACAGACCTGAAGCTGAATGCTCAGTTTGTGGTCCACAGTAAATTAAGCGCATGACCAGAGATTGCTGAATAAGAAGAAGGTACACAAAGTTCAAAGGACAGGTACCCAAAGTTCAAAGGCCAGGTAAAAGTTCAAAAAGTTTAGATACACGAAGTTCTACAGCCTACACAATTATCTAATATTTATGGCTCTACCATCTCCAAAAAAAAGTTTATAGTGTTAAATAAGAATCCAAAAAAAACAGAGAACAGTGGAACAAGAACTGAAAGAAATAAATCATAGCTGGAACACAATACAGAGGACGGCCAAGAACAGAGAAGAATGGTGTACATTTGTTGCTGCCCTAAGAGTAAGAGGCGTCACTGTCTAGAGAAAGAGAGAGAGAGAGAGAGAAAGAAAGGAGGATGATTGCATAACCATACAGAATTCTGTGAAATCAATCAAACAACTAATTTATCCCAACAATTATATTTACCACCAGTAAGGATGATTGCCAACACTGGTCCAGTAAAAATCTGTACAGAATTCAAAAGTCTATTCCAGTTTCGTGGATCCTCGGGATCATCATCATTCTTCTCTCCTACAATTGGTACCGTCAGTTTCAAAAGTAACACCAAGGGACTCTGTAATCATGAGAATAATAGGTTTTAAACGTATTATTGTGATTAGACATATGGGCGTGAAGCATGGACATTTAACAAGGCAGTGGAAAAACATATGTGCTTTTAAGTATGTGTTACAGAAGATTCTTTCGTATAGCATGGGCAGAGAAGAGAACAAATAGATATATCCAGAAAGAACTCAAAATCAAAGAAAACTGGCTGATGCTACAAATAAGAATAAGAAAATTAAAGTATTTTGGACATATAAAAGACATGAAGGGCTGGAGAAGACCATCATGGAAAGAGGCATCCTGGCAAAGAGGAGAAGAGGAAGACCACAAAGAAAATGGATTCAGGATGTAACTGATGGTTTGAGCATGACGGCTGCAGAGGCAGGACATCTGGCTTATGAGAGAGAGAAACTCCAAAAGACTGTTAGCTTGGTAAAGTTCTGCTCAGGAAACGATATTTGATAACGATGATTGTGATAAGATAATGAACATAAAATGGGAAGAATTCAGGAGAAGTGATGAAATCAGAGAATGTATTTCAATTTCAGTTTGGAAT
The DNA here is from genome assembly GCA_020796225.1 of Arion vulgaris. Taxonomy (NCBI): domain Eukaryota; kingdom Metazoa; phylum Mollusca; class Gastropoda; order Stylommatophora; family Arionidae; genus Arion; species Arion vulgaris. The sequence goes on from CM036775.1 coordinate 9,886,899, forward strand.
ATCTTCATTGCACTCCAGACATGTCCATAGGTGCTCCGATCTTCTTCGCAATATCTCCAACAGCGTCCAGCGACTGACCGTACCAGTTCGATTTTGATTGATGAGCCTACTCACGTACCTGTTATGCTGTTCCTTTCTTGCTATCTTCAAACCCAACTCCTGCAATCTAGTAGTTGACGTGGATTGGTTTAGATGGAAATCTTCTTTGTGGTCACACTCTATGAGGGCGTTCAAAATATCAGCTCTATCCATTGGCTGGCCTCTCTAATATGGTGGCAGAGCCAGCCAGCCTGTCTGCTCTCTCATTGCCAACGACACCCATGTGCCCCGGTATGAAGATAAGTGTGATTCTGTAAATTGTTGATGCTTGTGGTGATTCAGTCCATTGCCTGCGCACAGAACCAGCCTCTACCTTGTGGATTATACTCAATGAATCACTCAGAATGCACGCATGAGTGTAGTTTTGTGACTCCAGCCAACGTAAAGCATTAGTCACCACCAGTACCTCCATTATCAGAGAAATGTCTGGTCAACCACTAGTAACAACTGTTATAAGAAAGAGAAGATGGTGATATGTTGATCATACTCTAATGGTCTTCAACTTTCTGGTCTTTTGATATGTCCAAAATACTTCAATTTTCTCATTTATAGCATCAGCCAGTTTTATTTGATTTTTAGTTCTTTCAAGATATATTTGTCATATACCTGCTCTTCTTCTTCTTTGCATTCATTCTTTACGACCAGTTTTAATCACTTTTTGTGATATGTTTGATCTTTCCCAAGAACGTGTATATGTTGCACATTGGTTTGGTAGTACCTAAACGCATAGACTTCTACACATTTAGGACACATGCATTCGATTTCAGCCAATATACCTGTTAAGGTTATCTAGGCATCTTCTTGGGAAGGTAGTCTACCATTGCTTTCCTTCCTGGCAGTGACCATTCTGGTCCATGACCGTAGCCATTGTCTCTATTACAGTTGTTGTGTCTGACTCTCAGTCGATGCTTCACAAGATCCAGAAGGGCAGGTTTCGGTATGAGTGGATGTCGTCTATAGAAATTTCTAACCTCCAGCGGCTTACGTTAATATACTGTCCTGGGCATGCGGGTGTTTACGGTAATGAGAGAGCGGTCAGGCTTGCATCAACAGCATCGATTGTTGGGGGAGTTGAAGATGGATAAGGGGATATTCTTCGGTCTCTTCGCGACTGTCTATTGGATGAGGACACTAAAATCGATGTTGAATCGATCAAGCGATTTAGGCAGTTTAGAGTTACCCGTTGTACAAGTCGAACTGGATGCCTGAGAGGCAGAGTGAGGTGTGTTTAATCAGCGAGCCACAAGAACCATCAATATGCATACTCTTCAATATCTGTTGGGGGAGACTGAGCACCTATGGGTCTGCCCAGTGTGCAATGACGTCAGTTTAGTAACCAAAAACCAATCTATTGCAGAGATCATCTGCCTACCGTCATGAGTTTAGAGACCATAACCATTTACAATCTGTCAGCTGCTCTCTCACTTATCCACCACCTGCTCCCATGGCTTCACGTGACCCTGCTGCGGGCCTTGGTTAAAGGTTACTCCACCTTGCCCACCAAGGGTGTCCCATAGACTAGCAGGGGAAGGAGGCACCACATCTCCTTTGATAGAGGTGTACTTCCTCTGAACGCTACACTATAAAGGTAAGGGAGGAATTTAAACGCTACACTATAAAGGTAAGGGAGGAATTTAAAATATATTTATATATCAACAGTCAGTCCACGCCCGAGTGGTTACCGGGGCCAAATTTGGGGTGAAAAGAATAGAACCACTGTTACCTGCCACGCATGTCGTAAGAGGTGACAAGGAGATTTGGATGAAATCGATGCACATGTCCTAAACGTGTAAAGTCTATGCGTTGAGGGGCCTACAAAACCAATGTGCAACGTATACACGTTCTTGGCAAAGATCAAACAAGTCACCAAGAGTGATCAAATTGGTCGTAAGAACGAACGCAAAAGAAGAAAAAAGAAGAACAGGCAGTCCTTTAGGACTAATCTCAGGCCACACCAAGGACAAAGGCCGCTCTGATATAATACAAAAAGACATCCTCTTTAGGTTGAAAGTGATGTGCCATGACCATATTGAGGCTTAATCCACCACTTAATAAACAACACAACTGTGTGTTGCCAGTGCTCGCAAGGGGGGCAAAGAATAGTTACACTGCAACCTACAGGGCATGTCGTAGGAGGCGACTGAGGCAGGGCCTAGGAAGCTACCTTAGTAAATAAAAAGCATCACAGAAATTGGATATGCTGGCATACTTGTAGGCGCATAGCAGGCACACCGTACAATCGCTCTTATCACATACACATTACACAGAGTCATTAACTCTTTCCACGCAAGCCGCACACTGCGCCAGGGCGGAAGTCCGTTGCACGCTTTAAGCCGCACACTGCGCCATAGAGTTGCTTCCTTTTAAAGTCTTTCTAGTTTTACTCTACTGTTTTACTTATACTACTTTCACGCTTGTTATTCTAATTAGGTTGTCCAGTTTTCTTCACTAGAGTATAGTAATATATATATGTTTATTTATTGAAGAGTAGTTGGGATCGCTTATTGGTTTTTTTTGGTTATTTTTTACTTCCCTTGAATTAACTGGCAAAAATTGAAAAATAACTGAAACGTGGAAAGAGTTAACAAGTGGTCGATATGGAGCGTTCGAATGCCCGTCTGTCCAGCGTGTTCGTAGCACGTTCTACTACGGGTGACTATCCCTCTGTGTGTGCGGGTTCAATTCCGCGGGATGGCAGAAAAAGCCACAGATTCCCCAGATTTATGGTGTTCGTGGCACCGAACCGAAGGGTTACGATGTCCATGGCACCAAGCCGAAGAGCTGAAAAGCTCAAATGCTTCTGGATCGAGAAAAAAAAATGGAGCGCTCGAAGAAGATACAACAAACAAATAAATATATTTATATGATATAAAAGTACAAATAGAATGAAACTTTATTTACCTTAAAAACATGATAAACTTGCCAATAACATTTACTCTCCTTCCACTCGTCTGGAACTATGGGATTAATGTCCTGTAGAAAGTCTTGCACAATTTTAAAACTTCGTTTTTGTGGCGGATGTAAAAGTAATGTAGCTTCTTCAATTTGAACATGACTGCCTCTAGATTCACTCCTGTCTTGGGAAGTGCTGTCCAAGATTGAATCTAAGTTTCCGTTGCTATGACTTACGCTGTTGTAATTCTCTTTGGGAATGTCTGTAGAAGAGAACAACGTATTGTCTGGAGTTTTCTAAAGAGATATGGTTTTCTAAAGAGATACTTTTTCAGCTTCAATTACAGACAATGCTAATATATATATATATATATATATATATATATATATATATATATATATATATATATATATATATATCACACACACAAAACACATACACACACACTTTCTGTTAGGAGGTCTATGTGGCTGGTGGTTAAGTCCTTTGCTTTGTGAGTCGAAGGTTGTAGGTTCGAATCCGGGCCACGCTGTTCTGTTCACGACTGCATTTTTCCAGAAACCCCCAGGATTATTGCTGGAGCTACAGAATTCGTGCTTTGTGCAATACTGTCGGCAGGTGGCGTGCCATTTCTGCGGAGAGGGACTGAGTCGTATGGGTTAAAACCCGGTGCAATGATGTCAATCCTTCGGCTTTTAAACTTTCTATTAGTTCACAAACACTAATATATATACACACACATACTTTCTGTTTATGCACACACACACTAACTTGAGTGGCTACGTTTGGGGAAGAAATGTCATTTCCACTGTGGAATTGAACCCCAAACAACAAGTCTACGATGCAAGTGCACAAACTACTATGCTATCTGGACTGGTTGGGGTGTGTAATGTCATAAATTTAAAAACTTCTACTCGAGAAGTGATCTTGTAGCAATGATCTGCCCTCAGTAAGGTCTAACCTGCCAACAATATGTTGTCGTCACTTTTGCTGAGGAGCAACCATAACTGTTCACAACATAGGTCATCATTGTGGCTTTTAAATAAGTCCCCACACACATACAAGACATAGACTGACATGGCTTTCAAACATGCCCACACACACATACAAGACATAGACTGACATGGCTTTCAAACATGCCCATACACACACAAGACATAAGCCGACATGGCTTTCAAACATGCCCATACACACATACAAGACATAAGCTGACATGGCTTTCAAACATGCCCATACACACACAAGACATAGACTGACATGGCTTTCAAACATGCCCATACACACACAAGACATAGACCGACATGGCTTTCAAACATGCCCATAAACACATACAAGACATAGACTGACATGGCTTTCAAACATGCCCATACACACATACAAGACATAGACCGACATGGCTTTCAAACATGCCGATACACACATACAAGACATAGACCGATATGGCTTTCAAACATGCCCATACACACATACAAGACATTAAGCGACATGAGCTTTAAACATGCCCATACACACATACAAGACATAAGCTGACATGACTCAAACATGCCCATACACACAAGAGACATAGACTGACATGGCTTTCAAACATGCCCATACACACACAAGACATAGACCGATATGGCTTTCAAACATGCCCATAAACACATACAAGACATAGACTGACATGGCTTTCAAACATGCCCATACACACATACAAGACATAGACCGACATGGCTTTCAAACATGCCGATACACCCTACAAGACATAGACCGATATGGCTTCAAACATGCCCATACACACATACAAGACATAGACCGACATGGCTTTCAAACATGCCCATACACACATACAAGACATAGACCGACATGGCTTTCAAACATGCCCATACACACATACAAGACATAGACTGACATGGCTTTCAAACATGCCCATACACACATACAAGACATAGACAAACATGGCTTCAAACATGCCCACACACACATACAAGACATAGACCGACATGGCTTTCAAACATGCCCATACACACATACAAGACATAAGCTGACATGGCTTTCAAACATGCCCATACACACACAAGACATAGACTGACATGGCTTTCAAACATGCCCATACACACACAAGACATAGACCGACATGGCTTTCAAACATGCCCATAAACACATACAAGACATAGACTGACATGGCTTTCAAACATGCCCATACACACATACAAGACATAGACCGACATGGCTTTCAAACATGCCGATACACACATACAAGACATAGACCGATATGGCTTTCAAACATGCCCATACACACATACAAGACATAGACCGACATGGCTTTCAAACATGCCGATACACACATACAAGACATAGACCGATATGGCTTTCAAACATGCCCATACACACATACAAGACATGGACCGCATGGCTCAAACATGCCCATACACATACAAGACATAGACTGACATGGCTTTCAAACATGCCCATACACACACACACACACACACAAGAAATAGACTGACATGGCTTTCAAACATGCCCACACACACACACACACACACAACATAAGACATAACAACATGGCTTTCAAACATGCCCATACACACACACACACACACACACACAAGAAATAGACTGACATGGCTTTCAAACATGCCCACACACACAAGACATAGGCCAACATGGCTTTCACATATGTCTACACACACAAACAAGACATTGGCCGACATGGCTTTCAAACATGCCCACACACACACACACACACACGCACACAAGACATGAAAAGACATGGCTTTCAAACATGCCCACACACACACACACGCACACAAGACATAGACAGACATGGCTTTTAAACATGCCCACACACACACACACACACACACACACAAGACATAGGCAGACATAGCTTTCAAACATGCCCACACACACACACACACACACACACAAGACATAGGCAGACATAGCTTTCAAACATGCCCACACACACACACACACACACACGCACACAAGACATAGGCCGACATGGCTTTCAAACATGCCCACACACACACGCACACAAGACATAGGCCGACATGGCTTTCAAACATGCCCACACACACACACACGCACACAAGACATAGGCAGACATGGCTTTCAAACATGCCCACACACACACACAAGACATAGGCAGACATAACTTTAAACATGCCCACACACACACACAAGACATAGGCAGACATGGCTTTCAAACATGCCCACACACACACACACAAGACATAGGCAGGGCATGGCTTTCAAACATGCCCACACACACACACACACACACACGCACACAAGACATAGGCAGACATGGCTTTCAAACATGCCCACACACACACACACACACACACACACACACAAGACATAGGCAGACATGGCTTTCAAACATGCCCACACACACACACACGCACACAAGACATAGACAGACATAGCTTTCAAACATGCCCACACACACACACACACACACACACGCACACAAGACATAGGCCGACATGGCTTTCAAACATGCCCACACACACACACACACACAAGACATAGGCAGACATAGCTTTCAAACATGCCCACACACACACACGCACACAAGACATAGGCAGACATAGCTTTCAAACATGCCCACACACACACACACAAGACATAGGCAGACATAGCTTTCAAACATGCCCACACACACACGCACACAAGACATAGGCAGACATAGCTTTCAAACATGCCCACACACACACACACACACACGCACACAAGACATAGAGCCGACATGTTTCAAACATGCCCACACACACACACACACACGCACACAAGACATAGGCAGACATGGCTTTCAAACATGCCCACACACACACACGCACACAAGACATAGACTGACATGGCTTTCAAACATGCCCACACACACACACACACACACAAGACATAGACTGACATGGCTTTCAAACATGCCCACACACACACACACACACACACGCACACAAGACATAGGCAGACATGGCTTTTAAACATGCCCACACACACACACACACAAGACATAGGCAGACATGGCTTTTAAACATGCCCACACACACACACGCACACAAGACATAGGCTGACATGGATTTCCCACATGCCCACACACACACACACACACAAGACTTAGGCAGACATGGATTTCACACACACGCACACATACACACAAGACATTCACTCCTCCTACCGAGGGACATACCAATATCATATGAAATCTAATGAAATATGAGTTACAAGAGAACTGACCTTTGATGGGTTCAGAGTTGCTGTTTTTGTTCTTCATCTTCTGATTGATAAATCGACCAACAATCACCACGATCACATAGACGACATAGAGTACGATGAAACCTGTAGGTAAGCAATAATAGTAAGTTAGTGGGTGAGTCAGTGAATGAGTGAGTCGGTGAATGAGTGAGTCGGTGAATGAGTGAGGTGGTGAATGAGTGAGTCGGTGAATGAGTGAGTCGGTGAATGAGTGAGTCAGTGAATGAGTGAGTCAGTGAATGAGTGAGCCGGTGAATGAGTGAGTCGGTGAATGAGTTAGTCAGTGAATGAGTGAGTCAGTGAATGAGTGAGCCGGTGAATGAGTGAGTCAGTGAATGAGTGAGCCGGTGAATGAGTGAGTCAGTGAATGAGTGAGTCAGTGAATGAGCGAGTCAGTAGTGGATGAGTAACTAAATTATGTACAATGATAGCAAGACAATGCCCGAGTGGTTACCGGGCCCAAATTTGTGGTGTAAAGAATAGAACCACTGTTACCTGCCACCCATGTCGTAAGAGGCGTTTAAGGAGGTTTGGCTGAAATCAGATGCACATGTCATAAACGTGTAGAAGTCTATGCGTTTAGGGGCCTACCAAACCAATGTGCAAGTATACACGTTCTTGGCAAAGATCAAACATATCACAAAGAGTGATTAAAATTGGTCGTAAAGAACGAACGCAAAGAAGAAGAAGAAGCAAGACAACAAGTAAGTATCTACTTTTGTCAAATATTCTGTATTATTCTTTCATTGATTCGTTGCAGTATAATTTGAGTCACAAGTCAATATTTCCAACTTTTACTAAAACTTAAATAACACAAAAACCGAAACTCAAATTCCAGATTGCCACTTCCTGTTGCTCACCAGACATGTAATCTTAACCTACCCGCAGCTTCAAGTTGAGTAATCTTCTTGTCCCACATAATATACCATGCCCAGTATGTTGCTCCAAGGTAGAAGATGACATCACGAAGGAAGGGACGCTCCATGGATTTGAATGGTTTGATGATGGCAATGGATCCTGCAACAACTGCAGTGACAAATACTCCGGCACCTACAGGAACATACAGACAGAAGTCAATTTTCTCTTTGTGCAGGAGCAACAATAATAACATGGACGAGAGAGAGAGAGGACATGAGAGATGACATGAGAGAGAGTGATATGAGAGAGTAGAGAGATCAGAGAGATGAGAAAGATGTGAGAGAAATATGAAATAGAGAATATGAGAGAAAGATATGAGTGAGAGAGAGAGAAAAAGAGAGATATGAGAGATATGAGAGAGAATATGAGAGAAGAAATAGAGAGAAATAGAGAGAGAGATCAGAGAAAGATGAGAGGAGATGAGAGAGATGAGAGAGAAAAAAGAGAGAGACATGTGAGAGAAATGAGAGAGATAGAGATAGAGTAGAGAGATAGAGATGAAAGAGAGATAGATGAAGAGAGAGGAATGGATAGAAAACCTTGTGAAGAATATCCAAAGAAGGAAAAAAAAATAAAATCTCTCATGGAACTGAATGAGAATTCTTTGAAAAGAGTTGGTGGTGGAGTGGGGTGGAGTGTGGTGGAAAGTGCACGAGTGTTGTAAAGGGTGTGGTGGAGATTGTAGTAAAGTGCAACGTGTGGTTAAAGTTTTGTAAATAGTGTGTGAAGTGTGGTGTTCTGCAACCACTTTATTGAAGTAACATTGCTCTCTCTGGCGCACTGTCTGTTGGTAATCTGCTTATTTGACCAAACCATTTAATGTGTTGCTTCCAGATGAAGTTCTGTACTGATGTTGTACCCACTATTTTCTTCATGTCCTCATTTTCAAGTCTCCTTTCGACACTTCGATCACTTGCTAGACACTTCACAGACAAATAAAAGTTCAAATGTACAAAAGGTCAAATGTACAAAAGATCAAATGTACAAAAGGTCAAATGTACAAAAGGTCAAATGTACAAAAGGTCAAATGTACAAAGATCAAATGTACAAAAGGTCAAATGTATAAAGGTCAAATGTACAAAGGTCAAATGTACAAAAGGTCAAATGTACAAAGGTCAAATGTACAAAGGTCAAATGTACAAAGGTCAAATGTACAAAAGGTCAAATGTACAAAAGGTCAAATGTACAAAAGGTCAAATGTACAAAAGGTCAAATGTACAAAGGTCAAATGTACAAAGGTCAAATGTAAAGGTCAAATGTACAAAAGGTCAAATGTACAAAAGGTCAAATGTACAAAAGGTCAAATGTACAAAAGGTCAAATGTACAAAAGATCAAATGTACAAAAGGTCAAATGTATAAAGGTCAAATATGAAAACTAAAATATACTCTACAAAGTCAGAGGTCACAAAGAAAACGTTGAGCACAAACTCACCAAACAAAGCTCCAATGGCAAGACCAGCATCTCCATCTTTAGAATTGCCGATGGATGCTATTGCAGAAAAAATATCTGGAGCTCCGTTACCAAATGCCAGGAATGTCACACCATGTCAACAGTTAAGGGGAAATAACACAAAATGTATTTTTTTAAGATGGGTGATGTACAAATTACTTGGCATATGTCAGATTGGATACTTCTTCTTCTTCTTCACCCTTCGCCCTAGGAAACATAGGTCCAACCAAGGCCTTCCAAGCCCGCCTATCCAAGGCCATCTTTTCCAGATCTCGCCACTCTCTCCACGTTTTTTGTATTCCATCTCTAACTCCCGTCTCCAGTTGTTTCTGGGTCTTCCCTTACTTCTATTGCCCTGGGGTTCCATTCGAGATGCTGTCAGGGGTTTCCTCAGTGTGTGTCCTATCCATCGCCACCTTCTGCTCATTATCTCCTGTTCCACCTGCCGTTGTCCTGCCCTAGTGGTTCTATTCTTTACACCCCAAATTTGAGCCCCGGTAACCACTCGGACGCACTGTTACCTGCCAGCATGTCGTAAGAGGCGCTAAGGAGGTTTGGCTGAAATCGGATGCATGTGTCCTAAACGTGTAAAGTCTATGCGTTTAGGAGCCTACCAAACCAATGTGCAACGTATACACGTTCTTGGCAAAGATCAAACATATCACAAAGAGTGATTAAAATTAGTCGCAAAGAACGAACACAAAGAAGAAGGAGGAGAAAGGAAAAGAAAAAAAATCCTTCTTTTCTTCTTTTTCTTCTTTGAACGCTCCATATCGACCACTTGTTAACCACTCTGTGATTTGTATGTGATCTGAGCCTAAATGTGATGATTGTAGGCTGTACCAGTTATAGCCTACAAGTAGGCCAGCATATCCAATTTCTGTGATCCTTTTTATTTACTAGGGTAGCTTCCTTAGGTCCTTCATTAGTCTTCTCTTATATGTCTTGTAGGTCGCAGTGGTACTATTCTTTGCTTTCGTTGCAGGCCCCGACACCACACGGATGAAATCATTTAATTTTGGAAATAAATTAAAATTGTACTGAGCTGTGGATACCTTAATATTGGAATGGATATATCAATCCGTATATCATGGACAGAAAAGAGAACAAATAGATCTATCCAGAAAGAACTCAAAATCAAAGAAAACGAAAAAGAAAATTGAGATATTTTAGACATATAAAAAGACATGAAGGGCTGGAGAAGACCATCAAGGAAGGAGGCATACCGGCAAAGAGAAGAAGAGGAAGACCCTGGAGAAGGTGGATCCAGGATGTAACTGATGGTTTGAACATGACGGCTGCAGAGGCCTATCTGGCCTATGAGAGAGAGAAATTCCGGAGGACTGTTGGGGTGACAAAGTTCTGCTCAGGATAAGCTATTTGATGATGATCATCATCTTTGCGTTCGTTCTTTACACCAATTTTAATCACTCTTTGTGATATGTTTGATCTTTGCCAAGAACATGTATACGTTGCACATTGGTTTGGTAGGCCCCTAAACGCATAGACTACACGTTTAGGACATGTGCATCCGATTTCAGCCAAAATCTCCTTAGTCGCCTCTTACGACATGCGTGGCAGGTAACAGTGATTCTATTCTGTACACCCCAAATTTGGGCCCCGGTAACCACTCGGACGTTGATGATGATATATCAATTCTATTTAACAAACAAACAAAAGGATACTGCAACATTGTGGCTGAGCTTGAGACTATGAGAGATCACAGCCAGAGATGGGCAGAAGCTGAGGATATAGAGATACAGAGATATTACACAAGAAAATTGCATCAGCATGTCCTGATCTATCATCATTTGTGATTTTTATATACGAGAAGTCAACAAAGATTGATTGAAAATAATAGATCCTAAATTTATATCAGTTAATTTGTGCGTGTGTGTATTGTGTAGGTAATGTGGGTACTGTGTGAGTATTGTGTAGGTATGTGGGTACTTGTAGTATTGTGTAGGTATGTGGGTACTGTATGAGTATTGTGTAGGTATGTGGGTACTATGTGAGTATTGTGTAGGTATGTGGGTACTATGTGAGTATTGTGTAGGTATGTGGGTACTATGTGAGTATTGTGTAGGTATGTGGGTACTATGTGAGTATTGTGTAGGTATGTGGGTACTGTGTGAGTATTGTGTAGGTAGGTGGGTACTATGTGAGTATTGTGTAGGTAGGTGGGTACTGTGTGAGTATTGTGTAGGTATGTGGGTACTGTGTGAGTATTGTGTAGGTAGGTGTGTACTATGTGAGTATTGTGTAGTTATGTGGGTAAACAGTACAGCATATCTTGCTTGAATGCCCTGGACTACATAAAGCTAGACAAGAACTCCTCCCACCACACCCATCTGTTCATAATACCCTTTACACTAGTCTTCCACAATTACAGAACACATGCAGATTCTATAAATTGGCATTGGCTGCACAAGAGTCAAAACTGGCAGCCCTGGTTAAAAGAAGAAGGTATGTGGGTATTGTGTGGGTATTGTGTGGGTATGTGTAATGTGTTGGTTGGTGTGTGGGTACTGTTTGGGCTGGTCTGTGATTGACTGTGCATATGTGTATGTGTGCTGATGTTTGTGTGTTTGCTATTGGGTGTGCAAGTGATGTCTTCAAGACATCTTAAAGACATTTTAAAGACATGTTAAGGCATGTAAAGACATCTTTAATATATTCTAACATGGAAATTAAGCCTAAGCTCTGTCTTGGGAGTACTTACAAATCATCGGCTGTGACTGCCAGGCCACAGAAGAGGAACAGCCACCAGACAAACTGTGGACATCAAGAAAGGTATATGAGTCTCATCAAGTATACGACAGACATTAGCCAAAACATCATGTACTGTCATATGACAAGCAGAAATTATATTACAAGGGTCACATGACTAATATCAATGATAAACAATGGTCACGTGACTAACAATGATTAGTGAGAATCATCATAACAGCACTGCGATCATGTCTATAACTGTTCAGATCTCCTTACCAATATCTTCACCCGCCTATAGCGGCTAATCACATCCGTTCAATGTTGATTAATCAAATGTCTCATGTTGATTAATCAAATGTCTCATGCCTCTAACAAAGTTTTCATGTTTGACAGTTCCCATTTTTATTCCCATCTCCTTCACTCTGGATAGAGATGCAGATTTATAAATGTTTTCTTTTTCTTTGTGTTCGTTCTTTATGACCAATTTTAATCACTCTTTGTGACATGTTTGATCTTTTCCAAGAACGTGTATACGTTGCACATTGGTTTGGTAGGCCCTAAAGGCATAGATGCCTACATGAAGGCCCGCACATCCGATTGCTGTGACGCTTTATATATACTAGGGTAGCTTCCTAGTACCCACATCAGTCACCTCTTACGACATGCCTTGTAGATTGCAGTTGTACTATTATTTGCTTCTCTTGTGGGCCCTGGTACCACACAGGCAGTCTATAAATATGAAATATTAAGTCTGAAAGTGAAAATTGAAAATGATATTTGACTTCACCTCTTGGATTCTCCGAAAGGAGTTAATTCTTATTTTTCATGTTTGTTGGCCTACACGCTCTGATATAACCAATAAAAAGTTCGCCTTAGGTTGAAAGGGCGTGCCTCAGCTTAAGAGGCTTTAATCCCTACTTGCCCGTCTGCCCAGCGTTTTCGTAGCGCGTTGGACTAAGGGTGACTATCCCTCTGTGTGTGCGGGTTCAATTCCGCGGGATGGCAGAAAAAGCCACAGATTCCCCAGATTTACGGTGTTCGTGGCACCGAACCGAAGGGTTACGATGTCCATGGCACCGAGCCGAAGAGCTGAAAAACTGAAGTGCTTCTGGATAGGAAAAAAAATCCCTACTTAACAAACAAACAATATTTGACTTCACTCACCAGAAAAATGCAGGCCAACCAGACTGGGATATTGCCAAGTGTACAGTAAAGGAATTGTGTGTAGTTTATAAATCCTTCGTCTACATTGCAGGAACTTGTGTTTTTAATAAATTCACAAATGTCTGTCAGATTCTGCTGGTGATGGAGACTACTACACTGAAATCAGTTGGTCAGTTTATCAGATTATGAACGAAGAACATGTTTGTAAATAGATTAGAGGTTTGTAACTTGGGATGTAGCAGTTGTGCGAAGAGATGATGCGTGGGGGAGGTGGGGTTGTTTGTGGGGGAGATGTGGAATTTGAGAGGTAGGAGGAAGTAATTGAGTGAGGAAATGTAGATGAAACTGAATATAAATTAGGTAAGGTATAGGGGAGACACAATATAGGGAAGATACGATAGAGGAGATTAAGAGGAGGGAGATATTGGGGAGATGAGATATAGGGGGGAGGGGCAAGATATAGGGGAGACAAGATAAAGGAGAGGTAAGATATAAAAAAGATAAGTGAGATGAGATATAGGGGAGATAATATATAGGGGAGACAAGATAAAGGAGAGGTAAGATATAAAAAAGATAAGTGAGATGAGATATAGGGGAGATAATATATAGGGGAGACAAGATATGGGGGAGGGGCAAGATATGGGGGAGGGGCAAGATATGGGGGAGGGGCAAGATATGGGGGAGGGGCAAGATATAGGGGAGACGGGATATAGGGGAGATGAGATATAGGGAGGTGAGATATAGGGAGATGAGATATAGGGAGATGAGATATAGGGAGATGAGATATAGGGAGATGAGATATAGGGAGATGAGATATAGGGAGATGAGATATAGGGAGATGAGATATAGGGAGATGAGATATAGGGAGGTGAGATATAGGGAGATGAGATATAGGGAGATGAGATATAGGGAGATGAGATATAGGGAGATGAGATATAGGGGAGGTGAGATATAGGGAGATGAGATATAGGGAGATGAGATATAGGGAGGTGAGATATAGGAGATGAGATATAGGGAGATGAGATATAGGGAGATGAGATATAGGGAGATGAGATATAGGGAGATGAGATATAGGGAGTGAGATATAGGGAGATGGGATATAGGGAGACGGATATAGGGAGATGAGATATAGGGAGATGAGATATAGGGAGATGAGATATAGGGAGATGAGATATAGGGAGACGGATATAGGGAGATGAGATATAGGGAGATGAGATATAGGGAGATGAGATATAGGGAGATGAGATATAGGGAGATGAGATATATGGGAGGTGAGATATAGGAGGTGAGATATAGGGAGATGAGATATAGGGAGATGAGATATAGGGAGATGAGATATAGGGAGATGAGATACGGGGAGATGAGATATAGGGAGGTGAGATATAGGGAGATGAGATATAGGGAGATGAGATATAGGGGAGGTGAGATACGGGGAGATGAGATATAGGGGAGATGAGATACGGGGGAGATGAGATATAGGGAGATGAGATATAGGGAGGTGAGATATAGGGAGGGAGATATAGGGAGGTGAGATATAGGGAGATGAGATATAGGGAGATGAGATATAGGGAGATGAGATATAGGGAGATGAGATATAGGGAGATGAGATATAGGGAGATGAGATATAGGGAGATGAGATATAGGGAGACGGATATAGGGAGATGAGATATAGGGAGATGAGATATAGGGAGATGAGATATAGGGAGATGAGATATAGGGAGACGGATATAGGGAGATGAGATATAGGGAGATGAGATATAGGGAGATGAGATATAGGGAGATGAGATATAGGGAGATGAGATATAGGAGGTGAGATATAGGGAGATGAGATATAGGGAGATGAGATATAGGGGAGATGAGATATAGGGAGATGAGATACGGGAGATGAGATATAGGGAGATGAGATACAGGAGATGAGATATAGGAGGTGAGATATAGGGAGATGAGATATAGGGAGATGAGATATAGGGAGGTGAGATATAGGGAGATGAGATACGGGAGATGAGATATAGGGAGATGAGATACAGGGAGATGAGATATAGGGGAGACGGGATATAGGGAGATGAGATACAGGGAGATGAGATATAGGGAGGTGAGATATAGGGAGATGAGATATAGGGAGATGAGATATAGGGAGATGAGATATAGGGAGGTGAGATATAGGGATATGAGATATAGGGAGGTGAGATATAGGGAGATGAGATATAGGGAGGTGAGATATAGGGAGATGAGATATAGGGAGACGGATATAGGGAGATGAGATATAGGGAGACGGATATAGGGAGATGAGATATAGGGAGGTGAGATACGGAGGTGAGATACGGGGAGGTGAGATACGGGGAGATGAGATATAGGGGAGGTGAGATACGGGGGAGATGAGATACGGGGAGGTGAGATACGGGGGAGATGAGATACAGGGAGGTGAGATACGGGGAGATGAGATACGGGGAGGTGAGATACAGGGAGATGAGATACGGGAGGTGAGATACGGGAGGTGAGATACGGGAGGTGAGATAGGGAGGTGAGATACAGGGAGATGAGATACGGGGAGGTGAGATACGGGAGGTGAGATACGGGGAGGTGAGATACAGGGAGGTGAGATACGGGGGAGATGAGATACGGGGAGGTGAGATACGGGGAGGTGAGATACGGGAGGTGAGATACGGGAGGTGAGATACGGGGAGGTGAGATACGGGAGGTGAGATACAGGGGAGATGAGATACGGGAGGTGAGATACGGGAGGTGAGATACGGGGAGGTGAGATACGGGAGGTGAGATACAGGGAGATGAGATACGGGAGGTGAGATACGGGGAGGTGAGATACGGGAGGTGAGATACGGGGAGATGAGATATAGGGAGATGAGATATAGGGAGGTGAGATACGGGGAGGTGAGATACGGGAGGTGAGATACGGGAGATGAGATATAGGGGAGGTGAGATACGGGGAGATGAGATACGGGGAGATGAGATACGGGGAGATGAGATACAGGGAAGTGCACACTTAAATCATTAAAGTAGGCTGCACTGATGTGTGAGTGTAATAGTGATGTAAGTAATGTACATGGGTGATGTAGTAGGTGATTAATTGGGTGATGTACTAATTTATGTGCATAATAGTGATGTATGTGGGCGATGTAGTGATGCAAGTGGGTGAGATAAGTGTGTTTTTTTGTTTTGTTTTTCTTTCGTCCGCTTTCAACTCAGACGAAGTTTCATCTCTGAAACTGATTTTTGCGTGAAAATCCGTTTTTCCAATTTCTTACAATGGCAGCAGCGTGCACATTGTAAATTACTTTACACTGGCAGCTGTGTGCTCAATGTACTCGTAATTAGTATTCCCTCGCCATACAGGCAGATTTTCTCCGACTTCAGAGGTACTCACGTTATCGTCCTGAGTAAGACCAGGGGGCTCGAACAAATGCCGGACAGTAGGTTTGAACCCGAGCTATGAGGCGTCTCACAGCTAGCAGGCCGAGCGACTATCAACTACTCTAAGATAAGTGTGTAATATACTGATGTGTGTGTGTGTGTGTGTTTGATGTAAGTGGGTGAGGAGTGATAACAGTGTGATGTACTGATGTGTGTATTGGTGTACTGATGTATGTATGTGATGTACTGATGTATGTATGTGATGTACGTATGTGATGTACTGATGTTTAGACTCTTCATAATCTGACTGGCCTAGCTACAACACACATATTACATGACGCCTCAATAGCATACATACATCCATATCTGTATCTCCTATGCTCCAGTCAACTGTCTAATTTTCCTGGTCAAAATAGACAACACCAGCACAGCTTCATCCAGAGCGAAGATGTCTTCTAAATGAGAGCTGTCTCTGTCATGATAGCACCTGTTGGAATATCACGATAATAACTGATTTAATTGGGAGCTACGTGGATGTTGAGTGGGTGTTGAGTGGTTTTTGACTGGATGTTATGTTCCTCAAGCATGTACACACAGACACACACATACAGACATACACACACATCAGAGACATACACACAGACATACACATCACAGAGACATACACACAGACACACATCACAAAGACATCACACATCACAAATACATACACACACATACAGACAGACACACACATCACAGAGACATACACACAGACATACACATCACAGAGACATACACAGAGACATACACATCACAGAGACATACACACAAACATACACATCACAAAGACATACACAGACACACATCACAGAGACATACACACAGACACACATCACAGAGACATACACATACAGACAGACACACACATCACAGAGACATACACACAGACATACACATCACAGAGACATACACACAGACATACACATCACATAGACATACACACAGACACACATCACAAAGACAGCCACACACATACAGACAGACATACACATCACAGAGACATACACACAGACATACACATCACACAGACATACACATCAAAGAGACATACACACAGACATACACATCACAGAGACATACACACAGACATACACATCACATAGACATACACACAGACATACACCACACAGACATACACATCACAGAGACATACACACAAACATACACATCACAAAGACATACACACAGACATGTACATCACAGATTCATACACACAGACACACATCACAGAGACATACACACAGACACACATCACAAAGACATACACACAGACACACATCACAAAGGCATACACACAGACATACACATCACAACGACATACACACAGACATACACATAGACACACACCTCACAGAGCCATACACACAGACATACACACAGACAAACACTTCACAGAGACATACACACACACACATCACAGAGACACACCCATCACAGAGACATACATCACAGAGCCATACACACAGACATACACACAGACATACACACAGACATACACACAGACATACACACAGACACACACCTCACAGAGACATACACAGACACACACATCACAGAGACATACACAGACACACACATCACACAGACATACACACAGACACACACATCACAGAGACAGACACACACATCACAGAGACACAGAGACATACACACAGACACACACATCTCAGAGACATACACACAGACATACACACAGACATACACACAGACATACACACAGACACACACATCACAGAGACAGACACACACATTACAGAGACATACACACAGACATACACACAGACACACACATCACAGACATACACAGACATACACACAGACACACACATCTCAGAGATATACACACAGACAAACACATCTCAGAGACATACACACAGACACATACATCACAGAGACACAGACACACACATCACAGAGACATACACATATACACACATCACAGAGAGATACACACATCACACAGACATATACACGGACATACACACAGACACACACATCTCAGAGACATACACACAGACACACACATCTCAGAGACATACACACACACACACACACATCACAGAAACACAGACACACACATCACAGAGACATACACACAGATACACACATCACAGAGACATATACACAGACATACACACAGACACACACATCACAGAAACACAGACACACACATCACAGAGACATACACACAGATACACACATCACAGAGACATACACACAGACAGACACACACACACATCACAGAGACAGACACACACACACATCACAGAGACATACACACAGACACACACGTCACAGAGACATACACACACACACATCACTGAGACATACACACAGACACACACATCTCAGAGACATACACACAGACACACACACACACACATCACTGAGACATACACACAGACACACACATCTCAGAGACATCCACACAGACACACACATCTCAGAGACATACACACACACACACATCTCAGAGACATACACACACACATCACAGAGACATACACACAGATCTTAAGAGACATACAAGGGTCATCGATATCGAAGTGGAATTCGGCGTGACCAGCAGCAATCTGGTGGCGGGGAATGAGTACAGCGAACCCTAACTTGGCTGTGGTATCTTCTTCTTCGATCGTTCTAGGCCTGTTTTAATCATTCTCATTGTGATATATAAACAGCCAAACATCCGAACGTAATGTACGTGCACAAGCCTTCAGCACCTATTGGAGCCCAGTTGCTTATCCTTCGGTGGGGTGTTCGTTTTCAGCCAGCTTTTGATTTACTAGGTGAGCTTTCCTAGGTACGATCAGCTTTGCCGTATTTTGGGCTTTGTGATCTACGCCGGGACAGTGAGTTACGCTGTTTATGCCCGTTCTGACTGAGAAATATTTCTCGGGGCTTGTAAGCTTATCCTCGGACGGCGTTTTACTCGTATAAGACACCGTGTAAAGTATCGGCCTTCGCCAATGTTCAGACCCGAACTTCCTGTTTGATCCGTACATTGTCGGCCTTGCTTTACCGACATTTTTGAGTTTGATCCGGGGAAGGAACATTCTCAGCCTTTTCTAGACGCGTATTGGTACGTGGCAATTTGCAATTAACCTCGAAAGCACTGGCATGGGGCCGAGTACAAACAATGTAGAGGGTCGTTTCAGTCGGCACTATGAGCGTAACTGAGGATTTTGCGCTCGCCGCCATCACCCGCCCCAGTTATTCCGGGGATGTTAGTTACGACTGCAATCGAACCTTGCCCAGTTGCCCCAAGGCTGGCAGTTCCGTTAGGCATCACCAACCTCAGTTCTTCCGGGGATGTTAATTTTAATCGCACAGTACCTTGAACGGTTTTCCCAGGGCGGTAGTTTCGTTATGCACTAAACGCAACTTGTTCTTTTGCGCTCGGCAAACCTTGCCCAGTACATGTATCTGCACCAGGCTACCAATGCGGGGTCAGCTGCAATCTTCTCTCGCACCAACACGAGGGTAGACTTTCATTCGTTACGGTCCTGTCTTATTTATTCTTGCCGACGGGCTGGCAATGTTGCCCCCTCCTCAGGGCTTCGAGCTTCGCCCTACGTGGGCATACGTTTGGTCACTGGATGCACCTCTCATCCATTTCAGAGACGTTTCGTTGCTGTTTCTTTGCGTTCAGGGACTTGGGCAATATCTTGTTGGACATCGGTCAGGAGAATTGTGCATTTTATTTGCATGTATCTTTATCGTATTTCCGTAATTGCACTGCTACCACTACCAGTAGTTTCCTCTCCCCGATCCCTGCCCCTCTTAGCCAGACCAGAACCAGAGTCTGTTTCCAGGGTCACCGCGTGGAGGTTAGGGCAGGGTCTTGGTTAGCGCGCCCCCTCGCTAACCCTGGCTCATGTTACCACCATGACCTCATGAGCCTTTGACCCCGGCTGTGGTATCATTAGGCAACACAGAAAGCCCCTCATCCTCTAGTGCTATGGCAGTACTATTCTGACTCCTGTCTGGGGTGGGTAGGTAATCCGCAGACTCCCCAGTTTTTCAATGCTATGTACAGCAACAGAGAGCCGCGGTAGCGTAGTTGTTAATGAACTCGCTTCTCAAGGCTGGTGGTCCGGGCTCAACTCCCGCAGTGGGTGTGGAATTTTTCCCGACCGCGACGGCTCTCAGGTCGACCCAGCCTCAATTGGGTACCAGACATGCTATGGGAAAGTAAAGGTGGCCGGCGTGATGCTGATCATATCACACACCGACCCGCCCGAGTGGTTACCGGGGCCCAAATTTGGGGTGTAAAGAATAGAACCACTGTTACCTGCCCGCATGTTGTAAGAGGCGATTAAGGAGGTTTGGCTGAAATCGGATGCACGTGTCCTAAACGTGTAGAAGTCTATGCGTTTAGGGCCTACCAAACCAATGTGCAACGTATACACGTTCTTGGCAAGATCAAACATATCACAGAGTGATTAAGATTGGTCGTAAAGAACGAACGCAAAGAAGAAGATATCACACACCGACCACATCACACACCGTGTGCCGACAGGTCAATGAACGATACAGATCTAACACTATATTGTCCTATATACCACGGGGTATGAAATGGTTCCTTCACTTTACTTTTTACTTTACGTACAACACACTCCAGAGTGCCAGATGTGTGTACATCATCATGAAATTATTCACCACCCACCTCTTCAGATGCCAAGCACTAGATGATGTTAGGAAGTCCCTCCTCCCTCCAAGGCAAGATAAATGGAACACATTATACGGAACAAAAGAACAACTTACAAACACATGCAGATACCACTACATAGTATTGAGCCGAAGGGCAAGAGCTCAAGTGCTGATAGATCCTTGAAGAAGAAGAAGACGATAGCGAAGGGGATTACACTCTGGGTTCAAGGCAACTTGGCCAACAATTCTCAGCGTGCACACGGTACGTGGATGGACTACGTGAGACATTGATCCTTTACTTAGGCATATAAATTACAAGTACTTCTGAATCCAAAGTAAGGATTTGCCTGAATGCCGAAGGACACTGGTGATAATGAAAGTAAGCATTCACGCAAAAATCAGGCAGAGATTCTATAACTACATCTGAATTAATTCATAGCAGACGATTTTTGTTCAAGGCATAAAGACACACAAATAACATCAACTTTTAAAAGTCTAAATAAAATATGGAACTGCAAGTTATATAGTTTTAAAACTAAATTACACATTTTCAATTCAAATATATCTAGAGTTGCCCAGGATAGAGCGGTATGGAGAAATTGCTTGCAGGCCTCATAACGGTACGAGAGAAATTATTATTATAATTATTATTATTACTATAAAGACACACACGCACATGAAAAAGTTCAAATAACAGCCAGTTTATTAGGTCACATGAAAGTATGTGTGTATACAAGCTCCTTACCTTAATAAATGTTACGGATCCACTGCCTTCTTGAGTGAACTAATCAACTACTTATATTGTCAAACTCGATGGCTACGTACAAACAAATGTGGGCCAAAGGATTCAGCTATCCGAATGAAGAAAAGTGGGGCTCGGAATTGTCTAGTCTTGTCATTATTGACAGGACCATCATCATTGCACTTCGGTGAGTAACCATGTATGCTCCGATCTCTTTCTTACACAGGAAGATCTCAGCTGCAGTGCACGAACTCCGTAGCACCAACGAGGGTCCACTGTGTAATTTTGAAGATATTTTTGTAGGAATTTTATTTTTAATCTTCTCTAATTAATTTTGAATAATGTAGTTGAATTCTGCCAGGGGACTAAGAAAACCATCACACAAGTCACCAGAGAAGCGCAAGACAAATACATAAAACCACGACACTGGGTTAACAACCCGGTAACAGTGTGCTGACAACACAAGTCACCAGAAAAGCACAAGACAAATACATAAAACCACGACACTGGGTTGACAACCCGGTGTGCTGACAAAAGAAGAAGAATGAATTTTGCCAGGCAGCGGTTTTCCAGCCTGCTCTTATCGATTTTTAACTGCCAATGGTTCTTTTACGTGCTCACATTAAACACGGGACCTACGTTTTATCGTCCGTCTCCGATAGAGCTAGGAACGGGATCTCACCCACACTGAGATCAGGGATATCTTGAAAAATATCCAGATGGCTCCACGAAGGAGCGAACCTGGTACCTTTGGCACGAGAAGCAAACCCTAACCTCTAGGCCACCACGAGAGACAATTATGAGACAATGCTTCATGATATTCAAGTCTTGTAGTGTTGTCCTTTTTTCTTTCTTCTCTGTTCAGGACAATTATGAGACAATGCTTCATGATATGCAAGTCTTGTAGTGTTGTCCTTTTTTTCTTTCTTCTCTGTCCAGGATAATTATGAGACAATGCTTCATGATATGCAAGTCTTGTAGTGTTGTCCTTTTTTTCTTTCTTCTCTGTCCAGGATAATTATGAGACAATGCTTCATGATATGCAAGTCTTGTAGTGTTGTCCTTTTTTTTCTTTCTTCTCTGTCCAGGATAATTATGAGACAATGCTTCATGATATTCAAGTCTTGTAGTGTTGTCCTTTTTTTTCTTTCTTCTCTGTCCAGGACAATTATGAGACAATGCTTCATGATATGCAAGTCTTGTAGTGTTGTCCTTTTTTTCTTTCTTCTCTGTCCAGGACAATTATGAGACAATGCTTCATGATATTCAAGTCTTGTAATGTTGTCCTTTTTTTTCTTTCTTCTCTGTCCAGGATAATTATGAGACAATGCTTCATGATATTCAAGTCTTGTAATGTTGTCCTTTTTTTTCTTTCTTCTCTGTCCAGGACAATTATGAGACAATGCTTCATGATATTCAAGTCTTGTAGTGTTGTCCTTTTTTTCTTCTTCTCTGTCCAGGACAATTATGAGACAATGCTTCATGATATTCAAGTCTTGTAGTGTTGTCCTTTTTTCTTTCTTCTCTGTCCAGGATAATTATGAGACAATGCTTCATGATATTCAAGTCTTGTAGTGTTGTCCTTTTTTCTTTCTTCTCTGTTCAGGATAATTATGAGACAATGCTTCATGATATGCAAGTCTTGTAGTGTTGTCCTTTTTTTTCTTTCTTCTCTGTCCAGGATAATTATGAGACAATGCTTCATGATATGCAAGTCTTGTAGTGTTGTCCTTTTTTTTCTTTCTTCTCTGTCCAGGATAATTATGAGACAATGCTTCATGATATGCAAGTCTTGTAGTGTTGTCCTTTTTTCTTTCTTCTCTGTCCAGAGATAATTATGAGACAATGCTTCATGATATGCAAGTCTTGTAGTGTTGTCCTTTTTTCTTTCTTCTCTGTCCAGGATAATTATGAGACAATGCTTCATGATATGCAAGTCTTGTAGTGTTGTCCTTTTTTCTTTCTTCTCTGTCCAGAGATAATTATGAGACAATGCTTCATGATATGCAAGTCTTGTAGTGTTGTCCTTTTTTTCTTTCTTCTCTGTCCAGGATAATTATGAGACAATGCTTCATGATATGCAAGTCTTGTAGTGTTGTCCTTTTTTTCTTCTTCTCGTCCAGGATAATTATGAGACAATGCTTCATGATATGCAAGTCTTGTAGTGTTGTCCTTTTTTTCTTTCTTCTCTGTCCAGGATAATTATGAGACAATGCTTCATGATATGCAAGTCTTGTAGTGTTGTCCTTTTTTCTTTCTTCTCTGTCCAGGATAATTATGAGACAATGCTTCATGATATTCAAGTCTTGTAGTGTTGTCCTTTTTTCTTTCTTCTCTGTCCAGGATAATTATGAGACAATGCTTCATGATATGCAAGTCTTGTAGTGTTGTCCTTTTTTTTCTTTCTTCTCTGTCCAGGATAATTATGAGACAATGCTTCATGATATGCAAGTCTTGTAGTGTTGTCCTTTTTTTCTTTCTTCTCTGTCCAGGATAATTATGAGACAATGCTTCATGATATGCAAGTCTTGTAGTGTTGTCCTTTTTTTCTTTCTTCTCTGTCCAGGATAATTATGAGACAATGCTTCATGATATTCAAGTCTTGTAGTGTTGTCCTTTTTTCTTTCTTCTCTGTCCAGGATAATTATGAGACAATGCTTCATGATATGCAAGTCTTGTAGTGTTGTCCTTTTTTCTTTCTTCTCTGTCCAGGATAATTATGAGACAATGCTTCATGATATGCAAGTCTTGTAGTGTTGTCCTTTTTTCTTTCTTCTCTGTCCAGGATAATTATGAGACAATGCTTCATGATATGCAAGTCTTGTAATGTTGTCCTTTTTTTTCTTTCTTCTCTGTCCAGGATAATTATGAGACAATGCTTCATGATATTCAAGTCTTGTAATGTTGTCCTTTTTTTTCTTTCTTCTCTGTCCAGGATAATTATGAGACAATGCTTCATGATATGCAAGTCTTGTAATGTTGTCCTTTTTTTTCTTTCTTCTCTGTCCAGGATAATTATGAGACAATGCTTCATGATATTCAAGTCTTGTAGTGTTGTCCTTTTTTCTTTCTTCTCTGTCCAGGATAATTATGAGACAATGCTTCATGATATGCAAGTCTTGTAGTGTTGTCCTTTTTTTTCTTTCTTCTCTGTCCAGGATAATTATGAGACAATGCTTCATGATATGCAAGTCTTGTAGTGTTGTCCTTTTTTCTTTCTTCTCTGTCCAGGACAATTATGAGACAATGCTTCATGATATTCAAGTCTTGTAGTGTTGTCCTTTTTTTCTTTCTTCTCTGTCCAGGACAATTATGAGACAATGTTTCATGATATGCAAGTCTTGTAGTGTTGTCTTTTTTTTTCTTTCATCTCTGTCCAGGACAATTATGAGACAATGCTTCATGATATGCAAGTCTTGTAGTGTTGTTCTTTTTTTTCTTTCTTCTCTGTCCAGGATAATTATGAGACAATGCTTCATGATATGCAAGTCTTGTAGTGTTGTCCTTTTTTTCTTTCTTCTCTGTCCATGATAATTATGAGACAATGCTTCATGATATGCAAGTCTTGTAGTGTTGTCCTTTTTTCTTTCTTCTCTGTCCAGGATAATTATGAGACAATGCTTCATGATATTCAAGTCTTGTAGTGTTGTCCTTTTTTCTTTCTTCTCTGTCCAGGATAATTATGAGACAATGCTTCATGATATGCAAGTCTTGTAGTGTTGTCCTTTTTTCTTTCTTTCTGTCCAGGATAATTATGAGACAATGCTTCATGATATGCAAGTCTTGTAGTGTTGTCCTTTTTTCTTTCTTCTCTGTCCAGGATAATTATGAGACAATGCTTCATGATATTCAAGTCTTGTAGTGTTGTCCTTTTTTCTTTCTTCTCTGTCCAGGATAATTATGAGACAATGCTTCATGATATTCAAGTCTTGTAGTGTTGTCCTTTTTTTCTTTCTTCTCTGTCCAGGACGTTCTAAGAATTTTTCGATATCACCTTAATTCTAACGCTGAGATTTTGTTCCATGCCTGTATTAGAGTGAACGACTTAGTTACTATGACGCCCGTGTGGTTACCGGGGCCCAAATTTGGGGTGTAAAGAATAGAACCACTGTTACCTGTCCCGCATGTTGTAAGAGGCGATTAAGGAGGTTTGGCTGAAATCGGATGCACGTGTCCTAAACGTGTAGAGGTCTATGCGTTTAGGGGCCTACCAAACCAATGTGCAATGTATACATGTTCTTGGCAAAGATCAAACATATCACAAAGAGTGATTCAAATTGGTTGTAAAGAACGAACGCAAAGAAGAAGAAGAATTACTATGGAAGATATGAACAAAGAAAATCGTGGCATATCCTTTACATGATGTAGCCATCAACCACAGTAAACGAGTCGATTTTCTAGGCACCACTTATACGTTCAGAAGTTTGCCATTGCGTTCTGCCTAATGCCTGTATTAAAGTCTACGACTCGTACGTACTATGAGGGGTCAAATGCGTAATTCTAGGGACAACGTCGCGCCAGGTTTAGTGAGCTGGCACTATTCATGATCCTATCTCACCTCTACGTGGTGACCATAGAAACAGACAGTGGATCATGTCTGGCTAAGCGGGTAGGGATCGAGGGAGAGCTACAGGTAGTTGTAGTAGTGCAAGCATGGAAACGTAATGCATGTCCAAAACCCTGAACAAAATGCACGCATCCTAAGTCCGATGAAACGTTACCCAAAATAGATGCTGAAACGTAAGAAATAGTATCGTACGAGTCGTCTGAACGAATGCCACACCCCCTCCCCCTCCCCTGAAGTAAATGGCCGCACTAAAATTGCCACCTATGTGACAAGAATCCATGAGAACGATGTGTAACGAGTTAAAGGTTGCACCAGAATTGCCAGCTCTGGGCAAGTGTCTCTGAGAATGTTTTAACACATCGTGACGACACAAGAGAAGATTGCAGTAAACTCTGTATCGGAGGCCAAGCGTGGACCCATCTATTGGGTAAGGTTGGACGAGCGCAAATCCTAAAGTGGCGTTCTGGGGCCTAACGAAACTGCCCCCTCTGGGACAACCGACAAGGTACTGTTGCAATAACAAATAACATCCCCGGAAGAAATGGAGCGGGTGATAGTGGCGAGCGCAAATTTGCAAATTGACAGCACCGTTTGAAACGACTCTCTAGATTATAGGTGTGCGCCCCCAGTCCAGTGTTTCCCGGGGTCAATGAAAATGCAGAGTTCAAACTGTAAATTGCCAAGTGCCGATACGCGTCTCTAAATGACTGAGAATGTTCCTACTCCGGAATAAACTCACAGTGGCCGAAAAGTAAGGCCGACAGAGTAATAGTTTGACAGGTCGTCCAAATCCAAACATTGGCGAAGGCCGACACTTTTCACAGTGACCTAACGAGTATGATGATGTGGTGCACGACAAGCTTATGTGTCCCTAATGGCTGAGTATGTTCCTAATCCGGAACGACCTTATATAGTCAGAAGGGCGCATAGTGTGAACATACTCTAGGCGAAGATCATAAAGCCCAAATATACGGCAAAAAATGATCGTTAAAGAGCAATAAACACACGAAGCAGCAGACAAGTGACCGTCTCACTGAATAGTCCTAGATGGTTATTAATGTTCCTAAACTGGAGCGACCACACACAATCAGAAAAATTTGCAAGGTAGTAAATGCTCTTTAGCGTAGATCGAAGCCAAAATATACGGCGTTAAAAAGATCATTAAAGAGTGCTCATCATACGATTCTCTCTATCTCTCTCTCTATCTCTCTCTCTCGCTATCCCCTACGATTCAAAAGGTACGCGCGCTTAGTCAAAAAGGTTGCAAAGTACAGAGGGCTGTTTGTCGTAGATCCAAGCCCAAATATACGGCGATAAACGGATCATTAAAGAGAAAAGTACTCACGATGTCTGGAAAGTGTTTGACTGCCGGTA
This sequence comes from Arion vulgaris, assembly GCA_020796225.1. Taxonomy (NCBI): domain Eukaryota; kingdom Metazoa; phylum Mollusca; class Gastropoda; order Stylommatophora; family Arionidae; genus Arion; species Arion vulgaris. The sequence continues at coordinate 9,915,125 of CM036775.1, forward strand.
TGGCAGACTCGAACATTTCAGAAGGCCGAAAACGCGGAAACGCACCGGATGTCCTACACTTGTAGGTGCTTAACGGGGGCGCAACGTTCCAATCGTTCTTGACAAAGGCTGTTTATATATCACAATAAGAATGATCAAAATGGCCAAGAAGAAGTTACTATGAAATATAACTATACTTGTGACCAGGGGCGGTTCGTCATTAAGGGCCAGTGGCGCCTGACCCCACCAATAATCGAAAGGGGGAAAACTTCCAGGAATAGACAAGTAATAGTAAAAACTCCAAAAACCATGATTGTTCCGAAAATTGTGTGTCTGGCGCCACCAAGAAAAATAACTACCAGCCGCCACTGCTTGTGACTCACTCAGTAGTAGTGAAACTATAATCTTCATATTATCGAACAGACTACAAGAGACAGGTTCTCTGTATTGATTACACTAAATATATAAATACACCTTTGATTCATTTAGTTGTGATGAAGCGACAGTAAAAACGCCTGTCAAACAGTCACCATTATATTGGGACCATGGAACGACGACAAGCCGATGACTAGTTTTCATTTTAGGACAAGTTGTATTAACATACAAGTACTTGGTTATTAGCTACTAAACTGACGTTATTGCACTCCGGGCAGACCCATAGGTGCTCAATCTCCCCAATAGATATCGAGGAGTATGTAATCCGGTGGTTTCCGTGACCTGCTGATTAAGCACACCTCTCACTCTACCTCTCAGGCATCCAGTTCGACTTGTACAACGGGTAACTCCAAACTGCCTAAATCGCTTGATTGATTCAACATCGATTTTAGCGTCCTCGTCCAACAGACAGTCGCGAAGAGACCGAAGAATATCCCCTTTATCCATCTTCACTCTCTTTCTTTTTGACTTTTTACCCCGGGTTGGGGCATAGCCAAGTCTTCATATCTCTAGCTATCTCCTGCAGCTCCCTCCAGCTCTTCTTTATATTGTTGATCTCCGCCTCCAAATCTCGTCTCCATGTATTTCTCGGCCTCCCTTCTTTTGCTGTCCCTGCGGGTTCCAGGCAAGGACCCTTCTTGTTATATTCCCTCCGGTTTTCGCAAAGTGTGTCCTATCCAGCGCCAGCGTCTTTTATAACCTGTTCTTTCACTGGAATCTGTCTTGTTCTCTCCATAAGTTCCTCATTTGTGACCCTATCATACCATCTTATTCCCTCTATTGTGCGCAGACACCAGTTGATGAATGTTTGCAATTTATGCGCTATTGTTTTAGTTGTTCTCCATGTTTCTGACCCATACAGTAGAACTGCTTTAACATTAGAGTTAAATATCCGAATTTTTGTTCTAGATTTGATTATCCATCTTCAACTCCCCAAAAATCGATGCTGTTGATGCAAGCCTGTCCGCTCTCTTATTACCGTAAACACCCGCATGCCCAGGACAGTATATCCACGCAAGCCTCTGGAGGTTAGAAACTTCTATAGACGACATCCCCTCGTACCAAAACCTGCCCTTCTGGATCTTGTGAGGCATCGACTGAGAGTCAGATACAACAACGGCCCCAGTAAATGAAGTCCCAGAAATCCAATGGAGGTCAGCAGTAACGGCCTCAACCTCCATTCTCATACTAGAAGTAGTTGTCCTGTATGCCCCACTTCGCTCTGCAACAACCCTACCATGCGCATTAGCCAAGAAACCCCAGCTTGATTTCTCACCACGTTGAACCGACCCATCGGTATAAACAACAACATCATCATCCCTTGCATTATCTTCTATCAGTTGCTTAACTGCGAGATCAGCCTTCATGTTGTCCCAATCTTTACATTCTCTTCCCCAAGAGTAATGATAACGTTGAGATAGTTGGTATACGAGTACTTAGTCTTGACAAATGTACACACTCCTTAAGCAGAGACTTCTAGTGTGGCTAGGCCACCTCTCGAGCATGGAAGAGGATCGAATTTCTTTAAGAAGAATTGATCTCTGGAAAGCGACCAACTGGAAGACCCCAAATGCGATAGAATGATGTCTTGTTTTGTCTTATCCACATGTGCAGTGAAGCGTCGTAGTGAGTTTCAGTTTTCTATCCTGTGCAAAGTGTGGTACATCTACGTCCGGGTTGTTGGTTCTTATAGGCGCGAAATGGTAGTAGATCTGGTTTCATTCTCATTAGGTGACTCGCCGGGGTTCACAAAGGAGTAAAGAATAATAACACTGCTACCTACAGGGCATGGCGTAAAAGGCGACTGAGGTAGGGGCAGCGCCGGATTAGCCTAGTAGCAGAAGTAGCAAATGCTACGGGACCCGCGCTTCTGGGGGCACCGCGCCTATGTGACAGAGATGAAAAGGAAAAAATAACCAAGATGTTATATCAGAAACATGCAAGCTGTCTGAATTTTTTAGTGTCGTGTGTGATGGTGCTGAATCCAAAGAAATCGAAGCAGAAAATACACAAGTCGCATCTCACTGTGTAGTAGATGAATGACAAGTTTTGAATGACATCTCAAATAACATGGAAAGGGTAGAGCGTCGTAATCAGGCGTATGGACTAGTTTTGGAGATGAGTAAGTTGGAAACGGGAATAATGACCATTTTATGGAAGGAATTCTAGAACGCTTGCAAGCGTCTAGCGTTTCATTACAGTCACCTGGTCAAGACCTTAACACGGGATATGCCCTTTATGAATCGTTACACGGGTACGTTCAAGCAATGCGGCCTACATTTTCAGATATTGAGGCCAAAGCCAAAATCCTGACTGACTGTCAAGAATATCAGCAACAAACTTCAAGACAACGCAAGCGAAATACTAAGTACGCCAGTTTCAGTGGCTTTACTACGCTCAACGAAGTTGTAGAAAATCAAACACCCAAACAAAAATTTGAAAGTCAGGTTTTTATTGTCATAATTGATAATGTACTCTCTGCCTTAGCTAAACGCAGGGAAGCGTACCATAGAGTGACTGGTGTATTTGGAATACTTTGGCAATTAAAATCTCTTACAGCAGAAGAGATCTTGAAAAGGACTCCAAATATTGTCAGCTCTTACCAAGAGGATTTGTAAGAAAGACTAGGCGACGAACTTGTACAGTTCGCTGAACTTCTTAAAACTAATGTAGCTGCTGCTATTAACAGCGAAAAGCATGAGGCTCTTGAACTGCAATTTTATAAACTTATAATGGAAAATTCATTAGAGTCGTGTTTCCCAAATATAGAAATAGTCTTACGAATTTACCTATCTATCAACTGCAGCGGAGAACGTTCTTTTTCAACATTAAAGCATATAAAAAGTGAGTTAAGAAACATGATGGGACAAGATCGTCTAAATAACCTCACGTAGTTTAACATTGAATGTAATTTACGTAGAGAAATTGATTTTGTCTAGTATTATCTCTAAATTTGCTCACATTAAACCGAGACAAGTTTTTTTCTAAAAGTTGTGTTTTATTATTTATTATCATACAAAACCTAGGGCCCGCGCTAAAATTTGCCACAGGCCCGCGCTGGCTAATCCGGCACTGGGTAGGGATCTAGGTAAGCTACCCTAGTAAATAAAAAACGTCGCAGAAATCGGATGTGCTGGCCTACTTGTGGCACATAAAACAGCGTACAATCGCTCTTAGGCACGGATCACATACAAATCACAAAGAGTGGTTAACAAGTGGTCGATATGGAGCGTTAGAAGAAAATGATTAGGTGACAACCATTTTATTTTTTGTTTTCAAATATGTTGGATGAATGGTGTGATGCAAAGTAAAACAGACAACTTGTCATCTATAGCATCAAAAGTTGGACTGCAGATAAACTATGAAAAAACAAATATAATGAAGCACCTATGGCAAGTAATGCAGATATCACACTGGAATCTAAATTGATAAAAATAACAGATCAGTTCACCTATTTGGGTAGCAATTTTGATTGCACAGGAAATGTTAAAAAGAAATTATGATACGAATTGGCAAAGCAACATCAGCTTTTAAATATCAATAAAATATGGAACTGCAAGTTATATAGTATTAAAACTAAATTACGAATTTTCAATTCAAATGTTGTATCAATCTAACATATGCCAGCGAGAGTTGGAAAATGACTAAAGATATAGAAAGCAAGTTGAATGCATTTGAAAATAGATGTCTGCGAAAAATAATGAATATAAAATGGAACGAATTCAGAAGTGATGAAATCAGAGACATGTCTGGTCAACCACTAGTGAGTTGAAAGAGAAGATGGAGATATGTTGGGCACACCTTGAGGAGAAATGATCAACGAATATCAAAGCAGGCATTGAAGTGGGATGCAAAGGGTTCAAGAAAGAGGGTCGATTCAAGGAGACCCTGAAACGAACTTTGCTGAGAGAGGCAGGAAATATAGGTCTCAGTTCCATGGAGGAAATTAAGCGAGTTGCCAGGATAGAGTGGTATGAAGAAATTACTTGCAGGCCCTATGTAACGTATAACGGTACGAGAGGAATTATTATTATTATTATTATGGTGTGATTCCAACGACATTTCTAATGTTCTTATTTCTGCACATTCAATTTCTGCGATGATTTTTACTTACTAGTGTAGCTTCCCTGGGTCCTACATCAGTAGCCTCTTACGACATGCCTTGTAGGTCGCAGTGAGACTATTCTTTACTTCCCGTGCGGGCCCCGGCACCACACCACGGGCGAAGCTAATGATACAACAGAAGTGAAAAAAATTCATACTTTCTATACAGCAGACATAAATCCCTAAAAGACATTTTGGTCGAAACGCTGCTGTATATTTTTTTTTGTAATTTGTAAAACTATAGTACTTTGTTTTTACAAGTTTCGCCATTGTAAGTTAGCAACATAAAGTATATGCAACCATTGGCTGAAATAATCAAAAATTGTTTTATAAGTAGTTGTCCTGGACACCTGAAGAAGAGACCAGTTTAGAAATGAAGACATCAGAAAAAGTGGGTACAACATCAGTACTAGACTTCATCAAGAAACAACAAATTAAATGGTTTGACCACATAAGCAGATTACCAATAGACAGTGCACTTCAAAGAGCAATGTTACTCCAATACAGTTGTACTCAATACAAAGCAAAAGGCCATCCTTGCAAAATGTGGATCTCAAGGATAACAAAAGGCGACGAAAGTTACTATTTATCAGTTGTCTGTGTGCGCTTCATAAACTGCATATTTATTCCAACTCTCTGCTATCAGTGCCAAACATGACCCTGACTAAGACACAAGAAAGAAAGATTACAACATGTGAAATGAGATGTCTACGAAAAGCTGCCAACGTTACAAGGCGAGATAGAGTGAGAAACGAGAATATCAGAAGCATCGTTGGTACTATACCATGCATACAGTACATCGAGAAGCAAAGATTCAAGTGGTTCGGCCATTTAATGAGAATGGAACCACATTTACTACCATCACGTGCCTATAATAATCGACACTCAGGGCGCAGAGCACGAGGCAGGACAAGAACACGATGGATAGATAACATCTCAGAGTCCCTGCGAAAGCATGGACTGACAACGTCAAGCGCAACACACCTGGCACAAGATAGAAACTAACTCTCCCACGACGCTTCACGGCAAATGTGGTTAAGATAAGATAAGAAGATAAGAAGACACAAAAGCCCGTTCTAGAAATCTCTTCATATCCTGACGCTATGAGGCAAAACAAGATTAGAGTAAAGAATGAAGTCCTGGACACAACGCTGAAGATGAAATGTATGTGTGTTTATATGTATATACGTATATTAGCTTGAGTGTTGCCGTGCATGTTTATATGTAGATGTACACAAACATGTAAATAAGGAAAACTTTAACCTACCTTCGTTAAGCTGTTCTACCAACTGAAAAGTTATTTGAAATATGGTCAACGTTTGAAATGCAGACTATTCCGTTACTGGACGTTCGTACCTTGTGACTGGACATGTGGTGCTTCTATTGACTCTCCCCATGTCACGCGCTAAGCGTACCTGAAGTAGCCACGATCACCGGGCGTGAACATAACAAATCTACAGTGGTCCAGTTAGTGACCTTACGGAATGATCGTTTGATTAAATAGGGAGTGATATTCGAATTCAACTAATCTACACTCGATGTTAAGTTATTACGGTGTATTATCTATACCTCTCACCGGACGAAATCAACCCGTATGAATCACGTGACAAGAGAGCTATGACTTTTATCTAAGTGGCCAGGATCTAACGACACAAGGATGACAAAACAAATGAATATTTTGTTCTCGAAATAACTTCATCAACTACCAAAACAGCGTTGATATCACCACTAAACATAGAACCAGGCTGTGTTGCTGGATTGGTTGTAGGGTGGAGGGATGGTTTGAGTCATCAAGTATTAGCATGTCCCTTGCGGAACGTCGCATTCATCACAGCTTCTCTCTCGTTCTTTTCGGCCATTTTGATCATTCTTATTGTGATATATAAACAGCCATTGCCAAGAACGTTTGTTTTATGTCACATCTTCAGTACCATTTGGAGCTCTAGTGCTTGTCCTTAGGCGACGTGTCCGATTTCAACCAGCGTTTACTGGGTTCGCTCTCCGTCAGCCTTTGACTGTCCCCAGCCAACCTGCAAGGCAGCAGGTTGCTATTTTCTTGGCCAAAATATTTCATCTTCAGGGACATGATGTTATTTATATGCAGGTCTTGTATGATGTCTTTGTTTTTTTCTCTTTTCTGTTCAGGATGTTCTAAGAACTTTTCTGTAACAACTTGTTTAAAAAGATTAAAATTTGTTTTTTAATGTTTGTGTTATGGTCCACGATTCGCATTCATATGTTGCCACAGGGATATGCATGTTCTCAGAAGTCTTACTTTTGTTTCTTTGCTTATGTTGTACCATAGTTTCTTCATGCTGACCACCCTCTGGAAAGCCATGGCTAGTCCTCTTCTAACTTCTTTCGTACAATCTCCATTGTTGTTAATTATAGAGCCAAGATATTCCAAATCGGTGCCGCTCTCAATGTTTTCATTATTGATGGTAATTTTGAGTTGAGATTTTGCTTTGACGGTGTACATAATTTTAGTTTTATTTGTACTCAGAAACTTTGCGTATTGAGTATAGTGGTTTCCCGAGTGGTTACCGGGCCCAAATTTGGGGTGTAAAGAATAGAACCACTGTTACCTGCCACATGTCGTAAGAGGCGATTAAGGAGGTTTGGTTGAAATCGGATGCACATGTTCTAAACATGTATAAGTCTATGCGTTTAGGGGCCTACCAAACCAATGTGCAACGTATACACGTTCTTGGCAAAGATCAAGCATATCACAAAGAGTGGTTAAAATTAGTCGTAAAGAACGAACGCAAAGAAGAAGAAGTATAGTGATTTGTGTATTTTAACTAAAAGTGTGTTTTTGTGTACACAGCAGGAAAATAGTCAGGTTACAGTGACAACTTTGTGGACTAGCTACGTACACACAGCCCCATGTAGTCATCATACTCCCTGCATGTTGCCGAGGGCTACGCTCCCGATTACAGACAAGTGGGGTTTTTCTTGAGAAAGTTTCGACATTCAGGAACACAAGTTTCAGATAGTAGGTGATTTTAACGCTTGATTGAAGGAAGGACTGCAGCAACGCGACTGATAATAGGACATCGCTTTAAGCCAGGCTCAACTAAGCTTCAACATGTCCGTTTTGAGTGACGGCCGCCCAACAAGATTAGCACACATGCTCGATGACTCATATTTATTACATCGATCTAGTCATCAATTTTAAGATGCAAACACGTCACCATGAACACAAAAGAGCAATGTTCAACACAATCTTTCTCCCACATTATGTTACCAGTGCCAAACCTTGACGCTGACAACAAACGATAGAAGAAAACTAGTCACAACAGAGATGAAGTGTCTACCCAGAATGCTGGGTGTAACAAGAAGAGACCGTTGAGAAATGAAGACATCAGGAAAAAGTGGGTACAACATCAGTACTAGACTTCATCAAGAACAACAAATTAAATGGTTCGGTCACGTAAGCAGATTACCATCAGACAGTACACCCCAAAGAGCAATGCTGCTCCGATACAATGGGTGCAAAGCAAAAGGCCGGCCACGCAAAGATGGACCTCAGAGATAACAGAGGCGACGAAAGAGACTATCTACGAAGCGCATACTAGGCCCGTTTTAGAAATCTCTTCCTGACCTGACGCTGTGAGGCATACAGGATTCGAGAAAGAAAGAAAGATCTAGTCATCATCATCATCAGGTGCCTAGCCGGCTGGCGTAGGTGATCATGGATCTCCACAAATATATATCCCTGGTATTTGCTATCATCTCAGATGTTGACGCTATTTCGTGCCATAAAGTCAGGCTATCTAAAATGTTCTCTCTGTCATCATCTGTTTCATCTCCCCTCGATTTTACCGGTTGTCACATATTTTTTCTAAACCTCTTTCTTATGACATGCCCGAAAAATGATGATTGCCTCTTTCTTATATTGATAAGCTTTCTCTGTGTCTTGACCTCATTCTATATCTCCACATTACCCGTCTGCCCAGCGTGTTCGTAGCGCGTTGGACTACGGTGACTATCCCTCTGTGTGTGCGGGTTCAATTCCACGGGATGGCAGAAAAGCCACAGATTCCCAGATTTACGGTGTTCGTGGCACCGAACCGAAGGGTTACGATGTCCATGGCACTGAGCCGAAGAGCTGAAAAGCTCAAGTGCTTCTGGATCGGACAAAAAAATTATCCCCACATTAGTCATTTTAGCATTTATGTGATTCTCATCACTTTCGTAAAACCACATCTCTGTGATCCTCAGAGATTGTTCTTTCTAGTTTGTTTACCGTCCACGACTCGCATTCGTATGTCAGTATTGACTCTAGTATCCGCCCGAGTGGTTACCGGGGCCCAAATTTGGGGTGTAAAGAATAGAACCACTGTTACCTGTCATGCATGTCGTAAGAGGCGACTAAGGAGGTTTGGATGAAATCGGATGCACATGTCCTAAACGTGTAGAAGTCTATGCGTTTAGGGCCTACAAAACCAATGTGCAACGTATACACGTTCTTGACAAAGATCAAATATGTCACAAAGAGTGATTAAAATTGGTCGTAAAGAACGAACGCAAAGAAGATGAAGAAGACTCTAGTATCTTCATCTTCGAAAGCTCCATATCAACCACTTGTTAATCCACTCTGTGATTTGTTTGTGATTTGTATGTGGTCTGAGCCTAAGAGCGATTTATGTTGTACCAGTTATGTACCTAAAAGTAGGCCAGCACTTTTTTATTTACTAGGTAGCTTCCTAGGTACTACTTCAATCGCCTCTTACGACATGCTTGTAGGTCGCAGTGTTACTATTCTTTGCTTCCTTACGGCCCCGGCAACACACAGGTGAAGTAGGCTGCAAAGATGCTGCATTGGAAAAATTGATTAATTAACCGACAGAATACCATACAGAAAACTGCTAACAAGCCCTTCCTGTAACAGCCCTGATACGTCTTATTCTTCCTTGCGATCGCTATTTTGATGATTATACCGTTAGACGTGTTCTTATGATGAAGTCGACTGTTGTCTGGAGCTCATCTCTGGTGCCATGTAGTTTTGATGATTATACCGTTAGACATGTTCTTATGATGAAGTCGACTGTTGTCTGGAGCTCATCTCTAGTGCCATGTAGTTTTGATGATTATACCGTTAGACATGTTCTTATGATGAAGTCGACTGTTGTCTGGAGCTCATCTCTAGTGCCAGGTAGTTTTGATGATTATACCGTTAGACATGTTCTTATGATGAAGTCGACTGTTGTCTGGAGCTCATCTCTGGTGCCAGTAATTTTGATGATTATACCGTTAGACATGTTCTTATGATGAAGTCGACTGTTGTCTGGAGCTCATCTCTGGTGCCACGTGTATGATTTCCTTCGATGTCATTCTGATATCCTGGTGCCAGTATTGATGATTATACTTGATGTATGATAAGTCGACTGTTGTCTGGAGCTCATCTCTGGTGCAATGTAGTTTTAAATGTGTTGAGCTGTAGGACCAACATCCCTTTCTAGGGAGGACAAATAGAGGACAGTCTTGCAGGACACGTTCTGTAGAAATAACCCTGATGAAATAAATGGGTAGAGAAGGCCTGGCCGGCAAAGAAAGTTGATACAAACTCATGACACAGTTAAAAAAGAACGACCTAGAAATATGTGGGAGGTGACTGATTAGTCTGCAATCAGACAGATAGTCACTAATGAATCGAAAAGGCCAAAATGGCATACCGTGGTATTGGTTACTGTCGTCTGTCGAGACTTGTAAGAACATTCGGGTTATGTACGCGTTTTAAATTTAAGGTTCGCGTCCCTACGCAGGACCAAAAAAAATTGACCTTCAAACGCTCTATCTCGACCACTTGTTAACCACTCTGTGTGATTTGTATGTGATCTGAGCCTAAGAGCAATTGTACGTTACACCAGTTATGCGCCTACAAGTAAGCCAGCACATCCGATTTCTGCGAAGCTTTTTATTTACCAGGGTAGCTTCCTAGGCTCCTACATCATCGCCTCTACGACATGCCTTGTAGGTCGCAGTGGTACTATTCTTTGCTTCCTTACGGCCCCGGCACTCACGGCCGGCACTACACGGCCGGCACTCACGGGCCCCGGCATCACGGCCCCGGCACTACGAGCCCGGCACTCACGAGCCCCGGCACTAACGAGCCCCAGCACTACACGAGCCCCAGCACTACACGGGCGAAATTGACAAAGGGAGTCTACAAGAGCTCTGTTAGCCTTGGACTTCGATATCAAAGTTTTCTTGTCTACAACACTGAGAGGTGGGGTTGGCTTGTTTGTTCTACGGGTCATCAGTAGGCTACTAGTTTTCACCAACAGGCAGTATACAAGAGAATGTAACTCCGATACAGTGGATACAAAGCAAAAGGCCGGCCACGCAAAGGTGGACCTCAGAGTTAACAGAGGCGACGAAAGACACTATTTATGAAGCACACAAAAGCCCGTGCTAGAAATCTCTTCTTACCCTGAAGCTTTGAGGCAAACCAGGATTGAAGAAGAGAAAGAAAGACAAGGTGCATAGAGAGGCTCGCTCCATGTGTCTTCTTTTTTGACCTGACGATGAAAGGCAAACAGGATTAGATAATAGATAGACTAGTTTTCACTCTTTGCTCTTCATAAAACAGACCAGAGGCGGCGAGTGATCATTTTTGTTAGTGGGGCCAGACACAACGTTTCGGGAAAAATCATGGTTTTTGGTTGTTATATTTTAATTTATGTAATAATAAATACACGTTATTCATTATTTTTGGTGGGGACCGGCCCCACTGGCCCTTAATGACGAGCCACCACTGAAACAGACTATCCGACACCAACGCTGCTCAAGCTGCAGTCAGTAGTGATACACATCTCGTAGACCTGTCAACTTGATAACAGATAACAATGTTGTTGGTATAGATCGAATAATGTTATCATATCAGGTTACTCAAGAGCGCCGATAACTAATTTCGATAACACGGTTCACTAGTTACCACATGTCGTACTAATTCCGGGGTTCAAAACCAAAATGGGCCATAAATAAATGTTCGGTGTGCATAGAGTACTGCCCAATACAGCATCAGAACCAAGACTAGTATCTACAACAACTGTGTGCTGTCAACATTGCTGTACGGATCGGAATGCTGGAGAATGACAGAACAGGATATGTCCAGACTCTCCACCTTTCATACAACTTGTCTGCGAAAAATCCTACGCGTGTACTGGCCGACTACTATCTCGAACCAAGAATTTCTTGCACGATGCCAACAAGAGAATATGGGCACTATCATCCGAAGACGACGCTGGAGATGGATTGGACATTTGATGCGCATGGAGACTGGCTCCGACACGAAAACTGCACTGAGATGGACTCCAGAGGGTAGGCGAAAGCGTGAAGACGACCTAGAGGAAAACGATAGAGCAAGAATTGAAGGAAATGAATTATAGCGGGAACACAATACAGAGGAAGGCCAAAAACAGGGAAGAATGGTGTGCGTTTGTTGCTGCCCTAAACGCCAAGGGCGTAACAGGCAAAAGAGAAGAAGGCATAGAGTACACGGTGGACTACATGTTTATTAGGAATTAAATTACAAGTACCTCAAAAGTCGAAGTAAAACTTGCCAGAATGGTGAGGGACACTGATGACAAGGAAAACAAGCCCTTCAAAAGGAGTAAACTTGCCAGAATGTTGAGGACACTGATGACAAGGAAAGCAAGCCTTCAAGCAAAATCGAGTAAACTTGCCAGAATGGTGAGAGACACTGATGACAAGGAAAAGCAAGCCCTTCAAGCAAAAATGAGTCATCATCATCATCAAATAGCTTGTCCTGAGCAGAACTTTACCACCCCAACAGTCCTTCGGAATTTCTCTCTCTCATAGACCAGATGTCCTGCCTCTGCAGCCGTCATGTTCAAACCATCAGTTACATCCTGAATCAAATCTTCTCCTTGGTCTTTCTCCTCTTCTCTTTGCCGGTATGCCTCCTTCCATGATGGTCTTCTCCAGCCCTTCATGTCTTTTATATGTCCAAAATATCTCAATTTTCTCATTCTTATTTGTATCATCAGCCAGTATTCTTTGATTTTGAGTTCTTTCTGTATAGATCTATTTGTTCTCTTCTCTGTCCATGATATACGAAGGACTCTTCTGTAATATTTATATTCAAAAGAACATATAGTTTTTCTACTGTCTTATTAAATGTCCATGCTTCAAAAATTAGTCAGAAGTATAATATTAGACGACCTGACTACGCCTGAGTTCTCAGCCGAAACAATTGGATTACACGACACGATATCTTGCATTTGTAAAATAGATAGATGGTTTGAGGCTACTGTTAACACTATCTAGAGACAGATGAAAAGATAACAGATCTGATATACGATATACAGATTTCATCACTATCTAGTGGCCTTGGTGGCCAGTATCATCTAAGTACCGCCCTTACTGAGCATATCTAGTGACCTTGATTTACATCATTATTAAAATCAAAGCCACTGTGGGCAATAATTAATAGTGGCCTTGATTAACACACAAGAATTAGTTTACCCGCTGTTAATTCGTGCCTAGTCATGGCGCCTCTTTCTGATTTTTGCATGGGGAATATATTTTTTTTATCACCGGCGTCTCTCGTTATTCAGGTCTACACTAAGATCAGGAATCTCTGGAAAAATATCTTGATAGCTTCACGAGGGAGCGAGAGGCAAGCACCTAGCCTCTACACTTGCCCTCTTGCCCAGCGTATTCGTAGCGCGTTGGACTGCGGGTGACTAGCCCTCTGCGTGTGCGGGTTCAATTCCGCGGGATGGCAGAAAAGCCACAGGTTCCCCAGATTCACGGTGTTCGTGACACCGAACCGAAGGTTACGATGTCTATAGCACCGAGCCGAAGAGCTGAAAAGCTCAAGTGCTTCTGGATCGGAAAAAATACGAAAAAACCCTCTACACTCATAGATATAGAACGTAAAAAAGCACACAATATACGCTGAAGTCACAAAATGTGACAAGACTGGTCTATATATTGCTATACCATAACGAATAAATAATATCAATATAAATGGAGACTGCCACACCATTCTTGTGTGTAAATAACGAATAAATAATATCAATATAAATGGAGACTGCCACACCATTCTTGTGTGTAAATAACGAATAAATAATATCAATATAAATGGAGACTGCCACACCATTCTTGTGTGTAAATAAAGAATAAGACACATAAGAATAAATGATAATCAAAGTGTCTTACACCGCTTGGTTATTGTTTAAGGGGTTATGGTAGAGGATTTCTCAACTTTCTTATCTCTCAATAAAATTAGGTGATACATAGCAGTTACTACTAGAGTGGTCTAAAATGAAAATGTAGATATCTTTCGCATTAATAAATTATCGGGTTGCCATGTAAACGGCAGCCATGTTGGATTATAAACAACGTCGTACAGTCTCCAAACAGAGTGAAATAAATAACAATTGCAATTTATTTTGACTGCACAACCTAAATATACCAATATTCTGGCCCACTGACAACTTTAAATTGTTCTGTAACATGTAACTGATCTCTAGGAGTGCAACGAATAAGACATACCCAATTCACGGCCCAAAATAGGACCCCTGGTTCATAAAAAAATTCATATAAATTTATTTGTTAGAGAAAGGTGCATTTTCTGTTGTCTAAGGGCTTCAATATTAATATATATATGTCAGGGTCAAATCTCATATTGCTATCTTGAGGATTTCTTTCATGGTGGAAAACGTACATTACCACGTTAACGAAATTTACAAATGGGAGAGAACTGTGTTTTAAAAATATAATGTGAATTTAGCCTAAAGTGTCAGGGAAATCGTCCGTTACAGCATAGCCTAATTAAATATAATATATCTGTTAGTACTCAGATCAAGCTTTACAATGATACATGACTCGATTGGGTTAATTGAATGCCATACACTGTATCTAGGGACAAAAGAAAGATAATTGAAGACATTTTCTATAGCGAATTTTTAGAGGGTAGGGCTGTTGAAAAATAATTTTGAAGCATTTTTCGGGATCATAAATAAAAACTCTTTGCATAATTTGGTTGTAGAGATGCAATACTAACATAATATGATGAATTTGAAAAATCGATATCTATAAGCTATAATGACCTAACTGTCAGTAGTATAATCCCTTAATGATAATATAAATAGACTCAAATAAGCAACAACATCATGATTGCATGATGAGACAACAGCGTGAGTTGACAGTCACAAATAAATGAAGTTCAAGTTGGAATAAATTTTGATTTTTACGGATGCAGCAACTAAACATAGCTGACAGATTCGAGCAGTAAAAAATAATGTCAGCGCCAGCTTGTGAATACACATACTTGGGCAGCAATGTAGACAAATATGGAGGTAGTGGCGGCTCGTGTTAATTTTTGTTGGTGAGGCCAGATTTTTTTCCCGGATAAGTCATAGTTTTGGGTTGCTATATTTTAATTTATAAAATAATAAATACACGTTATACATTATTTTTGGTGGGGCCAGGCCTCACTGGCCCTTAATGACGAGCCGCCACCGATGGAAGGATGAACAGATAGAGATGTTATACACATACTTGGGCAGCAATGTAGACAAAGAGGGAGGGAGGAACACATAGAGATGTCAGAATAAGAATACAGAAGGCAAGCATTGCACTAGGAAATTTATAGAAGTCTAAGGAAATCAAATTTAGAACACAAATTCTAATATGTAGCTCCAGAGTTAAAGCAGTTCTACTGTATGGGTCAGAAACATGGAGAACAACTAAGATAATAAAGCAGAAATTGCAAACAGTCATCAACTGGTGTCTGCGCAAAATAGAGGGACTGTGATGATAGGATGGGGGCTAGTTACGAGAGCATTGATATCTCAGTTTTGATAATACGGGTTCGCTCCCTAAAGTATTTAAGAAACAGGTAATAACAAAGTTCTGTAGTTTTACAAAATACAAAAAACAATGCAGTCTCCCCTATATCGAAAGTATTTAAGTCGAAATTGCACACTTTGCGACGATATCAATAATGCAAGGAGGCTTAAATCTAAATATCCCCCTAGCGACATCACATGTAAACGTATTTCAGTTCTGCAATCCTCCTAGCGACACCACAGTTAAACGACTTTAAATTCTTAGTTGTTTCCTCTCTAGCGACAACACGGCAACGCAATAAAAACACTCAACTTACAATCTTAATATCTATCTACTTAGGTTGAAAGGGCGTGCCTCGGCTATATAGAGGCAAAAACAAACCTACTGAATAAACAAACAAACTTAATATCTATCAAGCGACATCTAAGGACAACAAAATGTCGTGCTGAAAGTTACAGCGATGTAGAAGCTAAACACCAACTTCTTCTTCGAATGCTCCATATCGACCACCTGTCAACCACTTTTGTGTCATTTGTACGTGATCACGCCCGAGTGGTTACCGGGGCCCAAATTTGGGGTGTAAAGAATAGAACCACTGTTACCTGCCATGCATGTTGTAAGAGGTGACTGAGGAGGTTTGGCTGAAATCGGACGCACATGTCCTAAAAGTGTAGAAGTCTATGCGTTTAGGGCCTACCAAACCAATGTGCAACGTATACACGTTCTTGACAAAGATCAAACATAACACAAAGAGTGATTAAAATTGGTTGTAAAGAACGAACGCAAAGAAGAAGAAGAGTATGTGATCTGAGCCTAAGAGCGATTGTATGTTGTGCCAGTTATGATCCTACAAGTAGGCCAACCCATCCGATTTCTGCGCTGATTTTTATTTACTAGGGTAACATCCCTAGTGTCTACATTAGTCGCCTCTTACGGCATGCATTGTAGGTCGCAGTGGTACTATTCTTTGCTTCCTTGCGGACCCTGGCACCACACGGGCGAAACACCGAATTGAAGAGGTGCGTCACCGAAATATTGTTACGATTACATTCTGTTAGTCAGAACATGCCACGGTGTAGTTTGTTACAGAAAGCTAGATGGTTATTTTTCTTCTCTTCCACCATTTACTTCTTTATAGAAGTGGGAGGGGGGCGTAGTGATGATGTGTGTGCTTGTTTTAAGGCACTTTGTAAGCTGATATTCATTTTCGTAATGCTGTTCTTGATGCCGTCGCTCCATCTTTTGCGTGGTCTTCCTCTTGATTTGTACTCATTATACTTCTTCTGTGTGGCTCTCTGTGGTAGACGATACCAGGGCATTCTTGTCAGGTGTCCAAACTATTTAATCTGTTGTTCTTTTATGAATTGCATGACTGGTTTCACATCCAGTCTTCTTCTGATTTCTTCATTTCTAATTTTTTCTTTTATTGTCACACCTGCAGCTCTTCTAAGACACATCTCTGTCGTTATGATTTTCCGCTCATTAGCTGCTGTTATTGGCCATGTTTGACACTGGTAACATAGTGTTGGCCAGACTTATTGTCACACCTGCAGCTCTTCTAAGACATCTGTCGTTATGATTTTCCGCTCGATAGCTGCTGTTATTGGCCATGTTTGACACTGGTAGCATAGTGTTGGCCAGAAAATCGTTATGAGATTTGCTTTAGTTGTTAGCGGTATCTCTTTATGTGACAACAGTGGTGTTAACTGTTCCAGTACCTGGTTAGCGGTATCTCTTTATGTGACAACAGTGATGTTAACTGTCCAGTACCTGGTTAGCGGTATCTCTTTATGTGACAACAGTGGTGTTAACTGTTCCAGTACCTGGTTAGCGGTATCTCTTTATGTGACAACAGTGGTGTTAACTGTTCCAGTACCTGGTTAGCGGTATCTCTTTATGTGACAACAGTGGTGTTAACTGTTCAGTACCTGGTTGCGGTATCTTATGACAACAGTAGTTAACTGCCTAGTACCTGGTTAGTGGTATCTCTTTATGTGACAACAGTAGTGTTAACTGTCCTAGTACCTGGTTAGCGGTATCTCTATGTGACAACAGTGGTGTTAACTGTTCCAGTACCTGGTTAGTGGTATCTCTTTATGTGACAACAGTGGTGTTAACTGTCCCAGTACTTGGTTAGCTTTTGTGCAACGATGTTAGATGGGTGTATTCAGAGCCGTCCCGTGCTATGATACAGAGAGGCGACCGCATCAGGCGGTACGTAAGAAGGGCGGCATAAGAAGCAAAATCACAATTACGATGGAAGGTTATTTTAAGGAAAACCATTAAGGGCGGCATTTCGAAGACTTGAATCATACTGAGAAAATATACCGCACGGCGCTGGTTGTATTCTTTACATACGTTCGGCTGTAAGGCTAGGCAATGTGTGCCGTAAGCAATCAGGATTTGTTATACGAATCCTGTATTGGGTGATTTGTATGAGCTAGAGCATGGGTTCTCAAAGTGAATGGTACCTCCCCTCCCAGTTGGCGTTGAGCCTTCCAGGGAGGCGATAGTGGTTCAAAAGCATTGGGGGATGAGTTTTTTCGTGATTTTGCGATTGAATAATCGTTAACAATATGAATACTGCATTTTAATTTATCTTATGTCCATATTACCTGATCCATTTTTTCATCAATTTTCTATTTCATGAGTATAATCATTTGAAAATTGACCACGTATGACAGAAATATATATATATCAATTTTCTATGTCAACGTGGAAAATATCAGTGGCGGCTCGTCATTAAGGGCCAGTGGGGCCGGGCCCCACCAAAAATAATGTGTAACGAGTATTTAGTATTTTATAAATTAAAATATGAATGAAATGAAAATCGTGGCATATCCCAAAGGACGTAGTCATCAACCCACAATAAACTAGTCGTTGATTTTCTAGGCACCACTTATACGTTCAGTAGTTTGCCATTGCTTTCTGAACGGTGAGGTTATTTTTACCTTTCGTAAAATCCCACGGAAACGAATTTGCTTCCAAACTTGCCCACGTGGGGTTTGAACCAGGTAGGCTTGGGTCTGTGATCGAGCTCACTACCGCTTGAGCTACAGTAATTAAAATATAACAACCCAAAATTATGATTTATCCGAAAACTTTTGTCTGGCCCCACAAACAAAAATTATCACGAGACGCCACTGATATATATATATATATATGTCTGTGTGGGGAGGGGGCGTTGGCAAACTTATAATGAGGAGGGGGCGTTACAAATTTTATGTCTTGCAAAGTGGGCGGTGGACCGAAAAAGTTTGGGAATCTATGAGCTAGAGGAAGTTTCTTCTCAACCTAAGTGTGTGAGTATGCAAAACAGGATTCGAAAAATGAAAAATAAGGAAGTAGTTTGTTTTTTCCCGAAATTCCCTAACACTTGTTTACTATATAGTTATTAAACATATTCATTGCTTCCGGTACTTTCCTTGATTCTTCTTCTTGAACGTTCTTCTTTTCTTCTCTTGCGTTTGTTCTTTACAACCAATTTTAATCACTATTTGTGATATCTTCTTCTTTGCGTTTGTTCTTTACGACCAATTTTAATCACTATTTGTGATAAGTTTGATCTTTGCCAAGAACGTGTATACGTTGCACATTGGTTTGGGAGGCCCCTAAACGCATAGACTTCTACACGTTTAGGCACGTGCATCCGATTTCATCTAAACCTCCTTAGTCGCCTCTTGCGACATGCGTGGCAGGTAACAGTGGTTATATTCTTTACACCCCAAATTTGGGCCCCGGTAACCACTCGGGCAGTTTGAACGATCCATATCGACCACTTGTTAACCACTCTTTGTGATTTGTATGTGATCTGAACATAAGAGCGATTGTAAGTTGTGCCAGTTATGCACCTACATGTAGGCCAGCACATCCGATTTCTGCGATGCTTTTTATATTTACAAGAGTAGCTTCCAAGCAACCTACCTATCTGGGAGTTACATTCGATGATAGACTGACGTGGAAGCAGCACATCAACAAAGCAGCAGCAAAGGCCAGGAGGAAGTTAGCCATCCTGAGAAAATTAAGTGAAACCACATGGGGCGCCAGTCAAAAATACTTTAAAATATTTATCAGCAGGGCATACGACCACACCTGGAATATGGGTCAGCTGCATGGTGTCCAGCATCAAATACCACATTAGGAGAACTGGATAAGGTGCAAAACCAGGCGCTTCGTGTCATCACTGGAGCAATGAAATCAACACCAATAGTGGAGATGGAAAGAGTGGGGGAGAATACAAGCACTGAGAGAACGCAGACACAAAAGTGATGACGCAGGCAGAAAAGTTTCTGAGTATGCCAAGCCATCCAATGGAAAATAGATTTCAAAATCTAGCATTGGGGCGGCTGAAAAGAAGCAGCTTTATTCATCAGGCCAAAAGACTGAATAGGCAAACTTCAGACCTACCAAAATTTGGCATTCCCCTAAAGTCTGTTCCAGAGCAAACCCCTTGGTGAGAGGAGACTGAACCAGAAGTATGTATCCAGACAGAAGTTAAAGGAATACTCGACAAGGATGAGCAGAACAGCATACAACGCAAGACAGTCACTCTCAGTTTACTTGATGAAGAATACCCACATGATCTCTGGGTCCGGTATACACGGATGGGTCAGCAGAAAATGCAGTGAAGAATGGAGGAGCAGGAGTGTACATATAATACCCAAACAACGCTAGAGATGCGATTAAAGTACCAACGGGAAATTCTGTCACAACTATGATGCAGAAATTCAGGCAATCAAGGTGGCAACTGAAAAACTGTTGAATACCAGACCCGATCCTCAACCTGTTGTATTTTTGACAGATGCAAAATCAGCACTCCAAGCACTCCAGTCCAGAAAATTGTCAGGTCTACAGACCCTACTGTCTAAATTGTCCAAGCAGCGCAGGGTCGTCTTGCAGTGGATACCCTCTCACTGTGGAATACCAGGAAATGAAACAGCAGACCGATTGGCCAAGGAAGGTGCTGCAGGAGAGCAACCGAATGTGCCAGTTACCTACCACCAAAAGAAAGGATGACTAAATCAATGAGAAAGCCACAAATACCAATACAAGACGATTACTATATATAATAGTTCATAGTTCATAAGTACGGTTCCAACTTCACTGCAACGGGTCACCCCATAATTGCTCCGTTCCTGTGCCAATGAATATCACACGAAATGCTAACAACTGTGAAAAGTTTCCTGTGTGAACTAATTCCAGAATGAAACAGCCGCGTACCGCCACAAAAGAGCAACCTACACCGCATAAAATGCATATGGCCGTCGCGAATGTAGCAACACAAAACTGTTCATCACTTGAATTGCAATTCTTGTCGAAGGGGACATCAATCACGGCAAAATCAAGCTTTATGCACTCGCAATATAACTGCATACGGCAGATTGAGCTTGTTCGTCATAACCGCTGTCCGCCATTTTCTGAATACACACAACAAACGCACGTTTGACACAGCAAAAGCATTCCATGTAACAGTCACAGCTCACAGCGTTGCTCAAGCGCTAACTCAGTAGCTCGGCAAACGAAACCGGAAAATACCCGACCAAACATGTCGGAAATGCGCTAACAAAGTTGTGTTCAGAATCAAACCGAACTGACTCTGAATGGCCCTCCCGCATTCCGCCATTGCTGGCCAGATTTTTTAAAATATAATATATATAATATGAGCAGATTGGAACAAGTTGTCATTCTGCGCCTTAGAACAGGACACAATCGGCTCCGCAGCCACATGTATACAAAATTCAAGATTGGCAATTCAACCATGTGTACAGGCACACCAGACTACAGAGCACATACTTCAAGACTGCCCCGAATATGATACACTGAGGAAAACTCACTGGCCAAACGAAACAACACTCGACAGAAAACTACACGGACCTCTGTGTGAGCTACAAAAGACAGTGAAGTTCATACAAGAGACAACATTGAATATATAGACATATTTCAAGCGAACGAAAGGAAGGAAGGAAGGAAGGAATAGTAGCGTCCCTAGGCCCCTACCACTCTGTGATTTGTGTGTGATCTGAACCAAAGAGCGATTGTACGTTGTGCCAGTTATGCACCTACAAGTTATTGGTTATTGGTTACTAAACTGACGTCATTGCACTCCGGGCAGACCCATAGGTGCTCAGTCTCCCCAACAGATATCGAAGAGTATGCATACTGATGGTTCCTGTGGCTCGCTGATTAAACACACCTCTCACTCTGCCTCTCAGACATCCAGTCGACTTGAACAACGGGTAACTCCAAACTGCTTAAATCGTTTGATCGATTCAACATCGATTTCAGTGTCCTCATCCAACAGAGAGTCGCGAAGATATCCCCCTTATCCACCTTCAACTCCCCAACAATCAATGCTGTTGATGCAAGCCTGTCCGCTCTATCATTGCCGTAAACACCCGCATGCCCAGGACAGTATATCCACAATGCACCTACAAGTAGGTCAGCACATACGATTTCTGCGATGATTTTTTTATTTACTAGAGTGGCTTCCCTAGGACCTTATCTCAGTCGCCTCTTACACAGCCAGGCTCTAGTACAGGCCAGACAACTGGCCGGGTATTCCCTGACCTAGATAAGAAAAGGGATCTGGAAATTACAGATGTTTGATAGAACACTGCACGCTTTTTGCAATTTTACTCAATTCGTTGAGTCTATGGTTATTTATTGGTGAAATATATTTATAATATTGATATTCCTTTTTGTTAAACTTAACTTGTTGCATAATAGCCTATGACTTCGAGTTAGCATTTTGTGTTGATTTTAAAATGAATTCGTCTATATACACCAATACTGGAATGCGATGTCACGTGGTGTAGTTGGGGTCTGATTTCCCACAATTCTTACCTGAGCCTGAAGGCCCAGTAGTTTATAGTTGGCTCTGGCTCTTACAACATGCTTTGTAGGTCACAGTATTACTATTCTTAGGCTCCCCTTGTGAGCCCTGACAACACACTGGTGCCTGGGGTTCTTAAAACTCTCTTCTATTGTTATATCGGGCATAGATTCTTCTTCTTTCTTTTGTCGTCACACTGCTACCGGGTTGTTGCCCAGTGTCGTGCTTTTCTGTTTTTGTCTTGCGCTGTTCTGGTGGCTTGTGTGATTGTTATCTTTGCTCTTTCACAGGATTCTGCTACGCCATCTAACCATCTTTTCCGTGGTCTTCCTCTTGCTTTCTTTCCGATGTTCTGTTGTAGAAGACTCTGTATACTGTGGAGTTTGGATGCATTCTTATTAAGTGGCCAAACCACTTCATTCTTTGTTTCTCATGTAATTCAAGCAAGGTTTTGTGCCAACTTTCTTTCTTATGCTGATGTTGGTGATTCTGTCTTTTCTTGTGTTGTTGGTAACTTTTCGCAGGCAACGCATTTCATATGTAGTTATTTTTGTGACTGCGCTTTGCTCAATGTCCATGTTTGGCTCTGGTAACACAAAGTAGGTATAAAAATGCTGTTGATCATCTGTTGCTTAGCTGCCTGTGAAATTTTGGGTGCCTTAACAATGGGGCTATCTGGTAGGGATAGATTAAAACCTCTTAAAAGTCGAGACACGCCTTTCAGCGAAATAAGAACGAGTCTTTTTCGGTTATATTAGAGCACAGCCAACTCTAGATAACTAGGCCAGACAACTGACCAGGGATTCCCTGACCTAGATCAGAAAAGGGGGCTGTAAAATATAGATGTTTGATAGAACAATGTAAGCTTTTTTACTCAATTCTGTGAGTCTATGGTTATTTATTGGTGAAAAATATTCATAATATTGATATTCCTTATTGTTAAACTTAACTTGTTGCATAATATAACTTCGAGTTAGCATTTTGTGTTGATTTTAAAATGAATTCGTCTATATACAACAATACTGGAATGCGAGGTCACGTGGTGTAGTTGGGGTCTGATTTCCCATAGTTCTTACCTGAATCCGAAGGCCCATAAGTTTATAGTTGGCTCTGATTCGCTACTGTTCGATACTGGTCGACATGGAGCGTTCAAAGAAGAAGATTGAAACCTTATTACAGAGGAGAAAGACGGTGAGCACGAGAAAGACCCAGACATAAGATGAAAGAAAACATTAAGAGATGAACAAATTACAGTCTGTCAAATTAACGGCAATCAAATCAAGAGAAAGGGGGATGTTGAAGTTTCATAGCAGCCAACCTTTGATGAAGAAACGGCACATGATGATGGTGAGTCTCAGCAGACAATGAGAGTAGATCCCTAATTGCGAGATGTCTTCTTCTTCTAACGCTCCATATCGACCACTTGTTAAACCACTCAGCGTGATTTGTATGTGATCTGAGCCTAAGAGTGATTGTACGTTTTGCCAATTATGCGCCTACAAGTAGGCCAGCACATCTCTCTCTCTCTCTCGCGATCACCGCTTGGACTGATGTACCAGATTTCCTCATAAATTTTGCTGTTGTTTTTAGGTCCCTCCATACTTCTTCTTCTTCTTTGCGTTTGTTCTTTACCACCAATTTTAATCACTCTTTGTGATATGTTTGATCTTTGCCAAGAACGTGTATACGTTGCACATTGGTTTGGTAGGCCCCTAAACGCATAGACTTCTACACCATTTAGGACACATGCATCCGATTTCAGCCAAAACTCCATACAGCTTCTCATTTAGCTCAGTATTTTCCAGCCAGGTTTCGTTTCTTAGGCCTGCTAGTGATGGGCAGTCGCGGTAGGTGCTCTACCGTCATGCCCGCCTTCTCGCAGTGGTACAGGCTAGTTATGTCAATTTTAAATTTGTTGAAAAGGTGGGACCGGAGTCTGTTATGTCCGGTACGGAGGCGGAATATGACGACTTGTTTGATACGACCATAGTACCCATCTTTGGGCCAGCACATCCGATTTCTACGAAGCTTTTATTTACTAGGTAGCTTCCTAGGTAATACCTTAGTCGCCTCTTACGACATGCCTTGTAGGTCGCAGTGTTACTATTCTCTGCTCGCCAACAGAGTTCCGGCAGGTTTTATATAAATAACTACATTTCACTATCGGCCTTACATACATTTTTTTTTCCCCCGATCCAGAAGCACTTGAGTTTTCAACTCTTCGTCTCGGTGCCATGGACAACGTAACCCTTCGGTTCGGTGCCACGAACACCGTAAATCTGAGGAATCTGGGCTTTTCTGCCAGCCCGCGGAATTGAACCCGCAGTCACAGAGGGCTAGTCACCCGCAGTCCAACGCGCTACGAACACGCTGGGCAGGCGGGCACCTTACATACATAAACTACATGACACTATCGGCCTTACATACACGATTACATGACACTATCGACCAGTAGTGACTAAAAGACAGATTATAAATTCAATCTTTATACCAACCCTGTGCTACCAGAGCCAAACATGGGCACTGACAAAAGAACAAGAAAGGAAAATTACCACATGCGAAATCAGATGCCTGAGGAAAGCAGTAAATAAAACAAGAAGAGACCATATAAGAAATGAGGAAATTAGAAGAACAGTCGGAACAACACCTGCTATTAGATTTATTGAAAAACAGAGACTCAAATGGTTTGGCCACTTGGTCAGAATGAACCCGAATACACCAGTTGCAAGAGCGTACAACCTGAAAATAGAATCAAGAGGAAAGGGCAGACTAAGAAAAAGATGGGTTGATGGAGTTACAGACATCTTAAAACTCCACAATACCACACCATATCAAGCGACCGAGCGTCATTATCTCGGGAAAACCGATCATCAGTTAAACCTGCTACGCCTACGGCAAAAAAGCAGAGAAGGATAAAAGAAAGAAAGAAGACACGGCCTTACATACACACACTACATGACACTATCGTCCTTACATACACAAACTACATGACACTATCGTCCTTACATACACGATTACATGACACTATCGTCCTTACATACACGATTACATGACACTATCGGCCTTACATACACGATTACATGACACTATCGACCTTACATACACAAATTACATGACACTATCGTCCTTACATACACAAAACTACATGACACTATCGGCCTTACATACACAAAACTACATGACACTATCGGTCTTACATACACGATTACATGACACTATCGTCCTTACATACACAAAACTACATGACACTATCGTCCTTACATACACAAAACTACATGACACTATCGGTCTTACATACACAAACTACATGACACTATCGACCTTACATACACGATTACATGACACTATCGGCCTTACATACACGATTACATGACACTATCGTCCTTACATACACAAAACTACATGACACTATCGCCTTACATACACAAACTACATGACACTATCGGCCTTACATACACAAACTACATGACACTATCGTCCTTACATACACAAAACTACATGACACTATCGGTCTTACATACACAAAACTACATGACACTATCGACCTTACATACACAAACTACATGACACTATCGACCTTACATACACGATTACATGACACTATCGACCTTACATACACAAACTACATGACACTATCGTCCTTACATACACAAATTACATGACACTATCGGCCTTACATACACAAAACTACATGACACTATCGGTCTTACATACACAAACTACATGACACTATCGTCCTTACATACACAAAACTACATGACACTATTCTACATGACACATACATGACCTATCGACTTACTACACAAAACTACATGACACTATCGGTCTTACATACACGATTACATGACACTATCGGTCTTACATACACAAAACTACATGACACTATCGGCCTTACATACACAAACTACATGACACTATCGGCCTTACATACACGATTACATGACACTATCGGTCTTACATACACGATTACATGACACTATCGGTCTTACATACACAAAACTACATGACACTATCGGCCTTACATACACAAACTACATGACACTATCGGCCTTACATACACAAAACTACATGACACTATCGGTCTTACATACACAAAACTACATGACACTATCGGCCTTACATACACAAAACTACATGACACTATCGGCCTTACATACACAAAACTACATGACACTATCGGCCTTACATACACAAACTACATGACACTATCGTCTTACATACAAAATACATGACACTATCGTCTTACATACACAAACTACATGACACTATTCGGCCTTACATACACAACTACTATGACACTATCGGTCTTACATACATACATGACACTATCGCCTTACATACACAAACTAATGACACTATTGGCCTTACATACACGATTACATGACACTATCGGTCTTACATACACAAAACTACATGACACTATCGGTCTTACATACACGATTACATGACACTATCGTCCTTACATACACGATTACATGACACTATCGCCTTACATACACTAAACTAATGACACTATCGTCCTTACATACACGATTACATGACACTATCGGTCTTACATACACTAACTACATGACACTATCGTCTTACATACACTTACATGACACTATCGGCCTTACATACACAGATTACATGACACTATCGCCTTACATACACAGACTACATGACACTATCGCTTACATACACATTACTTATGACACTATCGGTCTTACATACCAAATTACATGACACTATCGTCTTACATACACAAACTACATGACACTATGGTCTTACATACACGATATCATGACACTATCGGTCTTAATCAACGATTACATGACACTATCGGTCTTACATACACAACTACATGACACTATCGTCCTACAACAAACTACTGACACTATTTGACCTATACTACACAATTAGCTAAACCATGACACTATCGCCTTACACACATCTAGTGACACTATCGGCCTTAAACAAGAATACTCATGACACTATCGCTTTAAAGCTGACTACGATAGCGCAATGACACATTCCTTACATAAATAATGTCCGATCGCCATTAACAATTTAGCAAACGAAATACAATCGTCTGGACAGCTACGTTCAAAACGTCAAACTCATTGTAATCGGCATCCAAATTTGACAAAAAGGTAAGAAAAGGATCGCAGTTGAAGGGAAGATGTCCGAGTGGGCTATTCAAGGTATTCGTGTTACGACTGCGTGTTTTTGATGTGGCCTCGTGTTAAGGTTCATGTTCCCACGAGGGAGGAGTTGGAACATTTTTGTAAAAACCCAAGTAGGATGAAAAATTGTGTAAAAACCCAAGAAATCACCGGACCCGGACCCGTGTGGTGCTGCGGCCCGCAAAGAATAGTAATCACTGTGACCTACAAAGCATGTCGTAAGAGGTGACTGAGGTAGGGGCCTAGGAAAGCTACCCTAGTAAATAAAAATGTCGCAGGGATCGCATGTGCTTGTATGCGCATAACTGGTACAATATACAATCGCTCTTGGGCTCAGATCACGCGCGTTCGAAGAAGAAGCAGATAGAACAATCTTATGTGAATCTGGTCTCCTCCATCTTCGCGTAGTAAACTAACAACAAACATTTTGCCCCTTCCTGGAAACACTTCTGTGTACGCCCATGTTGACGATATCTATACAGAATCTTCTTCTTCTTTTGTCGTGACACATGCTTGAATATACACTAATTTGATATGGGATATGTACACGTTAATATTCAGATATCTAAAATGAGAGAATAAGGGGCTTTAACCCTTTAGCTGCAAAGGACGTATATATACGTTTTCCATTCACTTCTAAAGACGCATTAACACGTCTGTTATTATCTCTCCTCTGAGGGCTAAAGACGTGTTAACACGGTTATATTTGCTACTGTCACTGCTATTGGCGTACATTCACGTTTGTGACCTAGAAACAAAGAGTAGCTATTTTTAGCTCAACCTTCAGAAAGTATGTAGAAGCGAAAGGGTTAAGAACCCCAGGGGAAGCACCGAAGCCAATGAATATGATCAATAAATAGACAGTGAACCAGTATTAGGAGCTTCCTCCGCCCGTGTGGTGCCGGGGCCCGCAAGGAAGCAAAGAATAGTACCACTGCAACCTACAATGCATGTCGTAGAGGCGACTGATGTAGGACATAGGGATGCTAAGAAATGCAGTGCAGAAATCGGATGTGCTGGCCTACTTGTAGGCGCATAACAGGCACAACGTACAATCGCTCTTAGGCTCAGATCACATACAAACAGTGGCGGCTCGTAATCATTTTTGTTGGTGGGGCCAGACACATTTTGGAGGAAACCATGATATTTTGATTAGGTTATATTTTAATTTATTAAATAATAAATACACGTTATACAGGGTGTTCAAGATAAAAGCAGCCTGTGAATGGAGCTAATCTGGTTAATATGTATGGAAATGAGAAGGTTCAGTTATGACGTAGTATAGATCAAAGTTGTGTGATGGTGTGTAATTGTAGTGCGGGAAGGGGCGATGAACAAATGTGACGTAGAACAAGCTAGTCAGAACCGGTTTAAATAGTAAATAGACAGAGAAGACCTTCATCTAAACCAATCCACGTCAACTACTAGATTGCGAGAACTGGGTTTGAAGATTGGTGTGGCAAGAAAAGAACGGTACAACAGGTATACGAGTCGGCTCATCAATCAAAATCGAACTGGTACGGTCAGTCGCTGGACGCTGTGGAGATATTACGGAGATCGGAGCACCTATGGACATGTCCGGAGTGCAATGAAGATATTCCAAACTGAAACTGAAATAGACAAGATGCAATGCGTACCTGGCAAATTTCTATTTATCACTGGGGCTGCTATTAAGTTGAACACCCTGTATATTATTTTGTGGGGCCCACCCCATTGGCCCTTAATGACGAACCGCCACTGCATACAAATCACACAGAGTGGTCGATATGGGGCGTTCGAAGAAGAACGGGCTTTCAGGAAAAAAATACCAACACAGAATTCAATCCACAAACCTTTATTTAGAATCTTGTGTTTTGTCATTTTCAAAATCCTCTTTTTTTTTTTTTTTTCTTTCGTCCGCTTTCAACTCAAACGAAGTTTCATCTCTGAAACTGATTTTTGCGTGAAAATCTGTTTTTACAATTTCTTACAATGGCAGCAGCGTGCACATTGTAAATTACTTTACACTGGCAGCGTGTGCTCAATGTACTCGTAATTAGTATTCCTCGCCATACAGGCAGATTTTCTCCGACTTCAGAAGTACTCACGTTATCGTCCTGAGTAAGACCAGGGACTCGAACAAATGCCGGACAGTAGGTTCGAACCCGAGCTATGAGGCGTCTCACAGCTAGCAGGCCGAGCTACTATCAACTACTCTAGGCAGTCCCCACACAAAATCCTCTAATATTTGTTCACCGTCTTCTTCTTTGCGTTCCCGGCCTAGACTGATGGACCAACTTTTATCATGAATTTTACTGTTGTTTTTAGGGACTCCGTTCCTCCGTACAGCTTTTCGCGAAGCTCTGTGTGTTGTGGCCATGACTCGTTCCTTATACCTGCTAACCGTTGACAGTTTTGCAAGACGTGTTCTGCCGTCATGTCTGCCACTTTGCAGGGGCACAGGCTAGTTGTGCCAATTTTAAATTTATGGAACATGTGGGCTCTGAGCTTGTTGTGTCCGGTACGGAGGCGAAATATGGCGACTTGTTCACTGCGAGAGAGACCATAGTATCCGTCACTGTCTGTGTACTGAGGGTGGTCTTTTGCCCATTTGCTTCTATAGTGCGAACCGATGGTTGTTTTGACTTCCTCATAACTGATCTCGAGATTCACCGTCTGTTTATCTACGACCATGGACGTCTATATGTTAAGGCTGGAGGGATGGGGAGAAAGGTGACACCTCCTGAAAATAGCTTTTGATAACACAGTTACCCATGTGTTACCGGGGCTCTTCGTCTTCTTCTTTGCGTTCGTTCTTTACGACCAATTTCAATCACTCTTTGTGATATGTTTGATCTTTCCCAAGAACGTGTATACGCTGCACATTGGTTTGGTAGGCCCATAAACGCATAGACTTCTACACGTTTAGGACACATACATCCGATTTCAGCCAAACCTCCTTAGTCGCCTCTTACGACATGCATGGCAGGTAACAGTGGTTCTATTCTTTACACTCCAAATTTGGGCCCCAGTAACCACTGGCGGGCCCCGAACCGCGGCCCGTCCACTGGGCGGCCTAACCTGGCACCGGGGCTCAGAAGCAAAAATAGTAACACTTCTATCTACAAGGCATGTCGTAAGAGGTAACAACGGTAAGGGCTTAGGAAGTTACCTAATAAATAAAAAGCGTCACAGAAATCGGATATGCTGGCCTACTAGTAGGCGTATAACTGACACAACATACAATCGCGCTTAGGCTCAGATCACATACAAATCACAAGAGTGGTTAGCAAGTGGTCGATATGGAGCGTTCGAAGAAGCAGGTAGAACAATTTTTTTGCGAATCTGGTCTCCTCCATCTTTGCGTAGTAAACTAACAACAAACATTTTGTTTACATTTTGTCCCTCCTTGGAAACACTTCTGTGGACGCCCATGTTGACGATATCTATACAGAATCTTCTTCTTCTTTTGTCGCACACACTGCTACCGCGTTGTTGCCCAGTGTCGTGGTTTTCTGTTTTGTCTTGCGCTGTTCTGGTGGCTTGGGTAATTGTTATCTTTGCTCTTTGACAGGATTCTTCTATGCCATCTCTCTCTCTCTCTCTCTCTCTCGTTCTTTTTGGCCATTTTGATCATTCTTATTGTGATATATAAACAGCCTTTGCCAAGACCGTATTTTTACGTCACATCGTTCAGAGCCATTTGGAGCTTTATTGCTTATCCTTTGGTGACGTGTCCGGTTTCAGCCAGCGTTTACTGGGTTCGCTCTCTGTTAGCTTTTGACTGTCCCCAGCTGACCTGCAAGGCAGCAGGTTGCTATGTCATCTAACCTTCTATACAGAATGGGATCGTCAATGAGGATCATCACTGGAGTTATGGTTGACGGATGAAACTCATCTGTTTCAACTTATCAACAGAAGACAATGATTGCATAACATTACATCTCAGTACATCATCAGAGCTCATCGCGCGTACAAGTGAACACCAGGCAGATATAATCGTACGTCAAACCTAGTCTTACGTCAAACCTAGTCGTACGCATATCTTTGAGCTTTGCTGAAAAAAATTTCCTTCCCTAGTCCTTCCATTTTTCTGTTATCCCCGCAATGTCCACTACATTGTCTGTCTTGGCCACTTGTCTCTTCTCATCCTGAAGACATGTCCAATTTATCATCTCTTTTGTATCTCTCTATTACTGTCTTCCAGGGGGTCTCTGTGGCTGAGTGGTTAAGTCCTTTGCCTTGTGAGTCGAAACGTCGTAGGTTCGAATCCGGACCACGCCGTTATGTTCACGAGTGCAGTTTTTTCCAGAGACCAATAGAATTATTGTCGGAGCTACGGAGTTCGTGCTTTGTGCAATACTCTCGACTGGTGGCGTGCCATTTCTGCTAAGAGGGACCGAGCCGTATGGGGTAAAACCCGGTGCAATGAAGTCAATCTTTCGGCTTTAAAAGCCTTAAAAACCCTTTATACTGCCTTCCACCCTAGTTTAGAAAGGAGGGGGTCCTCTGTAGTGTAGAGGTTAAGTGTTTGCCTCTCGTGCCAAAGATTAACCGGTTCGCTCCCACGTGGATCTATCTGGATACTTTTCCAGAGATCCCGGTGTAGGTGAGATTTTGATTATTTTTTTCCGATCCAGAAGCACTTGAGCTGAAAGCTCTTCGGCTCGGTGCCATGGACATCGTAACCCTTCGGTTCAGTGCCACGAACACCGTAAATCTGGGAATCTGTGGCTTTTCTGCCAGTCCGCGGAGTTGAACCCGCACACACAGAGGACTTGTCACCCGTAGTCCAACGCGCTACCAACACGCTGGGCAGGCGGGCGAGTGTAGGTGAGATCGAGTTCCAATTTCCCTATCGAGATGGACGACAAAAACGTAGGTCCCAGGATTAATTTGAGCACGTAAAAGAACCCTTGGCATTTCAAAATCGAAAAGAGCAGCTGGAAACCGCTATTCGAGCAAAATTCATTAGAAAAGATTAAAAATTGAATTCCTACAAAAATATCAACACCATCTTCAAAATTACACCGGAGACCCTCGCCGGTGCACTGTAGCAGAGATCTTCATGTGTAAGAAAGAGATCGGAGCACACATGATTACTCACCGAAGTACAATGATGATGGTCCTATCAATCAAACATTGTATTTCATTTAGATATTATTCACAAACATAAACACGATATTACAGTGGACCCAAGTATTTTTTTCCGATCCAGAAGCACTTGAGCTTTTCAGCTCTTCGGCTCGGTGCCATGGACATCGTAACCCTTCGGTTCGGTGCCACGAACACCTGGGGAATCTGTGGCTTTTTCTGCCATCCCGCGGAATTGAACCCGCACACACAGAGGGATAGTCACCCGTAGTCCAACGCGCTACGAACACGCTGGGCAGACGGGCGGACCCAAGTATAAAAAAGTCAAGGGTTGTTTGATTATTGAAGAAAAGGAAGTACTAGGCCATGTGTTCCCAAAGTGGGGTACGCCCCATCCCCAGTGGGCGCTGAACCTTTCAAGGGGGCGATAGTGGGTTCAGAAGCATTTAGAGGGAGTTTATTTAGTGATGTTGCGAATTAAAATTCAATACAAAATTTGAATTCTGCATTTTTTCATCAATTTTTATTTCATGTATATAATCATTTGAAAATGTACCATGTATGACAGAAATATATCTAAATATATCTAAAGTCAAATTGAAAATAGAGCATGCATATATATATATACACGGGGATATGGGGGAGGGTGTTGAGAAACTGTTATAGTGGGGAGGAGGAACGTTACAAAGTGTATTTCGTGCAAAGTGGGCCGAAAAGTTTGGGAATTTATGTACTAGACCAAAGTCTGTCAATCAACGAGTCCAGGGAAGATTTGTTGAATGGTCAGCCTGACATTTTACAGACAGGTAAAGAGTTCTAAGAATTCAAGGGAAAGCATCATTTATTTCTCTCTGCTCCCTGTGGAGCATAGGATCTCAACAGTTGTTCGCTACTCTTCTCGGTCTCTGACTGTTCTCTTTATTGTCTTCCAGGATAGTTGAGCACTCTTCAGTTCCTCAAGAAGACGTTGTCGCCAGGTCTGTTGAGGGCGTCCTCTTTTTCGTTTTCCTTGCGGGTTCTACTCAAGCGCTAGTCTAGTGACGCTCGACTGTCTTCCGTAGGGTATACCCGACCCGTCTCCATTTTCTCTGAATTTTACATTTTTATGAATTTTTGGTAAACACACCCCCAAAAACAGTTTTTTGACCGAATTTTTAGGAAATTTTTACCCAAAAATGTATAAACAGTTAAATATTTAATATATCCTAAAAATCATGTGTAATATTTTAGATATTACAAGTGTGCACCTTAGAGTGAAAACAGAATTCATTTACATTCATTAGATTCAGAGGCTTAGGGATCTGAAATTTTCTTTTTCAGCAGCCATTTTGTATTGTTTCCATGGCAACGATTTGACATTTTTTTTCTACTATTCTAAGTCATAATCTTTCAAAATGGTTATAAAAATGTTACATTAATGTGAAAACAACGAAAATAGCTTCATGATCCCCATACTACCGAATCCCCTGAGTCACCATGGGTTCATGTCTTGTTTCCTATACACTGGTTTGTAACTGTCATACCATTTCAGTATGAGAATCCGCCGAAAACATCAAAAGTTCTGAAACTTATTTACATTTAACTTGGTGACCCGCCATACATCACAGATTTCACATTTGAACAATATCTTCAGCTTCTTCTTCTTCTTTGCGTTCGTTCTTTACAACCAATTTTAACCACTCATTGTGATATGCTTGATCTTTACCAAGAACGTGTATACGTTGCACATTGGTTTGGTAGGCCTCTTTTCTTTTTTTTTTTTTTTTGTCCGCTTTCAACTCAGACGAAGTTCCATCTCTGAAACTGATTTTTGCGTGAAAATCTGTTTTCCAATTTCTTACAATGGCAGCAGCGTGCACATTGTAAATTACTTTACACTGGCAGCCGTGTGCTCAAGTACTGTAAGTAGTTCCTCGCCATACAGGCAGGATTTTCTCAGACTTCAGGAGTGCACTCAAACTGTTATCGTACTGAGTAAGACCAGGGACTCGAACAAATGCCGGACAGTAGGTTCGACCCGAGCTATGAGGCGTCTCACAGCTAGCAGGCCGAGCTACTTCAAGCTTACTTCCAAGCAGTCCTTGGTAGGCCCTAAACGCATAGACTTCTACACATTTAGGACACATGCATCCGATTTCAGCCAAACCTCCTTAGACGCCTCTTACGAGATGTGTAACAGTGGTTCTATTCTTTACATCCCAAATTTGAGCCTCAGTAACCACTTAGCAGGACGTATCCTCGTGTAGCCTGTATGCAGGATAGAAACGGGTTGTAGGGCTTTCCTAATCCTGGCATTAAAATTAATGTCCTTATAAGGGAAAGCATCCAGATCAACAAACATGACAAGTTGAAGATGAGGACACCTATCGGGATAACTGTTACGGGCTTGACACTACACGACCGGTTATAGAACTTGATCCCGAAATGTTGGTCAGGAAAATCGTAGACACTGGCACACTTCAGGTGACGTGATTTACACGGATGGATAGGTAATTCGTCACGAAAAGTCCACATGGGCCTTCTCTGCATGTTCATGTGGCAGAATGGTCCAGGAGGTCAGTGGTGCATTTCATGACAACAAGCAGCATGACAATGGAGGTGCTGGCGGTGACTAATGCACTACGCTGGCTGAAGTCACAATACTACACTCGTGCGTGTATTCTGAGTGATTCATTGAGTATGATCCGCAAGGTGGAGGCTGGTTCTGTGTGCAGGCAATGGACTAAATCACTACAAGCGTCGACATTTGCAGAATCACACTTATATCTTCGTTCCGGGGCACATGGGTGTTGTTGACAATGAGAGATGTTGTAGGGGCCGGGTTTTGTTGAAGTAGTGTAGGGGTTTCGTTGGGGCACCTTTTGCTGAGGAGCCTAAGAGCTGAGGGTGGTGGTTAGTTCAGCCAGAGCACATAAACACTGGAGCCTGCTGGCAGGTAGATAATGCACTACCTGGCTGAAGTCACCATGATACTAACTGTGCGTGTATTGCTGAGTGATTCTATGAGTAGGTGATCAGCAGGTGAGGCTGGTTCTTTCAAGGTATGGACTTCACTACCGTGACATTAGCGGAGTCACGTGTTATCTTCGTTCGAGGGCCTAAGGCTGAGTGGTGTTAGTTCACAGTGACACTGTCTTTCAATGGTGGCGTTTATTGGATACATTAGAGTGGTATCGTGGGGTACCTTTTGCTGAGGAGCCTAAGAGCTGAGGGTGGTGGTTAGTTCAGCAGTGACACTGATCTTTCAATGGTATGGCGTTCTATACCATGGATACATTAGAGCTTGGTAGTACGGGTGGGGTACCTTTTGCTGAGGAGCCTAAGAGCTGAGGGTGGTGGTTAGTTCAGCAGTGACACTGGTCTTTCAATGGTATGGCGTTCTATACCATGGATACATTAGAGCTTGGTAGTCTGGTTTCCGTAGTCTGAGGCTGATTACATGTTGCTATCATATTGTAACTAAAGACCAGTCCATTCTGTTTGACACACAATGAATGCACGTTACAACGCTAAATGTTGACAAACTAGTCGTGAACTAGCGGATGCGATAAGGTCTTTAATACATGAGAGTTGAATACAAGGATTACATCACCTGACCGAGAATAGCTTTTGGGTTAAAGAATCGACAGTTACATGGTTCTCACTTAGGAGGCCATCTTGTCTCTACTATGTTTTCTTATTGTTCTAGCAAGTTACTAAATCGTCACTCTCTAACTACGCAAAACGTCATTGTCTCGTTTAGTGTTACCCTTCTGTTTGGAGAGTGCAACCACTAAGTCTCTACTAATATATCCTACCAACTATACTATCAACTAAAGCTACTTGTCTGTACCTCAGCTGCCACTTGGGCTGAGGGACTGGGTGCCTTCTATAGAGAGAAGACAGGCTGGCTGGCTCTGCCACCATATCAGACGGCCAGCCAATGGATAGAGCTGATATTTTGAAAAACCCTCATATAGGTGACCGCGAAGAAGATTTTCATTTAAACCAATCCACGTCAATTACTAGATTGCAGGAGTTGGGTTGAAGATAGCAAGAAGGAACAGCATAACAGGTACATGAGTAGACTCATCAATTAAAATCAAACTGGTACGGTCAGTCGCTGTTTGAGATATTGCGAAGGAGATCGGAGCACCTATGGACATGTCTGGAGTGCAGTGAAGATATTCCAAACTGAAACTCATCTGGTCTGCATGCAAATCTCACACCACAGTTCATGGGTAGCTTCCCTCTTCGATCAGTGTCAGTTAGTGATAGATAGGACCATCATCATTGCACTTCGGTGAGTAACCATATATGCTCCAATCTCTTTCTTACACAGGAAGATCTTAGCTGCAGTGCACAAACTCCGCGAGGTACCTGATGTAATTTTGAAAATATTTTTGTAGAAATTTTATTTTAATCTTTTCTAATGAATTTTGCTCAGGCAGCGGTTTTCCAGTCTTTTCTCGATTTTGAACTGCGAAGGGTTCTTTTACGTGCTCAAATTGAAAACGGGAGATACGTTTCATTGCACATCCCCGATAGCACTAGGAACTCGATCTCACACTGAGATCTCTGGGAAAAATTCAGGTCGCCACTCTACGAGGAGCAAACAAAGTACGTTTGTAACAAGAGTGAGCACTAAGCCTCTAGCCACATAGGTCCCAAATGACACATGATTGTACTCTCCCTAACAATCACTGACTTTCAAACACAATCATGTACACACAGGCAGACACTGCAATGAGATGTATACAAGATATATTTAGTACAAGTTTTATTTCATTTATCAACCAAAATATGACTGGAGGATAAAAAAAACACATAATATTAAAAGTGAATCAGTCAAATGTTGGACACACAAATGCAGTACATCATACCATCATTACAAGTTATGTCTAAGTGAGAGAAACATCATCTTTCTTTCATAGCCATCACATTCCTTACTACTTTCACTTGTTTTGTCTTATCCATATTTTCTGGAGTGATAGAATGACCAAAGTATATAGTTACAATTTGTATAGTTCAACCAGAGAGAAGAAGCCCTACAATCTGTCTCTGAATCTATGATAGATAAGAGGATACTGATGACAACTACTTCCTTGTTCATACTCACAACAAACAAATGTGATACTAGACAACAAACACATCATCGTTAAAGACAGCCAAATTTAAAAGTCAAATAGAGTTACAAACAAATAAACAAACTAACTATCCACATGTCAGATCCACTGGAATCAAATGGTTTAGTATGGTCTTGATCGTCTGTCATTGCGATCCCTGCAGAGATAACAAAATCAACATTTAGTAACAAGCTGATTAATTAGATGTCTTATATCACATATAAGAGAAAGTCGGGGGTATCAATGCGTCAACAAGAATGTGCAGTGCGAGTATCAATAAGAAACTAGTCATGACAGAGATGAAGTGTCTATGCAGAGTGATGGGAGTTACAAGATGAGACCGCTTTAGAAATGAAGACAGGAAAAAGTGTTTACACTCAGTTCTGAACTTCATGGAGAAATAAATTAAATGGTTCGACCACATAAGTAGATCAACTTCAGACAGTGCACCTAAATGAGCAATGTTACTCAGATACAGTGGATACAAAGCAACGCCCCCCCAAAGGTGGATTCAGAAATAACAGAGGCGCACAAAAGCCTAGATATCTCTTTATCTTGTGAGGCAACAAAACAGGATCAGAGAAAATAAAACAATCACAAATAGATTGTATGGTTGACAGCTGTGCAGTGGTTAGTGTCACCAATGTGTTGTCGTGGCTCGCAAGTGACTGAGGTAGGTGCCTAGGGAAGTAACCCTGGTAATTAAAAAGCGTAGCAGAAATCGGATGTGTTGGCCTACTTGTAGGCACGTAACTCGCACAACGTACTACAATCACTCTTGGGTTCGCCCGAGTGGTTATCGGGGCCTTAATTTGGGGAGTAAAGAATAGAACCAGTTACCTGCCATGCATGTCGAAAGAGGCGACTAAGGAGGTTTGGCTGAAATCGGATGCATGTGTCCTAAACGTGTAGAGGGCTATGCGTTTAGGGGCCTACCAAACCAATGTGCAACGTATACATGTTCTAGGCAAAGATCAAACATATCACAAAGAGTGATTAAAATTGGACATAAAGAACAAACGCAAAGAAGAAGAAGACTTTTGGGTTCAGATCACATACAAACCACAAAGTGTTGAACAAGTGGTTAGTGTACTTGCTTTGTAGGCATATAAACCTAGGATCAAAATTCCTCATTGGAAGAAATGATGTTACCCTAACTAACCAGCTGTCATGTCAACTTGGTAGCAGAAAAATACTACTGAAGGAAAGTAAAACACTGCAGGCATGATATGTTTCATTGACCATATGTTGTTCTTATTCTGCATGGACATCAGTTAACTATGCAGTCAATGACCTTGTAGTGTCATCTTTGTAAGGCAAGTAACACTTAAACACAGTAGGTTAACTTTCACCATAGCAAAACAGTAACGTTTTCCAAATATTGTCAGGGCATATATGGAAACTCTAAAGGTGAGTCAGTAGAAAATCATACAACAAAAAATCCATGATGTATGGGGAAATATCTGATGGTTTTCCCCTTTTCATTCACTCTAGAAATCCAAGAGTAGTCAAGGTGCTTAATATGGCCGATTTTTGTGTGAAAGCTTAATGTCCTTATCAGTGCCCTTGCCATTCATACAAGCTCCTGGTTGGCTGAAATCGGATGCACATGTCCTAAACGTGTAGAAGTCTATGCGTTTAGGGGCCTACAAACCAATGTGCAACATATACACGTTGTTGGCAAAGATCAAGCATATCACAAAGGGTGATTAAAATTGGTCGTAAAGAACGAATGCAAAGAAGAAGAAGATACAAGCTCCGACTTCAGGAGGTACTTATAATTTAGACCCGCTAAGTAAAGGATCAGGGTTTCCTGTAGTTCAACCTTGTACCGTGTGCATACAAAGAATTGTTTGGCCCAAACTAGACACAAAACCCCAAAATTTCCAAGACCCCTGGTTATTAGCATGGTGTTGTTAACTTTAATAGCAAACACTGGGTAATCATGACGGATGCTCAGTTGGTTATAAATGCAGTGAAATATTTGAAGAGCAAAACAATAAATGATCTGAGGAAAACTAGAGAGGATGACTCCTATAACTTAAACCACAATCCAAGGAAAATTGTAAAATAAATCACCCCACACATAAACAAGATATGAATATTACCAACTGTCCAAAAGAGACAAGCTAGACATACATTTCCACAGAACAAGACATAACATGAGATAGGACTTGTACATTAAATTTCAGACAACAGAGATGACTGTAAAACATGTCCTTCAAATATGGAGACATGTAAGTAAATTGATGTAGCGAAGTAAAACATCTTGGTCATACGGTAATAAAGATGTCAAACAAGAGAATATATCAATGGTCAAACTAAGTTACAATATGAGATTTG
This sequence comes from Arion vulgaris, assembly GCA_020796225.1. Taxonomy (NCBI): domain Eukaryota; kingdom Metazoa; phylum Mollusca; class Gastropoda; order Stylommatophora; family Arionidae; genus Arion; species Arion vulgaris. The sequence goes on from CM036775.1 coordinate 9,954,988, forward strand.
ATCTTAACATTGACACGATAACACTAGAGACAACTTCCTTCACAAATGAGACAAGCTAATTGTTTGTTACATACCTGTCAAATCCACCCCCTCTGCCTCCACTACCACCACGTCCTCCTCTGAATCCACCTCTATCCCCCCGGTCTCCTCCATCACGATCTCTATCCCGGAATCCTCCGCCTCCACCACCTCGCCCTCCACCACCAAATCTGTCACCGCCTCCACCTCGACCAAATCCACCACGACCTCTACCACGGCTGCCTGAAAACAAAAATGAATAATCAGATTAAATTTCTGTTCTAAGTTCAGTAAAAGAACAAACTTTTGTTTCCCAGTAATAATGTGTCCTTCCATCTTTTAGTTATGAATAGAAATGTTCTTTCAAACAATATGGTAGGAGTGACAAATATGCTTTAAATCAGTAATGTGAGAGAGCTGACTAAATTTGTTTCGAAAGTAATGAGAGACAAATGTCATCCTTTCAACTTAGTAATGTGATGGCGTGCGAGACACTAGTTGTCACGTAACTGAACAATGTAAGTTACTGTGTCACACAATTCTCCAGTAACGATGCGGTTGGGGGTACTACAACAAGCATATTCTAAACTCTACAATATAATCAGGGAGGAGGGTAGAAAGGAAGAAACACACAAGACATGTTGTATCTACTAGTAACTCTCAAACACACAATAACTTGAATGGCAACAGACGAAATGGGGAGTGATGACTGGTTGCATACAATGAAAGGAATAATAATTTCAACTTGATTGTAGGAACATAAATGTGACAATTGTCATGACAATTGTTTCAATGTTTTCAGACATGAATACTACTAAAGTAGTTAGTTCTCAAATGGAGTCCTCTAAAATATATATCTATCTTATCTTGGACTATCATGGGGTTGGCCATGTGTGTTTCTCCTCTGTTCATTGTATGCTGGATATTCTTACATGATGTTATCTTGCTAGTGTCACATTTGCATGTCATATCTTGTACTTGTTCAGAAGGTACCGCAGACTATTGTACATGTGTATGTAGCTGAAAAATGATCTGTTGTTCTCTCTATTAAGTTGGCTCTCCCTCTCTCTTTGCCTTTTTTTTACCCCGGATTGGGGCATAGCTCAACCAACTCATGCCAAGTCTTCCTATCCCTAGCAATCTCCTGCAGCTCTTCTTTATATTGTTGATCTCCGCCTCCAAATCTCATCTCCATGTATTTCTCGGCCTCTCCTTCTTTTGCTGTCCCTGTGGGTCAGCAAAAGAAGAAAACCCCCCTCCGGCTTTCGCAAAGTGTGTCCTATCAGCGTCAGCGTCTTTTTTAACCTGTTCGCTCACTGGAATTTCTCGTCTCTCCATAAGTTCCTCATTTGTGACCCTATCATACCATCTTATTCCCTCTATTGTGCGCAGACACCAGTTGATGAATGTTTGCAATTTATGCGCTATTGTTTTAGTTGTTTTCCATGTTTCTGACCCATACAGTAGAACTGCTTTAACATAGAGTTAAATATCCGAATTTTTGTTCTAGATTTGATTTCTTTAGACTTCCATATGTTTGGTAGAGTGCATCATCTTTTTAATGTACCCGGGTTTGATATCTCACCCATTTCTTCTTGTAGATCAATTTTATCCATACTTTGGGTTCCTCTTACATCAAATCGTGATGACTATAAAAAATACCCAACACTAGCTAAAGAAGATCTAAATATGATGTGTACATTTGCAAGTGTTCAGAAATGACTTACTTCCTCTATCATCATCACTTCCACTACCACCGCCGCTGCCACCACCACCGCCAGGTTTAGGGGCATGGCATCTGTTACATGTGTCACGCCATGAGAAGTTAGTGTTGCCACAGTCACTGAAAGATTAACAAAAGATGACAAAATTTCAATTATATCCAGCCATTCATAAATAGATTATGTATGACAGTAGTCAAATCACAACCCTAGCTACACTATATATATTTATATATCTCAAATCACAACACTAGCTACACTATATATATATATTTATATATCTCAAATCACAACCCTAGCTACACTAAATATATTTATATATCTCAAATCACAACCCTAGCTACACTATATAAATATATATATATATATCTCAAATCACAACCTTAGCTACACTGTCGTTACATAAGGTCTGCATGTAATTTCTGGATCAATCTATTCCATGGGATTGAGTCCGATATTTCTTGCCTCTCAAAGTAAAGTTCGTTTCAGGGTTTCCCTAGTACATCCTCTCTTTTTTGAACCCTTTGCCTCCCACTACAATGTCTGCTTTGGTATTCATTGACCATATTTTCTCAAGATATGCCCAACATATGTCCATCTTCTTCTTATAACAGTTTTGTTGCTAGTGGTTGACCAGACATTTCTCAGATTTCATCACTTCTCCTGAAAGCTATGTTATATATATTATGTATAACGGTCAAGTCGGTAGTCAAATCACAATCCTAGCTACGTTATATAGATTATGTCTCAAGGTGAAGGATCAACTTCATTGCACCGGGTTTCCCATTTGGCTTTTGTCCCTGTCTGCAGAAATGGCACACCATCCGCTCAGAGTGGCATAAAGCATGACCTTTGTAAGTCCAGAACTATCAACAATCCTAGGAATCTCATGAAAAATTGCACTGTGACTTGATCCACTTTAGAAACCACAACCTATGAACGACAAGCAAACAAGCTCTATAGAGACCTTCATATAGATTTTATGTACAACTGTCCAAGTCAATGAGAAATGTCACAACTCTAGCAATGTCATATATAGTGGGAACATGCTGACAAGTCTTGAGAAACTTACTCTTCTAGACAAGTCCAGTCTCCATCTCGACCTGATCCTCCACCACCTCCGCCACCACCAAATCCTGCAACAAATAAAGCTTGGTAGATAAATGGACATGTGATAGTAAAATGTATGGGAAACATTTCAGAAACTTGTCTGCTAATAAATTCTACAAGTTAAGTAGATGTGGAATTGACAAGGAGAGCTGGAAACCAGAACATGATAACGACAGATAAATAGAAGCATTATATAATAATGATGGTAGGCATACTTACGAGACAAGACTGATAAAGATGGGCATGTGAACAGAATAATACTATTGAGATATCTGATACATGGCACACCTCCCCTCCAACACTGACATCCAAAAAAATCTGGCCAGCAATGGCGGAATGCGGGAGGGTAATTCAGAGTCAGAACTGTTTGATTCTGAACACGACTTTGCTAGCGCATTTTCGCTATGTTTGGTCGGGATGTTTCGTTTTCCGAGCTACTGAGTTAGTGCTTGAGCAACGCTGTGAGCTTTGACTGTTACATGGAATGCTTTTTCTGTGTCAACTGTGCGTTTGTTGTGTGTATTCAGAAAATGGCGGACAGCGGTTATGACGAACAAGCTCAATCTGCCGTATGCAGTTATATTGCGGTGCAGAAAGCTGGATTTTGTCATGATTGATGTTCCTTCGACAAGAATTGCAATTCAAGTGATGAACAGTTTTGTGTTGCTATATTAGCGACGGCCATATGCATTTTATGCGGTGCGGGTTACTTTTAGTGGCTGTACGCAGCTGTTTAATTCTGGAATTAGTTCACACCGGAAACATTTCACAGTTGTTAGCATTTCGTGTGATTTTCATTGGCACAGGAACGGAGCAATTATGGGGTGACCGTTGCAGTGAAGTTGGAACCGTACTTATGAACTATCGTCCTACTGTTCGTATAATGTAAGACAAAATATGAAACTGACATCCAACAAGATTTGACAAAGTTATCTCTTATACAATGTCTGGTAGAGCTATAGATTGCATTTCAAACTTTGGTTAATGATATTCCAGCAGATAAGATCAGAGTTTATCAGAGATATATATTTATGTATCACACAGCAGAGAAATCTAATACATTTACACAAGTGCAAATGTAATCTGATACCCCATTACCATCTGATAATGTATGCAGTATTTGAAACATCACAATACTCACAGCAATCTTACTGGATATATATTCAAGTCCTAAGATAAAAACATTGCCAATCATAACAGTACATTTACGGAACTTACCTCCTCGGTCTCCGCCTCTTCCTCCACGATCACCACCACCTCTCCCACCAAAACCACCACCACCTGAAATAGATAGTTAGAAATAGAGCCACTGAATCTGACAACAAAATATGATCTTGACTTGCCACGCCACAACACATGAGATGAGTCAACTATTAGAAAATACAGTATTAGATACTGTCCTCGATTGATAGGACCATCATCATTGCACTTTGTTGAATAAACGTGTGCTCCAATCTTAAACTCATTTGGACAAATATATAAATCTTAACTTCTGGTTCCCAGAATTATGTAAAGTACAATGAGTCAATGAACTCACCTCGACCCCCTCCTCCGCCGCTACCACCTCTACCTCCTCCTCCACGTACAAATGTACTTTTCTGTCTTTGAGCAAGTTCCACCTTAATGACACTTCCACTGAAATCTTTACCTGAAATGATGGCACATTACAAATATGTGATTACGTAAACAAACAATTAGATAAATACAAACAAATGATGTAGCTATACAAACATATTTGTTCATATCTATTATTTACAAAGGGAAAGTCCAACATGAACAGACCCTCAACATTCAGACACTTTCTAAAGACTCGCAACTACAAAGTAGAATATTACCAACAGTCTAGAAGAGACTAAGTAGTCATACTTAAACTAAAGGGACAAAAGATCAAAGCACTATCTTTCAGTTAAGAACAGGACATGTTGGACTGAATTACCACCTACACAAAATAAACCCCACACACCTACCACACTGTAGAAAGTGCAGTCACTCATGTGAGAGGGTACAGCATATCTTGCTTGAATGTCCCGGACTGCATAAAGCTAGACAAGAACTTCTCCCACCACACCCATCTGTTCATAATACCCTTTACACTAGTCTTCTAACAATTACAGAACACATGCAGATTCTACAAATTGGCATTGGCTGCCAAGAGTGAAAACTCGCAGCCCTGGTTAGAAGAAACTAAAGGGACTTCATTGCTTCCCCATATCATTGCGGTTTCCCCATATTACACTGGTGGTTTCCCCATATGACACCGTTCTTGTCTGCAAAAATGGCATAAAATCTGTCAAGAACAAAGCGCAAACTCCATAGATCCAGCATCAATCTTGAGTGTCTCACAAAATAATTGCACACGTGACTCAATTCATATTCAAACGCACAACCTTCAGAACGGCAGGTAAACTGTCTGAACCACTTCGCCATAGAGACCTCATACTCAGAACAGAATACAAGAAAATGTGATACCACTTGTACACCAAATTCCAGATGAGGGAACATTCTCTAGTTGCTATGATTGTGAACTAGAAGATAATGCCAACACATAACATGTCCATTAAAACTGTCCACTACAATCAGACCTGTGAGACAAAGAAGCTATTATATAAGACAATTCAGAATTCCAGTCCCAAAGGATACAACAGAAGTGAATAAGTTCAGACTTCTTGCACAGAAGACATAACATATACAGTAAAACAATAATGTAAAACTACAGTACTTTGTTTTATGTGCTACACCATTGCTACGTAGTTTTACTGCAGGCAGTCTTCCTTATATATTAGTACAGAATAAGACTTGAAGCAGTTTTGTACATAATTTAGTATGGCAGAAGTGACTCACCATCAAACCAGTCTATTGCTGCCTTAGCTGTGTCTGGGTCATCATATGTCACTGTGGCCTCTCCTTTAGGCAAGTTGGAAACCTTGTCCTTATAGATCCAGACTTTAGGGGTGTTGGTCTTTTTATCAGTCTAAATAGAAAACATTCAATGTTACAACAGATTGTGAAATGCCAACATTGTGATTAATAAGCCAGTAGTTAATGAACACAATAATATAATATCACAACATAACAACTACTGGATAACGTACCAAAAAAAAGTAGTACTATATACAAATGACTTGTCTATTTCCAGGTGGAAGATGTAGTTCGCTGTCCACTCTTGCCGTTAAACGTAGGGATGGGAGCTTTAATTTGCATTCTAGGGCTAGATGAGTCGCCCTTGTGTTGTATCCGTGTTTATGTAGTGTGGCCTTGATATTGTCTCTCCATCTTTTTCTTGGTCTTCCCTTAGCTCTAGTACCCAATCTATTTTTATTGTATGCTGTTATTGGTGGTTGTTTGTATTTCATATTCATTAAATGTCCAAACAAATGACTAAACTAACCAATACTTGACATTTCTTACAATGCTAATCTATCATCTCTTTTGTGTCCTGTTTGACACACAAGGCTTCCACCACCAGAGATTTCTATTGATGCTGTTCTGTCACCTTTCTACTGTTTCCCATGTCAGGTGACAATCTCTCAACTATCCAGTTCTCCATATCCCTTCAACGCTAAGGCCCTTTTCTCTCTGCTATCAACCAAAGAGCTGTTCTAGCCAATGTTCCTACTGGCATACAACATCTCCATCTTCTAATGATGGTCTCCAGTTTGTTCATCCTAAAAGTTGTTCATGTGCCATCATATTTGCAGGATATGGGGAAGGATTAGCGCAATGCTCAAGCACCTGCTTATCGGCATGTACATAAGAGCATTGTCAATTCAATCCAACTCTCACCGTTCCACGTTTGATGAAAGGAATTAGCTTCGCATACTTCCTTCCTGCTATCAAAGCAGGCATTGTAGTGGGATGCAAAGGATCCAAGAAAGAGAGAACGACATAGAAAGACCCTGAAACGAACTTTGCCGAGAGAGGAAACCAGGGCCCAAATTTGGGATGTAAAGAATAGAACCATTGCAACCTGCCACGCATGTCGTAAGAGGCGACTAAGGAGGTTTGTCTGAAATCGGATGCACATGTCCTAAACGGGTAGAAGTCTATGCGTTTAGGGCCTACCAAACTAATGGGCAACTATACACGTTCTTGGCAAAGATCAAACATATCACAAAGAGTGATTAAAGTTGGTCATAAAGAACGAACGCAAAGAAGAAGATTGGTCTCAGTTCCATGGAGAAATTGATTGGAAGCGAAAGTTGGCCCTAGTAGTATAACAGCGGTATAATTTGGAGAAATTGCTTGCAGGCAATAATACAATGTAAGCATGTATAACTAGGCTACTTTTGGAACTGCTTTGTGATATGTTTGATCTTTGCCAAGAACGTGTATACGTTGCACATTGGTTTGGTAGGCCCCTAAACTGCAGACTTTGTACATGTTTAGACATGTGCATCAGATTTCAGCAAACCTCCATGTCGCCTTACGACATGGGGGGGTAACAGTGGTTCTATTCTTTACAACCCAAATTTGGGCCCAGGTAACCACGCAGGTGCCAGCACTAGTTAACACTTACAGTACACTGCTGATATTATATATTAAGTTTTGTTTTAAGATTTAATCCTTTGGATATTTTTAGCATGACGAAAGATTGAACTGCTCTCTTAATGTTTCCAATGATGTCATCATCCTTCTGAAATACCATCCTGCGAACTGTACTCAATAAACTATCTTCCTCGTGGTTATCAACTAGGCGATATGAAACAGATGAAAATTTGGAACATGACAAACAAAAAAGAGTTTCACACCTTTATAACTCCAATACTTCCAAAATGTTGTACAAGAAGCTCTTCAGATACATCCTGGCCCATGTTGGAGACAAAGATTGTGTCCTGTTGAACTTCCATATCCCGTCCAGCTCCATATGAGTTGCCACCGCTGCCACCTCGTTCACTGCTGCTGCTGCCACCACTACCTCGGCCTGAAGAAGATTAACAATCTGCTTAATATGCTGACAGACTAACATGGACTTACACTCCCACAGATCATACTCTCCACAACTGCACAAGCACATATACTAGCGCAGAATTTCTCTCTAAATAGTCACATCACACACAATATTCTGAATTACAGTAAAATAGGTAGGTTTATATAAACCAAGATGGTAACAATGAAATGAATTGGGCAGGTTGAGTATGGTCAATGCTAACTGAAGTAATTGCAAGACAAGCAGTGGTTAGCCAAATGCTGTTGATTATCTTTTTCTTATGTGAACACTTGCACAAGTCTACATTTTTCAAACATTTAACACTTGGTCTGTGAAATATCACCATTTTCTTGTGTACACTTTGAAACCGCTTGCAACTCTTACTTAACAGTGGTCTTCACACTTTTAAATGCCATTTTAAATATTTGTAAAACAGTGTTACTCCTAATGCTGTCATTTCGGTGTACCCTTTGAAATAACTTAAATACTTCTTCACGTTATGAATTCAGGCGCAGTTAGAGCATACATTATGGCGCTTCTGGCTGGTTTTTGTGTGAAGGCTTGCTTTCCCTCTAAGACAGTGGTCAACAATATGATGATTTCATCTTCACAAACTATTAAATATATGTAAAAGTGTATACTTGTAGATGTCAGCTTCTATATTTATAAACCAGGTTGTGTTCAGAAGCGTAAGACTGGTGGATGTCTACCACAGAGATAGCTAACTAACCAGTAATAGCCATGTTAAAAGTAAAATGCACAATTAATTTCCAATGTTCTCTTACATAGGAGTTTCTCCTGATACATTTACTTCAAAACTGCAAATATAATTGTATGTACCAGTGCATGGTTAAAACTGCAACAAGATTTATATCACTGTAGTTGTTCCATCTATGTTATGTATACATGTGCCCATGTATTGTTTGGATGTACTGAAGTATTGATATATAATATCTACTTATCTATAAGAAAACTCCAGCAATGGATCTGGATTGACAGATATACTCTACAAACCAGCTGCAGTAGCAGATACTGTACAAATTAGTCAATCGCATATTATTATACAAAACATCTCAGGACCAAGGTTGCATGTAACCAACCTATCATGCCAAAAGCAAAGACCAGTTCAAACCCGCACTATACGGATGTCAAGCTGATCTATTTCTAAGTTTATGGCCGCATATGAGTGTCACCAGCTTCATTTGCTGTGTTATAAATGCAGTTGACACACAAGAGAAATGAATTGGTTATAGTTATATGCGTAAACACATCAGATTTAGTTGAATGTGTTATAGCCATGTATGACAATCCTCGCTTAGAGGGAACATTCTAAACTAGTTCAGCATAGAGATATATGGTGATCAAGATATTTTATCAAAGAAAATCTTTATCGAATATTTATCATGCATTACCTAGGACATGACAGACAACAGAACTGTCATTGGCAATATGACAACAAGCCATATTCATTAATTAGCTAGCAAATTACTCAGTGCTTGCTGTTTTTAAAATCATTCGCTTTCTATGAATTCAGGTGTAGTCACTGTGCCTAATATTGCGCACCAGACTGGTTTTTTGTGCAAAGGCTTGCTTTCCGAATCACTAGTGTCTCTAGCCTTTCAGACAAACCTTTACTTGACACTTCAAATTTAGATTCCCAAGTAAAGGATATGGGGTTCCCTGTAGTACAACTGCCTAACATGTTCACAACTATAATTTTTCGGTCCAAGCTGACATCGAATCACAAAATTTCCGCAGCATATGGAATTAACGATCCCCAGTGCTCTAATGTCTGTGCTCTGGCACATAATTTGCTCATACCATGTGGCTCATACCATCTATCTAAAGATTCGCTAATCTGGGTTTCAACTCACAATGTTACCAATAATATAGATTGAACTTCAAATAATAGCACACACTAACCCAACATGAGACAGTAAATATTCCACATACCATATGTGGCAGCCGAGATTATGACCATGTCTATTTATGACATACCCATATATGACATAACCAACAAGTACAAGTCTATCACATATATAAATACTGCAGTGACATATATACACATACACACAAATATATTAACTGGCTGTCACATCAATTTAGATGTTTCAGTAGATTAGTAACTACCATTTAGTATATACACACATTTTCAATGTCCGAGCACCACTTTTGGTCAAATCTAAGCTGAAGCTTTGAATATATTTTCTATTCTAGAGAGTACGAAAGTTTTAACAGGGATCCAGCTGTGGCCAGGTCTACTATCCAGCAGCCGCTTACTGTATGAAACCATGACTTTATGTATACTGATGCGTTACATTTACTCATACATACACACACACACACATATATACACACACACTAGACAGTAATGCATCAGTACGCACCAGGCAGCTGACAACCCAATTGAATTATGTGGTCATTTAGAATAAATCATCATTTTCTTCTTGAAACCAGAATGAAGCAGTCAGAACTTGTAACAACTACTAAATCTCTATGTAGTGCTTAATTGTAACCATTTTTCACATGGAGTTTGAAGACTGACAGTGATGTACAATTGATATATTCACTCCGTATTTGTTGTTTTAGCAACAGTCCTGTTGTTTCTAGTATTGTTAGCTGTATACATTAGCCCTGAACTTGGGGAGGACCAGGGTGCTAGTTTAGTCTGCCCCCTCTCCAGAAGACATGTTCAGCTTAGTTACACCTGCCAGGAGAACAAGCCCCCACAACAACATGGCGCTAGTTCCATGAGAGAACCACCAATTTTCTCAAACAAAAAATACCACATTCTAGATGTTTTGCTAATTTTGATATCTATTTTTTCTGACAGTAACATTGGTTTGGTATAAGATACCACACATCTGGTTAATGCTTCATATTTAGAAACACTTGTCTACTTTAGCCTTGTTACTAATTTCCGTATATTAGTGCAACTCTGCTGTTTTTTAGTCCATGGTCAAGGTAAAGGAGAAATGTACCAGAAATCATATCCATGGTTGTGCTAGATCAAGCTTGTACATAGGGTAACGGCAACAAATAGCTTCACTTTTCGGTTGTAACTGACGAGAACCATTGTTGAAAATAGTGAATAACTAGCCACATAACTGTACTCTTCCAATCCCAGCTTCAACTACTACTTCAGTGAATTATCTTTCCTTAGTCCACCACTGAGTGACAGGTATTAAAACAAGCTAGACCCTCCTCCCACAGGAATGTCCCCAACTATGCATGTATATATACAGTCAGTCTTCTTCTTTGTGTTTGTTCTTTAACTGATTCAGTCCCGTGGAACACTGTAGTGCACATATTTCTTATCTTCGTGGCCCAAGCGTCGTTTAAAAGACGGCTACTATTGCGTTGAGTTTTTATTAATTTTCACTCCGATTGTAGTTTTATATCAACCGGAAACTAAGTAGAAAGGAAGTACTAACGATAACCAAATCACAACATCGTGGTTTTGACTAGAATCAGAAGTGAAACCAAGTTTAATTTTCGTTTTCAAGTTACCCTGTGATTAAAAATAATGTCTAACAATTCAGAGTCTAGAAATGGTTTGTTATCAGCTCGTTCTGCACGTTTTACAGCTGCAGAAGCGAGATTAGTTGCATGAAGATGTAGATACTGATAGTGAAGATAGTGAAGCTTCTGATGACACAGAAGTTTGTGATTTAAATACGTCGATTATTAATAATTTAAATAATACTAGTAGTGTTTCCCAACCAGCTGCAGAGGCGTTGCCCCAGTCAGGTTCCAGTAGGATTGCAACAAAAAGAAGGATTCAGACAGAACCTACACAGTCTACTTGGAGAGAAGTTATATAGTTGCTATGTTAGGACTATTATTCATATACTTTAGTTCTTTATTCCTGTAAATATTGCTACAATTTCCACTGTATGTGATTATATATTATGAGACATGAATGTTTAGTATGTGAAATCTTCAATTTGACAATTTTTAATGGAAATTTCTTCAAAGATGGTCGTGTTGCTAATTTTCGAACAGTTAGTAAACCATATATTCCATCAATATTTTCTTAATTTTTGTGTATTCATAAATGGATTACTTATATAAAGAGAGCAGTTACACTGACTTATTCACCATATTGTTCCTCAAGGCCCTTGGTAAGTTGGATTTTTGTTCTCACAATTTCAATTAATTTTTGTATTACATGCTAATATTTGTCATGCACAGTCAACACAACATTATATTTTAGCATACAATAAATATTTTATGAAAGTACAATCATTTATCTTTAATTTGATATATAATAAGTTCAACTTTAAATCATATTTAGAAACAATATTTTAATTTAACTAAAGTATGTGTGCAATATTTTTGAAGCTAAAACAATAATTCCGTCCAGAGGTGAAAAAAACCTGGTACTGAATCAGTTAAGACCAATTTTAATCACTCTTTGTGATGTTTTATCTTTGCTAAGAACATGTATACGTTGCACATTGGTTTGGTAGGCCCCTAATCGCATAGACTTCTACATGTTTAGGACATGTGCATCCATTTCAGCCAAACCTCCATAGTCGCCTATTACGACATGCATGGCAGGTAACAGCAGTTCTGTTCTTTACACCCCAAATTTGGGCCCCAGTAATCACTCGGGCAACAGTCCCAGTATTATCACATCTCAACTAGTCGACACTCTCCTTTACCTTATCATACTTTCTGTCATGCTGCACTCCCCAAGACAAATGCTGACCGACATGTGGAGGCTAATGTTACATTATCTTATCTTCAATGCCATCATTCAACAACACAAGTATGGAGCTTTCTGTCCAACTATGATTGGAGACATATAAAACATTGACCAGTTGATCTAGTAACCCCTATCAAATCATTGACCAAGTTGGACTCAATGCAAGTTATTGCACATATATATATAAATAAATATATAATACATGTATGATTTGTCTGGCTTGTGTTAACACCCACAACCATGGTTGCTACTACCAGCAACACAACCAACCAACAAATTAAGATGTTTCTCACAAGAGAAATATGTATCCTAATAACGGTTATCAATTAAAACAAGTAATTAAATTCTTGACTATATATATAACACTGATAGTGTATACACAAGACACATTTGTACGCTTATAAAACATGGCTAGGATAAAGAAGCCTTGACTTGGGAAGACAACTGTTTACACACAAAAATGGTTTTGAAGTAGATCCTGTAAGGACCACAAGACTTACCACCCCTATCTCCAAATTTGCTGAATCCACTGCCGCCACGTCCGCTGCTGGAATGAAGTATCAAGATGGAAGATGTTAACAGCGACAGCTCACCACTGCTGTCTTGTACAGGCCATGTTCATGACGATTACCCCTTGCCACACCAAAGTGACCTCAGCTTGACACATCAAACAGTGTCAATTCTATTCTAACCGGACCCAGGTTTTAAGTTATGTTGACTCAAATACTTAAATTGTATGCAGGGTGACCTCCCGATTACCATGACACTCAAAGTGATCAGTTCAGCATGACCACTCAACACTGTGCCCATACCTTGTTTTTATTCTAGTTTACACCCTGCGTTTGTGTTTTTCATTCTTAAATTTGATGGCTGACTTGCAGCAACACCCTTATACCAACAAAGTTCAGTCTAACCAGTTATATAATGTTTCATGAACACCATTGTATAATAACAAGCTTTAAATATCATCAGTTTACTGATTAAGTTGTACACTTCAAACCAAACTTTGGTCGCATTCAAAAAGATTGTACTGTTTTGTGGCTCTGATATGTCATTACTAGACAATATTCTTTAACTCAAGTCAAACATGGACACACAAACAATTAATTTGAAGACAAAAAAATGAAAATCATGGCACATCCTTTACAGAACTTAGCCATCAACAAGTCTATGAACGTTGAGGTCTATGTTTACCATTCGTAAAAATCCAAGGGAACAAATTTGCTTCCAAACCTACCCGTCGCAGAGTTTGAACCAGATGCTTGGGTTGTGATCAAGCTCCGTACCGCTTAAGCTACAGACTCTCACAACAATTAATTTCTTTCTTGACGTCACACCGCTACCGGGTTGTTGCCCAGTGTCGTGGTTTTCTGTTTTTGTCTTGCACTGTTCTGGTGGCTGTGTGATTGTTATCTTTGCTCTTTCACAGGATTCTGCTACGCCATCTAACCATCTTTTCCGTGGTCTTCCTCTTGCCTTCTTTCCCGATGTTCTGTTGAAGAAGACTGTATACTGTGGAGTTTTGATGCATTCTTATTAAGTGGCCAAACCACTCATTCTTTGTTCCTCTATGTAATTCAAGCACGGTTTTGTGCCAACTTTCTTTCTTATGCTGTTAGTGATTATGTCTTTAACAATTAATTTACACACGAAAAATACATGGTTCTTGTTTCATCTTGGTTATACTCCCGATGAGCCTACAATAATTGGATATGGACAACCAGACTGACACCAGTATGCAGATGAGTAACCACATTCCACTAACAACACTTTAGCCATACACATGATGATCTTTGTTACATATATGGAGAATGCAAGTTCACAATGATACTATCTTTTCACAAGACACATCCCTTTTTTAGTAGTCTATTGGAATCAAGTTTACATTTCAACTCACTTAGCCAGACTGCAGGATTTTACAGAGCCACTATTTAGTCCTGCCATCATATTTCACATCTCATTGTTTCAGCTTCTTTGTGTTCATTCTTTACAACCAATTTTAATCACTCTTTGTGATATGTTTGATCTTTGCCAAGAACATGGATACGTTGCACATTGATTTGGTAGGCCCCTAAACACATAGACATGTTTAGGACACATGCATCCAATTTCAGCCAAATCTCATTAGTCGCCTTACACATGCGTGGCAGGTAACAGTGGTTTATTCTTTGCACCAAATTTGGGCCCCGGTAACCACTCGGGCGATTGTTTCAACCATCATTAAGGTTTCATCATCTCATTCATTTTTTATCAGAATGTCGAATGTCGGGATTGTTCAACCTATCAATCACCAAGATGAAGTCACACTATTAAGTTGCTTGTCTTGTTGAATTCTTTGACAAAAATTATGTAAGCTAGTGAGTTAGTCACCATATCATGGAGTCAGATATATATAATCACATGGTATTACACAACATTTGATTAGACTTAGTCAATGCTTCCTATGGAATAGTGTTGCAACTGTCACAATGTACATCTCTATACTAATCCATTGTTCAAACTATGACTTATGACCAAACACCTTTCTCATCACCCATATTCAATCAACATGTACACCTACTCTTGCTTGCTATAGTGTTATGTTTACTTGCTAAGAGTATGTTCTACCAACAATTTCTCTCATTACAATTATCATCTGCATTGTTTGTTGTCTTGTTCTCTTCAATAAACCTCTATCAGTTATTATTTCTGTCCATACAAAACACAAAGTAGATGATGGAATAAATCATTCATGCTAGTCTGCACTTTATGTCAAATATATTTTGTGTTCTAAAGGTGAAGCATTGACTTCATCAACTATGGCTCTGTTCCTCTCAACAGGAACATCACCTGCAGAGTGTGTTGTATTAAACTCGAACCCGTAGCTCCAGCAACAATCCTAGGGTTATCCAGGAAAAATTGCACATCTTAACCACTTTGCCATATAGACCCCCTATTATGTGTTCTTCAATATCTTTAATTCTCCAGAAAGAGATTATTTAAGTTATCCTATAATGGGAATGGTATAGTAGAAAAAAAATTATGGTTCATTTCTTCATGTTTACTCAATGACCAGTCAAAAGTGTTATACACACACAGAATAAAAGTACAAATGTGTACCAATCATTATCTCTGTTGTTCACACGCTACATATCGACCACTTGTTAAACCACTCTTTGTGATCGGTATGTTATCCGAGCCTAAGAGTGATTGTACACTGTGCCAGTTATACGTCTACAAGTAGGCCAGCACATCTGTTTACTGCAACGCTTTTTATTTACTAAGGTAACTTTCCTAGGCCACTACCTCAGTCACCTCTTATGACATGCATTGTAGGTTGAAGTGTTACTATTCTTTGCTCACCTTGTTGGCCCCAGTACCACACTGGTCTATTCAACTAATCAGAGAACAAGACTGAACATACTTGTTCACACACTGTTTCATGTTTCTTAACTACCGTAGAAGATACACTGGTAAATTTGCACAGAATATATGTATCATCAAAAGCTTCAAGTATACATTGCCTGTCAACTTTTTATTTCTGCTTAACCTCCTTGTTCTAGTCTGGTCTATAAAGGACACACAGACAGCATGTAAGTATCTAGTCGAAACCTCAGCCGTCCAGGTTTATGTTATCCTACTAACTAGATTTCCGTGAGGATTCCCAACCTGGTTTCAATGCTTCCTTGTAGCAATGTCCTTTTACTTTACACTGGTGACCAAACCATCACAATTAAAATGTTGCACTCCGTATGATTGAAACTGGTAGCATTTAAACATTTTTTTTTAAAAACCCAAGGCATTTTTCAAATTTTTACACAAACCCTAAATGGTGTAACGGCGAAGGATTGACTTCATTGCACTGGGTTTCCCAAAATGGCTCTGTCCCATTTAACAGAAATGGCACGCCACCAACCGAGTGTTGCACAAAACATGAACATGTCCAGCAATAATCCATGGGATTTCCGGAAATAAAATTGCACCTGTGTCTCAGTCCAGATGTGAATTTACATTCAGAACGCTAGGCAAACGTCTTAAGCACTTGGAATAGAAACACACACAAACCTGTATATTTAACAATTTAATGTGTTGGTAGTCTTATTGTGTAACCTTGTGGACACATGTCAACAACCTCACCCAGAACTTATAATACCAGTTAGAGGTAATACCAGCGCTAATAAAAATGTAAACACAAATACCAAAAAAATATGCATGGCATACTAAAAAGCGATACGGTTAAACTATATAAACAACACGTTTGGACGTTGTCTTGTTTGTATCGACAACCAACACCATGACAATCAGAGCCACATTACAAAACATCCGACTACTACAAAGCCACAAATTGGCCACTTTTGATAACCTTTTTCAGATTAAATATCCAGTTAATTAACATGCTGTTACCACCAGTCACAGATTTGGATTTCTTCAAAGGAGTAATTACTTCCCACCAATTTGTTACTAATTGCCTCATAGAGGACTCGACGAGTAGATGGCAACATTAAGCTATATCAATGTATTGTTGTTTAAACCCTTATATAATGGATGTATTTTCTATAGTTGTATATAACATCAGCTCAGGATACATAATGACCACACACCTGCTTAGAACGAGAGTAATGAGCAATTATATCAAGAACACAACACAGGTGAGAACTATTTCAACCTTCTAATATAAACATGTTACATTAGACTTGCTTGTTTTCTTCTTTTCTCTATTTAATGTAGACATCTAATTTATCCTCCATAGAAACCAGTTAATGACAAATACTCTCTTGCTACACAATGGACAACTTTTAGTTGAAGTACATACATCACACTACTAAAGTAACAAAACGATTGTAACAGCTTAGTGAAGAAAATATGTTGACACACACGTTTATGTGCAAGAACAGCACAATACAAATGTTGCAACACACAAGTTTAGGTGCACAGAACAGCACAATACAAATGTTGGCAACAAACAAGTTTATGTGCAAAGAACAGCACATCAAATGTAAACAAATGTTTGAAGCAACATAAATTGCAAGTTTATGTGCACAGAACACAATACAAGTGAACAACAATTCAAGTAGACAAAACACAAGAGAAGTGTAGAACTGAACAGAACATTCAACGCAAAGTAACAGATTATAAGTGTACATATAAAAATGTAATAATTCTATAGAACATAGATTTTGATGTACAGACCAACATAGATTTTGATGTGCCCAAACTAGATTTTCCAACATAGATTTTGATGTAGAGAACAAGAGAAATGTGGGCGTATAGAACAAAAATAACCAGAATATAAGCTTAGACATGACAAATAATGTCTGTGTAGACATACACGGTTTGAAAAGATGTGCCATAAGGGTAACCAATAAACACATATATTGGTGACCGACATCATCATCAATTGGCTACTTAATAATCTGGTCCAGGGCACACACAAAAAAATAAGTGATTGTGCCTGATAAAACAAAGCTGAAGTAGTCCTGGAAGAGACAAACAGTGACTGACTGAAACAACTACACACACCACCAGCATCAAGGGAAGATAGTTGATATTTCTTGTTCCAAAGTTTACACAGCAGAACTATTAAATAGGTTATATCAGACATTCTATAATAGGCTGCTGGTGGTGGTGGTGGCTGTTGTTGGTAGATAAACCATGCAAGCTACGACTCTACACAGAGAACATAAAATCTTACCCAAAGCTTCCAGCTCCACGATCACCACTTCCACTGCTGACAGCAGCAGTAGGAGGTGCACTTGGTGCTGCACCAGGACCACCACGCCCACCTGTAGATTATATGTACATAGATGTCTTATTTCTCAAGTGGTGTTACCTCAGATATCACAAGAATCAATTACATATTTCTACTTAATGGATACATGAAAGGAGTGTCTGATCGATTGGATTAGAGTGCGGCTCCAATGTGGGAGACCCGTAGATTGTCCCACGGTAAGGCCAAGGATTTTTTTCTGTTGTGGGCATCAAATAAAATTACGGGCTCTCATCCACACTGCCCTAAAACCGGTACTACAGGCAGTAACTGTTATTTTTATATACATGTTCACACTTTTTCTTGCAGGTTAAAGTGTTCAACTTTAAAAGTTTTGTTTCAGTATTGTTTTTTTCCCAATGTGAAATATTGATTCTCACTAATCATAGTAACCTTTGGCCAATATTTGTCAGTCATGTAGATTTCAACAATTGGAGAGGTATTACTTCTTTATATCTAAGCAAAGTAAATTTCTAATTACAAATCAAATATACACAAAATTATAATAAAGTTCTACAAGTTTGTTTAGAAAATATTGCAAATATAAGGAAATGAAAATAATACATCACCAAGACATCAGAAAGGAAAAAGGAATGCATCTAGGAGATGGCACTAGTCTGAATGACAAGTTATATTGATAGGATCATCATCATTGCACTTCGGTGAGTAATGTGTGCTCTGATCTCTTTCTTACACAGGAAGATCTCAGTTTCAGTACACAACTCCGAGCGCCAACCCGATGTAATTTTGAAGATATTTTTCTAGGTATTTTTAAAAAATCTTTTTGCTGAATTTTGCCTGGGTTTCCATCATATTCTTTTTTCACTGAAATTGAACACGGTACCTAAACTGAGATCAGGGATGTCTGGAAACGTATCCAGATGGCTCCATGAGGGAGCAAACCTGGTACCTTTGGCACGAGAGATAAGCACATAACCTCTACGCCAGAGACCCCCTGAAAAGGTTATAGTCATTATGTAAGTCTCATGTGCCACAGTGCATGACACTGAAGTAAGCAATAGTTGGTCACTTCAATAACTAATTGACTTCCATAGTCCACAAGCTGTACAGTTATCAATGCCTGTTCTGATTACATGACTGGAGATTAACAAACTGTAGACAGAATATCACTTGCTAACAAAAGTTACTTACGTGCTCCAAATCCACCAGCTCCAGCTCCACGGGCACCAGCTCCCTGTCCATAGCTTCCACCACCACTTCCTCCTCCACTGCTCTGGCCTAACTTCCCCACTTCCTCCTCCACTGCTCTGGCCATAGCTTCCAGCACCTCCTCCACTGCTCTGTCCATAACCGCCACCACCACTACCACCACCTCCTCCTGCACTACTCTGTCCATATCCACCGCCTCCTGCACTACTCTGTCCATATCCACCACCTCCTGCACTGCTCTGTCCATATCCACCACTTCCTGCACTACTCTGCCCATAACCTCCTCCTCCTCCTCCGCTACTTTGTCCGTAGCCACCACCTCCACTGCTTTGTCCATAGCCACCTACACCACTGCCTCCACCATAGCCGCCCTGACTCTGTAAAGAAATCAAAATGGAGACAAATTAAAACAAACATACAAGCGCATATCAGATAACTTATGGAGATATCAATAAATTTCCGCAGTTTAAAAAAAAGTAATTTAAAATACTGCATTTTAAAAATCCTGGATAGTTTCAATGTCATTTTGTTTTTTATTATTATATAAGACCAGACTCCCCCCCCCGTCTCCTATTGAGGGACTACACACAGGTTGCATGGGTTAGTTAGTATCAGTCTGTTAAAAACAGAAGTGACAAATTCTGCCTCCCATGACGGTTCGGAAACTGATGACTACCAAGTAAGTCTGGCTACATTCGTGGAATCAGAGAAGAAGTTAACCCGACACCCAAAAGTAGATATGCTGAAGTTGGATTTCAGACCAAAGGTGTAGACACCACAGTTCACGTGCAAACTGACACAATGCATTCTGTTCTCCAGACCACATCCTGCTATAACTAGTGAAGTTATGAGATTTGAGAACGAGGAAGATCATCTTTTTCAGTTATACGTTAGGTGTGGCCTGCACAAACCTCTCTATCCGGGCAACTAGTTTAATCTCCTTACGGAATTGTCTGATTGTATTGCCTCTAACAGTTACGTTTGTTTCAGGGTTTTCCGTGGTGTTCTTTCTTTCTTGAACCCTTGCCTCCCACTTCAATTGTTTTGCGGTGTTTAATTCGTTAGACCATAAATGTCATAGAAAATGCCTGAGGGGCAGAGCAAGAGGTGTGTTTAATCAGCAAGCCACGGGAACCATCAGCATGCATACCCTTCTATATCTGTTGGGGGAAACTGAGCACCTATGGGTCTGCCCGGAGTGCAATGACTTCAGTTTAGTAACCAATAACCAAGATGTCATGGAAAGCAATCAGTAGTCATTACATACTGTTACATCGTGTAGAACAGCAATAAATTTCCATCAACTTGTTCTACTTCAAACGCTTCATATTGACTACTTGTTAACCACTCTTTGTGATGTGTTTGCGATCTGAGCATAAGAGCGATTGTTAGTTGTGCCAGTTATGTCCCCTACAAGTAGGCAGCACATCCTAATTCTGTGACACTTTTTATTTGCTAGGATAGCTTCACTAGGCCCCTACCTCTTACATGATGTGTGGGTTGCAGTGTTACTATTCTTTTCTCCCTGCAGCCCCAGCAACAAACAGGCAAACCACCAACTTGTTTTCTATCTCTACAGAAACACACTTGACTATAAGTGACAACAAGGGAAGGAAAGTCAGCTCATAGAATTTGATGAAGAGATTGGTGTGACAGTTGAATGTTTATGTTCTAAGTAGAACAAGGTTTTGTACTTATAGTTTTACTGCAGTTGACATTGAAATATGAACAAGAAGGTGAGGATAACAGTGAGTTATCTCCAATAAATAGTTACACAATCTCCAACACTATAATAGCACACAACAACATCTGTATACAGACTTGATGCTAAGTGAATTAAACTAAGACCAGATGATGGCTGTAGCAAAATACTTGTAATGTTACTGACCTGTCCATAGCCACCAGGGCCCTGCTGAGCTCCATAGCCTCCAGACTGACTGTATGGATCTGAACCAGTACCTCCTGATTGGGCATAGCCACCTGATCCAACGCTGCTTTGTTGACCTGATTGATCATATGCTCCTACACACAGAGATATGAAAATATGCAAAGATTAGAAGCACAGCAGTGTGTGTAGACACTAGTTATACAAGACTTTGAAAACAAAAGATACTTATGGAATGAGAATTGTTGTTAAGTTGACAAGAAAATACAACATGAAGTGAGAAATATGAGTTCAATCATTTTATTTTTTAAATAGATATAACAATCCTGACTGAAATGTAAGCAATACAAATCTAACAGTTGATTAGCATGAGAACTAATTACTAGTTTCAACACATTTTCTCTTCATGTCTTGGCTGACATGAAATAATGAATCATACAAAATACAATAACAAACCTCGAGAAGACAAGACTGCAAACAAAACAATTAGATGAGTGAAGATGACTTAGAAATCCTTGAGAAATTACTTAACATGGATATCAATTGGAGCAAATTAAAAACCCCAACACAGAACAGAATAAGAGTAGTTGAGAGATATGATGAATATCCACCAAATGAGAAACAGTAGAGACTGAAACTTATGAGCTGACTTAACTCTCTGACTGCTAATCACTTTACAGTTGCATGAAGCAAGCCTTAAAGTGTCAGTGTTGATCACGCAACCTTTGCTTTATGATAATAATAAATAGATACTATGAAATAATGGTCTATACATAACTGATAGTACCATGCAGTTCTCTGTCCATTTCTGTGGCTAGGACTACTTTCTAAAACTGTACATTTTTTCCCTTCAAATTATTTTGTAGTATTGTAAAGTGAAAGAGCATGGAACTTTTGTGTCTGTTTTTGAAGATGATGAGTCAGATTGATATCGAAGATACTTGACACTATTTCGCAACTAGAAGTGCGAAGCAGTTAGAGAGTTAAGTAAACAAACAAACAAAAAACCAGTGTAAGAGTGACAATGTTTCAACATAAATAAGAAAGACTAGACCAAACAAGTCACAATACAGTTGATCTTGATATATTATCCTGCATCAACAAACAACCCATGTCTGACTAGTCGCACCCAAGACTTACCGCCTTGCCCATAAGCACCATACATAGCTGACCCTGGTTGACCATACTGACCGTAACCTTGACCTCCACTACCACCTGGATGTAAAGTTTACATACTCCCATTAGTCTAGACAGGTTGATGACAATAACCTGATGCCACTAACTGCAGGCTGTTCCGTGTATCATGTACACACATTGCACATGTGACTCGGTCCGGATTCAAAACCACAACCTTCATAACAGGCAAATGCCTTAGCCACTTCACCATAGAGACTCCCTATCTAGGTCACCACCAAATGCTAAGTTCTAGTATTGTCAGGTCTCCATGCCCACTATACACTACACCCATGGAATTAAGCACAATTGGTACCAAGCTACATGGAACAGCCTAGATATGCCACATTGTACAGAAATGTGCATGCTCATGTCATACAAATATATTTGTGTCTACCATCTCATAATTAGTTCTATAAAGAAAAAAAGTCGAGTGAAGCAGAGACACAATAATTGAATGATTTCAAACAATGAAACATTTACCTAAATAGACAGTGATGTTAAACAAGACTGTAGCGGAGATAAAATATTCACTTTTTTTGTGTGTGTATGTCAAAGAGACATATAGTATGTTCTAAACTATTTAATATTGTTAAAGCTTACTAGATAGCGAAGACTTTGTATCATACCAACCAAACGTGACAAAATGGTGATTTTGTGAGGCTAGAGATAGCAACATCATGTCATGGAAACAACAAAAACTACTTAACAGTGCATGGGTCAGCCAAGATGACAAAACTTACCATATTGTGTTTGGCCTTGACCCGAGTACTGTGATGGAGGTTGCTGCACTTGACCTGTAGCCCCGGCACCAGCACCATAAGCACTCTGATCGTAGCTGCCATATCCTTGCTGACTTGCTGTCTGATCATAGCCACCCTGAGAACATGAGTCAAACTTATAGCACACAATAGCATATACACAGATAAGTAGATTACCAACAGACTGCATCTCAAAGAGCAATGCTACTCTGATACAGCATATACCAAGCAAAAGGTCAACCACAGAATTAGCAGAGGCAGTAAAGGACATTTTATGAAGCGTGCACAAAAGTGTGTTCGTGTTCTAGAAATGTCTATTTACCCTGATGATGTGATCTAAAACAGCATTAGAGAAAATAAGACAGCAGCAAGGTGTCAATTACAAGTTGATAGAAGACAAACAGTTTGGCTTGCCTTGCACACATAATAATCACACGATAGCCAGTGACTCCACACACAACAAGTCTTATCATAGCAATATAGATACTGATCAAATAGACAGTTCCATCTGACCCAGCGCTTCCCAAAGTGGGCGGTACCACTCCCCTGTGGGCGCTGAAGCCTTCCAGGGGGGCGATGGTGGGTTCAGAAGCTGGGGGAGAGGAGAGGAGAGAAGAGAATATATATTCTTTATCATGATTTTGCGATAGAATAATCATAAAAAATTCTGCATTTTAATTCATCTTATGCCCGTCTTACATGATTCATTTTTTTATCAATTTTCTTTTTCATGCATATAATCATTTGAAAATTGACCATGTATGACAGAAATATATCTACATTTTTTCGATGTCAAAGAAAAAATATAGCATGTATATAGAGGGAGGAGGGAGGGAGGAGGGTGTTACAAAGTTTATGTCGTGCAAAGTGGGCCGAAAACGTTTGGGAATCTATGATCTGTCCAATAGATAATGCAAGTCCAGGAAGTTAATATTGACTGAATATTTTCAATCTTGCAAATACATTTTTTTAAATTGTTAACAATTCAGCCGTAGTCAAGGCACGTAATGACAACTCTGGTTGATTTTTTTGCGCTTTCTTTTCTTATCTGTGTTTCCCGTGATATAGGTGTGCCTTCTCCGACGTAGTGTACTCCTGTAACAGCCATCATTTATTGAGCTCAGTAGGTATTTGGGAGTTCAGTAGATCCAAATCAAGTTCCTGAGGGCATGAGATCTCTTATGTATGCCCCAATTTATGCTAAAAGTCACCTGCTTTAATTGTCAAAGTCTCTGACAGAATCCAATATGATGATGATTTTGTTACTAGTTTCAGAATACCCCCAGACTGCATGAACAGCTTCAGAAATTCTACAACTTGTCTTAAAGGTTCCATTCTGTTTAGCAATACAAATGATAATAATGAACTCAAGATATCACCTTCAGAAGACAAAGAACTTAACAAATACAACAGCAACAATACCAGAGCAAGACAGTACTACACAGAATGTTAGATATCTAATAAAAAAATATGCTTACAGCAGCTGGTGGCTGTCCATAACCCTGTCCTCCATAAGAACTGTCTGCAGCTCCATAGCTTCCATAATTGTAGCTGAAATAAAGAATATTTCACATACACTCTGTGTCGTCTTGTAATCTTTCATTCAACTTCTTGTTATAACCTTGTGTTGTTTATACATAAGTATGTAATATACACAGATGTGTGTTGTAAATTGATTTCTTAGAAAATAAAACAAATGTGGAAACGGAAAAATAAACATGCTTGCAGGCAGACAGGAGCCTTTTGACAGTGGTGAAATGATGCAAACTTGTCTGCTTAGGACATGATATGCGACTCACTTTCAGAGATTTTAGAGGACAGTTCATGGTGACAGGGAAGAGCACAGAAAATCCTGGATTGAAAACATTAAGAGGTGGTCAGGGCACAACACATTTGTACAAAAATTTGAAATATAATTTTATATTGACTTTCTTGGAGTTAAATACAAGATGAAACTAAACAATGAAATACAAGTTCACTTTGCAAATGACAATTCAGTATTGTGATGTTATGATGAATATTTCTTCCTGGTGTATTTTGTATGTGATTGAACAGCAGGAAAAAGAAACTTTAAATGCGCACAAAATTTAATGGAATGTGTATGTAACAAAACAACATGACAAACATACACACACAAAAACAGCATATATAATGGAAAATCGTTTTTGTATAAAGCACACTGTTATAAATTGACCTACCCTGCCTGACCTGCTGCAGGTGGTTGGCCGTATGCACCGTATTCTGTCAAGAGAAAATTGCATTATTGTTATCAATAATATTTTACCAAGTATAATGCACATGACTAAACTCGCTGTACACAATTTTCCAAATTCCTCTTAACTCTGCTTGAAGCATATAGTCATCAACAAAGTTCCCCCGACCAGATCTGTTTTGAGCAAGTCAACTTAGTGTATGCCAGGTCTTTCCTACTTCTCTTTCTGTCTACAGTTCGCATTAATTCTCTGGGTCTATACAAACCCTCTTGACTCCCAGATTCCATGTGTGGGTGTCTAGTCTGCATTCTTGTTGTATATACCAATAAACTTCCATTTAATTTGTATTTCCATTATTAATGCCTGTGCACAGATTTTCCCAAACTACCAATGTTATATTTCTGTATATATTCTATTTGTTTGTATATTTTGATGCAATTCATACATACTCAAAACTGAGGCACAGACAGTTAAGTTTACAGAGTTAACATTGGTAAAGTTGTCTGAGTATGTCACTGTACTGTCTTCTTTGAACGCTCCACACCGACCACTTGTCAACCACTCTGTGATTTGTATGTGATCTGAGACAAAGAGCGATTTTACATTGTGCCAGTTATGCGCCCATAAGTAGGTCACCACATCTGATTGATGCGCTTTTTTATTTACTAGGGTAGCATCCCTAGGGCCTACATCACTCGCCTCTTACGACATGCATTGTAGGTTGCAGTGGTACTATTCTTTGTTTCCTTGCAGGCCCCGGCACCACACGGACAACTACTGTCAGCATATAATTTCTTCTTATAATATTTCCATTATAACAAGCCCATTCTTCTGATTGATGCCAACTTTGCTGGTAAATATTTTAAATTGCTTTCTTGTCTGTTTTTCTTTTTTTGTCCTTCTCTGCTTTTTTTGGAGCTAGGAGTAGCAGGTTTAACTGATGATCGGTTTCCAGATAATGCACGCTCGGTCGCTTGATATGGTATGGTATTGTGGAGTTTTAAGATGTCTGTAACTCCATCAACCCATCTTTTCTTGGTCTGTCCCTTCCTCTTGATGATTCTATTTTCAGGTTGTACGCTCTTGCAACTGGTGTATTCGGGTTCATTCTGACCAAGTGGCCAAACCATTTGAGTCTCTGTTTTTCAATAAATCTAATAGCAGGTGTTGTTCCGACTGTTCTAATTTCCTCATTTCTTATATGGTATCTTCTTGTTTTATTTACTGCTTTCCTCAGGCCATTTCGCATGTGGTAATTTTCCTTTCTTGTTCTTTTGTCAGTGTCCATGTTTGGCTCTAGTAGCCATGTTTGTCTGTTTAAATACTCATATAACACATGAAATACCAGCTTCACGTGTGTTAACATTATACACAATCATACTTTCAGAACAGCACAAAAATCAAATGCAATGTGTCATTGAGTGTAAATCTGAACTTTTATTATTGTTATTCTGTATTTGGTAGACTCAAAACAGGTTACACTTTCCTGATGTACACAAGTCTCATTTCAAGGTCTCTATATTCAAGTAAGATGGACAGAAAAATGATGATAAAGTTTATGTCTATTCTTATTCAGATAAGATGGTAAATTGTTGGATATCTAGTCTTGTTATTCAGACATTTTATCAGAGGGTGATAAAGTACACTGTACTCAAGCCTGAATACTCAAGAGTCTCTTCATATTTCTAACAAAATTTGGACACTGGTATAAGTAATCCTGAGTCAGCCTCACTTAAAAAAAACTTAGTAAAATGGCATTCTGAACTAGGGCATGCACTTTACTTTGACTTGGGATTACTACTTTTTACAATTTTGATCCCAATGGGCGTATGAATTTCAACTCATTCCGTGTACCAGACAGTTTATTCTTCATGTCAGTATTCTACCCACTCAATCTGATGCAATAAGTGTATCAAGCGCACAAATGTATTTTCATTTAATGGGAGTCTGGTGAATTCGTTTGCCTTGCATTCAGAAGGTAAGGGCTAACATTTATATCGCTGGTCGGTTCACAGACCATTTTTAAAAATCATTTTTACCAGTCTCCACTGTTGTTGCCAGAGTTCATGCAATACTTCTGCAAATGGCATGACATGTCTGCGGTGAAGGAAAGTGAAGGTGTAGCATCCCTAGGGCCTACATCAGTCGCCTCTTATGACAAGCATTGTAGGTTGCAGTGGTACTATTCTTTGCTTCACGTGCGGCCCTGGCATCACACAGGCGGAATACGCAGTGATGTACATAGACTTTCATGATGTATGCTATCAAATGCTTTTTCAAAGTGAATAAAGTTTGTTTTGCAACTCTGTGCATTAATCTGAGAGCAAATAATCTGTCCTCTACAAAATCCAGTTTATTACTCTCTCAGTGTCTTTACTGCATAAGTAATTAGTTGTCCAATTATTTTGCTAAAGAATTAGCTTGGGACAAAAATTAGGGTTATTTCACGCCATTTGTAATGCCAAGGAAAACCTCCTGTATCTTGATGAAGACTCCCCTGTTCTATGCATCAGGTATTCCATAGAGATGTAATAGTAGTACATTCACCGAGTCCTGGGTCTATTAAGAGATTTAATAGCTGTAATGATATCTTACCTGGGTGTTTCAGTGACAATTTCTAGTTCCTCTGTTGGTTCTGGTATGCCTGCTACTACTGTTGGTGGTGGTCCGTTGAACAATTCTTTAAAATGTTCTGTGCAGTGCATTTGTTTCCTTTCCATGGTCAATAGTTTCTCCGTTTTTATTCTTTATGAATGTTTGATCTCTTGTAATATTTACCTTTCATTAGTTTTGTAATTTTGTACACGGTTCCTGGGGTCACATTTTTTTGCTGCTTCTGCCTATGCTGCCAGATCTTTGCAATAATTCTTTTGTCAGCTCTCACAGACTGCTTGATTTCTCTGCTTGCATTTTTGTATTATATCTTGCATTTAGTCTTTCAGACTTTTCTTCTAAAAGTTTCTTTAATGAAGTCAATGCTTGGTCTTTAAATGACATAAAAACGTTAACAGCGCTCTACGCTAATTACCAAGTACCGTGGGAATTGCATGGTCCTATGTCAGCTTGTCCACAAAAAAAACTGCTTGGTTGGATTACAGAAGATCCTTTCCTTGGTATTTCAATGATTACCCTAAGATAAGAGTACGGTCGCCTGAATAGCATGGGACGGGTGATAAGGAAAGCAAGCTTCATGCAAAATTCAGTTCATCTGAATTCATAGTGGGCAAATTTAAAACATAAATATCTTGAGGTATATGAAGTTGGACACATATTTCTGTTTGACCAATGACACACAATGGGTCATGGTGATGTGGTAAACATCATGTTGACTGGTACATACCCCAATATTTCTCTTGTATCCAAATGAGACTGGGTCCACCTGGGTGTTTATGGTCTAAAAATATATCCCTTCAACTGGGATTTTGATCTTGGAACTTCTTTGAACGATCCATATCGACCACTCTTTGTGATTTGTTTGTAATCTATCTGAGCCTAAGAGCGGTTGTACATTATGCCAGTTATGCGCCTACACGACATGTCTTGTAGGTTGAAGTGTTCCTATTCTTTGCTTCCCTGGACGAATCTTGGGACAGCCTAGGAAGCAATGCTAATGCTACCGCGTTTCTCAAGGATAGCATTCTTTAAAAGCAAGTTCTCTTATTTAGACTAGTTACAAAATCCAGATCATGTAGACTACACAAAGAATGTGCACAGCATATAAATCATAATGACATTATTTTGATGGCTACTTATCCCCGTTTAACTAGATATTTCGAGTTATATTCAGTGGGGTCGGGTTGGTCACACATTAACTGGGAGGTGATCGTGGTCACTTTTCAAATTCATTTCAAGCGCTGCTGTGCTTTTTGCTACCTAGCTATGTCAGCGCTCTATTCACCATTTAATTAATTCATCAATACAACAATAAAATCTTCCCATCAGAAACCAAAGATAAACAGATCAAGGTCATATTATAGCAAACATAAAAACGGAATAAATGGATTATAGCAGGCTGCTTGTCATACTCCATTGATATTCCTGTGCTTTGTGTTTTTACAGATCAATATAATTTCAACATTTATGTCATTACATGCCGTCAGCGACAGACGCCATCTTCAATTTGAAAATAGGTGCCACTTGCCAGGGGATGTACTGACATATATCTAATATAACATAGCATTTTAATACACTAAATGAAGCTATACCACTTAGACTATGTAAAAGAAATAATGCCACATACAGTATTAAAAGAAGTATTAACATTTAACTACAAATAAAACTCACGTGCGCTAGCCATTTTTTCTATATCGTTTCTCTTTCGTGACCTGAATGACGCTTAGATTGCCAGTGATTTGAAATGTAACAGGTCAAATTAAATTTCGTACCTTAAATGATTTACTGTTTCCATTACTAACAATTATTATTAATTAAAGTTCTAAATCAATATTCCGTTAAGAATACATATTTTAGATATAATTTGCTTCTGAATGTTTGAAGGTTACTTTTGATAGATAAATTAATATGTAATATGTAAAATGCTTTCTGGCATATAGTAGGAGTGGGTCGATGCGCAAATGCTAATTTCTGCTAGACATTTTTAACTATCTAATTTCAAATACTGGAATTATAACAATTTATAGCTTTCATGTAAAATATATTTGAATAGCAAAATGTTATTAAAAGTTAAAATGTTAAATCGTATTGAAATAAAATATTGTTGGTATATGTAATTCTATTTTAAAATGTTTGTATGTGTTTCCGTAGTGTAGTGGTTATCACATCCGCCTAACACGCGGAAGGTCCTGGGTTCAAGCCCCAGCGGAAACAGCTTTTTAAAGATTATTTTCATAATTCCTTTTTAATTTCCTTCATAGTTCAAAGAGTATTTGTTGGGACTTGCATAGGAAGCACGTACGATCACGACTGTGGTAGGGACTAGGAAGCTTACCATTATCAGGTGCCGTGCCGCCTGGCGTAGTCTATCATGGATCTCCACAAATCTCTGTCGTTGGTGTTTGCTATCAACTTAGATGTTGACGCGATGAAGTCAAGCTATCCAAAATTTTCTCTCTCTGTATTCCTCTGTCTCGTCCACCCTCGATTTTACCGGTTGTTACAATGTGTTCTAAGCCTCCTCATCACATGCCCGAAAAATGATGACTGCCTCTTTCTTATATTGATGATAAGCTTTCTCTGTGTCTTGACATCACTCAACACCTCAACATTAGTCATTTTAGCAGTCCATGGGATTCTCATAATTCTTCTGTAAAATCACACCTCTGTGGTCCAGAGTTTAGCATAGAAGCAAGAATTTAGAACCAGGTTATTCGTTTGATGGTCATCTTCATCGGCACATATAATTGATGAGATCTCCGCCTTAGCATGTCGTTTGATGGTCATCTTCATCGGCACATATCATAATTGATGATCTCGCTGCATGCGTTTGATTCTCTTCATCGGCACATATCTATATTTGATGAATCCCCGCTAAGCATGTCGTTTGATGGTCACTTCATCGGCCAATAATGATGAATCTCCCACATGTCGTTTGAGGGCATTTCAGGCACATATCTAAACTGATGAATTTCCTACATGCGTTTGATGGTCATTCATCGGAATATCTATAATTGATGAGATCTCCGCCTTAGCATGCGTTGGATGGTCATTCATGGTCTATATTTGATGAGATCTCCGCCTTAATGTCGTTTGATGGTCATCTTCATCGGCACATATCTAAAATTTGAGAGATCTCCGCACATGTCGTTGATGGTCATCTCATCGGCACATATCTATAATTGATGAGATCTCCGCCTTAGCATGTCGTTTGATGGTCATCTTCATCGGCACATATCTATAATTGATGAGATTTCTGCCTAAGCATGTCGTTTGATGGTCATCTTCATCGGCACATATCTATAATTGATGAGATCTCCGCCTAAGCATGTCGTTTGATGGTCATCTTCATCGGCACATATCTATTCTTCTTTTTCTTTGCGTTCGTTCTTTACGACCAAATTTAATCACTCTTTGTGATATGTTTGATCTGTGCCAAGAATGTGTATACGTTGCACATTGGTTTGGTAGGCTCCTAAACGCATATATTTCTACACGTTTAGACATGTGCGTCCGATTTCAGCAAAACCTCCTCAGTCGCCTCTTACGAAATGCATGGCAGGTAACAGTGGTTCTATTCTTTACACCCCAAATTTAGGCCCCGGTAACCACTGGGCGTACCAGATAAATAAAACATACCCATCATCATCATCAAGTAGCTTGTCCCTTCCGGAACCTGGCTCCCATGACAGCAGTTCTGAAAACTCTCTGTTCTGTGCAAGATGGCAGGCGACAGCAGATAATTGATAATTGCATCCCCATTGACAAATCGAAAGTTGCCAGATAACCTATCACGTTGTGTTTATTTACTATTTAAACCGGTTCTGACTAGCTCGTCCTACGTCACATTTGTTCATCGTCCCTTCCCGCACTACAATTACACACCATCACACAACCTTGACCTATACTACGTCATAACTGAACCTTTCATTTCCATACATATATGCCAGATTAGCTCCATTCACAGGCTTCTTTTAAGTTGAACACCCTGTATATCCCGTATAATATAAAACACCACATATGGAATAAAAAAATAACTTAAAACACAGTACTCACTATGTTGTATTGGACCGAAGGCACGAGCCCAAATGCATGTATATTGAGAAGAAGACCATATATCTATTAACGTTTAGCATGGTTTCCCATCTGTCACCTATCGGTATGGCAGGCAAGATCATCATAATCAAATAGCTTGTCCTGAGCAGAACTTTGCCACCCCAACAGTCCTCCGGAAATTATCTCTCTCTCATAGGCCAGATGTCCTGCCTTTGCAGCCGTCATGTTCAAACCATCAGTTACATTCTGCATCCAGCTTCTTCTTGGTTTTCCTCTTCTTCTCTTTACCGGTATACCTCCTTCCATGATGGTCTTCTCCAGCCCTTCTAAAGAAACCAAAAAATCATTTATTTTCTTGAAATCTGATTATTGTTAACGCCAGTTGAGTAAAACAGAGCGCTATGAATATATGACACAGGCACCATGGTGTCCGAGTTGCTGTAGCGTAGTTGTTAGTGAACTTGCTTCGCAAGGCTGGTTGTCTGGGCTCAGCTCCCGCAATGCGCGTGGAATTTTTCCCGACCGCGACGGCTTTCAGGTCGACCCAGCCTCAACTGGGTACCAGACATGCTCTGGAAAAGTAAAGGTGGCCGGCGTGATGCTGACCACATCACACATCGTGCGTCGACGGTCAATGAAAAATACAAGCCTAACACTGTATTGACATATATACCACGAGGTATGAAAGGGTTCCTTTACTTACTTACCATGGTGTCCGCTGACTGTTGGACAGCGCTGGGTTAGATAATTCAGAGATTAGTGATAAAGTCATTGGTCATGTTTGTCTACTCGCGCCATCGTCTATAGAGAAGGCCGTGGTCTACTGTACCCTGTCCTCTGCTGTTTCCTTTAAATCAGTTTATGTCAAAACCGTGATGTCACTGCATGCCTGTACAATGATTGTTGTTCATGGATGCCCTCTTTGTCTCTTCTGCTGGAAATTCTACAGATATATGGGTTTTTTTTGTGCATCAACAATAATGTTTTGTATGTTGAATAATAGTCTGCTCGTACCATAAGTTTTGTAAAAGTGTTGGTTGTGAGTTTAAACTACACATTGTCGTGAACAAGTGTGTAAAAATTATCTGTTTAAACTACACATTTTCATAATCAGTTCAAGTGATTAATGTCTTAGCTCGCCCGAGTGGTTCTCTCTTTAGCCTGTTACGCCCTGGCGTTTAGGGCAGCAACAAACGTACACCATTCTTCCCTGTTCATGGCCTTCCTCTGTATTGTGTTCCAGCTATGATTCATTTCCTTCAGCTCTTGCTCTATCGTTCTCCTCCAGGTTGTCTTGGGTCTTCCACGCTTTCGCCTACCCTCTGGAGTCCATCTCAGTGCAGTTTTCGTGTCGGAGCCAGTCTCCATGCGCATCACATGTCCAATCCATCTCCAGCGTCGTCTTCGGATGATAGTGCCCATATTCTCTTGTTGGCATCGTGCAAGCAATTCTTGATTCGAGATAGTAGTCGGCCAGTACACGCGTAAGATTTTTCGCAGACAAGTTGTATGAAAGGCGGAGAGTCTGGACATATCCTGTTCTGTCATTCTCCAGCATTCCGATCCGTACAGCAAAGTTGACAGCACACAGCTGTTATAGATACTAGGCCCGAGTGGTTACCGGGGCCCAAATTTGGGTGTAAAGAATAGAACCACTGTTACCTGCCACGCATGTCGTAAGAGGCGACTAAGGAGGTTTGGCTGAAATCGGATGCACATGTCCTAAACGTGTAGAAATATATGCGTTTAGGGGCCTACCAAACCAATGTGCAATGTATACACGTTCTTGGCAAAGATCAAACATATCACAAAGAGTGATTAAAATTGGTCGTAAAGAACGAACGCAAAGAAGAAGAAGAAGAAGAACAGACATGTATTTTCATTTCATGTCAAACAGTCTTCTTTTTTGAACGCTCCATATCGACCACTTGTTAACCACTCTTTGTGATTTGTATGTGATCTGAGCCTAAGCGCGATTGTATGTTGTGCCAGTTATACGCCTACAGGTAGGCCAGCGCATCCGATTTCTGCGATACTTTTTATCTACTAGGTAGCTTCCTAGGCCCCTACCTCAGTAGCCTCGTATGACATGTCTGGTAGGCCTCAGTGTTACTATTCTTTGCTTCCTTGCAAACCCGGCACCACACAGGTGGATGTCAAGCAGTGAAGAACCGTTTTTCATACCTTGAGGGATAGTAAAGAATATGTTGTTATGCATGTATTTACCTTTGATCAACAAATTCTACCATTGTGGAATTTCAATGTAGAATTGCATACCATTGTATAACTTTATACTAGGACCACTAAGAAGCAGGTACACCAACCACTATGCAATCGCAGCTTTCTTACCTGTTGTACGTAATAATATTATTTGGTTATCAAGTTAAAAAAAAAACCAAAGTTACTTATTGGCCACAGTTTTAGAGGTTGGCGACGCCCGAGTGGTTACCGGGCCCAAATTTGGGATGTAAAGAATAGAACCACTGTTACCTGCCATGCATGTCGTAAGAGGCGACTAAGGAGGTTTGGCTGAAATCGGATGCACATGTCCTAAACGTGTAGAAGTCTATGCGTTTAGGGGCCTACTAAACCAATGTGCAACGTATACACGTTCTTGGCAAAGATCAAACATATCACAAAGAGTGATTAAAATTGGTCGTAAAGAACGAACGCAAAGAAGAAGAAGAAGAGGTTATCGCAAACAAGACACATTGCTAAATAAATGATAACTGTTGGAACATGTCAATGGTTTAGTGCATGTTTTTCTGCAAGTAGTCCAACTTAAATGATAGCATATGATCCATTTTTGGGGATTCTTCTGCGTTCGCCCGCTGTGAATTCGGGCGTTAGCCATGACGCCTGGTATGGCGTTTCCAACTTCTTCTTCTTCTTCTGCGATCAACTTTTGCTATGCGACTACTCCGGTATGTGTCATAAACAGGACGGTGCGCTTGAGGTCTTCACCGGTTCCCCATAGTTTGTCTTGTAGTGTTGTTTCTGTTGGCCAGATCTCCAATCTCTCACTACTCAGACTGGGGCAGTCTTGCAGGATGTGCTCTGAGGACTGCTTTGGTGCTCCACAGGTGCAGGCCGCCGAGTCCCTGAGACCCATTCTGTGGAGGTGTGCTCTGAGACTGCAGTGTCCTGTTCTAAGTCTGAAGATTGTGGTCTGTGTTTTCTGTTTAGTGTATTTATACTGTCGTGCTCTGGATTGTATCCTCCATTTGTTTTTCTCCAGATCATTTTCCTGGATTGTTTCAGGAGAGTCTTTGCTTCTGTAAAACTTTGTGTTGGGTGGTGTTGTGTAAGGCTCCTCCAGCCTTTGCAGTTTGTCAGCCTTTTCGTTTCCTGGTATGCCACAGTGAGCTGGTATCCACTGTAAGACCAGTTCGGATGGCGTTTCCAACTGATTTTTACGTGACAGCCTGCTTTACCTAAAGTGAGACTAGTGTCCCTCGCCATGCAGGCGAGCTAAAAGAATTTTGGGGATAAAGGAGATCATAATAATATTTTACTGATGGAGGATACTGATAATAAGAAAAACAGGTCTTCGTGCAAAAATCAGTCAGAAGCGACATACCAGGCACCTTGACTACGCCTGAATTCATAGTGAGAGACCACAGAAGAAGAAAAGTAAGATTAATATTTTACATATTTCACTTATATGATCTTCTTTCTTGTCTCAAATCCTGTTTTGCCTCTCAAATCCTGTTTTGCCTCTCAAATCCTGTTTTGCCTCTCAAATCCTGTTTTGCCTATCAAATCCTGTTTTGCCTCTCAAATCCTGTTTTGCCTCTCAAATCCTGTTTTGCCTCTCAAATCCTGTTTGCCTATCAAATCTGTTTTGCCTCTCAAATCCTGTTTTGCCTCTCAAATCTTGTTTTGCCTCTCAAGTCCTGTTTTGCCTCTCAAATCCTGTTTTGTCTCACAGTCAGGATAAGAAGAGATTTATAGAACATGTTTTTGTATGCGCTTCATAAACAGTGTTTTTTGTCGCCTCTGTTAACTCTGTAATTCACCTTTTGCGTTGATAGTCTTTTGTTTTGTGTCCACTGTATCAGAGTAACATTGCTTCTTGAGGTGTTACCAGTCTGTTGGTAATCTATTTATATGGCCGAACCATTTAATATGTTGTTTCTCGATGTTCAGTACTTACCCACTTTTTTCTGGGACTTCATTTACTGGGGCAGTTGTTGTATCTGACTCTCAGTCGATGCTTCACAAGATCCAGAAGGGCAGGTTTCGGTATGAGTGGATGTCGTCTATAGAAGTTTCTAACCTCCAGCGGCTTACGTGGATATACTGTCCTGGGCATGCGGGTGTTTACTGTAATGAGAGAGCGGACAGGCTTGCATCAACAGCATCGATTGTTGGGGAGTTGGAGATGGATAAGGGGGATATTCTTCGGTCTCTTCGCGACTCTCTGTTGGATGAGGACACTAAAATCGATGTTGAACCGATCAAGCGATTTAAGCAGTTTGGAGTTACCCGTTGTTCAAGTCGAACTGGATGCATGAGAGGCAGAGTGAGAGGTGTGTTTAATCAGCGAGCCACAGGAACTATCAGTATGCATACTCTTCGATATCTGTTGGGGAGACTGAGCACCTATGGGTCTGCCCGGAGTGCAATGACGTCAGTTTAGTAACCAATAACCAATAACCACTTTTTTCCTGATGTGTTCATTTCTGTACCAGTCTCTTCTTGATACTCCTGGCATTCTGCATAGATACTTCATTTCTGTCTTGGCGTTTTTGTCAATCATTTGATGTCAGCGTCCAGGTTTGGCACTGATAGCATAATGTTAGGAGAAAGATTGTGTTGAATAATGCTCTTTCAGTGTTTATGGTGACATGTTTGCATTTCAAAATTGGTGCCATTTGTCTTATGATTTAATTTGCTTTATTGCATCTGTCATGATAATCTCTAAGAAAGAGACTTAAATGTATCAAATTTCATCCTACAATCCTACATGGCCCACATACCATTCGATTTCGGATAAAATTACTCTACTGAACCTAACAACCTGCATGAAGAGTTGACACAGGGGATTGCATCATTTGTATGACTTTAGCTCAGAATGATTCATCATTATGAGACATTGTAAATGTTTTTTATACAGAGAAATGCTTGCACATGGGACAAACTGTAAAATCTATATATTTAAATTAGTTCGTAATATAGTGGTAGATACATACAACATCATTTGCTGAATTTTGTAGGTTGTTCACCAATATCCTCTTTCTGAAACTGGCAAATAAAGTGGAACAACAAAATAACGCTTCTTCTTCGAACGCTCCATATCGATTACTTGTGAAACCACTCTTTGTGATTTGTACATGACTGGCCTAAGCACAGCCAGGTTCTAGCACAGGCCAGACAACTGGCCGGGTATTCCCTGACCTAGATAAAAGGGATCTGGAAATTACAGATGTTTGATAGAAAACTGCACGCTTTTTTGCAATTTTACTCAATTCTGTGAGTCTATGGTTATTTATTGGGGAAACTATTTATAATATTTATATTTCTTATTGTTAAACTTAAATTGTTGCATAATATGACTTCGAGTTAGCATTTTGTATTGATTTTAAAACTGATTCGTCTATATACACCAATACTGGAATGCGATGTCATGTGGTGTAGTTGGGGTCTGATTTCCCACAATTCTTACCTGAGCCCGAAGGCCCAGTAGTTTATAGTTGGCTCTGGCCTAAGAGTGATTGTACGTTGTGCCAGTTATACGCCTACAAGTAGGCCAACACCTGATTTCTGCTAGGCTATTTGTTTACCAGGAGGCTTCCTAGGGCCTTACGGTCGTCTCTTACGATATGCCTTGTATGTCACAGCGTTACTATTCATACTATTCCGCAACACACAGGAGCAAATTAAGACAGTTTTACGCCCGAGTGGTTACGGGGCCCAAATTTGGGGTGTAAAGAATAGAACCACTGTTACCTGCCACGCATGTCGTAAGAGACGAGTAAGGAGGTTTGGCTGAAATCGGATGCATGTGTCCTAAGCGTGTAGAAGCCTATGCGTTTAGGGGCCTACCAAACCAATGTGCAACGTATACACATTCTTGACAAAGATCAAACATATCACAAAGAGTGATTAAAATTGGTCGTAAAGAATGAACGCAAAGAAGAAGAAGACAGTTTTACTTAAGTGATGTAATAAAAACAGAAGACGGAAAACTGGATAGAGAGATAGAGGCTAGAGTACAAAAGCAAATGCTGTAACCTACCAGCTAGCCCCATTGTTAAGGCACCCAAAATTTCACAGGCAGCTAAGCAACAGATGATCAGCAGCATTTTTATATCTACTTTGTGTTACCAGAGCCAAACATGGACATTGAGCAAAGCGCAGTCACAAAAATAACTACATGTGAAATGCGTTGCCTGTGAAAAGTTACCAACAACACAAGAAAAGACAGAATCACCAACACCAGCATAAGAAAGAAAGTTGGCACAAAACCGTGCTTGAATTACATAGATAAACAAAGAATGAAGTGGTTTGGCCACTTAATAAGAATACATCCAAACTCCACAGTATACAGAGTCTTCTACAACATAACATCGGGAAAGAAGGCAAGAGGAAGACCACGGAAAAGATGGTTAGATGGCGTAGCAGAATCCTGTGAAAGAGCAAAGATAACAATCACACAAGCCACCAGAACAGCGCAAGACAAAAACAGAAAACCACGACACTGGGCAACAACCCGGTAGCAGTGTGACGACAAAAGAAGAAGAAGAAGATGTAATAAATTTAAGGTGGTGTCTCCAATAGTGTAGCTGATAACACGCTGTGCTAATAACCACAAGCTGGGGAAATTCCAGGTTTGGCTTCATTGCACTGGGCGTTTACCCCATATGGGTCTTTCTCCTCAGAAATGGCACACCATCTGCTTAGAGTATTGCACGAACTCTGTAGCTCCTGCAACAATGCTAGGTATTTCTGGAAAAAATGCACCCATGAACAGAGCGGCGCAGTTAGGATTCGAACCCATGACCTTTGTAATGCAAGGTGAAAGCTTAACCACTTTCCAGGGTTCGAGGTAAGCTTGGGCCAAAAATTCTTGGTCTGTACACAGTGTGCGATTGGACCCAGAAGACTTTGATCCCTTATTCTACTTCACCAAAACTACCTCTGTGTCACAGAGACCCTCAAAGGATCAGTTTGTCCTGTAGTCAAACCCAGCACCGTGGGTGCATCGTAAATTATTGGTCCAAGCTGGCTGTGAACTTCAGATTATCCACTGCAAGTGGCTACTAACGCAGCATGCTATCAGCTTCGATATTGCGACCCCCACTGATGATGATGATAATCTAGCAAGGCAGATCTTGTCATGAAATCCACAGAGAAAGAGAAGTTACCAGGACCAAAACCATACAGAGAAGAGAGTTAGAAACATATTAAAGTGAATGGAACAACATGGAAAGGTTAGAATAAGACAGAAAATAAAGACATATTTTTGGTAAAAACTTTAAACAGGACTGAAAAGATTATAAAAAATAAAATGTTTCATTTACACACACAAGTTAAAGTCGATTTCAGATCCTAACTAACAAATACATATATCTTCTTCTTCTTCTTCTTCTTTGCGTTCGTTCTTTACGACCAATTTTAATCACTCTTTGTGATATGTTTGATCTTTGCCAAGAATGTGTATACGTTGCACATTGGTTTGGTAGGCCCCTAAACGCATAGGCTTCTACACGCTTAGGAAACATGCATCCGATTTCATCCAAACCTCCTTAGTCGCCTCTTACGACATGCGTGGCAGGTAACAATGGTTCTATTCTTTACACCCCAAATTTGGGCCCGGCAACCACTCGGGCGACTTTTCAGTCTAATCAACACTTTAAATTCAGCTATACTAATTGTCTATACCAAAATTGTGATGCATGCAGATGTCACAAAATTTGCACCAATCCTGTCCTTGCCAGATGTTGTACAAAAAGCAAGCATGAAATATTAAACTACCACCCACCGTGTTGTATGATTAGACTCACCTTTTCCATTCAGCATGAAAATTTATTATCCACCCCCTCTAATGTTTTAGTTAGTATTTTGAGTCTGACAACGCCTATATGTGTAGTATCAAAGTATACAGCAATATTTATGTGTGTTATTTACGCACTATGAACTATTATGTATAGTTATTTACACATTAGAGTCGGGTGTTCATCATTTGTTCAGTTCATGGACTTAAATGGCTCAGTATAGCTGGAGAGTTGTTTGGGATGAAAGGGGTGCTTTTGCTGTGACCACAATTAACATGCCTATAAGTTCAGAAAAATGATGGGGGGAAAAACAAATGGAGGATACAACCCAGAGCACACATAAATACATTAAACAGAAAAGCACAGTTTTCAGACTTAGAACTGGACACTGTGGTCCCAGAGCATACCTACATAGAATGGGTCTCAGGGACTCGGTTACCTTCATACGTGGAACACCAAAGCAGTCCCCTAACACACATCTCTCAAGACTGTCCCAGCCTGAGCAGCACGAGAATGAAAATATGTACAACAGGAACAACCCTTCAGAACAAACTATGGGGGACCGATGAAGACCTCAAGCGTGCCGCCGTGTTTATGACACATACCGAAGTAGCCCCATAGCAGAAGTTGATTGCAGAAGAAGAAGAAGCATGACTATGGAAGTTAAGGTCATAACCTAGACAATGGTCAGGTTGGAGACCAGAGCACCACCCATGACTACATTCTTGTTGACTCGGTGAACATGCTCAGGAAGGTCAGGGTGGGTTGTATGCCTAGACTGGCTGGAGTCTGTGTCGAGTTTGGGACTACAGAGAGTCACATTAATTTTTCATACCCGAACATGCGGAAGTCAAGGGAAATGAACAAGCGGACAAACTTGTAGGCACGTTTACAGTGACAAGTGGTAGAGCAATTCTCAAGGCTGTGATATCCTGAATACCATTAGGGAGATAGATCAAGGTTGCTATCTTCTTGTTGATCATTCTTTTTGGCCATTTTGATCATTATTATTGTGATATATAAACAGCCTACACCAAGAACGCGTGTGATACATCATATCTTTCTTCTCCGCACATCCCCACAACACCCCTGCTGTTAGAATTCTTCTCTGTGAGCTGCGGATCTTCCGGGAAGACCTGCCTTCCTCACTGATCTTTTCCTCTCCTCCCCTGGTGGCTTTCCGGAGGGACAAGAGCCTACGCGACCTTCTGGTCCGCAGTAGACTCCGTACCTCTGGGGGACACTTGGGGACTGTCACGT
The DNA here is from genome assembly GCA_020796225.1 of Arion vulgaris. NCBI lineage: Eukaryota > Metazoa > Mollusca > Gastropoda > Stylommatophora > Arionidae > Arion > Arion vulgaris. The sequence goes on from CM036775.1 coordinate 9,996,352, forward strand.
GCTCTAGGTCCCGTTGCTACACCTGTCCTTACGTTTTCCATGCTACTACAGGGTGTTCAAGATAAAAGCAGCCCCATTGACAACTCAAAAGTTGTCAGACCCATATTGCTTTTTGTGTATTTACTATTTAAACCGGTTCTGACTAACTCATCCTTCCGTCACATTTGTTCATCTCCCCTTCCTGCACCATAATTATACACCATCACAAAATTAATCACTCACTTGACCTATACTACGTCATAATTGAACCAAATATATAGCAGATTGTCTACCTTGATGGGGCTGCTTTTATCTTGAACACCCTGTACTATCTCATTCCCTAGGACTCTCTTTACTATCCGACAAGGCTTCACTTGTGTCTCCTGTAACCTTATTTATGCCATTCTCTGCAAGCGCTGTGGGATGGCATATATAGGTGAGACATGTGTGCGTCTTGGTGACCGCTTCGCTCAGCACCTACGGGATTTCTCCAACAGTGCATCCACCCCGGTGGCTGTCCATTTCAATGAGGAGAGATGTCTCTATTACCGGTCTAGTGTCATGCTCTTCCGATGACCGCAGCAGGTTATCACTGGAATGTCGGCTGATTGACCGTTTGGGTGTAGTGGCACCCTAAGGGATCAATGTACGACTTCAGCACGCTTAGTGTCTACGCCTATTGGTCTTTCTTCTTCTTTTCGTTCTTATTTCATTCTCTCTGTTTCATCTGCCCATTGACTCACTGCCATTTCCTCTTCTATCGGTCCTCTCTCCAGTTGCTGAGTCGCCCCTGCGTTGTCTTACCCCATATTGACTCATTCTGCTCGACTTCACCCTTCCCTCCTGGCCCTTACACACCTGTTGGTATCCAGCTACTCTCGCCTGTCTCTTCTATTCCTATGTATATCTACGCAGCCTCACATGACACTATCATCCCTATCCATCGTCATACGGCCTACTATTCTAGGATGTCACTTTTGATACTACTCTCCCCTCTGTTCTAGCCATACGACATTGGATTCTGTATGTTGTCGTTCCCTGGACACACAGGATGTATATTAACCTAGTAGGGCTCCAGTCGCTCTAGGTGTACGATGGTTGAGGAATCCCCACAGTTGAGTCACTTGGGCTTGATTCTGTGTCATGTGCGGTTACTATTTTCCTACTTATCTTCAGCGCGCTATTGTCTGGCACACATATCCGTGGGACACTTACAGTGTGATACTGTTGACCACTGCCCCCATCCCGGGAACATTGGATTATGTACTCACCCTGCTATCGAGTGTATGCCATCCATATTAGCCGAGTAGGGCTCATGTTTTATGAGGGTTACGTGTCTACATATTAGCTGAGTAGGGCTCATGTTTTATGGGGATTACGTGTCTACATATTAGCTGAGTAGGGCTCATGTTTTATGAGGGTTATGTGTCTACATATTAGTATGCTATGTTCGAAATGAATGCCCTAATCTCACGGTTTGTTTTGCCGCCTTTCCGCCTCCGTCTGTGTGGTCTTTGGTACCACCGGTATACACAGTGTCATAGTGACCTGTCATTGAGCCATTCCGACTTCACATCCAGTTGGAAACGTAATGCTCTTGTTGTTTCTTGCCCATTCTGTCATTCCTGTGAAATCGACCAAGAGACCAGCACTTTTGGTGAAAGTAGGTATGCCAGTATATTTTGCTTTGCATCCTTAGTTAGTATTATGTTTTAGTTAATTAAGTTGTTTGTGTACATGTTTGTTCTTGATAAAGGTCTAAGCATCGAAACGTCGAGTATTGTTTATTTTAATATTTTATAATTAATTTTTCACTATCTTATGTAATACTGCTGATACCTGTCTTCGTTCAATCGCCTATTTGCTCAGTGTTACCGCAGCCACCCAAACGATTTTCTCCCGATCTGATATGATCTAATCACCTCCGATTTGATGATTTTCGTACACCGCAGTGTATCAACGCGATATTAGCGCCTTCTTATACGGATTTACGATGGCGTATTACACCGATAACCTGATGCTGTAGTTTTAACAATTTGTTGACGTGCTTGCAATGTAAATAGACATCGAACCTGCATTCGTCTGCAGATGAACAGGTGAGCATCCGGTGTTATCGATGAACCAAGGAGGTTGGTATCATTATCGCGCAAACGTTTATCCTCAATAATTTGACTTTTTTTTTTTTTATTCCGTATAGATTAGAATATATATTTCGGCTGGATTACACTAATCAAATATTAATATAGTGACATTCAACATCGAAAGTGACTCAGCGATTGTGATTCGAGCGAGTTAGAAGTTCGCCGGCGGAACTGAAACTCAAACTGGGCACCACTTTCAATTTAAAACAAAAACCAATTCAAATTGCTTACAAATGACATGTAGTCGCGTTTTATGAGTATATAGTTAAGGAGGGTAAAAAGTTAACATTTCGTAGAAAAGTTATGAGCATTTTCATATATATATATATAATTTAAATATGTGCGTTTATTTAATGTCGTATGCTATGTTATTTTGTGTGTCACTGTGGTCGTTTATTAGAAATTCTATGTCAGGGCTTTAGGATTGCATCATCGCTTTTATTATATTAATTAAATCAAAACGTATTATAAAGCACATGACTGTTTTAAAACACTACTGAAATATGGTTATGGGAAGCCGAACATAGTAAAACAACGCGTAGGATGGAAAAACTGTTAAAGAAGGAATTGATATGATATAATCAATAAATGGACCTTATGTTTATTTAGGTACAAATTTAACAAATCGTCAAATATGAAACAAATTTAAGATAGTTAGGCTTTTGGGAATCTTTATTAATTGTCTTACTCTTAGACTGACTGGATTATCAGATTTGCATCATACTCATTTAAGTATTATTCACTATGTGTTATTCATTGTTGGTGCTGATGCCATGTGTTTTTCACTATTGGTGGTGATAAAAATCTTTCTACAACCATTTGTCTTGTCATTTTAATATTTCTTATGCTCATTGTGGTGCCGGGACTCACAAGGGGAGCAAAGAATAGTAACACTGCAACCACACTGCATGTCGTAAGAGTCAGCTGAGGTAGGACCTAGGATGCAACCCTAGTAAATAAAAGCATAGCAGAAATTAGATGTACTGGCCTACTTGTAGGCACATAACTAGCACAACATACACTCGCTCATAGGCTCAGATCACATATAAATCACAAGAGTGGTTAACAAGTGGTCGATATGGAGGGTTCGAGGAAGATCTATTCTCTTTATGTATACATTTCCCCACTTTATTTATATTTGTTTTTTTATAACAGAACCGCAGAGTAATACACAACTAAGTCAAGTCATCCACGCTAGTGAAGTGACTCAGAGACTAGTCAAATCATCCACAAGTTATCCACTGATAAATCACAGATCGAATCACCTAGAACATTAATATCACGATGCCAGCCAGTCACAACTTGGAAGCTTTGATATCCTGTCTGGGTGATCGAAAAGTTTCAAATTAGCATGCATCTTCTTGCAGCTTCCAATATATAATCCTGGTGTTTAATCATGTTATAATGGCCTTCCATGGAACACCAGTCCTACATACATGCAATGATGGACAAGATCTTCTAATGGGTATGTTTTTTGTCTTCTTCTTCGAATGCTACTTACCATTTGTTAAAGCTAGGGGGTCTTATTGGCAAATTGGTTGTTATTTGTTTGTCGACTGAAGATTGGGGGTTCAATTGGGACCAAGACACATGTACACTTTTTAAAATGAGATCCCTAGGATTATTGCCGGAGTTACAGAGTTCATGCTTGGGGCAATACTCTAGCAAAGCTTTCATGAATGTTGAGGACATTTGATAAGGAAGCAAGCCTTACACATAAATCAGTCAGAGGCGTCATATTAGGTGTGTGGCTACATCTGAATTTATAGAGAGGAGCAAAAAAAAAAGAAATCATTGTAAAATTAATAAATATTTATGTCATATGTTCTTATTTTGCTGTCTTCATCTGCATACAGATAACAGCACGGGGATATCAACAGGACTGACAACAGACAGCTGATCAATGTCACACATTCTCAATGTTCATACACATTGTTTTTTGTGGATGGACAGAATGAAACTGTCAGATGTGTGAAGTGGAGATATGCACCGAGATATCAGGAGAAGAATATCGTCTCACAGGTATGTACTAATGTGTCCCCTCAATGTTGCATGATTTCTCATACTTGTTTTGCCCAAAAGGGTTACTGGGGCCCAAATTTGGGGTGTAAAGAATATAACCAGTGTTACCTGCCACGCATGTCGTAAGAGGCGACTAAGGAGGTTTCTTAAAATTTGGGATGCATGTGTCCTAAACATGTAGAAGCTATGCGTTTGGGGCCTACCAAACTAATGCGAACGTATACACGTTTTGGCAAAGATCAAACATATCACAAAGAGTGATTAAAATTGATCGTAAAGAATCTAACACAACTAAAGAAATACTTGTATTGTGTGGAAATGTGAAAATTCCTGGGTTTTAAACCGACTTAGGTCAAAAATTGTTGATGTGCCCCGGGTAAAAGTTGACTACAGAAACCCTCCAGATTAGCCTCCCTTTATCGGGGTTGGAGGGTTTGTGTTTGGTGATCCTTCAGGCTATGTCGGGAGTCTAACTCCTGGCAGGTCTAACCAAGCCGAACAGACGGAAGGTGAAAGGCCAGACCAAAAGGCGGGAGCGGGATGGGCCTTATAAGGGGACAGCGCAGAACCCACCGGCAGTGGAAAATGCTCTGGCTGCAACCAACCCATCCCCCAACCATGGGTTAAATGGCAGCCCTCCTCTCTCTTGAGGAGGGCATCTTTTTTTCTTGTCTTATCTCCTACTTCTTTTACAATTTTTCTATCCCTCGAGCTAGACCACAGTCTTTTTAGCAGTAAGAGTGCTGAAGTCGGAGGCAACCAGCCAAGAGCGCACATAGCAATCAGGTTCCCAAACGCAAAACGATATGAATATGTCTATGTATTTAAAAGATATGGTGCTGCCCGGACGGACACTCAGGCAGGTGCAGTCCCGGGGCCCTACCTCGAAAGGGCCCAACCCGCTACTGGATGTCCTTCATTTGCCCTGTGGAGCCAGGAGGATGGGAATAGAGCAACTGGCCAATTTCTTAAAATAATGCACTGGAATGCTGAGGTGTGAAAAGCAAAAAGATGGCTACAGCAAAGTAGAACTTGAAAACATCCTAAATGAAGAACAAGTACATGTATGTTGTTTGCAAGAGACCCACCTGAATGAAGATGTAGCCTTCAAAGTCAGAGGTTTCCCAGTGCTCCCGACCCAGACCGAAAAATAGAAGAAAGGGTGGAGTACTGACACTTGTGAGAAACAACATCACCACATGTCAGTTTGAGGAGTACATGGAGGGTGCAGAATATCAGATGCTGCATTTTAGGACGGCAAGTACAGAGTTCAACTAAGCAAGAATAAACTACTACTGTCCAAGTGACCGCCACTGGCACTGGTCACACCCAACAAAGGAAAGACTCATAGTGTGGGGACTTCAATAGTCACCCACAGAGCTGGGGTATGACCACATGGACAGTAGGGCAGGAGCTTGAAACTGGCAGGATGACAACAAACTAATCCTTGTCAATCAGCCCAAAGATCAGCCAACCTTCTACTCCAGATCATGGCACACCACCTTTACACCAGACTTGGCATTCCACTCCTCAGACCTGGAATGGAACATTACACGTGTTGTTGGGAAACAGCTAGAAGGCAGCTACCATCGGCCAGTATTTCTCACTGTTGAAAATCAACCCATCAGGAAGAGCAGCACTCTATCTAGGTGGAATTACAAGAAGGCAGATTGACAATGTATAAGATCGCACCAGTATACTGACACTAGGTCTATCTACTGACAAGGACATCAACAAGGTAATTGATGAGTTCAGCCGATGCATAAAACAGGCTGCCCCGAAACAATTCCTAGAGGGGCTCAAAGCACTACACACCTACTGGAGTAGGGGAATTGGGAAATACTGCACAAAATGTAGAAATTTCACGAAAGCAGGCAGAGACCACTCCGTGCCAAGAACACCACAATAAATATCAGCATACCAAGGCTATATTTCAAAGGGCCAAGCTGCAGGCCAGGCGGAGGAGCTGAAGGAAAAAGAGTCCTTAAACTTTGAAAGAGATACCAGGAAGCTGGGAAGCTGGTAAAACAACTTAATGATGAAGGTACAGGGATAAATCCAAAGATTGCATTAAACAAAGATGGAAACATCCTCACAGGAAAACAGGCAACTGATCATTTTGCAGACTCCTTTGCTAAAGACAGCAATATTGAAATTAGCACAACGAAACAGCGAGAGATTCGTGAGAAAAAACAAAATGTAGAGCAAGACGAAACAATACCTGAAGTGATGAAGACCCCAATCACATTTAAAGAACTGGAACAGAAAAATCCAAATTAAAATTGAGAAAATCACCAGGAGCTGATGGAGTGTCCAATGAGATGATTAAGAACTTAGGAACTGCAGCAAAAACAAAGTTACTGCAGATTTACAATAATTGTTGGGTCTTCAAGTTCCACAGACCTGGGGAGAAGCAATCATGATACCGCTCTCGAAACCTGGAAAAGATAGTTCTTCTGCTTCCAGCTACCGACCGATCAGTCTTCAGTTGTCTCTGCAAAACAATGGGAAAGTATAATCAATTCCGACTGCAGTGGTATCTTGAAAGCGAAAACATTCTTGTGTCACAGCAGGCAGGTTTCAGGCAGTGCTACTCTACTGAAGACCAAGCAACGACCTTTTCAGGAGATTGAGGACGCGCTCCAAGATAAGAAACTGGTACTAGCGACATGGATAGACCAAGGGAAAACCTTTGACAAGGTTTGGAAAGGACTCTGAAGAAACTGAGAAATAGTAGAATAAAGGGTAGGGATGTACAGATGGATAAAAACATACTTACATAACAGAAAAGCCAGAGTGCATCTAGATGGACTCAAGAGTAAAAATGTTCTACTGCGTCATGGAGGCCCTCAAGGAGAGTATTGTCCCCCACACTCTTCTTGATTTTCATCAACGACCTGGTTGCTGAGTTACAACAGGGAGTAAAAGTTAAATACGCTGATGATCTGGTAATATGGTGCACAAATGAGTATGCAACAGTGGCCACCAAATTGATACAAAGAGCTGTAGATGCCTTAACCTCATGGGCAAACAGATGGTGTGTCAGCATCAACACAGATAAGTGCAGCACTACGCTCTTTACTCTCTCTCCCAAACAAAAAGCTGGGGACCATTAAATAAATGGAGAACTGCTAAGAGAAGACAAGCAACCCACCTATCTCGGAGTTACATTCGATGATAGACTGACGTGGAAGCAGCACATCAACAAAACGGCAGCAAAGGCCAGGAGGAAGTTAGCCATCCTGAGAAAATTAGTGGAAACCACATGGGGCGCCAGTCAAAAATACTTAAAAATATTTATCAGCAGGGCATACGACCCCACCTGGGAAAATGGGCGCTGCATGGTGTCCCGCATCAAATACCACATTAGGAGAACTGGATAAGGTGCAAAAACCAGGCGCTTCGTGTCATCACAGAAGCAATGAAAACAACACCAATAGGAGATGGAAGAGTGGGGGAAACAAGCACTGAGAGAACGCAGAGACACAAAAGTGATGACGCAGGCAGAAAAGTTTTGAGTATGCCAGCCCCCCAATGGAAAACAGATTCAAAAATCTAGCATTGGGGGGGCTGAAAAAAAGCAGCTTTATTCACCAGGCCAAAAGACTGAATAGGCAAAACCTCAGACCTACCAAAAGTTGGCATTCCCCTAAAGTCTGTGCCCGAGCAAACCCCTTGGAGAGAGGAGACTGAACCAGAAGTATGTATCCAGACAGAAGTGAAAGGAATATTCGACAAGGATGAGCAGAACAGCATACAACGCAAGACAGTCACTCTCAGTTTACTTGATGAAGAATACCCACATGACCCCTGGGTCCGGTATAACGGATGGGTCAGCAGAAAAAGCAGTGAAGAATGGAGGAGCAGGAGTGTACATAGAATACCCAAACAACGCTAGAGATGCCAAATTAAAGTGCCAACGGGAAATTTGTCACAACTATGATGCAGAAATTAGGCAATCAAGGTGGCAACTGAAAAACTGTTGAATACCAGACCCGATCCTCAACCTGTTGTATTTTTGACTGATGCAAAAACAGCACTCCAAGCACTCCAGTCCAGAAAATTGCCAGGTCACAGACCCTATGTCTAAATTGTCCAAGCATCGCAGGGTTGTCTTGCAGTGGATACCTCTCACTGTGGAATACCAGGAAATGAAACAGCAGACCGATTCTCCAAGGAAGGTGCTGCAGGAGAGCAGCCGGATGTGCCAGTTACCTACCACCAAAAGAAAAGGATGATTAAATCAATGAGAAAGCCACAAATACCAACACAAGACGATTACTATAATATGAGCAGATTGGAAACAAGTTGTGATCCGCCTTAGAACAGGAACAATCGGGCCCGCGCCACATGTATAAAAATTCAAGATTGGAATTCAGCCATGTGTACATGTGGACAGGCAAACCAGACTGCAGAGCACATACTTCAAGACTGCCCCAAATATGATACACTGAGGCAAACTCACTGGCCAACAAACAAACTTGACATAAAACACACGGACCTTTTGTGAGCTACAAAAAACAGTGAAGTTCATACAAGAGACAACATTGAATATATAGACATATTTCGAACGAAAGGAAGGAAGGAAGGACTACAGAAAATCGTGATCCTTTACTTTTGGAAATAAATTAAGTACTTTGAAATCGAAGTAAGTCTCACATGAATGGCAAGGGACACTGGTGATAAGGAAAGCCAAATTCAGTCAGAAACGCCATATTAGGCGTCATTACCTAACATCAAACTAAATATGCAGTGGATCCCTGGACATTCAAATACACCTGGAAAACAATAAAACAGATAGGCTGGCTAAGAAAGGATCAACACAAGAACAACCAATCACAGCAACAACTTTCCATTACTTACTTACTCAATCCCGTCATGCCTAGTGACACATGGGGCTTCAGAAAGGACTTTCCATGCTCTCCTGTCCGTGCAACCTTCAGCGCATGCGGTGCCCATTTCCCTCTTCCATCATGGCCTCCATGTTGTCCGTGGTCTGCCTTTCTTTCTCTTTCTTTCTGGTGTCCAAGTGAGGGCTACCCTTGCAGGCATTTCTTGTCTCATTCTCATAACATGTCAGAGCCATTTCCATCTTCTCTTTTGAGTATGTCATTCATTGCCTCTTGTCTTGTATCTTGGAGTAGTTGGTTATTAGATATTTTTACTGGCCAAAGATTCCCAAGATTCTGCGAAGACAAGAGTGGTGGAAAACTGACAGCCTGCTAGTATCTCCTTTGGTCATCCTCCAACATTCCGATCGGTAGAGCAAAACTGGCAAAACAATGCTTTATAGAGTTTAAGCTTTGTGGTCCTATTGTAGATTTTGGACTTCCATACTGGTTTCATTCTGGCAAAAGCGGTTCTGGCCTTACTTAGACGTGATTTTAGATCTTCCTCTGTGCCACCATTTAGTGTCAGTAGGCTACCAAGATATGTAAACTGCTCAACCCTTTCCAGTGTTTCATTTTCTAACATTACTGGTTGTTGGATTTCACTGTTTGTCATAATTTTTGTTTTTCCTGTGTTTGTTTTGAGGCCTACTGTCTTTGCCGTGCTGTAAGTATTGTACTTTCTCTTGTATATGTTCATGTTTGTGTGACACCAGGGCTATATCATCTGCAAAGTCCAGATCCTCAAGCATATCGAAAGGGTCCATCTTATTCCTCTTGGTGCTTGTTGTTTTATGGCATTTTAGCACCAATCAATTAACAACTTTCCATACAGCAAAGAAAATTAATAAAAACAACAAATAAAGCAATGTTGCAGAACAGATGGACTATGGAAACAGAAAGTGATTTTTAAGACATATGGCCACCCCAAATTTAATGACATCAACCATTTACAAGGAGAGATCAGAGCACCAATTTTAGATTTGAACCAAACACATAACACTTAATAATACTTGAACATAATTCAACCACAACACACCCCAGAGTCCCAGCTGTGTGCACATCCCCCTGAAAACGTTCACCACCACCCCCCCTCTTCAAGTGCCAAAAGCTGGTGATGTCGGGGAGTTTCTTTTCTCCAAACTAGATAAATGGAACACATTATCGGAACAAAAGAACAGCTTACAAATACGCAGATACAACTACGTTGAATTGGGCCGATGGGCAAGAATCCAAGTTCTGCTGGATCTTGAAGGTGGTGACTATGTTCAATTTTGGGTGGAAAAAAAAGACAGGACCACATGGAACTCTAGGATGGGGGGCAGATAAGGCAGGTGGAATAAGAGAAAGGGGGAAAGGTAGCAATGGGTAGGACACACACAGGAGACCTCCTGACAGCATCCCGGCAGACCATCACAGGGGAACCCCCGGGGACTGAGGTAAAAAAAAGACAAGGGAAAACCTGGAGGTGGAGTTGGGAAAATGAATACAAGAAAATGGGGGAGAGGGGGGGATCTGAAAAAAATGGTTGTGGATAGGGGGTTGGGAAAAACCCTTTTTGCAGACTTATGCCTCCCCAGGGGGGAAGAAGATATTACAAAAATTCTAACCTGTCTCCCTATCATCAGGTCATGATTCTCTGTTCCTTTTTTTTTTTTTCGTTGTTTTCGACCAATTTTTTCACTTTTGTGATAAATTTGATCTTTAAAAAGGGATATTAATTGGTTTGGGTTTCCCCAAAAGGGAACTTCTCATGTTTAGGACACGTATCGATTTCAAAAACCTCCTTATGCCTCGACATGCGTGGCAGGTAACAGTGATTCTATTCTTTACACCCCAAATTTGGGCCCCCTAATCACTTTCAGGTATTCTCTGTTATAATCTGGTCTCACATATTATCAATGTCATGAATTCTCTATTCTAATCTAGTCTCACATATTATCATATGTCATGAATTCTCTATTCTAATCTAGTCTCACATATTATCATATGTCATGCATTCTCTGTTATAATCTGGTCTCACATATTACCACATGTCATGAATTCTCTATTCTAATCTAGTCTCACATATTATCATGTCATGAATTCTCTATTCCAATCTTCTAGTTTGATTTGGTATGTGACCACAAACATCTGGCTAACCTGGCAACAACCATCTATTTTGTGGGTGTGATGGTAGGAGGTTTACTGTTTGGTGATCTGGCTGATCGGTTTGGTCGTCTACCTGTTATGTTGGTCACCCTCTACAGTTCCATCATTCTGGGTATAATCACAGCTTTCTCTGTCAACTATGCCATGTTTGTGACTTTACGATTCATCTCTGGGATTCTCATGCAGGTAAAATATACACAGGGTTGTAATCTAATGCTATATTTCAGTTTTGTAATACATGTTTTGCGTGGATTTTTACAAAAGGACGATGGCACCACCCGTTCAGAAAGCAATGGCAAACTACTGAATGTAATAATGCCTAGAAAAATCACAAACAGTGTTAAAAAGCTGGGGTTGATTCGCAAAGTCCTGTAAAGGATATGCAATTAACCTTTTTTAAATACATGTTTTAGTAAAAAGTACTTTATGTTTTCATGTATTTTCAGACTATTGTAGTTTGGGACAACGTTCACATCTACAATTCGCGTTCTATGTCTAGCTCTGCATGCAGCAGAGCTGGGCTTGGCTAGTTTTTCTTAGGAAGAGAAGAAAAGGGAGCTACTTGTTGTCAGGTCTATTGCCCGCGCCTGCCCAGCATGTTCGTAACGGGTGAAAAGCCCTCTGTGAGTTGGGTTCAATTCCGCGGGCTGGCAGAAAAAGCCAGAGGTTCTCCAGATTTATGGTGTTCGTGGCACTGAACCAGAGGTTCGATGTCCATGGCACCAAGCCGAAGAGCTGAAAGCTCAAGTGCTTCTGGATCGGAAAAAAAGGTATTCAGGTCTACAATATGTGTTCTGTGTCTAGCTATGCACAGCAGAGTGGGGTTGGCTAGTCTTTCCTTTCTTAGGAAGAGCAGGAACTACTTGTAGTTTAGGAAAGCAGTCTGATTTCTGCAACGCTTTTTATTTACTAGGGTAGCTTCCTAGGCCCCTGTCTTAGTCATCTCTTATGACATGCCTTGTAGGTCATAGTGGTCCTATTCTTTACTCCCTTGCGGCTCTGGCAACAACGGGTGAGATTGCATCTAAATTAGTTTCATTGCAAAATTAACCCTTAATTTTCATGAACACATTCTGATGGTTACCAGTTCTTAGTTCATTCTTTCACAGTCTTTTCACACATGATAAAACTTTAACTGAGATCTTCCTCTATGGAGATCTTAACCAAATTTAGGCCCGGTAACCACTTTACGGGGAGATCTTCTTATATAAGAAAGAGATCAGAGCACACATGGTTATTCAACAAAGTGCACTTATGATGGTCATATCAATTAATGATGATAGAAACACATTCATTTGTCTACACATGCCGTGTGGTGCCGGGGTTCACAAGAGAAGCAAAGAATAGTACTACTGCAACCTACAATGCATGTCGTAAGAGGCAACTGAGGAATGCTAACCGAAACAAATGCTTGCAGAAAAGCGGATGCACCAGGCCGTAAGGCGCATAACATGTGCACCCTCACAATGCGGAATGGGATCACGGATTCTACGGTCGCCAATCTGCCTCTGAGATTTACACGCTGTAAGAATGTCAGACCCACCATCACGAGGGTGGCCAAAACTTACTGCGGGAAGAGGTCGGCACAACGGGAAGCAGAAATCATAGGAATTATATCCTACAGAACTGCCCCCAGTATGCAGACTTGAGAAGAAAGAGGTGGCCCACTTACACTAGTGTCCAAGACAAACTGTATGGTGTGGCTGATAATCTGAGACAGAAGGCTGCCTTTATTAGAGAATCAGAAATCCCAATCTAGTGAGAAGCAGAAGAAGAAACTGAGGTAGGGCGTACTGAAGCTACCCTACTTAATAAAAGTGTCATATAAATCTGATGTGCTGGCCAACTTTTAGATGCATAACTGATGCAACGTACAATCGCTCTTAGGCTCAGATCGCATACAAATCACAAGGAGTCGTTTAACAAGTGGTGGATATGGAGCGTACCAAAAAAAAAAGTGTGCTAATGAGTAGTACTAAAACTAAGAATGATAACTGTGAATAATTCAAACAAAACTGACAAGAGTTATCTAACTTGTTTTGCTATCCAGGGTTTGCAGACTTCAGCTTATACTCTGATTATGGAACTCTATGTCCCCAAATATCGGCCATTTGCTGGGGCAGTGACTGAATGTTTTTTTGGAGGAACTATCATGTTGTTAGCAGGACTAGCCTGGTTGATTAGAGACTGGCGTTATCTACAGATTGCTATCAGTTTGCCAGGACTGTTGACTGTCTTCTATCCATGGTGAGTTACTTGTTATGTTGTGTGGCTCTCTCTCTCTTTGCCTTTTTAACCCGGATTGGGGCATAGGCCCTCAACCAACTCATGTCAAGTCTTCCTATCTCTAGCTATCTCCTGCAGCTCCCCTAAGCTCTTATTTATATTGTTGATCTCTGCCTCCAAATCTTGTCTCCATGTATTTCTCGGCCTCCCTTCTTTCGCTGTCCCTGCGGGTTCCAGGCAAGAACCCTTGTTATATTCCCTCCGGTTTTCGCAAAGTGTGTCCTATCCAGCGCCAGCATCTTTTTAACCTGTTCGTTCACTGGAATCTGTCTTGTCTCTCCATAAGTTCCTCATTTGTGACCCTATCATATCATCTTATTCCCTCTATTCTGTGCAGACACATGTTGTGTGGCTAGTTGTCTTCTATCCATGGTGAGTTACTTGTTATGTTGTGTGGCTAGTAGTCTTCTATCCATGGTGAGTTACTTGTTATGTTGTGTGGCTAGTAGCTGTCTTCTATCCATAGTGAGTTACTTGTTATGTTGTGTGGCTAGTAGTTGTCTTCTATCCATGGTGAGTTACTTGTTATGTTGTGTGGCTAGTAGCTGTCTTCTATCCATAGTGAGTTACTTGTTATGTTGTGTGGCTAGTAGTCTTCTATCCATGGTGAGTTACTTGTTATGTTGTGTGGCTAGTAGTTGTCTTCTATCTATGGTGAGTTACTTGTTATGTTGTGTGGCTAGTAGCTGTCTTCTATCCATAGTGAGTTACTTGTTATGTTGTGTGGCTAGTAGTTGTCTTCTATCCATGGTGAGTTACTTGTTATGTTGTGTGGCTAGTTGTTGTCTTCTATCCATGGTGAGTTACTTGCTATGTTGTGTGGCTAGTAGTTGTCTTCTATCCATGGTGAGTTACTTGTTATGTTGTGTGGCTAGTTGTCTTCTATCCATAATGAGTTACTTGTTATGTTGTGTGGCTAGTAGCTGTCTTCTATCCATAGTGAGTTACTTGTTATGTTGTGTGGCTAGTAGCTGTCTTCTATCCATGGTGAGTTACTTGTTATGTTGTGTGGCTAGTAGCTGTCTTCTATCCATGGTGAGTTACTTGTTATGTTGTGTGGCTAGTAGCTGTCTTCTATCCATGGTGAGTTACTTGTTATGTTATGTGGCTAGTAGTCTTCTATCCATAGTGAGTTACTTGTTATGTTGTGTGACTAGTAGTTGCTTCATCCATATGAGTTACTTGTTATGTTGTGTGGCTAGTAGCTGTCTTATATACATAGTGAGTTACTTGTTATGTTGTTGGCTGTAGCTGTCTTCTATCCATGGTGAGTTACTTGAATGTTATGCTACAGAGTTTGTGCACTGCTGCTGAGAACTTCCTGTGTAAGAAAGAGATCGGAGGACTTAGTTGCTCTATTTCCAGATGTTTTTATTTTTGTATATAGGGTGGTCCCAGAATCTCTTCGTTGGCTCATCATGAAAGGAAAAGTGGAGAAAGCTGAAACTTTAGTCCATAGAATCTGTAGGATTAACAAGGTTGGTACATTCAAGTGTAGGATTGGTACATTCTAGTGTAGGATTGGTACAGTCTAGTGTAGGATTGGTACAGTCTAGTGTAGGATTAATACGATTGGTACAGTCTAGTGTAGGATTAGTAGTCTAGTGTAGGATTAGTACAGTCTAGTGTAGGATTAATAGAATTAGTACAGTCTAGTGTAGGATTAGTAGTCTAGTGTAGGATTAATAGAATTAGTACAGTCTAGTGTAGGATTAATAGGATTGGTACAGTCTAGTGTAGGATTCATACAGTCTAGTGTAGGATTAATACGATTGGTACAGTCTAGTGTAGGATTAGTAGTCTAGTGTAGGATTCATATTCTAGTGTAGGATTAATAGAATTAGTACAGTCTAGTGTAGGATTAGTAGTCTAGTGTAGGATTAATAGAATTAGTACAGTCTAGTGTAGGATTAATAGGATTGGTACAGTCTAGTGTAGGATTAGTACAGTCTAGTGTAGGATTAGTACAGTCTAGTGTAGGATTAGTACAGTCTAGTGTAGTTGGAACAGTTTGTGTAGGATTGGTACAGTCTAGTGTAGGATTGGTACAGTCTAGTGTAGGATTAGTACAGTCTAGTGTAGGATTAGTACAGTCTAGTGTAGGATTAGTACAGTCTAGTGTAGGATTGGTACAGTCTAGTGTAGGATTGGTACAGTCTAGTGTAGGATTAATATAATTAGTACAGTCTAGTGTAGGATTAGTACAGTCTAGTGTAGGATTAATAGAATTAGTACAGTGTAGTGTAGGATTAGTATAGTCTAGTGTTGGATTGGTACAGTCTAGTGTAGGATTCAATAGTCTAGTGTAGGATTAATAGGGTTAGAACAGTCTAGTGTAGGATTAATAGGGTTTGTACAGTCTAGTGTAGGATTAATAGGATTAGTACAGTCTAGTGTTGGATTAGTAGTCTAGTGTAGGATTAGTACAGTCTAGTGTAGGATTAATAGAATTAGTACAGTCTAGTGTAGGATTAGTACAGTTTAGTGTAGGATTAGTACAGTCTAGTGTAGGATTAGTACAGTTTAGTGTAGGATTAGTACAGTCTAGTGTAGGATTAGTACAGTCTAGTGTAGGATTAACAAAGTTGATGTAATACTTGATTCCCCAGATCTCCTTCCCAACAGAAACATGGGAGACACTTAAGAAAGGTTTACAAATGGAAAGTTCTGGTAGTTCAGCTCAGAAACAATACAGCCTGTTGGATATGTTTCGTACATCTCACATCCGATTGAGATCAATTATTCTGTTTTACATTTGGTAAGTCTCTGACAAGATCGCAACAAGAGCAATGTTCAATAGTTCTAACTTAGTTGTTCTGACTTAGTCGTTCTTAATCGTTCTAACTTAGTCGTTCTGACTTAGTCGTTCTAACTTAGTCGTTCAAACTTAGTCGTTCTAACTTAGTCGTTCTAACTTAGTCGTTCAAACTAATTGGGGGTTGGTAAGTTTTTCTTAGGAGTGCGAAAGTGAAAATTAGTAGCCTGCTGGTGGCCCATAGGATACACAAGTCAACCCCACCTCTTAGGGGTGTAGACTGGAAACCTTTGAATGCAAGGTCCAAGGCTAACAGGGTTCTACCTCAGCTAGGGGAATGGACTCCATAAATCAATTTGGGTTTAAAAAACATTCTAGGAGAACAGTTATTTGTGTAAATATTGAAATAATTAAATTGTGTAAATATTGAAATAATTAAGTTGTGTAAATATTGAAATAATTAAGTTGTGTAAATATTGAAATAATTAAATTGTGTAAATATTGAAATAATTAAGTTCTGTAAATATTGAAATAATTAAATTGTGTAAATATTGAAATAATCAAATTGTGTAAATATTGAAATAATTAAGTTGTGTAAATATTGAAATAATTAAATTTGTGTAAATATTGAAATAATTAAATTTGTGTAAATATTGAAATAATTAAGTTGTGTAAATATTGAAATAATTAAATTTGTGTAAATATTGAAATAATTAAATTTGTGTAAATATTGAAATAATTAAATTGTCCAAGTGGTTACCGGGGGGCAAATTATGGGTGTAAAGAATAGAACCACTGTTACTTCGCGCGTGTCGTAAGAGGTGACTAGGAGGTTTGGCTGAAGTCGGATGCACATGTCCTAAACATGTAGAAGTCTATGCCTTTAGGGGCTTACCAAACCAATGTGCAACTTATACATGTTCTTGGCAAAGATCAAACATATCACAAAGAGTGATTAATATTCATAGTAAAGAAAGAACAAACGCAAAGAAGAAATAATCAAATTGTGTAAATATTAAAGAGATCAAATTGTGTAAATATTAAAGAGATCAAATTGTGTAAATATTAAAGAGATCAAATTGTGTAAATATTAAAGAGATCAAATTGTGTAAATATTAAAAGAGATCAAATTGTGTAAATATTAAAAGAGATCAAATTGTGTAAATATTAAAAAGTTCAAATTGTGTAAATATTAAAGAGATCAAATTGTGTAAATATTAAAAAGATCAAATTGTGTAAATATTAAAGAGATCAAATTGTGTAAATATTAAAAAGATCAAATTGTGTAAATATTAAAAAGATCAAATTGTGTAAATATTAAAGAGATCAAATTGTGTAAATATTAAAGAGATCAAATTGTGTAAATATTAAAAGAGATCAAATTGTGTAAATATTAAAAAGATCAAATTGTGTAAATATTAAAGATATCAAATTGTGTAAATATTAAAGAGATCAAATTGTGTAAATATTAAAAGTTCAAATTGTGTAAATATTAAAAAGTTCAAATTGTGTAAATATTAAAGATATCAAATTGTGTAAATATTAAAAAGTTCAAATTGTGTACATATTAAAAAGATCAAATTGTGTAAATATTAAAAAGATCAAATTGTGTAAATATTAAAAAGTTCAAATTGTGTAAATATTAAAAAGTTCAAATTGTGTAAATATTAAAGATATCAAATTGTGTACATATTAAAAAAATCAAATTGTGTAAATATTAAAGAGATCAAATTGTGTACATATTAAAAGAGATCAAATTGTGTAAATATTGAAATAATCAAATACGTAAGGTTTCATGGAGCAGAATTGATCTGTTACTCTCTCTCTCTGTTCTGTATATAAAGGTTTGCCATCTCCACTAGCTACTACGGTCTAACATTTCAAATGACAACTTTCACTGGCAGTAGGTACTTGATTTTTTTAATTGGAGGTGTAGTGGAAACGTTAGCTTACGCTATGACACTTCCTGTCATGAAAAGGTAAGTATCAATGTTAATGTTATTATTTTATCAATTGTAGTTCCTATTGTTGTTTAGTTGGTAAACTATATGCTTGGGAGGGGAAAGTAGAGAGTCGATAAACTATATGTTGGAGGGGTAGAGAGTTGGTAAACTATATGCTTGGGAGAGTAGAGAGTTGGTAAACTATATGCTTGGGAGAGTAGAGAGTTGGTAAACTATATGCTTGGGAGAGTAGAGAGTTGGTAAACTATATGCTTGGGAGAGTAGAGAGTTGGTAAACATGTTTGGGGGCGGGGAGAGTAGAGAGTTGTATTTTTAGTAAACAATATACTCTACTGAAACAATCCAGAAAAATTATGTGGAGAAAAACAAACAGAGGATACAACCCAGGGCATGACAGTATAAATACACTAAACAGAAAAGCACAGTCTTCAGACTTAGAACGGACACTGCAGTATCAGAGCACACCTCCATAGAATAGGTTTCAGGGACTCGGCTGCCTGCACATGTGGAGCACCACAGCAGTCCCCGGAGCACATCCTGCAAGACTGCCCCAGCCTGAGCAGTGTGAGAATGGAAATCTGGCCAACAGAAACAACACTACAAAACAAATTATGGGGGACTGATGAAGACCTTAAGTGCATCGGCCTTGTTTATGACACATACCGGAGTAGTCGCATAGCAAAAGATGATCAGAGAAGAAGAAGGAGGAGAAAACTATGCCAGTGTGTTGCGAGGCCCTCAAGGGGAGCAAAGAATGGTAACACTGTGACCTACAAGGCGACTGAGGTAGGGGCCTAGGGAAGCTACCCAAGTAAATAAAAAGTATCACAGAAATCGGATGTGCTGGTCTACTTGTAGGCATATAACTGGCACAATATACAATCAATATTAGGCTCAGATCACATACAAATCATAAAGAGTGGTTTAATAAGTGGTCTTCTTTGCATTCGTTCTTTACAACCAATTTTAATCACTCTTTGTGATATGTTTGATCTTTGCCAAGAACGTGTATGTTTGGTAGGCCCCTAAACGCATATATTTCTACAGGTTTAGGACATGTGCATCCGATTTCAGCCAAACCTCCTTAGTCGCCTCTTACGACATGCGTGGCAGGTAACAGTGGTTCTATTCTTTACAACCCAAACCACTCGGGCGTAACAAGTGGTCAATATAGGAGTGTTTGAAGAAGAAGAAGTAAAGAATATGTTTGGGGAGTAGAGAGCAGCATTTTAAGCTACACACCTGGTACTGCAGGTTTCATTGTAGACATATTTGGTACTGCTGGTATCCTTATAGACATACCTGGTACTGCAGGTATCCTTGTAGGTAATATTAGTCAAGCTGTAGATTCTGAGAAATATGTTCTTCCTGTGTAATTCTGACAATTTTTCTCTTTCTTTTTGTGATCAGATTTGGCCGCAAGAAACCACTGTTGGCCTGTTTTATTGCTGCTACTGTTTTCTGTGTTACTGCTGGTGTTGTTAGTGACTACACTAATGGTAAAGCATTTGTACATGTTGTTTGATCAGTCATATGTCATTTAATAAGTCACTTAATCAGTCACATATCACTTGACACTCACACATTAATTGATAAGTGTCAGCAAAACAGTTGTTTTTATGTCAGGGAAGTAACACATCGAGAAATCTCACTTTAAATGGTAACCGAGTCAAGCAAACATACAAATAGACAGCACCAGAGTAAAGCAAGTTTCTGAATTCAAATATTTAGGCAGCATTTTCACAGAGGACAGAAAACTCGATAGAGATATAGAGACAAGATATCAAAAAGCAAATGCAGTGACCTACCAGCTGGCACCATTACTACAACACCCAAAGATCAAGATGGAAGTGAAAAGACAGATGATAAAAGTATTTTCCTACCAACACTTTGTTACCAGTGTCAAACTTGTTCTCTGACAGCAACACACCACAGAAAGCTCACCACATGTGAAATTAATTGCTTGAGGAAGGCAGTAGGGGTCACCAGGAAAGATAGACTACGAAATGAGGACATCAGAAGCAGGGTGGGCATAACTTCATGCACTGAATACATTGAAAGACAACAAATGCAGTGGTTTGGACATTTAATGAGAATAGAAACAACCAACCACCAATAACAGCATACAATAAAAATAGATCAGGTGCTAGAGTCAAAGAAAGACCAAGAAAAAGATAGACAATATCAAGACCACACTAAATAAACACGGATATAACACAACAAGGCGACTCATCTGGCACTGAGACGCAAATTAAAGCTCCTACCCCTACGCTTAACTGCAGAGTGGACAACCAATTCCATCGTCCACCTGGGGATAGACAACAGCTTTTAGTCTTCGATCACAAAGAGGAGTGGTTTAACAAGTGGCTGAGATGGAGTGTCTGAAGAACAAGTTTCAGTTTGGAATATCTTCATTGCACTCGGACATGTCCATAGGTGCTCCGATCTCCTTCGCAATATCTCAACAGTATCCAACAACTGACCGTACCAGTTCAATTTTGATTGATGAACCTACACATATACCTGTTATGCTGTTCTTTTCTTGCCACTCCAATCTTCAAACCCAGCTCCTGCAATCTAGTAGTTGATGTGGATTGGTTTAAATGAAAATCTTCTTTGCGGCCACACTCTATGAGGGCGTTCAAAATATCAGCTGTATCCATTGGCTGGCCGTCTGATATGGTGGTAGAGCCTGTCTGCTATCTCATTGCCACCGACACCCATGTGCCCCGGAACGAAGATAAGTGTGATGCTGCAAAATGTTGATGCTTGTAGTGATTGAGTCCATTGCCTGCGCACCGAACCAGCCTCCACCTTGCGGATCATACTCAATGAATCATTCAGAATGCACGCATGAGTGTAGTTTTGTGACTGAAGAAGACGTGTATCTGTCTACTATTGTGTGTGTGTGTCTACCATGTTGTCATACAATGTTTATGTCATCCGACCAACATATGATGTTTGTGTTCCTCCTCAGATCTTGTCAATGTCACCATTGGTTTAGCTCTAGCTGGTCGATGTGCTGTGGCTGGACTCTTTGGTATCATTTTTGTGTATACATCGGAAATATATCCCACAGTCATAAGGTATTTATACACTGCAATATGATACTATTAGTACTAGACTAAGTTAAACACAATGAAGAACATGTGGCAAAGCACCAGCAAAATATTAAAATTAAAAATATTGAGAGCATGCATTTTCCCAGTGGCTACTTATGGTTGTGAATCATGGACTATTACACAAAAATTAAGAACGAAAATCCAGTCCTTCAAAACTAAATGCTACAGAAAGATCCTACGAATACCATGGACAGAAAAAATAAAGAACATTGATGTCCTGAAGGAGCTAAACGTTTAAGAGAATTGGCTGATAAACAACATACTATACAGAAAAATTACATACTTTGGTCACATAGTGAAACACGTACAAACAAAGTACTATAGTTTTACAAAATACATAAACAGTGACGATAAACAGCAAGTTTCACCAACAAGGCCTTTATTTGTTGGTCGAAACGTTCTGTTTATCGTCACTGTTTATGTTTTTGTAAAACTATAGTACTTGTTTGTACGTGTTCACTTTTACCAAGTTTTACTGCAGTCTTCCCCTATTTCGATACTTTGGTCACATCAAGCGTCACGATGGCTTGGAAAGAACAATACTAGAGGCAGCGTCCCAGGACGCAGAGGCAGACCAAGAAAAAGATAGCTACAAGATATTAAAGAAACCATGAATATGACCATCGACGAAGTAGGTGAACTGACTAGAGACAGATTGAATTTCAGATGCGCTGCAAAGAGAACAACATCCTATAAAGGATACACACCTTGATGATTAGTACTATACTTCATGAATAGCTGACCTCCCTCACATCCATCCATCTTCTTGGCGCTCCATATCGACCACTTGTTAAACCACTTTTTGTAATTTGTATATGATCTGAGCCTAAGAGCTATTGTACATTGTGCCAGTTATGAACCTACAAGTAGGCCAGCACATCCGATTTCTGCGATGCTTTTTTTTTACTAGGGTAGCTTCCTGAGGTCCTACATCAGTCACCTCTTACATGCCTGGTAGGTCGCAGTGGTACTATGCTTTGCTTCCTTGCGGGTCCCGCACCACACTGATGATACATTGCAATATGATACTACTAGTACTAGATGTCATGAATAACTGGCCTCCCTCACATCCATCCATATTAGGGAATGCTAACCGAAACAAATGCTTGCAGAAAACGGATGCACCAGGCCGTAAGGCACATAACATGGTGCAACGACCCCTCACAATGGGGAATGGGATAACGGATTCTACAGTTGCCAATCTGCCTCTGAGATTTAGCCACGCTGTAAGAATGTCAGACCCACCATCACGAGGGTGGCCAAAACTTACTGCAGGAAGAGGTCGGCACAACGGGGAAGCAGAAATCATAGGAATTATATCCTATAGAACTGCCCCCAGTATGCAGACTTGAGAAGAAAGAGGTGGCCCACTTACACTAGTGTCCAAGACAAAATGTATGGCGTGGCTGATAATCTGAGACAGACAGCTGCCTTTATTAGAGAATCTGAAATCCCAATCTAGTGAGAATGCAGAAGAAGAAGAACATCCATCCATATCTCTGAGACTCATCTCATTGTGTACTTTCTCTCTCTCTCTCTTAACATTTACACAAACCAGCAGTTGACTGAGTGCTGCAGTAGTGTAGCTAGTGAACTCACTTCTTTGGCTAGGGGTCCGGGCTCAATTCTCCAGTGAATGTTGAATTTTTCTGATCCTAATGGCTCTCAGGTGAACCCAGCCTCAATTGGGTACCAGGAATAGCACTAGGAAGTAAAAGTGGCTGGTGTCATGTTGGCTGCATCACCAATTGTGTGTCAACGGTCAAACACCATATTGCCCAATACGAAAATCATGGCATATCCTTTTACAGGACGTAGTCATCAACCACAGTAAACAAGTCGTCGATTTTATAGGCACCACTTATACGTTCAGTAGTTTGACATTGCTTTCCGAATGATGAGGTCTATTTTTACCATTTGTAAAAATCCACTGGAATTAATTTTCTTCCAAACTGCCCACCACGGAGTTTGAACCATGTATGCTTACCCAATATACTTTGCAGTATAAACAGTTACTTTACGTTTTTGTTTTGTTTATAGTAGTTGACCCCCACCCATCGATCAAACATGTACACAGGTCAGATGCCAACACCTCCACCCCCACATAGATCAAACATTTTAAAAACATTTTTATTTTCAGAAACATCGGTATGGGGGCGTGTTGCTTGTGGGCTCGTGCTGGAGGTGTGGTGGCACCACAAATCAACCAATGGGTGAGTCAGCTGTTTGTGAGCCACGAGAGAACATGTTTGTTAGTTGAGACAGTTCTTGGATTCGAACATCTGTCATTTAGATGTGGGGTAACCGATAGTAAAGTTGATAACATACTAAGCTGGTGAGCATGTGTCGTGGCAACTCCGGGGTCGAGGCCAGCTTGGGTTCAAAATTCTTGGTTTGTACATGCGACGCAGTTGGATTACAGGTTTCCTGATACTTTACTTTGGCAACTCAATTACAAGTACCCCTGAAGTCTAAGTAAGGCTGCCTTAAATGGTGAGGGACACTGATGATAAAGAAAGCAACCCTTCACGCAAAAATTCAGAGGTGCCACTTTAGGCAGCATGACTACGCCTGAATTCATAACGAGCGAACAAAAATAGAAATAAATAATCATTTAGATGTCACTTTAACCGTTCACTTCGTAATTGTTTTCCATAAGACACATTTAAATGGCAATTGTATGATGAATTATCCAGTATACTAGCTTTACGTCATCTGGAAAAATACTTGGAGCCAGCATATTAGCTCAGAAGGGCAAATGGGTTAACATTCATCAAGCGACCTCAGGTGACATGACTCAAGTAAATCAACACAAATGACATTAGTGACTAGCATATCAGTCAGCTTGGACCAACTCACCAATCAGATCTGACACACCATCTATCATCTATTCTCTAATCCTGTTTGCCTGTCAGCGTCAGGTCGAAAAAGGAGACGCCTGGAGCGAGCCTCTCTATGCACATTGTCTTTCTTTCTCTTCTCCCATCCTGGTTTGCCACACAGCTTCAGGGTAAGAAGAGATTTCTAGCACTGGCTTTTGTGTGTGCTTCATAAATAGTGTCTTTTGTCGCCTCTGAGGTCCACCTTTGACACACCATACTACAGTATAATCAGTCAGCTCGGACCAAGTCACCAATCAAATCTGACACACCATACTACTACAGTATATAACTCAGTAGATGGGGAACTATAAAGTGGAATTTTATCTTCTTCCAACGCTCCATATCGACCATTTGTCAACCACTCTTTCTGATGTTTATGTGATCTGAGCCTAAGAGCAATTTTAGATTGTGCCAGTTATGCGCCTACAAGTAGGCTAGCACATGCGATTTCTGTGACGCTTTTATTTACTAGGTAGCTTCCTACCTCAGTTGCCTCTTACAACATGCCTTGTAGGTTGCGGTGTTACTATTCTTTGCTCCCCTTGCAAGCCTGGCACCACATGGGCGGTGTGATGTGATTGAAATAGAGAAATTCTTCCTTTTTTTCTTTTCTCCAATCCTGTTTTACCTCACATCATCAGGAGAAGAAGAGATTTCTAGAGCTGGCTTTTGTGTGCGCTTCTCTAATCCTATTTTACCTCACATCATCAGGAGAAGAAGAGATTTCTAGAGCTGGCTTTTGTGTGCACTTCTCTAATCATATTTTACCTCACATCATCAGGAGAAGAAGAGATTTCTAGAGCTGGCTTTTGTGTGCACTTCTCTAATCATATTTTACCTCACATCATCAGGAGAAGAAGAGATTTCTAGAGCTGGCTTTTGTGTGCACTTCTCTAATCATATTTTACCTCACATCATCAGGAGAAGAAGAGATTTCTAGAGCTGGCTTTTGTGTGCGCTTCATAAATAGTGTCTTTCCTCGCCTCTGTTTTCTATGAGTGTTTTCTATGAGTGTTTTCTATGAGTGTTTTCTATGAGTGTTTTCTATGAGGTCCACCTTTTGCGAGGACTGCCTTTTGCTTTGTATCCACTGTATCGAAGTAGCATTGCTCTTTGAGTTGCACTGTTGCTGGTAATCTGCTTATGCGGCACAACCATTTAATTTGTTGTTTCTTGGTGAAGTTTAGTACTGATGTTGTACCCACTTTTTCCTGATGTCTCCATTTCTAAACCAGTCACTTGTTACTTCCAGCATTCTGTGTAGACAATGACATTAATAATAATTCCTCTCGTACCATTATAGTACATAGGACCTGCAAGTAATTTCTCCATACCACTCTATCCTGGGCAACTCGCTCAATCTCCTCCATGGAACTGAGACCGATATTTCTTGCCTCTCTCAGTAAAGTTCGTTTCAGGGTCTCCCTAGGTCATCCTCTCTTTCTTGAACCCTTTGCATTCCCACTTCAATGTCTGCTTTGATATTCTGTGATCATTTCTCATCAAGGTGTGTCCAACATATCTCCATCTTCTCTTTCTTATAACAGTTGTCACTAGTGTTTGACCAGACATTTCTCTGATTTCATCACTTCTCCTGAATTGTTCCATTTTATATTCATTATTTTTGAGATATGACATTAACTATATATATAAATAAACCAATGACATTACTAAAACAATGGACAGACGAGCTGTGATGTGTGTATTGACACATAATGTTTGTTCCATCATCAGACGCGGACATTGTGGGGTGTGGATGCTCTCTTCATATTCGGAGTTATGGTACTGCTGGCTGGTCTTGTACTCTTCCCGTTACCAGAGACACACAACATCAAGCTTCCAGACTCCTTACTAGAAATAGGCAGAGAT
Source organism: Arion vulgaris (assembly GCA_020796225.1). Taxonomy (NCBI): domain Eukaryota; kingdom Metazoa; phylum Mollusca; class Gastropoda; order Stylommatophora; family Arionidae; genus Arion; species Arion vulgaris. The sequence goes on from CM036775.1 coordinate 10,022,412, forward strand.
CTCAAACTCACCGAGCATGATCGAACGCTCTCATCGAATGGAGCACATGTCACACCTGATGTTGAGATGGAGCATATAGTTTCAGATACTCATGCTTGATCAAACTAGTAATTCCATCCTGTGAGTCTCTTTGTACAACTCTATAGTGTCATCTCTAATACTCTATGTCTTTCCCTCCAGTATGGTTTTTTTCTTCACTTTTCAACTCCCAATGAAGCATGGGTCTTCAACAAACTTCTTCCAGCTCTTCCTCTCCTGCCATCCCTTCCAATTCTTTCCATGTTTTACCTGTCCTTTTAATATCAGCCTCTAGTTATGTCTAGGCTTTCCCCTACTCATCTTTCCCTGTGGGTTCTAAAACAGTGCTTGTCTTGCAATGCTTCCGTGTGTCCTATCCGTAGCCAGCATCTCTTCCTCCACTGGTATCTCTTATTTCTTTCTTGAGTTCATCGTTCATAATCTTATCATATCATCTCAGTCCCTCTATTTCCATTCCTTCAAGCATCCATTTATGAAGGTCTGTAGTTCATGGTTTTCTCTAATGTGCCATATTTCTGTATTTCTCAACAAATATTTGATTTGTCTCTCTATATATATTTCAATAATTTTCTTCGTATTCCTAAATCATCCAGAACTGGTTCATCATCAAATAGCTTGTCCTAAGCAGAACTTTGCCACATTAACAGCCCCTTGGAATTTTCTCTCTCTCATAGGCCAGATGAGCCGCTGTAGCGTAGTTGTTAGTGAACTCGCTCGCAAGGCTGGTGGTCTGGGTTCAGCTCCCGCAATGCGCATGGAATATTTCCCGACCACAACGGCTCTCAGGTCGACCCAGCCTCAACTGGGTACCAGACATGCTCTGGGAAAGTAAAGGCGGCGGTTGTGATGCTGACCACATCACCCATCGTGTGCCGACGATCAATGAAACATACAGGCCTAACACTGTATTGACCTATATACCACGAGGTATGAAAGGGTTCCTTACTTTCCTTTACTTATAGGCCAGATGTCCTGCCTCTGCAGTCAACATGCTCACACCATCAGTTACATCCTGAATCCATCTTCTCCCTCTTCTCAGGGATGCCAACTTCCATGATGGTCTTCTTCAGCTCTTAGTCATTTTATGTGTCCATAATATCTCAATATTCTTATTTGTAGCATCAGCCAATTTTCTTTGATTTTGAGTTCTTTCTGGATAGATATATTTGTTCTCTTCTCTGTCCATGATATAGAAGGACTCTTCTGTAACTTTTATATTCAAAAGCACATATATGTTTTTCCACTGCTTTATTAAATGTCCATGCTTCACACCCATATGTTGCCACTGGGAATATGCATGGTCTGAGTATTCTGATTTTTGTTTTCCTAACAGTTCCATTCCATAGTGTTTTAGTTGTCATTTTTTGTAAAGCCATGTTTGTTCTTTTAATTTCCTTCATCCCATTTCCATCTGCGGTTAGCAGTGAACGGAAATATTAAAAACTGTTCTCATTTTCTATCCTTTGATAAAAAATATCTTTTGTTTTATCCGTTGTCATTATTTTTGCTTTTGCTACATGAGATACAGATTTTGTTTGTTACTTTTCTTTTGCACTTCCATTATTATGATCTTTGTGTTTATATGTCTCCATGAAATATAATCAAATTCTTGAAAATAAATGCAGCATCATCATCTCAACAATTATAATTCTGTCCTCAAGCTCATTGTTCATGCACTAGCAGGTAGACACAACTGTGCTGTTGTTCATGCACTAGTAGGTAGACACAACTGTGCTGTTGTCCATCTGTCCATTTCCATCTGCGGTTAGCAGTGAACGGAAATATTAAAAACTGTTCTCATTTTCTATCCTTTGATAAAAAATATCTTTTGTTTTATCCGTTGTCATTGTTTTTGCTTTTGCTACATGAGATACAGATTTTGTTTGTTACTTTTCTTTTGCACTTCAATTATTATGATCTTTGTGTTTATATGTCTCCATGAAATATAATCAAATTCTTGAAATAAATGCAGCATCATCATCTCAACAATTATAATTCTGTCCTCAAGCTCATTGTTCATGCACTAGCAGGTAGACACAACTGTGCTGTTGTTCATGCACTAGTAGGTAGACACAACTGTGCTGTTGTTCATGCACTAGTAGGTAGACACAACTGTGCTGTTGTCCATGTTCATGCACTAGTAGGTAGACACAACTGTGCTGTTGTTCATGCACTAGTAGGTAGACATAACTGTGCTGTTGTTCATGCACTAGTAGACACAACTGTGCTTTTTTTTCATGCACTAGTAGACACAACTGTGCTGTTGGTCATGTCCATGCACTAGTAGGTAGACACAACTGTGCTGTTGTTCATGCACTAGTAGGTAGACACAACTGTGCTGTTGTTCATGCTCATGCGCTAGTAGGCAGACACAACTGTGCTGTTGTCCATGCACTAGTAGGTGGACACAACTGTGCTGTTGTTCATGCACTAGTAGGTGGACACAACTGTGCTGTTGTTCATGCACTAGTAGGTAGACACAACTGTGCTGTTGTTCATGCACTAGTAGGTAGACACAACTGTGCTGTTGTCCATGTTCATGCACTAGTAGGTAGACACAACTGTACTGTTGTTCATGTTCATGCACTAGTAGGTAGACACAACTGTACTGTTGTCCATGCACTAGTAGGTAGACACAACTGTACTGTTGTTCATGTTCATGCACTAGTAGGTAGACACAACTGTGCTGTTGTCCATGTTCATGCACTAGTAGGTAGACACAACTGTGCTGTTGTCCATGTTCATGCACTAGTAGGTAGACACAACTGTACTGTTGTCCATGTCCATGCACTAGTAGGTAGACACAACTGTGCTGTTGTTCATGCACTAGTAGGTAGACACAACTGTGCTGTTGTTCATGTTCATGCACTAGTAGGTAGACACAACTGTGCTGTTGTTCATGCACTAGTAGGTAGACACAACTGTGCTGTTGTTCATGTTCAGCACTAGTAGTAGCACAACTGTACTGTTGCCATGTCCATGCACTAGTAGGTAGACACAACTGTGCTGTTGTCCATGTTCATGCACTAGTAGGTAGACACAACTGTGCTGTTGTCCATGCACTAGTAGGTAGACACAACTGTGCTGTTGTCCATGTTCATGCACTAGTAGGTAGACACAACTGTGCTGTTGTCCATGTTCATGCACTAGTAGGTAGACACAACTGTACTGTTGTCCATGTCCATGCACTAGTAGGTAGACACAACTGTGCTGTTTCATGTCATGCACTAGTAGGTAGACACAACTGTACTGTTGTCCATGTTCATGCACTAGTAGGTAGACACAACTGTACTGTTGTCCATGTTCATGCACTAGTAGGTAGACACAACTGCTGAAAATATATTTTTATACAAAGTCCCTGGGGACTCTCTTATTTTTGAACTTATTAATGTGTTAAAATGTTCTAATACTTGTCTCATATTTGCTTGAATAGTTTTTGAACATTCCTATCATTATCTGACTGATCTTGCTTGTTACATCTTCTAGATATTCTTCTTAGTGGATCTAAGCTAAAATAGAGATATTACATAATTGGTGTAAGATGTAATGGAAATATTAAATATTAATGTAGATGTAATGGAGATGTAAATAATTAATGTAAGATGTAATGGATTTATTAAATAATTAATGTTAGATGTAATGGAGATGTTAAATAATTAATGTAAGATGTAATGGAGATGTTAAATAATTAATGTAAGATGTAATGGAGATGTTAAATAATTAATGTAAGATGTAATGGAGATGTTAAATAATTAATGTAAGATGTAATGGAGATGTTAAATAATTAATGTAAGATGTAATGGAGATGTTAAATAATTAATGTAAGATGTAATGGAGATGTTAAATAATTAATGTAAGATGTAATGGAGATGTTAAATAATTAATGTAAGATGTAATGGAGATATTAAATAATTAGTGTAAGATGTAATGGAGATGTTAAATAATTAATGTAAGATGTAATGGAGATGTTAAATAATTAATGTAAGATGTAATGGAGATATTAAATAATTAGTGTAAGATGTAATGGAGATATTAAATAATTAATGTAAGATGTAATGGAGATGTTAATAATTGATATGAGCATATTAAATAATTGATGCAAGCTATAATGGAGATTAATGGACTGCCTTTTGTCGTCCTGTCCCATCTTAGTCTCAAAATAAAGTGTTGATATACATTTCAGAATTTATAAAATATTATTTGTTATTGTTGATATGACATGTAGACAATACCAGTTTCCAGAACACAGCTGCTCAAGCATGTAGTATTTTTAATGTTGTTGAACTTCATATTTATATATAAATGTCATCTTGAGATATAGATCAAATGATATCAGAGATTCTTATGTGACTCTAATACATCCAATATTGTGTGTTTTGTAAGCTGGGGGAAATGTTAGTTATTTGTGATTTTTTTCCCATGACTATCCGTGTTGATATCTTTTTCTACAACTTTTCTTTAAATAAAGATTTTGTATCAAACTACTTGTGTCTTGTATTGAGTGTTTTCTAGGTTTGAGTGTGGAGAAGCATTATCTGCAACAAGTCATTGAGATCAGAATGAGAGTTATACAGTGCTACATAGAACCAATACTGACATATGGATGCTAGAGTTCCAGAAAATGAGAAGCATTATCTGCAACAAGTCATTGTCAGTTGAGATCAGAAGGAGAGTTATACAGTGCTACATAGAACCAATACTGACATATGGATGCTAGACCGAGAAAATAAGAAGCATTATATGCAACAAGTCATTGTCAGTTGAGATCAGGAGAGTTATACAGTGCTACATAGAACCAATACTGACATAGAGATGCTAGAGTTCCAGAAAATGAGAAGCATTATCTGCAACAAGTCATTGAGATCAGAATGAGAGTTATACAGTGCTACATAGAACCAATACTGACATCCGGATGTGAGTCACGGACAATGAACAAACAGATTGAAAAATCTCAGAAGGCCACAGAGATGTGGTTATACAGAAGAATGATGAGAATCCATGGACTGCTAATATGATTAATGTGGAGGTGTTGAATGAGGCCAAGACAGAGAAAGCTTATTATCAATATAAGAAAGAGGCATGTGATGAGAAAGGGAGGTTTAGAACACATTGTGACAACCGATAAAATCAAGGGGAAACGATAGAAGAGGAGAAAATTTTGGATAACCTGACTGCATCAACATCTGTGATGGTAGCAAACACCAGAGATTTGTGTAGATCCATGATCGCCTACGCCAGCCGGAACGGCACCTGATTATGAGTGTGGTAGCTATAGAGTCTCTGGCCTAGAGGTTAGGTACTCGCCTCTCATTACAAAGGTTCTCGGTTCGTTCCTTCATGGAGCCATCAGGATATTTTTCCAAGAGATCTGTGATCTCAGTGTTTGTGAGATTGAGTTCCTAGTCCTATCAGAGACGGACGATAAAACGTAGGTCCCTTGTTCAATTTAAGCATGTAAAAGAACCGTTGGCAGTTCAAAATCGAGGGCAGGCTGGGTAGCTGCTGTCTGGACAAATTATCTCATGGAGGCTTTATGTGTGTGACAGCTATATGGTGGAGGCTTGTGGTGACAGCTATATGGTGGAGGCTTGTGTGACCACATAGAAAAGAAACTGAAGAGAAATGTTCAGTAATAAACTCAATAATTGATTTATTTTGCTGTTATTTTATACATGAATGAGAAAGTACATATCAACTGCCAATGATTAAGTCATAATAGAGTAATAATAATATTGCATTCCTTAGAGCAATGGATACAGTCTCCAGACAGCAAACATGGCATTCAGAAACAACAAAGTCAGTATACTCTCTGTGCCTTCCTCCATACATTAGGAGCTCTGCCGGTGCTAGACATGTAAACAATACATCGCTAAATGAGGGAGACCTTATGTATAGAATGTGACGTTCAACAAATCTGCCAATGATTATGACAAGATTTCCTTCCAGGTTTCCCTGACGCTAATCTTTAGCAAGCTTGTGTTAGACACAACAGCTTACAAATGATATAATTAGTGGTTTTATGACGGTCAGTCTCTGACAACAAATATTGTAACTAAGATCTACCACGACATCTTAACCAAGTTTGAAATAAGTGTTGAATGTGACCATCATCATCACGAGAGAGATGATGCAACAATTTGATGAATATTTGATCAGGTCATACAATAACTGAATTCCTGTTTCTAGACTGTGAAACAGGAAACAGACCATAGCAATGGTCATCTGTCAACCAATTTGGCAGGTTTAGACACAAGCAACACACATACATACATACATCATCAACTATGTACAGCATTGATAGTAGTTGTAGTAGTCATTGCTCTTCTCAAGAATTCTTCCCCTGTAAGTTTATTCATTATGCTCTTGTCTATACAGTAATAATACAGGTTATATATAATCTTTCATGCTACATTTCTTTTGATCCTTCTCTCACACATTTATCCTTCTGTCTCTCTCTAGCTGACACACTATGGGAGGGAGGAGTGTCCACATCTTCGAACGCTCCACATCGACCACTTGTTAACCCCTCTGTGATTTGTATGTGATCCGAGCCTGAGCGATTGTATGTTGTGCCAGTTATGCTCACACAAGTAGGCTAGCACATCCGATTTCTGCAATGCTTTTTATTTACTATGGTTGTTTCCCTAGGCCCCTACCTCAGTCACCTCTTACGACATGCCTTGTATGTAGCAGTGTTACTATTCTTTGCTCTAATTGCTGGCCCCGGTAACATATAGGCGGAGGGGCCACAAATATCTGATAAAAATCTCTGGTATATAGGAAAATCGTGGTGACAATACACCAGCTGTTGGTAAAACATAGTTACTCTTGATCACATACTCAAGTGAGATGCAATCTTGATTTTATTCAATCTGGCCACATAACTAGATTTGTTGGTGCCCCCCTCCACGGAACCTTCTAACTGTTGTATACCACATACATAAAACTAGCATTTCACAAGACATACACATCCGCAGACACACTACATAGTCACACAAATAAAAGTACATCAGGCAGCTGACACACTTGACAATACATTAAACAAGTCACTGGGACTGTGCATAAATTTGGGGGGTCATGTACGCCAATGATTTAATAAACACCCCTCCCCAACAATTGGATACATTGTGTGCTAGACAACAGCTATTTATTTTAGCAAAAGTTCATACGCATCTGTTAATAATGTCCATGGTTGAACAACAACATCAGTGAGGGTCATTTTATCATTGTGACGTCTTTCATAGATTGTGAACTACTACATCTGCGATGGTTATACCAGCATGTCCATATTGTATTTTCAAATCGAATTCTCATTTTTTAATGCATCATATACATGTGTGTAACTATCACATACATGTGTGTGTAGATGTGTTGTCAAATCAATACTACAAAGGACTCGGTGAACAAATAATGAGAGATGTGTCATGTCCCCAATTTGTATGTACACACACAGCAAGTGTGTATGTGAGCTTGTGTACACGGACAACACAGACTCATGAAAAACAGATGATTCCAAGACTCTCCTCACCGCTAGCCCAGATTTGGCACTGTAACAACAAAAGTATAGCATAATTCAAGCAATAAACATAATAGATTGGGGGGGTATGGGTGAGATGGCTGGGGAGGAAGAGGGACCCCTAAAATAATAATCTAAAGTTATTAGAAGATATCAACATAATGATCAGATATGCAACATAATGATCAGATATGTGAGATCCGGAGTTGGTATCAGCTCATGCGATATCAACATAATGATCAGATATGTGAGACTTCGAGTTGGTATCAGCTCATGCGATATCAACATAATGATCAGATATGTGAGACGACGAGTTGGTATCAGCTCATGCGATATCAACATAATGATCAGATATGTGAGACGTCGAGTTGGTATCAGCTCATGCGATATCAACATAATGATCAGATATGTGAGACGACGAGTTGGTATCAGCTCATGCGATATCAACATAATGATCAGATATGTGAGACGTTGAGTTGGTATCAGCTCATGCGATATCAACATAATGATCAGATATGTGAGACGTTGAGTTGGTATCAGCTCATGCGATATCAACATAATGATCAGATGTATCAGATGACGAGTTGGTATCAGCTCATGCGATATCAACATAATGATCAGATGTGTCAGGACTGAAAAAGAGTTGGTATCAAATCTGATTGAAGATTCAGATGTGATTGTATTCACACTTATCCTGATATGAGACTACCAATGAAGCGACAGCATCAAGAACAGTTCAAGAAGATGAATAACAGTTTACAAAGTGCATTAGAACAAGAACATACAAGATCACTACACGAGGATCATGTTCAACTGGTGAGTACGAGAGGCATATTATTGCAGAATGCGTTTATAGGGTTAACATACACAGGCCCAACATGTGCTTCTGGCCATGGTGGAGGGTTGTGAGGAGATGCGGACGCTGGGGTCTAATGAGATTAAATAAGAGTCCAGACACACAGGCCCAGCATGCAGTTTCTGGCCATGGTGGAGGGTTGTGAGGAGATGTGGACGCTGGGATCTAGTGAGATTAAATAAGTCCAGACACACAGGCCGCCCAACATGCAGTTTCTGGCCATGGTGGAGGGTTGTGGGGAGATGCAGACGCTGGGGTCTAGTGAGATTAAATAAGAGTCCAGACATACAAGCCCAACACGCACACAACTGATGAATGTCTGGTAATAGTGGAGGGTTGTGAGGAGATGCGGACGCTGGGATCTAGTGAGATTAAATAAGAGTCCAGACGCAGAAGCCCAACATGCACACATTTGATGAATGTCTGGCTATGCTGGAGGGTTGTGGGGAGATGCGGACGCTGGGATCTAGTGAGGATAAACAAAGTGGCAACAATAGTTATAAAGGCGTATGGGAGGTGAACGAGTTACTGGAAGAGCTTCCGCTCAGACTGAGCATGCTGCCTCGTATGCTGATGTCATCGTCCACCTGCTCCAGTGAAGCCTGGACAACTTCTACGGCCTTCAGTCCCATGGCGGTTGTTTCAATGTCAAATGTTTTCAACTCCTTAGACTGTCTCTCTTGCAACTGACTACGTTTATCTTGCTCCTCCTTGTCAAAGGTGACCCTCTCTTCTTCCATCTGTACAAGACACAAATAAACAAACATACTGTTAATGGTGGAACAAAACAAATTAATTCATCCAAATATACAGTAAGAAACTAAACTAGCTGTTCTTCAAATCTTTCCTACCAGTTTCCAGTGAGACCATCTAGAAAATAGTATTATCAACGATGTAAGGTAGGAAGAGTTAGCTAGAGCTGCAGTAGTGTAGTTGTTCAAATGTTGACTACCAGTTTCCAGTGAGACCATCTAGAAAATAGTATTATAATGATGTAAGGAAGATTGCTAGAGTTGCAGTAGTGTAGTTGTTCAAATGTTGACTACCAGTTTCCAGTGAGACCATCTAGAAATAGTATTATCAAGATGTAAGGAAAATTGCTAGAGCTGCAGTAGTGTAGTTGTTCAAATGTTGACTACCAGTTTCCAGTGAGACCATCTAGAAAATAGTATTATCAATGATGTAAGGAAAGATTGCTAGAGTTGCAGTAGTGTAGTTGTTCAAATGTTGACTACCAGTTTCCAGTGAGACCATCTAGAAAATAGTATTATAAATGATGTAAGGAAAGATTGCTAGAGTTGCAGTAGTGTAGTTGTTCAAATGTTGACTACCAGTTTCCAGTGAGACCATCTAGAAAATAGTATTATCAATGATGTAAGGAAAGATTGCTAGAACTGCAGTAGTGTAGTTCTTAGTGAACTCATTACTTAGGCTAGTGGCCTGGGTTCAATTCCACAGTTTGCATAGAATTTTTCCAGACTGTAACGGATCACAGGTTGACCCAGCTTCAATCGGGTACCAGGAAAAGCACTGGGAAATAAAGGCACTGATGATGATGACCATATCCCCATCGCTGCGACAGTCAGCAAAAATACAGGCCTAACACCATATATATCTCGAGGTATTTTTCTTTCTTTTTTTTCGATCCAGAAGCACTTGAGCTTTTCAGCTCGGTGCCATGGACATCGTAACTCTTCGGTTCGGTGCCACGAACACCGTAGATCTGGGGAATCTGTGGCTTTTTCTGCCATCCCGCGGAAATGAACCCGCACACACAGAGGGATAGTCACCCGTAGTCCAACGCGCTACGAACACGCTGGGCAGACGGGCAATCTCGAGGTATAAAAGGGTTCCTTTTTATAAAGGAAGTCTTTAGTAAAACTATTTAGCAATAGCAAAACCGAAACACATATAAACAAAGTACTATAGTGCGTTTCAAATCTCGTGCCCACAAACTTCTAATATCTCAATAACCCTTGCATGAAATACAATGTAATTTTGCATGTGGTGTTCGATTTTCAATGACATTACGAATATATAATTACAATTTATGCAGGTACTGCCGTTTTACTGAAGCAGCGATCTTCTTTGATCTTTGACTATGTAATTATTTTGGTAGCACAAAATAGAATTTACAGCAATATAACAAATTTAACACTTTTGATAAGTCATACGTGTATCCACATTTTTCACGAGAGTGGAATTCATACAAAAAAAAAGGCTTTACTTCATCTTGTACCTTCATTTCGATACAGTTGTCATGTTAAGGGGTCAGGATGATTGTGGTGGTCTTGAAAAGGACCAGATGTGTACATTGATGACAATCTCATGCAAACATCTGTATTGCATATTTTTTTACTAGATGACATCGGACTGTCTTCTTGTGGTATGACGCATTGTCCATTATCAGACAAGAGGGCCTATCTAATGTCGGAAGTAAAGTTTACTCAATCCACTCTCTAAATATATGAGTTCTTTTCTGTGTGGCAGTCCCGATTATCGGCCGATTTCAAAACAAATAGGAGTTGAGCATTCTTCACCAGCCCATTTTGTCTACTGCCTGCATGTGCAATTTTAAAACGCTGCCCTTTACCACTTGGTAGGCCTACTAATTTCTTAATCATTCCATCTGATGACTGCCATTCTTTTTCATTGGTGTGGTAAGTATTAATCCATGTTTCGTCTAAATACACAATGGCATAGCTTTGTCGACGCATTTCTCTAACTTCACCATGCAAATATTTACTTATCACAACTAGATGCGGTTTCTCACAGATAATGTTTCTTCCACCGGCTTATTTTATAAATGTGAAGTCAGCACCCCCTCTCTATAATGTATATTTTGACACATCGATGTCATTGTTCTTTGTAAGACCCATCTTTAATTTCCCTAATATCACTGTTTCTTTCAACTCAACACAATTCTCTTCGAATAAGCTCTCTATCAAAACTATCTACGACTTTCTATCTTGCGTTCTTGGTTGCATTGCACATGTACTTGAAAAGTATTGGATCCAGCGATTGAATGTACGTCGATTTACTCCCAAAACCCACATTGCCCTCTGCTCAGGGATAGGAATGCTCCCACCCTTATCTTCTCTACAAAAATATTGGTACATTTGCATTGTGATGCTTTGCAGTGTCACAAAATTTACTCTTATACTCATTGTAAAGACCCTACAATGTGCACACCTCTGAAAGGAATGAGACTATTGAACTGACCTTCGAAAAACCAAACGTAACTTGTCCATTCAATTGTAAACACTTTTGGTCTTCCGGTAAATAACGGAAAACACTAAAAACACGTGGATATTGAGGTTTTTAAATTGCGCACCAATAACAACAATAAAGCTACTGTAAGCGTTTCAAATGTATGTCTCGTTCATTTATGATGTTTTTTGTATACCGCATATCAGCTAAATTGAAAACCCGCTGTTTGTTTTCATTGCAATTATTTCCTTGCAATGTCATGACAATCAATAGAGCACATGCAAAATATCCCCTCTTTACGTTAACGGGCTCCGGACTTACAGAATTTCAAACATGGGTATGAGTTTTGAAACTCACTATATAGTTTTTACAAAGTACAAAAATAATATACAGCAACATTTCAAACAAAAGGATACAAGAGAAGTGAAGAACGTCAGACTTCATATATGTCAGACATAATATATAGTCAGACAACAAATCCCAACAACATTAAAATGAAAATGTTACTTACTAAAAATACACAAAAAATGTGGAAAAGCGAGAAATGGAAAACTATGAGATAAAACAAATATATATATATATTTGAAAGTGATTTTAGAAGTGTTTCCATGATGAAAGGCTGTCTGGTTTTAGAATTAGACATACTGACAGGTGTACAAACCTTCTGCTCTAATAAAGCACGACGTAAAGAGACACGTTCTTCCAGTACTTTCCTCTCACGTTGATGTTGAGCCTCGGTATGCATCTTGATCTTGCTCTGGTAAGCAATCAACAGCTCCAGTTCCTGCTGAAGACGGTTCCTCAACTCATTAGCATCAGCCATCTGAGTTTCATCTAGTCTCACCTGTTAGTACAACAACAACGATTGCATTATTAGTAGTTTGTTTGTTGGTCAGCAATATATAACCAAGTAACATTACACAGATCTAGCCATACCTGTTCACACACACACACATATATATATATATATATATATATATATATGTAAAAATAATTCCTCTCGTACTGTTATACGTTACATAGGGCCTGCAAGTAATTTCTCCATACCGCTCTATCCTGGGCAACTCGCTCAATCTCATCCATGAAACTGAGAACGATATTTCTTGCCTCTTTCAGCAAAGTTCATTTCAGGGTCTCCTTAGGTCGTCCTCTCTTTCTTGAACCCTTTGATCCCACCACTTCAATGGCTGCTTTGATATTCGTTGATCATTTCTCCTCAAGATGTGTCCAACATATCTCCATCTTCTCTTTCTTATAACAGTTGTCACTAGTGGTTGACCAGACATGTCTCTGATTTCATCACTTCTGAATTCGCTCCATTTTATATTCATTATTTTTGGCAGACATCTATTTTATATATATGTATGGCCCTTTTCATCTTTACAGACGGTCAATAGGAAATTGTTTTACTGTGACAACTTCTGAGTTTTCGCTTTCTCTCTTGTTGTTCAGCTCGTACATAAGTCTCTTCTCAAAAGACCCTGCACCCTTCCGTAATTTGGCTTTCCACACAACTCTGTCATCAGCTAGTCCCTCCCATGTGCTGGGATCTATAGAAAAGTTTTTCATTGAGGTTTTGCAGACATCTTTATATCTGAGCAGTGGTCTGCCCTGGTGCCTCTTCCTCCGAAAGTTCACAGAACAACATTTGTTTTGGTATGCGATAAGTTTCCATTCTCACATGTCCCAACCATCTTAGTCGTCTACTGCTGAGCATGCCCATGATGGAAGGCAGATTTGCATGTTGTAGTACTTCAGAGTTGGTTATCTTGTCGTACCACCTGATGTTCATAATCTTGCGAGACATCGAAGGTGAAAGATGTTAAGTCTCCTCTTGTGTCTTGAGTAGGCTGTCCATGTTTCTGAGCCATATAGTAAAGAACTAATTACACAGGCTCGATATATTTGAGTCTTCGTCTGCAATGTCAATTTTTTTGTTGTCCCACGCTCGCTTTGATAGTATGCCGAATGTAGTAGCCGCACTCCCTATACGAGCGTTGATTTCTTCTTCAAGAGAAGGGCTGGCAGTGACCGTGGACCCAAGATAGCAGAATTTTTGCACTGGTGTTAGATGGTTGCCATTTAAAGTGATATTTGATGTCTTACCTCCTGACATAATACAACTGTTTTGGAGACACTTATTGTCAGAGAAAAGAGGTCGCATGCCTTTGACAAATTATTAATTAGACATTGCAGTGTAGTCTCACTGTGGGCAACTAAGGCAGCATCGTCAGCGAAAAGGAGGTCCTAGAGAAGTATTTCCGTCGTTTTTGTCTTGGCTCTTAAGGGGGGACTCTGGTCTGGAAACTATTTTCTTTGCTTTGGTATTAATGTAGAATTTGTATAACAATTTTGAAAGATTATGACTTAGAATAGTAGAAAAAATTAGTAGGAAAAAAAAGTCAATGCGTTGCCATGGAAACAATACAAAATGGCCGCCAAGCACTAAATTTCAAATCCCTAAGGCTCTGAAGTTAATGAATATAAATGAATTCTGTTTTCACTCTAAGGTAAGCAATTGTAATATCTACAAAATTACTGATCCTTTTTAGGATATATTAAATATTACATTTTTATGAATTTTTTTGTAAACACACCCTCCAAAAACAGCTTTTTTTTGACCACATTTTGAGGGAATTTTTACCAAAAATTTATAAAAATTAAATATTTAATATATCCTAAAAAACATGTGTAATATTTTAGATATTACAATTGCGCACCTTAGAGTGAAAACAGAATTCATTTACATTCATTAGATTCAGAGCCTTAGGGATTTGAAATTTTGTTTTGGTGGCCATTTTGTATTGTTTCCATGGCAACACTTTGACATTTTTTTTACTAATTTTTTCTACTATTCTAAGTCATACTCTTTCAAAATGCTTATACAAATTTTATATTAATATGAAAACAACGAAAATAGATTCTTGATTTTCAAGACCGAATCCCCTTGCGAGCCAAGTTAAACAGTGAACCATCAGATCTAGTGCGGATGAAAACATCACCATCAGCGTCCCTAAGGCGTGGTTCAAAGGACTGCGAAGAAGATACCAAAGAGAGTGGGGGCAAATATATATATATATATAAATAAAAAAGAAAATATGATAGACAGACAACAGATGTAAAGGTTTGAAACTAATTGCACGCCGTGTGGTGCGGGGCCCGCAAAGGAAGCAAAGAATAGTACCACTGCGAGCTACAATGCATGTTGTAAGAGGTGGCTAATGTAGGCACTAGGGATGCTACCGTAGTAAATAAAAAGCAGCACAGAAATCAGATGTGCTGGCCTACTTGTAAGTGCATAACTGGCACAACGTACAATCGCTCTAGGCTCAGATCATATACAAATCACACAGAGTGGTTAACAGGTGATCGATATGGAGCGTCTCAAGAAGGAACTAATTGTAGTTAGGAGTTCATCTAAGAGAGCCAGACATAGATGGCAGGTCTGATGTGTGAATTTCATGTGTACATGTTTGTTGTGCGTTTGTCTAAAGTTCTATGTGCACATGCTTGTTGTGTGCATATGCTTGTTGTGCACATGTCTTAGGGTCTGAATGTGGTGAACTCCTAATATCTGTGTGAGATCAGTCTCTCAGTTATGTCTATATCACTGTGTGAGGTCTATATCACTGTGTGAGGTCTATATCACTGTGAGGTCTATCTATGTGTGCAGGTGCCAGCCACTCTCCGTGTGTGTGTGCATCTCTGTGTGAGGTCTATCTATGTGTGTATGTACCACTCTCTGCATGTGTGCATATTTCTGTGTGAGGTGGATACGCCTCATAATAAACACATGTCTATGTGTGTGAGATCTCTGATATCATATCTCTATGCTTGTAAAGTAAGTATACTATATCCCTGCTCACATTCTGCTGTTGTAACATCTCAGCTATGCTAGCCTCATACTGATCTCCTAGTGCAGCTAGCTTCCTCAACTGTTCCTCCTTGAGCTTCTTGACTACTGTCTTCTGCTCGTTCTTGGGAGTGTTCTGAAGGATGTGATCTTTCAAAGCTTTATATTGTCTCTGTTGTGTCTTGACTGCTTCATTAAACTGTTTCCTGATCTGGATTTCTTTGGCCTGTAAACAAGAGACAAAATGTTAAGAAACACACAATACTTAAACAAAAAGGTTTAAAGTCAAAAGATTGACTTCATTGCACTGGGGGTTGCCCGAGTTGGTTACCGGGGCCCAAATTAGATGTGTAAAGAATAGAACCACTGTTACCTGCCACGCATGTCGTAAGAGACAACTAAGGAGGTTTGGCTGAAATCGGATGCACATGTCCTAAACGTGTAGAAGACTATGCATTTAGGGGCTACCAAACCAATGTGCAACGTATACACATTCTTGGCAAAGATCAAACATATCACAGTGATTAAAATTGGTTGTAAAGAAAGAACGCAAAGAAGAAGATTCCACTGGGGTTTTTACCTAATATGGCTTGGTCCCTCTCCACAGAAATGGCATGCTACCTGCCAAGAGTAGCTCACAAGTCACAAACTCCATAGCTGCGGCAATAATCCTAGGGATCCGAACTCCATAGCTCCGGCAATAATCATAGGGGGGGGGTCTCTTTAAAAATACACCGTAAACAGAATGGTGCGGTCCGGATTCGAACCTAAGACCTTCAGAACAAAAGAGCGTAACCACTTAGAGAGCTGACTTATTCATTCTAAGTTAAATGTTTGTTGAGTTTGCAATGTCCGATATGTCAAAGAAAAACTATAGTGACTTGGTCTGTTCTACTGAGGTCTATTTTTTATAATCATATCCAATGTTTGTCTTCCAGACTATGGCTGATTTTCTCATTATGAGGGTTTTGACCTCTTGCAAAGACAGTGGTTGGTAGATTTGCTCTTTAGCATACAGCCTTCCTTATAGAAGATGTTGGCGCTCTCGTTGTCTTCAAAGCCACAGTGAGATGGAATCCACTGCAGGTGAATTTCTCCCATTTTTGACAGTCCTGAAGTTCTATTTCTAGGTTCTGTACCATGGACAAAAAAAAGAAAACACTTCTTTCTTCTTTTGTCGTCACACTGCTACCGGGTTGTTGCCCAGTGTCGTGGTTTTCTGTTTTTGTCTTGCGCTGTTCTGGTGGCTTGTGATTGTTATCTTTGCTCTTTCACAGGATTCTGCTACGCCATCTAACCATCTTTTCCGTGGTCTTCCTCTTGCCTTCTTTCCCGATGTTCTGTTGTAGAAGACTCTGCATACTGTGGAGTTTGGATGCATTCTTATTAAGTGGCCAAACCACTTCATTCTTTGTTTATCTATGTAATTCAAGCACGATAAGCAAACATACTATACAGAAAAATTAGATACTTTGGCCACATTAAGCGTCACGATGGTTTGGAAAGAACAATATAAGAGGGCAGGGTCCCAGAGGGAAACCAAGAAGAAGATGGCTACAAGATATTAAAGAAACCATGAAAATGACCATCGACAAAGTGGGTGAACTGGCTAGAGACAGAGTGAATTTCAGATCCGCTGCAAAGAGAGCAACGTCCTATAAAGGATACGCACCTTGATGATGACCATGCTGTCAGTGAGTCTTCAAGTAAGATCATCCTGCTTGCAGCTTATTCATGTGCTGTGCTGCCATTGGGAGGGCTGAGATGGTATGACAGGGTACAAACACAGATCTGTGGATAAGAGGACAGGAATCCATGATGGCTTGAGTTAAGAGAAGATGGTAATGGGTAGGGCACGGTTGAGTGTCAAGCCCATGAGTGGAACCAGCAAAGAAAGTTGAACACCCCAAACAGAGTCTTCTTGAGGAACTAATAGACGTGGGACTATCGTGGGAAGCCATAAAGAAAACAGCTAGAGATTGGGAAATGTGGAGAGAAACTGTTGAGGCTCTATGCTCCACAAGGAGCAGGGAGGGATAAGTAAGTAAAACTTTAAGTACAAGCTATTGGGATGAGGAGACCAACGGAAGAAATGGAACAATCTAGGTTTGAAGGTTGTCGATGAATCTACCATAGACTGACCTACCTTTAAACTGCGTGGTTGGTGTTTGACTTCTAGTGCATGCTTCTTACGAAGGTCAGCTTCGGCACACAGGTTGTAGTCAGTTTGGTTGTCTCTCTCAGTCTCGTGCTGCTTCTTCAGTTGTTCATCTTTCATTTTCTGGAGGGCAGCCAAGTGCTTGTACTCCAGGTCTTGTGTGGATTCATGATGACGAACCAGCATGGTGTGCTCATACTCAAGCTGTGCCTGTTGGCCAATTTCCTGCACAGGTACACAAAAGAAAAATATGACCCTACAGAGACTTATTGTGACAGTAGAGACAAAGAAACAATGAACATAAGCTATCATTACCCTACAGAGATTATTGTGACAGACACAAAGCAACAATGAACATAAGCTATCATTACCCTACAGAGATTATTGTGACAGACACAAAGCAACAATGAACATAAAATATCATTATCCCACAGAGACTATAGTGACAGCTAGAGACTTATAGTGACATCTAGAGAATACTGTAGACCAGAGCTGTCCAAAAACATTTTTATACAGGGTGTTCAAGATAAAAGTAGCCTATCAATGGAGCTAATCTGGCATATATTTATGAAAATGAGAAGGTTCAGTTATGACGTAGTATAGGTCAAGGCTATGTGATGGTGTCTAATTGTAGAGCAGGAAGGGGGCGATGAACAAATGTGACGTAGGACAAACTCTAGTCAGAACCGGTTTAAATAGTAATTAGACACAACACAACAGGTATCTGGCAACTTTTGATTTGTCACTCGGTCCGCATTTATCTTGAACACCCTGTATAACAGAGATGCATCTGTCTTGTGATGATGTAGGGCACTGTGTGGCAGTTGCAATAATAATAATTAATTTTTTTAAACTGTCGCTGTAGTGGGAAGGGAGGGGGCCCTTTAATGGCCACATGGCTAGTGCAGTTGCAGCAAAACTGTTCAAGCTATGCAGTTTATTTTATTCCCCCGACAGCAAAAATCCTTGGCCATACCGTGATTGAACACAGTTCTCCCACATGGGAGCAACGCTCTAATATATTCGGCCAGACACTTACATCGACTGGGAATAAGTCAAACAGCTCTCTGTCGGTGGAACAGACATTGAAGCATGTCATGCAAGACTGTCCTCTCCTGGGTGAACTGAGAAGCAACATGTGGCCACACCCGACTGCCGAGTTTGTGGTGCACAGTAAACTAAGTACATGACCAGAGATTGTTTACAAAGAAGAAGCAGTTTAGTGTGCCTGCAAGATGTTACTAGACAAGAAAAAAGTGCTAGAATATGAAAGAAGTTACTAGACAAGAAGAAAGTGCTAGACTATGAGAGAAGTTACTAGATAACAAGAAAGTGCTAGACTATGAAAGAAGTTACTAGACAACAAGAAGAAAGTGCTAGACTATGAGAGAAGTTACTAGACAACAAGAAAGTGCTAGACTATGAAAGAAGTTACTAGACAAAAGGAAGTGCTAGACTATGAAGAGAAGTTACTAGACAAGAAGAAAGTGCTAGACTATGGAGAAGTTACTAGACAAGAAGAAAGTGCTAGACTAAGAAAGAGGTTACTAGACAACAAGAAGAAAGTGCTAGACTATGAAAGAAGTTACTAGACAAGAAGAAAGTGCTAGACTATGAGAGAAGTTACTAGACAAGAAGAAGAAAGTGCTAGACTATGAGAGAAGTTACTAGACAACAAGAAGAAAGTGCTAGACTATAAGAGAAGTTACTAGATAACAAGAAAGTGCTAGACTATGAAAGAGGTTACTAGACAACAAGAAAGTGCTAGACTATGAGAGAAGTTACTAGACAACAAGAAGAAAGTGCTAGACTATGAGAGAAGTTACTAGACAACAAGAAAGTGCTAGACTATGAAAGAAGTTACTAGACAAGAAGAAAGTGCTAGACTATGAGAGAAGTTACTAGACAAGAAGAAGAAAGTGCCAGACTATGAAAGAGGTTACTAGACAAGAAAGTGCTAGACTATGAAAGAAGTTACTAGACAACAAGAAGAAAGTGCTAGACTATGAAAGAAGTTACTAGACAACAAGAAGAAAGTGCTAGACTATGAAAGAAGTTACTAGACAACAAGAAAGTGCTAGACTATGAAAGAAGTTACTAGACAACAAGAAGAAAGTGCTAGACTATGAAAGAAGTTACTAGACAACAAGAAGAAAGTGCTAGACTATGAAAAGTTACTAAACAAGAAAGTGCTAGACTATGAAAGAGTTACTAGACAACAAGAAAGTGCTAGACTATGAAAGAGTTACTGAGAACAAGAAGAGATGCTAGACTATGAAGAAGTTACTAGACAACAAGAAGAAAGTGCTAGACTATGAAAGAAGTTACTAAACAACAAGAAAGTGCTAGACTATGAAAGAAGTTACTAGACAACAAGAAAGTGCTAGACTATGAAAGAGTTACTAGAGAACAAGAAAGTGCTAGACTATGCAAGAAGTTACTAGACAACAAGAAGAAAGTGCTAGACTATGAGAGAAGTTACTAGACAAGAAGAAAGTGCTAGACTATGAAAGAAGTTACTAGACAACAAGAAGAAAGTGCTAGACTATGAAAAAAGTTACTAGACAACAAGAAAGTGCTAGACTATGAGAGAAGTTACTAGACAACAAGAAAGTGCTAGACTATGAAAGAAGTTACTAGACAAGAAGAAAGTGCTAGACTATGAAAGAAGTTACTAGACAACAAGAAAGTGCTAGATATAAAGAAGTTACTGGACAAGAAGAAAGTGCTAGACTATGAAAGAAGTTACTAGAAACAAAGAAAGTGCTAGACTATGAAAGAAGTTACTAGAGAAAAAGAAAGTGCTAGACTATGCAAGAAGTTACTAGACAACAAGAAGAAAGTGCTAGACTATGAAAGAGTTACTAAGAACAAGAAAGTGCTAGACTATGAAGAAGTTACTAGACAAGAAGAAAGTGCTAGACTATGAAAGAAGTTACTAGAGAACAAGAAAGTGCTAGACTATGAAAGAAGTTACTAGAGAACAAGAAAGTGCTAGACTATGAAAGAAGTTACTAGACAAGAAGAAAGTGCTAGACTATGAAAGAAGTTACTAGACAACAAGAAAGTGCTAGACTATGCAAGAAGTTACTAGACAAGAAGAAAGTGCTAGACTAACCTCCTGTAACAGTCTCTGCTCCAGTTTCTGATACTGAAGTAACTTCCTGCGTTTGAAAGCCCTAAGGTTAAAGTCTAGTGTATCCTTCTGGTGTTTCTCCAGTCGGAACTCTGCATCTCTCTTCTTTCGTGTCAAACCTTCTTTAAAGTTTTTCATTGCATCATCTCTTTCTCTCCTGGGACCACTGCCCTCTAAACCCTGAAAGTATCAATGACATACATTCATCAACTATCAATGCAAATAGGCTGAAATTATCATTCACACATGAATGATAAGCACACTTAATGAGGACAGTGGTATCTAAGTGACAACTACATTGAGCATTACTACAGAGATCACCGCTGCCTTCAGGGCTCTCTCGTGGGTGGCTTAGCATCAGCCAACCCACACGATTATCATATCAGACTTGATAAATATCTTCTTCTTCTTCTGCATTCTCACTAGATTGAGATTTGGATTCTCTAATAAAGGCAGCCGTCTGCCTCAGATTATCAGCCAGCCATACAGTTTGTCTTGGACGCTAGTGAAGTGGGCCACCTCTTTCTTCTCAAGTCTGCATACTGGAGGTAGTTCTGTAGAATATAATTCCTATGATTTCTGCTTCCCTGTTTGTGCCGACCTCTTCCCGCAGTAAGTTTTGGCCACCATTGTGATGGTAGGTCTGACATTCTTACTGCGTGGCTAAGTCTCCGAGGCAGATGACGACCGTAGAATCAGTTATGTCATTCCTCGTTGTGAGGGGTCGTTGCACCATGTTATCGCCTTACGGCCTGGTGCATCCGTTTTCTGCAGGCATTTGTTTCGGGTTAGCATTCCCTAGCGGACACATGCATCCGATTTCAGCCAAACCTCCTTAGTGCCTCTTACGACATGCGTGGCAGGTAACAGTGGTTCTATTCTTTACACCCCAAAATTTGGGCACTGGTAACCACTTGGGCGACTTGATGAATATGATTCAAAGGATTGAATCTGATAATCTGTGCGCGGAATGGGTGGACAGCATTTGGAGGTGACATCTCAAGACACTGACTTGGCTGTACACAACTGGACATATTGGAATGCAGGGCAACAAACATGTTGACTTTCTTGCAAACAATGCCCTGGCTCAAGCTAGCAGAAGTATGGACAGAGCCAATGGCATCAATGTGGTATGCACTCATTTATGTGACATGGGCGAGTCTCAGACACTCTAACGAGTGCGAGAATTAGGAGTTAAGTTTGGACATGCCAGACAGTATCATCTTCATGGTAGCGAGAGAAGATATACTAATCAACTTCTCATGGGTATGGTGAGCAAATGGACTTTGGGATAACTGCTGCAACGGAGGACAGAGCATGCATGAGAATGCCCAATGTAACATTCGCATAACATAACGAATGTCTGTATGATATTAGAGTTCAGACAACTAACCATTAGCATCATGACTGCCTGCGTAGACAATCCTGGCCTCGGTATACAGAGCTTAAGTATCAGCTACAGGAGTACCTAAATCAGTCAGAAACACCATACCAGGCACCCTGAAAATGCCTGAATTCATGGCAGGTGAATGTAAGAAGAGACAAGCCACCTGTGAGTGCGATTCGCCCGAGTGGTTACCGGGCCCAAATTTGGGGTGTAAAGAATAGAACCACTGTTACCTGCCACGCATGTCGTAAGAGACAACTAAGGAGGTTTGGCTGAAATCGGATGCATGTGTCCTAAACGGTAGAAGTCTATGCGTTTAGGGGCCTACAAACCAATGTGCAACGTATACACGTTCTTGGCAAAGATCAAACATATCACAAAGAGTGATTAAAATTGGTCGTAAAGAACAACGCAAAGAAGAAGTGCGGTTCAATTCCACGAGCTGGCAGAAAAGCTACAGGTTCCCCAGATTGACGATGTACATGCCACCAAACCGAAGGGTTACGATGTACATGGCACCGCGCCGAAAGCTCAAGTGCTTCTGGATCAGAAAAAAAAATATAAGAAGAAGCTACAGGACACCAGTAGCAGATAATATTAAAGACTTTGTTGTCCTGGTGACTAACATGGATGGACAATCCGATTTGAAAAGTGACATGAAAATAGAACACCACTAAATCTGGTGTAGATTCTGCCTAAATTCCATTTATGCCTAGCATAGGCAGCTGATATGGGGAATGGACCGTGTCCATTTTGCACAAGCCCCATCACCGTACTGTTTTATCCAAAGAAAAGACAAAGTCCATATCTTTGGAATCAAGCAGGGAATGACAGAAGATGGAATGCAATATACACATAACTATCATTACCTTAGGGCCCCTCCCTCCGGATTTGTGGTTAATGTTTACTTCTCTAGCCTTCTGCATAACCATGCTGTCCCATAAGGCAGTGGGGTTTTTTCCATCAGGGTTTACTCCCCAGCATTTATCTTTCCCGAATCCCCCTTCTACAAAGCAGTGAGTTTAACAGTTGCAGATGGTACTGTCTACTGTTATAAGGTTGCAGATGAAACATCTTCGAACGCTCCATATCGACCACTTGTCTCTGTGTGATTTGTATGTGATCTGAGCCTAAGAGCGATTGTACATTGCGCCAGTTATGCGCCTGTAAGTAGGCCAGCACATCCGATTTCTGTACTGTTTTTATTTACTAGGGTAGCATCCCTGGGGCATAAATTAGTCGCCTCTTACGACATGCATTGTAGGTTGCACTGGTACTATTTTTGCTTCCTTGCGGGCCCCAGCATGACACGGGCGTGAAACATCCTCTCTCTCTCTCTTCTCTCTCTTCTTCTATATATATATATATATATATATATACACTTTAGTAACACTTTATATATATAAACTTTAATGACACTTTAGTCAGTCGACACTTTAAAAAGTTCTTCTAGTCAGTAAAGAAGAAATCGAGCACTCACCCTCTTCATTTTCTCCTTGTCTAATTTATAATTTTTCTTCATCTGTTCAGTCAAGTTCCTGCGTTCAGTGTCATGATTTTGTTGTGTGTCTCTGAGAAATTTGCGTTCAGTAGCTTGACTGCCTTTGTTCTGTAACAACAGTTGATACAAGTTTACAACATCATCTCACACACAGACAACGAAAGGGGGAGAGAAAGTAAGAGAGAGACAAATGGCAATCATTTCAGCCATAATCATACACAAAAGTCCAGAGAGAGAGAGAGAGAGAGAGAGAGAGAGAGAGAGAGAGAGAGTCACAAGAAAAAATGTGTTACAGAAACACAACAAAGTATAATTGACCAGTGACATTGAGGAATACTACATTTTGGACCTCCCAACAAAATAATAACAGTAGTTATACATTTATTTCTTACTTTCGTATTTTAAACCTCAATTAGGGCACAGTCCTTCAACCTACCTAAGCCAAGAATTCCTATCTTCAGATATCTCCTGCAGCTACCCTGACAACACACAGCAGGCGATATATTTCTTTATTAACTTTTAGTGGACCAGGGCAAAAGCCATGTTTTTACAGCTATTTCTTTTAGAATGAAAAACATCCTTTAGTATGCCTCCTGGTAAAAACGTGTCAGACCCAAAAACACGTAGTGTGGCGTTTGGTTCACAGGGAGTTAAATCTATTCCTTCTTTAACTAACAATATTGATATAACATTTAGTTGCATTGATACAACATTCATAATCAAGATGGAAGTGAAAAGACAGATGATAAAAAGTATTTTCCTACCAACACGTTACCAGTACCAAACTTGGTCTCTTACAGCAACACACCACAGAAAGCTCACCACGTGTGAAATGAAATGCTTGAGGAAGGCAGTGGGAGTCACGAGGAAAGACAAGACTACAAAATGAGGACATCAGAAGCAGAGTGGGCATAACTTCATGCATCGAATACATCGAAAGACAACAAATGCAGTGGTTTGGACATTTAATGAGAATGAAATACAACCAACCACTAATAACAGCATACAATAAAAAGAGATCGGGTACTAGAGCTAAGGGAAGACCAAGAAAAGATGGATAGACAATATCAAGACCAAACTACATAAACACCGATATAACACAACAAGGGTGACTCATCTGGCCATAGAAAGCAAATTAAAACTCCCATCCCTACGCTTAACGGCAAGAGTGAACAGCCAACTACATCTTCCACCTGGGAATAGACAATAGATAGACAGATACAACATTAACGAATCGCCGCACAAAGCAGTACTTCTACATTGATACAACAGAAAATGAATTCCCCCGCAGACAACAAGTATTGATACCAGCTTGATTGCTCCTACCTGCTTATCCAGTTCTCCTGTGTGCTGTACCTTCAGCTTTTCAAGTTCCCTGGAAAATCTTTGACGTAGGTTTTCATATTCTCTATCAAGTTTCTGTTTGTGTTCTTCCATTTCAGTCTTGAAACGACTCTCCATCTGTGGTCAGACATGTTACATGATCAGCGTAAGTTACACACACATCCTACAGGTACATGGTGCACACACTATAAAGGTACACACACATCATACAAGTACATCATACGAGTTCATGTACACACATGCACCATACAAGTACATGATGCATTCATATTTATTCAACTCGATGTCTAAAGTATAGAAAGAACAGGAAGAAACCACTGAACAGATGAACTACTTCAACCCAATGCTCATATTATCTCTGCCTCTTTAAATCGGATTGGACATAGGCCTCAACCACCTCATGCCAAGTCTTCCGATCTCTAGCTGTTTCCTGCAGTTCCCTCTAGCTCTTCTATTATATTTCGGGGAACCTCGCCAGTGATACAGAGTTCGTGCACTGCAGCTGAGATCTTTCTGTGTAAGAAAGATATCGGAGCACCATATGGTTACTCACCGAAGTACAATGATGATGGTCCTATCAATCAACCAATCTTCTTTATATTGTTGATCTCTGCCTCCAAATTTCGTCTCCATGTATTTCTAGGCCTCCCTTTCTTTCGCTGTCCCTGTGAGTTCCAAGAAAGGACCCTTCTTGTTATATTCCCCTCTAATTTTCTCAGTGTGTCCTATCCAGCGGTTGCGTCTTTTTAGCCTCCTGGTTCACTGGAATCTGTCTTGTGCTCTTCATAAGTTCATTTCATATCAGTAACAACTAGCAGATACTTTCTTAGAGAGAGAGAGAGAGAGAGGAGAAAACAATATATTCTCTCTATGACAGACAAACAAATTAGAAAACACTCCCCTACAAGAAAAGACGACAAATGATAGCTACTCACCGTCTGTAATTCCTTCTGATGAGCCTTACGCAGTCTCTTGTAGACAGTAAAGTTCCTATAATCATTGCTTCTCTCATGCTCTTTCATCTGTTTCTGGACAATGGAGGTGGTGCGGATGGTAGCAAAGTTGTTGACAAAGGCAGCATCAAAGCCTCTTGGACTGCCTCCAGAAGCCTAGATTATATCCAAATAAAATAAATGTCTCAGTAAGTTCAAGAGAGAGAGAGCAAAAAAATGAGCTTATGAAGGTACTACTAGAGAGATAGAATAATAATCATATTTTCTATGCTGATAAATGTATGTGCTTTATAAATAGCCGTAACGGCTCTCAGGCCGACCCAGCTTCAATCGGGTATCAGGAAAGCACTGGGAAATAAAGGCGGCCGGCTGGATGTTGACCACATCATCCCCTGTGTGGCGATGGTCAATGAAAAATACTGGCCTAACACTGTGTTACATATATACCATCTGGTATAAAGAGGGCAAAAAATATAAATAACTTCTGTTTACAATGGGTCATTTCATTGTGTAAATAGATATCTGTGAGCGTCTGTAGCTCAAGCGGTAGTGAGCTCAATCACGAACCCAAGTGTACCTGGTTCAAACCCCACCCACGGTGGACAAATTGGGAAGCAAATTCGTTTCTGTGGGTTTTTACAAAAGGTAAAAATAGACCTCACCGTTCAGAAAGCAATGACAAACTACTGAACGTATAAGTGGTGCCTAGAAAATCAACGACTCGTTACTGTGGTTGATGGCTACGTCCTTTAGGATATGCCACGATTTTCATTTCAAATAGAGATACACAAGTAATGTTGGTATCATGTGAACAGACAAGCAAGTAATGGTGTTATCAAATAGTAGAATGTCCCTTGAGGTACATCGCTTTCATCATAGTCTGCCTGAAGAACTCTCTGTTTCTAGCAAGTTCTCTCGCATCTTCCAGCGCCATGTTCAATGTTTCTTTGATGTCCTGCTGTCACCTTCGTCTTGGTTGTCACCTGCCTTGTACTCTAGGAAGCATGCATTCCATTATCATTCTCTCCAAACCACTGTGATGTTTAACATTGCCAAAATATTTTATCTTCCGGGACATGATGTTATTTACGAGCCAATTGTCCTAGTGGTTACCGTGGCCCAAATTTGGAGTGTAAAGAATAGAACCACGTTACCCGCCAAACATGTCGTAAGAGGCGACTAAAGAGGTTTGGATGAAACGTGTGTCCTAAATGTGTAGTAGTCTATACGTTTAGGTGCCTACAAAACCAATGTGCAGCGTATACACGTTCTTGGCAAAGATCAAACATATCACAAAGAGTGATTAAAATTGATCGTAAAGAACGAACGCAAATAAGAAGAGCCAATGCTTGTTGATATGCAGGTCTTGTAGGTAGGATGTCTTTGTTTTCTCCTCGCTTCTCTGTGCAGGATGTATCATGTGAAACAATGTCTCAGAAAGCACCAACTCTGAATAATTAACTATTCAAATTTCCGTCCACCCATAAATACCATTAACAGTGACCCCTTGCTTCAAAATGGAGGGCAATTTTTCCCAAGACTGACTGATGACAGAACTTTGCCACCTCAAGTCCTTCGGAATTTCTCACTCATGGGTCAGATGTCTCGAATCTGCGGTGGTAATGCTCAAATCATCAGTTACATCCTGAATCCATCTTCTACGTAGTCTTCCTCGTCACCAGGATGTCTCCTTCCATGATGTCTTCTCCAGCCATTGTGTCTCTTTATATGTCCAAAATACTTCAATTTTTTCATTTATATTTGTAGCATTAGCCAGTTTTTGTTGATTCTGAGTTCTTTCTGGATATATCTATTTGTTCTCTGTCCATGATAAGAACAATATATATTTCATGTCCATGTCTACAGCCCATATTTAATGTTAATAAAAATATGAAAAGAACATGATTTATTCTCTGGTCAAAGGCTGGATATGTTTCCACAAGATCATCATCTAGTTGCATGCATGTACACAAGGCAAGGAAACATGCAATAAAAAGGGGGACTAATATAAAATGTCTACAGAAATTTTAAAAAACAACACACAAATGTTGGTAGTAGAATAATGATGAAACAAGTTTTGACTGTACAGTTTATCTTCTTCTTTGCGTTCGTTCTTACGACCAATTTTAATCACTCTTTGTGATATGTTTGATCTTTGCCAAGAATGTGTATACGTTGCACATTGGTTTGGCAGGCCCCTAAACACAGACTTCTACACGTTTAGGACATGTGCATCTGATTTCAGCCAAACTTCCTTAGTCGCCTCTTACGACATGCGTGACAAGTAACAGTGGTTCTATTCTTTACACCCCAAATTTGGGCCCGGTAACCACTCGGCGACTGTACAGTTTATGAAATCTGTACATCACTGGTTGATGTTGACCTTCATGTAGAATATACTTTACAGAATGTTGCCCTCATAGTTAAACTGGTTTCAGGTTCAAGTATATCTCCCCCCAACAAGACTTTCTTAGTGTGTAGACCTAACTGAGTTTCTACAGTTATGGTGGCTGGGTTCTGGTGCGCTGGTTCAGGACTGAATAACTACAAGCATCAACAATTTGCAGATTTACATTCATCTTCATTCAGGTGCACATTGGTGTCAATGGCAATGAGAGATCAGATAGGTTGACTGACTCTACCACCATATCAGGGGTTCTGTCAATGGATAGTTACCTCTGAAGTCTGAGAAAGTCTGCCTGTATGGCGAGGAAACCAATGAAACGGTAAGCAGGCTTTCATAAAAAAAAACAGAAGCACCACACCAGGCGCCATGCCTGAATTCATAGCGGACGAATGCAGAAGAAGAATGGATACAGCTGACATTCTGTAAGTCCTCATAGAGTGTGACAGCAAAGAGGATTTTCATCTAAACCAATCCTCGTCAACTGCTAGATTACAAGGCATGAAATGAAGATTGGAGTGGCCAGAAAAGAAAGCACAACAGGTGTATGTGTAGTCTTGTCAATCAACATTGAACTGGTACGGTTAGTCGCTATTGGAGATCGGAGCACTTATGGACATGCCCAGAGTGCAATGAAGATATTCCAAACTGAAACCTAATTTCTAGAAGTATCAAATGTGGTGGAGTTGTCAGGTGTGCTAGACTTAAACTCAATAATGGTATATGACTTTCTACAGTAAAATTGGAAAGAAAACAAGCATTTAAGAGAGTTCTCTGAGTGTAAGTTGTGACTGACTGACATCTTCATGAAAACAAAGCTCAGTGTGTTCAGTTCAAATGTGAAATTTTAAGAGAGTTCTCTGAATGTGATGATGCTCGTCCATCACGGGTGATGATGACCACACAAATTTTCATCCAAGGGAGATGGATGAAATGGTGACTTGCGCGATGATTTAGTTTAAAGTGAAAAAAAGTTGCACAGTCGTTGATCTCACTCTCTCGCCCAATTCCTTCTATGTACAGTGGAAGGACAAAGTCAAGACGGCTAGAGAAGGATCTGGGTGCAGCGGATGACCAGGACATTCTACGTGCCTGGCCGTCGCGCCCATTGAACCAGAGTATGGTTTCTTCCACACAATCTGCCAAGTCCAGTCTTCGCATGCAGGGTTGGCATACCCTGATTCACCGATTGGTTTAGTAAGTTGTGACTGACTCATCTCCATGACAACAAAGCTCAGGGTGCTCAGTTCAAATGTGAAATTTAAGAGAGTTCTCTGAATGTAAATTGTGACTGACTGACATCTCCATGAAAACAAAGCTCAGGGTGCTCAGTTCAAATGTGAAATCTGTCTTGCTGTATGGCTAGGAAATGTGATGAGTCACCAAGTTAAATACAAATAAGATTCAGACCGTTCTCAACAGATGTCTTTGGCATATTCTCAGACAGAGATCGTAGACAGAGTTGCAAATACAGATATGTGGATAAGAACAGAACAGGAACCCACGATGACCTATGTCCTATGTAAGAGGAGAAAATATCGATGGGTCGGACATACCCTGTGGAAGACACAGTTGAGTGTCAATAGACAAGCATTTGAGTAGAACCTGCAAGGAAAACGGAACAGGGGAAACCCTAATCAGACCTCTAGACGAAATCATCTTGAGGAACTGAAGGATGCTGGACTATCCTGGGAGGCCAGAAAAAAAAAAGACCCAGAGACCAGAAAAAGTGGCGAACAACTGTTGGGGCCCTAAGCTACAGAATGAGTGAAGAAGAATAAGTCAAGTTGTGAGCAAGTCCCCCCTCCCCCATACTTCTGATAATGGATATTACAATGAAAGATATGATCATATGTCTGTACCACAACTCTTGTGTGTACAGCTCTTGCGTGTGCAGCTCACATGACAAGACAAGTGTAGCAAAGTCTCTTTATATAGTTCATGACATGACATTGAACTTGTATATTCATGTTTACAAACTATCAGGCAATCATATCAACAACAGAGGAATAGCAACACATTAACAACAGACTCCAGTCAACATGCAATTAATACAATATGAGAATAAACATAGACAAAACCAAAGTAATGACATTCGTTAGATAAGAAAACGCTACAAATATCTCCACCAACAAACTTCAATTAAAACAAGTCACAGACTTTACATACCTAGGGAGCAAGCATTTTTGTTAGCAAATAGAAGAATAACTAACGAAATCTAATATAGATGCAATAAAGCAAATCAAATGATAGGACAAATGGCACTAATTTTGAAATGTAAACATGTCACCATGAACAAAGAGCATTGTTCAACACAATCTTTCTCCCAACTTTATGCTATCAGTGCCAAACCTGGACGCTGACATCAAATGACAGGAGAAAACTAGTCACGTCAGAGATGAAGTGTCTACGCAGAATGTTGGTAGTATTAAGAAGAGACAAGTTTAGAAATGAAACAGGAAAAAAAGTAGGTACAACTTCAGTACTGAATCATCAAGAAACTACAAATTAAATGGTTCGGCCATATAAGCAGATTATCAACAGACAGTGTGTCTCAAAGATCAATGCTACTCCGATATAGTGGATACAAAGCAAAAGACCGGCCACGCAAAATGTAGACAACAAAAATAACAGAAACAGCCAAAAACACTATTTATGAAGCGCAAACAAAAGCCCATTCTAGAAATCACTTCTAATCTTGACACAGTGAGACAAAACAGGATTAGTGAAGCACACACAAAAGCATGTTCTAGAAATCCCTTCTTATCCTAACACAGTGAGACAAAACAGGATTAGTGAAGCACACACAAAAGCATGTTCTAGAAATCCCTTCTTATCCTGACACTGTGAGACAAAACAGGATTAGTGAAGCACACACAAAAGCATGTTCTAGAAATCACTTCTAATCTTGACACAGTGAGACAAAACAGGATTAGTGAAGCACACACAAAAGCATGTTCTAGAAATCACTTCTTATCCTAACACAGTGAGACAAAACAGGATTAGTGAAGCACACACAAAAGCATGTTCTAGAAATCCCTTCTTATCCTAACACAGTGAGACAAAACAGGATTAGTGAAGCACATACAAAAGCATGTTCTAGAAATCCCTTCTTATCCTAACACAGTGAGACAAAACAGGATTAGTGAAGCACATACAAAAGCATGTTCTAGAAATCCCTTCTTATCCTAACACAGTGAGACAAAACAGGATTAGTGAAGCACATACAAAAGTATGTTCTAGAAATCCCTTCTTATCCTAACACAGTGAGACAAAACAGGATTAGTGAAGCACACACAAAAGCATGTTCTAGAAATCCCTTCTTATCCTGACACAGTGAGACAAAACAGGATTAGAGGAAAGAAAAAGAAGTTAATGACATGACATCATTCCACTTGTCTGCAATATTTAGATTATCTAAGAATCGTATGATTAGTATTGATATTTTATCTCTCTGTGTGTACACAGGTGACCAGTACACTGTTATATACAGGGTGTTCAACTTAAAAGCAGCCTATGAATGGAGGTAATCTGGCATATATGTATGGAAATGAGAAGGTTCAGTTATGATGTAGTATAGGTCAAGGTTGTGTGATGGTGCGTAATTGTAGTTCGGGAAGAGGCGATGAACAAGTGTGACATAGGATGAGCTAGTCAGAACCGGTTTAAATAGGAAATAACACAACACGTTAGGTTATCTGGCAACTTTCGATTTGTCAATGGGGCTGCAATTATCTTGAACACCCTGTGTGTATATATATATATATGTATATATATATATATATATATATATATATATATATATATATACACACTGTTTCTTGGTATACTTTAAACTGAGATGTCTCCGTTGCTGTCTGCACTTTGTTTTTACATTCAACATCAGATACTAACATCAATCAGGGAATAAGAACAACATCGCACACTAACTTCAGTTAAACAAAACTTGTTGTTACTGCTTGTAATACTGCTTTGTAGGACAGGGTGGAACATGAGCCTGTGGAATTTAATGGCTGCATGGCTAGTGCAGTCACCATGAAACTGTTCAGGTTAGGATTTTTTCTTTATGCCACCAACATGGTAAAAAAACATTGGCCATACCGGAGATTCCTTCTTCTTCTTCTGCATCTCACTAGATTGGGATTTCAGACTCTCTAATAAAGGCAGTCGTCTGTCTCAGATTATCAGTCCCACCATATAGTTTATCTTCTTCTCAAGTCTGCATACTGGGGGCAGTTCTGTAGGATATAATTCCTATGATTTCTGTTTCCAAGTTTGTGCTGACCTCTTCCCACAGTAAGTTTTGGCCACCCTCGTGATGGTAGGTCTGACATTCTTACTGCGTGGCTAAATCTCCAAGGCAGATTGGCGACAGTAGAATCCGTTATCCCATTCCTCATTGTGAGGAGTCGTTACACCATGTTATGCGCCTTACGGCCTGGTGCATCCGTTTTCTGCAAGCATTTGTTTGGGTTAGCATTCCCTAGCGGACACATGCATCTGATTTCATCCAAACCTCCTTACTCGCCTCTTACGACATACATGGCAGGTAACAGTGGTTCTATTCTTTACACCCCAAATTTGGGCCCTGGTAACCACTAGGCGATACCGAGGATTGAACCCGGATCTCCTGAATGGGAGTCCACACTCTAATCCAAACGACCAGACGCTCCACAATAACATCAGTATTTGCATATAAATAATGGTTTTAAAAAACAATCACAACTTCTGGAGTCATATCATTAATCTTTTAAAAAAACCATAATTAGATGCGGTCAAGCAAGACATGCCACGTACATCAGTCAAATGTGCATGGGTTATATAGAAGAATGCTTGGAAACCCTAAAGTAGTGAACAAATGAGGGTAATCACAAGAGAGTGAATTGATGATATGTAGTTAGTAATAATAAGATAAGATAGACACTGGAGGGTTACGGTATGAGATAGTTGACAACAAGCATGCTCAATGTGTGTATGTGATGTGTGATATTTGCTGTTATACACATAACAAGTTGTCATGCTCTTTGCTTTACTGAACAAATGTTACTAACACACACACACATGCAGTCTCATTCAAGTATGATATGTATAGGATCATCATCCTTACACTTCAGTGAATAACCCATGTGTGCTCAGATATATTTCTCCTCCTTCTTCTTCTTCGCGTTCGTTCTTTACGACCAATTTTAATCACTCTTTGTGATATGTTTGATCTTTGCCAAGAACGTGTATACGTTGCACATTGGTTTGGTAGGTCCCTAAACGCATAGACTTCTACCGTTTAGGACATGTGCATCCGATTTCAGCCAAACCTCCTTAGTTGTCTCTTACGACATGCATGGCAGGCAACAGTGGTGCTATTCTTTACACCCCAAATTTGGGCCCCGGTAACCACTCGGACGGATATATTTCTTATAAGAGAACATCACAGAGGCAATGAACAAACTATGTAGCACTGACGAGGGACTCAGGTGTCATTTTGAAGATTTGACAAATTTACTCATTTTATTAATGAATTTTGCCCATGTAGCAGCTTTCCAGCCTTTCCTTAATGATTTTCAGCGACCATGTTTTTTTTTTTTTTTTTTAAAGTGCTAAATTTGAATATGGGACTAAAATAGTGACAATTTTGTAGGAATTTTATTGTTATATTTTAAAAAATGAATTTTTCACAGGTATCGGTTCTCCTTTCAAGTGCTTAATTGAAATATGGACTTCTATTTTATCGTCTGTCTCTGATAGAACTAGGAACTCTTATCTCACTTACATTGAGACCAGGGATCTCTAGGAAAATAGCCTAATCGTTCTATGTGGGGAATGAGATGAGTACATTTGAAGCAAGATACACAGTATCCCTTAAGTCATAGATACACCACATCTTTTGTGGTGTCAGGAGCCGAAGGGAAGCAAAGAATAGCACCACTGCGACCTACAAGGCATGTAGTAAAAGGCGACTGATGTAGGACCTAGGGAAGCTACCCTGGTAAATAAAAAGCGCCACAGAAATCGGATGTGCTGGCCTAGTTGTAGGTGCATAACTAGCACAACATACAATCGCTCTTAGGCTCCAGTGGTCATTGTGGAACGACCGAATAAGAACTACACTCAAGAATACGCGTAACAAGTAAACAATTTGACGACTATAGCATCTGATTGTGTGTGTGTGCGTTGATTCAGTTTGGAGTATCTTCATTGCACTCAGGTGCTCCGATCTGCTGTGCAAAATCTACAACAGACATGCATAAAGTAGTAGTAGTAGTATCATCTAACACAGAATGACTGTCTGACTTGAGTTTCAGTGTGGAGTATGTTTATTGATGTCTTGTCTGGAAGTAGTAACCCCACTACTACACTTGGTTTCTATAACACAAAGAACTACTTGTTCCATGTTCGTTCTCATACTACTGCTGGTTATAGAAGGATGCAGTCCAGAGAACGGAATGCATTTTGTCACGGTTTTCAGTGTGAGCTGCAATATCTGTCTCTTTCGGTTCATCATCTAATTACAGCATAGCCTAGTTTGTGTACCGGGTTAGCTTCTCCCTCCTCCATCTCCACAAACTTAGCCAGACTTCTTGGTAGTCGTCTGTTTCTGGGGCCGCACCCTGCGAGTGGAGTCTTGATCAGCTTTGTTCTTACACTGACCCTGATGATAGTAGTCAGCTATGAGTTGCTGATAGCTACATGCCCATGCAGCTTGTGTGTAGTCCTCTGAAGGGGGAACAGAGCGTCTGGCCCCACACAACATCTTACTGTGTTTATTGACATCTTGTCTGGAAGAAGTCCTACTATATGTGATCTGTGAC
The DNA here is from genome assembly GCA_020796225.1 of Arion vulgaris. Lineage (NCBI taxonomy): Eukaryota > Metazoa > Mollusca > Gastropoda > Stylommatophora > Arionidae > Arion > Arion vulgaris. The sequence goes on from CM036775.1 coordinate 10,057,575, forward strand.
ACGACCGACATCCAGGCAGAGGAAACACAGCAAGAAGAAGAGTAGATGAGAACATGGTGACGACAACAACACTCTCGTCTCCTCCATGCTGGTCAAGAGCACTCCAAGAGATAAAACATGATGCAAACAATAGGGTCCATACAATACAAAATAATGAGAAAGGTACAAACTAGTCAACAATACTCTCGTCTACTCCATGCTGGTCAAGAGATAAAAACATGATGCACACAACAATAGGGTCCATACAATAAATAATGAGAAAGATACAAACTAGTCAACAATACATGCTGGTCAAGTTAATATGTACGAACAGAAAGCAGGTTCTGTCTGTCATATCAACACTAGAAGATAAGGAATACCTTGTCTACTCCATGCTGGTCAAGAGATAAAAACATGATGCACACAACAATAGGGTCCATACAATAAATAATGAGAAAGATACAAACTAGTCAACAATACATGCTGGTCAAGTTATCAATATGTACAACAGATAGCAGGTTCTGTCTGTCATATCAACACTAGAAGATAAGGAATACCTTAGAAGCCAGGTAGGGACTGTATGAGGCACTGCGATGTGTCAATGACGGCCACTCAAAACCTCCTCCTCCTCCACCACCACCACCACTGACCTTTAACATTTAACAATGATATGATGATGAGAGATGTACATATAAAGAGTTTGCTGATAAAAGAATCCTGTACACATCTTGTGAGTGTGTGCTATAATTTCTATTGTCCCTAGTCTGATAGACAGCAACGGTTACCCAATACAGATACTCACTGTACAGACAGCTGATTAGTTATATGAGAACTATCATCATAGCACTTCAGACATGGACATAGCTGTACTGATCTCTACCTTAACAAATCCAGCAGCCCAACACACCAGTTTGATGTTAATTAATCAATCTTTTTGGTATATTTGATTTCTAGCTATATTTGATCATTCTTTTCTAGCTGTACCAATTTCAACACCCATATCTCTTAATCTGGTCAGCAAGTGGGATTCCCAACCCAGAAACTCATCTGTTCTGAAAGACCCGCTCAATGCGTTAAATATGTCATTTTGGTCCATTGCAGCTTCCTCTGATATCATAGCCATACCAGCCAATCTATCAGCTTATCCATTACCCGTCACTCCTGCGTAACCAGGGAGGAAAATGAAGAAAGGTGATTTCTCTGATCCCTGTCTGTACCAGTACCTCATGTACAGTAATCAACAAGCGGACAAAGTTTAATCGTCTTCTCTCTTACACTACACACACACACTTACAAACAAGTACTTACACTAGAATTCAGGATGACACATTCAATTGCATACATGTCCTCCACATGTCAGTCAAACATCACCCACACGTCAGTCAAACATCATTCACACATCAGTAAAACAACAGATTATATACAACATTTATGATTATAAATATCATCAAGTGAGTTACTTGTGGGTTAAACTAAACCCTCACAACTTTCTTCTTGTTTTGTATGTGTCTTATTGTTTGATGAAGCAGCTTTTATGAAAATGAAAAATATACTATGCGTGAATTCACTACCAAAGGCACTGCGGAAACAAATACTCCAGTGCTATATTCAACCAATACTTATGTATGGCAGCATATCATGGACAATGAACAAGCAATAAGATTGCTGAAAGCCAGAGATGTTTTACAAAAATGCTGAAAATTCCATGATAGTAAAGAAAACAAAACAAATGGTGAGGGTTTCTCTCTGAAGCGCAATCCCGCCCAGACCGATTTACCAGATCTCCCCATAAATTCTAGTCATGTGGAAATCTGATTCATGCAGCCTTAGCATTGGTGTGTTTACGTCACATCTTCAGCACCATTTGGAGCAAGCATTTGTTTTCTGCAAGCATTTGTTTCGGGTTAGCATTCTGGATATGAGGACTACAGTACTTGTATGACATCAAGAATGTGATCTCTTTCCTTCTTTTCTCAAATCCTGTTTTGTCTCACAACATCAGGATAAGAAGAGATTTCTGCGAATGCTCCATATCAACCACTTGTTAAACTAATCTTTTGTGATTTGTATGTCATCTCAGCCTTAGAACGATTCTATGTTGTGCCAGTTATGCGCCTACAAGTAGGTCAGTACGCCCGAGTGGTTACCGGGGCCCAAATTTGGGGTGTAAAGAATAGAACCACTGTTACCTGCCACACATGTCGTAAGAGGCGACTAAGGAGGTTTGGCTGAAATCGGATGCACATGTCCTAAACGTAAAGAAGTCTGTGTTTAGGGGCCTACCAAACCAATGTACTGGGTACCAGACCTGCTCTGGGAAAGTAAAGGCGGCAGGCGTGATGCTGACCACATCACCCATCGTGTGCCGACGGTCAATGAAAAATACAGGCCTAACACTGTATTGACCTATATACCACGAGGTATGAAAGGGTTCCTTTACTTTTACTTACAAACCAATGTGCAACGTATACACGTTCTTGGCAAAGATCAAACATATCACAAATAGTGATTAAAATTGGTCGTAAAGAACAACGCAAAGAAGAAGAACAATGATATGATGATGAGAGATGTACATATAAAGAGCTTGCTGATAAAAGAATCCTGTACACATCTTGTGAGTGTGTGATATAATTTCTATTGTCCCTAGTCTGATAGACAGCAACGGTTACCCAATACAGATACTCACTGTACAGACAGCTGATTAGTTATATGAGAACTATCATCACAGCACTTCAGACATGGACATAGCTGTACTGATCTCTACCTTAACAAATCCAGCAGCCCAACACACCAGTTTGATGTTAATTAATCAATCTTTTTGGTATATTTGATTTCTAGCTATATTTGATCATTCTTTTCTAGCTGTACCAATTTCAACACCCATATCTCTTAATCTGGTCAGCAAGTGGGATTCCCAACCCAGAAACTCCTCTGTTCTGAAAGACCCGCTCAATGCGTTAAAAATGTCATTTTGGTCCATTGCAGTTCCCTCTGATATCATAGCCATACCAGCCAATCTATCAGCTTATCCATTACCCGTCACTCCTGCGTAACCAGGGAGGAAAATGAAGAAAGGTGGTTTTTCTGATCCCTGTCTGTACCAGTACCTCATGTACAGTTAATCAACAACAAGCGGACAAAGTTTAATCGTCTTCTCTCTTACACTACACACACACACTTACAGACAAGTACTTACACTAGAATTCAGGATGACACATTCAATTGCATACATGTCCTCCACACGCCAGTCAAACATCACCCACACATCAGTAAAACATCATCCACACATATCAGTAAAACATCCAAACATCACCCACACGTCAGTCAAACATCACCCACACGACAGTCAAACATCACCCACACGTCAGTCAAACATCATCCACACGTCAGTCAAACATCATCCACATCAGTTTTGTTTGTTTTTTTCTTTCGTGTTCAACTCAGGCGAGTTTCATCTCTGAAACTGATTTTTGCGTGAAAATCCGTTTTCCAATTTCTTACAATGGCAGCAGCGTGCACATTGTAAATTACTTTACACCGGCAGCCGTGTGCTCAATGTACTCGTAATTAGTATTCCCTCGCCATACAGGCAGATTTTCTCCGACTTCAGAGGTACTCACGTTATCGTCCTGAGTAAGACCGGGGACTCGAACAAATGCCGGATAGTGGTTCGAACCCGAGCTATGAGGCGTCTCACAGCTAGCAGGCCGAGCTACTATCAACTACTCTAGGCAGTCCCCGACCACACATCAGTAAAACATCAACAGATTATATACAACATTTATGATTATAAATATCATCAAGTGAGTTACTTGTGGGTTAAACTAAACCCTCACAACTTTCTTCTTGTTTGGTATGTGTCTTATTGTTTGATGAAGCAGCTTTTATGAAAATGAAAAATATACTATGCGTGAATTCACTACCAAAGGCACTGCGGAAACAAATACTCCAGTGTTATATTGAACCAATACTTATGTATGGCAGCATATCATGGACAATGAACAAGCAATAAGATTGCTGAAAGCCAGAGATGTTTTACAAAAATGCTGAAAATTCCATGATAGTAAAGAAAACAAAACAAATGGTGAGGGTTTCTCTCTCGCAAGCGCAATCCCCGCCCAGACCGATTTACCAGATCTCCCATAAATTTAGTCATGTGGAAATCTGATTCATGCAGCCTTAGCATTGGTGTGTTTTACGTCACATCTTCAGCACCATTTGGAGCAAGCATTTGTTTTCTGCAAGCATTTGTTTCGGGTTAGCATTCTGGATATGAGGACTACAGTACTTGTATGACATCAAGAATGTGATCTCTTTCCTTCTTTTCTCAAATCCTGTTTTGTCTCACATCAGGATAAGAAGAAGAGATTTCTGCGAATGCTCCATATCAACCACTTGTTAAACTAATCTTTGTGATTTGTATGTCATCTCAGCCTTAGAACGATTCTATGTTGTGCCAGTTATGTGCCTACAAGTAGGTCAGTACATTAGAGTTCTCCTATGCTTTTTATTTACTAGGGTAGCTACCCCAGATCCCTACCTCAGTCATCTCTTATGACATGCCTTGTAGGTAGCAGTGTTATTATTCTTTGCTCCCCTTGTGAGTCCAGCAACACACGGGCGAGAAAAGATTTCTAAAATGAGTTATTGTGTGCGGTTCATAAATAGTGTCCTTTAATGTCTCTTATTTCTATGGTCCATCTTTAACTTGGACAACCTTTATGTGGGTGTGAACCATTGCATGATAATGATAAGTAGATAAGGGGATCTCTGTGGCTAAGTGGTCAAGCCCTTTGTCTTGTGAGTCGAAGGTCGCGGGTTCGAGTCCAGACCGCCATTCTGTTCACGAGTGCAGTTTTTTCCCAGAGACCCCTAGGATTGTTGCTGGAGCTACGGAGTTCGTACTTATGCAATACTCTCGGCAGGTGGCGGCCATTTCTGCTGAGAGGTATTGAGTCGTATGGGGTAAAAACCTGTTGCAATTAAGTCAATCCTTCGGCTTTTAAACGCTTTTTTAAAGATAAGTACACACATTTCAGAAGCTAGCACCGATGCTTCTTCTTCATGAAATTGACCATGATCATCAGTCCGGTAGACTAAAGTTGTAGTTGTTTCCTCCAGTTTGCACATCTCTAAAGCTACAATTTGATAGTACTGTATTATTATTATTAGCCATATTCTTCTTCTTCTGTTCGCCTGCTATGAATTCAGGAGTAATCATGCGACTTGTGTGGCACTTCTGACTATATTGCACGAAGGCCTGCTTTCCTTTTATCAGTGTCCCCAGTTCCATACAGGCATGCCCTCTCCAACTTCAGAAGTGTAACCCTACTCTTAAATAGAATATCCTTCTTCTTCTGCATTCTAACTAGATTGGGATTTCAGATTCTCTAATAAAGGCAGCCGTCTGCCTAAGATTATCAGCCACGCCATACAGTTTGCCTTGGACGCTAGTGTAAGTGGGCCACCTCTAAGTCTGATACTGGGAGTTTCTGTCGGGATATAATTCCTATGATTACTGCTTCTGTTTGTGCCACTTCTAAGTTTTGCACTGGATGGTGGCTGTTTCTGCATGGCTAATCTAACAGATTGGCGCTATAAATTACTCTATGTTAGGTGTAGCCACCTGCTAGTCTGCATACTGGGGGCAGTTCTGTCGGATATAATTCCTATGATTACTGCTAGTGTTGGTGGGCCACCTCTAAGTCTGCATACTGGGGTCAGTTCTGTCGGATATAATTCCTATGATTACTGCTTTCCTGTTTGTGCCGACCTCTTCCGCAGTAAGTTTTGGCCACCCTCATGATGGTAGGTCTGATATTCTTACTGCGTGGCTAAATCTCAGAGGCAGATTGGCGACCATAGAATCCGTTATCCCATTCCTCATTGTGAGGGGTTGTAGCACCATGTTATGCGCCTTACGGCCTGGTGCATCCGTTTTCTGCAACATTTGTTTCAGGTTAGCATTCCTAGCGGATACATCCATCCGATTTCATCCAAACCTCATTAGTCCTCTTACGACATGGTGGCAGGTAACAGAGGTTCTATTCTTTACACCCCAAATTTGGGCCCGGTAACCACTCAGGCGAAATAGAATATGACACAAACAAATAACTAGAGATTGGCAGGTTAAAATCCAAGTAGTAAGGTCAGACAAATGGTTAACCACACTACAAATTGTCAGTACAACACTCAAACTGCCTCAAGCTGGCTCATGCAAGTTACCTGTAAATGTAACTGAACTGTTACAGGTGACTGTGAGAAAATGTGAGGGGGAGATGGAGGAAAACTGAATGAGTATGTGCTCAAAACCTGCAGCACGCTATTAAGTGTTACATTATAGCTACATTCTAGTGATGGATCAATGCTACATGATATACACAGTGCAGTTGTACAACAACATTGTCCTATATCAGTGTTTATTCTTTGATGTTGTGCGAGTGTTGACTAAACTGTCTTGTATATCTAACGTCATCATGATACAAGTGTTATCCAAGCAGATACATTTTGTCATACATTAGATATAATATGAGCACAGAAGCCAGTGCCCATCATTCATGCAGAAAAATGCATGAGTAACTATATAACATATTCTCCACTTGCTATCATTAAACTATAAACTTCTAATAGCTGAGTACGTTGGAGCCTCCCTCCCCTGGATAGGAGCATTTTATAAACACACTGGGGAAGAGCCCAACACAGAAAATGGTCCTGCTGCAGGGGTGGGACATCTGGCCTATGCGAGAGAGAAATTCTGAAGGACAAATGGAGAAGTCCATTGCGGTAAAGCTCTTCTACAGACAAATGGAAGTCAAAGGCATCAAAACCAACACAAGCTGAGAATCTTTCAATCAAATGTGAAGTCAGTGCTGTTTTATGGCTAGGAAATATTGAGGACAACAAAAGAAACCACCAGAAAATTATAGACCTTCGTAAATGGATGTTTCAGTAGAATAGAGGGACTGAGATGGTAAGATAAGATTACAAACAATGAACTCAGAGAAAGAACTAAGCAGATACCAGTGGAGAAAGAGGTAAGGAAAAGATGCTGGAGATGGATAGGACAAACACTGAGAAGGCAGCCCGAAAGCATTGCAAAATAGGCACTTTTTGAAAACCGCAGGGAAAGAGAAGTATGGGAAGGTCTAGAAATATTAAAAGCATAGGCAAAACGTGGAAAGAATTGGATGGGATGGCAAGTGAGAGGAAGAAGTTTGTTGAAGAAGAAAGACTTAGTGTGGCAAAGCTCTGCTCAGGACAAACTATTGGATGAGTGTTCTATACTGTTCTTAGTTTTTGTGTGTTCACCCACAATGAGTTCAGGCGTAGTCATAATGTTATGGCACCTGATTGATTTTTAGCGAAGGGCTTGTTTTCTTACCACCAATGTCCCTCGCCATACTCCAACTTCAGATGCTTTCTTACTTTAACAATTGAAGACTTTCAAAGTGACCTAAAAGGGTCAAAAGGATTTAATTCATTGCACTGGGTTTCCCATATATCTCCGTCAATGTCGGCAGAGATGGCATGCCATCTGCAGAGAGCATTGCATAAAGCACAAACTCTGTAGCTCTGGCAACAATCATAGGGATCTCATGAAAAAAAAATGGTACATATGTCCGGTTTCAAACCCACAACCTTCAGTACGACAGACAAATGACTTGACCTCAACACCAGAAACCCCTGACTTAAAAGTACTAGCAATCATGTTACTAAAATAACGGTAATGATCAAACATTTCAACACTTTCTATCATGTTGTGTTCCCTAACTAGTCAAAAGTTGTCAAGTATCACTCTACTAACTGGGAAACCATATTCAAAGATACCAGTGACACAATTGTATTGATGTATTTCTCAAAATGAGTCAAATCTGAAGTAGTTTCTCTCTTGCAATCGTAAATCTGAGGTAGTTTATATCCCTAAGTCAAGAGTGTCGAGTAAGAAATAAATCTATTTATAATTAAAGCTGAATTTTAGATTAGATATCATATTGTTGGTAAGTGATTTATACAGCACAAAATCATCAAGCATAAGTGTGATCTTCTTTGGTCTCTACACAACTGTTGGATGAAGACACTAAAATAGATGTTGAATCAATCCAGCGATTTAAAGAGGTTGGAGTTACCTGTTGTACAAGTAGAACTGGATGTCTGATAAGCAGAGTGAGGAGTTTTCTTAACGAATTAGCTACTGAATTGAAAAGCAGGTTGTGGTTGAATTAAATTTATGTCTCATTTTCCCATTGCAGGTGTATGTACAAATTCAGCTGCAGTTTTCTTAATTATTAACAGATTTTTATGAGTAATATACCATTTTGTAGGTAAATGAATTCCTTTTAAGATCGTTCTAAAATAAAATAAATAGTGGCGCTCCCAGAGGCTTATAGGAGCCAATCAGTTAACCAGCAAGCAAAAGAAACCATCAATATGCATACGATTCAACAACTGCTGGGAGAGACCGAGTACCTATGGGTCTGTACCATGATTACGTCGACTCAGTAACCAATCAAGTACAACTTTGTCCATGAAACAAAAACATTATAAAAGAGATGTTTGTTTGTGATGGTAATTGTCCCAACTTTGCAGAGACTGAGTTAGTGTGTGTATATACATATGACAATTTCCTGCTACAGACATCACAGAAACTATGAGATAGATGATTGAATAACTTACATGTCTATCCCTGGCAAAAGAAATCGGTTCCTCGCTGTGACTGACCTGAGACAGACTAGCCACACTGCTCAGACTGCTGGCTGTACTGCTGTGTTGATTTTTCAGACTGTCAGACTTGCTGTCTACGTTATCATCATCCTGTCAATGTCAAGTACAAGCAAGAGTGTCAATGTCTACACAACACATACAAGCTAACTACAAGGCTTGATATAAGTTATGTATATAAGAAGAGTTGTCAACCGGTTCAGTTTGTATGAGAGATATGTGGTACTAGACTTGCTGTCTACATTATCATCATCTTGTCAATGTCAAGCAAGAGTACCAATGTCTACACAACACATATAAGCTAAGTACAAGTTATGAGTGAGAAACAAAGATGAGCGAGCTACGAGTAAGAAACAAAGATGAGCGAGCTACGGATGAGAAATGAAAATGAAGCGAGTACAAAGCTCGTGAAACAAAGATGAGTGAAGAAAAAAGAGCGAGCGAGCTACTGAGTGAGAAAGCGAAGACGCAGTGAGAAAATGAAGACGAGTGAGCTATGAGGGAGAAACAAAGATGAGTGAGAAACAAAGAAGAGCGAGCTACGGGCGAGCAACGAAGATGAGCGAGCTACGAGTGAGAAACAAAGACGGGCGAGCTACGAGTGAGAAAACGAAGACGAGCGAGCTACAAGTGAGAAACATAAACAGGCGAGCTACGGGTGAGGCACAAAGATGAGTGAGCTACAGGTGAGGCACAAAAATAAGCGAGCTAAGAATGAGAAACAAAGATGAGAGAGCTACGGGCGAGGCACATACATACCTGTGATGAGTTGTCGTCTGGTACAACTAGATCATCCACACTAGTAACTGAAGAGCCCTCTAGTAAACTCTCCTCATTGCCACCATTCATGATCAACTTATTGGGGCGGCGAAACTGTAGATTGTCTAACTGTTTCACTGCTGTCTTTGTGCGTTGAATCAACTCTAGAATGACATCTGACCGTCGAGTTTTCCTCACAAATGGATGCTGGATAGAAAACAAATGCATATGGTATCAATGGTATGGAGATTGACATCAGTACTCACCCATCAATGAACATCTAACCAAAGAACAAAATACTGACACATAAAAAAAAAAAAGGAACTACAATTTCTTCAATGCAAGAAATATCAGCACCATGATGCTTGTGCGATGCAACCCTGGACCCCTATTTTACCCCACCATTCCACGATAATTATAATTTCAAGATAATCTCTTCTTCAAACGCTCCATACCGACCACTTGTTAACCACTCTTTGTGATTTGTATGTGATCTGAGCCTAAGAACAATTGTACGCTGTGCCAGGAAGCAGGCCAGCACATCCGATTTCTGCGATGCTTTTTATTTACTAGGATAGTTTCTCTAGACCTCTGCCTCAGTCGCCTCCTACGACATGCCTTGTAGGTTTTAGTGTTACTATTCATTGCTCCTCTTGAAACCCCCCGAAAACACACGGTCACCAAGACAATAAATTATTTCCAAATAACAGTCTGTTTCAGTTATTTCGTAAGCACAATATTTCGTTGAAACATTTAGTCGGGATTAAGCTTTTCTCTCTCTCCCTTTAGCCTGTTACGCCCTTGGTGTTTAGTGCAGCAACATGTTCATTTCTTTCAGTTCTTGCTCTATCGTTCTCCTCCAGTTGTCTTGGTCTTCCACGTTTTCGGTTACCCTCTGGAGTCCATATCAGTGCAGTTTTTGTGTCAGAGCCAGTCTCCATGTGCATCACATGCTCGATCCATCTTCAGCGTCGTCTTCAGATGATGGTGCTCATATTCTCCTGTTGACATTGTGCGAGCAGTTCTTGGTTAGAAGGATTAAGTTTATACATGAACATTTAGTCAGGATTAAGTTTCCATTTGTTTTTATTTGTATTAATAGTACTCTTACTATTACTATATTGTCTTCTTCGCGATCATCGCTTAGACTGGTGTACCAGATTTCCCCATAAATCTCATTCATGTGGAAATCTGATTCCTGCAAACCATAGCGAGGTTGTATGTCACATCAATCAGCGCCATTTGGAGCTTTGGTGCTTATCCTTCGACGATGTGTCCGATTTCAACCAGCGTTTACTGGGTTCGCTCTCCGTCAGCCTTTGGCTGTCCCAGCCGACCTGCAAGGCAGCAGGTTACTATATTATAATTACTGTTAGTACTATTATTATTGAAATTCTCATACAGCGCCCTCACCTCCATAGTCATTAGTCAGATGTGTCCCAATATATAAAAACGTTGGACAATCTATCTATCTATCCTCTAATCTTGTTTTGATTTTCAGCGACAAGTCGAAAAAGGAGACACATTGAGCGACCCTCTTTATGTGCATTGTCTTTCTTTTTTTTTCCCGTCCTGATTTGCCTCACAGCTTCAGGATAAGAAGAGATTTCTAGAACAGGCTTTTGTGTGTGCTTCATAAACAGTGTCTTTCATCGCTTCTGTTATCTCTGAGGTCCACCTTTTGCTTTGTATATACTGTATCGGATACGTTGCTCTTTGTGATGCACTGTCTGTTGGTAATCTGCTTACGTGGTGGAACCATTTCATTTGTTGTTTCTTGATGAAGTTCAGTACTGATGTTTACACACTTTTTTCCTGATGTCTTCATTTCTCAACCGCTCTCTTCTTGTTACAACCAGCATTCTGTGTAGACACTTCATCTCTGTTGTGACTAGTTTTCTTCTATCATCTAATGTCAGCGTGCAGGTTTGGCACTGGTAGCATAATATTGGGAGAAAGATTGTGTTACATAACGATATAATAAATGTTGTGTGTGTGTGTGTCAAGACTTACAGAGAGAAGCTCTGTGGCAGACGGCCTCTCCTTGGGTAACTTATGAAGACAAGCATCCACAAAATTGTGAAATTCATCCGACCAATCCCCACCAGAGAGACTAGGCGAGTCATTCTGTGCTATATGGTATAGTGCACTCATTGCATTCATGTTGAACAGCGGAGGTTTGCGTTCCGCTGAGGAATAAACAAATAACTTTGGGTAATTTATGTTCAAACTAACTAGTGTCAGGTGGTTGTATTATAAACTAAGAAAGATCTAATCTGCATGACATGTTCTAAACACTACAAACAGTTATCTGCACATTTTCTAAAACAACTTCCAACTTTAACTAAATATTTCAGTATGTATGCTAATTATGTGTGGATTACCCACATTACAGAGACATGAATATGGCTGCTGTCACCTAACAGCATGTGGTAAGTGGTGACAAAGTAAGGCAGTGACAAAATGTTGACTAAGGTTAACACAATGGGAAACTTCTTTATTTGGGTTTTAGACTTTCATGTTAATGACTCTGAAAGTCAATGCTAGTCTTTGTGAACAAAATTGCTGAAAAGCATTTAGTGAAGGAAGATGTGGATACTGTCAAGCATTTAGTGAAGGAAGATGTGGATGCTGTCAAGCATTTAGTGAAGGAAGACGTGGATGTTGCTAATGCTTCTCTGGTCACTATTGTATGTTGGACAAGTCAGCAATAGATGTCCAGCTGTCATGGAGTTGATACAACAGGTAGTACACAGAACTATTTAATATATCAAATAAATACACAGAAACAAGCTCTTGTTCTGTTACTGATAGCTAGAAGTGTCCATCATGTACTTACTACTTATTCCTCTCCCCTTCTCATGAAGCATAGGGCTTCAACAGTTGCTGTAGACATTTTCCACTATCTGATCATTTTCTTTATTGTCTTCCCAGGATAATCAAGCATCCTACTCTTCTTCTTCTTCGATACAGCAGCACTTGAGCTCTTGCCCTTCAGCCAAATCCTATGTAGTGGTATCTGCATGTGTTTGTAAGTTGTTCTTTTGTTTCGTATAATGTGTTCCATTTATCTAGCCATGGAGAAAGGAGAACTTCCAGATGTCATCTAGCACTTGGCACCTGAAGAGATGGTGGTGAACGGTTTCATGATGATATGCACACAGCTTTCTCTGAAGTGTGTTGTGGTCCTTCAGTTTCTCAAGAGGACTATCTTCAGGTTAGTTTAAGAAGTCTCCCTTTCCCTTGCGGGTTCCACAAGTGCTTGTCTAGTGACACTCATCTGTGTCTTCCCTAGGTATGCCAAACCCCCCGCCATGTTTTCTCCTGTCATGACGTCCTGCCCTGTTCTTATGCACAAGTATGTTTTTGCCACTCTGTTATACCATCTCAATCTGAGAAAAAATGTCTATTGATAAGGCTCTGAATCTTATGTGTATTAAGCTTGTTGACTTGCCAAATCATGTACTTAGCACAGTTGAAATTTCAAGTTCAAATCATATCAAATGAGGGTCTCTGTGGCTAAGCCCTTTGCCTTGTGTGTTGAAGGTAGTGGGTCCGAGTCCAGACTGTGCCAATATGTTCACAAGTGCAGTTTTTTTGTGGAATCCTTGGATTGTTGCTGGAGCTACGGAGTTCGTGCAATACTCTCGGCAGGTGGCGTGCCATTTCTGCTGAGAGGAACCGAGCCATATGGGGTAAAACCTGGTGCAATAAAGTCAATCATTGGACTTTAAAACCCTTTTTATATCACATGCACATAAATCCAGTCTGGTATCCTCCTGAGATTATTTCTCCCCCCAGTCAACTTCAAAGTGTAATGCTAGGTTCTCATATCCATGTTGCAAAGTGCACCATAAAGAGTACTTTAGATCTGGGGCACTTTGATGCAGACACTTGATCCAAAATCGTAACCAGACAAATCTCATTTGAAGTTGCCAGCTTTCTAGATACAGAAAGTGGTGTTTAACTGTCTTGTCTGTGGTTTAACTATGAGATCAACACAGAGTAGTGCCTTAGTCACCACCAGATCTTCCATTGTCATGCTAGTTGTTAGCAAGAAAGTGGTGTTTAACTGTCTTGTCTGTGGTCTAACTATGAGATCAACACAGAGTAGTGCCTTAGTTACCACCAGTTCTTCCATTGTCATGCTAGTTGTTGCCAACAAGAAAGTGGTGTTTAACTTGTCTTGTCTGTGGTCTAACTATAAGATCAACACAGAGTAGTGCCTTAGTTACCACCAGTTCTTCCATTGTCATGCTAGTTGTTAGCAAGAAAGTGGTGTTTAACTGTCTTGTCTGTGGTCTAACTATGAGATCAACACAGAGTAGTGCCTTAGTTACCACCAGTTCTTCCATTGTCATGCTAGTTGTTGCCAACAAGAAAGTGGTGTTTAACTGTCTTGTCTGTGGTCTAACTATGAGATCAACACAGAGTAGTGCCTTAGTTACCACCAGTTCTTCCATTGTCATGCTAGTTGTTGCCAACAAGAAAGTGGTGTTTAACTTGTCTTGTCTGTGGTCTAACTATAAGATCAACAAAGAGTAGTGCCTTAGTTACCACCAGTTCTTCCATTGTCATGCTAGTTGTTGCCAACAAGAAAGTGGTGTTTAACTTGTCTTGTCTGTGGTCTAACTATAAGATCAACACAGAGTAGTGCCTTAGTTACCACCAGTTCTTCCATTGTCATGCTAGTTGTTGCCAACAAGAAAGTGGTGTTTAACTTGTCTTGTCTGTGGTCTAACTATAAGATCAACACAGAGCAGTGCCTTAGTCACCACCAGTTCTTCCATTGTCATGCTAGTTGTTGCCAACAAGAAAGTGGTGTTTAACTGTCTTGTCTGTGGTCTAACTATGAGATCAACACAGAGCAGTGCCTTAGTCACCACCAGTTCTTCCATTGTCATGCTAGTTGTTAGCAAGAAAGTGGTGTTTAACTGTCTTGTCTGTGGTCTAACTATGAGATCAACACAGAGCAGTGCCTTAGTCACCACCAGTTCTTCCATTGTCATGCTAGTTGTTGCCAACAAGAAAGTGGTGTTTAACTGTCTTGTCTGTGGTCTAACTATGAGATCAACACAGAGCAGTGCCTTAGTCACCACCAGTTCTTCCATTGTCATGCTAGTTGTTGCCAACAAGAAAGTGGTGTTTAACTTGTCTTGTCTGTGGTCTAACTATAAGATCAACACAGAGTAGTGCCTTAGTCACCACCAGCTCTTCCATTGTCATGCTAGTTGTTGCCAACAAGAAAGTGGTGTTTAACTTGACTTGTCTGTGGTCTAACTATAAGATCAACACAGAGTAGTGCCTTAGTTACCACCAGTTCTTCCATTGTCATGCTAGTTGTTAGCAAGAAAGTGGTGTTTAACTTGACTTGTCTGTGGTCTAACTATAAGATCAACACAGAGCAGTGCCTTAGTCACCACCAGCTCTTCCATTGTCATGCTAGTTGTTGCCAACAAGAAAGTGGTGTTTAACTTGACTTGTCTGTGGTCTAACTATAAGATCAACACAGAGTAGTGCCTTAGTTACCACCAGTTCTTCCATTGTCATGCTAGTTGTTGCCAACAAGAAAGTGGTGTTTAACTTGACTTGTCTGTGGTCTAACTATAAGATCAACACAGAGTAGTGCCTTAGTTACCACCAGTTCTTCCATTGTCATGCTAGTTGTTCCCAACAGAAAGTGGTGTTTAACTGACTTGTCTGTGGTCTAACTATAAGATCAACACAGAGCAGTGCCTTAGTCACCACCAGCTCTTCCATTGTCATGCTAGTTGTTGCCAACAAGAAAGTGGTGTTTAACTGTCTTGTCTGTGGTCTAACTATAAGATCAACACAGAGTAGTGCCTTAGTTACCACCAGCTCTTCCATTGTCATGCTAGTTGTTAGCAAGAAAGTGGTGTTTAACTGTCTTGTCTGTGGTCTAACTATAAGATCAACACAGAGTAGTGCCTTAGTTACCACCAGTTCTTCCATTGTCATGCTAGTTGTTAGCAAGAAAGTGGTGTTTAACTGTCTTGTCTGTGGTCTAACTATGAGATCAACACAGAGTAGTGCCTTAGTCACCACCAGTTCTTCCATTGTCATGCTAGTTGTTAGCAAGAAAGTGGTGTTTAACTTGTCTTGTCTGTGGTCTAACTATAAGATCAACACGAGTAATGTGAAGAATATCTTGGCATCCTGAAACAAGCAATACATAAGAAGCATATCAATGCTATGTAGATTATTGACTGTAGCTTGATGATGATTCTTCTTCTATTGAAGCGAATATAATGAGTTTATGTTTCTGTTGAGTTGACACATGCACAAATACTAGAATATATGATGAACAACTTTCATACATGAGATGAGATATGTCCAGACATACCCATTTCTATACAAGTTATGCCAAGTGACCAGATGTCCGCTTTGCCATCATATTGCCCCTCATCCATGGCTAGTATCACTTCTGGGGCCATCCAATAAGGTGTGCCCACAAAGGAGTTGGCAGGACAGATCAAAGAAGCAGATCCAAAATCAGCTGTGGTATATATAGACAAACATACAACTTGTTGGTACAAGATATATACAGACAGTAAGTAACCAAGTACAAACTACATGTGACACTATATCAAAAACACAAACTACATGTGACACTATATCAAAAACACAAACTACAAGTGTACATATTTTATATATGTGTATATATAATATACATATATACACATATACATCTTCATCCTTCTTGTTTCATCTACAACACAAGACTGCAACAATCACCCTCCACTACACTAGACTTTTGTCTTAAAAATAGTTCTAAATGTCTACCTCAACACAGTTCTCAATTTCAACCTTCCTTAAGTTATCATGTACAACAAATGTCCAGTTCTGTTAAACTTCTTATGGTAGTCTAATATTGAGAAAGCAAAAATGTACTGACCTAATTTGACAGTGCCATTTTCTGTTAGGAGAATGTTGCCTGCTTTGACATCCCTGTGTATCTTGCCCTGGCCATGGAGGTACATCAGACCTTCCAATCCATCTTGGCAGATAGCAGAGACCTCTACCTCCTTTAGTGGCTTCTTGTGAACTAGGGGACACACACATGCACATTAGATATAAGCCATAAACACACTAGATATAGGACATACACACTTGAGATATAGGTCAACACACTCAATACACTACATATAAGCCAAGTCACACCCATAAATTGTTCAAGAGGGTCAATTCCTTTCCTGACATGTGAAACATTGAGTGTGAATTGCCACTGAGCGGTTAGCACAGAGGCCCAAATTTGGAGTGTAAAGAATATAACCAATGTTACCTGCCATGTATGTCAAGAGGAGAAGGAGGTTTGGCTGAAATTGATGCATGTTTCTAAACATTGAAGTCATGTGTTTAGGGCCTATCAAACTAGTGCAGATACACGTTCTCTGGCAAAGATCAAAAATATCACAAGAATGATTATAATTTGTCATTAAGAGACAAAGAAGAAGAAGAGAGTATGGAATTGACCAGACCACCTTGTGCATGATGTAATGCTATGATGTAAGCTAACCGTCTCAAGACGCTATACACACTAGAATAGGTCAAGTCATCACACAAGGATGATCAATGTACAAATGACCATGTGGTCATCCATATCTGAATAATTCCAGAGAGATGTGAATTTCAGTGTCCAGCTGTAGGATGATGATTTAAGTTGCTTCTATATAGAAGAGACACACTGCAACTACTGCCTTCCTATAGACAACATGAGTCAGACAGCAATTGTATGATTGTAACAAAACTGAACCAACAACATATTTCTAGCCAACATTAAATGGAATGTAGCATATAATCCAAGAATTGTAACTCATTTTTCCACACTGCTTCTTAGCAGTGGTAACCTTCTTCTTCACTGCATTCTCACTAGATTGGGATTTCTGGTATTCTCTAATCAAAGGCAAGCCGTCTGTCCTCAGATTATCAACCATGCCATATATTTTTGTCTTGGACGCTTGTGTAAGTGGGCCACCTCTTTCTTCTCAAGTCTGCATACTGGGGGCAGTTCTGTAGGATATAATTTCTATGATTTCTGCTTCCCGTTTGTGCCGACCTCTCCCCACAGTAAGTTTTGGCCACCCTCGTGATGGTAGGTCTGACATTCTTACTGCGTGGCTAAATCTCCGAGGCAGATTGGTGACCATAGAATCCATTATCCCATTCCTCACTGTGAGGGGTCGTTGCACCATGTTATACGCCTTACGGCATCCGTTTTCGGCAAGCATTTGTTTCGGGTTAGCATTTCCTAGCGGACACATGTATCCGATTTCAGCCAAACCCCAAAGTCGCCTTTACGACATGAGTGGCAGATAACAGTGGTTCTATTCTTTACACTCCAAATTTCGCCCGTAACCACTGGGCAATTATGTTTCATATGATATTCTTCCGTCCGCCCATGAAGAGAATGAGATAAGAATGTTATAGATAAAGTCAGAGAAAATACCTTCTATAATGTCCGATGCTGAGCCCAAACAATACTCCATAACAAGCTGAAACAACAAGAGACACATATGATTCTTCTACATATCATCAGAACATATTAAAAATAGCATATTTTCATATAACAAGGATATTCTTCTTCGAACGCTCCATATCGACCACTTGTTAACCATTCTGTGTGATTTGTATGTGATCTGAGCCTAAGAGCGATTGTACGATGTGCGCCTACAAGTAGGCCAGCACATTCGATTTCTGTGATGCATTTTATTTATTAGGGTAGCTTCCCTAGGTTCTACATCAGTTGCCTCTTACGACATGTCTTGTAGGTCGCAGTGGTACTATTCTTTTCTTCCTCGCGGGCCTGGCACCACACTGACAAAAAGCTGAAACAAAAGCAGTATATACAACATCAAACCAGTCTCAGCTAGCACCAAATGAAAGTAGTTGCATACATGTCTCTTTCAATGATAAAACTACAGATAAATGAGAACATACCCAAGCTGTATGCTCCTTGATATAACATCCTTTATATTCTATTGTGTTCTTGTGCTTCAACTGACGTAGAAACTTGACCTCCTTGATGATGTCTTGCCATTTCTGAAAACAAGATGACAACAAACAGAAAATGATGAATATTATCCATACCAATGCAACCATTGATCAGAAACAAACTAACACATACAGCTACAAAATCCAACATAGGTGCAACAAAGCAAATCAAATTATACGACAAATGGCAGCAATTTTCAAGTGTACATATGTCCCCATGAACACTTCTTCTTTTCGACGTTCCATATCGATCACTTGTTAAACCACTCTTTGTGATCTGTGCATAAGAACAATTGTACATTGTGCCAGTTATGTGCCTACAAGTAAACCAGCACATCCGATTTCTGCATGCTTTTTATTTACTAGAGTAGCTTCCCTAGTCCCCTGCCTCAGTTGCCTCTTACGACAGGCCTTGTAGGTTGCAGTGTTAATATTCGTTGCTCCCATTGGAACACATGGGCGACCATGAACATTAAAAGAGCATTGTTCAACACAATCTTTCTTCCCACATTATGCTACCAGTGCCAAACCTGGACACTGACATCAAACAATAGAAGAAAACTAGTCACGACAGAGGTGAAGTATTTACGCAGAATGTTGTGAGTAATACGAAGAGACTGGTTTAGAAATGGAGACAACCTGCTGCCTTGCAGGTCGGCTGGGGACAGCCAAAGGCTGACGAGAGAGCGAACCCAGTAAATGATGGCTGAAATCGGACACATTGCAGAAAGATAAGCACCAGAGCTCCAAATGGTGCTGAATATGTGAACGTACCACACCCGTTCTTGGTTTTTAATCTGTTTATACATCACAATAAGAATGATCAAAATGGCAGAAAAGAACGATCGAGAAGAAATGAAGACAACAGGGAAAAAGTGTGCATAACACCAGTACTGACTTCATCAAGAAACAACAAATTAAATGGTTTGGCAACATAAGCAGAAAACCAACAGACAGCGCGCCTCAAAGAACAATGATACTCTGATACAGTGGATATAAAGCAAAGGCTGTTCCCACAAAATGTGGACCTAAGAGGTAACAGAGGCAGCAAAAAACTATTTATGAAGCGCACACAAAAGCATGTTCTAGATATCCTCTGCTTATCCTGACGCTGTAAGGCAAAACGTGATTATAGGAAAGAAGAACTAGCGCATTATTATTATTACATCTTTGTCAAAGATATTAAGCAGAAGTAGTCTACTGCTGAATAGAGGGAATAAGATGGTATGATAGAGTCACAAATGAGGAACTTATGGAGAGAACAAGACAGATTCCAGTGAACGAACAGGTTAAAAAGACGCTGGCGCTGGATAGGACACACTTTGCGTAAACCGGAGTGGAATATAACAAGAAGGGTCCTTGCCTGGAACCCGCAGGAACAGCGAAAGAAGGGTAGGCCGAGAAATACATGGAGACAAGATTTGGAGGTTTTAATGGAGACGAGATTTGGAGGTTTTAATGGAGACGAGATTTGGAGATGAGATTTTATATCAACAATATAAAGAAGAGCTGGAGGGAGCTGCAGGAGATAGCTAGAGATAGGAAGACTTGGCATGAGTTGGTTGAGGGTCTATGCCCCAACCCGGGTAAAAAGGCAAAGAGAGAGAAAAGAGAGTCTACTGCTGTCTTGTAGTTGATTGGGGACAATCAAAGGCTAGCGGAGCAAACCATACATAAAACTGGACGGTAGGCAAACCAAGCAGTCCATTAACAAGACTGGTATAGCTGGGCAGATGATTCTCATCAGCCCGGGAGGGCAGGTCGTTGCCCTGAAAGACAATAGCAACCTGCTGCCTTGTGGGTTTTGGCTGGGGACAGCAAAAGGCTAACGGAGAGCGAACTCAGTAAACGCTGCTTGAAACCGAACACACCACCGAAAGATAAGTACTTGAGTTTCAATTGGTACTGAAGGCTGTGCACGTACATCCCGTTCTGATGTTTGGCTGTTTTTATATCACAATAGAATGATGAAAACGGCTTAATAACAATCGCGAGAGAGTAGAAGTAGTCAATATCGGTCAGTATTAAAGTAAACAGAAGATACTATCTTTAGCTTGTGGAAGAAAAGATGACATTTCAGTCTGTTATGGCCTGAATGAACATTGTCGCCAGAGTGGTTACCGGGGCCAAAATTTGGGGTGTAAAGAATAGATCCACTGTTACCTGTCACACATGTCGCAAGAGGCGACTAAGGAGGTTTTGCTGAAATCAGATGCATGTATCCGCTAGGGAATGCTAACCCGAAACAAATGCTTGCAGAAAACGGATGCACCAGGCTGTAAGGCGCATAACATGGTGCAACGACCCTCACAATGAGGAATGGGATAACGGATTCTACGGTCGCCAATCTGTCTCGAAGATTTAGCCACGCAGTAAGAATGTCAGACCTACCATCATGAGGGTAGCCAAAACTTACTGCGGGAAGAAGTTGGCACAAACGGGGAAGCAGAAATCTCAGGAATTATATCCTACAGAACTGCCCCCAGTATGCAGACTTGAGAAGAAAGAGGTGGCCCACTTACACTAGCGTCCAAGACACACTGTATGGCGTGGCTGGTAATCTGAGGCAGACGGCTGCCTTTATTAGCGAATCCGAAATCCCAATCTAGTGAGAACGCAGAAGAAGAATGAATATTGTGACTTGCACTTTTCTGTTGAGCTGGTAATATGCAACATTTGATTGGTGACCCAGATGTTCTCTGTTTGTATCTTTCACTCTCTCTATTCTGTGATGCTCTTGCCGCTTATGGCAACAACTTCTTGCGTTACCCTTATGAATTCAGGCCGCCAGTTATGGCGCTTCTGACTGATTACTGCGTGAAGGCCTACGTTACTTTTGATCTGTGTCTATCGCAGTATCTAGTTTCAGAGGTACAGTGCAACAACAAATGCATGTCATTCTTAACTGTTCTTGTTCATCTTTCATATTGTGTTCCAGCTGTGGTCATTACTTTCATCTCTTGTTCTCCTTCAAGTGGTCTTGGGCCTTCCATGTTTTCCAAACAATAATGTTATGTAATTGTTCATAAAAAAAGTGCCATCACAAATTGTTACAGTTAAGAAGAAGTATATGATTAAATACTTACATCAGTGGACCCCTTTCCATTATAAGACATCTTCTTGATGGCCACCACCTCCTTGGTAACATTATTGCGGGCCTGTATTTGAAAGAAATCACATTTTAAAAAATATATATATATATATATATAAATGAAAGTACATAATGCATCTTCAAATATGGGGGAGGGGGTAAGTATGTCCCTGTGGCATAGAGGTTTTTAAGTGCTGCTCCTTGTTTAGCCATTGGGATATTTTTCCCTGATCTCAGCATAGGTGAGATTGAATTCTTAGTTCTATCAAAGACAAGAATCTCTGGCAGTTCAAAATCGAGAACAGACTGTAAAGCCACTGCACTGATAAAATTCATTGGAAACATTTTTTTAAAATCCTACAAAATATTCTCACCATATAAATTACAGTTTTTATTCCAGATTTTCCTTAGATACGTTTGTATTTGGTCGTCCATTTGTTTCATTTTAATTTGTCATTCCTGTTTGTTCGTTTGCTTGATAAAGGCCTTGTTGGTTGAAACGTTGCTGTTTATCGTCACTGTTTCTGTATTTTGTAAAACTATAGTACTTTGTACGTGTTTCGCTAAATTACAATGGGGACCCTCGCCGGCGCTACAGAGTTCATACCCTACCCTGAGATCTTCCTGTGTAAGAAAAAGATCGGAGCATAAATGGTTACCCACCAAAGTGCAATGACGATGGTTCTATCAATCGATCAAAAACAAGAGACAGAGAACAGATAAAGATTAGAGCAACTGTCAAAAGTGTCTTTGCAATGTTAATGCATGTAGTAGTAGTGCCGAGAGGGTACATAGAGCTGTGATATTGGATGGCTACTTCCCAGCTTCGCTTGTGATTGTAGTCAGATGTGGAAGGAGTCTCTTGTCAAAATTCTCACACCAAAATGACGAGGCAGGACTCTTGAGATGGGACTGCATCCTGCAGTAAAGCAACTTTTCCTCTACTTGTTTGATTATTGTGTTCAAAATGCGATAGCCTGCTCTGAACTCCCTTTCACTAGGTACATCTGTCTTTGATGACTGTTCATGTTCTTATGCGATCCAACTTCTGCTATGTGACTACTCCGGTATGTGTCATAAACAGGGCGGTGCGCTTTAGGTTTTCACAGGTAACCCATAGTTTGTTTTGTAGGGTTGTTTCTGGTGGCCTGATTTCCATTCTCACACTGCTCAGGCTGGGACAGTCTTGCAGGATGTGCTCATTCTATGGAGGTGTGCTCTGAGACTGCAGTGTCCCATTCTGAGTCTGAAGACTGTGGTCCGCGTTTTTATGTTTGGTGTATTTATACTGTGGTGCTCTGGGTTGTCGCCCATGTGTTGCCAAGGCTCGCAAGGGGAGCAAAGAGTAGCGGCACTGCGACTTACAAGGCATGTCGTAAGAGGCGACTAAGGTGGGGTTTGGCGTAGGGTTGGCTACCCTATCCAGTAGATAATTTTAGTCACAAAATCCAACCAACCATGAACAAGTCACATAAAAATAAAATCGTTGCCAACCAAGAGGAAAGGAAGTTCTTCTAGAAGAGGTCTGCACCAGAGTTTTCTTCCTTTCACCTAGGAAAAGCTCCAGAATTGGCACCTATAAAAAAGAGCTGTAGGGAGCTGCAGGAGATAGGAAGACTTGGCATAAGTTGGTTGAGGGCCTATGCCCCAATCCGGGTTAAAAAAGGCAGAGAGAGAGAGAGAGAGAGAGAGCTCTGGGTTGTATCCTCCATTTGTTTTTCTCCACATCATTTTTCTGAATTGTTTCAGGAGTCTTTGCTCCTGTAAAGCTTTGTGTTGAGTTGTGTTAGGCTCCCTCCAGCCCTTTTATTTCTTGGTATGCCACAGTGTGCTGGTATCCACTGTAAGACTAGTTCTGATTTTGTTGGTAGCAAGATCATTTTTTGCATTATATCCTGAATGAGTTTGTTTTGTTTGGGACATGAGATGGGCTGGAGAACGAATCTGGAGTTGCTAAAGGCAGAAATATTTCTTCTTCTTCTCGAACGTTCTTTTCTGCCATTTTGATTATTCTTATTGTGATATATATAAACAGCTTTACACCAAGAACGGGTGTGATACGTTCACCATTTGGAGCTCTCGTGCTTATCCTCAGCGATGTGTTCGGTTTCAACCAGCGTTTACTAGGTTCGGCCAGCCTTTGGCTGTCCCCAGCCGACCTGCTTCTGCGATCAACTTCTGCTATGCGACTACTCCGGTATGTGTCATAAACAGGGCGGTGCGCTTGATGTTTTCACCGGTCCGCCATAGTTTGTCTTGTAGGGTTGTTTCTGTTGGCCAGATCTCCATTCTTACACTACTCAGACTGGGGCAGTCTTGCAGGCTGTGCTCTTGCGACTGCTTAAGTGCTCCACAGATACAAGCTGCCGAGTCCCTGAGACCCATTCTGTGGAGGTGTGCTCTGAGACTGCAGTGTTCCGTTCTAAGTCTGAAGACTGCTTTTCTGTTTAGTGTATTTATACTGTCGTGCTCTGGGTTGTATCCTCCTTTTGTTTTTCTCCACATCATTTTCCTGGATTGTTTCAAGAGTCTTTGCTTCTGTAAAGCTTTGTGTTAGGCTCCCTCCTGCCAAACCGTGCGAGTTTGTCAGCCTTTTTCATTTCCTGGTATGCCAGTGTGCTGGTATCCATTGTAAGACCAGTTCAGATTTTTTAGACAGCAAGCTGATTTTTTGCCTTATTTTCTGAATGAGCTTGTCTTGTTTGGGACATGAGATGGCCTAGAGTACGGATCTTGAATCGCTAAAGACTGCAATATTTTTTGCTGACACTTGCTGGTCGTTGAGAATTTGTATGGATACAAGAAGGGCTGTTGCCTCTGCTCTAAAGTTGGTGCATGTTTCTCCTGCTGCCAGAGAGTGTGTTTCTGTGTTTCCTTGGGGTGAGTGATGTAGATTCCGCTGCCTCCCTTCCTGATAGCATCTGTAGCTGAGCCATCTGTGAACATGCGTGTCCATGTGCTGGTGGGATATTGCTCTCATAGCATTTGGAGTGACCTGGCTCTTTTCTCTGTATTTTTTTGGAGATTATTCTTGGGACTATAAGGTCTATTTGGGCCATATTTTGGTAGCATGTCCATGGCTCTGGTGTTATGGGTTCCCACATTTCTGGGTCAGTTTCTAAGATGTTTGAGTGTTTCAAATGGAATTCTCTGGCCAGGTGGTTGGGACTTTTCCTTGCAAGTTTGTTTTTTGTTTTCTCTTGGAATTTTGTGTGCAAAGAGTGTTCTTTTAGTCGTTATAGTTTTTCAAACTGGGTTAGTGTTTTAAATTTTCGGTGGAGTTCTAGAGGCTCAATGTCTGCGGTTTTTCCATTTCTATGATAGGACTGCTTTTCATTGCCCCCAGAGTTATTCTTAGGCCCATGTTTTACACTTTCAGCCGACCTGCAAGGCAGCAGGTTACAGAAATATTTGTTGCTGACACCTGCTGGTTGTTGAGAAACCATGTTTATCAATATGCATGAACTTAGACATCTGCTGGAGAGAGGGCATGGGTGTACGTGTGTGGACTGAGCACTAATGGATCTGCCCAGAATGTTATGATGTTTATTCAGTAACCAATAACTAACAAATAACACTTCTCTATACTAGACAATGCTTACAAAATAGACAGCACCAAAACTTCCATGTCCTATTTCACGCAAATCTCCAAATATCTTTTCTGGGTCGTCGTTGGAGAACAGTCCGGCAACTTCTGGGTCTTTTAAGTTACCAGGTTTTGGGAGTGACGGCATGACGCTCGCCACGTTTACAGACTATGTGGCCAGATGCCAGTCTTTGTTAAGATGGGCTGACACTGTTGCTTCCTCATTCGAGATTATGATGTGAACAGTTGAGCTAGTTATCTGAAAGTAGATAATTGTGAAGCAGGTGTTATATTGTATTGTTGACAATGATTTCAATAATGAGACATGCACATCTTCTAGTTTTGACTTCATTCTTCTTCTTCTTCCCAAACTATCATACTCTTAGTGCGCCCAAGTGGTTACCGGGCTCAAATTTGGGGTGTAAAGAATAGAACCACTGTTACCTGCCATGCATGTCGTAAGAGGCGACTAAGGAGGTTTGGCTGAAATCGGATGCATGTGTCCGCTAGGAAATGCTAACCTGAAACAAATGCTTGCAGAAAACGGATGCACCAGGCCGTAAGGCGCATAACATGGTGCAACGACCCTCACAATGAGGAATGGGATAATGGAATCTATGGTCGCCAATCTGCCTCGGAGATTTAGCCATGCAGTAAGAATGCCAGACCTACCATCACAAGGGTGGCCAAAACTTACTGTGGGAAGAGGTCGGCACAAACGGGAAGCAGAAATCATAGGAATTATATCCTACAGAACTGCCCCCAATACGCAGAATCGAAATCCCAATCTAGTGAGAACGCAGAAGAAAGAATACTCTTAATGATTACTATTTTTCTACTGTCTTCTACAGGTACTAGCGCCAATAGTTTTCTTTTCTACATTTAGCACATTTCTGCTCTTCCATTTTAAAATGTGAAAGTTTTGAATTATAATTCAAATCAGATTAGATTAAAGCATTCTTAATTAATTTTTTTCATTTACCACTATGAATTCTGGGTGACTAATATGACTAATTTTTGCGTGAATGCTTACTTTCCTCATCAGTGTCCCTTGTCATTCGAGTGACCCTTAAGCGGACTTGGCGATTTAGATTATAATTTACATTGTAATTTAGATTAATGTATTCCAAACGCGTAACAATATTTTTGGAGGTCATCGAACTCCAGAATTAGCATGACACATAGTTATTGTAGGGCAGAGTGTGTTATTGACTTTGCTATCGGTGCCCATCAATCGTAAACGATGTCTCTGTGGCCTGGAGGTATGGTGCTTGCATTTAGCTCTCAAAGTACTTAGTTTGCTTCCCACATTCAGCAATGAGCAATGATCCCTGATCTCAATGCAGGTGAGATCGAGTTACTAGTTGTATCGGAGGTGATAAAATATTGGCTGTTGAAAATCAGTACAGAGTAGGCTGGAATGCTAATTATAGGGTTCAGGGTCAACTTGGGTCAATAAGTTTGTTGGTGTCATAGTTGGACTTCAGGTTTCTTGAACCATTACTTCACCCGAGTGGTTACCGGGCCCAAATTGGGGTGTAAAGAATAGAATCACTGTTACCTGGCCCGCATGTTGTAAGTTTGCGTTTGTGCAAAAATCGGTCAGATATGCCATATTAACCACCCTGATTATGCCAGAATTTATATCTGGCAAACAAAAAATAAATAAATAAATACTATTAGAGGTCAAAGGCACATGGGGACAATACAGCTCCAGGATTAGTAAGCTGGTACTAATCAAGATCCTACCCCACCTCCTCATGGTGACCCTGGTAAGACATTGGTTCTGGTCTGGCTAAGAGGGTAGAGATCGAGGGAGAGCTACAGGTAGTGATAGTAGTGCAAGCACGGAAAAGCAATGCAGGTCCAAAATCCCTGAATAAAATCTCTGGCCGATGTAAAACTGCCAAAAATTATTCCAAAAACGTAAGAAAACAGCAGTGTATGCGTCGTTAGCGAACGAATGCTATCTCCACCGGAGTAAATGACCGCACCAAAATTGTCACCTACGGGACAAGAGTCCATAAGCATGAAGCGTAACAAGTCAACGGCCACACCACAATTATCAGTTTCCCGACCGTTGGGAAGGACCGTACAAATGAACATGAAGGGATGAGAGATGCATCCAGAGTAGAGTTGTGTGTCCACATGGGACGAAACCCAGAGCCCTGTGCCGGGTCAAGCTGCGTGTCATGGCAGTCTCGAAGCACTGTAAATGTGAGCACTGTGAGAAACCCGATAAGCACGGTGGGGCAGGCACCAAAATGGAGCGAACAAGCATAACGACGATACACAGGTGAGCCCAAAGGCAGGGCAGACACGCAAGGTGCTGGTGTCAGAGCAACGGCAAACAAAGGGGTGAGCAGAGCAGGTAAAACTGGAAAGCACAGCAAATCCTAAAGTTGCGCTTTAGTGCCTAATCAAACTGCTCTCCCGGGACAACTGGACAAGGTACTGCTGCATTAACAACTAACATCCCCAGAAGAGCTGGGGTGAGCGATGCCTAACTAGACTGCCCTCCGTGGGACAACCGGGCAATGTACTTGCATTTACAACTAACATCCCCGGAAGAACTGAGTAGGGTGATGTTGGCGAGCGCAAAATTTCAGTTGCGTTGCTAGCGCCTAATGAAATGACCTTCTACATTATTTGTGCGCTGCCCCAGTCCACTGTTTCCCGGGGTCAGGGAAAATGCAGAGTAGTAACTGCAAATTGCCAAGTGCTGACACATGCCTCGAAAAGGCTGAAAATGTTCCTACTCCGGAATAAACTCTTAAGTGGTCAGAAAAGTAAGGCCAAAAATGTAAAGATTTGACAGGCTGTCCAAATCCAAACATTGGCGAAGGCCGACACTTCGGACAGTGTATTATATGACTAAGACGCTGTCCCTGGACAAGCTTATTTGCTTCAAAAGTCTGAGAAATGTTCTTAATCCAGAACGACCTCACAGTCAGAAAGGGCGCTCAGTGTAGATTCACTGTTTGGTGTAGATCACAAAGCCCAAATATATGACAAAAAGATGATCATAAAGGTGTAGATCCAAGACAAAATATACGGCACAACGGATCGTTCTAGGGCAAGTTACCCTAGTAAATAACAGCTGGCGGAAATCGGGTGGATGGGCCTAGTCACCATGGGCACAATGTAAAAAGCCGGTCTTGTCAAAGATCAAGTATATATCACAAAAAAGAATGATAAAATTGGCAGTGAAGAGCGAACGAGAGAAGAAGAAAATACTATTAGAGGTTGGTTCAGGTAGCCAGCTGTTTCCAGGACAACTGTCAGAAAAATGATGGCTGAAACGATACTCGGTTTCATCAATAAACAACTAGTACTCACAAAAGACTTGACTTCCTCCCACACAACAAAAGTCATCAACTTCAATGAAACAGCTGTTATTGTTTACTATCTACAGTAGCAACCAGGATAAGCAGACAAGTGAAACTGTTGCATAAAATATTCCACTCTAGTAACTGGTAATACTGAGCAAGAATCAGCTCTCCTGATCTCCCCTATTACCAATCTAATTTGATACAATTCTACGGTATAACTCAGTAAAAGTGATACTATAATATGTGGTTTTATGTTTGTAAAATCTTATCTGTATTAACATGTGTTCCAGTGAAAAGTTTTTGACCCGGTTATCTAGGACATAACTATGGAAAATGCAGTGAAAAACTAAGTTTTCCAACCCAAAGCATCAATGTCCACGCAGTGCAATATTCTAAAACAGGACTAACTCTGTCAGTGTATCGCTTTCCTGCAGAATGTTCTCTGGTCCACAGCTGAGATGTGTAGAACCGAAATGTGCATCATTGCTATAAACTATCAGTACAATTTACTTCCGCTGAGTAACAACAAAACAAAATCTACATAAAGAGTCAGTATATATAGGTAGATCTTCTAAAACAGCACAGTCCAATGTGGTGCCATTGTTTTACATTCATTGAACCATATTTTAATCTGCAGGCTTAAGTCATATATCGAATATCAAAGCAGGCATTGAAGTGGGATGCAAAGGGTTCAAGAAAGAGAGGTTGACCTAAGGAGACCCTGAAACGAACTTTGATGAGAGAGGCAAGATATATCGGTCTCAGTTCCATGGAGGAGATTGAGCGAGTTGCCCAGGATAGAGCGGTATGGAGAAATTACTTGCAGGCCCTATGTAACGTATACGAGAGGAATTATTATTATTTGGTCATATATGAAGAAAGCAACCTATATTATCTTATTTTTTTTGACAGAACACTCATGTACATGACCTTCCCACTTTGTATTTGTTTTATTTTTAAACAATTCTACTACCCTTAGCTTGTTCACTGGAGAAAGCGTCAGCATGTCAACTACATTAATATTGTAACCATTAGTAGTAGTAGTAGTATTGCAATCGTCCCATGATGCCCGCGCTTCCAGAACTATCAGTCAAATATACACCAATATAGAAAAACTCTAGAACAGAACTGGTCTAGAGTAAACACACACACAATAAAAGAGGAATATAACCTCACATCAAACTTCCACACAGTTAAAAAGAGTCTAAAGGCGAAGGATTGACTTCATTGAACAGAGTTTCCCATATGGCTTCTTCCCTTTGGATAGAAATGGCAAGCCATCTGCCGAGAGTGTTGAAAAGGCACAAACTCTGTAGCTCCAGAAACAATCCTAGGGATCTCCGTAAAAAATGCACATGTGAACTGGACGATGCGATCTGGATACTAACAATCTTCAGAAATCAATGCAAACATGTTAACCACAGCCACCACCTCGACTTCCTCCTTCCACACCAAACAGTCTGCATTCTAACAGGAGCACTAAAAAACACAAATATCAACAACATAAAAAATATTAAAGGACTGCAGCCAATGAAAGATAGACAAGAAAACAGCAACAATCCTACAAAAACATTGAGAAATTACAGAGATACTCAAGACACTAATCTCATGCACTTAACAATGTATATGCAACAATGAAGTAGACTTTTAACAAAGTAACTTTGCGGCTTATATAGAAAATGGTAACAGAAATGTTCAAGCAAGCTCAGTCACAAAGTCAATGTATACCAACTAGTGTTGTATGGAAAGTTATTGCTGTAATTGGTTGTTACTATTGTGTTGACCCCTTCTAAGTCATTGTCTGTTTTATCATTTCTTGGTATATTTGAATGTTAGGGGATCCATTGCATCGTTATTTTGATGTCAGGGGATGTAACAAGTATTAACTTCACAGATGTCATGTAATACAAGCCCTAAAGTTAAGTACAACAAAACAACATAGGAAATGGTCAAATATAACTATTGAGCCACTCTTAGAGCAAAGTGAAAATTAGACCATTTCAAATACAAAACGATGCCTATAAAAATGAACTTTCCAGACCATAAATTTACAGCTATGTACAAAACACAACAGAGTGAGACATCATTGACCACCCGAGTGGTTACCGGCCCAAATTTGGGGTGTAAAGAATAGAACCACTGTTACCTGCCACGCATGTCGTAGAGGCGACTAAGGAGGTTCGACTGAAATCGGATGCACATGTCCTAAACGTGTAAAAGTCTATGCGTTTAGGGGCCAACCAAACCAATGTGCAACGTATACATGTTCTTGGCAAAGATCAAACATATCACAAAGAGTGATTAAAATTGGTCGTAAAGAAGAAATCATTGATACCACAGATTCAAAACATACAGCAGATCTGTGTAATTATACCAGCCCCACAGCAGCTGAATATTTATTGCCGACCAGCCCAAAATACGGGTGGTCAGAGAAGGTAATAGTAATTTCCTGTATGAAAAACTTGACAGCAATGTTGGTACCCTGATGATGACAGCTACATGTTTCAAGAATTATTAACATGTTAAGTCTAAAAGTGGAGAACCGCAGTAGTGTAGTTAGTGAACTCGCTTCTTAGGCTAGTGGTCCGGGTTCAATTTCATTGGGCATGGAATAATTTTTCCAGACCGCAACGGCTCTCAGGATGACCCAGCCTTGAATGAGTACCAGGAAAAGCACTATGAATTAAAAGGGTGCTGGCGTGATGTTGACCACATCACCCATCATGTGCAAACGGTCAATGAAAAATACGGACCTAACACTGTATTATCCTATATACCTGGAGGTATGAAAATGGGTTCATTTACCTTTTTTTTTACAGTCTGAAAGTGAACATTTAGTGAATTTCTATGACATGAGTCAGGTCTCATGTTCTCTCCTACAGTCAATCAGAACTACCATCATGTTACAGTACAACTCTGTAGATGTGGTACTTTAAAGTGAGGTTTCCTGACTTTAAATCTTTCCAGCAACTCATCATCTGTATAAACATGTGTCATGTTGAATAATATATATGCATCCATTTCGGTTTCAACAGTCTGAATGGTATTGGCTAGACCTGAAAATAGCACTTGAGTGGAACCCGGAGGGGAAAAACAGAAAAGAGGACATCCTACACAGACTTAGAGCATACATGATCGTGGTTGGACATCGGGGTGTTGTGTGTCCTATTTTTTCTTATCCTCTTGTGTTGTTGAAGCACCATGTTTGGCGATTCTTGCACAAAGGATTCTCATTAAAGAATTGATCACTAGTGCATCTGCCATGTCTGAACCCACCTGAATTTCATGTACTGTCTAACTTCCTTTCTATCCTCTTCATGGTAATCTGTACAGGAATGTGCTTGAATGGATTATTAAAATTGCTGCACAACTTTAAATTGCTTTTTTGAAGATGGGAAGTGCATAATGTTATTTTTCATGTTTTGGACTAGGCTGCAGTATTCCAGATATTCAAGCATATTTAATTTAATTGTAAGTTTGATAAATGTGAACACTCAGATGTCCTCTCCTGCTTGGACTAGTTCAGCTGGTAAATAAAAAAAAAAGGATCATGCCTTCCCTGTCCCTTGCTAGTCTTTTTATTGTTGAACATACTTCCTCTAACATAGGTTCTGGCTCTTTCTGTTCATTTTCCGTCATCGTGTCTAGATTGTAATGTATTCTTACATTTCTCTACAACACTCATTCCTATCATTCCATCTTTCTATGCCTTCCGTTAGACTAAGTGTTTCCGTTTACTTCTATAATATTCCAAAGTTTACTACCAAATGAAAAGATCCTAGTATAACCAAATGCACATGATCTTATGAATTTTTGTCAAATTATTTTAACAAAGTGATTATACACCTCTGTTTTCCGGTTATATTTATGAAGGATATCACTGATTCACTAATTTATAGAATTAGATAGTCGAGTAACTTCAGTAAGTCCAAATAATTTTACTCATGACTCGGTAAAATCACCATACGACTGTGTATTTCAAAGTAGTTCCAATCGCTAGTCATAATGAAACAAAGCACATTTATTATACCTACAAAATACACACCTATTCTTTGAGTATGCTGATCATTTGTATGACAAAATAGTGGAACATTACGGTTCAACTGACTGACTTTCAATGTTTACGACTGATAACAATTGCTAGATTTCAGCAGACAAAATGGCGTCTCTTAGGCATGCGCAGTCTATGTCGTTTCCTTGTCAGATATCAAAATATACAAAAAAGTCAGTTGACGGTGATTAGAACAATAAAAGATCAATCAGTCATTCTTATGTGCACTATAAGAGACAGTACAGTGTGCAGCACTCACTTTTCGGCTCAGTTAAATAAGAATACACTGCATAAATTTGTTTCATGTGTCTGTGCTAACGGGAAGCCATTTAATTACGTCACCGGAAGTGGGCCCATACTTTTCAAAACACTCTTTTGATTGGACATTGAAGAAACGTTGTGTTCTATCGTTTTCTGATGTCTGCTACTTGGGCCTGGCCACCAGGCATCATCATCATGTGCAAATACCGGCCGGCTTTGTCGGCTATCATGGAAATATGATTGATTGATTGGTTGATTGATTGGACCATAATCATTGCACTTCGGTGAGTAACCATGTGCACTCCGATCTCCTTCTTATACAGGAAGATATCAGCTGCATTGCACGAATCCCGTTGCACCTACGCGGGTCCCCGATTTAATTTTGAAGAGGGTGGAGATATTTTGTAGGAATTTAATAATTTTTTTCTAATGAATTTTGCCCGGTCTACGGCTTTCCAGCCTGTTCTGGATTTTGAACTGCCAAGGGTTCTTTTACGTGCTCAAATTGAACACGGGACCTACGGTTTATCGTCCGTCTCCGATAGGACTAGGAACTTCATCTCACCTACGCTGAGAACAGGGATCTCTGGAAAAATATCCAGATGGCTCCACGAGGAAGCGAACCACTTACCTTTGGCATGAGAGGTCAGCACCTAAGCTCTAGGCTACAGAGACCGCCGATAAATCTATGTCTATTTAACTTTCTTTTGTCCTTCTCTGCCTACCAACTAGCGCCACTACTTAGGCATCCAAACATCTCACTGACAGCTAAACAACAGTTGATCAACAGCATCTTCATACCACTCTATGTTATTAATGTCAAACATGGACAATTAATAAGACATTTGCGCAGAAAATAGCAACATGCGAAATGAGATGCCTCCGCAAAGTCACCAACAACACAAGAATCGACAGAGTTACGAATACCAGCATCAGAGAAAGGGTTGGAACAAGACCGTGCTTGAACTACAGGGTGGGCCAAAAAAAATGAGAACATCGCGTAACATACGCGTTATTTAGAATTGTTATTTTATTTAATTATATTGTTTCATGTAATTTTGTTTGCCAAGTATTTAGCTAATCAGACCATAAATTCTTCCCCCTATTTCGATATTCGTAGCTAATCAGAAATCATGTTCAATTTTTCTAAGCATCGATGCCACTCGTTTAATCAGAATACGGTCTTCCGCAGTCATTTTTGTCATTCTTGGTAACAAATTTAAACCTGAAGATGTAAGCAATTGGCATATTAAAAATCGTGAGCCGCTGTAGCGTAGTTGTTAGTGAACTCGCTTCGCAAGGCTGGTGGTCTGGGTTCAGCTCCCGCAATGTGTGTGGAATTTTTCCCGACCACGACGGCTCACAGGTCGACCCAGCCTCAACTGGGTACCAGACATGCTCTGGAGTAAAGGCGCCGGCGTGATGCTGACCACATCATCCATCGTGTGCCGACGGTCAATGAAAAATACAGGCCTAACACTGTATTGACATGAGGTATGAAAGGGTTCCTTTACTTTTTTTAATATTAAAATCAAAGATTGTGCCGGAATTGTCGAAATAAAAACATCATAAAGCTAAATAGGTAAGTAAGTAAATGAGTAAACAATTTAAGCTATTATGGATACAGTTTAAAAAATGTTGATGTAATTATTTTACTTTTTTACGCAATGTTCTAATGTTTTTAGGGTCCACCCTGTATATAGTGAAACAGAGAATGAAGTGGTTTGGCCACTTAAAGAATGTGAACAGACCAAACTGCCTATGAAGCTTTTCACAACAGAATATCAGGAAGGAAGGCGAGAGGAAGACCGTGGAAAAGGTGGATAGATAACGTAGTTGAATTCTGCCGGAGGACTAAGAAAACCATCACACAAGTTACCAGAGAAGCGCAAGACAAATACATAAAACCATGACACTGGGTTAACAACCCGGTAACAGTGTGCTTTAAGAAATGGACAGGTTACAGTCTGGCAGTGTGCAACACCAAGGCGAAAGACAGTGTATGCTGGAGATTCATTGCAGCCAACCTTAGATGTGGAGACGGCACCTGATGATGATGAACAGTGTGCTAAGAAAAGAAAGAAGTCATTCTCTGCTTTTTTGCCGTTAGGCATCGTAGGTATTACTAATAATCGGTTTCCGAGATAGTGCAGGCTCGGTCGCTTGACATGTTGTGATAGTGTGGAGTTTTAAGATGTCTGTAACTCCAGCAGTCCATCTTTTTCTTGTCTGCCCCTTCCTCTTGATGATTCAATTTTCAGATTGCACTCTCTGCAACTGGTGTATTTGGGTTCATTCTTACCAAGTGGCCAAACTATTTGAGTATCTGTTTTTCAATGAATCTAATAGCAGGTGTTGCTCCGACTGTTCTTCTAATTTATTAATTTCTTATATGATCTCTTCTGCTCGCCAACCCAACGTGTTCGTAGCGCGTTGGACAACGGGTGGCAAGCCCCATGTGAGTGCGGTTCAATTCCGCGGGCTTGCAGAAAAGCCACAGGTTCTCCAGATTTACGGTGTTCGTGGCACCAAATCGAAGGGTTACGATGTCCATGGCACCGTGCCAAAGAGCTGAAAGCTCAAGCAAGTGCTTCTGGATCGGGAAAAAGTTCTTTCTTGTTTTATTAACCACTTTCCTCAAGTATCTCATTTCACAGGTGGTAATTTTCCTTTCGTGTTCTTTTGTCAGTGTCCACGTTTGACACTGGTCGCATAGTGTTGGTCTGAAGATTGCATTTATAATCTGTCTTTTAGTCTCTACTGAAATTGCTGGGTGTTTCAAAATTGGTGCACTGGAATGTAATGTTGCTGGATTCTAGTTTCGATCTCTCTGTTCAGTCTACTATCAGATGTGAAGGAACATCCGAGGTATTTGAATTCTCGCACCTGCTTCTTCTTCTTTGCGTTCGTTCTTTACAACCAATTTTAATCACTCTGTGTGATATGTTTGATCTTTGCCAAGAACGTGTATACGTTGCACATTGGTTTTGTAGGCCCCTAAACGCATAGACTTCTACACGTTTAGGATACATGCATCCGATTTCAGCCAAACCTCCTTAGTCGCCTCTTACGACATGTGTGGCAGGTAACAGTGGTTCTATTCTTTACACTCCAAATTTGAGTCCCGGTAACTACTCGGGCGTCGCACCTGTTAACTAGTGAAACACGTACAAACAAAGTACTATAGTTTTACAAAAACAGAAACAGTGACGATAAACAGCAACGTTTCGACCAACAAGGCCTTTATCAAGCAAACGAACAAACAGGAGTGACAAATTAAAATGAAACACAAATGGACGACCAAATACAAACGTATCTAAGGAAAAGCTGGAATAAAACGAATAACGAAATAAATGTAACACAAAAACACACATAAAAACTAGAAATAGAACGGAAAAGAAACAATGAAACATCTAGTAAATATATAACTTGAATACATGCAACATATACCCATATAGAGTACAAAGCATAGGAAAAGAAAGTACTAAGAAGCATAAGAATGTAATACGTTGAGCCCGCGTGGTCGCAAGGTACCATACAAACGATCAACCGATTCTCCAGAGCAAATCGACTACGATCATCAGAGGAACATGATCGGATGGCTGTGACCTGGACATCGCAAGCTCCTGAATGGCCAGTATCATTGAAATGGGTAGCTACAGGGTCACAGAGCATTGGCGTATATCGCGCAAGTGTTGGGCGAATCGGTCACTGAGTCTCCTGCCGGTTTCCCAATATAGGCCTTGTTGCACCGCTTGCAGATAATGGCATAGATAATATTACGGGACTCGCATGTGAAACTGTCTTCAACAACGAACGTGGCTTTTGGAAAAGACACCGTGCGGGTCTGTATGACATAAGCACAAGTGTTGCAGCGCCGACGACCACACTGGATGGTGCCAAATGACTCTGGATATTAGGCTTGAGGCGACTGTGAACTAGTAGTTGAGACCTGTTAACTACTGATATTATCAATTTTAATGTACCTCTATGATTCTTTCTGGTCTCTAATTCTGTTTTGCTTCACAGTATCACAAGAGATTTCTAGACCATGCTTTTGTGTGCTCTTCTTAAATAGTGCCTTTCACTGTCTCTGTTATTTCTGTGGTCAACATTTTGCTTTGTATCCACTGCAGTGGCGGCTCGTGATCCTTTTTGTTGGTGGGGCCAGCTTAATTTTTGTAGAAAAATCAAGCTTTTGCACTAGTCCTTTCAAAACGACTACAGAAACTGGCGGAGCGTGTTCTTCCAGAGTCACAATGTGGATTCAGAGCTAGACGGTCAACAACTGACATGATATTTACCCTTCAACAGCTACAAGAGAAGTGCAGAGAGCAGAGCAAGCCTCTATGTATTGCTTCGTGGATCTGACTAAGGCATTTGACACAGTCAGCAGGCCAAGTCTTTATAAAATATTGAAGTATATTGGTTGTCCCCAAAGTTGCTCCAATTGATTGTTTCCTTCCATGAGGGCATGAAAGCAGCATACAGTTCGATGGCAGCACATCTGATAGTTTTGAGGTTAAGAGTGGAGTCAAGCAGGGCTGTGTCCTTGTCCCCACTCTCTTTGGTATCTTCTTCGCAGTCCTTTTGAACCACGCCTTAGGGGACGCTGATGGGGATGTTTTCATCCGCACTAGATCTGATGGTTCACTGTTTAACTTGGCTCGCTTAAGAGCCAAGACAAAAACGACGGAAATACTTCTCAAGGACCTCCTTTTCGCTGACGATGCTGTTAGTCGCCACAGTGAGACTACACTGCAATGTCTAATTAATAATTTGTCAAAGGCATGCGACCTCTTTTCTCTGACAATAAGTGTCTCCAAAACAGTTGTATTATGTCAGGAGGTAAGACATCAAATATCACTTTAAATGGTAACCATCTAACACCAGTGCAAAAATTCTGCTATCTTGGGTCCACGGTCACTGCCAGCCTTTCTCTTGATGAACAAATCAACGCTCGTATAGGGAGTGCGGCTACTACATTCGGCATACTATCAAAGCGAGCGTGGGACAACAAAAATTGACATTGCAGACGAAAACTCAAATATATCGAGCCTGTGTAATTAGTTCTTTACTATATGGCTCAGAAACATGGACAGCCTACTCAAGACACGAGAGGAGACTTAACATCTTTCACCTTCGATGTCTCCGCAAGATTATGAACATCAGGTGGTACGACAAGATAACCAACTCTGAAGTACTACAACGTGCAAATCTGCTTTCCATCATGGGCATGCTCAGCAGTAGACGACTAAGATGGTTGGGACATGTGAGAAGAATGGGAAAATTATCGCATACCAAAACAAATGTTGTTCTGTGAACTTTCGGAGGAAGAGGCACCAGGGCAGACCACTGCTCAGATATAAAGATGTCTGCAAAACCTCAATGAAAAACTTTTCTATAGATCCCAGCACATGGGAGGGACTAGCTGATGACAGAGTTGTGTGAAAGCCAAATTACGGAAGGGCGCAGAGT
This sequence comes from Arion vulgaris, assembly GCA_020796225.1. Classification (NCBI taxonomy): domain Eukaryota; kingdom Metazoa; phylum Mollusca; class Gastropoda; order Stylommatophora; family Arionidae; genus Arion; species Arion vulgaris. Next base: position 10,095,842 of record CM036775.1, read on the forward strand.
CTTTGAGAAGAGACTTATGTACGAGCTGAACGACAAGAGAGAAAAGCGAAAACTCAGAAGTTGTCACAGTAAAACACTTGCCTATTGACCGTCTGTAAAGATGAAAAGGGCCATATATGTTTTAATTTATTAACTAATAAATACACGTTACACATTATTTTTGGTAGGGCCCAGCCCCACTGGCCCTTAATGACGAGCCGCCACTGATCCACTGTATCAAAGAAGCATTACTCTTTGAGGCGTACTGTCAATTGGCAATCTTTCGATTTTGTCTCTTATTGTCAGACCTGCAGCTCTTCTAAGACACTTCATCTCTGTCGTTATGATTTTCCGCTCATTAGCTGCACAGACGCAATATTTACACTAAGACAGATCTGCGAACAAACAATTGAATACAATCAAAGTAAACAGCTTATATTTATAGACCAAGAAAAGGCATTTGATAGAGTAAACAGGTGCAAACTATGGAAGATCCTTGAAGAATATGGCGTCCAAGGACAACTATTAGGTAACATCATGGCCTTATATCAAGATAGCCAGAGTACAGTAAGAACTACAGAAGGAATGACCGACTGGTTCTCCATTACATCAGGTGTTAGACAAGGTTGTGTCCTTTCACCACTACTCTTTATTGCATATATGGATAAAATAACTCAAGAGTCGAATTCAGATAATGATGAAATAAATGAACTGCTTTTTGCAGATGATCAGTGCCTGATACATCAAAATGAACAAGATCTACAACATCATATTGACACTTTGAACAATAATTGTGTGAAACATGACATGAAAATCAACAACACTAAAACAGAAATAATGAATATGGGAAGAAAACATAATAATCTAGACATCCATGTCAATGCACTAAAATAAACCAAGTGAAAGAATTCAAATACTTAGGAAGCATATTCACAGAAGACGGAAAACTAGATAGAGATATAGAGGCTAGAGTACAAAAGCAAATGCTGAACACCAGCTAGCCCCATTAGTTAAAGGCACCCACAAATTTCATGGACAGCTAAGAAACAAATGATCAACAGCATTTTTATCTCTACTTTGTGTTACCAGACCAAACATGGACATTGAGCAAAGCGCACTCACAAAAAATAACTACATGTGAAATGGTTTGCTCCGAAAAAGTTACCAACTCAGAAAGACAGATCACAACATCAGCATAAGAAAGAAAGTTGGCACAAACCTGCTGAATTATATAGATAAACAAAGAATGAAGTGGTTTGGCCACTTAATAAGAATGCATCCAAATCCACATAACAGAGTCTTTGACAACAGAACATCGAGGAAGAAGGCAAGAGAAGACCACGGAAAAGATGGTTAGATGTGGCAGCATCCTGTAGAAAGAGCCAAAGATAACAATCACACAAGCCACCAGGAACAGCGCATAAGACAAAAAGAAAACTACGACACTGGGCAACAACCCGTATGCAGTGTGACGACAAAAGAAAGAAGAAGGTTGGCAATGTTTGACACTGGTAACATACTGTTGGCCAGAAAATCGTTCTTATGAGATTTGCTTTAGTTTTTAGCAGTATTTCTTTCTGTGACAACAGTGGTGTTAACTTTCCCAGTACTTGGTTAGCTTTTGTGCAACGATTGCTGATTTCGCTATCGATACTTCCATCTGCTGTGAAAATCGCTCCTAAGTATTTGGCCTCAATTGTTTGTTTTATGTCTACGTTCTGGAGTTCTATTGTAAGGTTTTCTGGTTGTCTACTTATTGCCATTGTCCCTGTCTTTATTATATTTATTTTCATGTTGTACTCCTCACCTTGATGTTAGCTAAGCTCAAATGTTTCTGGAGAGATTCTTCGTTTTCTGCAATCAGTACTTGGTCATCTGCAAATAAAAGTTCTGAAATATTATTTTCTTTCTCTATTCCTGCTTCTCTACTTATGTTGTCCATGTATGTTATAAACAGCCGTGGGGAGAGCACACATCCCTGTCTAACTCCTGAGTTTACTGCGAATGTTTTTGATGTTCCGGCTTTTGTTCTTATGTAACTTTTATTTGAAATGTATAAACTCTTGCAGACCTTGATGAGATGTTTGCTGATTCCATATTTTCTTAAACAATCCCATAGTTTGTTTCTATCGACTCTGTTGAAGGCCTTTTCCTGATCTATGAATGCCACACTACAGGTCTTGTTATGTTCTATTGAGCTTTCCGTCAGTTGTCTTAATGTGAATATTGCATCGGTACAGCTTCTATTTCATCTGAAACCCATCTGTGCTTCTGAGAGTTGTTCTTCAATTGTTGGTCGTAGTCTTTTTTCAATGATCTTAGCATACATTTTTCCTATGTGACTTAGTAGTGAGATTCCCTATAGTTATTACATTCCTTCTTGCTGCCTTTGTTTTTCCAAATTGGTGTAATTATTGCTGTTTGTCAATATTCTGGTGTTTCTTGGTTCTCCCATGCGATTTGGAAGATCTGGCCTATTTGTAGGCGCATAACTGGCACAATGTAGAATCACTCTTAGGCTCAGATCACATACAAATCACACAGAGTGGTTTATCGAGTGGTTGATATGGAGCGTTTGAAGTAGAAAAATAAAGAATGGAAGCTCACTGCATTAAGGACCAAATCAAAAGATAAAATTGCTTGTAAAACAATGTTTATTTTGTGCAAGATTGATAAATACATTTTCTCACATAAATGGAAAGTTTAGATTCTCAAAGCTGAGTCTAGTACTAATACAAAATCTTTATACCCCCACCGGAGCATAGAGTTGCAACTGTCGTTCACTACCAATTTCAAAACAAGACTCTTAATGTCAAATTGTTGTTACAACTTGACATCATTTTTTATGTTCCCACTAGAGCATCGTGCTATAAATAACTGTGACCGTTTGTTACAACATCAGGATGGTAGTATGTGTTACAACATCTTCTTCTTCTGCGTCCTCACTAGGTTGGGATTTCGGATTCTCTAATAAAGGCAGCCGTCTGCCTCAGATTATAAGCCACGCCATACAGTTTGTCTTGAGAGCTGGGTTAAGTGGGCACCTCTTCTTCTCAATCTGCATACTGGGCAGTTCTGTAGATATAATTTCTATGATTTCTGCTTCCCCGTTTGTGCCAACCTCTTCAGCAGTAAGTTTTGCCACCTCATGATTTTAGGTCTGACAGTTCTTACTGCATGGCTAAATCTCAAGGCAGATTACGACCTAGATCGTTTTCCATTCCTCATGTGATGGTATTTGTTGCACCATGTTATGCATCTTATGGCTGATGCATCGTTTCTGCTAGCATTTGTTTTGGTTAGCATTCCCTAGTGGACACATGCATCCGATTTCAGCCAAACCTCCTTAGTAGCCTCTTACGACATGCATGGCAGGTAACAGTGGTTCTATTATTTACACCCCAAATTTGGGCCCGGTAACCACTCGGGCAGTTACAACATCTGAATGGTAGTATTTGTTACAACATCTGTATGGTAGTATTTGTTACAACATCAGGATGGTAGTATATGTTACAACATCTGTATGGTAGTATTTGTTACACATCTACATGGAGTATTTGTAACAACATCTGTATGGTAGTATTTGTTACAACATCTATATGGTAGTATTTGTTACAATATCTACATGGCAATATTTGTAACAACATCTGTATGGTAGTATTTGTAACAACATCTGTATGGTAGATATTTGTACAACATCTGTATGGTAGTATTTGTTACAACATCTGTATGGTAGTATTTGTTACAACATCTGTATGGTAGTATTTGTTACAACATCTGTATGGTAGTATTTGTAACAACATCTGTATGATAGTATTTGTAACAACATCTGTATGGTAGTATTTGTTACAACATCTGTATGGTAGTATTTGTTACAACATCTGTATGGTAGTATTTGTTACAACATCTAGATGGTAGTATTTGTTACAACATCAGGATATAATATTTGTTACAACATCTGTATGGTAGTATTTGTTACAACATCTGTATGGTAGTATTTGTTACAACATCTGTATGGTAGTATTTGTTACAACATCAGGATGATAGTATTTGTTACAACATCAGGATGATAGTATTTGTTACAACATCTGTATGGTAGTATTTGTTACAACATCTGTATGGTAGTATTTGTTACAACATCAGGATGGTAGTATTTGTTACAACATCTGTATGGTAGTATTTGTTACAACATCTGTATGGTAGTATTTGTTACAACATCAGGATGGTAGTATTTGATTACAACATCTGATGGTAGTATTTGTTACAACATCTGTATGGTAGTATTTTTTACAACATCAGGATGATAGTATTTGTTACAACATCTGTATGGTAGTATTTGTTACAACATCTGGATGGTAGTATTTGTTACAACATCTATATGGTAGTATTTGTAACAACATCTGTATGATAATATTTGTTACAACATCTGTATGGTAGTATTTGTTACAACATCTGTATGGTAGTATTTGTTACAACATCTGTATGGTAGTATTTGTTACAACATCTGTATGGTAGTATTTGTTACAACATCTGTATGGTAGTATTTGTAACAACATCTGTATGGTAGTATTTGTAACAACATCTGTATGGTAGTATTTGCAACTAAATATTGTATATGGTAGTATTTGTTACAACATCATGATGGTAGTATTTGTAACAACATCTGTATGGTAGTATTTGTTACAACATCTGTATGGTATTATTTGTTACAACATCAGGATGATAGTATTTGTTACAACATCTGTATGGTAGTATTTGTTACAACATCTGTATGGTAGTATTTGTTACAACATCTGTATGGTAGTGTTTGTTACAACATCTGTATGGTAGTATTTGTTACAACATCTGTTTATGAACGTAGTATTTGTACAACATCTGTATGGTAGTATTTGTAACAACATCTGTATGGTAGTATTTGTTACAACATCTGTATGGTAGTATTTGTTACAACATCAGGATGATAGTATTTGTTACAACATCAGGATGATAGTATTTGTTACAACATCTATATGGTAGTATTTGTTACAACATCAGGATGGTAGTATTTGTTACAACATCAGGATGGTAGTATTTGTTACAACATCAGGATGGTAGTATTGACTAATGAACCAAGAAAAAACACAACAAAGTAAAAATAATGCAACAGGAACACACAATTTTGTCCTGGTCAATAAACATTGAGAGCTTGAGTAGCGTAGTAGTTAGTGTACTCGCTCTTAGGCTAATGTTTCAGGCTCAATTCCACAGCGAGCGTAGAATTTATAAAAACCGTAACGGCACTCAGGTCGACACCCAGTCTCAATTGGGTACCAGGAAAACAAGTACCAGGGGAACTGGGAAGTAAAGGCGGCCAACATGATGTAGACCACATCATCCATAGTGTGCCAACTGTCAATGAAAAATACAGGCCTAACACCGATTTACCCAATATATCCCGGTTAAAAATATTCCTTTTTTCAAAACAAACATCTTTACAATATTTCTTGATGTTTAAACATCCATTTACTTTACTTGAGGATCTAAATTACAAGAACCTCTGATATCAGAGTAAGGTTGGCCTGAATGACGAGGGACACTGGTGATAAGGAAAGCAAACCTTCCTGGAAAATTCAGTCAGGTAACACTTGAATTCATAGCGAGCTAACAAGAAGAAAAAAAGGTTTCTCCTGTGAAGTCATCCAACTAGAATAAACACATACCAATACACAGATTCGGTTCGGTTTCAAGATGGAAGGTGCTGTTTTCTTCGTACTTGCTATGGTCGGTTGATCTGAGGTCTAATAATCCTCAATCGTGAAAACCCCAATATTTCGGAAACAGAGGATTTGCCAGCAACAAACCGCATTACATGGAAATCTAAAATCTCTGCCCTATGTGCCACCTTTGGCACGAAAGGAACAAACAACAAAACAATGAGACAGAACATATTTTGAAATAAATAAATAATGAAAGCACAAGTCATGACTGGAACCAGTTTCAAACAATGATATAACATTTGTGCAGGTTCAACATGGCTGCCAATGTTTATCACAAAATATATGTGATTCTATCTTATCAAGAAAAACTCACATTTGCTGTTTACTCAATAAAAAAATATATTTACAGACAAAACGGCTTTCTTGTCAGTACATGTCTGTTATAACATAGAACATGTCTCTAGTGGATAGAACATGACTCAATAGCTTAGCTGTGACCACGTCTGTTAGAACATGTCTAGTGGATAGAACATGATTCTATTCTTGATAGAACACGACTCAATACTTGTGTACATGTCTGATAGAACATGATTCTATTCTGGATAGAACATGACTCTATACTGATAGAACACTACTCAATACTTGCGTACATGTCTGTTAGAACATTTCTCTATAGTATTTCTAAAAAACATAGAACATGACTGGAACAAGTGACTTATCTGTCAGACTAAAGAACATGACTCTATAGTATCTGTGGAGTCTCTGTGGCTAAGCCCTTGCCTTGAGTCAGTTCAAATCTGAACTGCACCATTCTGTTCATGAGTGCATTTTTCCCAGGAACCCTAGCATTGTTGCCATAGCTACAGAGTTCGAACTTTGTGCAATACTCTCGGCAGGTGGTGTCCCATTTCTGCGGAGAGGGGCAGAGACACATGGGATAAAACCCAGTGCAATGAAGTCAATTCTTCGGCTTTAAAAACTAGATATAAGTATCTCTACTTAAGATAGAACATGACTTTATACTACCTCTAAAAGAATATAGAACATGACTCTATACTACCTCTATAAAGGTCATCCACTATATTGTTTATTGTTCCTCCTTTCCACTTCGGTTTGTGTTGCATCCACTATATTGTTTATTGTTCCTCCTTTTCCACTTTCGGTTTTTGCATCCACTATATTGTTTATTGTTCCTCTCCTTCCACTTTCGTTTGTGTTGCACTCATTTCGTTGTTATTCCCTATTTTCATCAGATAGGTTTATGTTTCACATGTAATCGTCCATTTGTAGTGTTCCTCAAATTCGTCATTCTTGTTGTATTGTTTGCTTGATAAAGGCCTTTGGTAACTCTGCTGTTTATCGTCACTGTTTATGTAAAACTGTAGTACTTTAGTTTTACGTGTTTACCTACTACCTCTATAAGAACATGACTCTATACTACCTCTATAAGAACATAACTCTATACTACCTCTATAAGAACATGACTCTATACTACCTCTATAAGAACATGACTCTATACTACCTCTACTAGAACATGACTCTATACTACCTCTATAAGAACATAGAACATGACTCTATACTACCTCTATAAGAACATGACTTTATACTACCTCTATAAGAACATGACTCTATACTACCTCTATAAGAACATGACTCTATACTACCTCTACTAGAACATGACTCTATACTACCTCTATAAGAACATAGAACATGACTCTATACTACCTCTATAAGAACATGACTATATACTACCTCTATAAGAACATGACTCTATACTACCTCTATAAGAACATAACTCTATACTACCTCTATAAGAACATGACTCTATACTACCTCTATAAGAACATGACTCTATACTACCTCTACTAGAACATGACTCTATACTACCTCTATAAGAACATGACTCTATACTACCTCTATAAGAACATGACTATATACTACCTCTATAAGAACATGACTCTATACTACCTCTATAAGAACATAACTCTATACTACCTCTATAAGAACATAGAACATGACTCTATACTACCTCTATAAGAACATGACTCTATACTACCTCTATAAGAACATGACTCTATACTACCTCTATAAGAACATAACTCTATACTACCTCTATAAGAACATGACTCTATACTACCTCTATAAGAACATGACTCTATACTACCTCTATAAGAACATAGAACATGACTCTATACTACCTCTACTAGAACATGACTTTATATACCTCTAAAAGAACATAACTCTATACACTCTATAAGAACATGACTCTATACTACCTCTATAGAACATGACTCTATACTACCTCTATAAGAACATATAACATGACTCTATACTACCTCTAAAAGAACATAACTCTATACTACCTCTACTAGAACATGACTTTATATACCTCTAAAAGAACATGACTCTATACTACCTCTATAAGAACATGACTCTATACTACCTCTACTAGAACATGACTCTATACTACCTCTATAAGAACATAGAACATGACTCTATACTACCTCTACTAGAACATGACTCTATACTACCTCTATAAGAACATGACTCTATACTACCTCTATAAGAACATAGAACATGACTCTATACTACTTCTATATGAACATAACATGATTCTATACTATCTCTATAAGAACATGACTTTATACTACCTCTATAAGAACTAGAACATGACTATATACTACCTCTATAAGAACATGACTCTATATTACCTCTATAAGAACATAGAACATGACTGGAACCAATGACTTCTCGTCTGTCAGGTAGAAATAAGTACTACCTCTATAAGAACATAGAACATGACTCTATACTACCTCTATAAGAACATAGAACATGACTGGAACCAATGACTTCTCGTCTGTCAGGTAGAAATAAGTACTACCTCTATAAGAACATAGAACATGACTGGAACTAATGACTTCTCGTCTGTCAGGTAGAAATAAGTACTACCTCTATAAGAACATAGAACATGACTCTATACTACCTCTATAAGAACATAGAACATGACTGGAACTAATGACTTCTCGTCTGTCAGATAGAAATAAGTACTACCTCTATAAGAACATAGAACATGACTCTACACCTCTATAAGAACATAGAACATGACTGGAACCAATGACTTCTCGTCTGTCAGGTAGAAATAAAGTACAATCAACAAACAAATGAGGTAAGTAAAACAACAAGTTGTGACTAATCTGAATGTTACTTCAAATCAATCAGATCCATATCACTGTCATCTTCTTCTTCATGATGGTGGAAACCATTGTTTGTGTACACTTCAGCACTATTCATATTTTTCTTATGTAATTCATCATCACATTCTTGGTCACGTTTGTCATCTGTCTGTAGTATCTCGTCATCAGGTTTACCCAAACCTTTTGCTGGCTCAGCCACTGTTAGCTGTCGTAGAACCAACTTTTTGTAGACTCCAGGTCTAGAGAGTAATTCTGAATGTGTCCCAGTTTCAGCTATCTGACCCTTGTCAATGACAATAACCTGGGGAATATATTGAAATATTAAGATACTTTAATCACATGACAACACGTCCAATTGGTTACCGGGGCCCAAATTTGGGGTGTAAAGAATATAAACACTGTTACCTGCCACGCATGCCGTAAGAGGCGTCTAAGGAGGTTTGGCTGAAATCGGACGCACGTTTACTAATGTGTAGAAGCCAATTTTCTGCCTTGCAGGTTGGCTGGGGACAGTCAAAGGCTAACGGAGAGCGAACCCAGTAAACACTGGCTGAATCCGGACACATCGCCCAAGGATAAGCACCAGAGCTCCAAATGGCGCTGAAGATGTGACGAAACCCATCCATGCTAAGGCTGCATGAATGAGATTTCCCACATGAATAGAATTTATGGTGAGATCTGGTACATCAGTCTTTTAGGTGATAGCACGAGAGAGAGAGATATGACAACAGACTGTATCTAGAATTAACAAATTATGTATACTTTTGTATCAGTCGCCGTGTGGTGCTGAGACCCGCAAGGGAAGCAAAGAATAGTACCACTGCGACCTACAATGCTTGTCGTAAGAGGCGACTGATGTAGGCCCTAGGAATGCTACCCTAGTAAATCTTCTTCTTCTTCTGCATTCTCACTGGATTGGGATTTCAGATTCTCTAATAAAGGCAGCCATCTGCCTCAGATTATCAGCCACGCCATACAGTTTGTCTTGGACGCTAGTGTAAGTGGGTCACCTCTTTCTTTTAAGTCTGCACACTGAGGGCAGTTCTGTAAGATATAATTCCTATGATTTCTGCTTCCCGTTTGTGCTGACCTCTTCCAGCAGTAAGTTTTGGCCACCTCGTGATGGTAGGTCTGACATTCTTACTGCATAGCGAAATCTCCGAGGCAGATTGGCGGCCGTAGAATCCATTATCCCATTCTTCATTGTGAGGGGTCGTTGCACCATGTTATGCGCCTTTATGGCCTGGTGCATCCGTTTTCTGCAAGCATTTGTTTCGGGTTAGCATTCCCTAGCGGACACATGCATCCGATTTCAGCCAAACCTCCTTAGTCGCCTCTTACGACATGCATGGCAGGTAACAGTAGTTCTATTCTTTACACCCCAAATTTGGGCCCGGTAACCACTCGGGCGTATCCTAGTAAATAAAAAGCAGTGCAGAAATCGGATGTGCTGGCCTACTTGTAGGCGCATAACTGGCACAACGTGTAATCGCTCTTAGGCGCAGATCACATACAAATCACACAGAGTGGTTGACAAGTGGTCGGTATGGAGCATTCGAAGAAGAAGTCAATACCATTGAATTTGGAGAAAGGCCGCCTGTATGGCAAGAAAACCAATAAAACGTTAAACAGGCGTTCACGTAATAATCAGTTAGAAGTGCAACACTGGTGCCATGGCTACGCCTGAATTCATAGCAGGCAAATGAAGAAGAAGAGAAGTATCAGTGAATAATTGATTGATTGATTGATAGGACAATCATCATTGCACTTCGGTGAGTAACCATATGTGCTCTGATCTCTTTCTTACACAGGAATATCTTAGCTACAGTGTACGAATTCTGTAGCACCGGCAAAGGTCACCAATGTAATTTTGAAAATGGTGAAGATATTTTTGTAGAAATTTTATTTGTAATATTTTCTAATGAATTTTGCCTGGGAAGCAGATTTCCAGCCTGCTCTTCTCAATTTTGAACTGTCAATGGTCCTTTTACGTGCATTGAACAGAGGATCTACATTTTATCGTCCATCGCCGATAGAACTAGGAACTCCATCTCACCTACATTGAGATCAGGGATCTGGAAAAATATCCAGATGGCTCCATGAGGGAGCGAACCTGGTACCTGTGGCACTAGAGAAGAGTATCTAACGCCCTACGACACAGAGAACCACTTTCTGTGTCGTAGGGGTTCTGAATATGTATACAATGGAGAATTACTCTCTCTCTGGGGGACTGCCTAGAGTAGTTGATAGTAGCTCGGCCTGCTAGCTGTGAGACGCCTCATAGCTCGGGTTCGAATCTACTGTCCGGCATTTGTTCGAGTCCCCTGGTCTTACTCAGGACGATAACACGAGTACCTCTGAAGTCGGAGAAAATCTGCCTGTATGGCGAGGAATACTAATTACGAGTACATTGAGCACACGGCTGCCAGTGTAAAGTAATTTACAATGTGCACGCTGCTGCCATTGTAAGAAATTGGAAAAACGGATTTTCACGCAAAATCAGTTTCAGAGATGAAACTTCGTCTGAGTTGAAAGCGGACGAAAAAAACTCTCTCTCTCTTTGCCTTTTACCTCGGGTTGGGGCATAGGCCCTCAACCAACTCATGCCAAGTTTTCCTATCTCTAGCTATCTCCTGTAGCTCCCTCCAGCTGCGGAGATTACTACATCAAGTAAAAAGCTTCTTATATCTCAGTCAGATGATAACAGATGATGGCAGATGTATAACAGAAATGAAAAAGAGAATAGGAATGGCCAAGGATAATTTCAATAGTATGAGAAAGTTACTTACATCCAAACAAATTATAAACAGGCTAAAAATGAGAATGATCAAATGCTATATATATCCTATATTAATGTATGGCTCGGAAACATGGACAATGAACAAGCAGTTAGAAGACAGAATTGATGCATTTGAGATGTCGATATATAGAAGAATAGGTAGAGTTTCATGGACAGAAAAACAGACAAATAAGCAAGTTTTAGGAAAACTAGACATGAAGAAACAATTATTAAGAGAAATAAAATTCAGACAAGTAAAGTATTTTGGGCACATAAAAGACATGACACCATGATAAAATCTTTACTAGAGAGGAAAGTTAAGAGGGGAAGATCAAGAGGAAGACCGAGAGATAAGTGGGAGGAAAACTTTAAGAAATGGACAAGTTACAGTCTGGCAGTGTGCAACACCAAGGCGAAAGACAGAGGATGCTGGAGATTCATTGCAGCCAACCTTCGATGTGGAGACGGCACCTGATGATAATGATGATACAGAACAAGTTGTGAGGAAACATGAGACTCACTTTGTTGGCATTTCTAACTGTACATAGCCTGTGTGCGATGACAATAACAGTTCGTCCTTTCATGGCTCGGTCAATGGCTTCTTGTACCAAGTGCTCACTCTCTGCATCCAGGGCACTTGTTGCCTGCAACATCAGACAAATGGTCAACATCAGGTAAAAGATCAACATCAGGTAAAAGGTCAACATCAGACAAATTGTCAACATCAGACAAATGGTCAACATCAGACAAATGGTCAACATCAGACCAATGGTAAACACAAGACAAATGGTCAACACCAGACAAATGGTCAACATCAGACAAATGGTAAACACAAGACAAATGGTCAACATCAGGCAAATGGTCAACACAAGACAAATGGTCAACATCAGGCAAATGGTCAACATCAGACAAATGGTCAACTTAAGACAAATGGTCAACATCAGACAAATGGTCAACTTAAGACACATGGTCAACATCAGACAAATGGTCAACATCAGACAAATGGTCAACATCAGACAAATGGTCAACTTAAGACAAATGGTCAACATATATAATCTGATATGAGCAACACTTTAACACTAGATCAGATTCTCTCATGTCTGTATTTCTACATTTCTCTTCTTCTTCTTCTTTTAACGCTCCATATCGACCACTTGTCAACCACTGTATGATTTATATGTGATCTGATCCTAACAGCAATTGTACCTTGTACCAGTTATGCGCCTACAAGCTTGTAGGCCAGCACATCCGATTTCTGCGACGTTTTTTATTTACTAGGGTAGCTTCCTAGGTCCCTACATCATACGTCTTTACCACATGCCTTGTAGGTCGCAGTGTTACTATTCTGTGCTCCCTTGCGAGTCCCGGCATTACATGGGTCTTCTTCTTCTTTACGTTCGTTCTTTACAACCAATTTTAATCACTCTTTGTGATATGTTTGATCTTTGCCAAGAACGTGTATACGTTGCACATTGGTTTGGCAGGCCCCTAAACGCATAGACTTCTACACATTTAGGACACGTGCATCCGATTTCAGCCAAACGTCCTTAGTCGCCTCTTACGACATGCATGGCAGGTAACAGTGGTTCTATTCTTTACACCCCAAATTTGGGCCCGGTAACCACTCGTGCGTAACGCTCGCTTGAATGGTAAAGGAGACTGGTGGTAAGAAAAGCAAGTCTTCATGCAAAAATAATTCAGAGGCTCCCCGACTATGCCTTTTCTTGAATGCTTCATATCGATAATTTCTTAAACCACTTTTTGTGATTTGTATGTGATCTGATCCTAAGAGCAATTGTACGTTGTACCAGTTATGCGCCTACAAGTAGGCCAGCACATCCGATTTCTGAGATGCTTTTTATTTACTAGGGTAGCTTTCCTAGGTCCCTACATCAGACGTCTTTTACTACATGCCTTGTAGGTCACAGTGTTACTATTTTGTGCTCCACTTGTTGGCCCCGGCATTACATGGCTCTTCTTCTTCTTTGCGTTGTTCTTTACGACCAATTTTAATCACTCTTTGTGATATGTTTGATCTTTACCAAGAATGTGTATACGTTGCACATTGGTTTGGTCGGCCCCTAAACGCATAGACTTCTACACATTTAGGACATGTGCATCCAAACCTCCTCAGTCGCCTCTTACGACATGTGTGGCAGGTAACAGTGATTCTATTCTTTACACCCCACATTTGGGCCCCGGGAACCACTCGGGCGACTACATGGGTAAATGACTATGCCCGAATTCGTGGCGGTTGAATGGAACAAAATTCAGAGATATGAAACATATACAGTTTATATTATCCAAATAAATAAGAAAAAACTCACTTCATCCAACAACAGTAACGTAGGATCCATGATAAGTGCTCTGGCTATAGCCACCCTCTGCTTCTGGCCACCTGAAAGTCTCACGCCTCGCTCACCCACAAGGGTATCGTAACCCTGCTCAAACTGCATGACAAAATCATGAGCATTGGCCTGTTTGGCTGCATCTATTACCTGTACCAGAAGAAATATAAAGTTTTGAATATCGCGGCTAACCGCTAACAAGAGACGGAAATGGAATGAAGGAAATTAAAAGAAGAGAATAAATGGCCTTACAAAATATTCAACAACTAAAAAAAAACTATTTTGATTATGATTATAAGTTTTTTTTTCCGATCCAGAAGCACTTGAGCTTTTCAGCTCTTCGCTCGGTGCCATGGACATCGTAACCCTTCGGTTTGGTGCCACGAACACCGTAAATCTGGGGAATCTGTGGCTTTTTCTGTCATCCCGCGGAATTGAACCCGCACACACAGAGGATAGTCACCCGTAGTCCAACACGCTACGAACACGCTGGGAAGACGGGCTATGATTATAAGTAAAAACTATTGGTAACAAGTTGCCAGTGTGGTACTGGAGCTTGCAAGTGGAGCAAAGAATAGTACCACTACTACCTACAAGGCATGTCGTAAGAGGCGAATGAGGTAGAGGTCTAGGAAAGCTACCCTAGTAAATAAAAGAGGTGCAGAAATTGGATGTGTGTGCTGGCCTACTTGTAGATGAATAACTGGCACAACGTACAATCATATCACATACAAATCACAAAAAAGTGTTTTAACCAGTGGTCGATATGGAGCGTTCAAAGAAGAAGAATGGTAGTAAGCAACCTGGGCATTGGCCTGCTTGACTCGACATTACATTAAAACGGACTAAAGCTGAAGAATTGACCTCATTGAACTCGTTTTGCCACATATGCTTACGCACTCTCAGCAGAAAGCACACCATCTGCTCAATACTGCCAAACTCCGTAGCTCCAACAGACAATTCTAGTAATCTCGTGAAAAAAATTGCACTTGACTGTGCAGATTCAAACTCACAACATCCAAAATGCAGACAAACATCTTCACTTTACCATGGAGACTCTCAGCGACTATTTTAACTTTACACCATCACTCTAACCACTTGCCTACACATTCACTCTAACTAATTGCCTACACTCTAACAACTAGACTACACCATCACTCTAACCACTAGACTACATCATCTCTCTAACTACTTGGCTACACCATCACTCTAACCACTTGCCTACATCCTCATCCTAACCACTTGCCTACATCATCACTCTAATCACTTGACTACATCATCACTACAATCACTTGACTACATCATCACTAACCACTTGCCTACATCATCACTCTAACCACTTGCCTACATCATCACTCTAACCACTTGCCTACATCATCACTCTAATCACTTGCCTACATCATATCTCTAACTACTTGCCTACATCATCACTCTAAACTACACCATCACTCTAACCACTAGACTACATCATCTCTCTAACGACTTGGCTACACCATCACTCTAACCACTAGACTGCACCATCACTAACCACTAGACTACATCATCACTCTAACTACACCATCTCTCTAACTACTTGACTACATCAACACTCTGTACGAATAGTAAACATATAATGTTCTAACCTCCTCCATGGTAGCCTCCCTCCCATACGCAATGTTTTCTCGTATCGAACAAGCAAAAAGTATTGGCTCCTGACTGACCATAGCCGTTTGTTGTCGGAACCAGGTCACATCCATGAGCTTCAGGTCACATCCACCTATATCAGAATGATACATAATAATAATAATAATTCCTCTCTACGTTATATATTACATAGGGCCTGCAAGTAATTTCTCCATACCGCTCTATCCTGGGCAACTCGCTCAATTTCCTCCATGGAACTGAGACCGATATTTCATGCCTCTCTCAGCAAAGTTCGCTTCAGGGCTCCTTAGGTCGACCTCTCTTTCTTGAACCCTTTGCATCCCACTTCAATGCCTGCTTTGATATTCTTTGATCATATCTCCATCTTCTCTTTCTTATAACAGTTGTCACTAGTGGTTGACCAGACATGTCTCTGATTTCATCACTTCTCCTGAATTCGTTCCATTTTATATTCATTATTTTTCGCAGACATCTATTTTCAAATGCATTCAACTTGCTTTCTATATCTTTAGTCATTTTCCAACTCTGCTGGCATATGTTAGGATTGATACAACATTTGAATTGAAAATTCGTAATTTAGTTTTAATACTATATAACTTGCAGTTCCATATTTTATTTAGACTTTTAAAAGAATGATACATATCAGAGAAAAATACAAACAGATGTGAAGGCAACAAAATAACAGCAAACACGCGCCCACAAGATCCCATCAGTAAACACACACACACAAGATCACATCTGCAGACACACCCACAAAATTCCATCAGCAAACTCAACAGAAAACAGCGCACAACAATCTTCCATTTCAGAACAGGACATTGTAAGTTCAAGCATCACATGCACAGAATAAAGCCTGCTCAGATTGCACAGATGTCAAACTGAAACACAGACTCCAGAGCACATCCTGCAGTCCTGTCCATCATGAATATACCAACAAAATGAAACATGGCCTCAAGAACGAAACCTACAGCGCAAGCATAGGAAACCCCAAGGAACTTCAACTGACATGCAGCATCATAGAGGCAACCATTCTCAAAGTTTAGACTAAGCACATGAAACCGATCAAGAAGATATCTATCCCTCTCAGTCACCTTTTACGATAAACATGAGAGGAGACAAAGATTATATACTTCGCTACCCGAAAAACCCCATGTGGGTCGTGATCTCGTACCAATCTTCAATCTCTCATAGAACAGGCCCACTCCAGAAACCACATGTGGGTCGAGATCTCCTTCCTATCTAGAACTTCCTCATAGAGCAGGTCTACTCTAGAAACCACACGTGGGTTAAGATCTCCTATAAAACTACAATGTGGAGATGGCCAACCATCGGATCTAGACAAGAGACAGAAAATATTTCAAATATTTTACAGTCAACTGTCGGTGTAGAGATGGAACATGATCAGATCGAATGATTAAATAATCGAATAAAATCTCACCAATTAAAATTGTTCCATCGTTTGGATCATAGAAGCGTTCGATTAAGCTAAAAACTGTTGACTTGCCGCCACCAGAAGGCCCCACCAGTGCAACTACTTGGCCTGGTTCAACAGTGAATGATACACCCTGAAAGAAAATATCACATGTCAACAGATATAATAATAGCCGTCCATCGCCAGCGATGATGACAACAATCTCAGACGTGTGCTGTTGCACCTCTCTGGTGTGTGCGGAGGTGAATGTAGAGTCCAATCCTAGAACAGAATCCCCAACCACAGGTGGGGCATACATGATCAAGGTTAGACATGTGCGTGTTGTGTGCTCTGTCTTTTCGCTGCTCATCAATTCTCTTGTCAACAGATATACACAGACAAAAACTATATGTTCATATATAACGCATGATAACGAATAATGTATGATCATGAATAATATATTTATATATATATATATCTTCTGCATTCTCACTAGATTGGGATTTGGATTCTCTAATAAAGGCAGCCGTCTGTCTCAGATTATCAGCCACGCCATACAGTTTGTCTTGGACACTAGTGTAAGTGGGCCACCTCTTTCTTCTCAAGTCTGCATACTGGGGGCAGTTCTGTAGGATATAATTCCTATGATTTCTGCTTCCCGTTTGTGCCGACCTCTTCCTGCAGTAAGTTTTGGCCACCCTCGTGATGGTGGGTCTGACATTCTTACCGTGCGGCTAAATCTCAGAGGCAGATTGGCGACCGTAGAATCCGTTATCCCATTCCGCATTGTGAGGAGTCGTTGCACCATGTTATGCGCCTTACGACCTGGTGCATCCGTTTTCTGCTAGCATTGGTTTTGAGTTAGCATTCCTAATATATATATATATATATATATATATATATATATATATATATATATATATATATATATATATATATATATATATATATATATATATATATCCTTTTCATCTTTACAGACGATCAATTGGCAAGTCATTTGTGGAATAATTGGTGGAGTTCATGCACTGCTGCAAAGGTCTTCATGTGTAAGAAAAAGATTGGAGCACACATGGTTATTCACAGAAGTGCAATGATAATGGTCCTATCAATCAATCAGTCAATATGATCTTGTATTAAATAAAAAATATTCCATTCGCTCACTATGAATTCATGCATAGTCAAGATGTCTAACATGGCACATTTTATTGATTTTTGTGTGAGGGCTTGCTTTTCTCATCGCCAGTGTCTCTCACCATTCAGATGAACCATATTGTAACTTCAGAGATATCTTGTCTTATATATCAGCTAGAAAAACATATTTGTACTTTTGAATAAAAGTATCGCCCGAGTGGTTACCGGGCCCAAATTTGGGGTGTAAAGAATAGAACCACTGTTACCTGCCACACATGTCGTAAGAGGCGAGTAAGGGGGTTTGGCTGAAATCGGATGCATGTGTCCTAAATGTGTAGAAGTCAACCTGCTGCCTTGCAGGACGGCTGAGGACAGCCGAAGGCTAACGGAGAGCGAACCCAGTAAGCGCTGGCTGAATCGGACACATCGCCCAGGATAAGCACCAGAGCTCCAAATGGCGCTGAAGATGTGACGAAACCTATCCATGCTAAGGCTGCATGAATCAGATTTCCACATGAATGAATTTACGGAGAGATCTGGTACATCGGTCTTTTAGGTGAGAGAGAGAAAAAAAAGTGTTACAGAAGAGTCCTCTGTATATCAGTAGGGCTGCTTTTTTCTTGTTCCATAAGGCACTTCTTTTTTCTTGTTCCGTAGAGCAGTTTTTCTCTTGTATATCATGGACAGAGAAGAGAACAAATAGATCTATCCGCTTGGGGTCAAAAAGGCTCATGAGGTCATAGTGGTAACATGAGCCAGGGTTAGCGAGGTGGCGCGCTAACCAAGACCCTGCCCCTAACCTCCACGCGGTGACCCTGGAAACAGACTCTGGTTCTGGTCTGGCTAAGAGGGGCAGGGATCGGGAGAGGAAACTACTGGTAGTGGTAGCAGTGCAATTACGGAAATACGATAAAGATACATACAAATAAAATGCACAAATCTCCTGACCGATGTCCAACAAGATATTGCCCAAGTCCCTGAACGCAAAGAAACAGCACCGAAACGTCTCAGACATGGATGAGAGGTGCATCCAGTGACCAAACGTATGCCCACGTGGGGCGAAGCTCGAAGCCCTGAGGAGGGGGCAAACATTGCCAGCCGTCGGCAAGAATAAATAAGACAGGACCGTAACGAATGAAAGTCTACCCTCGTGTTGGTGCGAGAGAAGATTGCAGCTGACCCGCATTGGTAGCCTGGTGCAGATACATGTACTGGGCAAGGTTTGCCGAGCGCAAAAGAACAAGTTGCGTTTAGAGCATAACGAAACTACCCGCCCTGGGAAAACCGTGCAAGGTACTGTGCGATTAAAATTAACATCCCCGGAAGAACTGAGGTTGGTGACGCCTAACGGAACTGCCAGCCTTGGGGAAACTGGGCAAGGTTCGATTGCAGTCGTAACTAACATCCCCGAAATAACTGGGGCGGGTGATGGCGGCGAGCGCAAAACCCTCAGTTACGCTGATAGTGCCGACTGAAACGACCCTCTACATTGTTTGTACTCGGCCCCATGCCAGTGCTTTCGAGGTTAATTGCAAATTGCCACGTACCGATCCGCGTCTAGAAAAGGCTGAGAATGTTCCTTCCCCGGATCAAACTCAAAATGTACGGTAAAGCAAGGCCGACAATGCACGGATCAAACAGGAAGTTCGGTCTGAACATTGGCGAAGGCCGATACTTTACACGGTGTCTTATACGAGTAAGACGCCGTCCGAGGATAAGCTTACAAGCCCCGAGAAATATTTCTCAGTCAGAATGGGCATAAACAGCGTAACTCACTGTCCCGGCATAGATCACAAAGCCAAAAAATACGGCAAAGCTGATCGTACCTAGGAAAGCTCACCCTAGTAAATCAAAAGCTGGCTGAAAACGAACACCCCACCGAAGGATAAGCAACTGGGCTCCAATAGGTGCTGAAGGCTGGTGCACGTACATTACGTTCGGACGTTTGGCTGTTTATATATCACAATGAGAATGATTAAAACAGGCCTAGAACGATCGAAGAAGAAGAAGAAGATCTATCCAGAAAGAACTCAAAATCAAAGAAACTGGCTGATGCTACAAATAAGAAAGAAAATTGAGATATTTTTGACATATAAAAAGACATGAAGGGCTGAAGAAGACCATCATGGAAGGAGGCATCCCGGCAAAGAGAAGAAGAGGAAGACCACGAGAAGATGGATTCAGGATGTAACTGATGGTTTGAACATGACCGCTTCAGAGGCAGGACATCTGGCCTATGAGAGAGAGAAATTCAGAAGGACTGTTAGGGTGGCAAAGTTCTGCTCAGGACAAGCTAATGAGCAAGATTTTGATAGAAGTTTTTGTTGTAACAATACAAACAACAAAATGATATGATTTAAAAAGAAACAATACCCGAGTGGTTACCGGGGCCCAAATTTGGGGTGTAAAGAATAGAACCATTGCTACCTGCCACGCATGTCGTAAGAGGCGACTAAGGAGGTTTGGCTGAAATCGTATGCACATGTCCTAAACGTGTAGAAGTCTATGCGTTTAGGGGCCTACCAAACCAATGTGCAACGTATACACGTTCTTGGCAAAGATCAAACATATCACAAAGAGTGATTAAAATTGGTCGTAAAGAACGAACGTGAAGAAGAAGAAAAAGAAACAATGAGAAATATAACATGAAAGATTGTGTCGAATTTCTCACTTACTTTGATGACTTTTGTTTCTGGTCTTGAAGGGTAAGTGAAAGTCACATTTTTAAACTCAATTTCTGAAAATGAAAACAAAACACCAAGATTTGATTGTTTATTGATAATAGTTGGGGAGTTGAAGATGGATAAGGGAGATATTCTCCGGTCTCTTTGCGACTGTCTGTTGGATGAGGACACTAAAATCGATGTTGAACCGATCAAGCGTTTTAGGCAGTTTGGAGTTACCCGTTGTACAAGTCAAACTGGATGCCTGAGAGGCAGAGTGTGAGGTGTGTTTAATCAGCGAGCCTCGGGAACCATCAGTATGAATACTCTTCGATATCTGTTGGGGAAGACTGAGCACCTATGGGTTTGCCGGAGTGCAATGACGTCAGTTTAGTAATCAATAACCAAGTATGAACACAATATAAAATAATATAAAGGAATAACTCAGGTAAAGGCTATATTAATTTGTTCTTTCGCCCAGCTATGAATTCAGTAGTCATGGCTTCTAATATGCCGACTCTGACTGATTTTTGTGTGAAGACTTGCTTGTTTATCCCTAGTGCCCACCGCCATTCGGGCAAGCCATACTCTTACTTCTGAGGTACTTGTAATTTAGGTCCCCAAGTAAAGGATCAGGGTTTCATGTAGCCCAGCGTTCCCAAAGTGGCGGTACCGCCCCAGTGGGCACTGAAGTATTCTGGGCGGGGTGTGATAGTGGGTTCAGAAGAATTTGGAGGGTGTTCAGTCGATTAGGGATCGGTGGCTCCTTAAAGAAGAAATTAATAATAAATATTTTAAAATAAATTATTTTCGTGATTTTGCGATTGAATAATAATTTAAAATTTGAATTCTGCATTTTAATTCATCTTATGCCCGTCTTACACGATTCATTTTTTCATCAATTTTCTATTTCATGCATATAATCATATGTTATATGACAGAAATATACACCAATTTTCTATGTCAAAGAGAAAATAGAGCATGTATATATGTTGGGGGTGGGGGCGTTGGCAAACTTATAATGTGGAGGGGTGTTACAAAGTTTATGTCGTGCAAAGTGGGCGGTGGGCTGAAAATGTTTGGGAATCTATGATGTAGCCCAGCTTTGCACCACGTGCATACCATAAATTTTGAGCCATAGCTAGCCTCGAACACAAGTATGTCCTTGGCTTGGAGTCACAAGTAGCACAGAGTGTAATACCACACTCTTCCCCCTTCTCTCCTCTCCGAATAAATAATAAAAACTGCAGTTACATTATCTAACATGTTCTACCAAACACAAAACGTCATGACCTACCTCCACTCAAGGAAGACAACACCAGAGGATTCTGGGGGACAAAAATATCTGGTTTCTTGTCCAGAAGAGTAAAGATCCTCACAGATGCTCCAACTGCCTGAAACAAAACATGAGAATAAACAGACACACCAACTGCCTAAAACAAAACATGAATAAACAGAATGGACAAATGACATTTTCAAATGATGAAAAACATAGTTGGTAACTTTTTGTAGACATCACGTTTCACATGTGAGAGCTGCTGTAGCGTAGGTTGTTAGTGAACTCGCTTGGCAAGGCTGGTGGTCTGGGTTCAACTCCTGCAATGTGCATGGAATTTTTCCCAACCACGACGGCTCTCAGGTCGACCCAGCCTCAACTGGGTACCAGACATGCTCTGGGAAGTAAAGGCGGCCGGCGTGATACTGACCACATCACCCATTGTGTGCCGACGGTCAATGAATAATACAGGCCTAACACTGTATTGACCTATATACCACGAGGTATGAAAGGGTTCTTTTACTTTACTTTTACTTTCACATATAACTCTTGTTTAAGAGATCTTCTAGTTAACACCTGTACTGACATATAACATAACATGACCAATCCATCTCCAACTCTATCTTCAGTTCAGTGGTTCTTAAACTTTGCAATACCACAGACCCTCTTTTAAATATATTTTACTGCCACGGACCCCAAAAGTTTCTATATATGAAAATCTTCTAGAGATGGAGCTTTTATTACACCACACCAACAATCAAGCTGACTCCTCCTTCTTCTTTGCGTTCGTTCTTTATGACCAATTTTAATCACTCTTTGTGATATGTTTGATCTTTGCCAAGAACGTGTATACGTTGCACATTGGTTTGGTAGGCCCCTAAACGCATAGACTTCTACACGTTTAGGACACATGCATCGATTTCAGCCAAACCTCCTTAGTCGCCTCTTACGACATGCGTGGAAGGTAACAATGGTTCTATTCTTTACACCCCAAATTTGGGCCCTGGTAACCATTCGGCGAAGCTGACTCCAATTTCTCAGACTGTGGGAAACATCAAATTCTTCTTCTTCTTCTTCAGCGATCTCTGGTCATGCGCTTAATTTACTGTGGACCACAAACTGGGCAGACAGCTTCAGGTCTGTCAGGTTTCCCAAAGCTTAGTTTTCAGGTCGACTGGGTGTGGCCACATGTTGCTTCTCAGCTCACACAGAAGAGGACAGTCTTGCAGGATATGCTCTGGTGTCTGTTCTGCCTGCTGACACTGGCAGAGAGCTGTTTGACTTATTCCTAGTCTGTATAAGTGTTTGTTGAGTCTGCAGTGTCCAGTGCGTAGTCAAAATATAATGACCTGGTCTGTTCTGCTTAGGTCTTTGAGGAGTCTTTTCCATAATCATATCCAGTGTTTGTCTTCCAATCTACTGCAGATTTTCTCTGTATGAGGGTTTTGACCTCTTGGAAACATCAAATGATCTTTCATTTTGTCCTGTCAAACATTTAGACCGGTGTGGTCCTGGTCCTATGATTTCGCAGCAGAACTAGTTTACCACTGTTTTTATACAAGTTTTTATCATTTATTTTTCTGTTTGAAATGTCAAAGATCATAATATTTCTTCAAGCATTTGAGGACCCCCTTCCGTCCGAGTGATTACCGGGGCCCAATTTGGGGTGTAAAGAATAGAATCACTGTTACCTGCCACGCATGTCGTAAAAGGCGACTAAGGAGGTTTGGCTGAAATTGGATGCACATGTCCTAAACGTGTAGAATTCTATGCATATAGGGGCCTACCAAACCAATGTGCAACGTATACACGTTCTTGGCAAAGATCAAACATATCACAAAGAATGATTAAAATTGGTCGTAAAAACGAAGCAAGAAGAAGAAGAAGGACCCCTGTGAGTACCTTGTGGATCCCTGTTGGGAAACACTGCTCTAGGCTATATCAATGAGAGTACAGTACTAACCTGCATAAAATCCCCATACAATGAGGACAGCAGAGCAAAGCCCATGGCAACCTGGAGTGTGTACAGAAGGAATGCTGAAACATAGGGAACAACATGTCAGATTGACCATAACAATCTTGAGATGACCACACTCTCATGACCTTGCAATGGCCACACTCATGTGACCGTGACATATTCTTGTCAATCTGACCTTGACATATTTTCACACACATGACCTTGAAATATTCCCACTCACATGATGTAGATCTATTCTCACCCACATGACATTGAGGTGACCACCTCTTATGATTTTGCAATGATCAACCATGTGACCTTGACATATTTTCACACACATGACCTTGGAATATTCCCACTCACACGATGTAGAGCTATATTCTCACCCACATGACACTGAGGTGACCACCTCCTATGATCTTGCAATGATCAACCACATGACCATGAGATATTCCCACCCACATGACCATGAGATATTTCCACCCACATGACTGTGAGATATTTCCACCCACATGAGATTGAAATGACCACCCTCCCATGATCACTCTATGATGAGCTTGAGCTATTCCCACCCACATGTCCTTAATATATTCTCACCCACATGATATTGAAATGTCCACCCTCCCATGACCACTGATGACCTTGAGATGACCACCCTCCCATGACCTTGACATCTCATACCAAAAACAAAATGTACTGCTAAACCTAAGTAAAGAAAAATAAACAAGAGAGAAGAAACAAAAGTAGGAAAGACCTACCCTAAGACAGGGACAAGCCATACTATTGAAGATAGCTAAAGAGACTCACATGTCAGTAAGCCTGGTGTGATACCAGTTGTAGGATCCTTGGAATTGTCATAGACAAGTTTGCCACCATACCACAGGACAGCAGATATAGCCCCATAGGCTAGCAGACTGAACAGGCCATCCATGGAACCTAAAAGTACAACTTAATGGGTCAGTCTCAAAGTATAGTTCTATTAATAATAATAATAATAATTCCTCTCGTACCGTTATACGTTACATAGGGCCTGCAAGTAATTTCTCCATACCGCTCTATCCTGGGCAATTCGCTCAATCTCCTCCATGGAACTGAGACCGATATTTCCTGCCTCTCTCAGCAAAGTTCGTTTCAGGGTCTCCTTAGGTCGACCTCTCTTTCTTGAACCCTTTGCATCCCACTTCAATGCCTGCTTTGATATTCGTTGATCATTTCTCCTCAAGGTGTGCCCAACATATCTCCATCTTCTCTTTCTTATAACAGTTGTCACTAGTGGTTGACCAGACAAATCTCTGATTTCATCACTTCTCCTGAATTCGTTCCATTTTATATTCATTATTTTTCGCAGACATCTATTTTCAAATGCATTCAACTTGCTTTCTATATCTTTAGTCATTTTCCTACTCTCACTAGCATATGTTAGGATTGATACAACATTTGAATTGAAAATTCGTAATTTAGTTTTAATACTATATAACTTACAGTTCCATATTTTATTTAGACTTTTTAAACTGATGTTGCTTTGCCAATTCATATCAAATAGTTCTATTAGTAAGTAAAAATGTACAGATTAGTCTGAAAGTATAGTTTATCTTGTCTGAAAATAATTACCTCCGGTCACTCAAAAAATAATGTTCTATGGTCAGTCAAACAATAATGTTCTTTAGTTAGTTTGTTCCTTTTGTGCCAAAGGCGGCACATAGGGCAGAGGTTTTAAATCTCCATGTGATGCGGTTCTTTGCTAGCAATTGGAGATCTTGTATGGTTTTACATCCCAATAGTTTACTTTCTTGTTGGATTGTTCTTCAAAGAGTGGTCTTAAGTCTTCCACATTTTCTTTTCCCAACTGGTGACCACATAAGGACTTGTCTATTTAGTCTCTTTTCGTCTGATCTAAGAACATGACCTAAATATTTCCACCTTCGTTTCCTTATAATATTTGATATGGGTTGTTGGTGTGTTCTATCTCACTGTGTTGTTAGAAACGAAATCACTCCATTTTACTTTTAGTAATTTTCGGAGACATTTATTCTCAAAGCTGTTCAGTTTCTTATCAATTTTGTTTGTTGTTTTCCCAACTTTCACAACCATAGGTCAGTACAGGAATCACACATGACCTAAATAATTTAACTTTTGTACATATACTAAGGTCTTGAGATTGCCAGATATTTGTTAATTTAGTGAAGGCACTAGCTGCTATAGCAATACGAGAGTTTATTTCTTTCATCATGTTCTTTACCAGTCAAAAATAACATTCTATGGTCAGTTAAAAAAAATTTTTTATGGTCAGCAGAAAAATAATGCTATATGGTCAGCAGAAAAATAATGCTCTATGGTCAGCAGAAAAATAATGCTCTATGGTCAGCAGAAAAATAATGCTTTATGGTCAGCAGAAAAATAATGTTCTATGATGAGCATAAAAATAATGTTCTATGGTTAGTTGAAAAATAATGTTCTTTGGTCAGCAGAAAAATAATCTTTAGTCAGCAGAAAAATAATGTTCTATGGTCAGCATAAAAATAATGTTCTATGGTTAGTTGAAAAATAATCTTTAGTCAGCAGAAAAATAATGTTCTATGGTCAGCAGAATATAATGTTCTATGGCAAGCAGAATATAATGTTCTATGGTAAAAAGCAGAAAAATAAAGTTCTATGGCCAGTTGAAAAATAAAAGTTAAAATAAAATGTCTAAACTAACAAGTTATTTTTTAACGGGATCTGTACGAAGTGGTGTCCATCCTAAATGTGAATACACTTCGGTTGAAATTTGGATGTGCCTGTCCTAACTATTGGAGGGGTCTAACAGCGGCACAATGTACGCCCATTCTTGGTCCAAACCAAACAGATCACAAATAGTGGTTAACTTGGTTGATAAATACAAATAACTATTTAAATAACTTCATTTTTTTTTTCTCGATCCAGAAGCACTTGAGCTTTTCAGCTCTTCGGCTTGGTGCCATGGACATTGTAACCCTTCGGTGCCACGAACACTGTAAATCTAGAGAATCTGTGGCTTTTCTGCCAGCCCGCGGAATTGAACCCACACTCACACCTGTAGTCCAACGCGCTACGAACACGCTGGGCAGGCGGGCAACTTCATTTTAAAAAAACAGTATACCTTGAGCAAATGCCAGCTTTTTCCCAACTTTGTAGCTTTCTGTGATGCTGTTGGAATATAAATTGATAGCTTTAGTTTCTCCAGAGAATGATCGGACAGTTCTGATTGAGGACAATGTTTCTTCGGCCAGAGTTCCTCCATCGGCAAGTCGATCCTGCAGCAATTTTCCAATCTTTCGTACAAATTTTCCTGGAAGGTAAAGTAGGTGAGAAATATCACAACCATTGGATACAATTGATTGAGGCATTCAGCTACAACTGACTGAAACAGAGCTAGGACAAGCAGAGCTAGGACAAGCAGAGCTAGGACAAGCAAAGCTAGGACAAGCAGAGTTAGGACAAGCAGAGCTAGGACAAGCAGAGCGAGGACAAGCAGAGCTAGGACAAGCAGAGCTAGGACAAGCAGATCTAGGACAAGCAGATCTAGGACAAGCAGATCTAGGATAAACACAGTTAGGACAAGCAAAACTAGGACAAGAAGAGCTAAGACAAGCAGATCTAGGACAAGCAGAGCTAGGACAAGCAGAGCTAGGACAAGCAGATCTAGGACAAGCAGATCTAGGACAAGCAGAGCTAGGACAAGCAGAGCTAGGACAAGCAGAGCTAGGACAAGCAGATCTAGGACAAGCAGATCTAGGACAAGCAGATCTAGGACAAACAGAGATCGGACAAACTAAGCTTGGACATTTTCACTTCACATGTATCACATTTGCTACATCACAACTGAAACTGGCGGCGCAGGTCTAACGTGACTGTGAACTTTAACTACAGCGTCCTAGATGAGACTAGAGTACTTGAGGGTACTAGTCAAACTAATGTACTGTATGGTACTTAAAGGAACTAGTAGAAGAAATGTACTGTATGGCACTGGAGGGAACTAGTAGAACAAATGTAATGTATGGTACTTGAGGGAACTAGTAGAACAAATGTCTTGTATGGTACTTGAGGGAACTAGTAGAACAAATGTCTTGTATGGTACTTGAGGGAACTAATAGAACAAATGTCTTGTATGGTACTTGAGGGAACTAGTAGAACAAATGTACTGTATGGTACTGGAGGGAACTAGTAGAACAAATGTCTTGTATGGTACTTGAGGGAACTAGTAGAACAAATGTATGTAGAATGTACTGGAGGGAACTAGTAGAACAAATGTCTTGTATGGTACTTGAGGGAACTAGTAGAACAAATGTACTGTATGGTACTTGAGGGAACTAGTAGAACAAATGTACTGTATGGTACTTGAGGGAACTAGTAGAACAAATGTACTGTATGGTACTTGAGGGAACTAGTAGAACAAATGTACTGTATGGTACTTGAGGGAACTAGTAGAACAAATGTACTGTATGGTACTTGAGGGAACTAGTAAGCCTACCATACTGCATGGCACCCAAGGATACTATTGGAACCACAGCCAAAAGGACACCAGTCAAGGCAGGATTGAGGTAAAACATCAGTGCCAGGGATCCAATAATCTGCAGTAAGTAGCGACACAGCATAGACATGTTGACCTGGAAATATACAAGACACAATCATACATAAATCACACAGTCATACAGACATACATACATGATGCATTCTGATATACACACATCACATAGTCTGAAACACACACACGACACAGTCTGAAGCACACACGATACAGTCTGAAACACACACATGATACAGTCTGAAACACACACATGACAAGTCTGAAACACACACATGACACAGTTTGAAACAGACACATGACACAGTCTGAAACAGACACGACACAGTCTGAAACACACACATGACAGTCTGAAACACACACATGACACAGTCTGAAACACACACATGACACAGTTTGAAACAGACACATGACACAGTCTGAAACACACACATGACACAGTGTGAAACAGACACGACACAGTCTGAAACACACACATGACAGTCTGAAACACACACATGACACAGTCTGAAACACACACATGACACAGTCTGAAACACATACATGACACAGTCTGAAACACACACATGACACAGTCTGAAACACATACATGACACAGTCTGAAACACACACATGACACAGTCTGAAACACATACATGACAAAGTCTGAAACACACACATGACACAGTCTGAAACACATACATGACACAGCCTGAAACACACACATGACACAGTCTGAAACACATACATGACACAGTCTGAAACACACATATGACACAGTATGAAACACACACATGACATATAAAGCATCGCAGAAATCGGATGTGCTGGCCTACTTGTAGATGCATAACTGGCTCAAAGTACAATCGCTCTTAGGCTCAGATCACATACAAATCACACAGAGTGGTTAACAAGTGGTTGATATGGAGCGTTCGAAGAAGAAGTATCACAACTAAAGGGATGCTGGCCCTACAACACAACACTAAATTCAAAACTACATGACACTAGAGATGGCACCAATTTTTAAATGCAAACATGTCACCATGAACACACAAAAAAGCATTGTTCAACACAATCTTTCTCCCCACATTATGCTACCAGTGCCAAACCAGGATGGTAACATCAAATGATAGAAGAAAACTAGTCATGACAGAGATGAAGTATCTGCAAAATGCTGGTATTATCAAGAAGAGACCAGTTTAGAAATGAAGACATCAAGAACACTGCTGCCTTGTAGTTTGATTGGGAACAATCAAAGGCTAGCGGAGCAAACCGTACACAAAACTGGACGAACCAAGTAGTCCATAAAAAGACAGGTTAGCTGGGCAGATGACGCTCATCAACCCAGGAGGGCAGGTCATCTACGGGTCGCTACCCTAAAAGAAAATAGCTCTTCTTCTTTGCGTTCGTTCTTTACGACCAATTTTAATCACTCTTTGTGATATGTTTGATCTTTGCCAAGTACGTGTATACGTTGCACATTGGTTTGGTAGGCCCCTAAACGCATAAGACTTCTACACGTTTAGGACACATGCATCCGATTTCAGCCAAACCTCCTTAGTCGCCTCTTACGACATGCGTGGAAAGTAACAGTGGTTCTATTCTTTACACCCCAAATTTGGGCCGTAACCACTCGGGCGAAAGAAAATAGCAACCTGCTGCCTTGTAGGTCGGCTGGGGACAGCAAAAGGCTAATGGAGAGTTAACCTAGTAAAGCTGGTTGAAATCGAACACATCACCGAAGGATAAGCACCAGAGCTCCAAATGGTACTGAAGGTTGTGAACATACATCCGTTCTTGGTGTTAGGCTGTTTATATATCACATTAGACTGATAAAACGCAGTAAAAGAACGATCGAGAGAAGAAGAAGAAGACATCAGGATAAAAGTGGGTACAAAATCAATTGGTGGACCTCAGAGATAACAGAGCTGACGAAAGACACTGTTTATGAAGTGCACACGAAGGTCTATTCTAGAAATCTCTTCTTATCCTGACACTGTGAGGCAAAACAGGATTAAAGAAAGAAGACCATAGATGGGCTCCAGATAATAGTCGACTTCATCATAAGAACACGCCTGACGGTATAATCATCAAAATAGTGATCGCAAAGAAGAAGTATCATGACTTACTGTGACAGCTTTCTGCAGCTCTTGTGTATCGGATGCCAAACGATTACAGAGCTCTCCTGTTCTAGAAGTAAAATAAAAAATAATTCAAAATAAAACTCAAGCAATAAGTTAGTTTGTTCCTTTCGTGCCAAAGGCGGCACATAGGGCAGAGGTTTTAGATCTCCATGTGATACGCTTCGTTGCTAACAGTTGGAGATCTTGTATGGTTTTACATCCCATTAGTTTACTTTCTTGTTGGATTGTTCTTCAAGAGTGGTCTTAGGTCTTCCACGTTTTCTTTCCCAACTGGTGACCACATAAGGACTTGTCTATTTAGTCTCTTTTCGTCTGATCTAAGAACATGACCTAAATATTTCTACCTTCGTTTCCGTATAATATTTGATACGGGTTGTTGCTGTGTTCTATCTCTCACTAAAGCAATAAGTAATCATCTTAAATTAGGTAAGTTGTATCTTCTTCTTCTTCTTGCTTGTTCTTTACGACCAATTTTAATCACTCTTTGTGATACGTTTAATCTTTGCCAAGAACGTGTATAAGAACATTGCACATTGGTTTGGTAGGCACCTAAATGCATAGATTTCTACAAGTTTAGGACATGTGCATCCGATTTCAGCCAAACCTCCTTAGTCGCCTCTTACGACATGCATGGCAGGTAACAGTGGTTCTATTCTTTACATCCCAAATTTGGGCCCGGTAACCACTCGGGCGAGGTAAGTTGTATGAAACATTGACGTAATTGCACCGGGTTTAAACCTCAAATGGATCGGTCCTACCCCGCAGAAATGGCGTGCCGCTGTAATGCACAGTAGTATTGCACAAAGCATGAATTCCGTAGCTCCTGCAACAATTCTAAGAATCTAAAAAATGCAGTTTTCTTCTTCTTCGAATGCTTCATATTGACCACTTGTTAACCACTCTTTGTGATTTGTATGTGATCCAAGCCTAAGAGTGATTGTACATTATGCCATTTATGCGCCTACAAGTAGGCCAGCACATCCGCTTTCTGCTATGCTTTTATTTACTAGGTAGCTTCCATAGGCCCCTACCTCAGTCGCCTCTTACAACATGCCTTATAGGTCGCAGTGTTACTATTCTTTGCTCCCTTGCGAGCCCCGGCAACACACTGGCAAAATTCAGTTGTGAACTAAATGGCACAGTCTAAGTTCAAATCCACGAGATTCGAAATCAAAGCATCAGCTAAACCACTTAGCCATAGGTGAAACAGACAAAGAAGGAAAACTCAAGCAAGCAAATAACTTCAAATTGGGGGAGGAAGCAAGGAAAGGTCATCTGAACAGAAATAAACATCAGTAACCTACTGCATATTTTGATTGCACAGGAAATGTTAAAAAGAAATTATGATACGAATTGTCAAAGCAACATCAACTTTTAAAAGTCTAAATAAAATATGAAACTGCAAGTTATATAGTTTTAAAACTAAATTGCAAATTTTCAATTCAAATGTTGTATCAATTCTAACATATGCCAGCGAGAGTTGGAAAATGACTAAAGATATAGAAAGCAAGTTGAATGCATTTAATAAATAGATGTCTTTGAAAAATAATGAATATAAAATGGGACATATTCAGAAGTGATGAAATTAGAAAAATGTCTGGTCAGCCACTAGTAAAAACTGTTATATGAGGGAGAAGATGGAGATAAGCTGGGCATACTCTGAGAAGAAATGTCTGGTCAACCACTGGTAACAACTGTTATAAGAGGGAGAAGATGGGGGGACTGCCTAGAGTAGTTGATAGTAGCTCGGCCTGCTAGCTGTGAGACGCCTCATAGCTCGGGTTCGAACCTACTGTCCGGCATTTGTTCGAGTCCCTGGTCTTACTCAGGACGATAACGTGAGTACCTCTGAAGTCGGAGAAAATCTGCCTGTATGGCGAGGAATACTAATTACGAGTACATTGAGCACACGGCTGCCAGTGTAAAGTAATTTACAATGTGCACGCTGCTGCCATTGTAAGAAATTGGAAAACGGATTTTCACGCAAAAATCAGTTTCAGAGATGAAACTTCGTCTGAGTTGAAGGACGAAGAAAAAAAAAAAAAAAAAAGGGAGAAGATGGAGATATGTTGGGCACACCTTGAGAAGAAATGATCAAAGAATACCAGAGTAGGCATTGAAGTGGGAGGCAAAGGGTTCAAGAAAGAGAGGACACCTTAGAAAAACCCTGAAATGTACTTTACTGAGACAGTTGAGAAATATCCGACTCAATTCTATGGAAGAGATTGCACAAGTTGCCCAGAATAGAGCGGTATGAGAAATTGCTTGCAAGCCCTATGTAATATTTTACCTGTTGACATCAAAGAAAGCAACCTCCTGTATCACAATGGATCTGAAAAGCTGTTTTCTAAGCCTTGCAACAAAACGCTGTCCAGCCAACGTAAACAGCCATGACCTCAAGAGACTGAACACTGACCCAACCATGTAAATCCCCAACAGAGTCAGCACTTTCTTGTTTAATTTATCTGTTATAAAAACAAAATCACATTGTTAGACAGAATCAGAGACAAAAATGAACAAAATAATCTATTACTAATTAACCTTGAAACAACCTCACACAGTCAGAAAGGTTGCAAAGTAGTAAATGCTCTTTGGCGTAGGCCCAAATATATGGCATTAAAAATATAATTAAAAAGTGTTTATCTGACGATGCAAAAAGGAACGCCACACTCAGTCAGAGATGTTGCAAAGTACAAAAGGCTCTTTGGTGTAGATCCAGGCCCAAATATATGGTGTTAGACGGATCATTAAAGAGAAATGTACACGCGAAGGAAAGTGTCTGACTGTCAGCAAGACAGACTCGAACATTTCCTTAGGCCGAAAACTTTTGTTCCAGATGCGCCTGTCCTACACTAGTAGAGGCCTAACGGGTGAGCAACATTATAACCGTTCTTGGCAAAGACTGTTTATATATCACAATATGAATGATCAAAATGGTCGAGAAGAACGTACAAAAACAAACAACTAATTAATGCGGAGGTTGTGGCCATCTTGAATGACAACGAAACAGACATAGTTATTTACACCGACGGTTCAGTCATTCAGCAACAACAATGTGTGTAGAATCTTTGACACTCTCTGGAGGAAAAATAACAAGAGCCCAGTGGGGCTTACACAACAACTACATGTAGTTTGACAATGAAGGTGCAGGCGGTTACAGAAGCGGTGACATGGTTGGCATCTCATAACTACTCTCATGTTTTCATACTCAGTGACTCTATGAGAATGATTTGTAAGGTCAAAACAGGAATGGTAAGATGAAACTGGGTGAAGGTACTGGTACAGACAGGGATAAGAGAAATCACCTTAATTTTTGTCCCTGGACATGCAGGAGTTAATGGTAATGAACGAGCTGATAGATTGGCTGGCATAACTACCATATCACATGGAACTGAAATGGACCGAAATGACATTCCTAATGCACTGAGAGAGTCTTTCCGAATGGAAGAGTTTCAGGGTTGTGAATCCCAGTCGCTGGCCAGATTGAGAGAGATGTGTGTCGATATTGGTACAGCTTGAAAAGAACGATATACCACATAAGCAAAAAAAATTAATTAATCAATATTGAACTGGCGTGCTGGGCTGCTGGATGTATTGAGGCGAGGAATAGAGCACCTTCTGGTATGTCCGAAGTGCTATGATGATAATCATTATATAAATGATGATTGTATGATTGACTCTGAATATACAGTATGACCTTTTTCATATTTACAGACGGGGGACTGCCTAGAGTAGTTGATAGTAGCTCGGCCTGCTAGCTGTGAGATGCCTCATAGCTCGGGTTCGAACCTACTGTCCGGCATTTGTTCGAGTCCCTGGTCTTACTCAGGACGATAACGTGAGTACCTCTGAAGTCGGAGAAAATCTGCCTGTATGGCAGGGAATACTAATTACGAGTACATTGAGCACACGGCTGCCAGTGTAAAGTAATTTACAATGTCACGCTGCTGCCATTGTAAGAAATTGGAAAAACGGATTTTCACGCAAAATCAGTTTCAGAGATGAAACTTCGTCTGAGTTGAAAGCGGACGAAAGAAAGAAAAAAAAAAAAATATTTACAGACGGCTCTTGTCATTCTTAAGTCTCTTTTAAAAGATTCTGCCCTTTGCGTAATGTTGTTTTCCACACAACTCGGCCAACAGTTAGTTTTTCCCATTTGCTGGGACCAATAGAAAAGTTCTTCATTGAGGCCTTGCAGACATCCATATATCTGAGCAGTGGTCTGCCTTGTGCCTCTTCCCTTCCAAAAGTTCACAGAACGTTTGTTGTGGAATGCGGCTATTGTCGATTTTTCTCACATGCCCTAGCCGTCTTAGTCTTCTACTGCTGATCATACCCATGATGGAAGGCAGGTTTGCACGTTGCAGTACTTCAGAGTTCATTGTCATACCACCTGATCTTCATAATCTTGCGGAGACATCGAAGGTGAAAGATGTTAAGTCCCCTCTCATGCCTTGAGTAGGCTGTCCATGTTTCTGAGCCATATAGTAAAGAGCTAATTACACAGGTTCTATATGTTATGGACGTTATGGCACATTGGGCATTCCCATGCATGCTCTATCCTCCGCTGCAGCAGCCATCCTAAAGTCTATTTGCTCACTGTACCCATGAGAAGTTGATTAGTATACTTTCTCTCTATCACGAAGACAACACTGTCCAAACTTAACTCCTAATTCTCAGACTCGTTCTAGTGTCTGAGACTCGCCCATATCACATAATTGAGAGAAATCTTCGTCTGCAGTGTGAATATGCTCTTGACATAAGAAAGGGTTGTGTGAGCAGGTGGTAAGAAGTCACCATGGTACACTACATGTGTTGCAGAGAGACATAAGACTTACCCATGCTAATGAGAGCAGCATCCACTACCTGTCCAAAGAATAGAGGGGCCACTGTTTGTACTGCTGTGGTCACTAACAAGGCAGTCGAGCCTCCAATAAGAAGTCCTGCTTCCTGTAAGATAAGGATATGACAGTTTATTCTAGAGAATTCTTTAGTCGTACTAATTGTTACTTTTTCGTTCGTCCGCTATGAATTCAGGTGTAGTCATGCCTCCTAAAATATTTATGTGTCTTGTTCTAAGTCTGAAGACTGTGATCTGCACTTTTCTGTTTAATGTATTTATGTTGTTGTGCTTTGTTTGTTTTTCTATCTATTAAAACCTAAGATTATATGAGCTATTGATGCAAGCATGCCCGTTCTCTCATTACCTCAAACACCTGCATGTCTATGACAGTAGATCTATACAAGCATGCCCGTTCTCTCATTACCTCAAACACCTGCTTGTCTATGACAGTAGATTTATACAAGCATGCCCGTTCTCTCATTACCTCAAACACTTGCATGTCTATTACAGTAGATCTATACAAGCATGCCCGTTCTCTCATTACCTCAAACACCTGCATGTCTATGGCAGTAGATCTATACAAGCATGCCCATTCTCTCATTACCTCAAACACCTGTATGTCTATGACAGTAGATCTATACAAGCATGCCCGTTCTCTCATTACCTCAAACACCTGCATGTCTATGGCAGTACATCTATACAAGCATGCCCATTCTCTCATTACCTCAAACACCTGCTTGTCTATGACAGTAGATTTATACAAGCATGCCCGTTCTCTCATTACCTCCCTTCTCTCATTACCTCAAACACCTGATGTCTATGACAGTAATCATACAAGCATGCCGTTCTCTCATTACCTCAAACACCTGCATGTCTATGGCAGTAGATCTATACAAGCATGCCGTCTCTCTCATTACCTCAAACACCTGCTTGTCTATGGCAGTGATCTATACAAGATGCCGCTCTCTCATTACCTCAAACACCTGCTTGTCTATTACAGTACATCTATACAAGCATGCCCATTCTCTCATTACCTCAAACACTTGCTTGTCTATGGCAGTAGATCTATACAAGCATGCCGTCTCTCTCATTACCTCAAACACCTGCTGTCTATGGCAGTAGATCTATACAAGCATGCCCATCTCTCATTACCTCAAACACTTGCTTGTCTATGGCAGTAGATCTATACAAGCATGCCCTCTTCATTACCTCAAACACCTGATGTCATGACAGTAATTATACAAGCATGCCTGCTCTCTCATTACCTCAAACACTGCTGTCTATCAGTAGATCATACAAGCATGCCTGCTCTCTCATTACCTCAAACACTGCATGTCTATGCAGTAGATCTATACAAGATGCCTTTCTCATTACCTCAAACACCTGCATGTCATGCAGTAATCTATACAAGCATGCCTTTCTCATTACCTCAAACACCTGCTGTCTATGGAGTAGATCTATACAAGCATGCCGTTCTCTCATTACTCAAACACCTGCATGTCTATGGCAGTAATCTATACAAGCATGCCGTTCTCTCATTACCTCAAACACCTGTTGTCTATGCAGTACATCTATCAAGCATGCCGTCTCTCATTACCTCAAACACCTGCATGTCTATGACAGTAGATTTATACAAGCATGCCCGTTCTCTCATTACCTCAAACACCTGCTGTCTATGCAGTAGATCTATACAAGCATGCCTGTTCTCTCATTACCTCAAACACCTGCATGTCTATGACAGTAGATCTATACAAGCATGCCCGTTCTCTCATTACCTCAAACACCTGCATGTCTATGACAGTAGATCTATACAAGCATGCCCGTTCTCTCATTACCTCAAACACCTGCATGTCTATGGAGTAATCTATACAAGCATGCCGTTCTCTCATTACCTCAAACACCTGATGTCTATGCAGTACATCTATACAAGCATGCCGTTCTCTCATTACCTCAAACACCTGCTGTCATGACAGTACATCTATACAAGCATGCCGCTTCTCATTACCTCAAACACCTGCATGTCTATGACAGTAGATCTATACAAGCATGCCCGTTCTCTCATTACCTCAAACACCTGCTTGTCTATGACAGTAGATCTATACAAGCATGCCCGTTCTCTCATTACCTCAAACACCTGATGTCTATGCAGTACATCTATACAAGCATGCCGCTCTCTCATTACCTCAAACACCTGCTGTCTATGACAGTAGATCTATACAAGCATGCCTTTCTCTCATTACCTCAAACACCTGCTATGTCTATGGCAGTACATCTATACAAGCATGCCTGCTTCATTACTCAAACACCTGCTTGTCATGACAGTACATCTATACAAGCATGCCTCTCTCATTACCTCAAACACCTGCTTGTCTATGACAGTAGATCTATACAAGCATGCCGTCTCTCATTACCTCAAACACCTGCTATGTCTATGACAGTAGATCTATACAAGCATGCCCTTCTTCTCATTACCTCAAACACTGCTTGTCTATGCAGTAGATCTATACAAGCATGCCTGCTCTCTCATTACCTCAAACACTGCTGTCTATGGCAGTAGATCTATACAAGCATGCCCGTTCTCTCATTACCTCAAACACCTGCTTGTCTATGGCAGTAGATCTATACAAGCATGCCCGTTCTCTCATTACCTCAAACACCTGCATGTCTCAAACAGTGGAATTTGCAGTGCCGTAATTACTAGCGAAACATGTTATCGTCTTCACTACCGGCCGTCCCCCACAACTAGCATTACATAAGAGAATAGATACATAAACTAGACTATTTATGCCACAGAAGAGTAGCAGCAGCAACGTAGTTGTTAGTGAGCTTGCTTCTTAGGTTAGTGGTCCAGGTTCCATTTCACAGTGGGTGAGGAATTTTTCAGACCGTAACAGCTATCAGGTCCACACAGCTTCAATTGGGTACCAGTAAAAGCACTGGGAAATAAAGGTGGCTGGTGTGATGTTGACCACATCATCTTATGTTATCACTCATCGTGTGCCGACGGTCAATAAAAATACAGACCTAATCATGTATTATCCATTACAGCCAGAGGTATGACAACGGGTCCCTTTCAGTGGTGTATTCTCCATGTGTGCTAGGTGTGTGGTGCATATCTATGCCGGGTTAGAAGGAAAATAAAAATAAAGTAA
Organism: Arion vulgaris; assembly: GCA_020796225.1. Taxonomy (NCBI): domain Eukaryota; kingdom Metazoa; phylum Mollusca; class Gastropoda; order Stylommatophora; family Arionidae; genus Arion; species Arion vulgaris. The sequence goes on from CM036775.1 coordinate 10,134,584, forward strand.
TTATTCCGTTAAGTATCATCATCATCAAATAGCTTATCCTAGCTTGTCCTGAGCAGAACTTTCGGTCAACAGTCTTTCTGAATTTCTCTCTCTAATAGGCAAGATGTCCCGACTCTGCAGCCGTCATGTTCAAACCATCAGTTACATCCTGAATCCATCTACTCCATGGTTTTCCTTTTCTCCTCTTTGCCGGTATGCCTTCTTCCATGAAGGTCTTCTCCAGCCCTTCGTGTCTTTATTTACTGCTAAGTATACACAACAAGATTTTTTAATAAAATATTTATGGAGTAGCTACCTAATTTATAGAGTAGCTATCTATTGTCGAATTTAAGCGGCATCGAGGGATGCGTTATCGGATGCATGGTGTTTGTTTGCAGTATTTTGGTACTTAGGGGGGGACTGCCTAGAGTAGTTGATAGTAGCTCGGCCTGCTAGCTGTGAGACGCCTCATAGCTCGGGTTCGAACTTACTGTCCAGCATTTGTTCGAGTCCCTGGTCTTACTCAGGACGATAACGTGAGTACCTCTGAAGTCGGAGAAAATCTGCCTGTATGGCGAGGGAATACTAATTACGAGTACATTGAGCACATGGCTGCCAGTGTAAAGTAATTTACAATGTGCACGCTGCTGCCATTGTAAGAAATTGGAAAACGGATTTTCACGCAAAAATCAGTTTCAGAGATGAAACTTCGTCTGAGTTGAAAGAAAAGAAAAAAAAAAAAAGTACTTAGGAGTTATGACCCTTGTCTGCGCATGTCTTCAAAAATCGCTCTGTGGTTTCCGTCTTAACGCATCCTGGTCTTCGGAGACCATTAGGTCTTAGGAGGAGCACATATTCATTTTAATAGCAGCATATCTATCTCGCATTATTAGTCTACACCACTTGTCCCTTTATTTCTTGACTTCTCTTATTTTGACCACAGGCTAAACACAAGTCTGTATCAGTCAGGTATGCGACCTACTTACAGGTTGTGTGACCTACTTACAGGTGTGTAACCTATTTACAGGTGTGTGATCTACTTACAGGTTTAGCAAGAGCAATCAGTTTATAGAGAGTGGCATCTGAAGACAAAGGCTTCCCATCCTGGTCAACCTCCTGCCCAGTCATATTATAATACTTGAGCACCCTCTGGTTCTGCAGCTTCCTCATTGCCAGACTGGAGAAACTACTGAGCAACAAGCATGCCAGACTTGTTACCACACACCAGATGATACAAGCATAATAGGTATTGTGTATATCTCCAGTTCTGCCACTATCATCCACCACATCTTTGAGAATAAAACATCCTTTCACGAGACAGTATCCAAATATAAGGGGAAAAGACTGCACACATTGAAGCTATATATCGTTTCTGTTTCCAGCTGCTGCTGTTGTAATATTGGACTATGATGATGATGATCTACACTGGAATCTTCTAGATTGTGTGTTGCATCCAGACACAGGATGGTGATCTGTTCCAGGTGATGGATGAGGTAGAGGTAAACAGGAAGTTTCAGCAAAGAAAGAACAGCTAAATCAAAGACGGAATGTTTGAATTCAAATTTGGCAATGTTATCGATGAAATATTTGGAGTCTCCGCCTGGTCAAAAGAAAATATAATCAGAATTAGATAGGTGCATGTGTGTGTGTGGGGAGGTGTCAGGTATTAGATGGGGTGTGTGTGTTGGGGAGGTAACAGCAGGTATTAGATGTGAGGGGGAGTGGGTAATGTCAGGTATCAGATGTGTGTATGTGTTATGTATGTGTGTATATGTGTAGGGGAGGTAATGCCAGGTATTAGATTTGTGTGTGTCAATGTTGGTGATAAGTTATAACTCTATGTTTCAATTGGAAAGGAAAAAAATAAAAGAGAGAGAGAGAGAGAGAAAAAGAGAGAGAAAAACTAACCTGTATGCCAGAGAATGTAACAAGTAGTGTACTAATTATACATGTAATACTTTTCTTCTTACACTCCACATCGATCACTTGTAACTCTTTGTGATTTGTATGCGATCCGAGCCAATGAGCAATTGTACGTTGTGCCAGTAATGCACCTACAAGTAGGCCGGCATATCCGATTTGTGCTAGGCTTTTATTTTTAGGAGCTTCCTAGACCCTATCTCAGTCGCTTTACGACATGCCTTGTACAGGGTGTTCAAGATAATAGCAGCCTGTGAATGGAGTCAATCTGGCATATATGTATGAAAATGAGAAGTTTCAGTTATGACGTAGTATAGGTCAAGGTTATGTGACGGTATGTAATTGTAGTGCGGGAAGGGGCGATGAACAAATGTGATGTAAAACGAGCTAGTCAGAACCGGTTTAAATAGTACATAAACATAACGCGATAGATTATCTGGCAACTTTCGATTTGTCAATGGGGCTGCTTTAATCTTGAACACCCTGTAGTTCACAGTGTTACTATTCTTTGATTCCCATGCAAGCCCTGGCAACACACAGGTGAATAAATGTAATAGAACTCACCTGTAAGCCAAAGAATGATTGTGACCAGAGAATCTAACAGAAGAACTCCTCGAAAGATGACACTGAATCGCAAATTTGGATACCAGTATCGTGAATGAACTGCCGAGGGAGAACAAGAAGAATCCATTCTTCCATTTAGAACATTTTCTGGCAACACTTCGCTATTGATGAGTGAGTCTGTGTACGTATGTAGTCTGACTCGACTGGTATCATTATCAGCATTTTCTAGTGGCTGCATCTTATAATCTTGGAGCCAGAAACAGAGAAACCACTAAATTCTGAAAAAAATACACAGAAAAAAATCATGTTAAATATTTATTTCCGATCCCATTCACTTAAATAGTAGCCTCTCTTTTAATCTTTTATTTTTGGTTACGAGTCTACAAGTAGGCCAGCACATCCGATTTCTGCAATGCTCGTTATTTACTAAGGTAGCTTTCCTAGGCCTCTACCTCAGTCCTCCATCGCTGAAGTCTTGATCTGCCTAGTCTGGTACATGTCATTCAAGTCAATTCCGTCAATCCCAAGTCTGATCTATATTCTAATTCATTCGAGTATAATATATTTATATTTTATATATATATGTCTAACTACTAAGTCAAGTCAACCACGTCTGATCTCAAACATTCAAATCTGATCTATCTAGCTCATAGATTCCCAAACTTTTTCAACCCACCGCCCACTTTGTAGGACATGAAATGAAAATCGTGGCATATCCCAAAGGACGTAGCCATCAACCACAGTAAACAAGTCGTTGATTTTCTAGGCACCACTTATACGTTCAGTAGTTTGCCATTGCTTTCTGAACGGGTGGCGCCATCGTCCTTTTGTTAAAATCAACGGAAACGATTTGCAAGCAAACTGTCCGCAGCGTGATTCGAACTCAGAACGTCGGGTTCGAGTCACTAACCCCTAGCACAGACGCACATAAACTTTGTAGGATATAAACTTTGTAATGCCCTCCCCATTATAACAGTTTGCCAAACGTCCCCTCCCCCCACCCATATATAATAATAATAATAATTCCTCTCATATCGTATACGTTACATAGGGCCTGAAAGCAATTTCTCCATACCGATCTATCCTGGCAACTCCTCAATCTCCTCCTTGGAACAGAGATCGATATTTCCTGCCTCTCTCAGCAAAGTTCGTTTCAGGGTTTCCTTAGGTCGACCTCTCTTTCTTGAACCCTTTGCATCCCACTTCAATGCCTGCTTTGATATTCCACATATATATACATAATCTATTTTCACTTTGACATAAATTGATATATATTTCTGTCATACATGGTCAATTTTCAAATTATTATATGCATGAAATAGAAAATTGATGAAAAAATGGATAGTGTAAGATGAACATAAGATGAATTAAAATATAGAATTCAAATTGTTAATGATTATTCAATCGCAAAATCACGAAAAAACTCCCCAACTGCTTCTGAACCCACTATCGCACTCATGGAAGACTTCAGTGCCAACTGTGGGCGTTACCCATCCATGATCTAGCCACGGCTTTCTCTATTCAAGGCTTCCGGACCAATATTAGTCACGTGACAATTCAAGGCCCATGAATCTACAACAGAAGTCAGTTTAAACACCAGGTTAGAAAGGACTTGTAATTCTGCCCAAATTTCGCTATTCTTGTGGATTTATGTGTGTTCTTATTCTTATGTGAAGGATTATTAATTATGCCTGAGAAGTGTTGTGTGCCTGAATGTAGGTCCAACTACAAGGGTGAAATTTATACGACAGTGTTTCAATTTCTCTCGCAAACACGCAACATTGTGCTTCGAGAAAAATGGATTCGATGTATTCCACGTAAAGACTGGGTTCCAACCAAGCACAGTGTTGTTTGTATAAAACATTTTCAGGATGAGGAAGTAATTACTGTCGAGACTTTTAGAGATTCTGCTGGCACAGAACACACTGTTCAACGTCGCCAAGTTTTAAAACAGGATGCATATCCTACTATTTTTCCAGGCTTGCCTTCATATTTATCAACAGAATCCCAGTCTTTAATGAAGCGAAAGGACCCAAATCAACGAGCTGTTGAAGTTAAAAAAAAGACATGATAACGCTGTTTTAGAATGGCTGGAGACAGATTTGGTAAGCGATTTTAAGGCCTTACAGAACAGCTACGAAAATAAATTACAGCAACTGCTTAAAGGACCGTGGCATCACACATGCTTGAACAATGAATATGTTCTGTTCTACACATTAAATGTAAAGCCCTACAGAGCACCTGCCATAGAGCTCAGTATCAAAATTGCTCAAGACATGTCTTTCATTGTTTATATTAAGGAGGATTCAGTTGATACAAAATCATTCAATTGGCTTTTCAATAATGGAAAAATAGAGAGATGGTCCCAATTAGAAAATTTGCTTAGTCATTGTTTAGGCACAGATATAGAAAAAATGTAACTGTTGATGACTACATCACAAAAGCTCATGAGAATTTGCTAAAGGCGATGAATTTACTGTTTAATTTAAACTCAGAGAGTATTGTTAAAGAAGAAAATCTGCAGTTTCTGGATGAACAGCTGTTGTTGATGAGAACTAATGACAGAAGGAAGCATTATAGTAGCAGAACTCAATGTTTGGCATTTATGGCTTACATCAAGTCTCCTGCCTGCTATCGGTTTTTTGCGAAAATCAAAATTATTATGCCTTCCGCATCCATCTACACTTAAAAACTTGATTCCATCCATGTCAAGATCATCTGGCTTTGATATGAGCAAATACTTACAGGTAAAAAGTAACATTTTATCTACAAGAGAAAGAATAGTTGATGTTCAAATGGATGAGATATATGTTAAATCTGCTCTGAACTACACAGGAGGACAATTAATAGGGACGGCCTCTAATGCAAAAGAAAGTGCTACAACTGTACAAGCATTCATGATATCATCTATATTTGGCAACTACACTGAGGTAGTAGGACTAATCCCCATGAAAAAGATGACAGCAGATGATCTCATGGACCAATTTGCTTCAGACTATACAGTGTGTGCAGTCATCTGGATTCACTGTACTAGCTGTCATTGCTGATAATAGTGCAGTTAACAGAAAGGTTTACAAGGAACTGTGTGCACCTAACAAATACAGCTTTGACAATCCTCAGCAAGATGGGAAACCCATATTCCTAATTCATGACTCTGTTCATTTGTTGAAATGTATCTGGCACAACTGGCTAAATTTAAAGGATGCAGATCAGACATTTGCCTGCCCTTCATACCCTGTAAACTCTGATAATCCAGTTTTGAAAGCTACACTGTCTAGTCTGAAAACTGTTTATTTTAAGGATATACACAAAATTGTTAAACTGGCACCAAGTCTAACGTGAAAGCACTCTTCCCATCCAATCTTGATAGGCAGAAGGTACCACTGGCATTAGGTGTGTTTAATGATTATAATGTAGCAGCGCTGAGGCTAGCCGGTGAGAATGACAGTGCCAGTTTCATCAGTATAATCATTCAGTGGTGGAAAATTGTCAATGTGAAGAGTAAGTTTGGCGGCGTAAGAACTCGCAACCCTTTCTCACAGCCTGTCACTAATGAAGATCAGGCTAATTTGATACACCTAATGCAGTTTTCTAAGTGGCTGGAGGCATGGCAACATCTTGATGGTCAGAGCGGTAAACTTACTACTGAGACCTTCAATGCACTGACTGCACTATGAATGCAGTGATCCAGTTGTCTGAGTATGCCCTCAGCACTTTAGGCATTGAATATATTCTACTGGGAAAATTGCAGACAGATAACATTGAAGCAAGGTTTGGTGAGTACAGGCAACTGTCAGGAGCGAACTATCTTGTTTCAGTACAACAGATACTGAAATCAGAGAAGAAGTTGAAAATTTATTCTGTACTAAGCTTGTGTTCATCGCGTGGGATGTTGCTATTTCTGACCTGTCAACAGTATTTAACATGGCTGATATTGACACGGAGGAAACAACATCGAGTGCACCAAATGTGTTCAGCCATTCATGGTTCCTGATTAATGTGGAAACAAGTGAAATTCTTGTTCCAGATGGAACTATGAATGTGCTGGTGTACATAAGCGGATTTATTGCCTTCAGTGTATCAAAAACTAAGTGCTCTACCAGCTGTAAGTTTCTGCAGCAGGACAAGTATTTAACTGTAGACATTGAGCCAGACCTCTCCATTGTTTCATGGATAAATTATACTGCTACTCGACTCAGGTGGCTTAAAATACCCAACACATTCTTTAACAGTTTTAAGTCTTATGGCTTACCTTGTTGTTCAGTCACTAATCTCTTCAGTTTATGAACAACAGTTTTTAAATTCCCCAACCACAAGGAAATTGTGATGGACACTGTGACAGCTAATTTTATTCATTACTTCAAGGAAGACAAAACTATTTGTGTAGCTTGTGGTTGTTCAATAACAGATGTTTTGGTGAGGGCCATTCCAACACTGGCAAATATTTTCTTAAACAACTACAGGAAAACAAAAAATGACATAGAGAAATCTGAACAGGCTAGCACGTCAAATAAAAGAAAGCTTGGGAAATTTAAATAGCTAAAAATGAATCCAGAAGAATAAAAATGTTTTACACTGTACATAATAATACCCAATGTGTATATAACAATTATTTGTGATGCAACAACTTAGACATCTATATTATGCCTTTGAGAGGTACACTGAGTTAGTATGTAAACAGTGCTGTATATATAGAAATAGACAAGTGTCTGGTTCATTTACCACAGACAGAGAACTACACTCAGATCATATAAATTAAGATTCTTCTGGTGAAATGTGTTGAGGGTTCATTCGTTTACAAAAGGTAGGTGTGTTTAATTTTTGTTTCAAATGCCTTAGTTTTAAAATGTCATTAATAAGTTGCAATCGTTTTATATACCTTCTTTATATAATCGATTGCATGTAATAATAAGAATAACAATAATTCCTCTTGTACCGTTATAGGTTACATAGGGGGCTGCAATTTATCGATTGTATGTACAAGGAGTAAAATATAAACAATGTAAAATACACTAATTTTTAGCCTCCCTGTCTTAGTTTAGTTCAATATTCATAATCGTGATAGTCGGCCGGTAGTTGTGACGTCATGAGTCAATATTTTGGCCAGTCAAATGGCCTTTAGTTTAAGTAGGTCATGATCTAGCTCATTCACGTTTGGTCTACCTAAGCTAAGGTAAGCGCGGCTTTCGTAAATAACGAAGGTCGTTACCTAAGTCACCTAAGACTGGTCTATCTAAACTATTCAAATTTGATCTAAATATAATAGACTATTCACTGGACACTAATTTATAATGTAGAATTCATAGTATTATTTATATCTATAGCATAGTAACAGTAACGCCATATAGCCTATAACTGTGGAACGTCAGTACAGTAACTTCACTGACTTCAGTCAGTTACGAACTGTAACTGGTCCTAACTGGGTGATAGATCGTCTGCAACAACGGAGATATCTTTTAAAATATATATATTGCACACCTGGCACCACGTTACTGACTGTGCTGCCACAATTTCTACACTCACCTGTTCAATTATAACTCTAGAATGGCTGTACACTGATGAAATATCAGACTGTTAATTATAGACATGCACTAAAGTCTACTAAATCGTGTTTAGTCCGTGTCTTGTACATGACGATGCTGAAATCAGCTGTAGTATTGCAAGGTTACCGAGTGTTTTACAGTGCTTTCCCTTTCGTTATAGTGTTTATTGGTTATTTAAAGGCTGCTATGTGGGAGTGGAAGGGGATAAGCGTAGCCACAAAGCTGAAAGTTTATCAGGCCATAGTGCTAACCACACTGCTGTAGGCCAGCGAGACATATACAGTGTATTCTTCTTCTTCTTCTGCGTTCTCACTAGATTGGGATTTCGGATTCTCTAATAAAGGCAGACGGGCTCAGATTATCAGCCACGCTATACAGTTTGTCTTGGACACTAGTGTAAGTGGGCCACCTCTTTCTTCTCAAGTCTGCATACTGGGGGCAGTTCTGTAGGATATAATTCCTATGATTTCAGCTTCCCAGTTTGTGCCGACCTCTTCCCGCAGTAAGTTTTGGCCACCCTCGTGATGGTAGGTCTGACATTCTTACTGCATGGCTAAATCTCCGAGACAGATTGGCGACCGTAGAATTCGTTATCCTATTCCTCATTGTGAGAGGTCGTTGCACCATGTTATGCACCTTACGGCCTAGTTCATCCATTTTTTTCGGGTTAGCATTCCCTAAGACAGTGTATAGCAGATACGCAAGAAAACTAAACTACGTCGATTCAAGCTGTCTACGCAGACTACTCAAAATCAAATGACAGGACAAAATTCCAGATACCGAAGTTCCTTCAAGAATCAACAACCTTTTCCAGAAGACGCAAGTGAGATTGGCCGGTCACGTTGCTCAGATGCCTGATAAACGCATACCAGAACAGTGGATGTGTAGCGAGCTTGAAGAGGGGCAGAATAGGGCGATCGGTTGATGGACAATAAAAACGATTTAAAGACACCATTAAAGTACCAAAGAAGAAAGCACTACCAATATCTCCATCGACAATCGCCCACTAAATCAAGTAAAATACTTCACATACCTGGGGAGCATTTTTTCAGCAAACGAAAGAATAACTAATGAAATTCAACACAGATGCAACAAAACAAATCAAATGTTAGGGCAAATGGCGCCAATTTTAAGATGCAAACACGTCACCATGAACACAAAAAGAGCAATGTTGAACACAATCTTTCTCCCCACATTATGTTACCAGTGCCAAACCTGGACATTGACAACAAATGATAGAAGAAAACTAGTCACGACAGAGATGAAGTGTTTACGCAGAATGCTGGGTGTAACAAGAAGAGACCGGTTGAGAAATGAAGACATCAGGAAAAAGTGGGTACAACATCAGTACTAGACTTCATCAAGAAACAACAAATTAAATGGTTCGGCCACGTAAGCAGATTACCATCAGACAGTGCACCCCAAAGAGCAATGCTGCTCCGATACAATGGGTACAAAGCAAAAGGCCGGCCACGCAAAGATGGACCTCAGAGATAACAGGCGACGAAAGAGACTATTTACAAAGCGCATACTAGGACTCGTTTTAGAAATCTCTTCCTGATCTGACGCTGTGAGGCAAACAGGATTCGAGAAAGAAAGAATTATAGTGCCTCTTAACGAATTCGATATAGACACAATGATCTAGGAGTCCCATGCACAAGATCGTCAAATGTGGCGCTGTAAAAACACAAGAAAAACTCGCATAGTTGATAATGACGTGACGTTGAGGCGCAGAGAAACCGAGCTGAACGAAAAGACTGAACACGCAACAGGTCCAACCTTGATCATGTATGCTCCACATGGGGTTGGGGATTGTGTTCCAGAATTGGACATTGCTTTCGAAATCGCCGGCTAGGCAATGTGCGCTGTAAGAAATAAGGATGTGTGGTTCGAATCCTATGTTTGGTCATTTGTTTTTTCAGAAGCTCTTAATACTTGTACACTGTCTATTTCTCTCTTTGCCTTTTTACCCCGGGTTGGGGCATAGGCCCTCAACCAACTCATGCCAAGTCTTCCTATCTCTAGCTATCTCCTGCAGCTCCCTCCAGCTCTTCTTTATATTGTTGATCTCTGCCTCCAAATCTCGTCTCCATGTATTTCTCGGCCTCCTTTTCTTTCGCTGTCCCTGCGGGTTCCAGGCAAGGACCCTTCTTGTTATATTCCCTCCGGTTTTCGCAAAGTGTGTCCTATCCAGCGCCAGCGTTTTTTTAACCTGTTCGTTCACTGGAATCTGTCTTGTTCTCTCCATAAGTTCCTCATTTGTGACCCTATCATACCATCTTATTCCTCTATTCTGCGCAGACACCAGTTGATGAATGTTTGCAATTTATGCGCTATTGTTTTAGTTGTTCTCCATGTTTCTGACCCATACAGTAGAACTGCTTTTACATTAGAGTTAAATATCCGAATTTTTGTTCTAGATTTGATTTCTTTGGACTTCCAAATGTTTCGCAGTGCAATGAAAGCTCCTCTTGCCTTCTGTATTCTTATTTTAACATCTCTATCTGTTCCACCCTCTTTGTCTACGTTGCTGCCAAATATGTGTATGATTCTTCCTCTTGAACACTGTCTATTTACTGATCATATTCATTGGCTTCTGTTGCTTCCCACGGGGTTCTTACAAAAACTCATCCTTGTTTTCATGAACAACGGGTTCAATGCCAAGTGTCACTCACACAAACGATGGATCTCAGAAACAGCAGATGCGGTATGAAGCATTATATATGAGGCGCACTCGGTGACACTTGCCAGAACTGTGCGCATACCCTTAACGCTGAAAGACATAACAGAAACAGGCATTTAGATAGTTCACAGTTGATGCATCTTTGTAGGTGCGTAACTTGTACACCACCTGCGAGCTTTTCGTTAATCTCAGGTAGGATTAGACGCTTGACTTACCATACCGTGATGTTACGTGCCGCTGTGAATTTTGTTTGGATATTTGTTTCTGTTTAGCAGTGGAACAGAATCTTGGACAGAGAAGAGAACAAATAGATCTATCCAGAAAGAACTCAAAATCGAAGAAAACTGGCTGTTGCTACAAATAAGAAAGAAAATTGAGATATTTTGGACATATAAAAAGACATGAAGGGCTGGAGAAACCATCATGGAAGGAGGCATACCGGCAAAGAGAAGAAGAGGAAGACCACGGAGAAGATAGATTCAGGATGTAACTGATGGTTTGAACATGACGCTGCAGAGGCAGGACATCTGACCTATGAGAGAAATTCCGGAGGACTGTTGGGGTGGCAAAGTCCTGCTCAGGGCAAGCTATTTGATGATGATGATTAGAAGTGGAAGAGCCACAGAGACGTAGCTGTTAGTTAACTTGCTTCTTATGCTAGGGGTCAGGGTTCAATTCCAAAGTGGGCATGGAATATTTTTCGACCATGGCGGCTCTCAGGTCGACCCAGCCTTAATTAGTTATTTGTTAGTTTGTTCCTTTCGTGCCAAAGGCGGCACATAGGGCAGAGGTTTTATATCTCCATGTGATACGGTTCTTTGCTAGCAGTTGGAGATCTTGTATGGTTTTACATCCCAATAGTTTACTTTCTTGTTGGATTGTTCTTCGAAGAGTGGTCTTAGGTCTTCCACGTTTTCTTTTCCCAACTGGTGACCACATAAGGACTTGTCGATTTAGTCTCTTTTCGTCTGATCTAAGAACATGACCTAAATATTTCCACCTTCGTTTCCTTATAATATTTGATAGGGTTGTTGGTACCAGGAAAAACACTGGGAATTAAAGACGACTGATATGATGTTGATCACATCACCCATCGTGTGCCGACAGTCTATGAAAAATACGGGCCTAACACTGTATTACCCAATATATATGAGGTATGAAACAGGACTCTTTCTTCTTCTTCTAGCAGTGGAATCAAACTCAGATACTTTAGTACAAAGCGATAGCGTCTAACCTCCAGGCAAAATATCCTCCGACCACCGCCACGGTCTGTCAAAATATCCGTTTACTTTTCTCCTCTCCTCTTTATGTTCTCTATTAGGCCATCACGTCTTCTCTCTCTCTCTCTCTCTCTCTCTCTCTCTCTCTCTCTGTACGTATCATCATTATCATCATCAGGTGCCGTGCCGGCTGGCGTAGGCGATCAATGATCTTCACAAATCTCTGTCTTTGGTGTTTGCTATCATCTCAGATGTTGACCTTCTTCCGTGCCATGAATTCAGACAAACCAAACATTTTCCTCTGTCTTCCTCTGTCTCGTCCACCCTCGATTTTACCGGTTGTCACAATTTGCTCTAAACCTACCTTCCTCATCACATGTCTGAAAAAAAATATGTGTGTATGTTTAGTGTTTGTGAAAGAACAACATGACACACACAGAAACAAGAACAATAGAAGATAAGGAAGAAAAAGACAAATAAGAGGCAAGAGAAGATACGGAAGAAAAAGACAAATAAGGACAATAGAAGATACGGAAGAAAAAGACAAATAAGAACAATAGAAGATACAGAAGAAAAAGACAAATAAGGACAATAGAAGATACAGAAGAAAAAGACAAATAAGGACAATAGAAGATAAGGAAGAAAAAGATAAATAAGGACAATAGAAGATAAGGAAGAAAAAGACAAATAAAGGCAAGAGAAGATACGGAAGAAAAAGACAAATAAGGACAATAGAAGATACAGAAGAAAAAGACAAATAAGGACAATAGAAGATACAGAAGAAAAAGACAAATAAGAACAATAGAAGATAAGGAAGAAAAAGATAAATAAGGACAATAGAAGATACAGAAGAAAAAGACAAATAAGAACAATAGAAGATAAGGAAGAAAAAGATAAATAAGAACAATAGAAGATACAGAAGAAAAAGACAAATAAGAACAATAGAAGATAAGGAAGAAAAAGATAAATAAGGACAATAGAAGATACAGAAGAAAAAGACAAATAAGAACAATAGAAGATAAGGAAGAAAAAGATAAATAAGGACAATAGAAGATACAGAAGAAAGAGATAAATAAGAACAATAGAAGATACAGAAGAAAAAGACAAATAAGAACAATAGAAGATAAGGAAGAAAAAGATAAATAAGGACAATAGAAGATACAGAAGAAAAAGACAAATAAGAACAATAGAAGATAAGGAAGAAAAAGATAAATAAGGACAATAGAAGATACGGAAGAAAAAGACAAATAAGAACAATAGAAGATACATAAGAAAAAGACAAATAAGGACAATAGAAGATACAGAAGAAAAAGACAAATAAGAACAATAGAAGATACAGAAGAAAAAGACAAATAAGAATAATAGAAGATAAGGAAGAAAAAGACAAATAAGAACAATAGAAGATACAGAAGAAAAAGACAAATAAGAACAATAGAAGATACAGAAGAAAAAGACAAATAAGAACAATAGAAGATACATAAGAAAAAGACAAATAAGGACAATAGAAGATACAGAAGAAAAAGACAAATAAGAACAATAGAAGATACAGAAGAAAAAGACAAATAAGAATAATAGAAGATAAGGAAGAAAAAGACAAATAAGAACAATAGAAGATACAGAAGAAAAAGACAAATAAGAACAATAGAAGATACAGAAGAAAAAGACAAATAAGGACAATAGAAGATACATAAGAAAAAGACAAATAAGAACAATAGAAGATACGGAAGAAAAAGACAAATAAGGACAATAGAAGATACAGAAGAAAAAGACAAATAAGAACAATAGAAGATACAGAAGAAAAAGACAAATAAGAACAATAGAAGATACGGAAGAAAAAGACAAATAAGGACAATAGAAGATACAGAAGAAAAAGACAAATAAGAACAATAGAAGATACAGAAGAAAAGACAATAAGGACAATAGAAGATACGGAAGAAAGAGATAAATAAGAACAATAGAAGATACAGAAGAAAAAGATAAACAAGAGGCGAGAAGAAAAGTGAAAGTAATTATTTCTGTTAATGATACAGTATAAAATTCTTAGATTGAACGAATAATGAAAATATAACCCAAACAAAGTCGAAGAGGAATAAAAAATATTAGATAAGAATGCGCCCGTGTGGTGCCGGGGCCCGCAAGGTAAGCAAAGAATAGTACCACTGCGACCTACTCGGCCTGTCGTAAGAGGCAACTGAAGCAGGGGCCTAGGGAAGCTACCCTAGTAAAAAAAAGCGTCGCAGAAATCGGATATGCGGGGCTACTTGTAGCCTTATAACTGGCACAACGTACAATCGCGATTAGGCTCAGATCACATACTGATCCCACAGAGGGGTTAACAAGTGGTCGATATGGAGCGTTGGAAGAAGAAGTTACCACAAGCTGAGAGACATACCGAGGAAGAGATAGGAGTAATCATGGACTCATTGTTTTTTTCAATGTGCAGCGATGATGATTTGATAACTAAACTAAACTAGAACTGGTGTCGTTATACGCTGTGGGACGTACTGATGAGGAGGTCAGAATACTTATGGACTAATTGGTTCGATGTGCAGTGATGATGATCTGACGACTAAACTAAAACTAAAGTCAGTGAGTTTTGTATTGTCTATTGTCTATTCCCAGGTGGAAGATGTAGTTGGTTGTCCATTCTTGCCGTTAAGCGTAGGGATGGGAGCTTTAATTTGCGTTCTAGGGCTAGATGAGTCGCCCTTGTTGTGTTGTATCCGTGTTTATGTAGTGTGGTCTTGATATTGTCTATCCATCTTTTCTTGGTCTTCCTTAGCTCTAGTACCCGATCTCTTTTTATTGTATGCTGTTATTGGTGGTTGGTTGTATTTCATTCTCATTAAATGTCCAAACCACTGCATTTGTTGTATTTCGATGTATTCGATGCATAAAGTTATGCCCACTCTGCTTCTGATGTCCTCATTTCGTAGTCTGTCTTTCCTGGTGACTCCACTGCCTTCCTCAAGCATTTCATTTCACACTTGGTGAGCTTTCTGTGATGTGTTGCTGTAAGAGATCAAGTTAGGCACTGGTAACAAAGTGTTGGTAGGAAAATACTTTTTATCATCTGTCTTTTCACTTCTATCTTGATCTTTGGGTGTTGTAGTAATGGTGCCAGCTGGTAGGTCACTACATTTGCGTTTTGATACCTTGTCTCTATTTCTCTATCTCTATGAGTTTTGTATATGTACAATAAAGTTAAGTCTAGTCAGTTTGACAAAATGAAAACGATCTGACAAACTATACTAAATTATTCATTATATTTTATTCTTGCATATCTTAATTTCCAATTGACATGTATGCAACCTTTCATATTCATTGTTAGTTTGTTTCTTATGTGGTGGATTAAGCCTTTATGTGGCCATGGTACGCCTCTATGTGGTCGAGACACACTTCTATGTGGCCGAGGAACGCCACTATGTGGCCGAGACACACTTCTATGTGGCCGAGGTACACCTCTATGTGGCCGAGGAACGCCTCTATGTGGCCGAAGAACGCCTCTATGTGGCCGAGGTCCGCCTCTATGTGGCCGAGACACACCTCTATGTCGTCGAGACAACCTCTATGTGGCCGAGGTCCGCCTCTATGTGGCCGAGACACACCTCTATGTCGTCGAGACAACCTCTATGTGGCCGAGGAACGCCTCTATGTGGCCGAGGTCCGCCTCTATGTGGCCGAGACACACCTCTATGTCGTCGAGACAACCTCTATGTGGCCGAGGAACGCCTCTATGTGGCCGAGACACACCTCTATGTCGTCGAGACAACCTCTATGTGGCGGAGGAACGCCTCTATGTGGCCGAGACACACTTCTATGTGGCCGAGGAATGTCTCTATGTGGCCGAGGAATGTCTCTATGTGGCCGAGGAATGTCTCTATGTGGCCGAGACACACTTCTACGTGGCCGAGGTACGCCTATATGTGGCCGAGACACACTTCTATGTCGTCTAGACACACCTCTATGTCGTCGAGACAACCTCTATGTGACCGAGGAACGCCTCTATGTGACCGAGGAACGCCTCTATGTGGCCGAGGTACGCCTCTATGTGGCCGAGGAACACCTCTATGTGGCCGAGGAACGCCTCTATGTGGCCGAGGAACGCCACTATGTGGCCGAGGTACGCCTCTATGTGGCCGAGGTACGCCTCTATGTGGCCGAAACACACTTCTATGTGGCCGAGGTACGCCACTATGTGGCCGAGGCCCGCCTCTATGTGGCCGAGGTACGCCTCTATGTGGCCGAAACACACTTCTATGTGGCCGAGGAACGCCACTATGTGGCCGAGGTACGCCTCTATGTGGCCGAGGTACGCCTCTATGTGGCCGAAACACACTTCTATGTGGCCGAAACACACTTCTATGTGGCCGAGGAACGCACTATGTGGCGAGGACGCCTCTATGTGGCCGAGACACACTTCTATGTGGCCGAGGTACGTCTCTATGTGGCCGAGGTACGCCTCTATGTGGCCGAGACACACTTCTATGTGGCCGAGGTACGTCTCTATGTGGCCGAGATACGCCTCTATGTGGCCGAGACACATTTCTATGTGGCCGAGGTACGCCTCTATGTGGCCGAAACACACTTCTATGTGGCCGAGGTACGCCACTATGTGGCCGAGACACGCGCTTTCAATCTGTCTGGTGTATTTTTTGGTTATAGCAGAGCGTAATGGTCTTTTATTTTTGTGTGGCCATGTGCATGTGACATGGAACTCGTCCCAAAAAAGGACTGTTGAATATTGTGTTCTGGTAAATGTGGAGTCCTGATAAGGACTTTTGGTCTTTATCTCGGTGTAGCCTTGATAAGGACTTTTTGGTGTTGATCTGGCTTTAGCCCTGAATATGGCTTTTGGTGTTGGTCTGTGTATGATTCGTTTCCTGTTCAGCCACTAGATACTGTAGACACTTAATGGAGAAACGTTGTGGTCTTTCTCTTTTCTCGCTTTATAATTTATTTCTACTGTCAGAAAAAATGTTAGAACTTTTTTCTACTAGATAATGCATTTCATTTTAATAATCTGTCTATTTTTATTATTTACAAATTTTTAATAATTTCATTAAGCTTTTAACATTAGTCTGTCCTTCAGAGCTTTGGCCACAAGTTTACGCTCTCGTCTAGCATTAATGAGAATGGCTTTATTCTCCTGCGCTCTCCTGGCTAGATAAGGCAAGGTTTCCATGACAGGGCCGTAAGGTATAGACTTGTATACGCGGTAACCAAGGTGACCTGCAGAAGATGAGTTCATATTATCAATCCATATTATTACTACTACTTTTCTGTCATCATCACTATTTATGTTACTACAACAACAACTACTACTACGGATGTTACTTTCATCATCACTACTACTGTATACTATAGCTTATAGTACCAATTTCAGTTAGGAATATCTTCGTTGCACTTCGGAAAAGTCCATAGATACTCCAATCTCCTTAACAATATCTCCAACTGTGACTGATCTTACCAGTTCCATGTTGGATTGATGAGCCTACTCATACGCCTGTGGGGCCGCACTTTTCTGACTACTCCAATCTTTAATCAAGTTTGTTTTGCAATCTTGTAGTTGATGTAGATTGCTTTAGATGAAAAATTTCTTTGTGACCAGTGTGGTCACAATGTGAGGGCGTTGAGAATGAGGGCTATGAGGGCGGCGTTCAGAATGTCAGCACTATCCATTGGCTGACTTCCCGAATGGTAACAGTGCCAGTCAGACTGTCTGCTCTCGCAAGTAGAAAACTAATACCCTAGTACCACACTACTACTACTACTACTACTACTACTACTACTACTACTACTACCACTACTACTACTACCATTATCACCATCCGCGCTAAAATCAAGCCCTAAAGGTTGTTTATATAAAATAATACAACTTAATTATCTGGCGCCGTGCCGGCTGACGTAGGTCATCATGGATCTCCACAAATCTCTGTCCCTGGTTTTGCTATCATCTCAGATGTTAGTCATTTTAACAGTGCATGTGACTCTCATCATTCTTTTGTAAAACCACATCTCTGTGCCCCTCAGAGATTTTTCGCCCTGTTTGTTCAATTTACAACTTACCCAACGTGAATGACACGTGATCAGCCATGCCGTACAACTGTCCAAAGAACACAGAACAGCTGTCTCTCGGGATGTCCAATGCTGTCATTCTGGTATAAAAGAAACAAGTACATCTGCATAAAACTGAAATAGAATGGGTTGACTACAAGCGGGTAGGGGAAAGACATCTTCATAAATCTTCTTCTTCTTGTCGATCGTTCTTTTTGGCCATTTTGATCATTCTTATTGTGATATATAAACATCCTATATCAAGAACGGGTGTGATACATCACATCTTCAGCGCCATTTGGAGCTCTGGTGCTTATCCTTTGACGATGTGTCCGATTTCAACCAGCGTTTACTGGGTTCGCTCTCCGTCAGCCTTTGGCTGTCCCCAGCAGACCTGCAAGGCAACAGGCTATTTTCTTTTAGGGTAGCTACCCTTAGACAACCTAGGGTTGTTGAGTGTTATCTGCCCAGCCTGTCTTTTTTGGACTACTTCGTTTGACTGCCGTCCAGTTTTGTATACGGTTTGCTCCGCTAGCCTTTAATTGTCCCCAATCGAATTACAAGGCAGTAGTAGTTCCTGTGAGGGAAAACGCACTGGATTCAAGCCTCTGCTGGGCTTTCCATTTTCTGCACATTTGGGTGGTCCACTCACCCCTACGTTTGTCATGCCTTTTCGTTGCTCCATCATTAGCACCGTGCATGTCTTCCCCACCTGTGGGCTCACCTGTGTATCGTCCGTATGCGTGTTTGCTCTACTTTTGTGCCTGCTCACCGTGTTTACCAGGTTTCTCACCGTGCTCACATTTACTATGGCCACGCCACTCAATTCGGGCCCCCGCCTCAGGGCTCCGAGTTTCGCCCCATGTGAGCCCACGTCTTTTATCTGGATGCACCCTTCATCCTTTTATGTTTAATCGTCATAAATGATTATGGGACATCAAGACGGAAGATAATGGGATATCTATCGACCCATTATTTTCCAAACTAAAGATGAACCGCCCGAGTGGTTACCGGGGCCCAAATTTAGGATGCAAAGAATAGAACCACTGTTACCTGCCACGCATGTCGTAAGAGGCGACTAAGGAGGTTTGGATGAAATCGGATGCACGTGTTCTAAATGTGTAGAAGTCTATGCGTTTAGGGGCCTACCAAACCAGTATGCAACGTATACATGTTCTTGGCAAAGATCAAACATATCACAAAGAGTGATTAAAAATGGTCGTAAAGAACGAACGCAAAGAAGAAGAAGATGGCGAACATCCGATGTCTGGCAGATTCTCTGACCATGACAATAGATAAAAGATTATAAGCATTTATCTATATCAGAGCAACTAGATGATCTGGACTTCGCTGATGATATAGCCCTTCTGTCACATACACGAAATCAGATGCAGGATGAGCTTAACACATTGAATCTAAGGTCCCAGCAACTAGGGCTGAACATTCATAAGGGAAAGACAAAGATATTGAGAATTAACCAAGCAAACGACAACACGATCTCCCTGAGTGAAATCCCACTTCAAGAGGTAGAATCATACACATATTTGGGCAGCAATGTAGACAAAGAGGGTGGAACAGATAGAGATGTTAAAATAAGAATACAGAAGGCAAGAGGAGCTTTCATTGCACTGGGAAACATATGGAAGTCTAAAGAAATCAAATCTAGAACACAAATTCAGATATTTAACTCTAATGTTAAAGCAGTTCTACTGTATATATGGGTCAGAAACATGGAGAATAACTAAAACAATAGCGCATAAATTGCAAACATTCATCAACTGGTGTCTGCGCAGAATAGAGGAATAAGATGGTATGATAGGGTCACCAATGAGGAACTTATGGAAAGAACAAGACAGATTCCAGTGAACGAACAGGTTAAAAAGACGCTGGCGCTGGATAGGACACACTTTGCGAAAACCGGGGGGAATATAACAAGAAGGGTCCTTGCCTGGAACCCGCAGGGACAGCGAAAGAAGGGAGGCAGAGAAATACATGGAGACCAGATTTGGAGGCAGAGATCAACAATATAAAGAAGAGCTGGAGGGAGCTGCAGGAGATAGCTAGAGATAGGAAGACTTGGCATGAGTTAGTTTAGGGCCTATGCCCCAACCTGGAGTAAAAGGCAAAGAAAGAGAGAGAGAGTATCTATATATTAATGTCAGGACATTATTTCTATTTGTTGTATTAATTTTCTATTTGTTGTATTAATTTTCTATTTGTTCTATTAATTTTCTATTTGTTCTATCAATTTTCTATTTGTTCTATCAATTTTCTATTTGTTCTATTAATTTTCTATTTGTTCTATTAATTTTCTATTTGTTCTATCAATTTTCTATTTGTTGTATTAATTTTCTATTTGTTCTATTAATTTTCTATTTGTTCTATTAATTTTCTATTTGTTCTATTAATTTTCTATTTGTTCTATTAATTTTCTATTATTCTATTAATTTTCTATTTATTCTATTAATTTTCTATTTATTCTATTAATTTTCTATTTGTTCTATCAATTTTCTATTTATTCTATTAATTTTCTATTTGTTCTATTAATTTTCTATTTATTCTATCAATTTTCTATTTGTTCTATCAATTTTCTATTTGTTCTATTAATTTTCTATTTGTTCTATTAATTTTCTATTTGTTCTATTAATTTTCTATTTATTCTATTAATTTTCTATTTCTTCTATTAATTTTCTATTTATTCTATTAATTTTCTATTTGTTCTATTAATTTTCTATTTGTTCTATTAATTTTTATTTATTCTATTAATTTTCTATTTATTCTATTAATTTTCTATTTATTCTATTAATTTTCTATTTATTCTATTAATTTTCTATTTATTCTATTAATTTTCTATTTATTCTATTAATTTTCTATTTATTCTATTAATTTTCTATTTGTTCTATTAATTTTCTATTTATTCTATTAGTTTTCTATTTATTCTATTAATTTTCTATTTGTTCTATTAATTTTCTATTTGTTCTATTAATTTTCTATTTGTTCTATCAATTTTCTATTTATTCTATTAATTTTCTATTTATTCTATTAATTTTCTATTTATTCTATTAATTTTCTATTTATTCTATTAATTTTCTATTTGTTCTATTAATTTTCTATTTGTTCTATTAATTTTCTATTTGTTCTATTAATTTTCTATTTATTCTATTAATTTTCTATTTGTTCTATTAATTTTCTATTTATTCTATTAATTTTCTATTTATTCTATTAATTTTCTATTTATTCTATTAATTTTCTATTTATTCTATTAATTTTCTATTTGTTCTATCAATTTTCTATTTATTCTATTAATTTTCTATTTATTCTATTAATTTTCTATTTGTTCTATTAATTTTCTATTTGTTCTATTAATTTTCTATTTATTCTATCAATTTTCTATTTGTTCTAATAGTTTGTTTATTATCTATTGTCTGTCCCCATGTGGATGATGAAATTGGTTGTCCACTCTTGCCGTTAAGCGTAGGGGTGGGAGATTTAATTTACATTCCAGTGCTAGATGAGTCGCCCTTATTGTGTTGTATTCGTGTTTATGCAGTTATGTTATGTTATGTTATACGATCGACGTCATGGCACATTGGGCATTCCCATTCGTGCTCTGTCCTCCGTTGCAGCAGCCATCCCAAAGTCCATTTGCTCACAGTACCCATGAGAAGTTGATTACTATATCTTCTCTCTCTACCACGAAGACGACACTGTCTGGCATGTCCAAACTTAACACCTAATTCTCGAACTCGTCCCAGTGTCTGAGACCCGCCCATGTCACACAATTGAGAGCGTACCGCATTGGATATCGGCTCTGTCCATGCTTCTGCCCACTTGAGTCGGGGCACTGTTTGCAAGAGAGTCAGCACGTTCGTTACCCCGCACTCCAGCATGTCCAGGAGTGTACAGCCAAGTGTTTATGCAGTGTTGCCCTGATATTGTCTATCCATCCTTTTCTTGGTCTCCCTTGGTTCTAGTATCTGATATCTTTTTATTATATGCTGTTATTGGTGGTTGGTTGTATTCAATTCTCATAAAATGTTCAAACCCTTGCATTTGTTGTCTTTCAATGTTTGTGAACTTGTTCTATCAGTAAACAGAGTAAAATAAAAACTATTACTTATGAAGAGAGAAACAACGAAACTGCTTACCTAGACATTGTGTATCTCATAGTATCTTCGTTATGTGACGCAACCATGACCCGGACAGGCAATGGCTGCTTCAAGGCAACATGCTTCAGCAGCAAGTCTAGGCAGCTATGGTAACTAGAGGAAGTTAGTTCAAAGCTTTCACTCACTGGATCTTCATAGCCAAGATGACGTGCACTTTGTCGTTCTGGTACCAAGTAAGCACCACGAACCAGCTTCACACCAAATCCGAACTTGTTGGCAGATGCATATTCCAGATCTTGTTGTAAGTTGTCTCTTGTTATCTGTAACAAACACAAACATACAAATATATGGGTTGTCAACAATAACAAAACAATAACAAAACAAAACAAGGTTTAAATTGTGTGCAGTAGACACAAACACACACACACATATATGGGTTGTCAACAATAACAAAGCAATAACAAAACAAAACAAGGTTTAAATTGTGTGCAGTATACACAAACATACACATATATGGGTTGTCAACAATAACAAAGCAATAACAAAACAAAACAATGTTTAAATTGTGTGCAGTATACACAAACATACACATATATGGGTTGTCAACAATAACAAAGCAATAACAAAACAAAACAAGGTTTAAATTGTGTGCAGTATACACAAACATACACATATATGGGTTGTCAACAATAACAAAGCAATAACAAAACAAAACAAGGTTTAAATTGTGTGCAGTATACACAAACATACACATATATGGGTTGTCAACAATAACAAAGCAATAACAAAACAAAACAAGGTTTAAATTGTGTGCAGTATACACAAACATACACATATATGGGTTGTCAACAATAACAAAGCAATAACAAAACAAAACAATGTTTAAATTGTGTGCAGTAGACACAAACACACACATATATGGGTTGTCAATAATAACAAAGCAATAACAAAACAAAACAAGGTTTAAATTGTGTGCAGTAGACACAAACACACACATATATGGGTTGTCAATAATAACAAAGCAATAACAAAACAAAACAATGTTTAAATTGTGTGCAGTATACACAAACACACACATATATGGGTTGTCAACAATAACAAAGCAATAACAAAACAAAACAATGTTTAAATTGTGTGCAGTATACACAAACACACACATATATGGGTTGTCAACAATAACAAAGCAATAACAAAACAAAACAATGTTTAAATTATGTGCAATAGACACAAACACACACATATATGGGTTGTCAACAATAAGAAAACAATAACAGTAAAAAAAACAACGTCCGGATTGTCTACAACAAACACCAGTGTGGTGCCGGAGCTCGTAAAGGAAGCAAACAATAATAACACAGCGACCTACAAGGCATGTCGTAAGAGGCGACTAGGGTGGGGGCCTAGGGAATGTGAAATGAAAATGGTGGCATATCATTTACAGTACTTAACCATCAACAACAGTAAGCAAGTCGTCGATTTTCTAGGCGCCACTTTGGGTTCAGTAGTTTGTCATTGCTTTCTGAACAGTCAGTTCTATTTTTATCGTTCGTAAAAATCCAAGGGAATTAATTTACTTCCAAACTGCCCGCCGTAGAGTTTGAACCATGTACTCTTGGGTTGTGATCGAGCTCACTTCCGCTTAAGCTACAGACACTCTCTAGGGAAGCTACCTTAGTAAATAAAAAGCGTCGCAGAAATCGGATGTGCTGGCCTACTTGTAGACGCTTAACTAGCACAACTTACAATCGCTCTTAGGCTCAAATCCAATACAAATCACAAAAAGTGATTTAGCTAGTGGTCAATATGGAACGTTCAAAGAAGAATTTCAGGCAGACTAGAAAGGTGTAAGACCACAAACAGAGAACTGGGGGATAGGGCAGGACAACGGCAGGTGGAACAGGAGATAATGAGCAGAAGGTGGCGATGGATAGGACACACACTGAGGAAACCCCATGACAGCATCTCGAGACAGGCGCTCCGATGGAATCCCCAGGGCAATAGAAGTAAGGGGAAAACCCAGAGACACCTCGAGACGGGAGTTAGAGATGGAATGCAAAAAAACGGGGAGAGAGTGGCGAGATCTGGAAAAGATGGTCTTGGATAGGCGGGCTTGGAAGGCCTTGGTTGCGGACCTATGCTTCCCTAGGGGCGAAGGGTGAAGAAGAAGAAGAAAGGTGTACAAAACATTGGCTGACTGGTTGTCTTACTAACAGGTAGACCAGGTGTGTCAGTTACCTACCTTCAGGTATGCCTGATAGGTGTAAAAGACCTTTGTTGATTGCTTGTTGCAGACTGTCATCAGACACAAGGCTAGCAGACGTAGTGTTGGATTGATGGAGGTGTACTCGGCATCAACAAGCAGAATGACCTCACTGTTCTCGAGTGCCTGGACAGGAAGAAATGTTTGAGAATGTCAGACAGTTCTGGAAGCCGCATAACAATGTGTGTGGGGCGCATATACAGGGTGTTCAACTTAAAAGCAGCCCCAGTCATAAATAGAAATTTGCCAGGTACGCATTGCATCTCGTCTATTTACTATTTAAACCGGTTCTGACTAGTTTGTCCTACGTCACATTTGTTCATCGCCCTTCCCGCACTACAATTACACACCATCCCACAACCTTGACCTATACAACGTCATAACTGAACCTTCCCATTTCCATACATATATGCCAGATTAGCTCCATTCACACAAGCACACATACACATATACAGGCTGCTTTTAAGTTGAACACCATGTATATGTGTATGTGTGCTTTGTCGCATGTATTTGTACATATAGGGTGGGGTAGGAGGGTTTCTGTTGTTAAGTCTTAGCCTTGCGTTCCGAATGTCGTGAGTTCAAATCCGGACAGCGCTGTTCTGTTCCCTCACTGGTGCATTTTTTCCAGAGACTCCTAGGATTGTTGCTGGAGTTACGGAGTTCATGCATTGTGTAATACTCTTGGCAAGTGACGTGCCATTTCTGCGGAGAGGGACCGAACCATATGGGGTACAGCACGGTGCAATAAAAACAACCCTTCGGTTTTAGACCACTTACTTCGCCCGTCAAACAACGGAGACACGATGAAAGAAATAAACTCTCGTATTGCTATAGCAGCTAGTGCCTTCACTAAATTAACGAATATCTGGCAATCTCAAGACCTTAGTATATGCACAAAAGTTAAATTATTTAGGTCATGTGATTCCTGTACTGACCTACGGTTGTGAAAGTTGGAAATCAACAAGAAAATTGATAAGAAACTGACAGCTTTGAGAATAAATGTCTACGAAAATTATTAAAAGTAAAATGGAGTGATTTCGTTTCTAACAACACAGTGAGAGATAGAACACACCAACAACCATATCAAATATTATAAGGAAACGTCGGTGGAAATATTTAGGTCATGTGCTTAGATCAGACGAAAAGAGACTAAATCGACAAGTCTATGTGGTCACCAGTTGGGAAAGAAAACGTGGAAGACCAAAGACCACTCTTCGAAGAACCATCCAACAAGAAAGTAAACTATTGGGATGTAAAACCATACAAGATCTGCAACTGCTAGCAAAGAACCGATCATGGAGATCTAAAACCTCTGCCCTATGTGCCGCCTTTGGCACGAAAGGAACAAACTAACTAACTAACTAACTTCGCCCGAGTGGTTACCGGGGTCCAAACTTGGGGTGTAAAGAATAGAACCACTGTTACCTGCCACGCATGTCGTAAGAGGCGACTGAGGAGGTTTGGCTGAAATCGGATGCATGTGTCCCAAACGTGTAGAAGTCTATGCGTTTAGGGGCCTACAAACCAATGTGCAATGTATACACGTTCTTGGCAAAGATCAAACATATCAGAAATAGTGATTAAAATTGGTCGTAAAGAACGAACGCAAAGAAGAAGAGAGGAGATCACTTACGCCCGTGTGGTGCTGGGGCTCGCAAGGGGAGCAAATAATAGTAACAGTGCGACCTACAAGGCATGTCGTAAGAGGCGACTGAGATAGGGGGCTAGGAAGTTATCCTAGTCAATAAAAAGCGTCGTCGCAGAATTCGGATGTGTTGTTCTACTTATATGCGCATAACTGGCACAATGTACAATCGCTTTTAGGCTCAGATCACATACAAATCATACAGAGTAGTTTAACAGGTGATCGATATGGAGCGTTCGAAAAAGAATATCCTTGATTTGTACATATTTTATAAATGCATGTATGTACGGGTATGGTTTGTGTGTATGTGTGCGTACACGTGTCAGTCTTGTGTGTGTGTGTATATATGTTGTGTATGTGTGTGATGTGCGGAGATGACAAGTGATCTGATATGATCTAAAGTTCCCTTTTGCTGCTACAAACTTACCGAAGGCTAGCTAAAAATATCTACTCCTTGTTTCTAGGTCACAAACGAGAATGTACGCCTATAGCAGTGGCAGTAGCAATGTATAACGTGTTAACACGTCTTTAGCCCACAGAAGAGCGATAATAACAGACGTATTAATGCGTCTTAGAAGTGAATGGGAAAACGTATATATACGTCCTTAGCAGCTAAAGAGTTAAAAGATTGCTAAGAAACTTGACTGTATAAAAATTCATAGTAGCGTCACTTGTAAACTTCATGTTTGGCTGAAAATGTAATCAAATGTAACACTTGATTAATGGATTGATTTATTGATTTATTGATTGATAGGACCATCATCATTGCCCTTCGGTGAGTAGCCATGTGTGTTAAGATATCTTTCTTACACAGGAATATATCAGCTGCGGTGCACTAACTCCGTAGCACCGGGGTAATTTTCCTGATGTAATTTTATGGTGAGGATAAGATGGTGAAGATAATTTTGAAGGAATATTTAAAAACTTTTCTAACAATTTTGCCCGGGCAGCGCTTTCCAGCC
Source organism: Arion vulgaris (assembly GCA_020796225.1). NCBI lineage: Eukaryota > Metazoa > Mollusca > Gastropoda > Stylommatophora > Arionidae > Arion > Arion vulgaris. The sequence continues at coordinate 10,161,529 of CM036775.1, forward strand.
TGCTCGTCTCGATTTTAACTGCCAATGGTTCTTTTACGTTCTCAAATTGAACATTGGACCTACGTTTTATTGTCCGTCTCCGATAGGACTAAGAACTCGATCTCACATACATTGAGATCAGGGATCTCTAGAAAAATATCCCGATGGCTCCACGAGGGAGCGACCGGGTCCCGTGGCACAAGAGACGAACACATAACCTCTACGTCACAGAAACCCCTACTTAAGGGGTTCATCTCCGAAAAAAATAATTTTCTTTATTAATTAAGTTAGAGCAATTATTTTATAATGGGCACGTTAAGCTAAGAATGTACATCTATTTTAATGGGGTTTTTTTGGGGAATGCCTAGAGTAGTTGATAGTAGCTCGGTCTGCTAGCTGTGAGACGCCTCATGCTCAGGTTCGAACCTACTGTCCGGCATTTGTCCGAGTCCCCTGGTCTTACTCAGGACGATAACGTGAGTACCTCTGAAGTCTGAAAAAATCTGCCTGTATGGCGAGGAATACTAATTACGAGTACATTGAGCACACGGCTGCCAGTGTAAAGTAATTTACAATGTGCACGCTTCTGCCATTGTAAGAAATTTGAAAAACGGATTTTCACGCAAAATCAGTTTCAGAGATGAAACTTCGTCTGAGTTGAAAGCGGACGAAAGAAAATTTTTAATTTAAAACATTTATTTAAAAATGGGTTTTAAAAGAAAACGTTGCATGGTTGCCATGACAACATCGGCCATCTTTTAAAAAATACATGTTATTAGAATCCTAAAATTTCCAAACGTAACAAATATATTGAGAAATAAAAGGGTTATTCATAAACTGTAATCATATCAACAGTTATTGGTACATTTATTTTCTGTAAAATCTCAAAAAATATATTTTATTTTATTTTAAAACTTATGCTTGCCAAAATAAAACCGCACAAAATGTGTCGTTATTTCACATAGAAAATTAATTTTAAAAACACATTTTCACAAAAATGTAATTTGAAATGGACCTGCAGCTACAAAATCCTATATGGAATATTCACTTCAAATTTCGTGTATCTAGCTATATCTAGCTTTGGTATTAGTTAAAACTCAGGGATTTCCGACACATACACAAAAATTGAAAAAAATTATTTTGAGAAAACTCAATTTTAAACTTGGAATTTGAAAGAAAAAGGTTGGAATTGGGCGTTTCTTATTAATGTTGTAATGCTAATACACAAACACAACAACATAATTGTATGTGTAATCGATAGTATGAATGTTGTACTTTATAGAACTACACACTTTGAAAAAATCGATGTTTTTGACTAAAACTAAAATTAGTTAGAGAGCAAACCCCCTTAACAGTTGACCACTTGTGATATAAGGATACTTACGTCCTTGATCTTGCCTAGTCGTTGTAGTCCTCTAGCGAACTCTTCATTTCTCTCTTGTGGAAAACTTGCCCAGCCAGGAAGCTGACACACACACAGAACAAGAAGTAGACATTTTAGATCATACCATAAACTTTCATACGGACTAGCATGGTAGTACTCAACATAGCAGTCTAGTACTCAACATATTACTCAACATACCAACCTAACACTCAACATATCAACCTAGCACTCAATATACCAACCTAACACTCAACATACCAACCTAACGCTCAACATACCAACCTAATGCTCAACATTTCAATATAACACTCAACATACCAACCTAACTCTCAACATACAACCTAACACTCAACATACCAACCTAACGCTCAACAAACCAACTTAACACTCAACATACCAACCTAACGCTCAACAAACCAACTTAACACTCAACATACCAACCTAACACTCAACAAACCAACCTAACACTCAATATACCAACCTAACGCTCAACAAATCAACTTAACACTCAACATACCAACCTAACGCTCAACAAACCAACCTAACACCCAATATACCAACCTAACGCTCAACATACCAACCTAACACTCAACAAACCAACCTAACGCTCAACAAACCAACCTAACACTCAATATACCAACCTAACGCTCAACAAACCAACCTAACACTCAACATACCAACCTAACACTCAACATACCAACCTAACACTCAACATACCAACCTAACACTCAACATACCAACCTAACGCTCTACATACCAACCTAACGCTCAACAAACCAACCTAACGCTCAACAAACCAACCTAACACTCAATAAACCAACCTAACACTCAACATACCAACCTAACGCTCAACAAACCAACCTAACACTCAACAAACCAACCTAACGCTCAACAAACCAACCTAACACTCAACAAACCAACCTAACGCTCAACAAACCAACCTAACACTCAACATACCAACCTAACACTCAATATACCAACCTAACGCTCAACATACCAACCTAACACTCAACATACCAACCTAACACTCAATATACCAACCTAACACTCAATATACCAACCTAACGCTCAACAAACCAACCTAACACTCAACAAACCAACCTAACACTCAACAAACAAACCTAACGCTCAACAAACCAACCTACCACTCAACAAACCAACCTAACGCTCAACAAACCAACCTAACACTCAACATACCAACCTAACGCTCAACAAACCAACTTAACACTCAACATACCAACCTAACGCTCAACAAACCAACCTAACACTGAACAAACCAACCTAACACCCAATATACCAACCTAACACTCAACATACCAACCTAACACTCAACAAACCAATCTAACACTCAATATACCAACGTAACACTCAACATACCAAACTAACACTGAGAGCTGTGACCTACTTTAGAGAACTCAATAACACGTCCAAACATGGCGTCTGTTAATCCTGCCAACACCTGAGAGTTGTGAGTTGTCTGTGCACAAAATCGACTGACAGCCTTCTGTATATAATTGGTAAGATAATGATGCTGAATTATAATATGAGGAACAGTGGTATTAAAGAATAATAGAATAAAATTAAACAACTAAAAACAGTATGGAATGGAACTGATAGGAAAGCAAACGCCCGCCTGCCCAGCGTGTTCGTAGCGCGTTGGACTGCGAGTGACTAGCCTTCTGTGAGTGCAGGTTCAATTCTGCGAGCTGGTAGAAAAAGCCACAGGTTCCCCAGATTCACGGTGTTCGTGGCACGGAACCGAAGGGTTACGATGTCCATGGTACCGAGCCAAAGAGCTTCTGGATCGGAAAACAATTAATAAAAATATAGGAAAACAAAGATCATAATACTAAGAGCATGTTTATTCCCAGTGGTAATGTATGGGTGTGAAGCATGGACATTTAACAAGGCAGTGGAAAAACATAAATGTGCTTTTGAATATAAGTGTTACAGAAGAGTCCTTCGTATATCTTGGACAGAGAAGAGAACAAATAGATATATCCAGAAAGAACTCAAAATCAAAGAAAACTAACTGATGTTACAAATAAGAATGAAAAAGTTGAGGTATTTTGGACATATAAAGAAACAAAGAAGAGTTGGAGAAGATCATCATGGAAGGAAGCATCAGGACAAAACGGAGAAGAGGAAGACCACGGAGAGGATGTAAGATCTGGCCTGTGAGAAAAATTCCGAAGGACTTCTATGGTCGCACAGTTCTGCTCAGGGCAAGCTATTTGATGATGATGATGATTTGAGCACGACAGCTGCAGGGGCAGGGCATCTGGTCTATGAGAGAGAGAAAGAGAGAGAGAGAAATCCAGAAGGACTGCTAGGATGGCAAAGTTCTGCTCATGACAAGCTACTTGATGATGATGATGATGACGATTATATCAACTAATTATACAGCTTGATTTATGCTGTTTTTATGGAGATGCGTTTTGAGAGAGACAGAGAGAGAGAAAAGGGCGAGATTATAATTAAACTGTACAGAAAAATGATATACAAATCAAATACCGTGAGATCTCCCGCCATAAGTGCAGAAATCCGGAATTGCGTCATAGCCAATGAATCTCCCAGCTGACTAGATAAGTGAATACTTGACAAGACTTTTGCTACATTGGTATCGAAAAAACGTTCTTTCTCTGGGTTGTTACTGTTGGACATTTAGAAGTTAGAAACTATATTATATATCAGTTTTTTTTTAAAATATATATTAAAAAGCTGAATGGTTGACTTCTTTGCACCGGGTTTTACCCCATCTGACTCGGTCCCTCTCCGCAGAAATGGCACGCCACCTGCCGAGAGTATTGCACAAAGTACGAACTCCGTAGCTCCAGCAACAATCCTAGAGGTCTCTGGAAAAACTGCACTCGTGAACAGAATGGCGCGGTCCGGACTCGAACCCACGACCTTCGACTCACAAGGCAAAGGGCTTAACCACTTAGCCACAATATTAGTCTGACTGGGGTGTGGGGGAGGGGTATGGGGGATGAGGTCGAGAGATATAAAACAGTTTTTATAAATAAATTGTTTATGTCAGATTTATCATCATCCTCTGCTGTATCTGATTTCGTTTTCTCTCTCTCTCTCTCTCTCTCTCTCTCTCTCTCTCTCTCTCCCTGCCTTTTAACCGGATTGGGACATAGGTCCTCAACCAACTCATGCCAAGTTCTCATATCTCTAGCTTACTCCTGCAGCTCCCTCCAGCTTTTTTTAAAATTGTTGATCTCTGTCTCTAAATCTCGTCTCCATGTATTTCTCGGCCTCCCCTTTTTCGCTGTCCCTGTAGGTTCCAGGATAGGACCATTTTTGTTATATTCCCCTCGGATTTTCGCAAAGTGTGTCCTATCCAGCGCCAGCGTATTTTTCTAACCTCTTGGTCCACTGGAATCTGTCTTGTTCTCGCCATAAGTTCCTCATTGGTGACCCTATCATACCATCTTATTCCCTCTATTCTGCGCAGACACCAGCTGATGAATGTTTACAATTTATGCGCTATTGTTTTAGTAGTTCTCCATGTTTCTGACCCATATAGCAGAACTGCTTTAACATTAGAGTTAAATATCCTAATTGTTCATAGTTGGTTGGATTTTGTGGCTAAACTTTTCTACTGGATAGGGAAGCCAGCCCTACGCCAAACCCCACTTCAGTCGCATCTTACGACATGCCTTGTAGGTCGCAGTGCCGCTATTCTTTGCTCCCCTTGCGAGCCCCGGCAACACACGAGCGATTTCGTTTTCTACCTGTTCCCACTCGTCTTCATTTTTTGCGACTTTGTCTGTCTCCTCGTTACCCAGGGCTCCACAGACGCACTTCACTAAATCTCTCTCTCTTTGCCTTTTACCCGGGTTGGGGCATAGGCCCTCAACCAACTCATGCCAAGTCTTCCTATCTCTAGCCATCTCCTGCAGCTCCCGAGGTGAGAAATCTCTCTCTCTCTTTTTGCCTTTTACCCGGGTTGGGGCATAGGCCCTCAACCAACTCATGTCAAGTCTTCCTATCTCTAGCTATCCCTGTAGCTCCCGAGGTGAGAAATCTCTCTCTCTTTGCCTTTTTACCCGGTTGGGGCATAGGCCCTCAACCAACTCATGCCAAGTCTTCCTATCTCTAGCTATCTCCTGCAGCTCCCGAGGTGAGAAATCTCTCTCTCTCTCTTTGCCTTTTTACCCCAGGTTGGGGCATAGGCCCTCAACCAACTCATGTCAAGTCTTCCTATCTCTAGCTATCCCTGTAGCTCCCGAGGTGAGAAATCTCTCTCTCTTTGCCTTTTTACCCCGGTTGGGGCATAGGCCCTCAACCAACTCATGCCAAGTCTTCCTATCTCTAGCTATCCCTGTAGCTCCCGAGGTGAGAAATCTCTCTCTCTCTCTCTCTCTCTTTGCCTTTTTAACCCGGGTTGGGGCATAGGCCCTCAACCAACTCATGCCAAGTCTTCCTATCTCTAGCCATCTCCTGCAGCTCCCGAGGTGAGAAATATTGGACTCAAATTCATTGAGGAGGTTGAACGGGTTGCCCAGGATAGAGCGTAGGAGAAATTTTTGCAGGCCCTATGTAAAGAACATAATAAGATAACTGGAAGCCACAGAAATGTGGTTTTACAGAAGAATGCTCACCCGTGTGGTACCGGGGCCCGCAAGGCAAGCAAAGAATAGTACTACTGCAACCTACACTAGTGACAACTGTTATAAGAAAGAGAAGATGGAGATATGTTGGGCACACCTTGAGGAGAAATGATCAACGAATATCAAAACAGGCATTGAAGTGGGATGCAAAGGGTTCAAGAAAGAGATCGACCTAAGGAGACCCTGAAACGAACTTTGCTGAGAGAGTCAGGAAATATCGTTCTCAATTCCATGGAGGAGATTGAGCGAGTTGCCCAGGATAGAGCGGTATGGAGAAATTACTTGCAGGCCCTATGTAACGTATAACGGTACGAGAGGATTATTATTATTATTAACCTACAAGGCATGTCGTAAGAGGCGACTTATGTACGCCCTAGGGATGCTACTCTAGTAAATAAAAAGCAGCGCAGAAATCGGATGTGCTGGCCTACTTGTAGGTGTATAACTGACACAACGTACAATCGCTCTTAGGCTCAGATCACATACAAATCACACAGAGTGGTTGACAAGTGGCCGATATAGATCGTTCGAAGAAGAAAAAGAAGACAGAAGAATGCTGACAATTCCATGAACAACGAAGAAAACAAATGATGAGTATTTTAATTAGGCCTGCACACAAAGAAACCTTATCAAAAGAATAAGAATCCGACAATCAGGGTTCTTCTGGCATATAATGCGAAGAAGAATGTTTTAAACATTTGGTGACAGGTCAAATTCAGGGAAGGAGAGATCGTGGAAGACAGAGGGGAGGGGGTGTCTGATGGTCTGACATCGTAGTTCGACAAAAGATCGACGTCAGAACTTATTGTATGCACGAAGGAGAAAGAGTTGTGGAGGGACATGATCGTCTACGCCAGCAGGCATGACACTTGTTTGATTGATTCGTGTAAAGTATAACGGTACAAGAGGAATACAAGAATACAATAATATTTATTACTAGAACAAGAACAGAAATAAATATACCAATTATCGACCGTATCGTCTGTTTCCATGGGAACACACAAAATAGAAGCCACGCCCCCTTGACGTAATCGAGAAGCCACCATCTTGACCTCGTGCACAGATTCACCTGCTACAAACTGGTCATAGACTGCCTTCTTGATGACTAACTCTGCTAACTTCTGGCCAAGAGTTTTGTAGCAGACGGCCATTATCTGAGACATAGAGTTGTATGTTTTGTTATTAGTATGTAATATAATACAGAGACGAAGTAAGTGAGTACAAAGTAAGGTAGATGTACAAAACATGAACATAAGACATGCTAAACCGAAACAAATGCTTGCAGAAAACGGATGCACCAGACCGCAAGGCGTATAACATGGTGTAACGACCTCTCACAATGAGATAACGGATTCTACAGTCGCCAATCTGCCTCGGAGATTTAGCCATGCAGTAAGAATGTCAGACCTACCATCATGAGGGTGGCCAAAACTTACTGCTGGAAGAGGTCGGCACAAACAGGGAAGCAGAAATCATAGGAATTATATCCTACAGAACTGCCCTCAGTATGCAGACTTGAGAAGAAACAGGTGGCCCACTTACACTAGCATCCAAGACACATTGTATGGCATGGCTGATAATCTGAGGCAGACGGCTGCCTTTATTAGAGAATCCGAAATCCCAATCTAGTGAGAATGCAGAAGAAGAGTGAACATAAGATACGACGTTTCCACCAAAACTTGTTTACCAACAAAAATTGACAGTGAACAAGTATTACAGGGGGATAGAGCATTTCCAAGAAGGGGTAAATTGACCTTCCCCACAATGCCCACCAGAACTGGTGCCAGGAGATCCACTTGACATAAATGTAGAAGAGATCACAGAACAGAAAATCCGCAATGCTTTGAAAAACCAGAAAAATGGCAAGACGGTGAAATGAATGAAAATCGTGGCATATCCTTTACAGGACGTAGTCAGTAACCACAGTAAACGAGTCGTTGATTTTCTCATCATCAAGGTGTGTATCCTTTATAGGACGTTGCTCTCTTTGCAGCACATCTGAAATTCACTCTGTCTCTTGCCAGTTCACCCACTTCATCGATGGTCACGTTCATGGGTTCTTTAATATCTAAATTTATAGGCACCACTTATACGTTCAGTGGTTTGTCATTTCTGTCAGAACGGGCAAGACTGTAGGAGTAGATAATATTCTGGCTGAAGCATTGAGGGAGAGAGGAGAGGAAATGGTAAACCTGCTCCAGATATTGCTTAACTTGGTGTGGAGCAGAGGGGAGAGTCCAGCAGACTTGAAGAAAGGCCTCCTTGTACCGGGAACGCCCGAATGGTTACCGGGGCCCAAATTGGGGTGTAAAGAATAGAACCACTGTTACCAACCGCGCAAGTCGTAAGAGGCGACAAATGAGATTGGGCGTGGGTCTAGCTACCCCACACCGTAAAAACACTAGATGGCTACAGAACGGAGAGCGAACCGAGTAAACGCTGGCTGAAACCGGACACATCGCTGAAGGATAAGCACCAGAGCTTCAAATGGTGCTGAAGATGTGACGTAAAACACACCAATGCTAAGGCTGCATGAATCAGATTTCCAGATGAATAGAATTTATGGGGAGATCTGGTACATCGGTCTGGGCGTTGATCGCGAGAGAGAGAGAGTATCGGAAAAAGTGGTGAACAACGAGGAGCGGAGAGGAATAAGTAAGTAATATGAGCTTTGGAACCCGCAGGGACAGCGAAAGGAAGGGAGGCCGAGAAATACATGGAGACGAGATTTGGAGGCGGAGATGAACAATATAAAGAAGAGTTGGAGGGAGCTGCAGGAGATAGCTAGAGATAGGAAGACTTGGCAGGAGTTGATTGAGGGCCTATGCCCCAACCCGGGGTAAAAAGGCAAAGAGAGAAAAGAGGAGCTTCGGGAAAAAAACAAATTACCAAACATAAGATTCGATCCACAAACTTGTATTTTTGTAAGCGACAGTTGCTGCATGTGAAACTGATAACTAGAGCTGATCGCCCGAGTGGATACCGGGGCCCAAATTTTGGGGGTAAAGAATAGAACCACTGTTACCTGCCACGCATGTCGTAAGAGGCGACTAAGGAGATTTGGCTGAAATCGGATGCATGTGTCCTAAACGTGTAGAAGTCTATGCGTTTAGGGGCCTACCAAACCAATGTGCAACGTATACACGTTCTTGACAAAGATCAAACATATCACAAAGAGTGATAAAAATTGTTTGTAAAGAACGTACGCAAAGAAGAAGAAGATATCACAAAGAGTGATTAAAATTGGTCGTAAAGAACGAACGCAAAGAAGAAGAAGAAGACTAGAGCTGATGCAGATGACGGTCTCGATGCACTTTCCTTTTTGTCTCGGTTTACATTTACTTTTTTTTTTCCCCGTTTTTGGGCCACCCCGCTGCCTGTCCTTGGTCAACCGCTTCAAATTATCTTTGTTTATGCCGCATGAAGTTAGATCACGCTTGTCAATATTTGTCATTGTGGCGTAGTAATAGCTGTACCCATGCTGTCTAGTACCAGTTGCGAGTTGGTCCTATAGAATGTCCTTTTGGATTATACCATCACTCCTACGGCACACGTGTCCCAGCCATCTCAGGCGTTGCTGACCGAGCAAGGTGTTCATGCTTGGAATGCCAGCACTGTCCAGAATTTCAATACTGGAGATGCTGCCCTGCCATCGGATGTTGTATATTCGCCTGAGACAGCACATGTGGAAGGTGTTGAGACGATGTTCTTGTCTGGTATATGCGGTCCACGTCTTACTACCATATCGGGGACTATCGCCGGTGCTACGGAGTTCGTACACTGCAGCTGAGATCTTCCTGTGTAAGAAAGAGATCGGATCACACATGATTACTCGCCGAAGTGCAATGATGATGGTCCTATTAATCCAACCAATCAATCTATACAGTAGAATGCTGAGAACACAGGCCACATATGCTTGTGTCTTGTTGCTTCGAGTGAGTGCCCTATTTTTAAAAAAAAACGATTTGCTAATTTACATTGAGAACAAGGAGTTTTTTGCAAGAACCCCAGAGGAAGCAACGGAAGCAAAGAACATGATCAACAAATAAATAATGTACAGGTATTAAGAACTTCGAAAAAAACAAATATACAAACACGGGATTCGAGCCACTCATTGTTTTACCTGTACATTTTTGATTTGTTGATCATGTACTTTGCTTCCGTTGCTTCCTCTGGGGTTCTTGCAGAAAAACTCCTTGTTCTCATCTTACAATAAATTTGAAGCTACTTTGAATAATGCATGCATGTTTGTTATATGTGTATACATGTGTGTATGTATGATATGTGAGCGTCTGTAGCTCAAGCGGTAGTGAGCTCGATCACAAACCCATGCGTACCTGGTTCAAACCCCACGGTGGGCAAGTTTGGAAGAAAATTCATTTACGTGGAATTTTTACAAACGGTAAAAAAGACCTCACCGTTCAGAAAGCAATGGCAAACTACTGAACGTATTAGTGGTGCCTAGAAAATCAACGACTCGTTTACCGTGGTTGATGGCTACGTCCTCTACGATTTTCATGTATGACATTGTTTCGTCTCAAATATATACAAGCACAATAAGCTTATAGCATGTGTTTGTGCAAACACTGTTCGATCGAACCATACCTGATTATTCTGTGTCTAGTTATAACGAAGCGTTTGAGAAAGACACTACTCAGTGAGCCATTTTTTAGAATGGTTCGCTGGTTGTGTTCGTAAGGACGCTCGTATTGCTAGTCTAGGCGATGGGTGTCGTAAGAAATGAGGGTAAGTGGTTCGAATCCTGTGTTTGTCTATTTGTTTTTCGGAAGTTCTTAATACCTGTACATTGTTTATTTGTTGATCATAATTTACATTGATTAACTTGTCTAACTTTACCTTAACAGCGTTATCTGTGATGATGGAAAATCTGCACAAGAAGAAAAAGCTGAGAGTCCGCATTAGTTCAAAGGTGGACTTCTGTCCATACGCCATCTTGTAGTTATCAAATGTTTCCAAACGTGTTAGATGTGGCTGGGAGCGATGCAGGATATCGTTAACATGCTGGACTTCTTGCTTGTCTGTTCTAGAGTTCCTAGAAGCGTCATGTGTGTCCGTGCTCATAAACCGAACAAATGTTACCAATCTGTCAGGGTTTCCTATCAAAGTTTTATTAATGGGTGTTCGTGCAATTAAACGTCTTGCTTTTATCTGATGCCTTGTAGAAGCAGAAATTGTCAATATCCGACAGGGGTCAGAATTATGAAACTGAAACATCGAGAAAATCCTGTAGGCAGTTATTGTTCTGAGATCAGTTTTTACAAATCCGCGCAGAAGTGTCATTCGTGTTCTGAACACGTCTGCCCAAAGCATAGCAGCCATTTTGAAAAGTAGATTTACAGTACACGCAATAGTCAAGCATTAAAATATACTATTGCTGCCAATGTGTTCTGACCGTGACTACTGCCAGCGTGTTCTGACCGTGACTAACTAAAAAATTAGTTGCAGAGACAAATTGTTTTTCTAATATTAGATTAGACTAGAGCAAGTTTTACATAATCCTGAAACACATTCTGCAACACCACAGAAATATCACCACAAGTAAAATAAAATGCTTGAGGAAAGCGGTGGAGGTCACCAGGAAAGATAAACTACAAAACGAGGACATCAGAAGCAGAGTGGGCATAACTTCATGCACCGAATACATTGAAAGACAACAAATGCAGTGGTCTGGACATTCAATGGGAAAGAAAATACAACCAGCCACCAATAACAGCATATAATAAAATGAGATCAGGTAGTAGAGCCAAAGAAAGACCAAGAAAAAGATGGAAAGACAATATCAAGACCACACTAAATAAACATGGATATAATACTCGTACAACAAGGATGACTTATCTGGTCCTGGAATAATAGACTTTTAACACTAGTTTTCCAGCAGAGACTACAAGACAGATTATAAATGCAATCTTCATACCAAGACTGTGCTATCAGTGCCAAACATGGGCACTGACAACAGAACAAGAAAGGAAAATTACCACATGTGAAATGAGATTCTTGGGGAAAGCAGTAAATAAAACAAGAAGAGACCATATAAGAAATGAGGAAATTAGAAGAACAGTTGGAACAACACCTGCTATTAGATTCATTGAAAAACAAACTCACATTGTTTGGCCACTTGGTGAGAATGAACCCGAATATACCAGTAGCAAGATCGTACAACCTGAAAATGGAATCATCAAGAAGAAGATCAAGAAAAAGATGGATTGCTGGAGTTACAGACATCTTTAAAACTTCACAAAATAACACCATATCAAGCGACCGAGTGTGCACTATCTCGGAAACCGATCATCAGTTAAACATGCGACGCCTAATGGCAAAAAAGCAGAGAAGGACAAGTTACATTCCCAACCGACTTGACAGATTCTTCTTTTTCTTCAAACGCTCCATATCGATCACTTGTTAACCACTCTGTGTGATTTGTACTGATCTGAGCCTAAGAGAGATTGTACGTTGTGCCAGATATGCGCCTACAAGTAAGCAATCCCATTCGATTTCTGCGATGCTTTTTATTTACTAGGGTAGCTTCCTAGGCCCCTACCTCTGTCGCCTCTTACGACATGTCTTGTAGGTCGCAGTGTTACTATTCTTTGCTCCCTTGCAAGCCCCGGCACCACACGGGTGGGTCAGCACATCCGATTTCTGCAACGCTTTTTATTTACTAGGGTAGCTTCCTAGGTCCTGCATCAACCGCCTCTTATGACATGCCTTGCCTTAGGGGGGTCTCTGTGACTGAGTGGTTAAGCCCTTTGCCTTGTGAGTCGAAGGTCGTGGGTTCGAATCCGGACCGCGGCCTTCTGTTCACGAGTGCAGTTTTTCCAGAGACCCCTAGGATTGTTGCTGGAGCTACGGAGTTCGTGCTTTGTGCAATACTCTCGGCAGGTGGCGTGCCATTTCTGCGGAGAGGACCGAGCCATATGGGGTAAAACCCGGTGCAATGAAGTCAATCCTTCGGCTTTAAACCCTTTTAAACCCAGCCTTGTAAGTCACAGTGTTACTAGTCCTTGCTCTCCTTGAGAGTCCCCGCAACACACGGGCGCCTTGTCAGGTTCAATATTTCAGACACCAACCAGCAAATTGTTGACACGGCAAACTGTCCACGTCATGGTCGAGTCACGCTTCCATTTTTTTTTTTTTTCGATCCAGAAGCACTTGAGCTGAAAGCTCTACGGCTCGGTGTCATGGACATCGTAACCCTTCGGTTCGGTGCCACGAACACCGTAAATCTGGGAACCTGTAGCTTTTCTGCCAGTCCGCGGAGTTGAACCCGCACATACAGAGGACTTGTCACCCGTAGTCCAACGCGCTACGAACACGCTGGGCACGCGGGCTCACGCTTCCATTAGATAAACAGACACTTACTATAGCAGCACAGTGTCTGGAGGTGGAGATTGATCATCATCAGTTTCAGTGCCTACTGGCGTTGGGGACCATGAATCTCCACATTAGGGTCGCCGATGAGTTCTAGGCTGACAAAAATCACTTTTATTTTTTTGTGCCAGGACATACTGGTATAAGGGGAAATAAACGAGCTGATAGGCTTGCAGGTATGGCTGCTGTAAAACGCGGGCGAGCAATGGACCAGGCTGATATTATAAATTCCCTAAGGGAGAGAGGACGTGTACATGATTCTTCTTCTTCTTTGCGTTCGTTCTTTACGACAAATTTTAATAACTCTTTGTGATATGTTTAATCTCTGCCAAGAACGTGAATGGAGAGCCGCGGTAGCGTAGTTGTTAGTGAACTCGCTTCGCAAGGCGGGTGGTCTGGGTTCAGCTCCCGCAATGCGCGTGGAATTTTTCCCGACCGCGAAGGCTCTCAGGTCGACCCAGCCTCAACTGGGTACCAGACATGCTCTGGGAAAGTAAAGGCGGCCGGCGTGATGCTGACCACATCACCCATTGTGTGCCGACGGTCAATGAAAATACAGGCCTAACACTGTATTGACCTATATACCACGAGGTATGAAAGGTTTCTTTACTTACTTTTTTAAGAACGTGTATACGTTGTACATTGGTTTGGTAGGCCCTAAACGCATAGACTTCTACACGTTTAGGACACATGCATCCGATTTCAGCCAAACCTCCTTAGACGCCTCTTACGACATACGGGGGAGGTAACAGTGATTATATTCTTTACACCCAAAATTTGGGCCCTGATAACCCCTCGGGCGACGTGCAGTGATGATGATCCGACGACTAAACTAAACCTGATAAAATAAAAGTTTAAAAATATAGCAAAGTTGATTAAACTCAAGAGCTTCCAAGACCAACAAGACATTCGTCAGACTAGATGCATACACGAATGTCTGGCAACAAGGAAGAGTAGAAAGATGACTAAAAGAGTACTTGACAGACAAGGACAGACTATCATCTTCCGACTCAGGATAGGCCATAACAGACTGAACAAACACCTACACGGGCTAAGATTGTCCCTAACCCCTCTGGCTCCGCTGAACAAACCACAGAACATGTCCTGCAAGACTGTCCCTGTATGTCCTCCCAAGAAAGAAATGCAGGCCCTACAACACAACACTCAAAACTACATGGCACTAGAAATGAGCTCCAGACAACAGTCGATTTCATCACAAGAACGCGTCTAACAGTATAATCATCAAAAAAAGCGATCCCTAAGAAGAAGACTAAAAGAGTGGTTGTACTTTCATTACTGTTGTACCACTCATGTTGTACCACTCATGTTGTACCACTCATGTGAATCTTGAACTATGTGTCTGCGACACATTCAGAACCCTAACCCTTTCCACAGTCTATCTTCTTCTTCTTCGAACGCTCCACATTGACCACTACTCTGTGATCTGTATGTGATCTGAGCCTAAGAGCGATTGTACGTTGTGACAGTTATGCGCCTACAAGTAGGACAGCGCATCCAATTTATGCTAAGCTTTTTATTTACTAGGGTTGTTTCCATAGACCCCTACCTCAGTTGCCTCATACAACATGCCTTGTAGGTGTCAGTGTTACTATTCTTTGCTTCCCTTAAGGGTCCCCGGCAGCTTTCCTTCTTATCAGCGTTCCTTGCGGTTTAGGCAAACCTTACTATAACTACTGAGGTACTTGTAAATTAAATCTCCAAGCGGGATTGCCTAGAGTAGTTGATAGTAGCTCGGCCTGCTAGCTGTGAGACGCCTCATAGCTCGTTTTCGAACCTACTGTCCGGCATTTGTTCGAGTCCCCTGGTCTTACTCCGGACGATAACGTGAGTACCTCTGAAGTCGGAGAAAATCTGCCTGTATGGCGAGGGAATACTAAATTACGAGTACATTGAGCACACGGCTGCCAGTGTAAAGTAATTTACAATGTGCACGCTGCAGCCATTGTAAGAAATTGGAAAAACGGATTTTCACGCAAAAATCAGTTTCAGAGATGGAACTTCGTCTGAGTTGAAAGCCGACGATAAAAAAAAAAAAATGGTCTCCAAGCAAAGGATCAGGGAACCTGTAGTTCAACCATGTACCGTGTGTAAACCAAAATTGTTGACCTCGAACCACAGAATATCCATGACATGTGGTTACTAGCGGAGTGTGCCTCTCTGGCAACAGGAGAAACATGCACCAACTTTAGAGCAGAGGCAACAGCCCTTCTTGCAGCCATACAGATTCTCAACGACCAGCAAGTGTCTGCAAAAAATATTGCAATCTTTAGCGATTCAAGATCCGTTCTCCAGGCTATCTCATGTCCCAGACAAGACAAGCTTATTCAGGACATACGGCAAAATATCAGCTTGTTGTCAAAAATCCGAACTGGTCTTACAGTGGATACCAGCTCACTGTGGCATACCAGGAAACGAAAAGGCTGACAAACTCGCAAGGGCTGGGGAGAGCCTAACACAACACCACCCAACACAAAGTTTTACAGAAGCAAAGACTCTCCTGAAACAATCCAGGAAAATGATCTGGAGAAAAACAAATGGAGGATACAACCCAGAGCACGACAGTATAAATACACTTAACAGAAAAGCACAGACCACAGTCTTCAGACTTAGAACGGGACACTGCAGTCTCAGAGCACACCACCACAGAATGGGTCTCAGGGACTCGGCAGCCTGCACCTGTGGAACACCAAAGCAGTCCCCAGAGCACATCCTGCAAGACTGCCCTAGTCTGAGTAGTGAGAGATTGGAGATCTGGCCAACAGAAACAACACTACAAGACAAACTATCGCCCGAGTGGTTACCGGGCCCAAATTTGGGGTGTAAAGAATAGCACCACACTGTTACCTGCCACGCATGTCGTAAGAGGCGACTAAGGAGGTTTGGCTGAAATCGGATGCACATGTCCTAAACTTGTAGAAGTCTATGCATTTAGGGACCTACCAAACCAATGTGCAACGAATACACGTTCTTGGCAAAGATCAAACATATCACAAAGAGTGATTAAAATTGGTTGTAAAGAACGAACGCAAAGAAGAAGAAGACAAACTATGGGGAACCGGTGAAGACCTCAAGCGCACAGCACTGTTTATGACACATACCGGAGTAGTCGCATAGCAAAAGTTGATCGCAGAAGAAGAAGAGTGGAGTGTGCTATCGACCTCGCCCCATCAATGTTAGTGATGGGGTGTTGGGTGAGAAGGTAGGGTTAGTACCTCACGGAAAATGACAGCCGTATCCTGGTTGTGTCCATGGATAGTCATGATCCTATTTGGTCCCCACTTCTCACCTAGCTCATGTTTGGCTCCACGTGCCACACCCCGGGCAACAGTCTCGGCTGACTGGCTAAACAACATGAGTGGGCGGTAGTAATCCTGCTTAACCCTCCCACGTCCCCCATTTCCCTCCCCATTTTCCCCTTACGTCCCTTTCCCACTTCCTTCCCAGTTGCGAAAAGAGGTGATACGACACTGGCATTGCACTGAGCCAGATAGGGTCACACTGCTTGCGGGAACCCATGGTGAAGACGGACTCTGTGTGTTGGAAGGGATAGCTGGATGGGTGGAGATGCAGAAAACACCTGTGCACATGACACGGCCATAGTGAATAGCCCAGAACCAGAGCTAGTAATAAAGGCCTGCAAGCATGGTGCACCTATGACTAGCGGGGATTGTGCAGCGGTGAACTGTGCTCCCAAGTTCGATCCAGTGACTCCTGATACCACATATCTGCCCGAAACTACCAGGGCCCCAGATCAAGTTAGAGATCTATGTCTGACAACCTCTTTGGGATGAAATTGTCGCAACAAAACTCCAGACATAATGCCAATACAACACAAATATATTAGATACGAGCTCGGACGTCGCCTCGGTCAACAAGGTCCGCACACGCGAGTGAAGCCCCTCGCTCCGTGTGAAAAATATGTAAAGGGATCCATTAATATACTACAGATAAACATATCAGGACCACAGAATAAAAAGATGGAGCTCGAAAGAACTCTACAACAGAATAATGTCCACATTGTCCTTATACAAGAAACCATCTTACCTCAAAGAGGAGTTAACATCACTGGTTACACCCAATACAAATGCGAGTGCAACAGATGTCAAGGACTCATGACACTGATAAGAAATGATGTGCAGGCAGAAGTCCACAACAGACCACACAACATAGACACCCAGACCATCCAAGTGTGGTTTGATGGAGTGAGATATACTGTACATAACATCTATTGTCCACCAACCTGCACCTCTGACCAGCCGTTCAATGAACCCATGTACACCAGAACAATTATTGCAGGAGACTTTAATGCACACACACCAGCCCTAGGTTACAAAGATTACAACAAAAGAGGAAGAGACATTGAAGACCTGTGTAACTCATCCAACCTCACGGTAATGCAGAGCTCAGAAACCAAACCAACACTTCTACACAGAGCCCATGGTACGAATAGCAGACCAGATCTTACCATAGTATCAGCTGACATTATAGATGCAACAACTATCTCTGTCTTGGATGATATAGGGAACGACCATCTCCCCATACTTATCTCTGTTACCACCAAGCAACTCAGTCTATAGAAATAGAAAGTTCTGGAATTTCAGAAAAGCAGACTGGCCGCTCTTCGAGAACCAGACCAACATAGGCATGGACAAAATTGACCTCACTGGAAATATCGATACTGTCTTTGCTAACATATGTTGTAAAATACTGGAAGCTGCAAGAAAGGCCATTCCAAATGGAAACACCAGAAAATATAAGCCATACTGGAACAAAGATCTAGAAAAGCAGTGATGGATAGAAGAAAAGCAAGGAAACAAGCTGAAAAAGAACCTAATCAAGTTAATAAAACCAACTATAATCGCTTGACTGCTAAAGTTCGCCTTCTAATTAAAGCAGCAAAGAAGATGAAGTGGCAAGACATGTGTCAGAAACTTGATCTAAATAAAGATGGCCACAAGGCATGGGATCTGATAAACAAACTGACAGGCACTAGAAAGAAAGAAAATCCCAGACCCATCAAAAGAAACAATGAAACCATCATAGATGCAAAAAGAAAGCTGAAATATTCAACAAACACTTTGCTAGCGTTAACAGAAGCATAAGAAGAAAACAGCTGGATAAAGCTTTATGGAAAATCTTTAAAAGTAAAAAAATGCACCAGTAGCGAATGTATGTGCATTTGAACAAGATTTTAGTCTATGCGAGATGGAAATAGCAATAAAAAAACTAAAACCTCGAAAAGCCCCAGGCCCAGATAAGATTAAGAATGAAATGTTATGCCATATGGGCAAGAAGGCTAGGTTGATATTGCTGTTTGCTATAAATAGAACTTGGAGAGAGGCCGAAATACCTGCTGCTTGGCGAACAGCCAATATCACTCCCATCCTCAAGAAAGGGAAACCAGTAGACGACCCCTTAAGTTACAGGCCCATCTCATTGACCTCATGTTTAGGAAAGCAAGCGGAGAGAATGGTTAATAACCGACTTTATTGGTGGCTTGAAAAAACCCAGACACTTGATAATACCCAGGCAGGGTTTAGAAGGGGCTGCAGAACAGAAGACCAACTCTTCAGACTTGTGCAGAATACAATTGATGGATTCCAGAATGAAAAGCACACAACCGCGGTTTTCATCGATTTACAGAAAGAATATGACAGAGTCTGGAGGAAGGGCCTCTTGATGAAGATGCTCAATATGGGGATCCATGGAAAGATGTTACAATGGATACAAGCTTTTCTCCAAAACAGGACAATTGGAACATCTTTTAGTGGAACAATGTCCTCCAAGAGAACACTAGAGGAAGGCCTCCCACAGGGCTCTGCCCTTAGCTGCACACTTTTCCTCATCTTCATTAATGACCTCCCATCCCTTCTAAACACACAGAAAGCCCTTTTTGCTGATGACCTTGTAATATGGACAAGCGAGAAATACCCTGTACTAACTCGGGCTAAACTTAATAGAACCCTTGCCATAATCTCAACATATTGCAACCTATGGAAGCTTAAAGTCAATGAACAGAAAACTGTGTATACTACATTCTCCTGCAGCCCCAAAACAACTCAAAGAACCTTTCGGCTCACAATGAATGGAGCACTGCTGAAAAAGAGGAAAACCCGACTTACCTGGGAGTCAAGCTAGACAAACAACTGAGGATGACAGAACACATTAACAACATAAAAGAAAAAGCATCTAAAAGACTCAACATGGTTAAAAGACTTGCTAGCACCACTTGGGGTGCAGACAAGAGCACCCTTAGGCAACTATATCTTGGCTATGTAAGATCTACAATGGACAACTGCCTTCCTCTCTAAGCTATAGCAAGTGAGCACATCACAACATCCCTGGATAGAGTGCAGAATCAGGGCCTCAGGTTTATATGTGGGGAATGAGAACGACCCCAACTGCTGCTTGTGAAATCGACGTCAACATCGAACCACTAGATATTAGGAGACGAAGGGCACTAATAGACGCAGTCGAGCGATATAAAAGAATAGAAAAAACCATCCCAACAGACAAACTATTGACAGGTGGAAATCCAATCAAAGAATCCAGCAAAAATCATTGCTGGAAGTTGGGAAAATCTCGAAGAACATTACCATCTCCCAACTGACAGAGAACCGATCACAAGATGCCCGGCCCACCACCATGGCTAAACATAAAACAACCAGTAATCCAGAAATACCTCCTTGACAAAACTATAAACAAAGCAACACTTGCACGGATCTTAAAAACCTGCGCACTGGGGACAATAGACAGTTATCCAACTTCTTCTATCCATGCCTACACTGATGGTTCAGCTTTCAAAGCCACTACTTACGCTGGCTTCGACATATACCTGAAATATCCAGATGGAACTACCTATAGTTACTGTGCTCCTTGTGGTAATATATGTTCCAACTATGAGGCAGAGATTATAGTCATAAAGACCACTGTAGAACTAGTCCACCAGCAGTTTGAACTTGGAGAGAATATTGTCCAAGACATGATAATATTCACTGACTCACAGTCCGAACTACAAGCTTTAGAAGAACAGCAGAATCAGTCAAGCGAGATCCAGTCATTGGCATTAGTCATCCACAATCTGATTTCCTCATTTGATATTAATGTCATCCTACAGTGGATTCCTGGGCACACAAATATCCCAGGAAATAACAAGGCAGATCATCTGGCCAAACAGGGATCATCAAAACCACAAATAGACAAACCTGTTAGCATACAAAGTATAAAACAGATTCTGAAAAACAACTCCAGAGAAGATTGGCTGAACCGATGGGCTATGGGGACGACTGGTCGGACATGTATGCAGAGATGAATAGACCAAACCCCAAGGACAATATAAATCTGCTACAAAGAAAAGATCAAAGCACTATCTTTCAGTTAAGAACAGGACATGTTGGACTGAATTACCACCTACACAGAATAAACCCCACACACCTACCACACTGTAGAAAGTGCAGTCACTCATGTGAGACAGTACAGCATATCTTGCTTGAATGTCCTGGACTACATAAAGCTAGACAAGAACTCCTCCCACCACACCCATCTGTTCATAATACCCTTTACACTAGTCTTCCACAATTACAGAACACATGCAGATTCTACAAACTGGCATTGGCTGCCCAAGAGTGAAAACTCGCAGCCCTGGTTAGAAGAAGAAGAAGAAGATGTTAGTGATAAGCTGTTGACACCGAACCACAGAATATCCATGGCATGTGGTGGTTACTAGTGGAGTGTGCTATCGATTTCGCCCCCTCAATGTTAGTGATAAGTTGCAGCATACTTAAGTTTCATTAGCAACAAAAACGAACAAGTGGGCGAGAGAGAGAAAATAATGCCAAGAGCCAGTAATGAACTTTTAATTACAATATGTTTTATGAAATATTATAACATGATCTGAAGAAATTCATATTCAGATACGACATGCAAGCAAATATTATATTATCAAGTAAGTCATTGGTGTGTCTCTGGTACATAGGAACAGCCTGCAGCTAGTGTTATCAGTTTATTGTTGTCATTATCCTATGTGGACTAATGGTGTGTTGCTGGTACATGGGAACAGCCTGCAGTTAATTCTTGGCATGCCCTGTAGTACATGAGACTTGCTACAAGAACTCCCCATGCTCTTGTTTTCCTGTCATGCCTACAGTCTCCTTCAGTCCAGTATTCACAGCTAGAGATACTGCATACATTTCCACCTCTATTGGACATCTTCAAATCCATTTCATTCGTCCTTATCTCCTTTTACCCTGTGGTGTTCCAAGCTATGACTGTTCTCACAGATAGGGTTATGGTTTATATTCATGACATGCCCCAGCTATTTCTTCTTTTCAAAGAATATTTGTTATTGTCTCAACTAATGTTGGTACTTTTGTTGGAGCAGGTATTTTGTTGATTGATAGGACCATCATCATTGCACTTCGGTGAGTAACCATCTGTGTTCTGATCTCTTTCTTACACAGGAAGATCTCAGCTGCAGTGCATTGATAGGACTATCATCATTAATTAATGATGCCTAATTAATTATCAAATTAAACATGACTCTGCACTATACATCCCTGTTGGGTACAAGATTTGATCTGAAATGACTTCTTCTTCTCCTGCGTTCACCTGCTATGAATTCAGGCGTACTCTGAGCATATCTGGACTGAGTTCTTTAAGCTATAGAAGAAGTTCACGTAGGAGAATGCTGTGATGTTGAGCCATCATCTGTGACATGCTGTAGCGTCTGAGTAACCTCCAGAGACTGTCTGAGTAAATGCTGTGTCAAAAGTCTTCTCAAAGCCCCACACAATCAGGTTACTGGCCACCACCACCACCTGTATGGACTAATGACGTATCTTGGTAAGTATTATGGGAACATATCCACATATGCTTATGTGGGTGAGTACTGTATATCATCACATACACACACTAGCCACATGTGTTTATGTGGGTGAGTACTGTATATCATCACATACACACACTAGCCACATATGTTTATGTGGGGTGAGTAATGTATATCATCACATACACACACGCACACGCCCCATGTTTATGTGGGGTGAGTACTGTATATCATCACATACACAAACCACATGTATTTATGTGGGTGAGTACTGTATATCATCACATACACACACACTAGCCACATGTGTTTATGTGGGTGAGTACTGTATATCATCACATACACACACTAGCCACATGTGTTTATGTGGGTGAGTACTGTATATCATCACATACACATTACACACACACGTACACACTAGCCACATGTGAACAGCACCACCCCCTTTCCTCCACATGTCATCCACATGTATATCATATGTACAGAATAAAATACTGACACATTATCATCAAATAATGTTACCAACACACATCATATACACGCGCATATACATACATGCACATATGAACACACGGTCATACACACGCGCATACATATGTGTACATATACAGACAACATGAGTTTTGTGAAATGGCATACAACATGAAGGATTTTTTGGTGTCGTAGATATCAGACATATATATCCTACCCCATAATTGTGTCACAGATGTTAGATAGACAAATGTTCGACTATCACTTTCATCAATCTACAAATAAACTTTACAATCTCCTTCCTTGAATGATTTTCTCAATCACAAGTTCTGTATGATTGTCACATTAAAACTGGGTGTCATATTAAAACTGTTGAATCTGTCACATTAAAACTGTTGAACTTGTCACATTAAAACTTAGTGTCATATTAGAACTGTTGAACTTGTCACATTAAAATTTAGTGTCATATTAGAACTGTTGAACTTGTCACATTAAAACTGTCATATTAGAACTATTGAACTTGTCACATTAAAACTTAGTGTCATATTAGAACTGTTGAACTTGTCACATTAAAACTTAGTGTCATATTAAAACTGTTGAACTTGTCACATTAAAACTTAGTGTCATATTAGAACTGTTGAACTTGTCACATTAAAATTTAGTGTCATATTAGAACTGTTGAACTTGTCACATTAAAACTTAGTGTCATATTAGAACTGTTGAACTTGTCACATTAAAACTTAGTGTCATATTAGAACTGTTGAACTTGTCACATTAAAATTTAGTGTCATATTAGAACAGTTAAACTTGTCACATTAAAACTTAGTGTCATATTAAAACTGTTGAACTTGTCACATTAAAACTTAGTGTCATATTAGAACTGTTGAACTTGTCACATTAAAACTTAGTGTCATATTAGAACAGTTGAACTTGTCACATTAAAACTGTTGAACCTGTCACATTAAAACTGTTGAACCTGTCACATTAAAACTGTTGAACTTGTCACATTAAAACTAAGTGTCAGATTACAACTGAGTGTCACATTACAACTGTCACATTAAAACTTTTGAACTTGTCACATTAAAACTTTTGAACTTGTCACATTACAACTAAGTGTCACCTTAAAACTGAGTGTCACATTACAATTAAGTGTCATCACATTACAACTTGTCAGATTAGAAAAACCTCAAGCAACAAAGAACAAGTTTGAAGAGTGCAAGTCTTAGCTAACATTAAGTAAGATAGCCTTGAAACATAGGAGGGGGGGGAGGAGTGGGTGTGAACCTTGACTAGTGGATGCCATCCTTGTGTGTGGGTATTTTGGTGTGTGTCTAGTGTGAGAGATGGAAACAGTGAGTGTGTGTTGTGTGGGTGAGAGAAGGGTATATTGGGTGTGTGAGAGAAATATACATTTTGTTTTTGTGTGTGAGAGAAGGTAGGTATGTGTGTGTGAGAGAAGGTAGGTGTGTGTGTGTGTGTGTGTCACAAAGAGAATAAGGGTTTGTGTGATTGATAGTAGAGGAACAGAAGCTGTGTGTGTTGGAATGAGAGAGAGAGAGACAGAGAGAAAGAGAGATACGCGTGAGAGGATCAATGGTTGTGTGAATGTGAGAGAGAACAGAGGTTTTGTGTGTGTGTGTGTAAATGAGAAAAAGAAAAGAAGTTTTGTGTGCATGTGTGTAAATGAGAAAAAGAACAGAAGTTGTGTGTTTGTGTGTGTAAATGAGAAAAAGAACAGAGGTTTTGTGTGTGTGTGTGTAAATGAGAAAAAGAACAGAAGTTGTGTGTGTGTGTGTGTAAATGAGAAAAAGAACAGAAGTTTTGTGTGCATGTGTGTAAATGACAAAAAGAACAGAAGTTTTGTGTGTGTGTGTGCATGTGTGTAAATGAGAAAAAGAACAGAAGTTTTGTGTGTGTGTGTAAATTAAAAAAAGGAACAGAGGTTTTGTGTGTGTGTGTGTAAATGAGAAAAAGAACAGAGGTTTTGTGTGTGTGTGTAAATAAGAAAAATAACAGAAGTTTTGTGTGTGTGCATGTGTGTAAATGAAAAAGAACAAAAATTTGTGTGTATTGGAAAAAGGACAGAAGTTTTGTGTGTGTGTGCATGTGTGTAAATGAAAAAAAGAACAGAAGTTTTGTTTGTGTGTAAATGAGAAAAAGAACAGAAGTTTTGTGTGTGTGCGTAAAGAAAAAGAACTTTTGTGTGTGTGTGTAAATGAGAAAAAGAACAGAAGTTTTGTGTGTGTGTGTGTGTGTGTAAATGAGAAAAAGAACAGAAGTTTTGTGTGTGTGTGTGTGTAAATGAGAAAAAGAACAGAAGTTTTGTGTGTGTAAATGAGAAAAAGAACAGAAGTTTTGTGTGTGTGTGTGAGTAAATGAGAAAAAAACAGAAGTTTTGTGTGTGTGTGTAAATGAGAAAAAGAACAGAAGTTTTGTGTGTGTGTGTGTAAATGAGAAAAAGAACAGAGGTTTTGTGTGTGTGTGTAAATGAAAAAGAACAGTAGTTTTGTGTGTGTGTAAATGAAAAAAGAACAGAAGCTTTGTGTGTGTGTGTGTAAATGAGAAAAAGAACATAAGTTTTGTGTGTGTGTGTGAGTAAATGAGAAAAAAACAGAAGTTTTGTGTGTGTGTGTAAATGAGAAAAAGAACAGAAGTTTTGTGTGTGTGTAAATGAGAAAAAAACAGAAGTTTTGTGTGTGTGTGTGTAAATGAGAAAAGAACAGAAGTTTGTGTGTGTGTGTGTGTAAATGAGAAAAGAACAGAAGTTTTGTCTGTGTGTGTAAATGAGAAAAAGAACAGAAGTTTGTGTGTGTAAATGAAAAAAGAACAGAAGTTTTGTGTGTGTGTAAATAAGAAAAAGAACAGATGTTTTGTGTGTGTGTGTGTAAATGAGAAAAAGAACAGATGTTTTGTGTGTGTGTAAATGAGAAAAAAACAGAAGTTTTGTGTGTGTGTGTGTAAATGAGAAAAGGAACAGAAGTTTTGTGTGTGTGTGTGTGTGTGTGTGCGTGTAAATGAAAAAAAGAACAGAAGTTGTGTGTGTGTGTAAATGAGAAAAAGAACAGAAGTTTTGTGTGTGTGTGTGTGTGTGTAAATGAGAAAAAGAACAGAAGTTTTGTGTGTGTGTGTGAATGAGAGAGAAAGAATAGAATACAGAGGTTATCTGCGAGTGTGTTAGTGTGAGATGGGAACTGGATGTCTGGACCGTCATACAAAAGAATAATGGTTATCTATAGCTCTGCTGCTGTGCAGATTTAACGCCTGTGTCTGTTCTCGCATGATATTCTCAATGGAGGAGGTTTGAGCCCTGACTGACCCACTTACAACCAGGACATCCCTACCTCCATCGTGAGGAGAAGAGGCCAGAGAACTCCGTCCATGACTGTGATGTCCACCAGCAGCAGCCCCGGCACCTCTTGTTCTTGGGGAGCCATGTGTCTGGGATGAGCTGGGAGTCCGTGGCCTATCCAGAGCCACAACAAAATCACTCAATGTTACATCAGATGAGCCGCCCGACTCCAGCGGGATTGGATGTGTACGGAAATGTTCAAGCATATCAAATATGGTCTCAAACCACAGATGTTGTACGCGGCACCTGGCCTCGTTGCTGATTGTCATTCTTAAGTGCTGCAAGATTTGAAACAGAACAAAAAAAGTCGGTGAATTGGTCGTTGATCGATTATGTAGTCACAAACACACATAATCGTGTACACACATTATTAAGCAATGCCAAATGCTTCTTCATCTTCTAATGCTAAATATCAACCACTTGTTAAACCCTTCTTTGTGATCTGTATGTGATCTGAGCCGCCTTCTTCTAATGCTAAATATCAATCACTTGTTAAACCCCTCTTTGTGATCTGTATGTGATCTGATTGATCCTAAGAGCGATTGTCGTTGTACCAGTTATGCGCATACAAGTAGGCCATCACATCCGATATCTTCAATGGTTTTTATTAACTAGGGTAGCTTCCCTATCCCCCTACCTCCATCATCTCTTACGACATGCCTTGTTGGTCGCAGTGTTTTTATTCTCTGCTCCCATTGCGGACCCTGGCAACACATGGATGATGCAAAATACAAGAGAGGTAACTCACATACACTCAAGCAGTGATGTCCAACATTTTAATACATTGGACGTGTCGGACTGACAACTTTAGAGGTCCGGTCTCATTGCGGTGATTGCAAAAATAATCTCCTTCTTCTTTGTTGTGTTCGTTCTTTACGACCGATTTTAATCACTCTTTGTGATATGTTTGATCTTTGCCAAGAATGTGTATCCGTTGCACATTGGTTTGGTAGGCCCCTAAACGCATAGACCTACACGTTTAGGACACATGCACCCGATTTCAGCCAAACCTCCGTACTCGCCTCTTACGACATGCGTGGCAGGTAACAGTGGTTCTATTCTTTACATCTCAAATTTGGGCCCGGTAGTCACTTGGCGGCAATAATAATAATAATAGCAATATTATGCAGTGTGAGGACGCCCTAGGGAAACTGAGACGAACTTTACAGATAGAGGCAAAATATATCAGACTCAATTCCATGTAAGAGATTAAGCGAGTTGTCCAGGACAGATCGATATGGAGAAATGACTTGTAGACCCTATGTAACATATAACGGTACAAGAGAGGAATATATATAATAGCAATATTACTAACAATAATAGCAAATACAAATTTAATCCGGCCCAAAAGTTTAAGTATTTTAAAAAACTTTTTAGTAACATAATTTGTGGGAAATTTGACACAGAATTTTTACTGTAAGATGAGAAAATTTGGATGTTAAAAGTTTTACCTAAGCTCTCCCTACAAAGTCTAAAGTCTCACCTTAGCTCTCCCTACAAAGTTTAAAGTCTCACCTAAGCTCTCCCTACAAAGTCTAAAGTCTCACCTTAGCTCTCCCTACAAAGTTTAAAGTCTCACCTAAGCTCTCCCTACAAAGTCTAAAGTCTCACCTTAGCTCTCCCTACAAAGTTTAAAGTCTCACCTAAGCTCTCCCTACAAAGTTTAAAGTCTCACCTAAGCTCTCCCTACAAAGTTTAAAGTCTCACCTAAGCTCTCCCTACAAAGTCTAAAGTTTCACCTAAGCTCTCCCTACAAAGTCTAAAGTCTCACCTAAGCTCTCCCTACAAAGTCTAAAGTCTCACCTAAGCTCTCCCTACAAAGTCTAAAGTCTCACCGTAACACTGCCTAGAAAGCTAAAAGTCTCACCTTAGCTCTGCTTAGAAAGTTAAAAGTCTCACCTTAGCTCTGCTTAGAAAGTTAAAAGGCTCACCTAAACTCTGCCTAGAAAGTTAAAAGTCTCACCTAAGCTCTGCCTAGAAAGTTAAAAGTCTCACCTAAGCTCTGCCTAGAAAGTTAAAAGTCTCACCTAAGCTCTCCCTACAAAGTTAAAAGTCTCACCTAAGCTCTGCCTAGAAAGTTAAAAGTCTCACCTAAGCTCTGCCTAAAATGTTAAAAGTCTCACCGTAACACTGCCTAGAAAGTTAAGTCTCACCTTAGCTCTGCCTAGAAAGTTAAAAGTCTCACCTAAGCTCTGCCTAGAAAGTTAAGTCTCACCTAAGCTCTGCCTAGAAAGTTAAAAGTCTCACCTTAGCTCTGCCTAGAAAGTTAAAAGTCTCACCTAAGCTCTGCCTACAAAGTTAAAAGTCTCACCTAAGCTCTACCTAGAAAGTTAAAAGTCTCACCTAAGCTCTGCCTAGAATGTTAAAAATCTCCCCGTAACTCTTCCTAGAAAGTTAAAAGTCTCACCTTAGCTCTGCCTTGAAAGTTGAAAGTGAGTACATATTCTCCTGCTCTGGTCTCACTCTTACGCACAAGAAACACTCCGTGTCCAGAAGGTCCTTGCTGTAAGACAAGTTGAGCAGCCTCGGCACGAGACAGAGTCCCATGAAACCAAGGGTATTCTCGCAGCACTCGTTCGACCCCACCTTCTCCGTCATGACTTTCTGGATGGCTGAGATCTGTGAAAGAGATAATCAATCAATCAATCAATCAATCAATCAATCAAACAATCAAGAGATAAGATAACCACAACAATAAATAAATCTGAAAACTGAGATAATAATTCTTCTTCTTCTGTATTCTCACTAGATTGAGATTTCGGATTCACTAATAAAGGCAGCCGTCTGCCTCAGATTATCAGCCACGCCATACAGTTTGTCTTGGACGCTAGTGTAAGTGGGCCACCTCTTTTTCTCAAGTCTGCATATTGGGGGCAGTTCTGTAGGATATAATTCCTATGATTTCTACTTCCCGCTTGTGCCGACCTCTTCCCGCAGTAAGTTTTGACCACCCTCGTGATGGTAGGTCTGACATTCTTACTGCATCGCTAAATCTAAGAGGCAGATTGGCGACCGTAGAATTCGTTATCCCATTCCTTATTGCGAGGGGTCGTTGCACCATGTTATGCGCCTTATGGCCTGGTGCATCCGTTTCTGCAAGCATTTGTTTCGGGTTAGCATTCCTAGCGGACACATGCATCCGATTTCAGACAAACCTCCTTAGTCGCCTCTTACGACATGCGTGGCAGGTAACAGTGGTTATATTCTTTACACCCCAAATTTGGGCCCGGTAACCACTTGGGCGAGATAATAATTCAAACTGGGGTCATTATCATCATCATCATCAAATAGCTTGTCCTGAGCAGAACTTTGCCACCTTAACAGTCCTCCGGAATTTCTCTCTCTTAGGCCGGATGTTCTACCTCTGCAGCCGTTATGTTTAAATCATCAGTTACATCCTGAATCCATCATCTTTGTGGTTCTTTCTCTTCTCTTTGCCGGGATGCCTCGTTCCATGATGGTCTCGTCCAGTCCTTCGTGTCTCTGTAAGTAAGTAAGGGAACCCTTTCATACCTCGTGGTATATGGGTCAATACAATTTTAGGCCTGTATTTTTCATTGACCGTCGGCACATGATGGGTGATGTGGTCAGCATCACGCCTGCCGCCTTTACTTTCCCAGAGAATGTCTGGTACCCAGTTGAGGCTGGGTCGACCTGAGAACCGTCGTGGTCGGGAAAAATTCCACACGCATTGCGGGAGCTGAACCCAGACCACCAGCCTTGCGGAGCGAGTTCACTAACAACTATGCTACAGCGGCTCTCTTCGTGTCTCTGTATATGTCCACAATACTTCACTTTTCTCATTCTTATTTGTAGCATCAACCAGTTTTCTTTGAGTCTGAGTCCTTTCTGGATATATCTATTTGTTTTCCTCTGTCTAAGATATATGGAGGACTCTTCTGTAACACTTATATTTTTTCTTCTTCTTGAACGCTCCACATTGACCACTTGTTAAACCATGATCTGTATGTGACCCGAGTCTAAGAGCGATTGTATGCTGTGCCAGTTATGCGCCTACAAGTAGGCCAGCACATTCGATTTTGTGTTACTTTTTATTTACTAGGTAGCTTCCTAGGACCCTACCTCAGTCGCCTCTTACAACATGCCTTGTAGGTGGCAGCGGTACTATTCTATGCTCCGCTTGCAAAGCCCCAACAACACATGGGGCGTATACGCACCAACATTGTACTCTTACCAAACACTATGTCTGCTCTAGGTGAGCTTCTCAACTCTCCAGCTATAGCAGGCTGGTGTACATTAGGGGTATTGTTAGAGTCGACATGCCTTGCAGGTCACAGTGGTACTATTCTTTGCTCCCCTTGTGAGCCCCAACAACAACAACATGGGCGATGTCAGTATCAACACTGAACTCTTACCAAATACATTGTCTGCTCTAGGTGAGCTTCTTAACTCTCCAGCTATGATAGGCTGTACATTGGGGGGATTGTTAGAGTCGACATGAATCATGCTCCAAGGTCGGGGTGAAGGAAGTGGTGGCACTGCAGGTGTACCACTGCCCAGACTTCCTTGAGATGAACTTCTATGCTGGGAAGTCAGCAGCTGACCAGAGTCTGAAAGTTCACACAAAATCAGTCAGAAAACTATCAAGTCATACAGGCAGTCATCAGATACTCAATCATTCAGTCACACAAGCCTTCAAGTAACACAAACGCATTACAAGTCCAGTCAAGTCATTAGATGCTCAGAAAGCAGTGCTATCCAGTGTATTTATATATTGGAGGGACATCTGACTAATGACTGTGGAGGCGCGTGCGCATTGTGGCAACAGCCTTGTAGGTTGCAGTGGTACTATTCTTTGCTTCCTTGTGGTCCCAGCACCACACGGGTGGCATTTACAACAAATAATAAAGCAGATGAAAACTGTATCCTGACTACAAGTAACAATTTGCATATTATGCTTATTATACAGGGTGTTCAAGATAATTGCAGCTCGTGAATGGAACTAATCTGGCATATATGTATGGAAATGGGAAGGTTCAGTTATGATGTAGTATAGGTCAAGGTTGTGTGACGGTGTGTAATTGTAGTGCGGGAAGGGGCGATGAACAAATGTGACGTAGGACGAGCTAGTCAGAAACGGTTTAAATAGTAAATAAACACAACTCAATTTGTACTTGACAATTTTCGAATTGTCAATGGGGCTGCAATTATCTTGAATACCCTGTATATCACAATTTTTTTTTTTTCTTTCGTCGCTTTCAACTCAGACGAAGTTTCATCTCTGAAACTGATTTTTGCGTGAAAATCCGTTTTCCAATTTCTTACAATGGCAGCAGCGTGCACACTGTAAATTACTTTACACTGGCAGCCGTGTGCTCAATGTACTCGTAATTAGTATTCCCTCGCCATACAGGCAGATTTTCTCCGACTTCAGAGGTACTCACGTTATCGTCCTGAGTAAGACCAGGGGACTCGAACAAATGCCAGACAGTAGGTTCGAACCCGAGCTATGAGGCGTCTCACATCTAGCAGGCCGAGCTACTATCAACTACTCTAGGCAGTCCCCGTATATCACAATAATAATGATGACATTGGTCGCATAGAACGAACGCTAAGAAGATGGATTCAGGATGTAACTGATGATTTGAACATAGCGGCTGCAGAGGTAGAACATCTGGCCTAAAAGAGAGAGAGAAATTCTGAAGGACTGTTGGGGTGGCAAAGTTCTGCTCAGGACAAGCTATTATGATGATGATATATCACAATAAGAATGATGAAATTGGTAGTGTAGAACAAACGCTAAGAAGAAGGAGAAGTATATTATATATCACAATGCCTGGGTAGATGACGCTCAACAACCAGGGAGAGAAGGTCATCTAAGGGTGACTATCCTGAAAGAAAATAGCAACCTGCTGCCTTGCAGGTCGAATGGGGACAGTCAAAGGCTTTTTTTTTTTTCTTTCGTCCGCTTTCAACTCAGACGAAGAGTTTCATCTCTGAAACTGATTTTGCATGAAAATCCGTTTTCCAATTTCTTACAATGGCAGCAGCGTGCACATTGTAAATTACTTTACACTGGCAGCCGTGTGCTCAATGTACTCGTAATTAGTATTCCTCGCCATACAGGCAGATTTTCTCCGACTTCAGAGGTACTCACGTTATCGTCCTGAGTAAGACCAGGGACTCGAACAAATGCCGGACAGTAGGTTCGAACCCGAGCTATGAGGCGTCTCACAGCTAGCAGGCCGAGCTACTATCAACTACTCTAGGCAGTCCCCAGTCAAAGGCTAACCAAGTAAACTCTGGCTGAAACCGGATATGTGATCGAAGGATAAGCACTAGAGCTCCAAATGGTGATGAACGATGTGACGTAAAATACGTTCTTGGCAAAGGCTGTTTATATATTCCAATAAGAATGATCAAAATGGCAGAAAAAGAATGATCGAGAGATATTACAATAATAATGATAAACTTGATCGCGCGGAACTAACACTAAAAAGAAGAATAAGACGAAGTATATTATGCTTAGGAAAAAAACTAAATCATAAGTTATTCAGAAACATATTTATTTGTCTTGAAATTCTGATTAACGTTAAAGCTAACGGAATAAAATAGGGTACCGGGGATGCATCACACTGTGCCATAGCGCTGCGATCAACAGCACTGCTCTAAAGAAAAAGCTATCATGGATGCAGATATGACCTTCGTAAATGAATGTTTACATAGAAAAGAGGGATTGAGATGATATGATAAGATTACAAACGAGGAACTTGGAGAAAGAACAAAGCAGATACCAGTGGAGAAGGAGCTCAGGAAAAGACGCTGGCGATGGATAGGACATATATTGAGACAACCGACCAGAAGCATTGCAAGACAGGCACTGATTTGGAACCTGCAAGGAAAGAGGAGTAAGGCAAGGCCTAGACAGACCTGGAGAAGAGAGCTGGAGGCTGATGTTAAAAGGATAGGTAAAACATGGAAAGAATTGGAAGGGATGGCAGAGAGAGAGGAAGAGCTGGAAGAAATTTGTTGAAGACCTGTGATCCGTTGGGAGTTGAAAGGTAAGAAGTCTATGTAGGACATATTCAATCCAACTTTTAAACATGGAATAAACACAAATATGCAACCGCAGCAAATACAAATCTCACCAGAAACTGGATATAATTCTGAATGCTCATCACAGGAATGTTAAATAGAGCCAGTGTCGGTGGGTGATTATACAGCAGTGAGGACTGGAAAATGGCACACAAAATCATACACAAGTTGGAGACATTCCTAATAAAAATGTTTCAGAATAATTCTGCAAATTTGTTCACCAAATGCAATAGCAAATGAAGAGTTTTTGAAACAAACAAACTATGCATCATTGGAGACCATCATTAACCCTTTAGCTGCTAAAGACGCATTAACACGTCTGTTATTATCTCTCCTCTGTGGGCTAAAGACGTGTTAACACGTAATCGCTACTGTCACTGCTATAGGTGTACATTCACGTTTGTGACCTAGAAACTAAGAGTAGCTATTTTTAGCTCAGCCTTAGTAGCAGAAAGTATGTAGCAGCGAAAGGGTTAAAGGACAAAGATGTAGGTGGACTGTTCATGTACGTTGTATGCCAGTAGAGGCATCGATTAGGACTGCTCTCCGATGGACATCAGATGGGTAAAGAAAGTCTGGACATCCCAAGGAAACGTGGAGAAGAATGAGACAAAAAACAGTTGAAAGATTGTGGCCTGACTTGGGAATGAATAATAGAAAAGCGACAGAATGGAGACAATGGAAATCTCTTGTGGGAGCTTTATGTGTCAAACGGATCCCGTAGAGGATATAAATTAAATAGATGGATTGCCTGTGTGGTGCCAGGGCCCACAAAGGAAGCAAAGAATAGTACCACTGTGACCTACAATGCATGTTGTAAGAGAAGACTGATGTAGGCCCTAGGGATCTCTCTCTCTCTTTGCCTTTTTACCCCAGGTTGGGCATAGGCCCTCAACCAACTCATGCCAAGTCTTCCTATCTCCTGCTATCTCCTCAGCTCTTCTTTATATTGTTGATCTCCGCCTCCAAATCTCGACTCCATGTATTTCTCGGCCTCCCCTTCTTTCGCTGTCCCTGTGGGTTCCAGACAAGGACCCTTCTCGTTATTTTCCCTCCGGTTTTGCAAAGTGTGTCTTATCCAAGGCCCTAGGGATGCTACCCTAGTAAATAAAAAGCAGCGCAGAAATCGGATGGGGTGGTCTACTAGTAGGCGCATAACTGGCACAACGTACAATCGCTCTTGGGTCGGATCATATGCAAATCACACAGAGTGTTTGACAATTGGTCGATATGGAGCGTTCGAAGAAGAAAGATGGATGGAGATGGATGATAGATGGATGATAGACAGATGAATAGACCGCCCCCATAAGACAAGAAGATGATTAACTAGAGCAGACAATACGTTAACCGTACCTTTACGTTCAATTGATCCTGAAGGTGCTGTAGGTAGTCTTGGTCTCCTGTATGATGACACCAGACAAAAGTAGGATCAGATTAATGACATATTACACAAGAAACAATCATAATCTCATCTATAAGCGTACGCACAACCGTACAATTATGATCAATTGTCTATCTTTTACATTCAGTGTTTACCTTGACTTCAGCATCTAAATTACAAGTACCTCTGAACTCAGAGTAAGGCTTGCCTGAATGGCGAGGAACACTGGTGATAATGGAAAACAAGCCTTCACAAAAAAGAACAGTCAGAGGTGTCATAATAGTCCGCATGACTACGCCTGAATTCAGAACAGATGAATGGCAAAAAAGAAAAATACATGGTTGGCTAAAACAGAGATCTTCTTCTAATGCTTCATATTATCTCTCTCTCTGCCTTTTTACCCCAGTTGGGGCATAGGCCCTCAACCAACTCATGCCAAATCAATGCTTCATATTGACCACTTGTTAAACTACTCTTTGTGATTTGTATGTGATCTGAGCTTACGAGCAATTGTACATTGCGTCAGTTATGCGTCTACAAGCAGGCCAGCACATCCTATTTCTGCTATGCTTTTTATTTACTAGGGTAGCTTCCTAGGCCTCTACCTCAGTCGCCTCTTATGACATGCCTTGCAGTGTTACTATTGTATGCTCCCCTTGTGAGCCCCAACAACACACTGGCGCCAAATCTTTCAACTCTTTATTTTCACTGTTCTTCTCCATGATTGACCATCCTCCCTTCACCCGATCCAACAATAGCATCTCTTGTTTCCAATTTCACAACACAATATTTGTCCCTGGAATGGTTTGTTTGGTTTTTTTTTTTCGATCCAGAAACACTTGAGCTTTTAGCTCTTGGCTCGTGTCATGGACATTGTAACCCTTCGGTTCGGTGCCACGAACACTGTAAATCTGGGGAACCTGTAGCTTTTCTGCCAGTCCGCGGAGTTGAACCCGCACTCACAGAGGACTTGTCACCGTATCAAGCATCAAAACGTTGGCCCTAGAATGTTATTAACCCCTTGTCAACCCCCAAGAAAGTCACATTTTGTCTGCCCTCTATCCTTCAATCTGTCTGGAGTCATTTGTATGTGTCGATTCCTCATTGCCAATAATTGCTGACCCATTCTGTTTCTGAGAACATCTTTTTTTTCAGTTTGTTCTCTAGACAGTTGCAGTCCTCTGCTGATGAGATCTGTCTTCCCGGGTTTGTCTGGAGTCGCCCTACTCTAGCTGACTTCAGCTCTGTTGCAAGGCTCACCAACCCAGGCTTTTATGCAGGGTGTGCTCCCTGGACACTATAGTTTAATCCATATACTTGGAGGAAAGTATCATAGAATTAGAAGACAAGACAAGAAAAATGATATCCTAAAGGGAGAGAGAGGATGACTGCTATTTGTCCCATAGCTGGGGGATGGGTTGGTTGCAGCCAGAGCATCTACCGCTAGCCGGTGGGTTCTGCGCTGTCACCTTATGAGGCCCCATCCTGCTCCCGCCCTTTGGTCTGTTCTTTCACCTTCAGTCTGTTCGACTTGGTTAGACCTGCCAGGAGTTAAACTCCCGTCGACATAGTCTGAAGGCAGACCCTCCAACATCAATAATGTAGGCTAATGAGGAGGGCAGCCTGTCTGAGATGTGTGTCCCTACCAGGAGAAAAGATCATGTCAGCATAGCTTTCCGGATCACGGAGAGATACACAAGCTCCCCAACACTACAAGTTAGTAACCTCTTCTTCTTCTTTGCGTTCGTTCTTTCGACCAATTTTAATCACTCTTTGTGATATGTTTGATCATTGCCAAGAACGTGTATACGTTGCACATTGGTTTGGTAGGCCCCTAAACGCATAAGATTTCTACACGTTTAGGACATGTGCATCCGATTTCAACCAAACCTCCTTAGTCGCCTCTTACGACATGCGTGGCAGGTAACAGTGGTTCTATTCTTTACACCCCAAATTTGGGCCCTGGTAACCACTCGGGCGGTTAGAAACCTCATGGGGTAGGAAGAACATTTGAATAAAACATTTTTTTTCCCGATCCAGAAGCACTTGAGCTTTTCAGCTCTTTGGCTCGGTGCCATGGACATCGTAACCCTTCAGTTCGGTGCCACGAACACTGTAAATCTGGAGAACTTGTGGCTTTTCTGCCAGCCCGCAGAATTGAACCCGCACTTACAGAGGGCTTGTCACCCGTAGTTCAACACGCTACAAACACGCTGGGCAGGTGGGCGAATAAAACATTTAAAATGTACACTACAACAACAGAGATCACAAAAATTAAAGAAAGAAAGATACAATCGAAATGTAACAACAAACATTATACAGACACAGTAACAACTTACATTGAAGCAATCCCTTCGGCTGTAGCAGCACAATTGTTATATTGAATACAGCTTCGGATCTCATTCAGCCAGGCTCTGAGTCGGCAGGGTCACTTGCTTCTACCACATGCTCAATGGTCCCTTCTCCCTAGAAGAATTTTTAAAACACAGACCTGGGGGTGAGTACAGCTCCTCCTCTTCTTCTATATTCACTATATAATAACTACTTATAAAACCATACATTCTCATTTGAGCTAATCAGCATGAGATTCTCTCTGCCTTTTTAACCTGATTGGGGCATAGGCCCTCAACCAACTCATGCCATCTCTAGCTATCTCCTGCAGCTCTTCTTCTATATTGTTTCTTCTTCTTTGCGTTCATTCTTTGGACCAATTTTAATCACTCTATGTGATATGTTTGATCTTTGCCAAGAACATGTATACGTTGCTGCACATTGGTTTGGTAGGCCCTTTTCTTTTTCCTTTCTTTGTGATCACTACATATGTCAATCTAGGCTAGTCTACAGCAGTTTTTTTTTTCTTTTCTTTCGTCCGCTTTCAACTCAGGCGAGTTCCATCTCAAACTGATTTTGCGTGAAAATCTGTTTTTCAATTTCTTACAATGGCAGCAGCGTGCACATTGTAAATTACTTTACACTGGCAGCTGTGTGCTCAATGTACTCGTAATTAGTATTTCCTCGCCATACAGGCAGATTTTTCCGACTTCGAGGTACTCCGTTATCGTCCTGAGTAAGACCAGGGGGCTCGAACAAATGCCGGACAGTAGGTTCGAACCCGAGCTATGAGGCGTCTCACAGCTAGCAGGCCGAGCCACTATCAACTACTCTAGGCAGTCCCCGGTAGGCCCTAAATGCATAGACTTCTACACATTTAGGTACCTGGCTTGTGTGTATCCTTCCATCCTTTCATTCGTTTTAAATATTATCTCTGTTGTTTCTTGTATCTTCTCCTTCTTTGCGTTCGGTTTCGTATGCTCGTCTAAATCATGTGATAGGTTGCCTCTATGAAGCTGCATGTCAGTTGGAGTTCTTCTAGAGTTCCCCATAGCTTGGTCTGTAAGCTTTATTCATAAGGGCCCTGTTTCTTGTATAAACTTCACTGTCTTTTGTAGCTCACACAGAGGTCTGTGTAGTTTTTTTTCCCCTCAGCGTTGTTTCACTAGGCAAGTGGGTTTGTCTCAGTATATCATATTCAGTGCAGTCTTGCAGTACTTGCTCTGCAGTCTGCCCTCATGTATGAATTGCCAATCATAGACAATTGTGACTGGTGTTCTTTTCTTTTCTTACTTTCCTCCAATCCTGTTTTGCCTTACAGCATCAGGATAAGAAGAGATTTATAGAACGAGCCTTTGTGTGCGCTTCATAAATAGTGTCCTTCGTCGCCTGTAATCTCTGGGGTCCATCTTTTGCTTTATATCAAATGTATCAAAGCAACACTGTTCTTTGAGGTGTACTGTCTGTTGCAGCACAATCTGCTTATCTGGCCAAACCATTTAATTTGTTGTTTCAGTGGGAAGACGGGGGATGTTTTGTTCTGGCAGACTTCAGGCGCCGAGTAGTTACGGGGCCCAATCAAGGGTGTAAAGAATCGAACCACTGTTGCCTGCCACACATATCGTAAGAGGCAAGTAAGGAGGTTGGGTGTGGGGCTAGCTACTCACCCTGTAAAAACCACTGGATAGCTACAGAAACCCCAACCAAAGAAATTTATAGCTCGCCACCCGAGGAAGAAGAAGGATCCTACAATGAAATGACCTGATGAAACCGAAAGGGAAAATGAAACCGAAAGGGAAAGCGAGCTGCCAACTCACCTTACACCTGGAGGCAGAAGTTGGAAACGGAATGCAAGTAAATGGGGAGAGAGTGGCAAGATCTGGAAAAGATAGCCTTGGATAGGAGGGCTTGGAACCCAGATCACAAGAGTATAAATACACTAAACAGAAAAGCACAGACTTCAGACTTAGAACAGGACACTGCAGTCTCAGAGCACACCTCAACAGAATGGGTCTCAGGGACTCTGCAGCCTGCACCTGTGGGCACCAGCAGTCCAGAGCACATCCAACTGCCTAGTCTGAATAGTGAGAGATGGAGATCTGGCCAACAGAAACAACACACAAGACAAACTATC
Source organism: Arion vulgaris (assembly GCA_020796225.1). NCBI lineage: Eukaryota > Metazoa > Mollusca > Gastropoda > Stylommatophora > Arionidae > Arion > Arion vulgaris. The sequence goes on from CM036775.1 coordinate 10,200,470, forward strand.
CAGGTTGGCCAAATTTGGGTGTAAGAATAGCACCACTGTTCCTCACGCATGTCGTGAGGCACTAAGAGGTTTGTGAATCGGATGCATGTCTAAACTTGTAAAGTCTAGCATTTGGGCCTCCAAACCAATGAACGAATACACGTTCTTGCAAAGATCAAACATATCACAAGTGATTAAATTGGTTGTAAGATGAACGCAAAAGAAGAGACAACATGGAACGTGAGACCTCAAGCGCACTGCACTGTTTATGACACATACCGGAGTAGTCGCATAGCAAAGTTGATCGCAGAAGAAGAAGAAGGAGGGCTTGGAAAGCCTTGGTTGCGAACCTATGTTTCCTGGGGGTGAAGAGTGAAGAAGTTAGACTTTAGGAAATGACCGCCGAGTGGTTACCGGTGCCCAAATTTGGGGTGTAAAGAACAGAACCAGTTACCTGCCACGCATGTCGTAAGAGGCGAGTAAGGAGGTTTGGCTGAAATCGGATGCACGTGTAGAAGTCTATGCGTTTAGGGGCCTACCAAACCAATGTGCAGCAACGTATACATGTTCTTGGCAAAGATCAGACATATCACAAAGAGTGATTAAAATTGGTCGTAAAGAAAGAACACAAAGAAGAAGAAGGGAAATGATAATTTGACTCACCTTTATAACAAATGTATTTTCTCTGTCTGGCATCTCCAGAGCAGTTGTCTCCCTAACTTCAGTAATGAGAAAACAGAATAAACCTGTCCTAGGTTTGACGGACTGAAACAACAAATGCAAACACTAATGATTATAACACAACTTATTCAGAATCTTCAATTCAAATGTTGTATCAATCCTAACATATGCCAGCGAGAGTTGGAAAATGTTGTATCTGTCTAACGTATGCCACGAGAGTTGGAAAATGTTGTATCAATCTTAACATATGCCAGCGAGAGTTAGAAAATGACTAAAGATATAAAAAGTAAGTTGAATGCATTTGAAAATAGATGTCTGTGAAAATAATGAATATAAAATGGAGCGAATTCAGAAGTGATGAAATCAGAGAAATGTCTGGTCAGCCACTAGTAACAACTGTTTTAAGAAAAAGAACGCCAGAGTGGTTACCAGGGCCCAAATTTGGGGTGTAAAAATATAACCACTGTTACCTGCCACGCATGTTGTAAGAGGCAACTAAGGAGATTTGGCTGAAATCGGATGCACATGTCCTAAACATGTAGAAGTCTATGAGTTTAGGGCCTTCAAACCAATGTGCAACGTATACACGTTCTTGGCAAAGATCAAACATATCACAAAGAGTGATTAAAATTGGTTGTAAAGAATGAACGCAAAGAAGAAGACTTGTAGGCGCATAACTGGCACAATGTACAATCGCTCTTTGGCGCAGATCACATACAAATCAATGAGTGGCTTAACAAGCGGTCGATATGGAGCATTCGAAGAAGATCTGTTTTAGGATGTGTTGTAGGAATGTGCTCTTTGTTTTAGCATGTGTCATAGGGATGTGCTCTTTGAGCTTTATTAGCTATATTATTCTTCTTTGTTCTATTACAACAATTTAAAAAAAAACTGATTTATGTGTCTGTGCGTGATTTATGTGTGTGTGTGTGATATGATGAGAAATCCGTTGTCTCATATGGTAAATAGGCCAATGAGGATGATATGAACCGCAACTATATTGTGCTACATTGCAAGCAAATCTTACTGTGTTTTCGGGTTAGCATCCCCGGTAACCACTCGGGCGGTTAGTGAATTCTACCCATTTTTCAAGTCGAACTGGATGCCTGAGAGGCAGAGTGAGAGGTGTGTTTAATCAGCGAGCCCAGGAACCATCAGTATGCATACTCTTCGATATCTGTTGGGAGACTGAGCACCTAGGGTCTGCCAGTGCAATGACGCAGTTTAGTAACCAATAACCAAGCAAATCTACAATATCTAGGCTTTTCAGCCCAGACAACCTGTTTCGCAATGTTGTTTTCTATCTTTGGCAGTGATGTAAGCAGATTACTAACAGAGTGCATCTCAAAGAGCAATGCTACTCCCATACAGTGGATACAAAGTAAAAAGGCTGTCCATGCAAAAGGTAGATCACAGAAATAACAGAGCGAAAGACAATATTTATGAAGCGCACACAAAAGCCTGTTCTAAAAATCTATTCTTACTCTGACACTGTGAGGCAAAACAGGATTCAAGAAATGAGAAAGGTAATGATGTAGTGTAGATTGCAATCAAACTAATTAAAACGAAGATTACCTTTGGTGGTGAGTAAAACTCCATCTGATATCCACTTTGATTCTTCAATAAAACCAGTCTGGTTTTCTCCCACCTCGACTTCCCTTTAGTGTCCTCTCCAGATAACACATTGACTATTCCTTCCTTCTGAACATCTTGCTGAACACCAGGCAGTCTATGCCTGCCATCCTTCTTCAATTTGTGTTTTGATCTGGCGTTTGGAGATGGTTGTTCTCCACTTTCTTCTGTTCCTTGTTTAAAAAGTTTTGATTTTCTAATGCTTTTAAATGAAAATCTTCTTAATATACCTTTCCCCGGTTTGCGTGTGGGACTGGTCCCTCGGTCTGGACTGCTGTCCCGTTCATAATCGTCCAGATGAGATTGGTGATTGTGTTCACTACCATTATGTCCATGATGAACAACGTCGACTGTCCCTACTACTGTCCGAGGAGTAATGGGCTCTGCTGTTGTTGATGTGTAGGGCTCTGACAAAGAATTTACTTCCGTGTGCTGACTACTCGAAGAATGAAACGATGACCGACGAAGTTCATATTCAAAATATCTCATGAATAACTCGGTAAACTTCTTCGCATAATCATACGGATCTCTAGTTCGGCCAACAGCTGGGTTATTACGATCAAACGCCAGAAAATTATGAACGAAATTTTGTGCAGAACTTGAGGCTTGTTTTTCACAGAAATCAACAGTCATATTTTCACCTTCTCCATCACTAGCTACGCTTGCCATTTAAAAGCCAAATGAAATGTGAAATGTTAACCAGGAGGTAACTGAACACATATCCGTCATGTAGTTGAAGTAGTGTTATGACGTTCTTGTTTTAGAAGTGTACATATTCTAGAAGCAGACATCTTGACGATGAGTTAAGTCCACGCATGCGCACAACGACCACATAGTGTGTCCAGGAGCCGTTATTCTTGAACAACAAGACCTGGGCCAGTCCTGCAGGTCAATCGATCTCACTGTCGACTTCTTGTTGTCTCTTTGTTCGCGGTGTTCAACTTATAATATTGAGATGGAGGAGTTATAGTGTTAGACACATGGTGGTGGAGTTATAGTGCTAGTCAGATGGTGGTGGAGTTATAGTGCTAGACAGATGGTGATAGGCTATAGTGCTAGACAGATGATGGTGGAAGAGTTATGTGCTAGTTAGATGTTGGTGGAGCTATAGTGCTAGAGAGATGGTGTGGGAGTTATAGTGCTAGACAGATGGTGGTGGCTTCCTGCGATTTTACTAATTGTTTGATCATGATGCTAAGAATTGGTTCAATATAGAACTGGAGTACTTTTTCATAGTGTCGTTGTTAGTGAATTTTCTTCTGCGTTCTCACTAGATTGGGACCTCGGATTCTCTACCGTCTGCCTCATTTTATCAGCCACGCCATACAGTTTGTCTTGGACTGTTAGTGTAAGTGGGCCACCTCTTTCTTCTCAAGTCTGCATACTGGGGACAGTTCTGTAGTATATAATTCCTATGATTTCTGCTTACCCGTTTGTGCCGACCTCTTCCCGCAGTAAGTTTTGGCCACTCTCGTGATGGTAGGTCTGACATTCTTACTGCGTGGCTAAATCTCCAAGGCAGACTGGCGACCGTAGAATCCGTTATCCCATTCCTCATTGTGAGGGTCGTTGCACCATGTTATGCGCCGTACAGTCTGGTGCATCCGTTTTCTGCAAGCATTTGTTTCGGGTTAGCATCCTAGCGGACACATGCATCCGATTTCAACCAAACCTCCTTAGTCGCCTCTTACGACATGCGTGGCAGGTAACAGTGGTTCTATTCTTTACACCCCAAACTTGGCCCCTGTAACCACTCGGGCGGTTAGTGAATTTAACGCACAGTATGTTTTTCATTTTCATGAAAGCTATTTTCGCTTGAACTATTCTACTTCTTATCTATTTTGCACATCTTCCATTTGTTGCTATGAATGTTTCCAGATACTTGAATCGATGTACATCTTTGTTCATTCGAGAAGAGAAATTTTGAGAAAATTGTAGAGACAACAGGACAGACAAATTAGGTGAAAGATAAGATCGACAAGAGAAAATGTTGGACAGTTAAACACAGTGGCGGCTCATGTAGTTTTTGTTGGTGGGGCCAGACACAAATTTTATTGAAAATCATGGCTTTGGGTTAGGTTATATTTTAATTGATTAAATAATAAATACGCGCTACACATTATTTTTGGTGGGGCCAGGCCCTTCTGGCCCTTAATGACGAGCCGCCACTGGTTAAACACGTCATTGTATAGGTCAAAGTAAAGAACATGGAACTGCAGTAATGAACTAGTGGGCAGTATTTAGGATATTTTTAGTTGAAGATATTCGTGATCGCCCCAGGAGGTGTTAAAGCTTGCCTTGCTGTAAATGCAAAGTTTTTAGATACGATAGTGCCCGATTGGTTACCGGGGCCCAAATTGGGGTGTAAAGAATAGAACCATGTTACCTGCCATGCATGTCGTAAGATGTGACTAAGAAGGTTGAGCGATGGGCTACTATCCCACACCGTAAAAAAACCACTAGATGACTACAGAACGGAGAGCGAATCGAGTAAACGTTGGCTGAAACCGGACACATCGCCGAAGGATAAGCATCAGAGTTCCAAATGGTGCTGAAGATGTGACGTAAAACACACCAATGCTAGGGCTGCATGAATCAGATTTCAACACGAATAGAATTTATGGGAAGATCTGGTACATCGGTCTGGACGGTGATCGCGAGATACGATAGACTCACAGCAACATAGTAGAGAAATGAGAATTGACATTTCTCTCATCTCTAAAGTTATTTCAGGATACGTAGTGCTAGACTCTGATCTCCTGAAGGAACTAAATGTTAAAGAGAATTGGATGATAAACAACATGCTATACAGAAAAATTAGATACTTTGGTCTCATTAAGCGTCATGATGGCCTGGAAAGAACAGTATTAGAGGTTTAAAAGGTTTTAAAGCCGAAGGATTGACTTCATTGCACCAGGTTTTAACCCATACGACTCAGCCCCTCTCCACAAAAATGGCACGCCACTGCCGAGAGTATTGCACAAAGCACGAACTCCGTAGCTCCAGCAACAATCCTAGGGTCTCTGGGAAAAACTGCACTCGTGAACAGAATGGTGCGGTCCGGACTCGAACCCACGACCTTCGACTCACAAGGCAAAGGGCTTAACCACAAGAAGATGGCTACAAGATATTAAAAAACACATGAATATGACCATCGACGAAGTGGCTAGAGACAAGAATGAAAATCAGATGCGCTGCAAAGAGAGCAACATCCTATAAAGGATACGCACCTTGATGATGATGAGTGCTAGACAGGGAGAGTTTTGAAATATTAGCCTCGTTCTGATCTGTTTACAAGGATGTAACGTACCGGAAGTGAAATTGAAAACGTTTTCTTTCCGCCATTCTTTGTTCTTATTAAACTTTGCATTTGTTGCAATTTACAATCAGAGATAATCCGAGTGCCACAGACAAGTGTTTGTTTCATTTTATGGATAATTGTTAAAGGAGTATCGACATGTCGATCGGAGTTCCAATTAAAGTTCTTCACGAAGCAGAAGGCCACATAGTGACATGCGAAACATCAACCGGTGAAGTTTACAGAGGCAAGCTCATAGAAGCTGAAGACAATATGAATTGTCAAATGGCAAATATCTCTGTTACATACAGAGATGGCAGAGTGGCTCAGTTGGAAAATGTTTACATAAGAGGCAGCAAAATACGTTTTTTTGTGCTCCCAGATATGTTGAAAAATGCTCCAATGTTTAAAAAGGGTTTAAGGCAAAGGTGGCGGTGCTGGTCGAGGAAAATCCGCAATTCTGAGAGCTCAAGGTACGTTTTATTATACATTATTTGCAATCTTCTTCAGTTGATGCATAGTTAATATATTTATTTTATAATTATGATGAGAGAGCTCATAATGCTATTCTTGTGTATTGTTTTACAGCGTCTGTAATGTGGACTTCGTATGTACTATTATAACTTATTTTTTATTATGATACGTTGACACACATTGTGACATTTACACAGTATGATTACTTAGAAGTGTGTTGTATTTATTATCTTGTGTTCTAGTTAACTGTATTTCTCGATACGACACTTTTTAGCATAACATCTTTAGGAGCAGTTGAGGTGCCTTATTTGCTTCCACCATACTTGCTTATCCAGACAGCAAAAGTAAAAGCAAAAATGTACCACTAGCACCAGGACCAGCACTGAAATTTTAAAGATGGAATAAGAGTTTTGACCAGCTCTTGTACGCTTACTGACCTGAGTCACCTCATAACATTAAGTTGATTGTGTCTGTCTTAGGACCCCAGGTCCTACACTGTACCTATCATCATGTCAAAGAAGGGTAGAATATGCATGAGGTTTGGTGAACTGACATAATTAGTTCCATCATGTAGACTTCCATGTCTGATGTCAGTGTATTAAAATTAAAGGGATAGTTTCCCAGATCATCATCATGTCAGTCTTCCTGCTGTACAGATCTCTCCATAACTTTCACAACTGGGGTTAGGCACATTTAACAGTTGTGACGCCCATCTCTTGTTGAACCATGTCAAACCATTCAGTATCTTCTCTGCCTTCAATCCCTCCTCAACTGTATTTTACCTGTTGTTACCAGATGTCTTCTTCTTTGCTTTCGTTCTTTACGACCAATTTTAATCACTCTTTGTGATATGTTTGATCTTTGCCAAGAACATGTATACGTTGCACATTGGTTTGGTAGGCCCCTAAACGCATAGACTTCTACCGTTTAGGACATGTGCATCCGATTTCAGCCAAACCTCCTTAGTGCCTCTTACGACATGCATGGCAGGTAACAGTGGTTCTATTCTTTACATCCCAAATTTGGGCCCGGTAACCACTCAGGCGGTTACCAGATGTTTTAATCATCCTATTTTCCAATGTGTGCCGAAAGAACATTCATTGATTATCCTTAGGACAGTCTATTTCTGGTTTTGTTCAGATTTCATTTTGTGCAAGCATATTTCTTAGTTTGTCTGCTATGAATTCAGGGTACCTGATATGTCACATCTGACTGCTTTTTGCATGAAGCCTGCTTTCTGTATCAGTGTCTCTCTCCCGTTACAGGCATGATTTGTCTGACTCTAGAGGTTACAAGTCTATTTAAAAACTAAAATTTGTCTTTGACCTCATCCATGAGGTTTTTAAACATTCATTCTTCTGTAAAAGCACATCTCTGTTGTTCACTGTCGTCCATGGTTCACAAATAGTGCAGCAAGATTGCTGGGCAAGTATTTGTTAATATATGTCATTAATAACATAGAATTACAACTACTGATTATAATGCATTTTATTAAGCACTGACAACTTACTGTCAGTGAAATCTTAGTCACTATATATCATAAGTCATAATTATCTCTCTCGCGATTGTTCTTATGCCGCTTTTATCATTCTATTGTGATATATAACTTATAAGCAGCCAAACACCAAGAACGGATGTATGTGCACAGCCTTCAGTACCTATTGGAGCTCAGGTGCTTATTCTTTGGCGGCGTGTTTGATTCCAACCAACGTTTACTGGGTTCGCTCTCCGTTAGCCTTTTGCTGTCCCCAGCCAAAACCCACAAGGCAACAGGTTACTATTTTCTTTCAGGGCAGCGACCCGTAGACAACCTGCCTTCCCAGACTGAAGAGCGTCATATACCCAGCCTATAATTTGTTCTAATAACTCTCAAGCTTGCTCCACAGAAACCTTTTATAAAAAGAAAGATTGCTCATGATGTTGGACTCGTCACAAAATATGATGAAATATGACTAAAATTTATAGCAAAAACAAGTGTACATTGAGTTCCTGCTGAAAAATTGTGATTGTCCTGTTTTAGGAACATTTTAAACTGCAGTAACGTTAGTGTAAAGAATCATTTGCTTTGTTTGAACAGATATCCAAGTAACCAGTATATTAAGAAATAAGTCATTCTTCTTGGCTTTCGTTCTTTACAACCAATTTTAATCACTCTTTGTGATAAGTTTGATCTTTGCCAAGAACATGTATATGTTCCAAACTGGTTTGTTAGGACACGTACATCCAATTTCAGCCAAATCTCCTTAGTGCTCTTCGACATGCATTGCAGGTAACAGTGGTTCTATTCTTCACACCCCAAGTTAAATTGTGAACTGTTGGCTTCACAAAATCGCCTCTCCATTGAGTTAATTAGAGAATCTAAGTATGGAATGTAAACTGTTTGTCTGAAGTACTCTTCAACACTTATGGTTCCTGGATTATTTCGATGCTTTTGTCTTCCACAATGTCTTGGGATAATCAGTTCAATATCCACTTTCTGTGCGAGTTGTACTGTTTTCTCAAAAATATCCATGAAATAGTTATCGGAATCACCTCGGTGAAGTTTTACTACACTGAGCAGGTTTTGAACTTGCAGTTGGACTTCTGGAAGATCAACTTGAACAGCTCTTGTTGAGACCTACGATGCCATGCTGAGCTGGTATGGTTTCTGGCACATTCATTAAATTCTTTGTACTTTGTACAAGGGTAGTAATAAGTAACATTATTTGACTATTTTCAAGCAATCCAGGGGCAAGTGCCGGGGGCAAAACTGGTTTGTTAGGACACCATCAATTTCAGCCAAATCTCTTAGTGCTCTTCGACATGCATTGCAGGTAACAGTGGTTCTATTCTTCACCCCAAATTTGGGCCCGTAACCACTCAGCGAAATAAGTAATTAAACACAGACATAGTTATAACAAAACTTAATGTATTTGTACATTCTTTGCTGAGGTTATAAACAATTTGTTTGTTTGTTGACAGCTGCCCGTGGAAGAGGTCAGAGAGGTCGCGGCGGAGGCAACATCTTTCAGAAAGCGCTGAGCTTGTTTACATTGTCAACTATTCCCTTGTTATTGTATCATCACTATTACATATATATGTCATTTTGTGTTGTAGTTTTCCCTTGCTAATATAACATTTATAAAGACAATAGTAAACTTAGAGATGACGGAACTTAAGGCAGTTACAGAGTTTGATATCATTTACTTGAAGAAACCTAAGACATCATCCAAAGTTTGACAAGATTTTCTACTCGGAGATGAAACAATATGATCATCTTTAGAAACAAGTTATACATTATTTGACATTACTTGTTCAATCTCATCAACATTATTATTACTACATATGCATTGTGTTGTTTCCAAAAATGTTATATTTGAGTTTTGTTGTCAAGTTGTATTTCTCATTTTTTTAATGTTAGATTATCAAGTCCATATTTTGTTATGTCATTTTCATACTCAAAATAAAAGTGTCTAGTTTTGACTTCTATTTGCTTGTTATGAATTGTTTGTATGTTTGTCTCATACTGTGTTTGTTTGTTGTAGTAACACTGTTGTACTCCAGTGTCTGAGTGAATGATTAGTGTGTTATGAGTTGTATATTAAATAGTTGATAGAAAGTTGCAAGGGACAATGTTTATACCGATGGGTATGTGCATTGTGGTTAAGTCAGGCTGGCTAGTGTGAGGGTCGTTGCAGAGCCAAACAGAACATACAGAAAAACTGTTCAGTATCTCTCTCTCTTGTGATCACCACCCAGACCGATGCACCAGATCTCCCCATAAATTCTATTCATGTGGAAATCTTATTCATGCAGCCTTAGCATTGATGTGTTTTACGCCACATCTTCCGCACCATTTGGAGTTCTGGTGCTTATCCTTCTATGATGTGTCCGGTTTCAACCAGCGTTTAACTCTGTTCGCTCTCCGTTCTGTAGCCATCTAGTGTTTTTACGGTGTGTGGTAGGTAGCCCAGCGCCCAACCTCCTTAGTTGCCTCTTACGACATGCGTTGCAGGTGACAGTGGCTCTATTCTTCACACCCAAATTTGGGCCCCGGTAACCACTCGGCGGTTCAGTATAAGGATGACGACTGAGGCCTGTAATGCTGCCCTCCACTGGCTCTGTGACTTTCTCTTCCCCCTCCTCCTCTCTTCCCTTTCCCCCCAAAAAATCCCTGTTTACTGTGGCCTTTGTATGACCCAGCCAATGCTTCGGAAGGTCCATAATGGCAATTTGCGGTATGGACGACTGTTGAGGTTTCCAACCCCTAGAGGCTCAAATGGATCTGCTGTTCTGGGAGTGCAGGTGTTTGTGGCAATAATAGAGCTGACAGAGTTGCATCAAATGCATTGATCAGCTAGAGTTAAGGATGGATATTGTTAGATCTTTTGGTAGCCGCTTGTTGGATGAGGACAATAAAATTGATGTTGAACTTATCAAGCAATTTGAGAGGTTTGGAGTTAAATTTTGTACAAATAGAACTGTGCGCCCTAGGTGGCAGAGCGAAGAGTGGTTTAACAGGCAAGCCACAGAGGTATCCAAACTATAGTCTTTTCCACAATCGTCTCCAGTATTTTTATCTTCCAGTCTACTATCGTTTTTGTTTTTTTAAGGATTTGGACCTCTTGAAAAGACTAGTTGGTAGATTTCTTTTTACACTGCTTCCTTAGGCAAAACATCAGCACTCATTACCAACAATTTCAACCCTTTTTGAGTTGATCAAAGTTCCGTTCTGAGATTCTGCACTGTTCTGTAGCCTCCAGGGCTTGCATAAGCTGTCACTGTGTGCAGCTTATTCATGTGCTGCCATGAAATGAGCAAAGAGTTCTGTTTTGTAGCTGTAACATATTCGTCCAGTAGGGGCCGCTAGGGACACTGTAGTGACATCTGGATGCCTAAAGTGCACTCCTGCTCCACCATTCATGGTTGCCTTCATTGCCGATCCATCTATGTAAATTCTTGTCCAGCTGTCTTCTGGAAACATGTTTTTTTTTTCTTTCGTCGCTTTCAACTCAGACGAAGTTTCATCTCTGAAACTGATTTTTGCTTGAAAATCCGTTTTCCAATTTCTTACAATGGCAGCAGCGTGCACATTGTAAATTACTTTACACTGGCAGCCGTGTGCTCAATGTACTCGTAATTAGTATTCCCTCGCCATACAGGCAGATTTTCTCCGACTTCAGAGGTACTCACGTTATCGTCCTGAGTAAGACCAGGGGACTCGGAACAAATGCCGGACAGTAGGTTCGAACCCGAGCTATGAGGTGTCTCACAGCTAGCAGGCTGTACTATCAACTACTCTAGGCAGTCCCCCTCTGGAAACATGTAATAGTGGTGTTCTGTTGTAGTTACTTTCTTCGCTAGATTATACTCAGCGTCTTTGTGTAACAATTTAGGGATGAAGGTTGAAAAATTTAGTGTTACTGATTCTGGTTCCGCCAAGTAGAAGCATGTCACTTTCATCACAACCCACCTGAAAAAATCTAGTAAGTTCTCCGCCTCTTCCAGCATCATGTTCAAGGTTTCTTTGTCTTGCTGCCACCTTCGTCTTGGTCATCCCCTACCTCATAGTCCGATTCCCAGTGGTCAATAATTCTTCTGGTATGAATTTAGAGGTGTGTTCAAATATGTCTAGTAGGAGAATGACTAGTTTGTCGTAACAAGTTGTGTATGTCTGGTTTGTGGTTTACTACAGAACAGATGCCAAGTGGATGTTCTATGATACTTCTTTGTCTGCGATCATCAGTTATTTTAATGCTTTCACACTTCTGGAAATCAGCCCAATACAGCATCAGAACTTCTTCTTTTGTCATCACACTGTTACCGGGTTGTTGCCCAGTGTCGTGGTTTTCTGTTTTTGTCTTGCGCTGTTCTGGTGGCTTGTGTGATTGTTATTTTTGCTCTTTCACAGGATTCTGCTACACCATCTTTTCCGTGGTCTTCCTCTTGCCTTCTTTCCGATGTTCTGTTGTAGAAGACTGTATACTGTGGAGTTTGGATGCATTCTTATTAAGTGGCCAAACCACTTCATTCTTTGTTTATCTATGTAATTCAAGCACGGTTTTGTGCCAACTTTCTTTCTTATGCTGATGTTGGTGATTCTGTCTTTTCTGGTGTTGTTGGTAACTTTTCGCAGGCAATGCATTTCACATTGTGATTTTTGTGACTGCGCTTTGCTCAATGTCCATGTTTGGCTCTGGTAACACAGTAGGTATAAAAATGCTGTTGATCATCTGTTGCTTATCTGCCTGTGAAATTTTTGGGTGCCCTAACAATGGGGCTAGCTGGTAGGTTACAGCATTTGCTTTTGCACTCTAGCCTCTATCTTTCTATCTAGTCTTCCGTCTTCTGTGAATATGCTTCCTAAGTATTTGAATTCTTTCACTTGGTTTATTTTAGTGCCATTGATATGGATGTCTAGATTATTGTTTTCTTCCCATATTCATTATTTCTGTTTTGTTGATTTTCATGTCATGATTTATACAATTTTTGTTCAAGGTGTCAAAATGATGTAGATCTTGTTCATTTTGATGTATCAGGCACTGATCATCTGCAAAAAGCAGTTCATTTATTTCATCATTATCTGAATTTGACTCTTGATTTATTTTATCCATATATGCAATAAAGAGTAGTGGTGAGAGGACACAACCTTGTCTAACACCTGATGTAATGGAGAACCAGTCGGTAATTCCTTCTGTTGTTCTTACTGTACTCTGGCTATCTTGATATAAGACCATGATATTACCTAATAATTGTCCCTGGACGCCATATTCTTCAAGGATCTTCCATAGTTTGCACCTGTTTACTCTATCATCAGAACTAAGATTATTTAATATATACCGCAGCTGTGTGCTATCAGCGTTATGGATCAGAATGCTGGAGAATGACAAAACAAGATATGTCCAAACTCTCCACCTTTCATACAACTTGTCTGCAAAAGATCTTGCACATGTTCTAGCCAAATACTATCTCCAACCAAGAACTGTGTCAACAAGAGAATATGAATACCAGATTCCAAAAGAGATGCTGGAGATGGATTGAATATGTGCTTCTTCGAACACTCCACATCGACCACTCTGTGTGATTTGTATGTCTTCTTCTTTGCGTTCGTTCTTACGACCAATTTTAATCACTCTTTGTGATGTTTGATCTTTGCCAAGAACGTGAAGGCGTTGCACATTGGTTTGGTAGGCCCCTAACGCATAGTTCTACATGTTTAGGACATGCATCCGATTTCAGCCAAATCTCCTTAGTCGCCTCTTACGACATGCGTGACAGGTAACAGTGGTCCTATTATTTACACCCACATTTGGGCCCGGTAACCACTCGGTCGTGATTTGTATGTGATCTGAGCCTAAGAGCAATTGTACATTGTGCAAGTTACGCGCCCATGAGTAGGCCAGCACATCCAATTTCTGCGCTGTTTTTTATTTACTAGGGTAGCATCCCTAGAGCCTACATCAGTCGCCTCTTACGACATTCATTGTGGGTTGCATTGGTACTATTCTTTGCTTTCCTTGTGGGTCCTGGCACAACATGGGCACGGATATGCGCTACTCTTGGAGACTCACAAAAACTGAGATGAATACCAGAGGGAAAACATGAAAGACCCAAAATGACCTGGAGGAGAACTGAACAAGAACTGAAATAAATGAATCACAGCTGAAACACAGCACAGAAGATGGGCAGGGATGAAGAAATGTGCATTTGTTGCTGCCCTAAGAATCAGAGGTGTCAGACTAGGGTGAGAGAAGATAATTCATTTTGAACCGAGATACCGGATTCTCTGATCTAGTCTGCTGTATTTCATAATTGTACCACTCTTGACAATCGTGAAACAGTGTAAACTTGCGTGGTTTGGGCATGTGGTGAGACAGCGCACTCTCTAAGACTATCCTAAGCCCGCCTGCTCAGTGTGTTTGTAGTGCGTTGGACTGCGGGTGACTAGTCCTCTGTGAGTGCGGGTTCAATTCCGCAGCTGGCAGAAAAGCCACAGGTTCCCCAGATTCACAGTGTTCGTCGCACCGAACTGAAGGGTTACGATGTCCATGGCACCGAGCCGGAGAGCTGAAAACTCAAGTGCTTCTGGATCAAAAAAAAGACTATCCTACAGGGAACAGTTGAGGGTGAAAGAAAGGAAGGCAGAGAAAATCCTAGTTTGACACCAAGATCTGGTCGAGGCAGAGTTTCTCCATACTCGCCCGAGGAGTTGAAGACAGAGATTCATGGTCTGCTTTTTGTGCTGTCTCCACGGTGACAACCCTAACGTGTTATGGGCTTTATTATTTCATAATTTAGGTTGCACCAGTTTCTCTAGGCCGGTGGCGGATGTGTGTCTCACATTCTATTTCTATAAACTCTTGCATACAGTGACAGTTAGCAAAGATATATGCATGTTCTTCAGGCATATCTGCTAGTTCAGAGGATACCTATTTTACAGTTGATGTACAAGTGCTGTCTTGTGAAGTTTGACTACCTAGTCTCTTCTAAACAGTTGGGAATATACATTCTCTGCTTTGTATTTGCTTTATTCCTACTTTCAATTGTATCATCCTCGGATGATTGTCAAACTTGATGTCTTGGTTATTTCTGCAAGAAATTTTGAGTTTAATTTTAATGAAAAATATTTCAACCGCAAAAACAAGAAATTATAAAAACACGTAATTTTCATGTTTCACATATTCCCTTATATTGTCTTTGTGGCTAAGCCCTTTGCCTTGTGAGTCAAAGGTTGTGGGTTCAAATCCGGACTACGCCGTTCTGTTCACGAGGGCAGTTTTTCCATAGACCCCAGGATTGTTGCAGGAGCTACGGAGTTTGTGCTTTGTGCAATACTCTCGGCAGGTGACGTGCCATTTCTGCAGAGAGGAACCGAGCCATATGGTGTAAAACCCGGTGCAATGAAGTCAATCCTTCGGCTTTAAAACCCTTTTTTCCCCCTTTATATTGTCACTGGTTGGGAACCACTAGGCTAAGCTATCAGCTGTTTTGTGTAACCTAATGTTATAATATGATGGTATCTACTGAATTATTACTTTCTGGAAATTAGCTCTGTCCCACCTAGAGATACCTTCACATTGTTCAGTTTGATGCTCTTTCAGTTCATTTCTTGCCCGAGTTGTTACCGGGGCCCAAATTGGGGTGTAAAGAATAGAACCCTGTTACCTGCCGCGCATTTCTTAGAGGCGACTAAGGAGGTCGGATGGGAGCTTTCTAAAATTTTATAAAGAAGGATTTAATCTATTGCACCAGGTTTTAACTCCATATGGTACAGCTCCTCTCTGTAGAAATGGCCCGTCAGTATTGCATGAACTCTGTAGCTCCAACAATAACACTATATATATATCTTTGGAGGAAATGCATGTAAGAAGAGAATAGACTGTCCGGATATGAACCTATGGCATCAGCTTAACTCCTTGTGGACCAGGAGCCACACTAAGTGGCGTTTTTACTCTATAATGTCTTTTGCCCTGGTCCACTAAGAGCTAACCACAGAGATCTCCAAACAGTTTCTGGGCTAAAGCAAGAACCAGCCTGGTTTGAAATATCACATGTGCTCTAGCAAGTTGGCAGACTAGTCCTTGAAGCTGCTGGTGAAAGGAATCATATTTCATCAAGTTGAATCACTTGTGTGATGCCGGGCTCACAAGATGAGCAATGAAGTTGTAAGAGGCGACTGAGGTAGGGGCCTAGGAAAGCTACCCTAGTAAATCAAGTGTCTCAAAAGTCGGATGTGCTGGTCTACTTGTATGTGCATAACTGGCCTCCAGAGAAGATTGGCTGAACCGATGGGCTATGGGGACGACTGGTCGGGACATGTATGCAGAGATGAATAGACCAAACCCCAAGGACAATATAAATCTGCTACAAAGAAAAGATCAAAGCACTATCTTTCAGTTAAGAACGGGACATGTTGGACTGAATTACCACCTACCACACTGTAGAAAGTGCAGTCACTCATGTGAGACAGTACAGCATATCTTGCTTGAATGTCCTGGACTACATAAAGCTAGACAAGAACTCCTCCCACCACACCCATCTGTTCATAATACCCTTTACACTAGTCTCCCACAATTACAGAACACATGCAGATTCTACAAACTGGCATTGGTTGTCCAAGAGGGAAAACTCGCAGCCCTGGTTAGAATAAGATGTGCATAACTGGCACAACGTACAATCGCTCAGATCACACAATCGGCAGGTGTAGGCGATCATGAATCTCCACAAATCTCTGTCCCTGGTATTTGATATCCGAGATATTGATGTTATTCCGTGCCATGAAGTCAGGCTGTCCAAAATTTTCTCTGTCTCGTCTCTCCTCGATTTTACTAGTTGCCACATGCTCTAAAACTACCCTTCTGTTCGAAAAATAAGTTTTTATTGTGTCTTGACCCCATTCAACACCTCCACATTTGTCATTTTAGCAGTCCATGGGATTCTCATCATTCTTCTTCTTTGCGTTCGTTCTTTACGACCAATTTTAATCACTCTTTGTGATATCTGTTTGATCTGTGACAAGAACAAACAGATGCAATAAATTAAAACCTGGTGCAATAGATTAAATCCTTCTTTATAAAATTTTAGAAAGCTCCACATCCGACCTCCTTAGTCGCCTCTTAAGAAATGCGTGGCAGGTAACAGGGGTTCTATTCTTTACACCTCAAATTTGGGCCCCGGTAACCACTCGGGCGATAATTCTTATGTAAAACCACAGAAATGTGTCCTCCAGAGATTTTTCTATCTGTTTGTTTGCTGTCCATGACTAGCATCCATATGTCAGTATTGGCTCTATGTCATCATCATCAGGTTGCATATCCTTTATAGGACGCTGCTCTCTTTGCAGCGCATCTGAAATTCACTCTGTCTCTAGCCAATTCACCCACTTCGCTGATGGTCATATTCATGGTTTCTTTAATATCTTGTAGCCATCTTCTTCTTGGTCTGCGTCCTGGGACCCTGCCCTCTAGTATTGTTCTTTCCAGGCTTGATGTGACCAAAGTATGTAATTTTTCTGTATAGTATGTTGTTTATCAACCAATTCTCTTTAACATTTAGTTCTTTCAGGACATGTGTGTTCTTTCTTTTTCTGTCCATGGTATTCGTAGGATCTTTCTGTAGCATTTAGTTTCGAAGGACTGGATTTTCGTTCTTAATTTTTGTGTAATAGTCCATTATTCACAACCATATGTAGCCACAGGGAAAATGCATGCTCTCAATATTTTTAATATTTTGCTGGTGCTTTGACACGTCTGTCATTGTGTTTAACTTCTTGATTGCTAATTGCCAATCTTCTTGAGATCTCTTTGGAGCAGTCACAGTTATTGTTAATTATTGAGCCCAGATATTTGTAACTCTCTACACATTGGAGTTCATTGTTTATTTAGATGTTAGGTGAGCCTTTTGCTTTGTCAGTTGACATGATTTTTGTGTATTCAAATATAGATGTTGGTCTTCTTCTTCGATCAACTTTTGCTATGCGACTACTCCGGTATGTGTCATAAACATGGCGGTGCGCTTGAGGTCTTCACTGTTCCCCATAGTTTGTCTTGTAGTCAGCAGGCAGAACAGACACCAGAGCATATCCTGCAAGACTGTCCTCTTCTGTGTGAGCTGAGAAGCAACATGTGGCCACACCCAGTCGACCTGAAAACTAAGCTTTGGGAAACCTGACAGACCTGCAGACCTGAAGCTGTCTGCCCAGTTTGTGGTCCACAGTAAATTAAGCGCATGACCAGAGATCGCTGAAGAAGAAGTCTTGTAGTGTTGTTTCTGTTGGCCAGATCTCCAAACTCTCACTACTCAGACTAGGGCAGTCTTGCAGGATGTGCTCTGGGGACAGCTTTGGTGCTCCACAGGTGCAGGCTGCCGAGTCCCTGAGACCCATTCATTGGTCTTCACTAATTGGCTATATGTAACAGTGAATAACTCAGATCATACACAAATCACAAAGTGGCGGCCGGTATGGAGCACTAGAAGAATAAGTTGAACAAAGACAAAAAATTCTGCATCATTGTTTTATTTCACAGTTGTGTATGTGTGTGTTTGCCAAGGACTACTAGTTCCAATGATGATATGAGCAGCTACAAAATAACAACATACATGGAAGTGATGATGATAGTGATGATAAAATGGGTGCTAGTTTGTGATCATCAAATGAGAAAATCTGATGTTTACATTATTCATCTACAATCAACATTTGTTCAACAAATCATCACAGATCACCGTTCACATAAATGAATACATACATCTATCTATCTCTCTTGTGCGTGACACACCTATCTCTTGCGTGCAACACACCTCTCTCTTGCGAGCGACACACCTCTCTTGCATGTGACGACCTCGTTGTGAGTAGGCTGAACTATCAACGTGCCAGACACAGAAATACAAACGCTGGATTAAAAACTATCTCTCTGATGGACAACATCAGCAAATGCTACACGATATAAAAATCTGCTATTTAATATACATTAACAATTGTCGCAGATTAAAAAATTGACAAGACTGCTCCGTAAAATGACGTGACAGTTTTCTCTCCTCCATCCGACGGAACCACAAACATGTTCAGACAAAATGGATGCAAAAATTGGCTAGAAAAGTACAACACATTTTGGTATAGTCAAATATTTACAAACAAGATCAGATTTGCTCTGGATGTTTCCTCTCCGGAAGATAACATCTTGATTCTCTTACAAATGTACAGAAAAATAGGGCAACTAATATTTGTTGTAGGATCGGGGGGTAACAAATGATGCAGCGTTTGAATGCTAGCATAGTAAACAATGGACACATCATCATCATTACTGAGAGTACAGACAACATAGACATTATCATAATAATATTAATCTGAATAGAAAAACCGTATGTACATTTATTCTGACTAGCTCTGACAATGCCACTGGACCATTAGCCAGACACTTTACCAGATAAAATATGCCAGGATATAAATTATGACTGTATAATACAGTACCAAATAATATATGATAAATAATTTACTTAACCTGAGCAAACCCGATGATGTACTGCCTAGACTGATCTGTGTGTGTAGTGGTCACTTACTGCTGTAGACTAGTCTAGATTGACATGTGTAGTGGTCACTTACTGCTGTAGACTAGATTGATATGTGTAGTGATCACTTACTGCTGTAGACTAGTCTAGATTGACATGTGTAGTGGTCACTTACTGCTGTAGACTAGCCTAGATTGACATGTGTAGTGGTCACTTACTGCTGTAGACTAGTCTAGATTGACATGTGTAGTGATCACTTACTGCTGTAGACTAGTCTAGATTGACATTTTAGTGGTCACTTACTGCTGTATACTAGCCTAGATTGACATGTGTAGTGGTCACTTACTGCTGTAGACTAGTCTAGATTGATATGTGTAGTGGTCACTTACTGCTGTATACTAGCATAGATTGACATGTGTAGTGGTCACTTACTGCTGTAGACTAGTCTAGATTGACATGTGTAGTGGTCACTTAATGCTGTAGACTAGCCTAGATTGACATGTGTAGTGGTCACTTACTGCTGTAGACTAGCCTAGATTGACATGTGTAGTGGTCACTTACTGCTGTAGACTAGTCTAGATTGACATGTGTAGTGGTCACTTACTGCTGTAGACTAGCCTAGATTGACATGTGTAGTGGTCACTTACTGCTGTAGACTAGACTAGATTGACATGTGTAGTGATCGATTTGTATATCAAACTGACTAACGAAAATATGAAGGACCACTTGTTAGTGGAATCCAAGACTAAGTCTGATTATCAGTGAACAGGATATTCATTTGTCCGATCCAAGATTCAATGTAATTAAGACTTAAGTCTGAGTATCAGGAACAGAGATATTCATTTTGTCAGACCAACATTCAATGTAGATCTAAGACCTTAAGTCTGAGTATCAGGAACAGAGATATTCATTTTGTCCGACCAACATTCAATGTAATCTAAGACCTTAAGTCTGAGTATCAGGGAACAGAAATATTCATTTTGCCTGACTAACATTCTATGGAATCGATAACAGCACAATTTCTTGTGTGCAGCATGTTGAGAACCTGACACTGCAAGCTAAGCTTTGGAGAATTAATACAAACAGTTTTAACATTAAACTTCCGCCCGAGTGGTTACCGGGGCCCAAATTTGGGGCGTAAAGAATGGAACAACTGTTACCTGCCATGCATGTCGTAGGAGGCGACTAAGGAGGTTTGGCTGAAATCGGATGCACATGTCCTAAACGTGTAGAGGTCTATGTGTTTAGGGCCTACCAAACCAATGTGCAACATATACACGTTCTTGGCAAAGACCAAACATATCACAAAGAGTGATTAAAATTGGTCATGAAGAACGAACGCAAAGAAGAAGAACATCAAACTTCTAATTGTTAGACTGTGTGTGCATGGATGAAGCTCGTAGGGATTTAGGGCAAGTTGATAAGCAGCAGCTGCAGGACATGACAATCTCCAAGGAAACTGATAACCACAGCAATCTCTATTGAGTTCTTCTTCAAGGATTTAAATTGGCTGAAATCGGATGCACATGTCCTAAACTTGTAGAAATCTATGTGTTTAGGGCCTACCAAACCAATGTGCAACGTATACACGTTCTTGGCACAGATCAAACATATCACAAAAAATGATTAAAATTGGTTGTAAAGAACGAACGCAAAGAAGAAGAAGATAAAACTCCTATTGGTGGTTCCAAGTGATTATTGCAATGAAACACAATATAAGAACAGTTGATGAAAAATCTGGAGAGATTGATCAATAACATCGCACATGAAACGTGAGTCAGGTTATCTCTATTTGGGAAGATAGCGCCACCCATCCTTTCATTGATCTTAAACTAACAACTCCAGCCAGATATGTGGGTTATATTCTTACAGCTAATACCATATAGTACCTGATGCAGTTACACATTACCTGCCACCAGCACAGTCTGCCATACATTACCCCATAAAAAGTCAGCCACATAAGTGATCTATTAGTCTATAATCAAAAGCTTGTCCTGAGCAGAACTTTGCCACCCTAACAGTCCTTCAGAATTTCTCTCTCTCATAGGTCAGATGTCCCAACTCTGCAGTTGTCTTGTTCAAACCATCAGTTACATCATGAGTCCATCTTCTTCATGGTCTTCCTCTTCTCTTTGCCGGAATGCCTCCTTCCATGATAGTCTTCTCCGAAAATTCGTCTCTCTTTATTTTATATGTCCAAAATACCTGCTTTTTCTTAATTGTAGCATTAGCCAGTTTTTCTTTGATTTTGAGTTCTTTCTGGATTTGTTCTCTTCTCTGTCCATGATATACAAGGACTCTTCTGTAACACTTATATTCAAAAGCACATATGTTTTTCCGTCTACTTAGTTGTCTATTAGTTGCACATAGCAAAAACAATATGTTGCAACATAAGTTATCTAACCAATATTCAAAGGGAGAGAAAACATGTAGAATTATATCATACTTGAGTTTAACAATCGGTCAAAGTTTCTCTTCAGCTATCGTCATCTTCAAAGATACAGCGGGGCCCTTGTCCTTCAGTCAACTGCTATCTAGTGCTATCTACATAGATCCAGCGGTACTGCTGCCTTGTAGTTGATTGGGGACAATCAAAGGCTAAACGAGCAAACCGTACATAAAACTGGACGGTAGGCAAACCAAGCAGTCCATTAACAAG
Organism: Arion vulgaris; assembly: GCA_020796225.1. Lineage (NCBI taxonomy): Eukaryota > Metazoa > Mollusca > Gastropoda > Stylommatophora > Arionidae > Arion > Arion vulgaris. The sequence continues at coordinate 10,222,177 of CM036775.1, forward strand.
ACTGGTATAGCTGGGCAGATGACGATCATCAGTTCGGGAAGGGCAGGTCGCCTACTGGTCGCTGCCCTGAAAGACAATAGCAACCTGCTGCCTTGTGAGTTTTGGCTGGGGGCAGCAAAAGGCTAGCGGAGAGCGAACCATCCACAAACGCTGGTTGAAACCAACGCACTCCGAAGGATAAGCACCTGAGCTCCAATTGGTACTGAAGGCTGTGCACGTATATCCCGTTCGGCTGTTTATATATCACAATAGAATGATAAAACAGCTTAAGAACGATCGCGAGAGAGAGATCCAGCGGGGCCCCTGCCCTTCAGTCCACTGCTATCTAGTGGTATCTGCATAAATCCAGCAGGGCCCTTGCTCTTCAGTCCACTGATATGTAGCAGTATCTGCATGTGTTTGTAAGTTGTGTGGGGCAATGGTTAAGATGTTGCATTGCGTTCTGAAGGTTGTAGGTCTAGATCGCAGCCTTCAGTTTACATGTGCATTTATTCCAAATATCCCTAGGATTGTTACTGGAGCTACAGAGTTTGAGTAGCACTTCCAGCAGGTGGCTTGTCATTTCTGCGAAAAGGGACGGAGCCATATGGGAAAACCCGGTGCAATGAAACAGATCCTTAGCCTGAATGCTTTTTTTTCATACACGTTCCATCTTTTCAAGATGTCAAGACCCTCATACAGAGAAAATCTGCAGTAGACTGGAAGACAAACACTGGATATGATTATGGAAAAAACTTCCTCAAAGACCTAAGTAGAACAGACCAGGTCATTATATTTCGACTACGCACCGGACACTGCAGACTCAACAAATACTTATATAGACTAGGAATAAGTCAAACAGCTCTCTGCCAGTGTCAGCAGGCAGAACAGACACCAGAGCATGTCCTGCAAGACTGTCCTCTCCTGGGTGAGCTGAGAAGCAACATGTGGCCACACCCAGTCGACCTGAAAACTAAGCTTTGGGGAAACCTGACAGACCTGAAGCTGACTGCCAGTTTGTGGTCCACAGTAAATTAAGCGCATGACCAGAGATCGCTGAAGAAGATTATACATTCTATTGACAGCTCAGACCCCCCAACCCGTTAACAACAGGTCATTGTTTCATACATGTTTCATTGACACGTTAACAACAGGTAATTGTTAATGCCAAAAAAATACTGCAGGAAAAGAAAATACAAAATAACAAACTTGTCTTCCTGTGCGACTGCATTTCAATCCTGCAGGTCACACAAAGGGAACCAAGAGACAAATAATTTACACCTGAAGAAGACTGAATGTTTGCTGTCCTTGTTCACCTCCAAGTAAATCTGATGGATGTTTCCAAACTTGACTCCTCCACTGTTATATTCATAAAAAATACAGTTGCATTTTTATTGTGACTACTTAGTGATATCTGGACTTTTGTCAGATGACCTTATGGGTATATATCTGGACTGGACTTTGTCAGATGACCATGAGTATATATCTGGACTGGACTTTGTCAGATGACCATGAGTATATATCTGGACTGGACTTTGTCAGATGACCATGAGTAGATATCTGGACTGGACTTTGTCAGATGACCATGAGTAGATATCTGGACTGGACTTTGTCAGATGACCACATGAGTGCACATATCCGAACTTGATTTTGTCAGATGTCCATGAGTACATATCTGGAATTGACTTTGTCAGATGACCATGAGTACATATCCGAACTTGACTTTGTCAGATGACCATGAGTGCATATCTGGACATGACCATGAGTAGCGCAGACAGTAGCAATGACTCGTGTACAAAAACTGTGTAAGCCGGCACTTGCTGTCTGGTTGCCATGGATACAAAAGATTGTAGTGTAAAATTATCCATATGGTCGGATTGTGGTTGAAATATTGAAACAGTGAGGAACTGTCAGGTTCTAGACAAATGTGTTGAGGGCATGGTACATCTGCATAAGTACAACAAGGTGAACCGGTAGGCAAGAACGACGGTCATTCAGCACTGGGTCAAAGGTCAGCCAGGATAAAGAGTTGTATGTTTCCAAGACGTACCTGATGAAAAAAGAATCAAAAATAAATATCAACTTACATAAATACAACAAAATATACCAACAACTTAAACAAATACAACTAAATATACCAACAACTTACATAAATACAACTAAATATACCAACAACTTACATAAATACAACTAAATATACCAATAACTTACATAAATACAACTAAATATACCAACAACTTACATAAATACAACTAAATATACCAACAACTTAAACAAATACAACTAAATATATCAACAACTTACATAAATACAACTAAATATACCAACAACTTACATAAATACAACTAAATATACCAATAACTTACATAAATACAACTAAATATACCAACAACTTACATAAATACAACTAAATATACCAACAACTTAAACAAATACAACTAAATATATCAACAACTTACATAAATACAACTAAATACACCAATAACTTACATAAATACAACTAAATATACCAACAACTTACATAAATACAACTAAATATACCAATAACTTACATAAATACAACTAAATATACCAACAACTTAAACAAATACAACTAAATACACCAACAACTTACATAAATACAACTAAATATACAACAACACAAATACAACTAAATATACCAACAACTACATAAATACAATTAAATATACCAATAACTTACATAAATACAACTAAATATACCAATAACTTACATAAATACAACTAAATATACCAATAACTTACATAAATACAACTAACACAAACACAACTTCTTCTTCAGTGATGCAGCGGCACTGGAGCTCTTGCCCATCGACCCAACACTATGTGGTGGTATCTGTATGTGTGTGTAAGTTGTTCTTTTGTTCTGTATTATGTGTTTCATTTATCTGGTCTTGGAGGAACTTCCTGACATCATCTAGTGCTTAACACCTGAAGAGATGGTGGTGAACGGTTTCATGATGATGTGCGCACAGTTGGCCCTCTGGAGTGTGTTGTGGTTGAATTCTGTTCATATGATTATTAAGTGTTATGTGTTGGGTTCAGAGTCTAAAAATGGTGCTCTTCTTGTAAGATGGTTGATGTTGTCATTAAGGTTAGGGCTGGCCATATCTTGTTCTTCTTCTTTGCGTTCGTTCTTTACGACCAATTTTAATCACTCTTTGTGATATGTTTGATCTTTGCCAAGAACGTGTATACGTTGCACATTGGTTTGGTAGGCCCCTAAATGCATAAGACTTCTACACGTTTAGGACACATGCATCCGATTTCAGCCATAACTCCTTAGTCGCCTCTTACGACATGTGTGGCAGGTAACAGTGGTTCTATTCTTTAAACACCAAATTTGGGCCCCGGTAACCACTCGGGCGGCTGGCCATATGTCTGTACACCTCTCTTCCTGTGTCTCCCACAGCCCATATGTTCAACCACATTTCTTTATTTGTTGTCAACATGATTTGCTTTGCTGTACGGAGAGTTGTTGCTGATTGGTTGTTCTTGTGTTGACCCTTTCTTGGCTAGTCTATCTGCTTTATTATTTCCAGGTGTGTTTGATTGTCCAGGGATCCACTGCATAGTTATTTTGATGTCATGTGACGTAACAAGTTTACCTTCTTCTTCTTCTGCATTCACCCACTATAAATTCAGGCGTAGCCATGGCGTCAGGTGTGGTGCTTCTGAGTTTTGCGTGAGAGCCTGCTTACCGTTTTATTGGTTTCCTTGCCATACAGGCGGGCCTTCTCCGCATTTCAGAGGTAGCAAGTTTATCAATCATCATCATCATCAAGGTGTGTATCCTTTATAGGATGTTGTTCTCTTTGCAGCACATCTGAAATTCAGTCTCTTTCCCAGTTCATCCACTTCGTCGATGGTCATACTCATGGTTTCTTTAATATCTTGTAGCCATCTTCTTCTTGATCTGCCTCTGGGACCCTGCCCTCTAGTATTGTTCTTTCCAGGCCATCGTGACGCTTGATGTGACCAAACGCCCGAGTGGTTACCGGGGTCCAAATTTGGGATGTAAAGAATAGAACCACTGTTACCCGCCGTGCATGTCGTAAGAGGCGACTAAGGAGGTTTGGCTGAAATCGGATGCACATGTCCTAAACGGTAGAAGTCGATCGCTTAGGCCTACCAAACCAATGTGCAACGATACACGTTTGGCAAAGATCAAACATATCACAAAGAGTGATTAAAATTGGTCGTAAAGAACGAACGCAAAGAAGATTGACCAAAGTATGTAATTTTTCTGTATAGTATGTTGTTTATCAGCCAATTCTCTTTAACATTTAGTTCTTTCAGGACATTGTGTTCTTTCTTTTTTCTGTCCATGGTATTCGTAGGATCTTTCTGTAGCATTTAGTTTCAAGGGCTGATTTTCGTTCTTAATTTTAGTTTATCAATATGCAACACATATACAACTAAATGTACCAACACCTTAAATCTATATATATATATATATCTCTGTCTGTATTGACTGAGTATATCCATGTCATGTGAGAGTCCAGAGCATGAGGTTTACTTCTATTGTCTGTCTTGTGAAGGAAATCATCATGACGCGATGACTCATGTATGTGTAGGGCAGACTGTAGATAGACAGACATACAAGTACTTACAAAATTGAATGAATTCTTACTAAACATAAATTAATGAAGACATTCATAAATGGATATTTATGTAGAATAGAGGGACTGAGATGGTATAATAAGATTATGAACCAGGAACTCTGAGAAAGAACTGAACTGATAACAGTGGAGACAGAGATAAAGAAGAAACGATGGCGATGGATAGGACACATATTGAGAAGACCGACCGAAAGCATTGCAAGACATGCACTGTTTTGGAACCCGTAGGGGAAGACCTAGACAGACCTGGAGAAGAGAGATAAAGACTGATTTTAAAAGGATAGGTAAAACATGGAAAGAATTGAAAGGGATGGCAGTAGAGAGGAAGAGCTGGAAGAAGTTTGTTGAAGACCTGTGCTCCGTTGGGAGTTGAAATGTGAAGAAGATACATGAATTGAATCAAACACATCAAATATTGGATAAGACTGGAGTTACAACTAAGTAAACACATCAAATATTGGATAAGACTGGAGTTACAACTAAATAAACATATCAAATATTGGATAAGACTAGAGTTACAACTAAGTAAACACATCAAATATTGGATAAGACTAGAGTTACAACTAAATAAACACATCAAATTTTGGGACAAAACTACCTGTTCTTAACTTCTTCTTCTTCAGCATCTCTGGTCATGCGCTTAATTTACTGTGGACCACAACTGGGCAGACAGCTTCAGGTCTGTCAGGTTTCCCAAAGCTTAGTTTTCAGGTCGACTGGGTGTGGCACATGTTGCTTCTCAGCTCACACAGAAGAGGACAGTCTTGCAGGATATGCTCTGGTGTCTGTTCGCCTGCTGACACTGGCAGAGAGCTGTTTGACTTATTCCTAGTCTGTATAAGTGTTTGTTGAGTCTGCAGTGTCCTGTACATAGTCAAAATATAATGACCTGGTCTGTTCTTCTTAGGTCTTTGAGGGAGTCTTTCCATAATCATATCCAGTGTTTGTCTTCCAGTCTACTGCAGATTTCTCTGTATGAGGGTTTTGACCTCTTGAAAAGACAAGGGGTTGGTAAATTTGCTCTTTGGCACTGCCCTCCTTAGCTAAGACATCAGCACTCTCATTGCCTGCAATGCCACAGTGAGATGGAATCCACTGCAAGTGAATTTCTGCCTTTTCTGAAAGCTGAGCAAGTTCTCTTTGTAGTTTTTGTACTGTGCTGTCAGTGGATTTAGCCTCCGGGGCTTGTATAGCTGACAGTGAGTCTGTAAGAAATACCATCTTGCCTGCACGTGCTTGCAGCTTATTCATGTGCTGTGCTGCCATCAGAAGGGGCTAAGAGTTCTGCTTTGTAGTTGGAACAGATTCTTCCAGTAGGAGCCGCTAGAGACACAGTGGTAGCATCTGGGTGCCTAATGTACACTCCTGCTCCACCATTCATGGTTGCCTCCATTGCCGATCCATCTGTGTAAATTCTATCCAGCTGTCTTCTGGAAACATGTAATGGAGATGTTCCATTGTAATTGCTTTTTTCCACTAGATTAGGCTCGGCATCTTTGCTTAATAATTTAGGGATGGAGGTTGAGAAGTTTAGTGGTACTGAGTCTGGTTCCCAGTGATCAAAAAGCAATTCTTCAGGTATGGAATTATGATTTATTAGTTCCAAGTATGACTTTCCTATTTCTTTTGCTTTGTGGTTTAGATTTTGGCGCTTTAGTCTGTTCTTTGTTCTACCCGCCATTTTTTCATGAGTGATGGGAGGCATTCTTTTGATCCTTTCAGTCTGTAGAATCACTTTCTCCTTCTTCTGTCTTCCAAGGGCTGGATGTTGGCTGCCTTTTCCATTTCTACAATTGGTGTAGATTTCATGGTTCCCAAAATAGTACGCAGACACCTGTTTTGTGTTTTTCCAGTATCGATTTGTTTGAATGGGCTGCTGATATCCATGTCGATGATGCATATTCCAGGGTCGTAACTGCACCACTGCACCTGACCAGGATTGAATACAGCCCCAGGTGTTCACCAGCTTCCGCATCACACTTTGTTTCCTCATAGCCTTCTGTTTGTTTCCATTATGTGATTTTTCCCATGTCAGACGACTGTCAGCTTAACTCCCAAAAAGGTTGGAGTATGGGAACGGGAACGATATCATCGTTAAATTTCAGTCTGAAGTGTTCTTCCTTGTTGACAATGAGAAAGCTATAGTTTTGCTCCGGCTTATTTCTAGACCCCATTTACTGCCCACATTATGACGCTGTTCAGGCTGGCCTGAGTTTAAAGATGGCAGGACCCAGAAACTGTGAGGGCCCACAGCTAGATCATCAGCATGGAGAGAGTGTGATCATGTCTGGGCAGAGTTTGTGGCATATCAAAAAATTAGTTTAGCTCGGATCCCATCACTGCACGTCGAACAAATTAGTCCTAAGTGCTCCGATCTCTCCCCAGATGTCCATCAGCGGTGGCGACCACCACACCGGTCCCTTTTTTGGTTTACAATTCTTCTTTTTCTGCCAGCATAGCCTTTTTGAGCCACACCACACTTAACTTTGAGTTCTTGCAGTCTGGTTAGTGTTGTGGATGCACCGCTATTACGTGAATCATGTACACGCCCTCTCCCTTAAGGAATTTATAATATCAGCCTGGTCCATTGCCCGTCCGCTTTGGACAGCAGCCATACCTGCAAGCCTATCCGCACGTTCATTCCCCTTACACCTGCATGCCCGTACAAAATAAAACTGATCTTTTTCAGCTAGGGCCTCAATGATTTTATCCAATGTCTCCAGCCATCCTGTTTAATCTTCCTGAGCATATTATTGAGTCACTGAGGAAAACATGCATTGAAAAAAGAGCATATCAATAATATATACCAGGAAAAGCAATGGGGACAGTACGCTGCCCTGTGGGACTCTGCTCTTAATTTGAATCTGGGACTGCACTCCATCCAATTTTACAGATGCTTGTCTATGGGTAAGAAAGTCTTTATCCAATAGTACATTCTACCCGTATTCCACTGGGCGTCAGAGCTTGAGTAGCAAACCATCTTTCCAGACTTTGTCGAAGGCTTTAGACATGTTGAAGAACACTGTGAGGGTTTTCTTCTTTCCTTGGAAACCATTTTCTATGTCATGTGAGGTATGCCACTTTGGGCATCAGTGCTTCTATGCTGCCTGTAGCCTGTCTGGATCCAGTTTATGGTTGGATTCTAAAAACCACTGGAGTCTAGTGGTTATCACTTCCCAGCAGTTTTTCAGTGCAACTTAGCAAACTTATAGGTCTGTAGCCTCATGGATCCTTTTGTCTTTTCCACTTTTTGAAAATTGGGTGGATTGTGGCATTTTTCCAGATGTCTGGGACTCTCCCTTGTCTCCAACTATTGTTAAAAATCTGGAGTAGAAGACTCTGTGCTATTGGACCTATTTGTTTGAGCATGTCGTTTGATATTCCATCTGGTCCCGGGGCCTTTTACGATTGAGCTTTTTCAGTGCTCTCTGCAGCTCAGTCAGTGTGATGTCTACCTCCATACAGGGTTCACTTGTTGCTTTTGAATGTAGCATTTATCTCACTTCTGACTTCTTTCCCTTGCTCCTGACTTATTGAGCATGAGCTTTATTGCTTGTAACACTGGGCCATCAGGTAGCTGCTCGCTTCCTGTGAGAAGTTGTTCTCCTTGCTGGAGAACTGTTTTCCCTCTAGATGGGTTGTCATCGCTCAGGGCTTTTGTAAGTCCCCCACAACTTTTGAGTATCTTTTCCATGTTCAAAGAGGTGTCTTTTCTTTCCAGGATTTCTACACTGCTGGTTTCTTTCTCTAACATAAAGGGCCCTTGCTCTATTGTGTTGCATTACATTTTTGGGCCGTTGTGCGAGTTCCATTGTATTTCTGGCACTGCAAAGCGAGCTATGGAGAACTTCCATGTCTGGTGTCCAATATGGCTTGTAGTTTTTTCTCCTCCCTCTGGGTATAGCCTTTTTGCAGCATCTAAAATGGCTTTATTGAATGAATGTGCATCTCTGTCCACTTTTCCTGATTGATTAATTTCTTTTCAGTACTTGTCTGCTAGTTCTTGGAATAGCTTCCAGTCTGCCTTTTGTAATTCCAACTAGGGGCAGAGTTTGTAAGTTCCTCCTTATTAATGTTATTTATGAGGAGTTTCACTGGTCTATGGTCACTACCTCCAATCTGTTCGCAGACTTGCCTTTCGGTTATCCTGTGAATGTCGCCTGTAGCAAAAGCCAGATCTGGGGTGCTTGTTGTGCGCCACCGTCGTGAGTAACATGTGTGAGGATCATCTGGTGGTTGAGAATGGTGAGACTGTTGGTGATCAGCCATTCTTCAAGGCTTTCACCTCAAGGATCTAGCGTGTCATAGCCCCAGCTTGGTGAGTGGCTGAAGTCTCCCCACTATAAGCAAGTTGTCATCTTGAACTTTGATAGCTTCCAGCTCAGTTGAATGGAGGGTGGTGAGTATATATTGTATAGTGTCATCTTAGTGTTGTTGATAAGGAGTTGAACAGCTATGAATTCTGTGCTCATCTGATTGGACCTGTGAAGTTCAACTGCCGGTATGGAATTACTAACTAGTGTTACTACTCCACCCTTTTTGTCTATTTTTCTATCCTGACGGAAGGTTTCAAACCTCTAATGCTGAATCTATTTCCCGGATTAAGGTGCGTCTCTTGAATACAGCAGATGTCAATCTTTTCTGCTCGCAGACGTTCCTCTAGCCTCGTTTTTTGTTAGTTACCCTTCTGCATTCCATTGCATAATTGTGAGGGGTGAAAGTTTGTCCTTGCTTCCAGTAGTAATACCCTGTCCTCCCCTGGCTTTGCAAGAATCAACAGGGCCGCCAGTAGCTAGGGTGGACCTCGAGGCAGGGGGTCCGGTCCCACCACCCCTGGCTGTTTCCCTGGTGGTGGCACCACAGTTATATAAATATTAGCGCATGGCCATTTGAGTTGTTCGTATGTGTCGATTCCTCCCGCCAATAATGGCTGACACATTCCGTTTCTGAGGACATCTTTTTTTGAGGTTGTTCTCTAGACAGTTGCAGTCCCCTGCTGACGAGATCTGTCTTCCCGGTTTGTCTGGAGTCGCCCTACTCTAGATGACTTCAGCCTTCTGTTGCCGGGCTCACCAACCCAGGCTTTTATGCAGGGTGTGCCCCCTGGACACTGTAGTTTAACTCTTATGCTTAAGGGAAAGTGTCATGAAGTAGAAGACAAGAAAAGGATGTCCTCCTCAAGAGAGAGAGAGAGAGGACAAGTGCTATTTGTCCCATAGCTGGGGATGGGTTGGTTGCAGCCAGAGCATTTACCACTCGCCGGTGGGTTCTGCACTGTCACCTTATGAGGCCCCATCCTGCTCCCCGCTTTTGGTCTGGCCTTTCACCTTCAGTCTGTTCGGCTGGTTAGACCTGCCAGGAGTTAGACTCCGCCGACATGGCCTGAAGGATCCTAAAGGCACACAAACCCTCCAACCACGATAAGGTAGGCTAATATGGAGGGTGTTCTTAACTGAGAGTTACAACAAATATGGGGACTGCCTAGAGTAGTTGAGTAGCTCGGCCTGCTAGCTGTGAGACCTCTAGCGGTTCGAACCTACTGTCTGGCATTTGTTCGAGTCCCTGGTCTTACTCAGGACGATAACGTGAGTACCTCTGAAGTCGTGAGAAAATCTGCCTGTATGGCGAGGGAATACTAATTACGAGTACATTGAGCACACGGCTGCCAGTGTAAGTAATTTACAATGTGCACGCTGCTGCCATTGTAAGAAATTGGAAAACGGATTTTCTGTAAAATCAGTTTCAGAGATGAAACTTCATCTGAGTTGAAAGCGATAAAGAAAAGAAAACAACTAAATAAACACATCAAATATTGACAGACTAGAGTAACAACTAAATAAAACATCAAATATTGACAAGACTAGAGTAACAACTAAATAACACATCAAATATTGACAAGACTAGAGTAACAACTAAATAAACACATCAAATATTGGACAAGACTAGAGTAACAACTAAATAAACACATCAAATATGACAAACTATAAAACTAAATAAAAGACAGCACAAGTTGTTTACAAGACCATCATCAATGCACTTCTGTGAGTAACTGTATGTCTTGATCTCTTTCACACAGGAAGATCTCGACTGCAGTGCACAATTCTCAGAGCGCGCAAGGCCCGATATAATTTAGAAGATTGTGAAAATATTCTGTAGGAGTTACAAAAATAATTTTTCTAATGATTTTGTTCAGGCAGCGGCTTTTCCAGCCTGCTCTTCTCAATTTTAAACTGCCAAGGGTTCTTTTATGTGCTCAACTTGAACACAGGATCTACATTTTATCGTCCATCTTCGATAGGACTAAGAACTCGATCTCACCTACACTGAGATCAGGATCTCTGGAAAATAACCAAATAGCTTCACCAGGGACGAACCGAGTACCGATGGAATGAGAGGCAGCACCTTACCTCTATGCTACAGAAACCCTAATGTTTTCTGATTGTGACCAAGCCACTTAAATGGATGGTCATCATCAGGTGCTGGCTGGCTGAGGCAATCATGTATCTCCCAAATCTCCGTCTCTGGTGTTGACCAAGCCACTTGAAATGGATGGTCATCCAGGTGCCGCTGGCGTGAGCGATCATGATCTCCCAAATCTCCATCTCTGGTGTTGTGACCAAGCCACTTTAAATGGATGGCTCATCAGGTGCCGCTGAGCGAGGCGTCATGATCTCCCAAATCTCCGCTCTGTGTTGACCAAGCCACTTGAAATGGATGAAGTCATCATCAGGTGCCGCTGCCAGAGCGTCATTATCTCCCAATCTCCATCTCTGGTGTTGTGACCAAGCCACTTTAAATGGATGGTCATCATCAGGTGCTGGCTGGCGTAGGCGATCATGTATCTCCACAAATCTCTGAAGTTGTGACCAAGCCACTTTAAATGAATGGTCATCATCAGGTGCTGGCTGGCGTAGGCAATCATGTATCTCCACAAATCTCCATCTCTGGTGTTGTGACCAAGCCACTTTAAATGGATGGTCATCATCAGGTGCTGGCTGGCGTAGGCGATCATGTATCTCCACAAATCTCTGAAGTTGTGACCAAGCCACTTTAAATGAATGGTCATCATCAGGTGCTGGCTGGCGTAGGCAATCATGTATCTTCACAAATCTCCGTCTCTGGTGTTGTGACCAAGCCACTTTAAATGAATGGTCATCATCAGGTGCTGGCTGGCGTAGGCAATCATGTATCTCCACAAATCTCCATCTCTGGTGTTGTGACCAAGCCACTTTAAATGGATGGTCATCATCAGATGCTGACATGAAGTCAGGCTATCCAAAATTTTCTTGCTCTGTCTGCCTCAGCCTTGTCTATCCTCGATTTTACAGATTGTCACAATGTGTTCTAAGCCTCTTTTCTCATTACATGTCCACAAATGATGACTGCCTCTTTCTTATATTGATGATAAGCTTTCTCTGTGTCTTGACCTTATTCAACACCTCAATGTTAGTGATTTTAGCAGCCCATGGGATTCTCATCATTCTTCTGTAAAATCACATCTCTGTGGTGCTCAGAGATTTTCCTATCTGTGTGTTTACTGTCCATGACTTGTATCCACATGTCAGTAGTGGTTCTAGGTAGCATTGAATAATACACATACTGATATCAACTGACCATGACTTGTTGCAGATAATGCTTCTCATTTTCAGGAACACAACTTTGACCTGCCCTATTTTGCTCTTTATTTCTGATCGACATCTGATGTTACCAGGACTCCGAAGTATTTAAATTGCTGAACTTGTCTTAGCTAAGTCCTATTTACTATAATGGTGCATTTTACCAGTCTGTCTTTTTGATATGATCATAAATGGATGGTACAGTGCCTAATTGCTTTAAAAAACGTCCAAGTGGTTTCCGGGGTCCAAATTTGGGGTGTAAAGAATAGAACCAATGTTACCTGCCACGCATGTCGTAAGAGGCGACTAAGGAGGTTTGGCTAAAATCGGATGCACATGTCCTAAATGTGTAGAAGTCTATGCGTTTAGGGCCTACCAAACCAATGTGCAACGTATACATGTTCTTGGCAAAGATCAAACATATCACAAAGAGTGATTAAAATTGGTCAAAGAAGGAGGAGGAGTTTTAAAAAACACCAAAAAAACGCAGATTAGAGTTACAACTAACTTGAGTAGATGAATAATTGGGTCAAACTTACTTTAAAAACATGGGGACTAACAAACTCATTTTCAGGGCAGGCTGACCAGAACCACTTGGGCAATGGACCTGGAGGTGCCGTTGAGATGAAGTAGCCCATAGCCAGGGGTTGTTGTAGGAGGTTGTAGTCATCTTGGGGGTCTGCAATATTCTCTCCCAGACTCTGTGGACAAGGTGAGAGGTCATGAAACATACATACTGTCGACTACTCAACTGATATCTCCCAGGGCTCTTCTTCTCTTCGTAACGCTCCATATCGACTCCTTATTAAACCACTTCTGTGTGATTTGTATGTGATCTGAGCTTCTTCTTCTTGAACGCTCCATATCGACCACTTGTTAAAGCACTCTGTGTGATTTGTATGTGATCTGAGCTTCTTCTTCGAATGCTCCATATCGACCGCTTATTAAACCACTCTGTGTGATTTGTATGTGATCTGTGATGGGAGCTGCGCTCTATTCCATTTGACCAGATGCTAGGTGTCTCTTCCCATTTGAATGTTCACAGAACAACATTTGTTTTGGTATGCAGCAATTGTCCATCTTTTCGTATGTCCTGGCCGTCTTAGTCTTTTACTGGTGAGTATGCCCATAATGGTAGGCAAGTTTGAATGTTGCAGTGTGAAATACAACATATCATTAGATGGATGGCAAATACAACATTAAACTGATGTATAAATATCATCTCAGAGATACAAAATATACCTTCCTTCTATCCTCTGAAATATTGTCTCTTGTTTAAACTTCAGTCTTTTGTCGCTCACGCAGAGGTCCGTGTAGTTTTATGCTGAGTGACGTTTCACTAGGCCAGTGAGTTTGCCTCAGTATATCGTATTCGGGGCAGTCTTAAAGTATGTGCTCTGCAGTCTGATGTGTCTGTCTACACGTACACATGGCTGAATTGCCAATCTTGAATTTTGTATACATGTGGCTCGGAGCCGATTGTGTCCTGTTCTAAAGCGCAGAATGACAACTCGTTCTAATCTGCTCATATTATAGAAGTTGTCTTGTGTTCATATTTGTGGCTTTCTCATTGATTTAATCATCTTTTTTTTCCCCTGATGGTATGTAACTGGTACATGCGGTTGCTCTCCTGCAGCACCTTCCTTGTCCAGTCGGTCTACCGTTTCATTTCATGGTATTTCACAGTGAGATGGTATGCACTGCAAGACAAGCCTGCCCTACAAGATATACAAATGATTGAGAGATTCCCATGTTCTGTGTGTTTCCCCAAGAAGAATTCATCATCATCATCATGCATTGAACACAAGACACAAAACTTACAGCAGATGGGCCTCCACTGATACGAGAATACTGTTTTGTGTGCACTAATGACTGGGGAGCCAGGTGATGATGTTGAATGGATTGAACACAAGACACAAAACTTACAGCAGATGGGCCTCCACTGATACGAGAATACTGTTTTGTGTGCACTAATGACTGGGGAGCCAGGTGATGATGTTGAATGGATTGAACACAAGACACAAAACTTACAGCAGATGGCCCCCACTGATACGAGAATACTGTTTTGTGTGCACTACTGACTGGGGAGCCAGGTGATGATGTTGAATGGATTGAATACAAGACACAAAACTTACAGCAGATGGGCCTCTGCTGATACGAGAATACTGTTTTGTGTGCACTAATGACTGGGGAGCCAGGTGATGATGTTGAATGGATTGAACACAAGACACAAAACTTACGGCAGATGGACCTCCACTGATACGAGAAATCTGTCTCTGTGAACTGCCGACTGGGGAGCCAGGTGGTGATGTTGTCTGTGTATCAAAGTTGTCTCCAAAGAACTCAACCAGGAACATGTCATCTCCCATGAGATTCTCGGAGAAGACATCATCAATATCCAAATGTGGTGTGAAATCATTCTGTGGATCTTGTTGGAGTGGGTTAGCATTGACCTGTAACAGAAGAGAGGGTTAGCATTGGCCTGTAACAGAAGAGTAGCAGTCCAGTCAGAATATATCATGTTGGAGTGGGTTAGCATTAACCTGTAACAGAAGATGGACATTGGCCTGTAACAGAAGAGTAGCAGTCCAGTCAGAATATATCATGTTGGAGTGGGTTAGCATTAACCTGTAACAGAAGAGTGGGTTAGCATTGGCCTGTAACAGAAGATAGCAGTCAGTCAGAATATATTATGTTGTAGAGGGTTAGCATTGACATGTAACAGAAGAGTGGGTTAGCATTGACCTGTAAAAGAAGAGTAGCAGTCCAGTCAGAATATATCATGTTGGAGTGGGTTAGCATTAACCTGTAACAGAAGAGTGGGTTAGCATTGACCTGTAACAGAAGAGTGGGTTAGCATTGACATGTAACAGAAGAGTGGGTTAGCATTAACCTGTACAGAAGAGTGCTAGCATTAACCTGTAACAGAAGAGTGGGCTAGCATTAACCTGTAACAGAAGCGTGGGCTAGCATTGACCTGTAACAGAAGAGTAGCAGTCCAGTCAGAATATATCATAATATATGTTCATTATATAAGTATAATTACATCGGTTAGATAGAAAATAGTCAACTAGAAGATTTGGATTTTATAGATGATATTGCCTTGTTAAGTAAAAGCAATCATGCAAATTTTCAAGCCAAATACAATAACTTCTTATTCTTCTGCACTTGTCTGCGATGAATTCAGGCGTAGTCATGCGTCTGATGTGGTGCTTCAAACTGATTCCTGCCTTACAGTTATATTGGTTTCCTCGCCATACAGTGCAATAACAAATGAGGAACTTTCGAAACGAACGGACAGTGCATTTGTGGAGAACATCATCAAAAGACAAAGATGGAGGTGGTTTGGACATGCATGTCGTATACCAGTGGGGGCATTTGCTAGGACAGCTCTCAGATGGACAGCGGATGGGAAGAGAAGGTCTGGTAGTCCAAAGGAAACATGAAGAACGGTGGAGAGAGTTGGGAGTGTGGAGTGACGTGGGAGACGGTTGGTAGAAAGGCAGCAGAACAGCAACAGTGGAAGTCTCTTGTGGAAGCCTTATGTGTCAGTCGGGACCAAGCGGATATAGAAGTAAAAACAACCAATATATGTTAAGAAAAACAAATAACTTGTCATCTATAGCATCAAAAGTTGGACTGCAGATACGCTATGAAAAAAACAAATATAATGAAGACACCTATGGCAAGTAATGCAGATATCACCCTGAATCTAAAATGAAAATAATAACAGAGCAGTTCACCTATTTATGTAGCAATTTTGATTGCTCAGGAAATGTTTTTAAAAAAAATGATCTACAAATTGTCAAAGCAAAATCAGCTTTTGAAAATCTAAATAAAATATGGAACTGCAAGTTATATAGTTTTAAAACTAAATCAACCCCTTGTGGACCAAACACCACACTAAGTGGCTTTAAGCTGGATACCTTTTTAACAGGAGTCACACCAAAGTGTATTTTTGATTTGAAAAACAAATGACTTGTAAAAACATGGCTTGTGCCTTGTCAAGTCCACTAAGAGTTAAGACTGTTCAATTCAAATGTTGTATCAATCCTAACATATGTCAGCCAGAGTTGGAAAATGACTAAAGATATAGAAAGTAAGTTGAATGCATTTGAAAATAGATGTCTGTGAAAAATAATGAACATAAAATGGAATGAATTCAGGAGAAGTGATGAAAGAGAAATGTCTGGTCAACCACTAGTAACAACTGTCATAAGAAGGAGAAGATGGAGATATGTTCGGCATACCTTGAGAAGAAATGTCTGGTCAATCACTAGTAACAACTGTTATAAGAAGGAGAAGATGGAGATATGTTGGGCATACCTTGAGAAGAAATGTCTGGTCAATCACTAGTAACAACTGTTATAAGAGGGAGAAGATGGAGATATGTTCGGCATACCTTGAGAAGAAATGTCTGGTCAATCACTAGTAACAACTATTATAAGAAGGAGAAGATGGAGATATGTTGGGCATACCTTGAGAAGAAATGTCTGGTCAATCACTAGTAACAACTGTTATAAGAAGGAGAAGATGGAGATATGTTCAGCATACCCTGAGAAGAAATGTCTGGTCAATCACTAGTAGCAACTATTATAAGAAGGAGAAGATGGAGATATGTTGGCATACCTTGAGAAGAAATGTCTGGTCAATCACTAGTAACAACTGTTATAAGAAGGAGAAGATGGAGATATGTTCGGCATACCTTGAGAAGAAATGATCAAAGAATGCCAAAGCAGGCATTGAAGTGGGAAGCAAAAAGTTTAAGAAAGAGAGGACATCCTAGGGAAACAAACTTTGTTGAGAGGCTGCCATGTGTTGCGGGCTCCTAAGGAGCAAAGAATAGTAACACTGCAACCTACAAGGCATGTCATAGGAGGCGACTGAGGTAGGGGCCTAGGGAAGCTACCAAAGGAAATAAAAGGCATCGCAGAAACTGAATGTGCTGGCCTACTTGTAGGTGTATAACTGGCACAACGCACAATCGCTCTTATGCTCAGATCACATACCAATCACAGAGAATGGTTAACAAGTGGTCGATATGAAGCATTCGAAGAAGAAGCTGAGAGAGGCAAAAATATCAGGCTCAATTTCATGGAAGAGATTAGCCGAGTTGGCCAGGGCAGAGCGGTAAAGGTGGAGAAAGTCTGTAATGTTACCTGAGCTGTTGCTGAAGTTGGGAAGACCAGGATGTGAGTAACACTAGCATCACGAGGAGTCTGCAAGGGGATGCTGCTGCTAACCTTTTCTTCTTGTTTCAAAGCATCCACTATCACCTACAAATACAAACATTACAAAACCATCAACAACATTTACAAATATCAACATCACTTACAATCACATCACTTGTAGTCACATAAAAACATCACAAACTGTGAAAATCATATTTTTTCCGTAAACTTCTAATAACTTGTACACTATCTATTTATTGATCATATTCATTGCTTCGCCTCCTTCTTGCGTTTGCCGCTTTGAATTCAGGCATAGCCATGGCACCAAGTGTGTTGCTTCTAACTGATTTTTGCGTGAAAGCCTGCTTACGTTTATTGGTTTCCTGGCAATACAGGTGGACCTTCTTCGACTTCAGAGGTATTACTCTGCCTGTGGTTCATTAAAATACCCTTAACTTTCTCATCTTAGACAAAGATTTTGTAGTTAAGTTTATGAAGTGAAACCAATCTCATGTCCCTGTACAAGTTGTCACCAAGATATTAGTACACACAACTGGTGCAGTCTGCGGTATAGATGGTGTCTCAGTCTATTGTATAGATGGTGTCTCAGTCTGCGGTATAAATGGTGTCTCAGTCTGCGGTATAGATGGTGTCTCAGTCTGCGGTATAGATGGTGTCTCAGTCTGCTGGTGTATGTGCAAATTAAACCATTTCAACACAAGCTGTCTACGCAGAATACTAAAAATAAACTGGCAGGACAAAATTCCAGACAGCAAAGTCCTCACAAGAGCAAAGATCCCAGCGTCAACACCCTGTTGCAGAAGGCCCAACTGAGATGGGTCGGTCATGTTGCTCGAATGCCTGATAACGCATCCCAAAACAGTTGATGTATGGCGAGCTTGAAGGGGCAGACGTTTAGCTGGTGGACAGAAAACGCTTTAAAGACACTCTTAAAGTGTCTCTGAAATGCTTCGATATAGACAATACATGCTGGGAATCCCTTGTGCAAGATCGCCAAATGTGGCGCTGTAACAACAAAAGAGGAACCCGAATAGCTGAGAATCATCGTATTGTTGAGTCACAGAGAAACGAGCAGCGCGAAAGACAGAGCACACAACACGCACATGTCTAACCTTGATCATGTATGCCCCACCTGTGGTCGGGGATTCTGTTCTAGGATTGGACTCTACAGTCACCTCCGCACACACCAGAGAGGTGCAACAGTACATGTCTGAGATTGTTGTCATCATCGCTTGCGATGGACGGCTATTATTATGTATGTGCAAATACTGACTGTAACTTGACCTATTCCTCTCCGCTCCTTGTGGAGCATAGGGCATCAACAGTTATTTCCCACTTTTCTCTGTCTCTGGCTGTTTTATTTATCATCTCCCAAGATAGTCGAGCATGTTTCGGTTCCACAAGACTACATCGTCTCCAGGTCTGTTTAGGACGCCATCTTTTCATTTTCCTTGCGGGTTCCACTCAAGCGCTTGTCTAGTGACTCTCAACTTTACATTGATCGATAGGACCATCATCATTACACTTCAGCGAGTACTCTTTCTTACACAGGACGATCTCAGTTGCAGTGCACAAACTCAGTAGCTCTGACGAGGACGCTGACAGGTCTGTGAATCCGCAGAAGACATCCATTGACAAAGGTCTGAATTTGTATTTAACTTGGTGACTCGCCACGTTCCGAGCCACACAGTAACACAGATTTCACATTTGAGCTGAATATCCTGAGATTTAACAGTGGAGATATGTTGGACACACCTTGAGGAGAAATGATCAACGAATATCAAAGCAGGCATTGAATTGGGATGCAAAGGGTTCAAGAAAGAGAGGTTGACCTAAGGAGACCCTGAAGCGAACTTTGCTGAGAGGCAGGAAATATCGGTCTCAGTTCCATGGAGAAGATTGAGCGAGTTGCCCAGGATAGAGCGGTATGGAGAAATTACTTGCAGGCCCTATATAGCGTATAGCAGTGACGAGAGGAATTATTATCCTGAGATTTGTTTTCTGGAGATGGCAGTAGATTTCCACACTGTGCGCAGGAGAGCTAGACCATAGATTCCCAAACGTTTTCGGCCCACCGCCCATTTGCACAACATAAACTATGTAACGCCCCCACTCCCATTTGCTCCACATTATAACAGTTTGCCAACGCCTCCCAACATATATACATGCGGGGTCTCTGTGGCTGAGTGGTTAAGCCCTTTGCCATGCGAGTCGAAGGTTCAAATCTGGACCGCAGCCTTCTGTTCACGAGAGCAGTTTTTCCCAGAGACCCCTAGGATTGTTGCAGGAGCTACGGAGTTCATGCAATACTCTCGGCAGGTGGCGTGCCATTTCTGCGGAGAGGACCGAGCCATATGGGGTAAAACCCGGTGCAATGAAGTCAATCCTTCGGCTTTAAAACCCTTTATATATACATGCTCTATTTTCTCTTTGACATAGAAAATTGATATATATCTCTGTCATACATGGTCAATTTTCAAATATGCATGAAATAGAAAATTGATGACAAAATGGATCGTGTAAGATGGGCATAAGATGAATTTAAATGATTATTCAATCGCAATATCACGAAAATAATTTATTTTAAAATATTTATTACTAATTTATTCTTTAAGGAGCCACCGACCCCTAATCGAGGGTACATCCACTTGGAAAACGCTGGTCTAGACTATGTCTGTGGTCATCTGTGTACAAACAAAAAAAGATAATGGCACCAACATGAAGGTCTCTAACTTCCAACAGACAGTATACCTGGAAGCTGGGATGTGTCTCTATAGAAGTGAGGCATGCACTGAGTACACAAGGGACATCAGATGGGCCCATGACTGCACATTGGGTACACATGTCCTTGAGTCGACGGGAGGCACTCTGGAGGTTCTTCTTGTTGAGTAGACCAGACCAACCTGAGCAAGAGTCAGACAATTTATAGCATACAACCAGAACATAGGAATCTGACAACTAAAGATGACTAATTACACCTGACACCTAAGGATAACATAACAAGAAATGATGATATGACATCTGACAACTACAAATAACAAGAAATGATGACATCTAAGGATGACATAAGAAATGATAACATGGCAACAATAGATGACATGACAGCAAAGGATGACATGACATCTGACACCAAAGGATGACATAAGAAATGATTACATTGGTATGACTAGTACCTTGTTCAGTGAAACCAAGCATGTGTTAGAGATAAATATGTGAAGGCAGGAGCAGAGACAGAGAGAATGTGATAAGTTTGAAGGGAGGAGCAGAGAGAATGTGATAAGTTTGAAGGGAGGAGCAGAGAGAATGTGATAAGTTTGAAGGGAGGAGCAGAGAGAATGTGATAAGTTTGAAGGGAGGAGCAGAGACAGACAGAATGTGATAAGTTTGAAGGGAGGAGCAGAAGCAGGCAGGCCAACACACAAGTTCTCACCTTTAAGTTCACCATGACCCATCCGTCCAAACCTGCCAATGACCAGACGTGTAGGGAAACAGCTCATGGAGACCACACCCAGAATGAAATCCCATAATTTGTGCAGACCTGGACGTCTAGCAGAGGCTTTCTTCCTGCGGTTTCTGACAATATAATCACAAGTATGTTCTAGTTTTCTTATAATATTACATCTAATCAAATCACAAACTTAAACACTGCAGATACAAATGTAAACAATGAAAAAATTTACACACAACAGTACCACACACAGACTTAGTATTGTGTTGCCAGGGCTTGCAAAGAATAGTAACACTGCGACCTACAAGGTATATCGTAAGAGACGACTGAGGTAGGAGTCTAGGAAGTTACCTAGTAAATAAAAGGAATCACAGAAATTTGATGTGCTGGCCTACTTGTAGGCACATAACTGGCACAACGTACAATAACTCTTAGACTCAGATCACATACAAATCACAAAGTATTGTTTAACAGGTGGTCGATATGAGGCGTTCGAAGAAGAAGAGTCCTGGGAGATATCAGTTTAGTAGTCGACAGTGGAGTAGGGGATAGTGACTCGGTCTATTAACCCTGACGTTCTGAGTTCGAATCAAGCTGCGGACAATTTGGTTGCAAATTGTTTAGCGTTGATTTTACAAAAAAGACTATGGCACCACCCATTCAGAAAGCAATGGCAAACTACTGAACGTAATAATGCCTAGAAAAATCACAAACAGCGTTAAAAGCTGGAGTTGATTTGCAAAGTCCTGTAAAGGATATGCAATTAACTTTTTAGTCGACAGTATGTATGTTTCATGATCTCTCATCTTGTCCACTGCCTGGGAGAGAATATAGCAGACCCCCAAGGGTGACTACAACCTCCTACAGCAGCCCTAGCCCTAGTCAATGATCTGCACACTCATGTGGTTGAGTAGCTAGAGTGCCCACGACCCCCAGGACAAATTCTTGTCTTAGATACATGCTGGAGACAGTACAAGATTGGTTATTGGTTACTAAACTGACGTCATTGCACACCGGGCAGACCCATAACTGCTCAGTCTCCCCAACAGATATTGAAGAGTATGAATACTGATGGCTCTTGTGGCTCGCTGATTAAACACACACCTCACTCTGCCCCTCTGGCACGGTAACTCAAACTGCCAAAATCACTTCAACATCAATTTTAGTGTCCTCATCCAACAGACAGTCACGAAGAGACGAAGAACATCCCCTTATCCATCTTCAACTCCTCAACAATCGATGCTGTTGCCGCAAGCCTGTCGGCGCTCTCTCATTACCGCAAACATCCACATGCCCAGGACAGTATATTCACGACACAGTTCATGACTAACGAAGACAAAACAAACAGAAAACACATGCAGACAGTCTGGTCAAGAGATATTTAAAAACACATTGAGCGACAAACATGTTAAGACTGACCGGTTGGGTATCTCGATATTAATGGTACAATACTCCATCAGCTCTCCTCGTTCATCTGTGCAGACAGCCAGTAACCATCGCTGGTCCTCAGACAGACAATAACCACAAAATAGAATTGTCTGTTGTTCAGTTTTAAGCTCATAATCTGATTCTGACGACTTTTGGTGGAAGCTAACACAAATGGTGGACTGTAGAGTTTCTGGTTCTCTTCCTGCTTACAAAATGATAACAATAATAACATTACACATATATACTAACATCATGATACTTATATGATACCTATATGACACTAATTTAGTTTAGTCATAGATCATCATCACGCCTGAGTGGTTACGGCCCAAATTTGGGGTGTAAGAATAGAACCACTGTTACCTGCCACGCATGTTGTAAGAGGCGACTAAGGAGGTTTGGCTGAAATTGGATGTATGTGTCCGCTAAGGAATGCTAACCCGAAACAAATGCTTGCAAAAGCGGATGTACCAGGCCATAAGACGCATAACATGTGCGACCCTCACAATGAGGAATGGGATAATGGATTCTACGGTCGGCAATCTGCCTCGGAGATTTAGCCAAGCAGTAAGAATGTCAGACCTACCATCACGAGGTGGCCAAAACTTACTGCCGGAAGAGGTCGTGCACAAACGGGAAGCAGAAATCATAGGAATTATATCCTACAGAACTGCCCCCAGTATGCAGACTTGAGAAGAAAGAAGTGGCCCCTTTCACTAGTCCATGACAAACTGTGGCGTGGCTGAAAATCTGAAATCACAATCTAGTGAGAATGCAGAAGAAGAGATCATCATCCTGCATGGCAAACTGGTGCCATTTGTCCTATTATTTGATTTGCTTTATTGCATCTATGTTGGAATTCGTTAGTTATTCTTCCATTTGCTGAAAAAATGCTCCCTCGGTATGTAAAGTTTTGACTTGTTTTAGAAAACAAACAAAGAAAGAGAACCAGAAATATGTAAATTTAAAAAAAATTTGTTGATTTCGATCTGAAAATATATTTGATATAAAGTATAAAAATACCTCCACTGTTCTCAGTTTAAATCCACGATGAGAAAGGAGAAGGACTTGAGCGTTTAGTTTAGTCGTCGGATCATTATCACTGCATGGCAAACCAATTACTCTATAAGTGCTCAGATCTCCCCCTAGGTATGCCTCTCAGGTGTGCAACTTGACCCCAGTATTTTGTTGGTTTACTATTCTTCTTTGGCTACCAGTATAGTGTTCTTGTCTAGCTACACCACATTTGACTTGGTATTCTTGCAGTCTGGTTAGGGCTGTAGATTCACCACTATTACTGGAACCATGTACATGTCATCTCTCCTTAGGAATTTATACATATCAGCCTGGTCCATTGCTTGTCTGCTTTTTACAGCAGCCATACCTGCAAGCCTATCAGCTTGTTTATTTCCCCTTGTATGTCTTGGTACAAAACTAAAACTGATTTATAAAATAAAACTTAGATCTCCCCAGCGATTCTATCCAATGTCTCCTAGCCCATCCTGTTTCAATCTTCCTGAGCATACTCATTGCGTCACTGAGAAAACATGCATGGATAAAAGTCTGTGATTCCAGCCAGACCATTAATATATATATATATTATGATACTTCTTCGAACGCTCTATATCGACCACTAGTTAACTGTGTGATTTGTATGTGATCTGAGCCTAAGAGCCATTGTACATTGTGCTAGTTATGCGCCTACAAGCACATCCATTTTCAGCATTGCTTTTTATTTACTAGTGCAGCTTCCCTAGGCCCTACATCAGTTGCCTCTTACAATATGCCTTGTAGGTCCCAGTGGTACTATTCTTTGCTTCCCTTGTGAGCCCCGGCACAGCACGGGCGATATTATGCTACTAACCTCACGATACCTATATGATACTTGACTTATAATACAGTTTCTATAATCAAATCTGATCTCTAGTGTTGAGGATGTCCAAGTGACTATACAGCTGACCAGCAGCTTCTTGCCACTTAACTGATTGGCTCCTTTAAGCCACTGAGAGCTATACTATTTATTTGTTTTAGAACAATCTTAAAGGAAAATTCATTGACCTATAAAATGATTTATCACTCATAAAAATCTGTTAATAATTAAGAAAACTGCAGCTGAATTTCTACAAACACTAGCAAATGGGAAAATAGGACATAAATTTAATTCAGCCACAACCTGTTTTTCAATTCAGTAGTTAATTAGTTAAAGGTTGAGGGTTGAATGTTGTGTGTATGTCCCTAATCAGTTAAAGGTTGGTAGGGGTTGAATGTTGTGTGTATGTCCCTAATCAGTTAAAGGTTGGTAGGGGTTGAATGTTGTGTGCATGTCCCTAATCAGTTAAAGGTTGGTAGGGGTTGAATGTTGTGTGTATGTCCCTAATCAGTTAAAGGTTGGTAGGGGTTGAATGTTGTGTGCATGTCCCTAATCAGTTAAAGGTTGAATGTTGTGTGTATGTCCCTAATCAGTTAAAGGTTGGGGGTTGAATGTTGTGTGTATGTCCCTAATCAGTTAAAGGTTGAATGTTGTGTGTATGTCCCTAATCAGTTAAAGGTTGAATGTTGTGTGTATGTCCCTAATCAGTTAAAGGTTGGGGTTGAATGTTGTGTGTATGTCTGCAACAATAAAAGAATGTTCTAACCTCTTTTCTTCTCAAGAACTGTTCGGCTGCAGACGCAGGACCAAAACCTGTCAGTGGACGTCCCATGATTGCATGACTTAGGTTCCACTTACATGATGTAAACACAGAGAAGGCAATTGATTTGATGGCTTGTAATCTGAGAGCATTCTCTTTGTGTTCCATGATAACTTGTAGAGGCACCACCTGTCACAGGATGAGACAAGACATGGGATTATAGAACACAAGACATGGGATCAAAGAGAGACATGATAACTTGTAGAGGCACCACCTGTCACAGGATGAGACAAGACATGGGATTATAGAACACAAGACATGGGATCAAAGAGAGACATGATAACTTGTAGAGGCACCACCTGTCTGTCACAGGATGAGACAACAACACAAGACATGGGATTAGAGAACACAAGACATGAGATTAGAAAACACAAGACATGGGATTAGAAAACACAAGACATGGGATCAGAGAGAGACATGATAACTTGTAGAGGCACCACCTGTCA
Source organism: Arion vulgaris (assembly GCA_020796225.1). Classification (NCBI taxonomy): domain Eukaryota; kingdom Metazoa; phylum Mollusca; class Gastropoda; order Stylommatophora; family Arionidae; genus Arion; species Arion vulgaris. The sequence goes on from CM036775.1 coordinate 10,247,616, forward strand.
CAGGATGAGACAAGACATGGGATTAGAGAAGACAAGACATGGGATTAGAGAACACAAGACATGGGATTAGAGAACACAAGACATGGGATTAGAGAAGACAAGACATGGGATTAGAGAACACAAGACATGGGATCAAAGAGAGACATGATAACTTGTAGAGGCACCACCTGTCACAGGATGAGACAAGACATGGGATTAGAGAACACAAGACATGGGATTAGAGAGAGACATGAGTTGATGATGACATCCTGTAAAGGATATTACATGATTTTCATTTCAATGTCTTCTTCTTCTTTGCGTTCGTTCTTTACTACCAATTTTAATCGCTCTTTGTGATATGTTTGATCTTTGCCAAGAACGTGTATATGTTGCACATTGGTTCGGTAGGCCCTAACGCATAGACTTCTACATATTTAGGACACGTGCATCCGATTTCAGCCAAACCTCCTTAGTCGCCTCTTACGACATGTGTGGCAGGCAACAGCGGTTCTATTCTTTACACCCCAAATTTGGGCCCTGGTAACCACTCGAGCGATGTCAATGTGATCAAAGTTGTCAACATTTGACAAATTGAACTGTTTAAGAAAAAACTAACCAGTAAACAAACTGACCTGTAAACTGACAATGTTAGCCAGGTGATCTGGTAGGGCCATTTCTTGGAAACATTTGAGTAGACCAATCACAGCCAAACGAGACAAGCCTTCACCACCTTGGCCATAAGAAAATGGATCCACAATATAGACAACTATGCCTGGAGCATCTGGGTTGTTATCTTCTCCATGTCCCTCGTTGCTGCCTTCATGAGAGCCTTCCTTGGACTGAGACATGCCATCCCCCTGTCCACCATCTGTGTCAAGAACAACTGTATTAACAACAACAAAAGGTGTATGAATAGCAACAAGCAATAACTTATTCTTTGAATGCTCCATATCGACCACTTGTTAACTACTCTGTATGATCTGAGCCTAAGAGCTTCTTCTTCTTTGAAAGCTCCATATCGACCACTTGTTAACCACTCTGTATGATCTGAGCCTAAGAGCTTCTTCTTCGAATGCTCCATATCGACCACTTGTTAAACCATCTTTGTGATTTGTTTGTGATCTGAGCGTAAGAGCTTCTTTCTCAAATGCTCCATATCAACCACTCTTTGTGATCTGTACCTAAGAGCCATTGTACGATCTGCAACTTATGCACCTACAAGTAGGCCAGCACATCCGATTTCTGCGATGCTTTTTATTTACTAGGTACCTTCCTCAGGTCCCGACCTTAGTTGTCACTTACAACATGCCTTGTAGGTTGCAGTGTTACCATTCTTTGCTTCCTGGCGGGCCTGGCACCACATGGGCGGTACCCATAACAACATGGTGCGTCTACAACAAGTAGAGCTGTATCAACAAAAGAAAGAAGACTAGGTAACTGATCAAACATACGCTCAGCAACAACATAGAACATAACAAGTCAAGCAAAAAAGACACACATATATCTCTCTTTCTCTAGATATAATACAGGGTATTTGTAAAGTCTCACAACACTTCATATGTAGAACCGCCCGAGTGGTTACTGGGGCCCAAATTTGGGGTGTAAAGAATAGAACCACTGTTACCTGCCATGCATGTCGAAGAGGCGACTAAGGAGGTTTGGCTGAAATCGGATGCATGTGTCAGCTAGGGAATGCTAACCCGAAACAAATGCTTGCAGAAAACAGATGCACCAGGCCGTAAGGCGCATAACATAGTGGAAGGACCCCTCACAATGAGGAATGGGATAACGGATTCTACGGTTGCCAATCTGCCTTGGAGATTTAGCCACGCAGTGAGAATGTCAGACCTACCATCACAAGGGTGGTCAAAACTTACTGCAGGAAGAAGCCGGGACAAACGGGGAAGCAGAAATCATAGGCATTATATCCTACAGAACTGCCCCCAGTATGCAGACTTGAGAAGAAAGAGGTGGCACACTTACACTAGCGTCCAAGACAAACTGTATAGTGTGGCTGATAATCTGAGACAGACGGCTGCCTTTATTAAAGAATCGGAAATCCCAATCTAGTGAGAATGCAGAAGAAGAATATCTAGAAGAAATGTGAAAAACAAAGTACATGACATCATCAAAAATGTGTTCCATAGTCAATTGTGGTGCAATATGCAGTGAATGACTTATCTGCAACTGAAGAAAGAATATTTGACAATATGAAGAAACGTGTACAGACATATCTTGAAGCCTGTGGTGGATATTTCCAACATCTGCTATAATGAATATTTCATTTGTTCTTTCCAGTTTACCAAGAACAACAGTAGACCATAGCAGTAACTATTGTGACTAATTTCACTACTTTGTTTTAGCACATTTGTTGATGACCTCATGTACTACATTTTTCAAGCTGAAGTGTTGTGAGGAGTACAACATGAAAATAAATATAATAAAGACAGAGACAATGGCAATAAGTAGACAACCAGAAAGCCTTCCAATAAAACTCCAGAATGTAGACAAAAAACAAACAATTGAGACCAAATACTTAGGAGCAATTTTCACAGCAGATGGAAGTATCGATAGCGAAATCAGCAATCGTTGCACAAAAGCTAACCAAGTACTGGGAAAGTTAACACCACTGATGTCACATAAAGAGATACCGCTAAAAACTAAAGCAAATCTCATAAGAACGATTTTCTGGCCAACAGTATGTTACCAGTGTCAAACATTGCCAATAACAGCAGCTAATGAGTGGAAAATCATAACGACAGAGATGAGGTGTCTTAGAAGCGCTGCATGTGTGACAATAAGAGACAACATTAGAAATGAATAAATCAGAAGAAGACTGGATGTGAAACCAGTTATGCAATTCATAAAAGAACAACATATTAAATGGATTGGACACCTGACCAGAATGCCCTGGTATCGCCTACCACAGAGAGCCACACAGAAAAAGTATAATGAGTACAAAGCAAGAGGAAGACCACGAAAGATGGAGCGAGCATCAAGAACAGCCGACAAACATGAATATCAGCTTACAAAGTGCCTTAAAACAAGCACACACAAGATCACTACGTTTCACCCCAACACTTCTATAAAGAAGTAAATGGTGGAAGAGAAGAACAAGCACACACAAGATCACTACGTTTCACCCATAAAAACACTTCTGTAAAGAAGTCAATGGTGGAAGAGAAGAAGAAGTGTTGTGAGACTTTACAAACAACCTGTATAATAGCATAATTGTTGATAGAATGTTACCTCTTCCATCTTCTGTAGCCTGTGAGCCTTGACCTGAAGATGACTGAGATGAATAGGTAGTGGTCTGACTATCTGGTGTAGCAGGTCTGGTACTGTTGATAGCTGGTTCTGGCATCTTAAACTGAGCCTTGTGCATGTTACCAGAACCTTGCTCAAACATGGACTTGTCCAAGTTAGGTTGGCACAGAATAGGGGCTGTAGACAGATAAACAAACATATTGTTAGACGGAGTCAACAACAAACTGTTTGCAACTAATGAAAATTGTGGCATATCCTAAAGGACGTAACCATCAACCACGGCAAACGAGTCGTTGATTTTCTAGGCAGCACTTATACGTTCAGTAGTTTGCCATTGCTTTCTGAGCGGCGAGGTCTATTTTTACATATTGTAAAAATCCCATGGAAACGAATTTGCTTCCAAACTTGTCCACCGTGAGGTTTGAACCAGGTACGCTTGGTTCGTGATCGAGCTCACTATCACTTGAGCTACAGATGCTCACCTACAACTAATACAATTGTAATAATAATAATATCAGCAGGAATCACCTGTGTGTTGCAGGGCTTACAAGGGACAAAGAATAGTAACACTGTGACCTACAACGCCGTAAGAGGAGACTGAGGTAGTATTTAGGGAACCTACCCTAGTAAATAAAAAGAGTCACAGAAATCGGAGGTGCTGGCCTACTTGTAGGTGCATAACGCCTTCTTCTTCGAACGCTCCATATCGACCACTTGTTAATCACTCTTTGTGCTTTGTATGTGATCTGAGCCTAAGAGCGATTGTATGTTGTGCCAGTTATGCGCCTACAAGTAGGCCAGCACATCCAATTTTGATATGCTTTTTATTTACTAGGATAGCTCCGTTACCTCAGTCGTCTCTTACGACATGCCTTGTAGGTCGCTAGCTTATATTCTTTGCCCCCTTGTGAGCCCCGGCAACACACGCGCAATCTAGCAGTTGATGTGGATTGGTTAAACTGAAATCCTCTTCACATTCAAAGAGGGGATACAAAATGTCAGCTCTATCCATTGGCTGATCCCTCGATATGATGAGAGCCAGCCTGATCTCTCAATGCCAACGACACCTATGCGCCCCAGAATGAAGATAAGTGTAATTCCGCAAATTGTTGACGCTTGTAGTCATTCAGTCCATTGTCTACGCACCGAACCAGCCTCCATCTTTTGGATCATGCTCAATGAATCACTCAGAATGTACTCATGAGTGTAGTTTTGTGACTCCAGCCAGAGTAGTACCTTGGTCACCAGAGTAGAACCATGTCTATGTTTGAGTAGTGACAGTCTGTACTAAGAGAAAACAGACACAACTAAGAAGATGGAGAAGAAGCGAGAAGGAGAAGAAGCGAGAGAGAATATCAGTTATATGAGGACTATCATCATAGCACTCGGACATATCCATAGGTGCTCCGATCTCTGCAAATCCAGCAGCGTCCAGCGACCCAACACGCCAGTTCGATGTTGATTAATCTCTCTTTGCATATTTAGTATGTCGTTCTTTTCCGGCTGCACCAATATTGACACCCATCTCTTTCAATCTGGTCAGCGAGTGGGATTCACAGCCCTGAGATTCCTCTGTTCGGAAAGACTCTCTCAATGCGTGAAGAATGACATTTCGATCCATGGCATCTCCCTCTGATATTGTAGCCAAGCCAGTCAATCTATCAGCTCGTTCATTACCCTAACTCCTGCGTGCCCAGGGACAAAAATGAAGGTGATTTCTCTGATCATTGTCTGTACCAGTACACCCACCCAGTTGTGTCTCACAATTCCTGATTCGACTTTACGAATCATGTTCATGGAGTCACTGAGTATGAAAACACGAGAGTAGTTGTGAGATGCCAACCAGTTCACCGCCCCCGTAACCTCCCGAACCTCCATTGCCAAACTACTTGTGGTTGTTGCGTAGGCCCCACTGGCATCTCTTATTATTTTTCCTCCTGAGCGTGAGAGAATATATGCTTACCTAAGTTGTACTTGCAGACTTGTGCATAAAGTTTCAGCTTACATGCAACATTTGAGTCACCTGAAATGTAGTAACAACACAGAGAGAGATAAATGACATGTCTGATGTTGGTTTCATTACTGACATACTACTTTTGGTTTATGTTATTAAAGGCCATCTACAAGAGTCATGGCAGCTAGTTCAGAGACATCATTATCAAATTGCTAGTCCTGAGCAGAACTTTGCCACCCCAACAGTCCCCAGGAATTTCTATCTCTCATAGGCCAGATTTCTCTTTCTCTGCAGCCGTCATGTTCAAACCATCAGTTTAGAGACTTACAAAATGATTACTCACACACAGTTAAGCAATGTGCTTGCTCCCACATAATTAAGGGGGGACTCTGGTCTTGAAACTTTTTTCGTTGCTTTGGTATTAATGTAGAATTTGTATAACAATTTTGACAGATTATGACTTAGAATAGTAGAAAAAAATTAGTAAAAAAAGTCACAGCTTGCCATGGAAACAATACAAAATGGCGCTAGCACACAATTTCAAATCCTAAGGCTCTGAAGTTAATGAATATAAATGAATTCTGTTTCACTCTAAGGTGAGCAATTGTAACATCTACAAAATTACACATTCTTTTTAGGATATATTAAATATTACATTTTTATGAATTTTTGTGTAAACACACCCTCCAAAAACAGCTTTTTTGACCAAATTTTGAGGGAATTTTTACCAAAAATTTATAAAAATTAAATATTTAATATATCCTAAAAATCATGTGTAATATTTTAGATATTACAATTGAGCACCTTAGAGTGAAAACAGAATTCATTTACATTCATTAGATTCAGAGCCTTAGGATTTGAAATTTTGTTTTTGGTGGCCATTTTGTATTGTTTCCATGGCAACCCTTTGACATTTTTTTACTAATTTTTCTACTATTCTAAGTCATACTCTTTCAAAATGCTTATACAAATTTTATATTAATATGAAAACAACGAAAATGATTCTGATTTTCAAGACCGAATCCCCTTAAGCAGTAAAGCTAGTCCCAAGGTTGATTCACGTTCTCTAACTAATTCCAAGATTGATTCATGTTCTCTAACTAGTCCCAATTGATTCATATTCTCTAACTAGTTCCAAGATTGATTCATATTCTCTAACTAGTCCCAAGATTGATTCATACAAACACTCTTGTTAGTCCAGGGTCTGACAGATCAATTACTCTCTCACCCACAGACAGACCAGACAGTTGCAGAGTCTGAGTGCCACACACAGACAGACTAGACAGTTGTTGAGTCTGAGTGCCACACACAGACAGACTAGACAGTTGCAGAGTCTGAGTGCCACCCACAGATGTTTGATTATAAATTACATAATGATTATCTATAGGAAGAAGAGGAATCTCTCCCCAAACAAAAACAAGCAATCATTGTGAGTTCCTACCTACAAAACTGAACCAATCTCCAACAGGTTCGTTGGCTAGTTTAGCTGCTACCTGCTTGCCAACACGTAACACTCCATCACGTAATGGTTTGATGGCACAGTGACGACCTAGTCTACACAGCTCATACACTGTGCTTAGTTCCTTGAAGAATGTGACAATATGTTGTAACAGGAAGTCACTTTCTGGTGCCACAACCACGTATAAGACATCTCGCATTCGTCCTGCAGGTTCCAAGAACTGTTTCTCCTGAAATATTGAGGGGAAATGTTGAGACAATCATGCTCACAACTAGACATTTCTATACATCAATATTTCTATCTGTCTGTTTTACAAGTCTAGATATTATGTCTGTCTATCACTATTATTTCAACCGCAGTAAGGAACAACCTCACCCAGTCCTTTGCAAAGTAGTAAGTGCTCTTTGACGTAGATCCAAGCCAAAATATACACTATTAAAAGATCATTAACCCTTTAGCTGCTAAAGGCGCATTAACACGTCTGTTATTATCTCGCCTCTGTGGGCTAAAGACGTGTTAACATGTTATACATTGCTACTGTCACTGCTATAGGCGTACATTCAGGTTTGTGACCTAGAAACAAAGAGTAGCTATTTTTAGCTCAGCCTTCGGAAAGTATGTAGCAGCGAAAGGGTTAAAGAGTGTTTATGATATAATGCAGAAGGAACGCCGCACTCAAATCAGAAAGGCTGCAGTATAAAAGGCTCTCCGGCGTAGATCCAAGTCAAAATATACGGCAAACGGATCTTTAAAGAGAACTTGTAAGAATGAAGGGGAAGTGGTGGGTATTGAGATTGACTCGAAACACTTCCCATAGGAGAAAAATGGTAGTCCTGACCTACAATGTATGGTACCATACACAAAGTGGGGGCCTAATTTTAACAGGGGTTCAACGTCAATTATATATCACAATAAGAATAAAATTGGCAGTGAAGAAGCAATGCTAAGAAGAAGAACCGTAGTAGCGTAGTTGTTAGTCAAGTCGCTTCTTAGACTAGTTGTCTGGGTTCAATCACACAGTGGGCGTGGAATTTTTTCACACCGTAGCGGCTGTCAGGTCAACCCAGCCTCAAATGGTTACCAGGAAAAGCAATAAGAAGTAAAAGCAGAAGGCATTGAGTTGAACAAATCATCCATCGAGTGCCAACAGTTAATGCAAAATACAGACCTAACACTATATTTCCCTATATACCTAGTGGTATAAAAACGGTTTCTTTACTTTAAAAAAAACAACTATGTCTGTTTTATCAGTCTATATGTATGCCTGTCTATCTATCTCTGTAGATGTGTCTCTGTCTAGATATGACTGTCGGATCAGGGACCTCATATCAAAGTATGCTCTTGTCTTTCTGTTGGGTCAGAGATAATGTGTGCACTATTCAAAAAGCTTACACTTCTTCTTCTTTGCGATCGCTATTTTGATGATTATACCGTTAGACGCGTTCTTATGATGAAGTCGACTGTTGTCTGGAGCTCATCTCTGGTGCCATGTAGTTTTGAATGTAGTGTTGTGTTGTAGGGCCAGCATTCCTTTCTTGGGAGGACATACAGGGGACAGTCTTGCAGAACATGTTCTGTGGTTTGTTCAGCGGTGCCACAGAGGGGATGGGGACAATCATAGCTTGTGTAAAGCTTACACAAAATCGTATACCATAAGGTGATGCAGACAGCCAATCTCTGTCGGGTCAGAGACCTCACATCAAAGTATACCCTTGTCTCTGTTGGGTCAGAGATAATGTGTGCACTATTCAATAAGCGTACACAAAATCGTATACCATAAGGTGATGCAGACAGCCAATCTCTGTCGGGTCAGAGACCTCATATTAAAGTATGCTCTTGTTTCTCTGTCGAGTCAGTGTCCTCATATTAACCGGATCGATCCCGGAAACGAAAATCTCCGGGATTTTGTTTATATAGTGGTCCCTCCCAAACACGAAAATACCGACTTTTTTACTGTCAGTTTGTAACTGCTTTACGTTACAACTAATCAACCAATTTTATAACGGACTTTCGCATCCGGGCATTTACTAACGGAACTACTTTCTTTTAGTCTCTGGACGCTCTACTGAAAGGTTCTGTATTTTATCTCCAATTTTCAAATCGACTGTAAAAATTTCAAAAATTTTCTGAAAATGGCTACTAATTATGACAACGATAGTGACAGCTCTGATATATCTTTTCATGGACATTTCATCGAGTTAGAAAAGGATACTCGTGTTATTGATGTGGAAAGTGACATAGATGTCCCTTTCTCTGATTCAGACCACGAGGCTTCAAGTTCTGATGAGGAGACCGTTATTTTGCGGTTTTAACTGTGATCGTTGGTGTGATGCCACCTCCCCAGTTGAAGTCGAGCCATTTGTCGAAGACTGTGGGCCTGTGCACGTCTTAGGTGAGGATGCTGATCCATTTGATTATTTTAGCCTGATAGTTAATGAGGATTTCTATCAGTTAGCTGTTGATCAGACCAACTTGTATGCCGTTCAACGTCAGGAAACCACCGGCAATGTTGACAAGTACTGGGTACCTGTAACGCCTTCTGAGATTAGTCTGTATATGCACATCAATATCTTGATGGGCATTGTTGTTTTGCCACAGTACAAAATGTACTGGAGCACAGATGATCGATTGAATCAAGTAGGGATTTCGAAATGTATGTTGAGAAACAGATTTGCTAAAATTTCTCAGTACTTTCACCTGAATGATTCGAGGAATCAGTTCCCTAAAGGCCATAGGAACTACGACCCGCTGTACAAAGTAAGACCTTTCCTCGACATGGTGAAAAGGAACATAGCTTCATGTTATCGCCCTGGCAGAGATATTAGTGTTGATGAAGCTATGATTCCCTACACTGGTCGTCTTAACTTCAAACAGTATATCAAGGGTAAGCCCAACCCTTGGGGGAATCAAGGTCTGGTGTGCAGCGGACTCGGTTACAGGTTACCTTCTAAACTTCGACGTCTATGTTGGTGCAGTTCATGATCCAATGCCATATGGATCAGGCCATTATGTTGTCTGCAAAGTAGGAGAACCTTACCGTCACAAATATCATCATTTTTATTATGATAATTACTTCGCTTCTTTACAGCTGGCGGTGGATCTCCTCAACAAGAAGACCTACTCGTGCTCTACAATACGACTAAATCGCAAGGGCTGGCCAGCTGACTGTAAAGCAACTGCAACAAAGCGAATGCAGAAAGGTTCGGTGTTGTACAGGCAGCAGGGGAATATTGTGGCCACTGTCTGGAGGGACAAGAGAATTGTCAATTTGCTGAGCACCAATACTACGCCAGGAGAGACAACAGTATCACGTCGTGCCCCTGGTGGTAGACAGGAGTTGCAGGTACCATCAACCGTGGCATCCTATAATAAGTCTATGGGTGGCGTGGATAAGTTTGACCAGCTTTGCTCATATTACACTGTGGGAAGGAAGTCTGTTAAGTGGTGGAGATATCTATTTAATTTTCTCTTACAGACTTCCATCGTCAATAGCTGGATAATCTATTCCAATTGGTCGCCCACACCCAAAGGCTAAGGATATTGACCAGATAGATTTCAGGCTTGCTCTCTGTGCATCACTCGTGAAGGGCAACATTGTCACGAGGAGAGCTAACCCCTTTTTGCCTACAAATGTACCAGTCACTGGCAATCAGTCGTCGCACCGCATGATTCGCATGCCAGGAAAATGTAAATCCTGTTTCTGGTGCCGCACCAGAAAAGCACCTGATGGCAGCAAGAAACGCCCAGGAAAGCGTATATGGTTGTAACATTTGCAGATACATCTCTGCAAAGGTGAATGTTACTCCAAGTACCATTCCAACCTGGATTTATGACATTCGGTGAGTACACTGTCTTGAACTGTCGAGTAAAATTTTGGTGTTTTTTTCAAATTTTTTTCCACCAACTTCTACTGCATTTTTCAATCCTTCTTTTTTATGTATTCATTTTAATTAAGTTTATTTTTAAACTATGTCCATTTTCTTGTTCACTGACACAAATTTGAGTGTCCTAGGGTCAATAGTTTTTTGTTATTAATTTAAAAAAAACATGCTGTGGAATGTCAGTGGGTTATTTCCCTTTGCTGGGATTTGGGAAGTGATTTGGTGTAAAATGGTGTGGGGTCCAGAGGGTTAAAGTATGCTCTCGTCTTTCTGTCAGGTCATAGATAATGTGTGCACTATTCAAAAAGCTTACCCAAAATCGAATACCATAAGGTGATGCAGACAGCCAATCTCTGTCATGGCCAAGCAGAAAGTTTGGAATCGGCTGAGGTTCATGGTTCTCTTCTGTACCTAGAAGAATACAAACAAATAAACATGTAAAGAGACAGACATAGACTACAGCAGATGATCTTAGTGAGTTACGTCCCAGAATGATTAAACAAAATTCTGAAACTGAAACAACCCCCAACCACAAAGAATGATTAGCATTGCTGATATGGTTCGGTCACATAAGCAGATTATCAACAGATCTCAAAGAGTGATTAGTATGGTTGATAAGAATGGTTCGGTCACATAAGCAGATTACCAACAGATCTCAAAGAGTGATTAGTATGGTTGATATGAATGGTTCGGTCACATAAGCAGATTACCAACAGATCTCAAAGAGTGATTAGTATGGTTGATAAGAATGGTTCGGTCACATAAGCAGATTACCAACAGATCTCAAAGAGTGATTAGTATGGTTGATATGAATGGTTCGGTCATATAAGCAGATTACCAACAGACCTCAAAGAGTAATGTTACCCCAATACAGTGGATACAAATCAAAAGTTCACCATGCAACAGATGGACCTGAGAAATAGCAGAGGCAGTGAATGACACTATTTATGTAACACACACAGAGAGCCAGATCTAGAAATCTCTTCATATCCTGACACTGTGAGGCACATTCGGTTTAGAGAAAAGCAGAAGAAAGATAAGAATGAATGTTAAGAATTCAGAAGAAGATACATTTACCGACAGCGTGGCACCGGGACTCGCAAGGGAAGCAAAGAATAGTACCACTGCGAACTACAAGACATGAAGTCTAATAATAGCCGTCCATCGCAAGCGATGATGACAACAATCTCAGACGTGTACTGTTGCACCTCTCTGGTGTGTGCGGGGGTGACTGTAGAGTCCAATCCTAGAACAGAATCCCCGACCACAGGTGGGGCATACATGATCAAGGTTAGACATGTGCGTGTTGTGTGCTCTGTCTTTTCGCTGCTCGTTTTCTCTGTGACTCAACAATACGATGATTCTCAGCTATTCGGGTTCCTCTTTGTTGTTACAGCGCCACATTTGGCGATCTTGCGCAAGGGATTCCCAGCACGTATTGTCTATATCGAAGCATTTCAGAGACACTTTAAGAGTGTCTTTAAAGCGTTTTTCTGTCCACCAGCTAAACGTCTGCCCCTTCAAGCTCGCCATACATCAACTGTTTTGGGATGCGTTTATCAGGCATTCGAGCAACGTGACCGACTCATCTCAGTTGGGCCTTCTGCAACAGGGTATGAAGTAAGTGGTGACTGATGTAGGGCCTAGGAAACTACCATAGTGTATAAAAGCATCGTAGAAAATCAGAAGTGCTGGTCTACTTGTAGGCGCATAACTGGCACAACGTACAATCGCTCTTAGGCTCAGATCACATACAAATCATACAGAGTGGTCAACAAGTGGTCGATATGGAGCGTTCGAAGAAGAAACATCTACTCATAATTAATGGTTACAATATGATGTGTCGGAAGATGAGGCAAGTAGGATGTCCGAGTGATGGAGGAGGGTACATACCTCGACCAGCCAGGTCATGGAAATCCTTCCAGCTGATTGGACCCTGAAGTTTGTAAGTATTCTCCCACTTACGAGTCACTCTTTTATTCTGTATAGCATTCTGTAAGATTGGATGTAGTGACTTGAGACATTGAATGGTGTCTTGTGAGTTGCCTGGAACACAGCTAACTCCTGTAGATAGACAAGAGAGAGACACTTGCATCTCAAGTATATCTCTACAAAAATTATACTTATCAATATTGAATCATGTACATATACTCACAGTATGTCTCTAAGTGTTAGTTTAGTCATCGAATCATCATCACTGCATGTCTTCTTCTTTGCGATCGCTTTTTGATGATTATACTGCTAGACGCGTTCTTATGATGAAATCAACTGTTGTCTGGAGCTCATCTCTAGTGCCATGTAGTTTTGAATGTAGTGTTGTGTTGTAGGGCCAGCATTCCTTTCTTGGGAGGACATACAGGGGCAGTCTTGCAGGACATGTTCTGTGGTTTGTTCAGCGGAGCCACAGGGGCACAGTGGGGTTGGGGACAATCGCAGCCTGTGTAGGTGTTTGTTCAGTCTGTTATGACCTATCCTGAGTCGGAAGATGATAGTCTGTCCTTGTCTGTCAAGTGTGTGGTAGTCATCGTTGGATGGTTTAGGTTCTTTTCTAATGTCCATGATAGCTTTATCACTGCATATCAAACCAATTAGTCCATAAGTTCTCCGATATCTTCCTCAGTATGTCTCTCAGCATGTGACGACTAACGACACCAGTTCTTTGTTGGTTTACTATACTTTTTTGTCTACCAGCATAGTGTTCTTGTCTAGCTACACCACACTTGACGTTCTTGCAGTCTGGTTAGTGTTGCAGATTCACCACTATTACTTGAATCATTTACAGGACCTCTCTCACTTAGTGAATTTATAAATATCAGCCTGGTCCATTGCTCACCTGCTTTTTACAGCAGCCATACCTGCAAGCCTATGAGCGGCTCATTTCCCGTATACTTGTATGTCTTGGTACAAAAATAAAACATGATCTTTGTCAGCTTAGACCTCCCCAGCGACTCCATCCAATGTCTCCTAGCCCATCCTGTTTCATTCTTCCTGAGCACACTCATTGTGTCACTGAGAAAACATGCATGGATAACAATCTATGATTGAGCCGTTCCATCACCTTAGTTATTGTCATTATTTCCATAGTGAGACTGCTTAGAGAGGTTATACATATACATGCATGTTTTCAGCCTGTACAATACAATATAAGGCCCTGCCATATGTGTATACATTAATGTTACTGGTACAACAATACAAACACTAGCAGAGAGAGAGAGAGAGAGAGAGAGAGAGAGAGAAATAAGGCCACTTGTGCATACAGTTGTGTGACTGGTACAACAATACAAACACTAGTAGAGCGAGAGAGAGAGAGAGATAAGGCCACTTGTGTGACTGGTACAACAATACAAACACTAGTAGAGCGAGAGAGAGAGAGATAAGACCACTTGTGCATACAGTTGTGTGACTGGTACAACAATACAAACACTAAGAAGAGAGAGAGAGAGAGAGAGAGAGAGAGAGAGATACCTCTACGATAAGGCCATGTGTGTATACATTAATGTGACTGGTACAACACTATACAAATACTAGTAGAGAGAGATAGAGATACCTCTAAGATAAGGCCACTTGTGCATACAGTTGGTCTTGAGTAAATGATCATCATATCTGTTGGAAAGGCAATGATCCATGGCTTGACGAGCAACCTCCAATGCTTGACAAACAACATCATTAGCATCTGTGGTATCAAGGAAGAAGCAATAACAACATGTCAGCATATGACAGCACAGAATCAAGTTTGACTTGTTCACAAACTAACATGACAATCTACTTCTACGATCCAGCGGCACTTGAGCTCTTACCCTTTGGCCTAATGCTATGTAGTGATATCTGCATGTGTTTGTAAGTTGTTCTTTTGTTCCATATAATGTGTTCCAGATACCTGGCCTTATTTTTTTTTACAACAGAGAGTCTGCAAAAATTAGCGGGAGTAACAAGAGAAACACCTTTTTTTCTTTCTTTTTTCTTTGTCCGCTTTCAACTCAGACTAAGTTTCATCTCTGAAACTGATTTTTGTGTGAAAATCCGTTTTACCAATTTCTTACAATGGCAGCAGTGTGCACATTGTAAATTACTTTACACTGGCAGCCATGTGCTCAATGTACTGTAATTAGTATTCCTCGCCATACAGGCAGATTTTCTCAGACTTCGGAGGTACTCACGTTATCGTCCTGAGTAAGACCAGGGACTCGAACAAATGCCGGACAGTAGGTTCGAACCCGAGCTATGAGGCGTCTCACAGCTAGCAGGCCGAGCTACTATCAACTACTCTAGGCAGTCCCCAGAGAAACACCTAAAAACAGAGTACAGTAGTTTTACAAAATCAATACACAGCAACGTTTCAACCAAATGGCCTTTATCAAGCAAAGGATTGCCTTTTGGTCAAAACGTTATAAGTATAAAATAGGCCCATCTGACATATGTACATGTGGCACCAGCAAAATGACAGAGACACACGTACTGCAAGAATGTCCAACATACAGTGAACAGAGAGAAAACACATGGCCAATCCCCATATCAGTCCAAGACAAGCTATACGGAGATGTACATGGACTCGGTTGACCACTAACTACTTTAAAAGTATACAAATCGATGTCTGAAACGTTCAAGAAGGTCAAAACGTTGCTGTGCATTGTTATTGTTTTTAGGTGTTTCGCCATTACTACATAGTTTTACTGCAGTCTTCCCTTATATCGATAATGGGAGTAACAATGACAGATAAGATAAAACAACAAGGCTGTTCTGTGAACTTAATGTGGGTGACGGCAGACACAGTACCTCTAATCTGTAACAAGTCCACAATAGTCGGATGATAACTGGTGTCCGAGGACATCTGTAGATGATTGAGATGATGGCTGCCTATACTGGACAAGAATGGGGATGCGTACTGACTCAGGAGGAGAGACATGATCTGTGGATGGAGAGAAGTAACAAAAGTGAGAGATTGTATTAATATAGCAATTAATCATCATCATGTTGCCTACAACTTCAATAATAACAACACTGCTGAGTCTAGTTAGTCTCTGCACACAAAGTCTGCATGCACTGAATTAGTCTTCTTCTTCTTTGCGTTCGTTCTTACGACCAATTTTAATCCCTCTTTGTGATATGTTTGATCTTTGCCAAGAACGTGTATATGTTGCACATTGGTTTGGTAGACCCCTAAATGCATAAACTTCTACATGTTTAGGACATGTGCATCCGATTTCAGCCAAACCTCCTTAATCGCCTCTCACGACATGCGTGGCAGGAAACAGTGGTTCTATTCGTTACACCCCAAATTTGGGCCCCGGTAACCACTTGGTCGACTGAAGTAGTAATAGTGTACAGTACAGACAAACTTGGAGAGCCGCTGTAGCATAGTTGTTAGTGAACTCGCATCGCAAGGCTGGTGGTCTGGGTTCAGCTCCCGCAATGCGCGTGGAATTTTTCCCGACCACGACAGCTCTCAGGTCGACCCAGCCTCAAGTGGATACCAGACATGCTCTGGGAAAGTAAAGGCGGCCGGCGTGATGCTGACCACATCACCCATCGTGCGCCGATGGTCAATGAAAAATACAGGTCTAACACTGTATTGACCTATATACCACAGGTATGAAAGGGTTCCTTTATTTACTTACTTACAGACAAACTCACTGATGTTAGATCTACAGTAAATGGACTACACGCTGCAGCCGATCGTTTAAAAAAAATTGGATTTTTTTTTGTTTCTGAAGAGTACAGATTTAAGGTTCTTTACGTTTTCTTCGATGATCTAGCGAATCTTCAACCCAGAGCTATGTAATGGCATCTGCATGTGTTTGTAAGTTGTTCTTTTGTTCTGTATGTGTTCCATTTATCTGGCCTTTGGAGGAAGGAGGATCTTCCTGACATCATCTAGTGCTTGGTACTTGAAGAGGTGGTGATATCAGCCCAACGCTATGTAATGGTATCTGTATGCAAGTTGCTCTTTTGTCTGTATAATGTGTTCCATTTATCTGGTCTTGGAGGATCTTCCTGACATCATCTAGTGCTTGGTAACTGAAGAGGTGGTGATATCAGCCCAACGCTATGTAATGGTATCTGTATGCAAGTTGCTCTTTTGTCTGTATAATGTGTTCCATTTATCTGGTCTTGGAGGATCTTCCTGACATCATCTAGTGCTTGGTAACTGAAGAGGTGGTGGTATCAGCTCAACGCTATGTAGTGGTATCTGTATGCAAGTTGTTCTTTTGTCTGTATAATGTGTTCCATTTATCTGGTCTTGGAGGAAGGAGGAACTTCCTGACATCATCTAGTGCTTGGCATCTGAAGAGGTGGTGATGAACGATTTCATGATGATGTGTACACAGCTGGCACTCTGGAGTGTTGTGGTTGAATTCTGTTCATGCACTTAAGGTCTTCACCGGTCCACCATTGTTTTGAAAAGTTGTTTCTGTTGACCAGATTTTCATTCTCATGCAGCTAAGAATGGTGCAGTCTTGCAAGATGTGCTTAGGGGACTGCTTTGGTGCTCCACAGCTGCAGGCAGCTTAGTACCTGAGACCCATTCTATGGAGGTGTGCTCTAAGACTGCAGTGTCCGCTCTAAGTTTGAAGACTGTAGTGTTTTGTTTAGTGTATTTAAATGTCATGTTCTGAGTTGTATCCTCCATTTGTTTTGTCCCTGTATATGTTGAGCTGATAGCACACAGCTCCTATGTAGACAACTATAACAAAACAAAAAAAGTATCAAAGTATCAATGCAATAAATTTCTTCTACTTCTTCTGCATTCTCACTAGATTAGGATTTCGGATTCTCAAATAAAGGCAGCCGTCTGCCTCAGATTATCAATCACGCCATACAGTTTGTCTTCTGCATTCTCACTAGATTAGGATTTCGGATTCTCTAATAAAGGCAGCCGTCTGCCTCAGATTATCAGTCACGTCATACAGTTTGTCTTCTGCGTTCTCACTAGATTGGGATTTCGGATCTCTAATAAAGGCAGCCGTCTGCCTCAGATTATCAGTCACGCCATACAGTTTGTCTTCTGCATTCTCACTAGATTAGGATTTCGGATTCTCCAATAAAGGCAGCCGTCTGCCTCAGATTATCAGTCACGCCATACAGTTTGTCTTCTGCATTCTCACTAGATTAGGATTTCGGATTCTCTAATAAAGGCAGCCGTCTGCCTCAGATTATCAGTCACGCCATACAGTTTGTCTTCTGCTTTCTCACTAGATTGGGATTTGGATTCTCTAATAAAGGCAGCCGTCTGCCTCAGATTATCGGTCACGCCATACAGTTTGTCTTCTGCGTTCTCACTAGATTGGGATTTGGATTCTCTAATAAAGGCAGCCGTCTGCCTCAGATTATCAGTCACGCCATACAGTTTGTCTTCTGCGTTCTCACTAGATTAGGATTTCGGATTCTCTAATAAAGGCAGCCGTCTGCCTCAGATTATCAGTCACCCCATACAGTTTGTCTTCTGCTTTCTCACTAGATTAGGATTTCGGATTCTCTAATAAAGGCAGCCGTCTGCCTCAGATTATCAGTCACGCCATACAGTTTGTCTTCTGCATTCTCACTAGATTAGGATTTCGGATTCTCTAATAAAGGCAGCCGTCTGCCTCAGATTATCAGTCACGCCATACAGTTTGTCTTCTGCATTCTCACTAGATTGGGATTTCGGACTCTCTAATAAACGCAGCCGTCTGCCTCAGATTATCAGCCATGCTATACAGTTTGTCTTGGACGCTAGTGTAAGTGGGTCACCTCTTTCTTCTTAAGTCTGCTACTGGGGGCAGTTCTGTAGGATATAATTCCTATGATTTCTGCTTCCCGTTTTGGCCACCCTTGTGATGGTAAGTCTGACATTCTTACTGCGTGGCTAAATCTCCGAGGCAGATTGGCGACCATAGAATCCGATATCCCATTCCTCATTGTGAGGGGTCATTGCACCATGTTATGCACCTTACGGCCTGATGCATCCGTTTTCTGCAAGCATTTATTTCGGGTTAGCATTCACTAGCGGACACATGCATCCGATTTCATCCAAACCTCGTTAGTCGCACATAACGGCATGCATGGCAGGTAACT
The DNA here is from genome assembly GCA_020796225.1 of Arion vulgaris. Lineage (NCBI taxonomy): Eukaryota > Metazoa > Mollusca > Gastropoda > Stylommatophora > Arionidae > Arion > Arion vulgaris. The sequence continues at coordinate 10,266,208 of CM036775.1, forward strand.
CCGGTTCTATTCCTTACACCCCCTGGTAACCACTCGGGCGCAATGCAATAAATAGAAAACATGGAAGAGAAATGGAGGTCATACCTGCGGAGAAACATCCTCCAATTTTTGTGAAGCATCTCCAGAATTTTTCATCATATCATGTTGTATCAATGATGGTTTACGATGATCATATCTGTCATGTCTGAAGCTGGTAATTTCTAGTTCTTCTTCATAGAACAGACCAGAGTCATAACCAAACTTGCGGTTAACAGCAGCACTAAAAGCACAGCTACACTTGAGACCTGATGATGAACCTTTACTGGTGTCAGGTAGATATACACTGACGTCACTGCCTGTCAAACAAGAGTTGTACAAGTTGAAACAAAATGAGCCTGTAACTAACACAACAGAAAGTAGCAAGGATTCACACATAGACTTTCAATACAGACAGTAACATGAAATCTGCTGCTACTAGAAGGTGGTACAGGTGTGTGCAACACTTGACCTAGTAGGTGGTACAGGTGTGTGCAACACTTGACCTAGAAGGTGGTACAGGTGTGTGCGACACTTGACCTAGTAGGTGGTACAGGTGTGTGCGACACTTGACCTAGAAGGTGGTACAGGTGTGTGCAACACTTGACCTATAGACTAATTTGCTCAATGTGCAGTGATGATGATCTGACGATTAAACTAAACTAGAATTGATGTCGTTAGTTGCCACACACTGAGATACATACTGAGGAGTAGATCGGAGCACTTATAGACTAATTGGTTCAATGTGCAGTGATGACGATTCCACGATTAAACTAAACCAGAACTGGTGTTGTTAGTTGCCACACACTAAGAGACATACTGTGGAGATCGTAGCACTTGTAACCAATTGGTTGGATGTGCAGTGATGATCCGACGACTAAACTAAAACAGAAATTGATGCGATAAGATCTGCTTCACAAACTTTAACAGTAAAATGTTGCACGGACAAAATGTCAATAAAATTATTCCTACAGGTTAACAAGTTCTTCTTCTTTGCGTTCGTTCTTTAACCAATTTTAATCACTCTTTGTGATATGTTTGATCTTTGCCAAGAACGTGTATACGTTACACATTGGTTTGGTAGGCCCCTAAACTGATTTGACTTTTACCCATTTAGGACATGTGCATCCGATTTCAGCCAAACCCCTTAGTCGCCTCTTACGACATGCGTGGCAGGTTACAGTGGTTCTATTCTTTACACCCAAATTTGGGCCCGTAACCACTCGGACGGGTTAACAAGTTGTAGTAGTAGTCTGTCTCCCTTTTCTAATTCTTATAGCGTGACATATCTATGACAAGATCCTCCCAGTCACACATCTTTGTAATGAAGGGAATCTCACACACTAGTCTCGTCTCTGCCATCGTCATGTTCAAACCATCAGTTACATCCTGAATCCATCTTCTCCGTGGTCTTCCTATTCTCCTCTTTGCTGGTATGCCTCCTTCCATAATGGTCTTCACCAGCCCTTCGTGTCTTTTTAAATGTCCAAAATACTTCAATTTTCTCATTTGTAGCATCAGCCAGTTTTCTTTGATTCTGAGTTCTCTCTAGATAGATCTATTTGTTCTCTTCTCTGTCCATGGTATACAAAGGACTCTCCTGTAACACTTACATTAAACAGCACTCACAGCTATCACATGATATATATAAACAATAAAGACATATGTAGGTGACTTACCATTGATATCTGCGTTACATACACAAATGGTACAACTATCAAAGTTGTGATCTTTGAAGAGGTTTAATATTGAATCGCACAGCAACACATTCAGCAACAAACTGTTTGCCTGCAACCAACAACAAGATCAACATATGTTAGACATTAATAAACACATCTAGCAATAACAGCAACAACAACAATGATGATGATAAATATTCTTACAACTCTAAAACTACCTTCATACAAGGATGACATGTTTCCATGGTTACAAAGATGCTGAGATCTGACAAAGATATTTCTCAGTGACTCAATGAGTATGCTAAGAAAGATTGAAACAGGCCGGACTTGGAGACAATGGCTGGAGTCGCTGAGGTGCTCTAAGCTGATAAAAATCAGTTTTATTTTTGTGCCAGGGCATGAAGATGTAAATGAAATGAACGCACCGATAGGCTTGCAGGTAAAAAGCGGGCATGCGATGGACCAGGATATTGATAAATTCCCTAAAAGAGAGCAGACTGGTACATGATTCAAGTAATAGTCATGAACCTACAACCCTAACCAGACTGCAAGAAAATCAAGTAAAAAAAAGGGTTTAAAAGCCTAAGGATTGACTTTATTGCACCGGGTTTTAACCCATAAATGGCACGCCACCTGCCGAGAGTATTGCACAAACCACAAACTCCATAGCTCCAGCAACAATCCTAGAGGTCTCTGGAAAAACTGCACTCGTGAACAGAATGGTGCGGTCCGGACTCGAACCCACGACCTTCGACTAACAAGGTAAAGGGCTTAACCACTTAGCCACAGAGACCCCCAAATCCAAACCAAGTCAAATGTGGTGTAGCTAGACAAGAACACTATGCTGGTACCCCCATTGTGAAGATGAGATATATGCTTGGCCTTCTGTCACTACGCTCCCGTCATGCAATCGCCCAAACCAAGGCATATATGCGGTTACTGCGGATAAGAGACATCCACTTCACAGGAACACTAATGATGTTAAGGCACGAGAATCAAGCGTGGCATGTCGTGGATGGCCCAGGCTGAGAGAACGATTGGCCAGGTGACTACGGTTGCGACTCTACCAAAAGGGAAGAATGGATCCCAACAGATGGAAGCATGATGAACTATCTCACGTTATCATTACTCTTGGAAGAGAATGTAGAGATTGGGGCAACATGAAGGCTGATCTCGCAGTTAAGCAGCTGATAGAAGATAATGCAAGGGATGATGATGTTGTTGTATATACCGATGGGTCGGTTCAACGTGGTGAGAAATCCGGCTGGGGTTTCTTGGCTAATGCGCATGGTAGGGTTGTTGCAGAGCGAAGTGGGGCATACAGGACAACTACTTCTAGTATGAGGATGGAGGTTGAGGCCGTTACTGCTGCCCTCCATTGGATTTCTGGGACTTCATTTACTGGGGCAGTTGTTGTATCTGACTCTCAGTCGATGCTTCACAAGATCCAGAAGGGCAGGTTTCGTATGAGTGGATGTCGTCTATAGAAGTTTCTAACCTCCAGCGGCTTACGTGGATATACTGTCCTGGGCATGCGGGTGTTTACGGTAATGAGAGAGCGGACAGGCTTGCATCAACAGCATCGATTGTTGGGGAGTTGAAGATGGATAAGGGGGATATTCTTCGGTCTCTTCGAGACTCTCTGTTGGATGAGGACACTAAAATCGATGTTGAATCGATCAAGCGATTTAAGCAGTTTGGAATTACCCTTTGTTCAAGTCGAACTGGATGCCTGAGAGGCAGAGTGAGAGGTGTGTTTAATCAGCGAGCCACAGGAACCATCAGTATGCATACTCTTCGATATCTGTTGGGGAGACTGAGCACCTATGGGTTTGCCCGGAGTGCAATGACGTCAGTTTAGTAACCAAAAACCAATAACCAATAACTATGCTGGTAGCCAAAGAAGAATAGTAAACCAACAAAGAACTGTGGTTATTAGTTGCTGCACACAGAGAGACTTACTGAAGGAGATCGAAGCACTTAAGGACTAATTGGTTCAATGTGCACTGATGATGGATGATCTGACGACTAAACTAAAACTAAACCAAAGATGTTGGTTTCATGCTACCTCACTCTTATGTAGCGCTACAAAAGTGTACATATCTTCTGTGATGATTTCTTATCCAACTAAACTTATCTCAGACAGACAAACAACTAAACATAGCTCAGACAGACAGACAACTAAACGACATACCTCAGGTAGCTGTGTGTTGGTACCATGATTGTCTATTGAGTTGTTAGTTTTATTGAGGTAGGATGAAGAGTTGGATCCAGGCGAGTGTAGCTCTAAGCTCAGACAGACAGACAACTAAACATAGCTCAGACAGACAGACAGACAACTAAACGACATATCTCAGGTAGCTGTGTGTTAGTACCATGATTGTCTATTGAGTGGTTAGTTTTATTGAGGTAGAATGAAGAGTTGGATGCAGGCGAGTGTAGCTCTAAGCTCAGACAGACAGGACTAAACACAGCTCAGACAGACAGACAACTAAACAACATACCTCAGGTAGCTGTGTGTTAGTACCATGATTGTCTATTGAGTGGTTAGTTTTATTGAGGTAGAATGAAGAGTTGGATGCAGGTGAGTGTAGCTCTAAGCTCAGACAGAAATGACTAAACATAGCTCAGACAGACAGACAACTAAACAACATACCTCAGGTAGCTGTGTGTTAGTACCATGATTGTCTATTGAGTTGGATGCAGACGAGTGTAGCTCTAAGCTCAGACAGACATGACTAAACATAGCTCAGACAGACAACATACCTCAGGTAGCTGTGTGTTGGTACCATGATTGTCTATTGAGTTGTTAGTTTTATTGAGGTAGAATGAAGAGTTGGATGCAGACGAGTGTAGCTCTAAGCTCAGACAGACATGACTAAACATAGCTCAGACAGACAGACAACTAAACATGTAGACAGACAACTAAACGCTACCTCAGAAGCTGGTTCTGTGTCTATTGGTTGTTAGTTTAGAGTAGGATAGAATTGCAGGAGGTAGCTCAAGCTCAGACAGACATGACTAAACATAGCTCAAGACAGACAACTACGCATACCTAGTAGCTGTGTGTTAGTACCATGATTGTCTATTGAGTTGTTAGTTTTATTGAGGTAGGATGAAGAGTTGGATGCAGGTGAGTGCAGCTCTAAGCTCAGAGGTGTTCGTTGCTGACTGTTGCTGTAGATGGCTGGACTAGCATCGATGCCTGCACCAGAGCCCACTGTGCGAATTGATGATATGTTCTCTACGCTAGGAAGGTTGACATAATTCCTGCCAGATGAACAAACAAATAAACAAACACAATATCAATATTGGCATGATTGATTGGACTATCATCATCATTGCACTTTGGTGAATAACCCTGTGTCTCCTATCTATTTCTTATACAAGAAGGTATAAATGACAGTGCACAAACTCTGTAGCACCTGCAAGGGTTCTTGGTGTCATTTTTAACATGGAACTTTTTAAAAAAAGTTTAGTTTAATACATTTTAAAATGAATTTTTGCATGGTCAGCGGCTTTGCAGCCTACTTTTATTGATTTTCAATTGTCACGGTTTTTTAACCTGCCTAAATTAGACAGAGGTGGCGTCTGTGGCCTAGGGGTTAGTGACTTTCATTAACCCCGACGTCTGAGTTCGAATCATGCTGGACATTTGCTCAAATTGTCTCTGATTTTAAGAAAGGACGATGCGCCACCCGCTCAGAAAGCAATGGCAACTACTGAACGATAAGTGGTGCCTAGAAAATCAACGAGTGTATGGTGATGGCTTGCAGCCTCTTTAGGGATATTTTCACGTTTTTTCTTGTTCAAATTAGACAGGAACTTAAGTTTTTATAACCATCAACCGATAGGACTAGGAACTTGATCTCATCTCATTTTAGGAGCTCGCCTATGGTAAAGTGGTTAGGATGTTTGCATGTCATTCTGAAGGTTGTGGGCTTGAATCCAAGCGACATTTACAATTTTTTTCTTGAGATCTCTAGGATTGTTGCTAGGAGTTCATGCTTTGTGCAACACTCTCGGCAAACTGCATGCTAGGACTACGGAGTTTGTGCAACACTCTCGGCAAACTGCATGCTAGGACTACAGAGTTTGTGCTAACACTCTGGCAAACTGCATGCTAGGACTACAGAGTTCGTGCTTTGAGAAACATTCTCGGCAAACTTCATGCTAGGACTACAGAGTTCATGTAACACTCTCGGCAAACTGCATGCTAGGATTACAGAGTTCGTGCTTTGTGAAACATTCTCGGCAAACTTCATGCTAGGACTATGAAGTTCGCGCAACTTCGCAAACTGCATGCTAGGATTACAGAGTTCGTGCTTGAGAAACACTCTCGACAAACTGCACGCTAGGACTACAGAGTTCGTGCTTTGTGAAACATTCTCTGCAAACTGCATGCTAGGACTACGGAGTTTGTGCTTTGTGCAACTCTCGGCAAACTGCATGCTAGGACTACGGAGTATGTGCTTTGTGCAACACTCTCGCAAACTGCATGCTAGACTACGGAGTTTGTGCTTGAACATCTCGCAAACTGCATGCTAGGACTACGAGTTTGTGCAACACTCTCGCAAACTGCAGCTAGAACTACGAGTATGTGCTTTGTGAAACACTCGCAAAATGCATGCTATTTCTGCCAACAGGGACAGAGTCATATAGAGAAACATGGTGCAATGAAGTCAATCCTGCAATGTTAGACCAGTTTTCAAAGAACTAAGTCGCCCATCTGCCCAGCGTGTTCGTATCTCGTTGGACTACGGGTGACTATCCCTCTGTGTGTGCGGGTTTAATTCCGCTGGATGGCAGAAAAAGCAACAGATTCCCCAGATTTACGGTGTTTGTGGCACCGAACCGAAGGGTTACGATGTCCATGGCACCGATCCGAAGAGCTCAAGTGCTTCTGGATCGGAAAAAAACCCAAACAAAGTCAATGAGAACATAAGTGATACCCAAGTACTAGACACTAGCTAGTGGTCAATATTACATAATGACCCTGATTGTATATAATTCTAACAAGAGGGTCTCTGTGGCTAAGCCCTTGTCTCGAGAGTCAAAGGTTATGGATTCGAACCCAGACCGTGCGGTTCTGTTCATGAGTGTATTTTTCAGAGACCCTAGGATTGTTTGAGGAGCTACGGAGTTTGTGCAATACTCTCAACAGGTGGCTGCCATTTCTGTGGAGAGGGACCAAGCCATACGAGGTAAAAGCAGATGCAATGGAGCCAATCCTTCGGTTTTAAAACCTCTTATTTCTAACATACACTATCTCTGACTGTACATACATTCTTCTCTTCTTTCTTCCATGATTCGTTCTCACCTCTAGATTGTAGGGATTTGTCGATTCTCTAATAAAGGCAGCCGTCTGTCTCAGATTATCAGCCACGCCATACAGTTTGTCTTGGACACTAGTGTAAGTGGGCCACCTCTTCTTCTCAAGTCTGCATACTGGGGGCAGTTCTGTACGATATAATTCCTATGATTTCTGCTTCCCGTTTGTGCTGACCTCTTCCTGCAGTAAGTTTTGGCCACCTTCGTGATGGTGGGTCTGACATTCTTACGGCGGCTAAATCTCAGAGGCAGATTGGCGACCGTAGAATCCGTTATCCCATTCCGCATTGTGAGAGGTCGTTGCACCATGTTATGCGCCTTACGGCCTGGTGCATCCGTTGGTCAAGCATTTGTTTCGGGTTAGCATTCCCTAGCAGACACATGTATCCGATTTCAACCAAACCTCCTTAGTCGCCTCTTACGACATGCGTGGCAGGTAACAGTGGTTCTATTCTTTACGTCCCAAATTTGGGCCCGGTAACCACTCGGGTGGTACATACATTCTAACATACACTTCTTCTTTGAATGCTCCATATCGACCACCTGTCAACCACTCTGTATGATTTGCATGTGATCTGAGCCTAAGAGCAATTGTACGTTGTGCCAGTTATGCGTGTACAAGTAGGCCAGCACATCCGATTTCTACACTGCATTTTATTTACTAGGGTAGCATCCTTAGTGCCTACATTAGTCGTCTCTTACGACATGCTGAGTGTTTATTCTTGCCTAGGCTACCACGGGCACAACAGTGACTGACATAATTTCTAATCATGCTTGACTGAATTTCTAACTCCCTCTACTGCGGCCCTGAGCATCCTACACTGGACTGCATTTCTAACATACGACTGACTGTACAACTACATTTCTATGACTATTCACTGACTCTGACTGTACATAATTTCTAACATACACTGATCTACTGCTCTCTACACTCGCTTACATAACATCACTACATGTACAATTACTATGTTGTACTGTTGTGTGTCCATGGCTGGCATAGCAAAACTCCAGTTTGGCTTGTACTCTGGTACACTTGGCAGCGGTGAGGATCTGTCACTGGGTAAGTCTAGCGATGAATATTTACTGGCTCCTACAGCTTCTGCTGTCACAGGTGGAACAAACACTTCACACTGCAGGAATTAAGTGAGATTGTTAGAATTAAGTAGGAGTTTTTGAATGGTTTAAACATGGACAATTAATGTGACAGACAGGTGAAACAAACACTTCACACTGCAGATAAATTAGAAGTGGGTTTTTGTTTAAACATGGACAATTAATGTGACAGACAGGTGAAACAAACACTTCACACTGCAGGTAAATTAGAAGTGGGTTTTTGTTTAAACATGGACAATTAATTAACAGACAGGACTTGGGGAGTGTATTCAACATGGACATAGGATGTTGACCTAAATGACACAACCATATTAACTAGATCTTCTTCGAATGCTCCATATTGATCACTTGTTAACCACTCTTTGTGATTTGTATGTGATCTGAGCCAAGAGCGATTGTACGTTGTGTCAGTTATGCGCAACAAGTAGGTCAGCACAGCTGATTTCTGCACTGCTTTTTATTTACTAGGGTAGCTTCCCATGGTCCCTACATCAGTCGCCTCTTATGACATGTCTTGTAGGTCGCAGTGGTACTTTCTTTGCGCCCTTTCAGGCTCCGTTCCCTCCGAGCGTAACTAGATCAAATGGTGTGCAATACATCTTCTTATATAGTTACATAATGAAACAAGAACAAATGGTATGCCATACATACCTATCTCATAAAGTTACATGACAACACGATCAATATTTTTGAAATTGATATGATTGAGTGATGTACTTGACATGATTGAGTGATGTACTTGACATGATTGAGTGATATACTAACCTTGACATTAGTGACCTGGTCAACGATGGGAGGAGGAGCTGTGTTTTCTACAGTGCTATGAAAGGTGACAATGGATGCACTAGTAAGGATGCCTTCATTAGTACCATCTGTCATGGTTTCCGGAGAATGAGATTTGTTGGTATCATGGGAAGGTGGAGTTGGATACATTCTGCCCAGGTCTACAGGAGCTGAAAGTAGATCAAACATACATACACATTCTGCCCAGGTCGACAGGAGCTGAAAGTAGGTCAAACATACACACACACACATTCTGCCCAGGTTGACAGGAGCAGAAAGTAGATCAAACATACATACACACACATCATGAGAAGGTGGAGTCGGATATATTCTGCCCAGGCCTACAGGAGCTGAAAGTAGATCAAACATACACACATTCTGCCCAGGTTGACAGGAGCAGAAAGTAGATCAAACATACATACACACACATCATGAGAAGATGGAGTTGGATACATTCTGCCCAGGTCTACATGAGCTGAAAGTTGTAACATTGTATGTTTCTGTCAGAGAATATAGCTACTCTCTCTCACTCTGTGTCCTGACAAGTCAAACATACACGCACACAAACATGACTAAATAGACACATACAGATTCTACAATTTGGTATTAGCTGCCCAAGAGTGAAAACTTGCAGCCCTGGTTAGAAGAAGAAGAAAGCAAGAGCTCCTCCCACCACACCCACCTGTTCTTAATACCCTTTACACTAGTCTTCCACAATTACAGAACACATACAGATTCTACAATTTGGCATTAGCTGCCCAAGAGTGAAAACTCACAGCCCTGGTTAGAAGAACACAAGCAGCTGCTAGCTCTCCAAAAATAGAAGATTACTGAGGAGTGTCATATTTATTGATCATATTCATTGGCCCCTGGGGTCTTCAAACTCATTATTCTCTTCTCACGCACACACACCATCATCATGCAGACACAAATACAGAGAGCAGTGATAGAGTAGTTGTTAGTGTACCCGCTTATTAGGCAAGTGGCGTGAGTTCAATTCCTTGTACAACAATCACGGCCCCTGCAGAGAGCGATATATCAATATAATAGAGAAACCCTGTACAAAAAAGTCAATACTGAGCCCGCCCTGGTGGTAACCAGGATCCAAATTGGGGTGTAAAGAATAGAATCACTGTTACCTGCCACGCATGTCGTAAGAGGCGACAAAGGGAGGTTGGCGGGCTAGCTACCCCACACCGTAAAAACACTAGATGGCTATAGACGGAGAGCAAACCGAGTAAACGCTGGCTGAAACCGGAAACATCGCCAAAGGATAAGCACCAGAGCCCCAAATTGTGAAGATGTGACGTAAAACACCAATGCTAAGGCTGCATGAATCAGATTTCCACATGAATGGAATTTATGGGGAAATCTGGTACATCGTCTGAGCGGTGATCGCCAGAGGAGAATCCTGAGCTGTTAGATCCTTTTTAGTGCTGAAGAGATTCAGTACTGAACTTCATTAAGTAACAACAAATTAAATGGTTCGGTCACATAAGCAGATTACCAACAGAAAGTGCACATCAAAGAGCAAATCCAACTCCGATACAGTAGATACAAAACAAAAGGTTATCCACGCAAAAGATGGACCATAGAAAGGGTTTAAAAAAGGGTCTAAAAGCGATGGATTGAGTTCATTGCACTGGGTTTCCGCATATGGCTCCGCATGTATCAGCACAAATGGCATGCCATCCACTGAGTGCGTTGCACAAAGCATGAACTTTGTAGCCACAGCAACAATCCTATGCAACTGCAGAAAATATTTGCACATATGGGTTGGTCCAGATTCGAACCTACAACCTTCAGAACAACAGACAAACATTTTAGAAAGCCACATATCAGAAATATCATAGCAGAAAAGCCACAGGTTCCCCAGATTCACGGTGTTCGTGGCACCGACGAAGGGATTACGATGTCCATGGCACCGAGCCAAGAGCTTAAAGCTCAAGTGATTCTGGATCGAAAAAAACCCACATTGCTATAGAGCGTTAGAAATAACAGAGGCAGTGAATGACGCTATTTATGAAATGCACAAAAAACCATTCTAGAAGTCTCTTCTTATCTTGATGCTATGAGGCAAAACAAGATTGGAGTAAAGAGAGAAGTAGAATACTTGGCACACAAATTAAACACAACTTCTCTTCTTTCAATGTTTTCAGACATCGATTTGTATACTTTTAAAGTAGTTAGTGGTCAACCGGAGTCTATGTACATCTCCGTATAGCTTGTCTTGGACTGATATCGATTTGTATACTTTTAAAGTAGTTAGTGGTCAACCGGAGTCTATGTACATCTCCGTATAGCTTGTCTTGGACTGATATCGATTTGTATACTTTTAAAGTAGTTAGTGGTCAACCGGAGTCCATGTACATCTCTGTATAGCTTGTCTTGGACTGATATCGATTTGTATACTTTAAAGTAGTTAGTGGTCAACCGGAGTCCATGTACATCTCCGTATAGCTTGTCTTGGACTGATATCGATTTGTATACTTTTAAAGTAGTTAGTGGTCAACCGGAGTTCATGTACATCTCCGTATAGCTTGTCTTGGACTGATATCGATTTGTATACTTTTAAAGTAGTTAGTGGTCAACCGGAGTCCATGTACATCTCCGTATAGCTTGTCTTGGACTGATATCGATTTGTATACTTTTAAAGTAGTTAGTGGTCAAACGGAGTCCATCTACATCTCCGTATAGCTTGTCTTGGACTGATATCGATTTGTATACTTTTAAAGTAGTTAGTGGTCAACCGAGTCCATGTACATCTCCGTATAGCTTGTCTTGGACTGATATCGATTTGTATACTTTTAAAGTAGTTAGTGGTCAACCAGAGTTCATGTACATCTCCATATAGCTTGTCTTGGACTGATATCGATTTGTATACTTTTAAAGTAGTTAGTGGTCAACCGGGGTCCATGTACATCTCCGTATAGCTTGTCTTGGACTGATATCGATTTGTATACTTTTAAAGTAGTTAGTGGTCAACCGGAGTCCATGTCCATCTCCGTATAGCTTGTCTTGGACTGATATCGATTTGTATACTTTTAAAGTAGTTAGTGGTCAACCGGGGTCCATGTACATCTCCGTATAGCTTGTCTTGGACTGATATCGATTTGTATACTTTTAAAGTAGTTAGTGGTCAACCGGAGTCCATGTACATCTCCGTATAGCTTGTCTTGGACTGATATCGATTTGTATACTTTTAAAGTAGTTAGTGGTCAACTGAGTCCATGTACATCTCTGTATAGCTTGTCTTGGACTGATATGGGGATTGGCCATGTGTTTTCTCTCTTCTGTGTATGTTGGACATTCTTGCAGTATGTGTGTCTCTGTCATCTTGCTGGTGCCACATGTACATATGTCAGATGGGCCTATTTTATACTTATTAAACAGATGGTACCTCAGCCTATTGTGCCCTGTTCAGATAGAGAAAATGACAACCTGTTCCTCTCTACTTAGTGTAAACTCAACTAAACTCACATATACTGTCCAGAGAACCATTAAGTAGAAGAGGAATAGAATACTGCCACACAAGTTAAACTCATCTAAACTCACATATACTACCACACAACTAAAACTCACCTATACTGCCCAGAGAACCATTAAGTATCCTCATTGGTTTGAGATCGTCTGTTGATTTACTGCCCAAGCCACAATCCAGAGCCTGCAATTAAATAATAGACAAGATTATAATGAAATATTTTCATTTTGTGATTACAGGACAGCCAAAACTTGTTCAAACCATACCTTGTTAAGTCAAGTAAATGAGCAGACAGATTTGGAGGTATGGTCTAGTGGCAACGGACAGGGCCTGATATCCTGAATGCCTTTAGGTGAGATGGGACGCCCGAGTGGTTACCGGGGCCCAAATTTGGGGTGTAAAGAATATGACCACTGTTACCTGCCACGCATGTCGTAGAGGCGACTAAGGAGGTTTGGCTGAAATCGGATGCATGTTTCCCAAGCATGTAGAAGTCTTATGCATTTAGGGGCCTACCATACCAATGTGCAACGTGTACACGTTCTTGGCAAAGATCAAACATATCACAAAGAGTGATTAAAATTGGTCGTAAGAACGAACGCAAAGAAGAAGAAGAAGGTGAGATGGGTCAGACAGAGGATTCATATGGTGACTTGGATTCTCTGTGCATGTTCTGACTACAGGAAATTTGGATTCAAATATGAGTGTTGCTAGGTTTGTAAACTATACAGGGAATAGATGTTTCATTAACTAAGACAAGATTGAGTATATTACAAGCCTACTGATGCACATAGTTTTATACTTCTTCCCATCCCGAAGAAAAAATACATCAGTATATTACAAGCCTACTGATGCACATAGTTTTCTCCTCTATACTTCTTCCCATCCCCGGGCTTGTCGTGACTCTTTGCCATTCTCGCAGCTCTTACGCCTGTCGTGAGGACGATGATTTTCTTGAGAGAGCTTGAGATGCTTGATTTCTTCGTAGGCGCCTATACCCGGAGAGGGTGCTTGTCTCGGCTATGCATCGAGTTCAGAAAATCACTCGCCAGCAGGCCCTTACCAGTCAGCTTAGGACTACTAACTCTGACAGAGTAAAACTTATCTTAACTTACCACCCCCATAGTTCCCTGGTGAAAAATGTTTTATTCCGTCATCTGTCTCTCCTTAGATCAGATCCTGAGACCCGTTCTGTCTTCCCCAACTATCCTTTGGTGTCTTACAGCGGGACAGAAGTCTTAAGGATATGTTGGTACACAGTCGCCTTAAGTCCAATATCCTGACTCATTTTGGCACTGTCCAGTGTGGTCGTCGGCATTGCAACACGTGTGCTTATGTGATACAGACGCGTACTGTATCTTTTCCTTTAGGCACGTTTCTTATTGTCGATGGGTTCACATGCGAGTCCCGTAATCTTATCTATGCTATTATCTGTAAGCGGTGTAACAAGGCTTATATCGGCGAGACAGGCAAGAGGCTCAGTGACCGATTCGCCAACACTTACGCGACATACGCCAATGCTCTGTGACCCTGTAGCCACCCATTTCAATGACACTGGCCATTTAGGTGCTCACGATGTCCAGGTCACAGCCATCCGATCATGTTCTCGGATGATCGCAGTCGATTTGCTCTGGAGAATCGGTTGATTTCTTTGTATGGTACCTTGACCTACGCGGGCTCAACGTATTACATTCTTATGCTTCTTAGTACTTTCTTCCCATGCTTTGTAATCTATATGGGTATATGTTGCATGTATTCATGTTATATTCCATTCTTATGCTTCTTAGTACTTTCTCTTCCCCTGCTTTGTAATCTATATGGGTATATGTTGCATGTATTCAAGTTATATATTTACTAGATGTTTCATTGTTTCTTTTCCTTTCTATTTCTAGTTTTTATGTGTGTTTTTGTGTTACATTTATTTCGTTATTCGTTTTATTCCAGATTTTCCTAGATACGTTTGTATTTGGTCGTCCATTTGTGTTTCATTTTAATTTGTCACTCCTGTTTGTTCGTTGTTTATAAAGGCCTTGTTGGTCAAACGTTGCTGTATTTTGTCATTGTTTTTGTAATTTGTAAAACTACAGTACTTTGTAATTACGTGTTTTGCCAATCAAATAGTTTTACTGCAGTTCCATATATATATATACTGAATATTTAGAGGTGACTAAGGAGGTTTGGCTGAAATCGGATGCATGTGTCCTAACATGTAGAAGTCTATGCGTTTAGGGCCTACCATACCAATGTGCAACGTATACACGTTCTTGGCATAGATCAAACATATCACAGGGAGTGATTAAAATTGGTCGTAAAGAACGAACGCAAAGAAGAAGTGTGTAGGTGAGATCGAGTTCCTAGTCCTACCGGAGACACAAAAAAAATGTAGGTCCAGTGTTCAAGTTGAGCATGTAAAAGAATCATTGGCAGTTCAAAATGGACAAGAGCAGGCTGGAAAGCCGCTGCCTGGGCAAAATTCATTAGAAAAGTGAATAAATACAATTTGTACAGAATATTTTCATCATCTTCTAAATTACACAAGGGATCGTCGCCAGTGCTACAGCGGTCATGCACTGCAGCTGAGATCTTCAGATGTAAGAAAAACCTGCTGCCTTGCAGGTTTGGCTGGGGACAGCAAAAGGTTAACGGAGAGCGAACCAGTAAACGCTGGTTGAAACCGAAAACACACCACCAAAGGATAAGCACCTGAACTCCAATTGGTACTGAAGGTTGTGCACGTACACCCGCTTCTGGTGTTAGGTTGTTTATATATCACAATAGAATGATAAAACGCGGCACACGAGATGTAATAAAGAGATCGGAGCACACCCGGTTACTCACTGAAGTGCAATGATGATGGTCCTATCAATCAACCACTAACTGAGATGAAATCTCCAACGACACATAGCAAACTACTAGACAATATTCATTCATCTTGATATATGTAAACCGCCCGAGTGGTTACCGGGGCCCAAATTTGGGGTAAAGAATAGAACCACTGTTACCTGCCACGCATGTAGCAAGAGGCGACTAAGGAGGTTTGGCTGAAATCGGATGCATGTGTCTGCTAGGGAATGCTAACCTGAAACAAATGCTTGCAGAAACGGATGCACCAGGCCGTAAGGTGCATAACATGGTGCAACGACCCCTCACAATGAGGAATGGGATAACGGATTCTATGGTCGCCAATCTCTAGGAGATTTAACCACGCAGTAAGAATGTCAGACCTACCATCACGAGGGTGGCCAAAACTTACTGCGGGAAGAGGTCGGCACAAACAGGAAAGCAGAAATCATAGGAATTATATCCTACAGAACTGCCCCCAGTATGCAGATTTGAGAAGAGGTGGTCCACTTACACTAGTGTCCAAGACAAACTGTATGGCGTGGCTGATAATCTGAGGCAGAGGGCTGCCTTTATTAGAGAATCTGAAATCATAATCTAGTGAGAACGCAGAAGACAAACTGTATGGCGTGGCTGATAATCTGAGGACAGACAACTGCCTTTATTAGAGTATACGAAATCAATCTAGTGAGAATGCAGAAGAAATAGATATATGTAAACAATAGATGATGAGAAGAAACTTACCCCACAATCATCATCATCCTCTGATGAGTCTGACTGAAATATTTTATGTAGATCTTGATATGTACCCATAACTCGTATGTCCTGTTCTGTGGTCATTTTACCCCAGGTGCCAAGGAGAAGACAACTGTCCAAGATCTGTGTCAACAGAAACAAATGAGAAATATTGACTAGCAAAATACATGAAATAGATCAACAATTTCTATAAGAGAACACGTACACACTTCTTAGCGTTCGTTCTTTACAACCAATTGTAATCACTCTGCATTTTGTTTGATCTTTGCCAAGAGCGTGTATACGTTGCACATTGGTTTCATAGGCCCCAAAACTCAGACTTCTACACATTTAGAACGTGCATCTGATTTCAGCCAAACCTCCTTAGTTGTCTCCTACAACATGCGTGGCAGGTAACAGTGGTTCTATTCTTTACACCTCAAATTTGGCCCCGGTAACCACTCAGGCAGAACACACACAAATTTTGCAGATGTAGCTTGGATCATTCTCTGTGCTCATCTCACACTCTTCTTCAGCGATCTCTGGTCACGCTTAATTTACTGTGGACCACAAACTGGACGGTCAGCTTCAGGTCCGTCAGGTTTCCCCAAAGCTTAGTTTTCAGGTCGGCTGGGTGTGGTCACATGTTGCTTCTCAGCTCCCCAGGAGAGGACAGTCTTGCAGGATATGCTCTGGTGTCTGTTCCATCTGCTGACACTGAAGCCGTCATGTTCAAACCATCAGTTACATCCTGAATCCATCTTCTCCGTGGTCTTCCTCTTTCTTCTCTTTGCCGGTATGCCTCCTTCCATGATGGTCTTCTCCAGCCCTTTATGTCTTTTTATGTCCAAAATATCTTAATTTTCTCTTTCTTATTTGTAGCATCATCCAGTTTTCTTTGATTTTAGTTATTTCTGGACAGACCTATTTGTTCTCTTCTCTGTCCAAGATATACGGAGGACTCTTCTGTAACACTTATATTCAAAAGCACATATATGTTTTTCCACTGCTTTATTAAATGTCTATGCTTCACACCCATACGTTGCCACTGGGAATATGCATGCTCTTAGTATTCTGATCTTTGTTTTCTTATCAGTTCCGTTCACACTGTATGTATAGTATCACATAAGTAGGACAATGAATTTAAAAAAGGATAAAACTAACAAAAATCTGACATTTCGACTATATGTCTTTGTTCAAGAACACCACACTACCACTCAAAGTCTACCAAATTGATACAGACAATTGGGATACTGTCAAGTTGCATTCTCGCCCGAGTGGTAACCGGGGCCCAAATTTGGGACGAAAGAATAGAACCACTGTTACCTGCCACGCATGTCGTAAGAGGCGACTAAGGAGGTTTGGTTGAAATCGGATGCATGTGTCCGCTAGGGAATGCTAACCCAGAACAAATGCTTGCAGAAAACGGATGCACCAGGCCGTAAGGCGCATAACATGGTGCAACGACCCTCACAATGCGGAATGGGATAACGGATTCTACGGTCGCCAATCTGCCTCTGAGATTTAGCCACGCGGTAAGAATGTCAGACCCATCATCACGAGGGTGGCCAAAACTTATTGCAGGAAGAGGTCAGCACAAACGGGGAAACAGAAATCATAGGAATTATATCCTACAGAACTGTCCACAGTATGCAGACTTGAGAAGAAAGAGGTGACCACTTAGTGTCCAAGACAAACTGTATGCATGCTGATAATCTGAGACAGACGGCTGCCTTTATTAGAGAATCCGAAATCCCATCTAGTGAGAATGCAGAAGAAGTTGCATTCTGAAATCAAGTACCTATCTACTTTTACTTTCTTTCATAACTATACACGATGAACCCTTTAGACTGGACATCTACATTGGAGAGCATAGACCTCACAGATGAATCGATTCAAAATAAATTATAGTCATTATACGGTCCTTAGACATAGAGAAACGAATTATGATCGCAGTGTAAGATTGGTCATGGAGAGTTTGTGTATGGAGCTAGCTTCTTCTTCGAACGCTCCATATCGACCACTTGTTAATCACTCTGTGTGATTTGTATAATGACCTGAGCCTAAGAGTGATTGTACATTGTGCCAGTCATGCGCCTACAAGTAGGCCAGCTCATCCAATTCCTGCAACACTTTTTATTTACTAACGTAGCTTCCCTAGGCCCTACATAAGTCGCCTCTTACGACATGTCTTGCAGGTCGCAGTGGTACTATTCTTTGCTTCCTTTGCGGGCCCCGGCACTACACGAGAGGAAAGGAGCTAGCAAGTCTCTTGTACCGCGCTCCATCCACTGTTCTGGAAGGTGACTAACATAACCACTCTTGTTGGTCCCTAGATCTCCCCCACCCCCACAAACTGTTCATGAAAGATGAGGTCAAACTTCTCGCCCGAGTGGTTACCGGGCCCAAATTTGGGGTCTAAAGAATAGAACCACTGTTACCTGCCACACATGTCGTAAGAGGCGACTGAGGAGGTTTGGCTGAAATCGGATGCACGTGTCCTAAATGTGTAGAAGTCTATGCATTTAGGGCCTACCAAACCAATGTGCAACGTATACACGTTCTTGGCAAAGATCAAACATATCACAATGAGTGATTAAAATTGGTCGCAAAGAACGAACGCAAAGAAGAGGCCAAACTTCAGACGACTGAATCCTGACATAATATAAGAATAAGAAAGTCAAGCTGACTTACCATTTGATGGTTCCTCTTTAACATTCATCTCACCTCCACCTTGCCTAGATGGTGGTCTGGAGTCATCTTCCTGGAAACAAAATCAAGTCTCTCTCAACACAATTATGGGGACATACATAGGTAAGTTGTAGCTAAACTAGAAACACAGGTAAGATGTTCACCTATACTAGAAACACAGGTAAGATGTAGCTAAACTAGAAACACAGGTAAGATGTCCAGCTAAACTAGAAACACAGGTAAGATGTAGCTATACTAGAAACACAGGTAAGATGTCCAGCTATACTAGAAACACAGATAAGATGTCCAGCTAAACTAGAAACACAGATAAGATGTCCAGCTAAACTAGAAACACAGATAAGATGTCCAGCTAAACTAGAAACACAGATAAGATGTCCAGCTAAACTAGAAACAGATAAGATGTCCAGTTATACTAAAAACACAGGTAAGATGTCCAGCTATACTAGAAACACAGGTAAGATGTCCAGCTATACTAGAAACACAGGTAAGATGTCCAGCTATACTAGAAACACAGGTAACATGTAGCTATACTAGAAACACAGGTAAGATGTCCAGTTATACTAAAAACACAGGTAAGATGTAGCTATACTAAAAACACAGGTAAGATGTAATGATACTAGAAACACAGGTAAGATGTAATGATACTAGAAACACAGGTAAGATGTAATGATACTAGAAACACAGGTAAGATGTAATGATACTAGAAACACAGGTAAGATGTAATGATACTAGAAACACAGGTAAGATGTCCAGCTATACTAGAAACACAGGTAATATGTAGCTATACTAGAAGCACAGGTAAGATGTAACTAAACTAGAAACACAGGTAAGATGTAGCTATACTAGAAACACAGGTAAGATGTCCAGCTACACTAGAAACAGGTAAGATGTAGCTATACTAGAGACACAGGTAAGATGTAGCTATACTAGAAACACAGGTCAGGTCGGCTGTGGACAGTCAAAGGCTGACGGAGAGCGAACCCAGTAAACGCTGGTTGAAATTGGACACATCGCTGAAGGACATGCACCAGAGCTCCAAATGGTACTGAAGATGTGAGGTAAAAAAAACGTTCTTGGAAAAGGCTGTTTATATATCACAATAAGAATGATCAAAATGACAGAAAAAGAACAATTGAGAAACACAGGTAAGATGTAGCTATATCTTAAAGCTGTAGCTATAACACACACCACTGTTTTCATCATTAAACACCCACACACACTTTTCCCCCATTATAACACCCACATACCAATTGTTTTTAACATTATAACACATACCACTTGTCACCATTAGAGAAAACACACGCACATACATACCACTTTGCCTAATGGAGATGGTCTAGCCATGCTGTCCTCTCTGCTTGGCCTGGACCGGGTTGTTAACGTTTTCGGATCTTTGGATGCCTCATCTGAGAACTCGTAAGGGTCAGGGTCGGGCGGAGACGGACTTGCCATAAGACTTGGCCAGGAATGTGAGACAAAGCTGGAGGAAGGAACGACCAAGTCCTCGGACAAGCACTCATCTACTGGTTCAAATCGGCCTTTCTTCAATGGCAGACCGATCCTGTATAAGAATACATGAGAACATATAACCAGTTCATGAGATTATATAACGAGTTTAATTAGGAGAAAAAGTAGAAAATGTGAACAGTTTTGAATATCTTGGTTCACTGCTAACAACAGATGGAAATGGGATGAAAGAAATTAAAAGAAGAAACATGACTTTACAAAAAATTAAACAACTCAAAACAGTATGGAACGGAACTGATAAGAAAACAAAGATTAGAATACTAAGAGCATGCATATTCCCAGTGGTAACATATGGGTGTGAAGCATGGACATTTAATAGAGCAGTGGAAAAACATATATGTACTTTTGAATATAAGTGTTACAGAAGAGTCCTCCGTATATCTTGGACAGAGAAGAGAACAAATAGATCTATCCAGAAAGAACTCAAAATAAAAAATAACTAGCTGATGTTACACATAAAAAAGAGAAAATTGAGATATTTTGGACATATAAAAAGACAGGAAGGGCTAAAGACGACCATCATCGAAGGAGGTATACCGGCAAAGAGAAGAGGAAGACCACGGAGAAGATGGATTCAGGATGTAACTGATGGTTTGAACATGACGGCTTCAGAGGCAGGACATCTGGCCTATGAGAGAGAGAAATTTCGGAGGACTGTTGGGGTGGCAAAGTCCTGCTCAGGACAAGCCATTTGATGATGATGAATTAGGAGAAAGCAAGCTTTCCCACAAAAACCAGTCTTCTCCTTTAATGATCCAGCGGCACATGAGTTCTTGTCCTTCAGTTCAATGCTATGTAGTGGTATCTGCATGTGTTTGTAAGTTGTTATTTTGTTCTCCACAACGTGTTCCATCGATTTGGTCTTGGAGGATCTTCCTGACATCATCTAGTGCACAGGTTCCCAAACTTTTTTGGGCCACCGCCCACTTTGCAAGACATACATTTTGTAACCCCCCAATAAGTTTTCAGTGTTCAAGCAGTTTGATATTTTCGACGTAAATAGCAACTAATGATACATTACTGCTTATGCCGTTAAAGTATTGAAAAAGTAGTGCTTAATATATGCTTCATCTTGAATACAGTTATTTAATCGCAAAATCATGAAAATAATTAAAAAATATATATATATTAATTTCTGCTATAAGGAGCCACCGGCCTCTAGATCGCCCCCAAAATGCTTCTGAACCGCTATTCCCCTCCCAAAGGCTTCAACGTCCATGGGAGGGGTTGTAACGCCACTTTGGGAATCTATGATCTAACGCTTGGCACCTGAAGAGATGGCTTTGAATGGTCTCATGATGATGTGCACACACACAGCTGGCACTGGAGTGTGTTGTGATTGAATTATGTCTATGTGATTATTAAGTGTTAGGTTTGGAGTCTAAATATGGTGTTCTGATCTCTCCCTGTAAAGATGGTAAAAATCAGATCATTGGAGACAATGTCTACACCTGAATTCATAGCAAGCAACATGACTAGACAGACCTTCTTCTTCTTCTTTGCGTGTCTTACGACAATTTTAATCACTCTTTGTGATATGTTTGATCTTTACAAGAACATGTATACGTTGCACATTGGTTTGGTAGGCCTAAGCATAGATTTCAAGTTTAGGACATGTGCATCGATTTCACCTAAACCTCCTTAGTGCCTCTACGACATGCATGGCAGGTAACAGTGGTTCTATTCTTTACACCTCAAATTTGGGCCGGTAACCACTGGCGACTAGACAGACCTGACCAGACAGGATTAGACAGACATGACTAGTCATGTTGGTACAGACATTTGCCAACAACGATGTCATTTTTGTAGTATTCTCAGGAGGACAAATAAGAGAAGTCAGTGGGGCCTACGTGACAACGACAAGTAGTTTGACATTGGAAACATGGGCGGCTAAGAAGCTGTGACAGGGCTATCATCTCATAACTACATGGAATGCTTTTTGCTGTGTCAACCGTGCATTTGTTGTGTGTATTCAGAAAATGGCGGACAGTGGTTATGACGAACAAACTCAATCTGCCATATGCAGTTATATTGCGGGTGCAGAAAGCTGGATTTTATCATGATTGATGTTTCCTTCGACAAGAATTGCAATTCAAGTGATAACAATTTTGTGTTGCTACATTAGCGACGGCCATATGCATTTTATGCGGTGCAGGTTGCTTTTTGTGGCGATGCGTGGCTGTTTCATTCTGGAATTAGTTCACACAGGAAACATTTCAGTTGTTAGCATTTTGTGTGATTTTCATTGGCACAGGAACGGAGCAATTATGGGGTGACCCGTTGCAGTGAAGTTGGAACCGTACTTATATACTCTGGTGTTTTCATACTCAGTGACTCCATGAGCATGATTCGTAAGTCGAATCAGGAATGGTGAGATGAAACTGGATGTATATACTGGAATAAACAAGGAACAGAGAAAGCACCGTAATTGTTTGTTACTGGGCATACAGGAGTAATGAACAAACTGATAGATTGACTGACATGGCTAAGCTATCAGAAGGAGCTGCAATGGACAGAAATGACTTTCTTAACGCACTGAGAACCTTTCCGAACGAAGGGGTTTCAGGGTTGTGAATCCCAATAGCTGACCAGATTGAAAGAGATGGGTGTCGATATTGGTACAGCTCAAAATAGAGGAGTTTCAGAGCTGTGAATCCCAGTTGATGACCAGATTGAAAGAGATGGGTGCCGATATTGGTACAGCTCGAAATAGAGGAGTTTCAGAGCTGTGAATCCCAATTGATGACCAGATTGAAAGAGATGGGTGTCGATATTGGTACAGCTCAAAATAGAGGAGTTTCAGAGCTGTGAATCCCAGTTGATGACCAGATTGAAAGAGATGGGTGTCGATATTGGTACAGCTCAAAATAGAGGAGTTTCAGAGCTGTGAATCCCAGTTGATGACCAGATTGAAAGAGATGGATGTCGATATTGGTACAGCTCGAAAAATGATGACATACCAAATATTCAAAAAGATTGATTAATCAACATGAGACTGGTGTGTTGGGATAATGGACTCGTTGTGATGGGGATCCCCCGACCCAGAAGCACTTGAGCTTTCAGCTCTTCGGTTCGATGACATGGACATCGCAACCCTTCGGTTCGGTGCCACGAACACCGTAAATCTGGAGAACATGTGGCTTTTCTGCCAGCCCGCGAAATTGAACCCACACTCACAGAGGGGTTGGCACCCGTCGTCCAATGTGCTACGAACACGCTGGCGTTATGGGGATTAGAGCACATATGTACATGCCTGGAGTACTATGATATATTTATGTAGTATTCATATAACCGATACATGATGATGGTGAACTTACCACAGACATGTGATGAACTTACCTAAGACAGACAAGACACACGTTAATGAACTTACCAAAGACATGATGATGATGAACGTACCCCAGATATGACTCATGAAGAACTTACCACAGACTGACAGGACACATGATGATGATGAACTTACCACAGACAGACAGGACACATGATGATCTTACCACAGACAAGACAGGACATGTGATGACGATGAAGAACTTACCACAGACAGACAGGTGATGATGATGAAGAACTTACCACAGACAGACAGGACATGTGATGACGATGAAGAACTTACCACAGACAGACAGGACACATGATGACGATGAAGAACTTACCACAGACAGACAGGTGATGATGATGAAGAACTTACCACAGACAGACAGGACACATGATGACGATGAAGAACTTACCACAGACAGACAGGACACGTGATGACGATGAAGAACTTACCACATGTTAATGGCATCAAAGTCATAGAGAGAATCAACCCCTTGCTCCGAATCTGTATCTGAACTTTTTGTAGGTAAACTAGGCGTTTAAGTTTGTATCAAACATACGTTCATGCTGCTTGTCCGAGACGGGC
Organism: Arion vulgaris; assembly: GCA_020796225.1. Lineage (NCBI taxonomy): Eukaryota > Metazoa > Mollusca > Gastropoda > Stylommatophora > Arionidae > Arion > Arion vulgaris. The sequence goes on from CM036775.1 coordinate 10,290,323, forward strand.
CTCTGTTGGTGTGAGTGGATCCAGTGACTGATGCTCTCTGATTTGGAGGTGACCAAACTCCAAGAAAACTGTTGCTCGGTCTAATGTCACAGAGGCACCAGATTTAATAGCTGCTGTAAGGTTAGTATCCTGCATGACGATGGGCTTATTAGTCACATCTGTCAAACATGTCACGCTAGCGGATGTGACGCCGGAGGTGGGATTGTTCGTAACACTGTTTAAAACACTACTATTACTACTACTACCCCACCCCTGTCAATGATAACAAATTATTGCTGCCCACCATCAAATTCCCAGTTGTCTCGCTAGTAATGTTGCTGCCCCCGCCGCCGACACCTGCTGCAACAAAACTGCTGCTATCAGCAACAGTGGTTGATATATGTGTTATGTCATTTGGCGAGCGTTGCCCCACCAGCAGCGGCAACCACTCCACTGCGGCCACTGTTGACATCGGAAATAAATTTGCTAGGTGGGTGCGGACTCAGAGTGGGCATTGTAGGGTCCATGCTAGACGATGGCAGAGGTTGAGGTTCATCTAGCGGAGATGGTGCAGAGTTTGGTGTGTCCATGGGAGCCAGATTTTCATGCATGGGCGTACTACTTCTGCCTTGAGATATTGTTGAACCATTGACTGTCGTTGTGCCAGTTGGACAGAAGGCTGGATTCGGCTGCTGCTGCATGGGTTGGCTCATCATAGGATCAACATCAAACTGAAGTAGATCATCAACTTGTGGACCACGCCGATGATATGGCACAGAATTACGACTAGAGCGACTCATTAACTTGTCCCCTTTCCCATGTTTGCCACCGACTGCATTCTTGTGGTCTTCTTGTGCCTACAATGTAAATAAAACATGTGCATGAGCAGCTAATCACAACATAGACAGAAGAACAGTCAAATATAAAAAAACAAGTGCATGTTAGAAGCTAATCACCAACAAAGACAGACAGACAGAATGGTGGCTACAATAGCAAAATAAAACAAGTGCATGTTAGCAGCTAATCATGTAAAAACAAAGTACTATAGTATTACAAAATACAGAAACAGTGACGATAAACAGCAACATTTCGACCAAAAGGTCTTTATCAAGCAAACGATACAACAGGAGGGACGAATTTCACAGAGCACTTCAAATGGACGATTACATAGGAAACATTCAAACGTATCTAATGAAAATCTAGGAATAAAAATGAATAATGAAATGAGTGCAACACAAAACTAGAAGTGGAAAAGAAGAGAAACAATAGTGAATATATAACCTATAGAACTGAAGCAAATACACATATAGATTACAAGGCATGAGATGAGAAAGTACTAAGAAGCACAGGAATGTAATGCGTTGAGACCAAGAGGTCGCAAGGTACCATACAACGAAATAAGACGGTTCTCCAGAGCAAATCAACTGCGATCATCAGAGGAACATGAATAGAAGTTAATCACCAACAGACAGAACGGTGCCTACAAAAGTAAAATAAACCATGAGCATGTTAGCAGCTAATCACCAACATAGATAGACATACAGAAAATATAGTTAGCCGTTAACATGCTCCCGTATTGCTATAGCAGCTAGTGCCTTCACTAAGTTAACAAATATCTGGCAATCTCAAGACCTTAGTATATGCACAAAAGTTAAATTGTTTAGGTCCCGTGTGATTCCTGTACTGACATATGGTTGTGAAAGTTAGAAATCAACAAGCAAAATTGATAAGAAACTGAACAGCTTTGAGAATAAATGTCTCAGAAAATTATTAAAAGTAAAATGGAGTGATTTCATTTCGAACAACACAGTGAGAAATAGAACACACCAACAACCCGTATCAAATATTATAAGGAAACAAAGGTGGTAATATTTAGGTCATATTCTTAGATCAGACGAAAAGAGACTAAATCGACAAGTCCTTATGTGGTCACCAGTTGGGAAAAGAAACTGAAGACCTAAGACCACTCTCCGAAGAACAATCATCAAAGTAAACTATTGAGATGTAAAACCATACAAGATCTCCAACTGTTAGCAACGAACCGCATCACATGGAGATCTAAAACCTCTACCCTATGTGCCGCCTTTGTCACGAAAGGAACAAACTAACTATAACATGTATAAAGAGATAGAAAATTCACATAAACGTTGCTCCTAAGTTATTAATTTGGAATATTTTATATTAGTAGCTTCTTCTTCCTTGTGATCGCTATTTTGATGATTATACCGTTAGACGTGTTCTTATGATGAAGTCGACTGTTGTCTGAAGCTGCTTCTTCTTTGAAACCGTTATTTTGATGATTATACCGTTAGAAGTGTTCTTATGATGAAGTCAACTGTTGTCTGGAGCTGCTTCTTTGCAACTGCTATTTTGATGATTATACCGTTAGAAGTGTTCTTATGATGAAGTCGACTGTTGTCTGGAGCTTCTTCTTTGCAACTGCTATTTTGATGATTATACCGCTAGAAGTGTTCTTATGATGAAGTCGACTGTTGTCTGGAGCTCGTCTCTGGTGTCATGTAGTATTGAATGTAATGCTGTAGGGCCAGCTTCCCTTCCTAGGGAGGACATGCAGGGGATAGTCTTGCGTTCTTATGATGAAGTTGACTGTTGTCTGGAGCTTCTTCTTCTTTGCGATCGCTATTTTGATGAATATACCATTAGATGCGTTCTTATGAATGATGAAGTCGACTTGTCTGGAGCTTATCTCTGGTGTCATGTAATTTTGTGTTGTAGGGCCAGCATTCCTTTCTAGGGAGGACATACAGGGGACAGTCTTGTAGTCTTATGATGAAGTCGACTTTTGTCTGGAGCTCATCTCTGGTGCCCTGTAGTTTTGAATTTAGTGTTGAGTTGTAGGGCCAGCATTCCTTTCTAGGGAGGACATACAGAGGCCAGTCTTACAGGACATGTTCTGTGGTTTGATCAGCGGTGTCACAGAGAGTATGGAGACAATTGTAGCCTGTGTAGATGTTTGTTCGGTCTGTTATGTCCTATCCTAAATCGGAAGATGATAGTCTGTCCTTGACTGTCAAGTGTGTGGTAGCGATCGTTGGATAGTTATATTAGTAGCTACTTACACACAGTAGAACTATGTATCAACAGGTCAGTGTTGCGTATATGGTCAGTGCTGTACTTACCGTACACAGTTGCATGTGACCTTGCTAGATGGGTCTGTAAAGTTCCATACTCCCAACGGTGACTGTTGCTGCTGCTGTTGGTGATGTTCATCACAATTCATTGCTGCATCTGGTAATCTACAGGTAGAAAACACAAGATGTCAACATATTGTTACAAGAATAATGCTACCAGATGTACACAGATGGACATCAAACAAAAGTAATGCTACGAGGTGTACACCAAACAAGACAAATGCTACCAGATGTACACAGATGAACATCAAACAAAAGTAATGCTACGAGGTGTACATCAAACAAAAGTAACGCTACGAGGTGTACATCAAACAAGACAAATGCTACCAGGTGTACACAGATGAACATCAAACACAAGTAACACTACGAGGTGTACATCAAACAAGACAAATGCTACCAGGTGTACACAGATGAACATCAAACACAAGTAACACTACGAGGTGTACATCAAACAAGACAAATGCTACCAGATTTACACAGATGAACATCAAACAAAAGTAATGCTATCAGGTGTACACAGATGAACATCAAACAAGACAAAGGCTACCAGGTGTACATGAAATAAGAGTAATGCTACGAGGTGTACAGGTGATAATTTGATTGACTAACCTCTTATTTGAAGCCAGATTAAGACATGCATCCTGTCGCACCTTCTCTGCCAACTGGTAGCCTAAGACCTCAACCTTGCTGCTACTGATACTGGGCAAGCTGTCAGTCTGTCCCTGTATAGAGCCCACCAGCGGAGAGATCTTCATGCCATGCTGGTCTAGACCAAAGGCAGGCTCACAAGGTGACGCAGGTGGTGAGAACTGAGACACAGAGCGAGTCAGAAGTCTGTTGTGTGAGGATGTAAGTGTGGATGGTTGGAGAGGTTGTAGGACACTGTTGCTGCCATTCAGATCCTCATTATCACAGACTAGAACATAACAGGTAGGGTACTTCATATGTGTCCCACCTGAAGATAGAGGTAGAAAGAAATGATTGTTAAATCTCTTACACTTATACTTGAGCCTGTCTATCTTAGTTTATGTTTCAACAAGTCTAAACAAACGTACGATCATGACCCAACACATAATACAAAAGTTGGAGACATTTCAGAATAAATGTTTAAGAAGAATCCTGCAATTTTTTGGCCAAATACCATAACAAATGAGGAACTTTTGAAACAAACAGACTGTGCATCCTTGGAGACCATCATTAAGAGATGAAGATGGCGGTGGTTTGGACATGTATGTCGTATGCCAGTGGGGGCATTGGCTAGGGCAGCTCTCAGATGGACAGCGGATGGGAAGAAAAGGCCTGGATGTCCAAAGGAAACATGGAGAAGAACGGTGGAGAGTTGAAGGGTGCGGCCTGGCGTGGGAGGCGGTTGGTTGAAAAGCAGCAGAACGGCAACAGTGGAAGTCTTATCAAGAGAGATTCTTCTTCTTCTTTCTTCTTTTGTCATCACACTGCTACCGGGTTGTTGCCCAGTGTCGTGGTTTTCTGTTTTTGTCTTGCGCTGTTCTAGTGGCTTGTGTGATTGTTATCTTTGCTCTTTCACAGGATTCTGCTACGCCATCTAACCATCTTTTCCGTGGTCTTCCTCTTGCCTTCTTTCCCGATGTTCTGTTGTAGAAGACTGTATACTGTGGAGTTTGGATGCATTCTTATTAAGTGGCCAAACCACTTCATTTTTGTTTATCTATGTAATTCAAGCACGGTTTTGTGCCAACTTTCTTTCTTATGCTGATGTTGCTGATTCTGTCTTTTCGTTTGTTGGTAACTTTTACGAGGCAACGCATTTCACATGTAGTTATTTTTGTGACTGCGCTTTGCTCAATGTCCATGTTTGGCTCTGGTAACACAAAGTAGGTATAAAAATGCTGTTGCTTAGCTTCCTGTGAAATTTTTGGGTGCCTTAAAAAAAATTAGTACACTTATATTTGAATATGCCCCTCTCAGTTTATGTTTCTCTCTCTCTTGCAATAACCCTAGACTGGTGTACCAGATCTCGCCATAAATTATATTCATGTGGAAATCTGATTCATGAAGCCTTAGCACTGGTGTGTTTTACGTCACATCTTCAGCGCCATTTGGAGCTCTGGTACTTATCCATCGGCGATGTGTCCGGTTTCAGCCAGCGTTTACTCGGTTCGCTCTCCGTTCTGTAGCCATCTAGTGTTTTTAACGGTGTGGGGTAGCTAGCCCCATGTCCTACCTCTTTAGTCACCTCTTATGACATGCATGGCAGGTAACAGTGGTTCCACTTCTTTGCACCCCAATTTGGGGCCAGGTAACCACTCTGGTGAGTTTATGTTTCAACAAGACTAAACATACGTTCTACCATAATCACATCAATAATCTTATCAAGAGTACACTTATATTTGAATATGTCTCTCTCAGTTTATGTTTCAACAAGACTAAACAGTCAACCATAATCACATCAATAATCTTATCAAGAGAGATTAGTACACTTATTTGAATGTCTCAGTTATGTTTCAACAAGACTAAACATACGTTCTACATAATCACATCAATAATCTTATCAAGAGATTAGTACACTTTTATTTGAATATGTCTCTCAGTTTATGTTTCAACAAGACTAAACAACGTTCAACCATAATCACATCAATAATCTTATCAAGAGAGATTAGTACACTTTTATTTGAATATGTCTCAGTTTATGTTTCAACAAGACTAAACATACGTTCAACCATAATCACATCAATAATCTTATCAAGAGAGATTAGTACACTTTTATTTGAATATGTCTCAGTTTATGTTTCAACAAGACTAAACATACGTTCTACCATAATCACATCAATAATCTTATCAAGAGAGATTAGTACACTTTTTGGATTGTAAATGTCCAGTTTGATGTTTCAAATCAAGTCAAACACACCAATCCTCTATATGGTTTAGTTTCTTCTGCTTCAAATGCTACATATCAACCACTTGTGAAACCACTCTTTGTGATTTGTATGTGATCTGAGCCAAGAGCGATTATACGTTGTGCCAGTTATGCGTCCACAAGTAGGCCAGTACATCTGATTTCTGCGATGCCTTTTATTTACTAGGCTAGCTTCCCTAGGTTGCCTCATCAGTTGCCTCTTACCACATGCCTTGTAGGTCGCAGCGATACTATTCTGTTTCTCTTGTGGGCCCCGGCACCACACAGGCAGAAGAGACCTTATTAGAAATTAAAAGAACAGTCGAGCCCGTCTGCCCAGCGTGTTCAGCGTTTGGACTACTGGTGACTATCCCTCTTGTGTGTGTGGGTTCAATTCCGTGGGATGGCAGAAAAAGCCACAGATTCTCCAGATTGACGGTGTTCGTGGCACCAAACCGAAGGGTTACGATGTCCATGGCACCGAACCGAAGAGCTGAAAAGCTCAAGTGCTTTTGGATCGAAAAAAAAGAACAGTCGAAACAACACCTGTTGTTAGATTCATTGAAAGACATTGACTCAATTGGTTTGGCCACTTGGTGAGAATGAACCCAAGTAGACAAGTTGCAATAGCATCTATTGTTTTTCCCCAGATGGATGATCATATTGGCTGTCCACTCTTGCTGTTAAGTGTAGTGTGGGGGCTTTAATTTGCGTTCCAGGGCCAGATGAGTCGCCCTTATTATCCATGTTTATTTAGTGTGGTCTTGATATAGTATATCGATCTTTTTCTTGGTCTTTCCTTGGCTATAGTACCTGACATTTTTTGGGGAGGTGGTGGGTTGGTGGTTTGTATGATATTATTGGAAGTTGGTTGTATTCCATTCTCATTAAATGTCAGAACCACTGCATTTGTTGTCTTTCAATGTATTTGATGCATGAAGTTATGCTCACTCTGCTTCTGATATCCCTCTTTCGTAGTCTTTCCTGGTGACCACTGCCTTTCTCCAGCATTTCATTTCAAATGTGGTGAGCTTACCTGAAAATGGAATCAAGAGAAAGGGGCATACCAAGAAAAAGATGGAGTTACAGACATCATAAAAGTCCATAATACCACAGCATATCAAGTGATCATTATCTCAAAAACTGATCATCAGTTAAACACGTGAAGCCTAACAGTAAAAAAGCAGAGGACAAATGATTGTAGCATAAAAAGCTGAGATGAGCAGATTGGAACCAAGTTGCCATTCTATGCCTTAGAACAGGATACAATTGACTCCGGAGCCACATGTATAAAAAATTCAAGATTGGCAATTCAGCCATGCGGACAGGCACACCAGACTGCAGAGCACATACTTCAAGACTGCCCCAAATATGATACACTGAGGCAAACTCACTGGCCTAACGAAACAACACTCTACAGAAAACTACACGGACCTCTGTGTGAGCTACAAAAGACAGTGAAGTTCATACAAGAGACAACATTGAATATATAGACAAATTTCAAGCGATCGAAAGGAAGGAGGAAGGAAAGCTGAGAACAGCATATGTTACATTTTGGTGAAATACTGTTAAGATGAGATGTAGAATGGGCAACTCACCCACAATCACTTCCACCATGTTGGGCATCTTGGTTGGGCTGCTGACACCAGACTCTTCTCTAACGGTCTCTTTGATAGGGTAATAGTTGGCCCACTCTGAGAACATCTTGGATGTGGCAGAGGTATGTTCCCCATCAGAGTATGTCACACCAGTCAATGTTCCACTCAAACCATGAGGAGCCAAGATCACTAGTAGAGGAAAGAGAAGAAGTACATATGTTTAAATGATTAGTAACGGGTGATTACCAGGACCCAAATTTAGGGTGTAAAGAATAGAACCACTGTTACCTGCCACGCATGCCGTAGAGGCGACTAAGGAGGTTTGGCTGAAATCGGATCCAAATGTCCTAAATGTGTAGAAGTCAACCTGCTGCCTTGCAGGATGGCTGGGGACTGCCAACCCAGTAAACGCTGGCTGAATCTGGACACATCGTCGAAGGATAAGCACCAGAGCTTCAAATGACGCTGAAGATGTGACGAAACCCACCCATGCTAAGGCTGCACGAATCAGATTTCCACATGAATGAATTTATGGAGAGATCTGGTACATCAGTCTTTTAGGTGATCGAGAGAGAGAATGACTAGTAAACAAACACATATGTAAACATTTGGGACATATACCATGTCAATAAAACATAAGGGACATATACCACATCAATAAAACAATCAATATTATTTCCTCAGATACAAGCATACACACACACACGTTGAAACCAACAACTCGACTTGTATAAGATAAATGAAGTGAAAATCATGGCACATTCTTTACAGGACGCAGCCATCAACCACAGTAAACTAGAGATTGATTTTCCTAGGCACCACTTATATGTTCAGTAGTTTGCCATAAGATATATATATATATCAAGAAAATATAAAAAGAAGATATAAGAAAAATTCACTTGTCTGAAAGAAGAGAAGACTACAAACAAACATGGTTAAGTGTGTGTGTATATGTATGTATGTATATATATATATATATATATAATATATATATATATATATAATATATTATATTATACGGACAACACACAATCTTTCTTTCAGACAAGAATTTCTTTCAGACAAGTGAATTCTTGTCGGAACAAACACATTTTCTTTCAGACAAGCACATTTTCTTTCAGACAAGTGAATTCTGTCAAACAAACACATCTTGTCAGACAAGTAAATTTTCCAGGCAGGTAAACATTTCTTCTTAAAGACACATAACCTCTTTCAGACAAGTGAATTTGTCAAACAAGCAAAATCTTGTCAGGCAAGTAAATTTTTCTTTCAGGCAGGTGAATTCTTCTGTCTTCTTCAAACGTTCCACATCGACCACTTGTCAACTACTCTGTGTGATTTGTTTGTGATCTGAGCCTAAGAGCGATTATGCGTTGTGCCAGTTATGCGCCCATAAGTAGGCAAAGCACATCCGATTTCTGCGCTGCTTTTTATTTACTAGTGTAGCATCCCTAGGGCCTACATCAGTCGCCTCTTATGACATGCATTGTAGGTTGCAGTGGTACTATTCTTTGCTTCCCTTGTGGGCCGTAGCACCACATGGGCGAATTATTCTGTCATACAAGCAAAATATTTTCTTTCAGACAGGTGAATTTTTCTTTCAGACAAATGAAGTGAATTCTTCATCCAGACAGGTGAAGTGCATTCTTCAAGACATGTGCATTCTTCTTCAAGATAAGTTCCCTTTTCTTCTTCCAGACAAATAAATGGGCAGTGCACCAGACTCCAAACCTACGGTAAGGTGTTTTAGACTTGACTCTCATACATGTACTGTGAACTGTGTTAAACTGGACACTACTATGCCACTATCAAGTTATAGGATAACATTTCATTCAAAGATAAAAGTCTGAGATTCTGGCTGGAGACCAGGATGTAGGTAACAAACAAAACACTGGATTCTCACTACTATGCCACTATCAAGTTATAGGATAACATTTCATTCAAAGATAAAAGTCTGGGATTCTGGTTGGAGACCAGGATGTAAGCAACAAACAAAACACTAGACTCTCACACATGTACTGTGAGGTGTGAGAGACTGGACACTACTATGCCACTATCAAGTTATAGGAAAATTTTATTCAAAGATAAAAGTCTGGGATTCTGGTTGGAGACCAGGATGTAGGCAACAAACAAAACACTAGACTCTCACACATGTACTGTGAGGGACTGAGATGCACTACTATGCCACTATCAAGTTATAGGATAACATTTCATTCAAAGATAAAAGTCTGGGATTCTGGTTGGAGACCAGGATGTAGGCAACAAACAAAACACTGGACTCTACTATGCCACTATCAAGTTATAGGATAACATTTCATTCAAAGATAAAAGTCTGGGATTCTGGTTGGTGACCAGGATGTAGGCAACACACAAAACACTGGAAAATTAACATGTACTGTGAGTGTGGAGATGGAAGCACGTACACCACACAAGCACGTAGAGGATCATATTTCATTCAAGAGATAAAGACTGAGGTTTAGTTGGGAAGGGTGAGACACACAACACTACTCTCCAGCACATGTACTGTGAGGTGTGGCTACATACTATGCCACTAATCAATAGGAGGTAACTTTCAGCAAAGAGTAACATTCGGCGGCTTCTGTTTGCGATCCAGGATGAATTGTAGCAAACTAGCCATGGAAAGGGTGACAGGGACGGAACAGCGAACAAATGACTGTCAAGTTATGAGGGAAACATTGTCATGTTCAATTTTATGCCATTGACTGAGAGCTCTGGTGGAAAACAATGTCAGGCCACTACTGATGCCTGTAGAGGTGAACTCAGTGACTGACACTACTATGCCTACAAATCGAGTTATAGATAACTTTCATCAAAGATAACTTTCATCGGAGTCAGTTCTGGCTTTGGAACCCAGACTTTTCTTACTCCATGCCACTGTAAACACTGGTTGTCGGACTGAGCCTACATTGCCACTATCAAGTTATAGGATAATCATTTCTATCTAATATAGTATTCTAGGCATTCTCAGCCTTGAGGGCCAGTGTATTTTCTCTCTATGCCTACTGTGAAAATATTAATTTTCTGTTGCTGAGACTGGCACTTTCTACTCTGCTTATCACAAGTTTCATGGAACAGTTACTATCTTTTCCATTTCCCCAGGTACAAAGCCGTCAAAGATGGGTTTACAGAAGAAAACGGATGTAACAACAAAAATTCTCAATATTCACTAACTAACAGTAGCTTAGATGGGTCTCTTGCTGTGAGACTGGATATCTACTTCTCACTCTCAGTCTAGTAGGATAACATTTCATTCAAAGATAAAAGTCTGGGATTCTGGTTGGAGACCAGGATGTAAGCAACAAACAAAACACTGGACTCTCACACATGTACTGTGAGGTGTGCGAGACTGGACACTACTATGCCACTATCTAGTTATAGGATAACATTTCATTCAAAGATAAAAGTCTGGGATTCTGGTTGGAGACCAGGATGTTGGTAACTACTATGCCACTGTGAGGTGTGCGAGACTGGACACTACTATGCCACTATCAAGTTATAGGATAACATTTCATTCAAAGATAACATTCTGGGATTCTGGTTGGAGACCAGGATGTTGGTAACTACTATGCCACTGTGAGGTGTGCGAGACTGGACACTACTATGCCACTATCAAGTTATAGGATAACATTTCATTCAAAGATAAAAGTCTGGGATTCTGGTTGGAGACCAGGATGTAAGCAACACACAAAATGAAACACTTCCTGTAGGAAACAGTTATAATGTAATGTGTGAGGAGAAGGGAAGCGGCAGGCGACACACACACACACACGTAGAGAGATCATATTTTCTCACCAGCAGTGGAGCAGACTAGAGGTTTAAGTTGGAGATGAGACAGCCCCCCTTCTCTGTCAGGAACAGTGTAGTTGTAGTAGTAGAGGATGGCTACAGATCTAGCACTCACGCTAATCGGCAAATAGGACGGTTCACTTTGAACCAGGCAGCGGCAGAAGCCAGTGCAACAACACGCAGGCGGCCTACTGTTACTGTCGCGATCCATTGATCCGACAACTTGCCCTCAGCAAACATAGCCAAGAGAAGGGTGAGACTGGGACGGAATGTCGGTCGGAACAACTGGAAGCTGTGAATTGTGAAGAGAGAGAGAGAGCGAGTTGGCCAACATGGCCTGTCCTAGTTCTCTGACTGCCCGTGTGTGACTGACTGACAGACTACTTGGTGGGAAGAATTCACATGCAGGCGGCGGGACGACTGATGCTGTGTAGTAGTAGTAGAACTCAGTGCCCGCTCGCTAGCTAGCTTCTGCTACAAATCTGAGTTCACAATATTGAAAGCTTTTCTCAATCGGGGGTGACCCTAATCTTGTCATACGGAAGTCAGTTATGGACAATTTGAAGAAAACAAACACCTCGGTCACTTCTTCTTCGAAAGCTCCAAAATCGACCACTTGTTAAACACTGGATTTGTCTGTGATCTGAGCCTAAGAGCATTGTCCAGTTATGCGAATGCAATAGGCCAGTACATCCGATTTCTGTGATGCTTGTTTATTTCCCTAGGGTAGTTTCCCTAGGTCCTACATCAGTCGCCTCTTACAACATGCCTTGTAGGTCGCAGTGTTACTCACTCTCTCTCTCTCTCGATCCCCGCCTAGACTGATGAACCAAATTTTATCATTAATTTTACTGTTGCTTTTAGAGACTCCGTCTTTGCTACAGCTTCTCGAAGCTCTGTGTTATCAGGCCAAGTTTTTTTCGCAGGAACAGTGGTACTATTCTTTTCTCCCATTGCTAGCCCAGGTACCACACATGCGACCTCGGTCACAAAAGATGGGAGTTTAACAGAAGAAACAGGCGTGTAGGCTGTACACAACCTCAGAACACATTCTCAAGTATTTCACTAACTAAACGAGGTAGCTATTAGATGTGACAAGTTCTCTTTCTTGCTGTGATGTATGTATTATCTCTCTCTCTCTCTGTGGCTAAGTGGTTAGTTAATCCGCTATCATGGGTTACATAGGTCTTGGATCTAGACCGCACCGTTCTGCTCACGGGTGTATTTTTTTTGTCTCTCGTAGGATTGTTGAGGGAGCTACGAGTTTGTGCAATACTCTCGGTAAGTGGCGTACACTTTCTGCGGAGAGGGACTCAGCCATAAGGGGACAATTCAGTGCATATGTCTTCATTTTCCTGATACACCCCAGTAACACAATATGGTAGCGAGAGAGAGAAAGATAGAGATTCACTAACAGATATCAACAAAATTAGAATAGGTGGTAGAGGTTCTCATATTGTGTAGATGTCAAACAGAGAGAGATAGAGGTTCTCATACTGTGTAGATGTCAAACAGAGACAGGGAGAGGTTCTCATATTGTTCAGATGTCAAACAGAGAGAGAGAGAGAGAGAGAGAGAGAGGTTTTCATATTGTGTAGATGTCAAAAAGAGAGAGAGGTTCTCATATTGTGCAGATGTCAACAAGAGAGAGAGATTCTTATATTGTGCAGATGTCAAACACAGAAAGATAGAGAGAGGTTCTCATATTGTGTAGATGTCAAACAGAGACAGGTTCTCATATTGAACAGATGTCAAACAGAGAGAGAGAGAGATTCTCATATTGTGCAGATGTAAAACAGAGAGAGAGGTTCTCATATTGTGTAGATCTCAAACAGAGACAGGGAGAGGTTCTCATATTGTGCAGATGTCAAATAGAGAGAGGGAAAGGTTTTCATATTGTGTAGATGTCAAAAGAGACAGGAAAGGTTCTCATATTGTGTAGATGTCAAACAGAGAGAGAGAGAGGTTCGCATATTGTGTAGATGTCAAACAGAGACAGGGAGAGGTTCTCATATTGTGCAGATGTCAAATAGAGAGAGGGTTCTCATATTGTGTAGATGTCAAATGAGAGAAGAGGTTCTCATAGTGTGTAGATGTAAAACAGAGAGGTTCTCATATTGTGTAGATGTCAAACAAAGAGAGAGAGAGAGGTTTTCATATTGTGCAGATGTCAAACAGAGACAGGGAGAAGTTCTCATATTGATCAGATATCAAACTGAGACAGGTTATAATATTGTGCAGATGTCAAACAAAGACAGGGAGAGGTTCTCATATTGTGCAGATGTCAAACAGAGAGAGAGGTTCTCATATTGTGTAGATGTCAAATAGAGACAGGGAGAAGTTCTCATATTGATCAGATGTCAAACGAGAGAGTAGAGGTTCTTATATTGTGCAGATGTCAAACAGAGACAGGGAGAGGTTCTCATACTGTGCAAATGTCAAACAGAGACAGGGAGAGGTTCTCATATTGTGTAGATGTCCAATAGAGAGAGGGTTCTCATATTGTGTAGATGTCAAATAGAGAGAAGGGTTCTCATAGTGTGTAGATGTAAAACAGAGAGGTTCTCATAGTGTGTAGATGTAAAACAGAGACAAGTTCTCATATTGTGTAGATGTCAAACAGAGACAGGGAGAGGTTCTCATATTGTGCAGATGTCAAACAGAGAGAGAGAGATTTTCATATTGTTAGATGTCAAATAGAGAGAGAGGGTTCTCATATTGTGCAGATGTCAAACAGAAGGAATATTCTATATTGTGCAGATGTCAAACAGAGAGCGAAGAGGTTCTCATATTGTATAGATGTCAAACAGAGAGAGACAGAGGTTCTCATATTGTGCAGATGTCAAACAGAGACAGGGAAAGGTTCTCATATTGAACATATGTCAAACAGAGAGAGAGAGAGAGAGAGGTTCTCATATTGTGCAGATGTCAAATAGAGAGAGGGAAAGGTTCTCATATTGTGTAGATGTCAAAAAGAGAGAAGGTTCTCATATGTGCAGATGTCAAACAGAGAGAAAGGTTCTCATATTGTGTAGATGTCAAAAGAGAGGAAAGGTTCTCATATTGTGTAGATATCAAACAGAGAGAGAGGTTCTCATATTGTGCAGATGTCAAACAGAGAGAAAGGTTCTCATATTGTGTAGATGTCAAACAGAGACAGGGAGAGGTTCTCATACTGTGCAAATGTCAAACAGAGACAGGTTCTCATATTGTGTAGATGTCAAATAGAGAGAAGGGTTCTCATAGTGTGTAGATGTAAAACAGAGAGGTTCTCATATTGTGTAGATGTCAAACAAAGACAGGGAGAGGTTCTCATATTGTGCAGATATCAAACAGAGAGAGATAGAGGTTCTCATACTGTGTAGATGTCAAACAGAGACAGGTTCTAATATTGATCAGATATCAAACAGGAAGAGAGAGGTTCTCATATTGTGTAGATCTCAAACAGAGAGATGTTCTCATATTGTGTAGATGTCAAACAGAAACAGGTTCTAATATTGTGCAGATGTCAAACAGAGAGAGATAGAGGTTCTCATATTGTGTAGATGTCAAACAGAGAGAGAGAGAGAGGTTCTCATATTGTGCGGATGTAAAACAGAGAGAGGTTCTCATACTGTGCAAATGTCAAACAGAGACAGGGAGAGGTTCTCATATTGTGCAGATGTCAAATAGAGAGAGATAGAGGTTCTCATATTGTGAAGATGACAGAGACAGGTTCTCATATTGTGCAGATGTCAAACAGAGAGAGAGAGAGGTTTTCATATTGTGCAGATGTAAAACAGAGAGAGAGAGGTTCTCATATTGTGAGATTTCAACAGAGAGAGAGAGAGAGAGATGTTCTCATATTGTGCAGATGTCAAATAGAGAGAGGGAAAGGTTCTCATATTGTGTAGATGTCAAAAGAGACAGGAAAGGTGCTCATGTTGTGTAGATGTCAAACAGAGAGAGAGAGAGAGAGGTTCTCATATTGTGCAGATGTCAAATAGAAGAGAAGGTTCTCATATTGTGTAGATGTCAAAAGATACGAAGGTTCTCATAATGTGTAAATGTCAAACAAGACAGGAGAGAGTTCTCATATTTGCAGATATCAGAAGCAGAGAAAGGTTCTCATATTGTGCAGATGTAAACAGAAAAAAGTTCCATATTGTGTAGATGTCAACAGAGACAGGAGTTCTCATCTTGCAAATTCAAACAGAGACAGGTTCTCATATTGTGTAGATGTCAAATAGAGAAAGGTTTCTCATAGTGTATGATGTAAAACAAGAGGTTCTCATATTGTGTAGATGTCAAACAAAGACAGAGTTCTCATTTGTGCAGATATCAAACAGAGAGAGATAGAGGTTCTCATACTGTGTAGATGTCAAACAGAGACAGGTTCTAATATTGATCAGATATCAAACAGGAAGAGAGAGGTTCTCATATTGTGTAGATCTCAAACAGAGAGATGTTCTCATATTGTGTAGATGTCAAACAGAGAGAGATAGAGGTTCTCATATTGTGTAGATGTCAAACAGAGAGAGAGAGAGAGAGGTTCTCATATTGTGCGGATGTAAAACAGAGAGAGGGAGAGGTTCTCATATTGTGCAAATGTCAAACAGAGACAGGGAGAGGTTCTCATATTGTGCAGATGTCAAATAGAGAGAGATAGAGGTTCTCATATTGTGAAGATGACAGAGACAGGTTCTCATATTGTGCAGATGTCAAACAGAGAGAGAGAGAGAGGTTTTCATATTGTGCAGATGTAAAACAGAGAGAGAGAGGTTCTCATATTGTGTAGATGTCAAACAGAGGGAGAGGTTCTCATACTGTGTAGATGTCAAACAGAGAGAGAGAGAGAGAGAGGTTCTCATATTGTGCAGATGTCAAACAGAGAGAAGGGTTCTCATAGTGTGTATATGTAAAACACAGAGAGGTTTTCATATTGTGTAGATGTCAGAGAGAGAGAGGTTCTCACACTGTGTACAAGATAGAGTGAAATGAGAGGTTCTCACATTGTTTAAGAAATAGAATTTACCTTGTATACTGGCTTGATTATCCTGGACAAGGGCAATGTGCTGGTTGGTCAGTCTCCAGACAGGTGGACGAAGCTTCACCTCAATGCTAGCACACACTTGACTCTCTCCGTGCAGGAAATAATGGAAGCAAAAACTGAGGTGTACCCTGTGTGGGAAAAACAAACAGTATGAAGCAAGCAAACAGTATAACATAGAGATATCACTGAGAAGATTTCTTCTTCTTCTGCATTCTCACTAGATTGGGATTTCGGATTCTCTAATAAAGGCAGCCGTCTGTCTCAGATTATCAGCCACGCCATATAGTTTGTCTTGGACACTAGTGTAAATGGGCCACCTCTTTCTTCTCAAGTCTGCATACTGGGGCAGTTTTGTAGGATATAATTCCTATGATTTCTGCTTCCCGTTTGTGCTGACCTCTTCCTGCAGTATGTTTTAGCCACCCTCATGATGGTGGGTCTGACATTCTTACAGCGTGGCTAAATCTCAGAGGCAGATTGGCGACAGTAGAATCCGTTATCCCATTCCTCATTGTGAGGGTCGTTGCACCATGTTATGCGCCTTACGGCCTGGTGCATCCGTTTTCTGCAAGCATTTGTTTCGGGTTAGCATTCCCTAGTGGACACATACATCCGATTTCAGCCAAACCTTCTTAGTTGCCTCTTACGACATGCGTGGCAGGTAATAGTGGTTCTATTCTTTGCGTCCCAAATTTGGACCCCGGTAACCACTCGGGCGACTGAGAAGATATCAAACTTTAATTAGAACATTTCCTTGTTGAGCAAAACCTGAGATGTACCATGTGTGGACAAACAAACAGTATGAAGCAAGCAAACAGTATAACATAGAGACATCACTGAGAAGATATCAAACTTTGATTAGAACATTTCCTCATTTGTTTAAACCAGCATAGATTTTTGCTTGTTGTTGTTCATCCTCTAAAAACTCAGACGTAGTCATGGTACCTTGAACTGACTTTTGCATGAAGGCTAGCTTTCCTTAGCATCAGTGCCCCTTGCTATTCTGGCAAACCTTACTATGGCATCAGATGAACTTGTAATTTAGATTACCAAGTAAAAGATCAGGGTTTCCTGTAGTCCAATGTGCACCATGTGCACACTAAGAATTTTTAGCTCATGCTGGCCTCGAACCCCAGAATTTCCACAGCACACTATCCCTAGCAGAGCCGCTGTAGTGTAGTTGTTAGTGTACTCGCTTCGCAAGACTGGTGGTCTGGGTTCAGCTCCCGCAATGTGCGTCAAATTTTTCCCGACCACGACGGCTCTCAGGTCGACCCAGCCTAAACTGGGTACCAGACATGCTCTGGGAAGTAAAGGCGGCCGCGTGATGCTGACCACATCACCCATTGTGTGCCGACGGTCAATGAAAAATACAGGCCTAACACTGTATTGACCTATATACGCGAGGTAGGAAAGGGTTCCTTTACTTTTACTATCCCTAGCGCAGCATGTTATCAACTCCGATATTGTCCACACCAAGCCAGCATATTCATCGAACAAGTCGCCCGTGTGGCACTGACGTCCACAATGGAAGCAAACAATAGTACCATGTCGTAAGAGGCGACTGATGTAGGACCTAGGGAAGCTATACCAGTATCACAGAAATAGGACGTGATGGCCTACTTGTAGGCGCATAACTGGCACAACGTACAATCACCCTTAGAGTCAGATCACATACAAATCACAAAGAGTGGTTTAACAAGTGTTTGATATGGAGTGTTCGAAGTAGGAGACTCAGATGACATACAAACCACAAAGAGTGGTTTAACAAGTATTTAATATAGAGTTTTCAAAGAATAAAACTCCATGAAAACACTCACAGGAAATAACTGTACACCTTGAAGTCAGACGGGGAATAGTCTCTCCTGGGTAAGTACAACTAATCAGATAAACAGACACACAAGATGATATGGAGTATACTGATATCACAGAAGTTTAACGTAAGAGTGTAATAATAATGATATCTTCTCTACAACATAAGACAGAGACAAGTGATGTCTTGAGACATATTCAAGTTGTCTGAGAATAAAGAAAGTAGAGACAGCTGATATAAATATTTCTTCATTATTTCATGAATGTGATGATTTGAACACCCATGCAAACGATGCATGGGCGGATCCACTGGTGGGGCAGATGTGCATGGCGCTGATGGTGAGCAACAAAGGGGCTTGGCAAGCGTATGGGTGAGCATACCGCCAAAATGTGCAGAAAAACTGGAAAGCCCAGCAGAGGTTTGAATCCAGTGCGCATTTCCGCTTGCAGTGAACTACTACTGTCTTGTAGTTTGATTGGTGACAATCAAAGGCTAGCGGAGCAAACCGTACACAAAACTGGACGGTAGGAAAACCAAGTATTCCAAAAAAGGTAACCTGGGCAGATGACGCTAAACAACCAGGGAGGGAAGGTTATCCAAAGGTCGTTACCCTAAAAGAAAATAGCAACCTGTTGAAGGTAGGCTGGGGATAGCCAAAGGCTGACGGAGAGCAACCCCCGCTGGTTGAAATCGGACACATTGCCGAAGGACAAGCACCAGAGCTCCAAATGGTGCTGAATGATGTGCCATAAAAAGGCATCCTTGGCAAAGGCTGTTTATATACCACAATAAGAATGCTCAAAATGGTCAAAAAGAGAGTGTGATGATTGATCAAAATTAGGGACACAATTTATATACAACACAACTAATTATATTTCCGTTTCAAATATCTTTATTGCACTCCAGACATGTCCATAGATAATCCGGTCTCCTTCGCAATATCTCCAACAGCGCCCGGTGACTGAATGTACCAGTTCAATTTTGATTGATGGGCCAGCCAGCCTGTCTGCTCTCTCGTTGCCAACAACAACCATGTGTCCAGGAACGAAGATAAGTGTGATTCTGCAAATTGTTGACGGTTGTAGTGATTCAGTCCATTGCCTGCGCACCGAACCAGCCTCCACCTTTCGGATCATACTCAATGGACCACTCAGAATGCCTGCATCGCCCGAGTGGTTACAGGGGTCCAAAATTTGGGGTGGAAAGAATGGAACTGTTACCTGCCATGCATGTCGTAAGAGGCGACTAAGGAGGTTTGGGTGAAATCGGATGCGTGTGTCCACTAGAGAATGTTAACCCGAAACAAATGCTTGCAGAAAACGGATGCACCAGGCCATAAGGCGCATAACATGGTGCAACGACCCTCACAATGAGGAATGGAATAACGGATTATACGGTCGCCAATCTGCCTCAGAGATTTAGTCACGCAGTAAGAATGTCAGACCTACCATCACGAGGGTGGCCACAACTTACTGCGGGAAGAGGTCAGCACAAACGGGAAGCAGAAATCATAGGAATTATATCCTACAGAACTGTCCCCAGTATGCAGACTTTAGAAGAAAGAGGTGGCCCACTTACACTGGCATCCAAGACAGACTGTGGCGTGGCTGATAATCTGAGGCAGACAGCTGCCTTTATTAGAGAATCTGAAATCCCAATCTAGTGAGAACACAGAAGAATGCCCGCATGAGTGTAGCTTTGTGGCATAGTAATTATATTTGTTGTTGTGACTCCGGCAAGAGAGTAGTATCTTAGTCACACCACCAGTACCTTCAGTGTCATGCTGCTTGTTGTAATTATATTTGTTGCTGTGAACATCTATCAGGGCCTGACATAATGAACAAAACGTACATACACATAAATATTAAGACATAAGTAACAGAGATGGTAAATAATGACCAGAAACTTACCCATTCTCACCGGAGCCATGCTCATATGGTAAGACATACCATCTTCCAAGTCGAACAAAATGTTTCAACAATAAGTTTCTGTGGAGAAGGAAATAAATAGTTTTGCCATGTGATATTCTGTGCAAGTCATCCATCTTGTGAGTGGACAATAAATAAATGAGCGACATTATTTTCATAGAGACATGTCATCACTATCACTGAAGTAAAAAAGTTTGTTGTTTTTTTAGATCCAGAAGCACTTGAGCTTTCAGCTCTTCGGCTCAGTGCCCCGGACATCATAACCTTTTGGTTCGGTGCCACGAACACCATAAATCTGGAGAACCTGTGGCTTTTCTGTCAGCCAGAGGAATTGAACCGCACTCACAGGGGGCTTGTCACCCGCAGTCCATCGCGCTACGAACACGCTTGGCAGGGTAAAAAAGTAAAGAAACCATTTTTGTTCTTCTCTTAACTCCCACTGAAGCATAGGCATCACACAATTTCCTCAAATCAGATCTGTCTTGAGCAAGCCAGCTTAGTTCCTTCTAGGTCTTTCCTGTCTCTTCTTTTTCTCTGTCTATAGTTCGTCTCTCTAGGTTGCCCACCATCTCTTTGTCTCCTGATTCTATTTCAAAGCAACAAGTGGGTGTCTGCATTCTTAACACTTAGTGGACCAGGGTAAATGTTTTTAGGTTAAAAAACGCCATTTAGTGTGACGTTAGGTCCACAAGGAGTTAATGTATGTTCCAACCACTTCCAAACCCTTCTCCATGTCGGCCACCATCTCTCTGATTCTATTTCAAAGCCACATGTGGGTCCCTGGTCTTCTGAATTCTTAATGTATGTTCCAACCACTTCCAAACCCTTCTCCATGTCGGCCACTATCTCTCTGATTCTTTTTCAAAGCCACATGTGGGTGCCTGGTCTTCTGAATTCTTAATGTATGTCCCAACCCTTTTTATATATCAAGGTATATATGCTAATAGTGTTAGGCCCGTATTTTTCACTGACCGCTGGCACACGTTGGGTGATGTGGCCAACATCATGCCGGCCGCTTTTTACTTCCCTGGTACCCAATTTAGACTGGGTCGACCCGAGAGCCGCTGCAGTCAAAAGAATATTCCTTGCCACTGAGGAATTGAACCCGGACCACTAGCCTACGAAGTGAGTTCACTAACAACTACGCTACTGCGACTCTCCATCATTGAAGAATAATTAAAAATATATCATCTCAGCACATCAAATATTATAAGAGACATCACAGTGATGGAATTTAGTGTTTAGAGTCGCCCGAGTGGTTACCGGGTCCAAATTTGGGGTGTAAAGAATAGAACCACTGTTACCTGCCACACATGTCGTAAAGGCGACTAAGGAGGCTTGGCTGAAATCGGATGCACATGTCCTAAATGTGTAGAAGTCTTTGCGTTTAGGGGCCTACCAAACCAATGTGCAGCGTATACACGTTCTTGGCAAAGATCAAACATATCACAAAGAGTGATTAAAATTGGTAGTAAAGAACGAACACAAAGAAGAAGTGTTTAGAGTTACCATGGTAACCAGACTGACAATATTACACTTGGTATTTCCAGTTTTCTTGTACTATGGAATCCATTGTCATAGAAAAGTGTCAACGATGAGGTATACACACAGCAATATGTAGTCATTTGTGGAGTGACATGATTGAATATTATATTCCTCTTGTACAATTATACGTTATATAGGGCAATGCCAGTGATTTCTTCATACCGCTCTTTCCATGGCAACTCATTTAACCTCTTCTATGGAAATGAGTCCGGTATTTTTTGCCTCTCTCAGTAAAGTTTGTTTCAGGGTTTTCCTAGGGCATCTTTTCTTTCTTGAACCCTCTGCCTTCCACTTCAGTGCCTGCTTTGGTATTCTTTAATCATTTCTTCTCAAGGTATGCCCAACATATCTTTATCTTCTCCTTCTAATAACAGTTGGTACTAGTGGTTGACCAGACATGTCTCTGATATCATCACTACTGAATTCATTCCATTTTATGTTCATTGTTTTTCGCAGACAACTATTTTCAAAAACATTTAAATTACTTTATATATCTTTAGTCATTTTCATATGTTAAATTTAATTTTAAAACTAAATAACTTGTTCCATATTTTATTTAGACTTTTAAAAGCGGATGTGGCTTTGACAATTCGTAGCAAAATATATTTTAAAACATTTTCTGTGCTATCAAAATTGCTACCCAAATAGGTGAACTGCTCTGTTATTTTTATCCTTTTAGATTCCAGGGTGATATCTGCATTACTTGTCATAGGTGTATTCATTATATTTGTCTTTTCATAGCTTATCTGCAGTCCAACTTTTGATGCTATAGATGCCAAGCTGTCTGTTTTTCTTTGCATATCTTTGTTGTTTTTACTTAACCAGGCAATATCATCTGCAAAATACAAATCTTCTAGTTGACTATTTTCTACAAAATCAATGCCAGTTTCACCCCTGCAACATTTTCTCATCACCTAGTCAATGGCCACTCCAAACAATAGCGAAGATAAAATACCTCACTTGACTTCTGAAGTCAGAACAAGGCTTGCATGAATGACGAGGGAAACTGGTGACAAGGAAAGCAAGCCATCACACAATAATCAGTTTGAAGTGCCATATTAGGCGCCCTGACTACATCTGAATTCTATAAGGGGAAAAAACCCCAGTGTAAGAGAAACTATTAAGTTATGGATTACACTTGCTACAAAATGAAGGACAAGTTCCCAAGTCTATAATTGAATCACAAGTGATAAACTAGTAGATGAAGATAATACATATATAACGACATAGTGACCCACCTTTCTATTAAGTTATGTAATGCCTTAAAAAGCAATGTTCTGCACTCATAAGTCAGTCCGTTGTCCTTGTCCTTATCTCGGTCCCATGTACCACTTTCCACTTCTGTAAATAAAAACCAGGACAATTGTTCATGAACCTGTTACCAGTGTCTAGTCAAAAAGTGTGTATGTATACATATATAAATCTCATTTATATAAACACAAATATGATCATGTTTCTCATTTGAACATACTGCTCTCATTTGAAATAAATTAATTTTGTCACCTCTCTCATGTATATGTCCTCATGACAATGCAAAATGTCAATACATAATTACCATCTAAAATGAAGACATTGGAAAATGTTACAAATTTGGAATATCTTGAATCAGATTGTTTTTGCTGAGTTACACTGAAAAAAATGTCATTGAGCAACAGCATTTTCATATCTACTTTGTGTTACCAGAGCCAAACATGGACAATGAGCAGAGCGCAGTCACAAAAATAACTACATGTGAAATGCGCTGCCTGCGAAAAGTTATCAACAACACCAGAAAAGACAGTGTCGCCAACATCAGCATAAGAAAGAAAGTTAGCACAGAACCTTGCTTGATTTACATTGAGAAACAAAGAATGAAGTGGTTTGGCCACTTAATAAGAATGCACACAAACTCCAGTTTTAAGACTGAATGTGAAACCAGTCATGCAATTCATAAAAGAACAACAGATTAAATGGTTTGGACACCTGACAAGAATGCCCTGGTATCGCCTACCACAGAAAGCCACACAGAAAAAGTATAATGAGTACAAAGCAAGAAGAGGAAGATCACGCAAAAAATAGAGCGACGGCATTAAGAACAAACAGCCTTATGAAAATGAATATCAGCTTACAAAGTGCCTTAAAACAAGCACACACATGATCACTACGTTTTCCTTCCAACACTTCTATACAGAAGTAAATGGTGGAAGAGAAGAAGAATATCCAAACTCCACAGTATAGAGTTTTCTACAACAGAACATCAGGATAGAATACGAGAGGAAGATGTTTATCAATGGAGATATTGACAGGCCTAGAAAGCCGACAGTGGTTTAATTTAATTGATGATCACAGAATTATGAAGAGATCTGACAAAAGTCCAGTATATCTAAGCAAACCAACGTACACGAGAAACTGAAATGACATTATGCATCAACAAATTAATCTTGCTGCTGATGCATAACTATTGGTATCTATTGTCAATACTAGAATATAACCATGTTAGTGGAGAGAAAGTATGTATGGAGAGAACAAGACAGATTCCAGTGAACCAAGAGGTTTAAAAAAGTAGTTAGTGCTGGATAGGACACACTTTGAGAAAACCAGAGGAGAATATAACAAGAAGGGCCTTTTCCTGGAAGCCACAGGGACAGCGAAAGAAAGGGAGACATAGAAATACATGGAGATGAGATTTTGAGGCAGAGATCAACAATATAAAGAAGAGATCGAGGGAGCTGCAGGAAATAGCTAGAGATATTAAGACTTGGCATGAGTTGGTTGAGGGCTTATGTCCCAATCCAAGTAAAAAATAAGGCACAGAGATAGAGGAGACATGACCATGTTTCTGGAATTATGTCAGAATTTACCTTTCAGGAGATAGCTAGAGACAGGAAGACTTGGCCATGAGTTGGTTGAGGGCTTATGCCCCAATCCTGGTTAAAAGGCACAGAGGGGAGAGAGGAGACATGACCATGTTTGTGGAATTATGTTACAATTTACCTTTCAGTCCTAGATCCGGTGATAATGCCTGCCGCAAAGATTCTGGTTCATCGCCATACCAGAAGATCCATAATTCTTTGGTGCTGTTAAAATCAGGTTGTCGCTGTTCTGGATCACGCTGCACTCGCCGCCACACACACAGGATATCATGGTTCATGCAGCGGGAAAAACCAATCAGAACAGGGTCATCAAGCGTCTCTACATGGACATTTTCTGATACTAGACGGCGCCACTTGATGCCACACAAGTCAGTCTATGGAAAGAAAGGATATATAACTGTTAATTAACTATCAAAATGTTACAAATATAAAACAAATGAACCCTGATGGTATACAACAAATTTGTATAAACCCCCCTAGATTATTCTAGTATAAATATTACTAGATTATTCTATGTTATATTTGTTACTTAGATTATTCTATCTGTTATATTTGTTACTTAGATTATTCTGTCTGTTATATTTGTTACTTAGATTATGCTATCTATTATATTTGTTACTTAGATTATTCTATCTGTTATATTTGTTACTTAGATTATTCTAGCTGTTATATTTGTTACTTAGATTATTCTGTCTGTTGTATTTGTTACTTAGATTATTCTATCTGTTAGATGAAAAAATGGTGGCTAGGACAAAAAACAGACTAAAGCGAACAAGTATAGACCACAAAGCAAAAGAAATAGGAAAATCATACTTGGAGCTACTAAATCATAACCCTGTACCAGAAGAATTACTTTGATCACTGGAACCAGACTCAGATATTTGGACATTTGTATAACCCTAGATATTCTAGATAAATATTACTAGATTATTCTATATATTTATTACTAGAATTCCTATCAATGATTCCTTACTTTTCAGATTATTCGCTGTAATTTTACTAATGATTAGCTATCCTATTATAAATGTTTGTTACTGAAGATTATTCTATCTGTTATATTTTACTTAGATTATTCTAGCTGTTATATTTTATGATTATTCTGTCTGTTGTATTTGTTTAGATTATTCTATCTGTGATGAAAATGGTGGCTAGGACAAACAGACTAAGCAAAAGTATAGACCACAAGCAAGAAATAGGAAAATCATACTTGGAGCTATAAATCTAACCTGTACAGAAAATTACTTTGATCACTGGGAACAGACTCAGTATATTTGGACAAATTTGTATAAACCCTAGATTATTCTAGTATAAATATTACTAGATTATTCTATGTTATATTTGTTACTTAGATTATTCTATCTGTTATATTTGTTACTTAGATTATTCTGTCTGTTATATTTTATTAGATTATGCTATCTATTATTTGTTACTAGATTATTCTATCTGTTATATTTGTTACTTAGATTATTCTAGCTGTTATATTTGTTACTTAGATTATTCTGTCTGTTGTATTTGTTACTTAGATTATTCTATCTGTTAGATGAAAAAATGGTGGCTAGGACAAAAAACAGACTAAAGCGACAAGATAGACCACAAAGCAAGAAATAGGAAAATCTACTGGACTACTAAATCATAACCCTGTACCAGAAGAATTACTTTTGATCATGGGAACCAGACTCAGTAGCACTAGCTTCTTGATCTCAACCTAAATTGTTGCAAAGCAGCCTAATCTGCGAAAGCAACTACAATGGAACATCTCATTACATGTTTCAGAAGACAGCTGATAAGAATTTACAGATGGATCAGCAATGACAACCATGAATGGCGGAACAGTGTCTCTAGTAGCCTCTACTGGAAGAATATGTTCCAACTACAAAGCAGAACTTTAACCTTCTGATGGCACAGCATATGAATAAGATGCAAGCTCCTGCAGGCAAGATGGTATTTCTTACAGACTCACTGTCAGCTATACAAGCCATGAAAGCGAAGTCTGCTGACAGCACAGTACAAAACCTAAAAAGTAAACTTGCTCAGCTATCAGAAAAGGCAGAAATTCACTTGCAGTGGATTCCATCTCACTGTGGCATTGCAGGCAATGAAAGTGCCAATGTCTTAGCTATGGAGGGCAGTGCCAAAGGGCAAATTTATCAACCCGTCTTTTCAAGAGGTCAAAACCCTCATACGGAGAAAAGTTGCAGTAGACTGGAATATAAACACTGGATACGATTATTTGTAAACCACATTTGTAAAATAGCTAACACCAGCGAAGGAAACAACCTCGGAGAACTCTTAAATGAATTTCTTTTGCAGACGATCAGGCAATCATATCAACAACAGAAGAACAGCTACAACAACACATCAACAGACTCCAGTTAGCATGTAACGAATACAACATGAGAATTAACATCGACAAAACAGAAGTAATGACATTCGCCAGAGAGGAAAACACTACCAACATCTCCATCGATAATCATCTACTAAATCAAGTAAAAGATTTCACATACCTGGGGAGCATTTTTCAGCAAATGGAAGAATAACTAATGAAATTCAACACAGATGCAACAAAGCAAATCAAATGATAGGGCAAATGGCGCCAATTTTAAGATGCAAACACGTCACCATGAATACAAAAAAGAGCAATGTTCAACACAATCTTTCTCCCACATTATGTTACCAGTGCCAAACCTGGACGCTGACAACAAACGATAGAAGAAAACTAGTCACAACAGAGATGAAGTGTCTACGCAGAATGCTGGGTGTAACAAGAAGAGACCGGTTGAGAAATGAAGACATCAGGAAAAAGTGGGTACAACATCAGTACTAGACTTCATCAAGAAACAACAAATTAAATGGTTTGGTCATGTAAGCAGATTACCATCAGACAGTGCACCCCAAAGAGCAATGCTGCTCCGATACAATGGGTACAAAGCAAAAGGCCGGCCTCGCAAAAGATGGACCTCAGAGATAACAGAGGCGACGAAAGAGACTATCTACGAAGCCTACATACTAGGGCCCGTTTTAGAAATCTCTTCCTGACCTGACGCTGTGAGGCATACAGGATTCGAGAAAGAAGAAGAGATACGATTATGGAGAAGACTTTCTTAAAGACCTAAGCAGAACAGAACAGGTCATTATATTTCGACTATGCACCGGACACGGCAGACGTAACAAACTTATATAGACTAGGAATAAGTCAAACAGCTCTTTGTCAATGTCAGCAGGCGGAACAGACACCAGAGCATGTCCTGCAAGACTGTCCTCTCCTGGGGAGCTGAGAAGCAACATGTGGCCACACCCAGTCGACCTGAAGCTGACTGCCCAGTTTGTGGTCCACAGTAAATTAAACACATGACCAGAGATCGCTGAAGAAGTTCTATCTGTTATATTTGTTGCTTAGATTATTCTATCTGTTATATTTGATATAAGATTATTTTATCTGTTATTCATACTTGTTACATTCCCCTCTCCCTGATACAGTTGTAGATATAAGGGGAAGACAGCAGTAAAACTATGTAGCAACATCAATTTCGTTTTCCGTCAAATATTTCCATTTTAGGACAGTTAATGATTTATCACCTGACTGTATCTGTGATGTCTAGTGTATAAGAACAGTCTGAACATCATCATTTGCTCAGTAACCGTTGCTTGACAAAGGAATTTTGGTCAAAATGTCACTGTATCTTGATTTTTAATTTGTAAAATTACATTACTTTGTTATTACATGCTTCAGCTCTAACCCTTTCATTCTGTATTTAAAAAAAACCACTCCAGGCGCATTTCTATTTCTTCAGCGCATTTCTATTTCTTCAGCGGTCTCTGGTTATGTGCTTAATTTACTGCGGACCACAAACTGGGCAGTCAGCTTCAGGTCTGTCAGGTTTCCTTCTTCAGCGGTCTCTGGTTATGTGCTTAATTTACTGTGGACCACAAACTGGGCAGTCAGTTTCAGGTTATGCGCTTAATTTACTGTGGACCACAAACTGGACAGTCAGCTTCAAGTCTATCAGGTTTCCTACTTCATCGGCCTCTGGTTATGTGCTTAATTTACTGTGGACCACAAACTGGGCAGTCAGCTTCAGGTCTGTCAGGTTTCCTTATTCAGCGGTCTCTGGTTATGTGCTTAATTTACTATGGACCACAAACTGGGCAGTCAGTTTCAGGTCTGTCAGGTTTCCTTCTTCAGCGGTCTCTGGTTATGTGCTTAATTTACTATGGACCACAAACTGGGCAGTCAGTTTCAGGTCTGTCAGGTTTCTTTCTTCAGCGGTCTCTGGTTATGTGCTCTTAATTTACTGTGGACCACAAACTGGGCAGTCAGTTTCAGGTCTGTCAGGTTTCCTATTTCATCGGCCTCTGGTTATGCGCTTAATTTACTATGGACCACAAACTGGGCAGTCAGCTTCAGGTCTGTCAGGTTTCCTTCTTCAGCGGTCTCTGGTTATGTGCTTAATTTACTGCGGTCCACAAACTGGGCAGTCAGCTTCAGGTCTGTCAGGTTTCCTTCTTCAGCGGTCTCTGGTTATGTGCTTAATTTACTGCGGACCACAAACTGGGCAGTTAGCTTCAGGTCTGTCAGGTTTTCTTCTTCAGCGGTCTCTGGTTATGTGCTTAATTTACTGCGGACCACAAACTGGGCAGTCAGCTTCAGGTCTGTCAGGTTTCCTTCTTCAGCAGTCTCTGGTTATGTGCTTAATTTACCGTGGACCACAAACTGGGCAGTCAGTTTCAGGTTATGCGCTTAATTTACTGTGGACCACAAACTGGACAGCCAGCTTCAAGTCTGTCAGGTTTCCTACTTCATCGGTCTCTGGTTATGCGCTTAATTTACTGTGGACCACAAACTGGGCAGTCAGCTTCAGGTCTGTCAGGTTTCCTTATTCAGCGGTCTCTGGTTATGTGCTTAATTTACTGTGGACCACAAACTGGGCAGTCAGCTTCAGGTCTGTCAGGTTTCCTACTTCATCGGTCTCTGGTTATGCGCTTAATTTACTGTGGACCACAAACTGGGCAGTCAGCTTCAGGTCTCCCCAAAGCTTATTTTTTAGGTCGACTGGGTGTAGTCACATGTTGGCTCACCCAGGAGAGGACAGTCTTGCAGGACATGTTCCGGTGCCCATTCTGCCTGCTGACACTGGCAGAGAGCATTTCTATTTCAATATACACTGAATTAGTCAGTATACTGGTTTTGTGTTATCCTAAAAGATAGTCAGCCAGTATGTGGGCACAGAAGGGTGGAAGGGTTAATATAGTTGTAGACAAACTCTAGTACAAGAGTATAATGATCTCAAAGAAGAACGATTGCGAAATCTGAGAATAATTAATCAAACTACCAAATATTGTGTACAGAAGATACACCACCATGATAACAAGTATTGAATGTATTAACTAACATAAGCCCATCGCAAGAGATAATGACAACAATCTCAGCAGTACAACGATCACAATTGATGAAAATTCCTGTCTTGTTTCAGCGTCACAGTTTGCAATCTTTCACAAGGGATTCCCAGCACATAGTGTCTGTATCAATGTATTTTACACCTGTGTGTGCCGGAGCTCACAAGGGAAGCAAAGAATAGTAACACTGCAACCTACAAGGCATATCGTAAGAGGCGACTAAGGTAGGGACCTAGGGAAGCTACCATAGTAAATAAAAAGCATCACAGAAATTTGATGTGCAGGCCCACTTGTAGATGCATAACTGGAACACCACTTTTAGGGACAGATCATATACAAATCAGAAAGAGTGGCTTAACAAGTGGTCGATATGGAACGTTTGAAAAAGAAAAAGCAGAAGAATGTATTTTAGAGACACTTTAAAGCGTTTTTCTACCCACCAAACTGTCATTTGCTCCCATCATGCTAACCATACCCTAACTATTTTGAGATGCCACAAAACTCAACACCTCTGTGTATAGCATTTGAATTTCCCTTTTTGCAATAAACATTTTGCTACAAAGTTTATATATCATTTTGTTTTCTTCATTGTGCTGGAAATTATTTTGAATTGGGGATATAATGTTTGTGTCTCTCAGTCGCACACTAACAAATGATGGAAACTAGGACATTAGTAGAAGTGTGTTGACACAGTAGTACAGGCAGCATTAGTGTGTTAGATAAAACTGTAGCGCAGGTAGCAGGAGTGTGTCAATGTAGTTAGTGGTAGACAACACTTAGATAACACTGTAGCGCAGGTAGAAGTGTGTTAACATAGTGGTAGACAACACTGTAGTGTAGGCAGCATTAGTGTGTTAGATAAAACTGTAGCGCAGGTAGCAGGAGTGTGTCAATGTAGAAGTGTGTTAACATAGTGGTAGACAACACTGTAGTGTAAGTAGGAGTGTGTCAACATAGTTAGTGGAAGACAACACAGTAGTGTAGGTAGTAGGAGTGTGTCAACGCAGTTAGTGGTAGACAACATTGTAGTGTAAGTAGGAGTGTGTCAACATAGTTAGTGAAAGACAGCACAGTAGTGTAGTAGGTAGTAGGAGTGTGTCAACGCAGTTAGTGGTAGACAACACAGTAGTGTAGGTAGCAGAAGTGTGTTAACATAGTTAGTGGTAGACAACACAGTAGTGTAAGTAGGAGTGTGTCAACATAGTTAGTGGTAGACAACACAGTAGTGTAGGTAGCAAAAGTGTGTCAAAGTAGTTAGTGGTAGACAACACAGTAGTGTAGGTATCAGAAGTGTGTCAACATAGTTAGTGTGTCAATGCAGTTAGTGGTAGACAACACAGTAGTGTAGGTAGCAGAAGTGTGTCAAAGTAATTAGTGGTAGACAACACTGTAGCACAGGTAGCAGAAGTGTGTCAACATAGTAGTGTAGGTAGCAGAAGTGTGTCAAAGTAGTTAGTGGTAGACAACAAAGTAGTGTAGGTAGCAGAAGTGTGTCAAAGTAGTTAGTTGTAGACATTTAAGACATCACTGTAGTGTAGCAGAAGTGTGTTAACGTAGTTAGTGGTAGACAACACAGTAGTGGGATGTAGTAGGAGTGTGTCAATGCAGTTAGTGGTAGACAACATAGTAGTGTAGTACACACAGTAGGCAGTAGTGTGTTGGCGCGGTTAGTGGTATACAACACAGTAGGTAGGTAGCAAGTGTGTGTCAACATAGTGGTATATAAAACAGTAGTTGAGTAGTGTAGGAAGAAGTGTGTTGGCGCAGTTAATGGTAGACAAGTTAGACAACACAGTAGGTTGGTAGCAAGTGTGTGTCAACATAGTTTGTCATTTGTGGTAGATAAAACAGTAGTTTAGTGTAGGCAGAAGTGTGCTGGCGCAGTTAGTGGTAGACTACACATTATTTGAGTAGTTTAGGTAGCAAGAGTATGTCAACATAATGGTTGACAAAACAGTAGTGTGCTACTCTACTGCTAGTGCAGTAGAAAGAACAGTAGCAAGTAGAAAGAACAGTAGCAATGTACACAGCAGTGTAAGTAAGTAATCAAATTATGGGCTACTTATAAATTCAGTATTAAAAGTGTTCTTCTGACTCAAATAATTGGTTGTACATTGAATAATAAATAATTTACTGAAATTTCCAACTATTTAGAGTAATCAGTGTTATAGAACATACATTTGTTCACTCTATGTGGCAGCAATAGCCTGTCTAGTTATGAATATACACAATTCAATATTTTACTGAAATACTGTTGACGCTGTGAATACATAAAAACGAGCAAACGTTTAATATCATTTAATATGGTCGGTTTTTTCTGTTTATTTTAGCATTGTCATTTATTTATAATTTGGTAGACTATGACAGTCTCATTAAATAATCTAGTAGCATGATGGCAGTATATTATTCACATAATCTGGGGCTATGTGTAGTCATATTTAAAGTACAACATGCATGTGTCATCTTCATTTTCTAGTTTGACTTCTCGTTACTTCCATAGACATTCAAGCATTTTATTTGTTCATGTGGCTCCCACATTCTCATGGTCGTCTAAGATTCGGATTCATTGAAAAAGATATGAATACTGATGTAAATAGATTATCATATATATGCCGGCTACTGTAAATGTAAAGTCGTTTAAAAGCTGCGTCATGACTTCCATTCTACAACGGCCCACAATCTTAATACTTCTTTACTGTTTAAAATGTTGAGAAATAAAAAGTTCAGATATTTGATATCGCGTCTTACCAGAGCAAAGAGATTTGTGAGGCAATCCTCCAAAGAGCAGCCGTTTCCAGACGGGTTTGGGTGACTCATGGTCACTCCATGTTCTTTCTAACCTAAAAGATATCCGACTGAAAGTTATGATGAAATTCCAAGTGGAAACCTCAAAAATAAATGTCCATCATTGAATTCTTCACATAATATGGCTGACTGTAATGGCGACTCGATAGGAACAACAAGGCGGTAAGGAAAACGTCCTGCCATTGGCCAGTTCCAGTCACATGCCCCATGACCTGGATTTAATTGTATCAAAATGGCAGCCAAAGGAGCAGGATTACAGACTGCCACTTTCAGAAGTTAACCTCTCGCAGAAAATTCATATCTTCTCTTCTATTATCATGTCGTTAATCGACTTCTAAATGGCACATTTTATCTGGACAGTTTTGTATATAGTCATTGGATTCTGGATATTGAGCAGGTGGGCTATTAGTCGAGATGGGCGGGCAAGTGATTGTGAAAACGAAAGTTGAAGAATAGTATATATTATGTGTATATATCTATACCCACAAAAAAAAAATCTCAGCAGACGCGATTTATTGAAAACAATTGGGGTATTTAGGGAGGTGTAAATTCAAGAATCTGCATTATATAAAGAAGGACAAGTGTGAGATTGGAAAATTTTTTATGAAGAAGGTTGTTGGTGAGACAATACATATTTTTAAAAAGGGGAGGCGTTAATTTACGTAAACAATTTTAATAATAATAATAGTGACGTCTATCCGAATTGAAATGAGTGTTGCCACTTGTTTGTTGACATATGTTCTATATTACTATAACTCAACTAATATTAGTAAACACGGAGGCGTTGTTATAATGTAGTTTAGTTTAGTCGTCGGATCACCATCACTGCACGTCGAACAAATTAGTCCATAAGTGCTCCGATCTCTCCTCAGTATGTCCATCAGCGTGTGGCGACTAACGACACCGGTTCTTTGTTGGTTTACAATTCTTCTTTGTCTGCCAGCATAGCGTTCTTGTCGAGCTACACCACACTTAACTTTGAGTTCTTGCAGTCTGGTTAGTGTTGTGGATGCACCGCTATTACGTGAATCATGTACACGCCTCTCTCCCTTAGGGAATTTATAATATCAGCCTGGTCCATTGCTCGTCCGCTTTGGACAGCAGCCATACCTGCAAGCCATTCCCCCTTACACCTGCATGCCCTGGTACAAAAATAAAACTGATCTTTGTCAGCTTAGACCTCCCCAGCGATTCTATCCAATGTCTCCTAGCCCATCCTGTTTCAATCTTCCTGAGCATACTCATTGAGTCACTGAGAAAACATGCATGGATAAAAGTCTGTGATTCTAGCCAAATCATCGCTTTGGTAACCGCCATGATTTCCATAGTGAGACTGCTTGTAGTCACGGCAAAACCACCACTGTCTTCCTTCACAACATCACCTCCGACCTGAGCAGTGAAAGCCCACGAGCTCCGCACTTGTCGAATCACCGAACCATCCGTATAAATGATTACATCATGATCAGATGCGTTCTCAGAAATTAATGCCTGAACCTCTGCCTCCACAACAAGTGGGTTGTGTTGCCTGCATTCTTTATCAAGTTCGATGCATACAGAAAAGGATGTAGCGATTGCTCTTGGCACCGTATCCATTCTTCACCGGGATCAATGTCTTCAAGTGTACACACCTGTTCAATACAGTCCTCGGCCTGACCCATCCAAGATTTTCCTCTTTTTAACCTATTTCCTTTTGTCTCTTTATTTCCAAGTGCAGAGGATGTTGTGTGTCAGCATTGACTCGAAGGTATGCTCGTGCACGGCTCATCAGTATTCTATACTCCATAGTAGGATAGTCAAGGAGATAGCGCATCGCCCTGCACGACGTGTCTTTAGTGCAACCAAGTATAATGCGAATCGCCTCGTTCTGTATTCTTTCCAGTCGTTCTATCTGACTATGACTGAGAGTCAGGATCGCCAGCGCATACTCAAGCACAGAAAGGACCAGACCCTGGTATAAAATACAAAGATGGCGCTGTTCACAATCCGCCGCAGCCATTACCCTCATCGCCAGCAAACCTTTCCTCGCCTTCATTATCACATGAGCTATGTGTTCCGTAAAAGCTAGACTACGATCAAAACGCAACCCCAGGTATTTCATAGACTGAGATCGCTCCACTACCTCTGAACACAAAACCACAGATGGTGTTGGAGTGTTGGATGTGGTTGTTTAAAGAGAACCATGTCACCGCTGCTTTTGTGGGGTTGACCAATGCTCCTGCTTCAACGCACCATCTACCTATGCGGTCGAGTTCTGACTGAAGTTCCTCCACAAGCTGTTCTCTATCCTTGCCCTGACGATACACCAACACATCATCTGCATATGACATTGTCCTTCCTCTACCCGTGATCTGCTCTTTTGTGATGCTCACAGTATAGGCATTGAACAACACCGGAGATAATGGTGACCCTGTGGTAAGCCAGGGTGGATTGTTGTTGCTGATGACGCCCAACTGCCACATTTAAACACTATCTTTCGCTGGAAGAGGGCGCAAAGATCCAATTGAGGAGGAATGGGCTGATATTGAGTTCAGTCAGCTGCACCATTAAAAATGCAACGGCACTCTATTATAGGCATCTTCAAGGTCAATTGCAGCAGCACATGTCTCAATGCCCGAGTGAAAACCCTCATAGACATCGTAGGCGAACACCGCTGCGTTACGCCATGTCTCTCTATATGGACGGACCCTCAAGGGTGGGTGGAAGGAGCGTAACCTCTCTAGTTGGCAGGATATTTTTCTGGCAATTATTTTCTCCAGCAACTTGCCTATTGTATTCTGCATGGTGATTACCCGATAGCCCTGAATTTTTGTGTGGTCTTTGCCAGGCTTCGGCAGAGGTACCAGGTAGCTGTGCAACCATTCGTCGTTGATTATTGCAGTTGTTATAATAGTGTGCGGGAGTATGGTGAACATAACATTTCAAGGCATCTTACCACTAGTGTCTTCTTATTCGAATGCTCCATTGACTGCCTCTTGTTAAACCCCTCTTTGTGATTTGTATGTGATCTGAGCCTAAGAGGATTGTACGCTGTGCCAGTTATGAGCCTACACGTAGGCCAGCACATCCGATTTCTGTGACGCTTTTTATCTACTAGGGTAGCTTCCCTAGGCCTCTACCTCAGTCGCCTCTTAGTTGCCTTGTAGATCGCAGTGTTACTATTCTTTGCTCCCCTGATGGGCTCCGGCGCCACACAGGCGACCACTAGTGTCAAATGTTAAGAGTTTACCAGTTTTATATGTTGACTCTTTTCACAGTCTTTCATGCCACTACCTTCTCTTTTTGTCATCCTATCATTCTTTTCCCATTAACTCTGTCTATTGTAGTGATGTATTTCAGCTCTTCAATTTCCTGTGATATGTCCCTAGAAATGATGACTGCCCTTATTTTCCACACTCAATTTTTTATAATGTACATTAGCCCCAGTACTTTCTCATTTTGTCATTACTAGTTGATCAACTGTAAGAAACACAATTCTCCAGAAAAATTGAAGTATTGTTCAACTATAAACTGTCTTTACTGCCTGTGTGATACCACTTTTTAGGGTGGTATAGTGGGGAGAGACATGAGCCTGAGCAATTTAAACATTGGTTTAATCAGTGCAAAACTGTTCAGGTTAGGTTTTTTATTTAGGCTCCAGACAGAAAAAACCAACATTGATGTTAGCAGTGATCGAACACATTTCTCCCAACTGGAAGTCTGCTATCTAATCCATTCGGCCAGATGCTCCTCGTCTGTTGGAAACACAATTCTTCAGAGAATTGTAGTAATGACCGACTGTAGGAAACATCAATTTCTACCGAAAGGTACCTGTTTGTGGGGCTTCGTGGTTAAACCGGTTGCTATGTGTTCCGGCGGTCGTGGGTTAGAACCTGCACCGCTCTGTTCAGGAGAGAATCTTTTTCATAGATCCAAAGGATTGTTGCAGGAGTTATGGACTTTGTGCTTTATGTGATGCTCTCAGTAGGTGGCGTGCCATGTCTGCGGAGACGAGCTGAGCCATATGGGGAAGCCCAGTGTAATGAAGTCAAAACTATCATCTATATTCTCTGAGAATTAGTGACTCGGTCTATAAACCCCGACGTTCTGAGTTCGAATCACGCTGCGGACAGTTTGGTTGCAAATTGTTGCGCATGGATTTTTACAAAAGGACAATGGCACCACCCGTTCACAAAGCAATGGCAAACTACTGAACGTAATAATGCCTAGAAAAATCACAAACAGCGTCAAAAGCTGGGGTTGATTTGCAAAGTCCTGTAAAGGATACGCAATTAACTTTTTAATCACTGGTGCTGCACCCAGG
The DNA here is from genome assembly GCA_020796225.1 of Arion vulgaris. Lineage (NCBI taxonomy): Eukaryota > Metazoa > Mollusca > Gastropoda > Stylommatophora > Arionidae > Arion > Arion vulgaris. Next base: position 10,327,400 of record CM036775.1, read on the forward strand.
TTGTTAACTAGAAAAGTTAGGACAACCAATAGTAATCATTTTATTTGTTATTCTTCTGTTAGTCTTGAGATCACAGCCCATGTAGCTTCATTCAATGAACAATATGATTCTCTTTATGTCATACATAGAACACCCCCTCATTTTCAGATGTGAATGCACGTCTTCCAAGGTTGTACGGTCTAACTCCTTCCCCACACACAAATATCCAATATTCAGATAAGAGTGTAGTTATCTTCCCTTTCTCTTTTCAACTCCCCATCCCATATGTGAGCGCTGTTTATGACACATACCGGAGTAGTTGCATAGCAGAAGTTGATTGCAAAAGAAGAAGAAGGTGATAACCACTTTCTATTTATGAAATAACAATAGGTAATCTCTCTCTCTCTCTTTGCCTTTTACCCCGGGTTGGGGCATAGGCCCTCAACCAACTCATGCCAAGTCTTCCTATCTCTAGCTATCTCCTGCAGCTCCCTCCAGCTCTTCTTTATATTGTTGATCTCCACCTCCAAATCTGGTCTCCATGTATTTCTCTGCCTCCCTTCTTTCGCTGTCCCTGCGGGTTCCAGGCAAGGACTCTTCTTGTTATATTCCCTCCGGTTTTCGCAAAGTGTGTCCTATCCAGCGCCAGCATCTTTTTTTAACCTGTTCGTTCACTGGAATCTGTCTTGTTCTCTCCATAAGTTCCTCATTTGTGACCCTATCATACCATCTTATTCCCTCTATTCTGCGCAGACACCAGTTGATGAATGTTTGCAATTTATGCGCTATTATTTTAGTTGTTCTCCATGTTTCTGACCCATACAGTAGAACTGCTTTAACATTAGAGTTAACAATAGGTAATAGTTACCTTCTATTTATGAATTATCCTGTAATTGTTACGTTTCCTGCTAAGGGTGTTGGTATGTGTCTAATGGTTCTTGCAGTAGATATCTGGATGTTGATTGTATCTTTGTTTGCAAGGTGGCTTCTCGCTGGCAAACATTCATGCTTTCCCAAGTGTGTCTGTACATTGCTAGTTTTCAGTATATTTCTGTGAAGTGCTGGATATTTGAGTGTATGTGTTATTTAAAGGCCAAGCACTTAGTGTTATGTTTGTGATAGACTGATATTTTAGTTATGTGTGATTTTTTTTTTTTCCAGTGAGCTTGGTATTTTGCTTTTTGCTGGTACATGGACACCAGAAACGGAATCTGTGGCTTTTTTTCTGCACATCGGATCTAGATTACTGCTTCTTCCAGAGTATCAATCGTTAGTGTTGATTCCACTGTCTAGTTTCAGAATTAATCCATGATAATTGTATACTGTTCTAGGGTGTTGCTTAGTGATCAATGGTCTGAAGAGATATCTGGAATATCTTGAGGTTTGCAAGGTGGGTTTTAAGCTTTGCAAAGTTCAGAATGAACCTCACAAGCATGTGTCTGTACATGTGGCAAGTTTATCAGTATATTTCGTAGGCTGATATTTTGTGTATTGTGTGATAGGCGTATCTGGTATGTTTGTGATAGACGGATATTTTAGTGTAGTGTGTGTTTTTCCAGAAAGCTTGGTTCAGTTGCTCATGGACCCGTAAACTGGAATCTGTGGTTTCTGCATCGGAATTGAACGCACACAAGGATAGTCACCGAGTCAGCACCTGCAGCGGATCGGTGTGTGATGCTTAGTGTCATGGTGTCTGATAGGCTGGGATATCTGTACAAGTGGTAAGCTTGGCTAGTGTATCTCTGAGTGGCTGGGATATCTTTGTGTATCGTGTGTGAAGGACGATCTTAGTATATTATGTGTGAGGGACTGAACTTTCCTAGTATGTGAGGTGTGTATATTGTATATGTTGTTCTGTCTTTATTTCTTTTCTCAAATCCTGTTTTGCATCACAGCATCAGGATAAGAAGAGATGTCTAGAACAAGCCCTTGTGTCTTCTTCTTCTCTTCCACCATTTACCTCTTTATAGAAGTGTTGGGGGTGAAACGTAGTGATCTTGTGTGTGCTTTATTTAAGTCACTTTGTAAGATGATATTCATGTTCGTAAGGCTGTTCTTGATGCCGTCGCTCCATCTTTGCGTGGTCTTCCTCTTGCTTTGTACTCATTATACTTTTGTGTGTGGCTCTCTGTGGTAGGCGATACCAGGGCATTCTGGTCAGGTGTCCAAACCATTTAATCTGTTGTTCTTTTATGAATTGCATGACTGGTTTCACATCCAGTCTCCTACTGATTTCTTCATTTCTAATTTTGTCTCTTATTGTCACACCTGCAGCTCTTCTAAGACACCTCATCTCTGTCGTTATGATTTTCCGCTCATTACCTGCTGTTATTGGCCATGTTTGACACTAGTAACATAGTGTTGGCCAGAAAATCGTTCATATGAGATTTGCTATAGTTGTTAGCGGTATATCTTTATGTGACAACAGTGGTGTTAACTGTCCCAGTACTTGGTTAGTTTTTGTGCAACGATTGCTGATTTCGCTATCGATACTTCCATCTGCTGTGAAAATTGCTCCTAAGTATTTGGCCTCAATTGTTTGTTTTATGTCTACATTCTGGAGTTTTATTGGAAGGCTTTCTGGTTGTCTACTTATTGCCATTGTCTGTCTTTATTATATTTATTTTCATGTTGTACTCCTCACCCTTGATGTTAGCTAAGCTCAAATGTTTCTGGAGAGATTCTTCATTTGCGTGCTCTTCATAAATTGTGTCTTTCTTCGCCTCTATTATCTCTGAGGTCCACCTTTTCCAGGGCCGGCGTTTTGCTTTATATCCATTGTATCGAAGCAACATTATTCTTTGAGATGCATTGTCTGCTGTTTTTCTGCTTATGTGGCTGAACCATTTAATTTGTTGTTTCTTAATGAAGTTCAGTACTGACGTTGTACCAACTTTTTTCTGATGTCTTCATTTCTCAACCGATCTCTTCTTGATACTCCCAGCATTCTGAGGAGACACTTCATCTCTGTCATGACTAGTTTACTCCTATCATTTAATGTCAGCGTCCATGTTTGGCACTGATAGCATAATGTAGGGAGAAAGATTATGCAGTGACTTGTTTTCTTCTATTGTTTGATGTCATCCAGGTTTGGCATAATGTTGGGAGAAAGATTGTGTTACGACTAGTTTTATTCTATCATTTGATGTCAGCGTCCATGTTTGGCACCGATAGCATAATGTGGGAAGAAAGATTATGCAGTGACTAGTTTTCTTCTATCGTTTGATGTCAGCGTCCATGTTTGGCACTGATAGCTCTTCTCTTCTTCTTTGCGTTCGTTCTTTACGATCAATTTTAATCACTCTTTGTCATATGTTTGATCTTTGCCAAAAACGTGTATACGTTGCACATTGGTTTGGTAGGCCCCTAAATGCATAGACTTCTACACGCTTAGGACACATGCATCCGATTTCAGCCAAACCTCCTTAGTCGCCTCTTACGACATGCATGGCAGGTAACAGTGGTTCTATTCTTTACACCCCAAATTTGGGCCCCGGTAACCACTCGGGCCAGCACTGATAGCATTATGTAGGAAGAAAGATTATGCAGTGACTAGTTTTCTTCTATTGTTTGGGTCAGCGTCCATGTTTGGCACTTATAGCAGAATGTAGGAAGAAAGATTTCATATGTTGTTGTACTTGTTCATTATCTTGCTGTGTATGTATATATATGTATCAGTAGCAGGCACCTTTTGATTGACATGCTTTCTCTTGTGTCTCTCACTTTAGGAGCTGGAGAAGATATGGTTGTCTAGTTCGTTGTTTAACCCAGATGTCAGGTATGTTTGTTAGTGTACTCACTGGGTCACTAGGTCAATGTATAACTATGTCTATGTATAACTAGAAAATGTATAACTAGGTCAATGGTTTTTTTAGGTTTTTTTCCAATCCAGAAACACTTGAGCTGAAAGCTCTTCGGCTCGGTGTCATGGACATCGTAACACTTCGGTTTGGTGCCACGAACACCATAAATCTGGGGAACCTGTGGCTTTTCTGCCAGTCTGCGGAATTGAACCCGCACTCACAGAGGACTTGTCACCCGTAGTCCAACGCGCTACGAACACGCTGGGCAGATGGGCAAGGTCAATGTTTAACTAGGTCAATGTATAACCAGTGACTAGGTCAATGTGTAACTAGGTGAATGTGTAACTAGGTCAATGTATAACCAGTGGCTAGGTCAATGTATAACTAGTGGCTAGGTCAGTGTATAAATAGTAACTAGGTCAGTGTATAAATAGTAACTAGGTCAAAGTATAGCTAGTAACTAGGTCAAAGTATAACTGACTGATGCTCGTCCATCACGGGTGATGATGACCATACAAATTTTCATCCATTGGAATGTAGTTCGTTATGTTTGTCTGTGTGTGCGTAGATGACTAGTGAGCCCGATACGGGCTTGAAATGTTCTTGTACAGTGTGGGCAAGGTATACTTGCACTTGTGATGTATGTTTGATGGATGGATGAAATGGTGACTTGCGCGATGATTTGGTTTAAAGTGAGAAAGAGCTGCGCAGTTCGTCGATCTCACTCTCTCACCCAATTTTATCCCTTGACTAGATCAACTTGATTGTCACTGACTCGCTGTTGATTGTCACTGACTTGTTGATTGTCACTGACTCGCTGTTGATTTTCACTGACTCGTTGTTCTACCCACTTGCTGTTGATTCTCACTGACTCGCTGTTGATTGTCACTGACTCGCTGTTGCTTATCACTGACTTGCTGTTGATTTTCACAGACTCGTTGTTGTTCTACCCACTTGCTGTGGACGACCACATGTTTATGTTAAAAGAGCATGTGTATTGTAGTAGTAAAAGATTAAGTGCATTGTATTGTTGTGTTGCCTTTGCGAAAACCAGAGGGGAATATAACAAGAAGGGTCCTTGCCTGGAATCCACAGGGACAGCGAAAGAAAGGGAGGCCGAGAAATACATGGAGACGAGATTTGGAGGCGGAGATCAACAATATAAAGAAGAGCTGGAGGGAGCTGCAGGAGATAGCTAGAGATAGGAAGACTTGGCATGAGTTGGTTGAGGGCCTATGCCCCAATCCGTGGTAAAAGGCAAAAAGAGAGAGAAGAGAGATTGTTGTGTTGCGCCCGAGTGGTTACCGGGCCCAAATTTGGGGTGTAAATAATAGAACCACTGTTACCTGCCATGCGTGTCGTAAGAGGCGACTAAGGAGGTTTGGCTGAAATCGGATGCATGTGTCTGCTAGGGAATGCTAACCCAAAACAAATGCTTGCAGAAAACGGATGCACCAGGCCATAAGGCGCATAACATGGTGCATCGACCCCTCACAATGAGGAATGAGATAACGGATACTACGGTCGCCAATCTGCCTCGGAGATTTAGCCATGCAGTAAGAATGTCAGACCTACCATCACAAGGGTGGCCAAAACTTATTGTGGGAAGAGGTCGGCACAAACAGGGAAGCAGAAATCATAGGCATTATATCCTATAGTTGCCCCAAGTGGTTACTGGGGCCCAAATTTGGGGTGTAAAGAATAGAACCACTGTTACCTGCCACACATGTCGTAAAGGCGACTAAGGAGGTTTGGCTGAAATCGGATGCACGTGTCCTAAATGTGTAGAAATCTATGCGTTTAGGGATTGACCAAACCAATGTGCAACGTATACACGTTCTTGGCAAAGATCAAAGATATCACAAAGAGTGATTAAAATTGATCGTAAGAAACGAAGAAGAAGAAGAAGATATCCTACAGAACTGCCCCAGTATGCAGACTTGAGAAGAAAGAGGTGGCCCACTTACACTAGCATCCAAGACAAACTGTATGGCGTGGCTGACAATCTGAGGCAGAGGACTGCCTTTATTAGAGAATCCGAAATCCCAATCTAGTGAGAACGCAGAAGACAAACTGTATGGCGTGGCTGACAATCTGAGGCAGAGGGCTGCCTTTATTAGAGAATCCAAAATCCCAATCTAGTGAGAATGCAGAAGAAGAAGTATTGTTGTATTGTGTATGGTAGCAGTACTGAAGTTGTTTTTGTGTGTGGCAATATCAGTTTTATAACCCCTTGTTTCTCAACCTCGGATATGAGAAATGTTGTTATCGTATCCACAGAAAACCGATTGTTATATGCATAGAAGATATCCGAATCCAGGTCGATGTTAGCAGTCATGGAGACGTCCGGCTGGACGAGAGAGGGAGGACGACAGCACCGCAGAGTCAACCTCTTACACATCTCATCAACAGGATTCTCTCATTTGGATCCGTGAGTCATGCTGTGTTATATTGTCACATGACTTGGTGAGACTGTTGATTTCTACTCATTGTTATTTCTACATGACTCACTGTTATTTCTACTGACTCATTGTTATTTCTACTGACTCACTGTTATTTCTACTGACTCACTGTTATTTCTGCTGACTCACTGTTATTTCTACAGACTCCCTGTTATTTCTACTGACTCACTGTTATTTCTGCTGACTCATTGTTATTTCTGCTGACTCACTGTTATTTCTACTGACTCATTGTTATTTCTGCTGACTCACTGTTATTTCTACTGACTTATTGTTATTTCTACTGACTCACCGTTATTTTTATAGACTCACTGTTGTTGTTCCACCCTTGACTGACTGTTGTTCCACCCCTGACTGACTATTGTTCTACCCACTGACTGTGTATTGTTCTACCCACTGACTGTATTGTTCTACCCACTGACTGACTATTGTTCTACCCACTGACTGACTATTGTTCTACCCACTGACTGACTGTTGTTCTACCCACTGACTGACTATTGTTCTACCCACTGACTGACTATTGTTCTACCCACTGAACAGTACGGAGGACTTCGTGTCCATAATGTTACAGTCATGTTGCTGAAGACTATGGTCCCAGACTGTCTCATTCACTTCTCCAGTCCAGAGATCTGTGTGGATATCAGTGCTAGCAGTGACAGGTGAGTCAGGTGTCTGGAACAGGTGAGTCAGGTGTCTGGGAGAAGTGATGTATATGTGTGACATGTGAGTCAGGTGTCTCTGACAGGTGTCTGTGACAGGTGTGTGATGTGTTTGGAAGAAGTGACATGTATATGTAGGACAGGTGAGTCAAGTGTCTGACAGGTGAGTGATGTGTTTGGGAGAAGTGACGAATATGTGTGACAGGTGAGTCATGTGCCTGTGACAGGTGTCTGTGACAGGTGTGTGATGTGTTTGGGAGAAGTGACAGGTGAGTGTATGCCTGTGACAGGTGATTGATGTATATGTAAGATGTTGTTCTTGTCTGTCCACAGATATGAGTTGTGTCTTAATGTCAACAACTTTAGTTGTAAGGCACTGCGGAGTTCTGAGGTGAGTTATTACTTTGTATCTGGTAACTTGTCACACAGTCATGGAGCAGCCATTACACAGTCATCACACAGCCGTCACACAGTTGTCGCACAGCCGCCACACAGTTGTCGCACAGCCGCCACACAGTTGATGTACATGTTTATAGTTGACATCAAAATAACTATGCAGTAGATCCCTGGACATTCAAATACACCCGCACCCGAGTGGTTACCAGGCCCCATATTTGGGGTGTAAAGAATAGAACCACTGTTACCTGCACGCATGTCATAAGAGGCGACTAAGGAGGTTTGGTTGAAATCAGATGCACATGTCCTAAATGTGTAGAAGTCTATGCGTTTAGGGCCTACCAAACTAATGTGCAATGTATACACATTCTTGGCAAAGATCAAACATATCACAAAGAATGATTAAAATTGGTCGTAAAGAACAACGCAAAGAAGAAGAAATACACTCGAAATGATAAAGCAGATAGACTAGCCAAGAAAGGGTCAACACAAGAACAACTAATCATGGCAACAACTCTCCGTACAGCAAAGCAAATCCTAGCGACAACAAATAAAGAAATGTGGTTGAACATATGGGCCATGGGAGACATGGAAAGAGAGGTTGTTTTTTTTGTTTTTTTCGATCCAGAAGCACTTGAGCTTTTCAGCTCTTCGGCTCGGTGCTATGCACATCGTAACCCTTCGGTGCCACGAACACTGTAAATCTGGGGAATCTGTGGCTTTTTCTGCCATCCGGAAATTGAACCCGCGCACAGAGGGATAGTCACCCGTAGTCCAACGCGCTACGAACACGCTGGGCAGGCGAGCAAAGAGAGGTTTACAGACACATGACCAGCCCTAATCTTAATGACTTTATATTAGTTACCTCTCCATACAGGTGGGCCTTTTCCGACTTCAGAGGTACCTTAATGACAACATCAACCATCATTCAGCAAAATATCACAAAATATTACTTTGTGATTACATGTTTAGGGACATAGTTTGTTCCTTTCGTGCCAAAAGCGGCACATAGTGCAGAGGTTTTAGATCTCCATGTGATGCGGTTCGTTGCTAGCAGTTGGAGATCTTGTATGGTTTTACATCCCAATAGTTTACTTTTTGTTTGATGGTTCTTCGAAGAGTGGTCTTTGGTCTTCCACGTTTTTTTCCCAACTGGTGACCACATAAGGACTTGTTGATTTAGTCTCTTTTCGTCTGATCTAAGAACATGACCTAAATATTTCCACCTTCGTTTCCTTATAATATTTGATACGGGTTGTTGGTGTGTTCTATCTCTCACTGTGTTGTTAGAAACGAAATCACTCCATTTTACTTTAAATAATTTTCGTAGACATTTATTCTCAAAGCTGTCCAGTTTCTTATCAACTTTCTTTGTTGATTTCCAACTTTCACAACCGTAGGTCAGTACAGAAATCACACATGACCTAAATAATTTTACTTTTGTGCATATACTAAGGTCTTGAGATTGCCAGATATTTGTTAATTTAATTTTAGGGACATATCAGAGCATTATTTTTAGACTCCGGACCCAACACATAACACTTAATAGTAATCATCATCATCATCAAATAGCTTCTCCTAAACAGAACTTTGCCACCCCAACAGTCCTTTGGAATTTCTCTCTCTCATGGTCAGATGTCCTGTCTCGGCAGTCATCATATTCAAACTATCAGTTACATCCTAATCCACCTTCTCCGTGGTCTTCCTCTTCTCTTCTTTGCCGGTATGCCTCCTTCCATGATGGTCTTCTCCAGCCCTTTGTGTCTTTTTATTTGTCCAAAATACTTTAATTTTCTTATTTGTATCACCAGCCCGTTTTCTTTTTTGAACACTCCATATCAAACATGTTAAACCACTCTTTGTGATTTGTATGTAACCTGATCCTAAGAGCAATTGTACATTGTGCAAGTTATGCGCCTACAAGTAGGCCAGCACATCCAATTTCTGCGACGCTTTTATTTACTAGGGTAGCTTCCTAGGCCCCTACCTCAGTCGCCTCTTACGACATGCCTTGTAGGTACAGTGTTACTATTCTTTGTTCCCTCGTGGGCTCCAGCACCAAATGTGTATTAAGTCTTCTTCTTTGTGTTCGTTCTTTACGACCAATTTAAATCACTTTTTGTGATATATTTGATCTTTGCCAATAACATGTATACGTTGCACATTGGTTTGGTAGGCCCCTAAACGCATAGACTTCTACACGTTTAGGACACATGCATCCGATTTCAGCCAAACCTCCTTATTCGCCTCTTACGACATGCATGGCAGGTAACAGTGGTTCTATTCTTTACACCCCAAATTTGGGCCCGGTAACCACTCGGACGTGTACTAAGTAAATTCTCAGGAAGTTAAACAATTTGTTAGATAATAATTTGTATCTTGTTGTTGTACTTTGTCAAACTCTCTCTCTCGCGATCATTCTTAAGCCGTTTTTATCATTCTATTGTGATATATAAACAGCCAAATATCAGACAGGATGTACGTGCATAACCTTCAGTACAAATTGAAGCTCAAGTGCTTATGTTTCGATGGTGTGTTCGATTTCAACCAGCGTTTACTGAGTTCGCTCTCCGTTAGACTTTTGCTGTCCCCAGCCAAAACCCACAAGGCAGCAGGTTGTTATTTTCTTTCAGGGCAGCGACCCGTAAACGACCTGCCCTCCCGGGCTGATGAGCGTCATCTGCCCAGCGTTGTCAAACTATTTTACTTTTCAGTTACACATTTCTTCTTAAGCACACAGTTTTACTGCAGTCTTCCGTTGTAGCGATAAAATATTGTGTGCGAAATATCTGATTGTAGTAACGTTTTTGTATTTATTGATTAATTGATTGATATTGCACTTCGGTGAGTAACCATGTGTGCTCTGATTTCTTTCCTACACAGGAAGATCTCGGTAGCAGTGTGCGAACTCTGTAGCAATGCACAAACTCTGCAGCGGGAACTCGAGCAGCATGAACCTGTAGCAGGCACAAACTCAGCAGCATGAACTCCGTAGCAGTGCATGAACTCAAGTAGCAGTGCATGAACTCCGTAGCAGTGCATGAACTCAGTAGCAGTGCATGAACTCTGTAGCAGTGACGAACTCCGTAGCAGTGAACAAACTCCGTAGCAGTGAACAAACTCAGTAGCAGTGAACAACTCGTAGCAGTGAACGAACTCCGTAGCAGTGAACAACTCAGTAGCAGTGAAGCGAACTCCGTAGCAGTGAACGAACTCCGTAGCAGTGAACGAACTCCGTAGCAGTGACGAACTCCATAGCAGTGACGAACTCCGTAGCAGTGAGCGAACTCAGCAGTACAACTGAGCAGTGCACAAACTCCGTAGCAGTGACGAACTCCGTAGCATAAGACTCCAGCATCTGCAAGTGTCCCGATGTAATTTAGAAGATGGTGACAATATTGTTGTAGGAATTTTATTTTTGTAATCTTTCTAATGAATTTTGATCGGGAAGCAACCTTCCAGCCTGCACTTCTAGTTTTTGAACTGCCAAGAGTTCTTTTACATGCTCAACTTGAAAACAGGACCTATGTTTTATCATCTGTCTCTGATAGGACTGGGAACTTGATCTCACCTACACTGAGATCTGAAATCTCTGGAAAAATATCCAGATTGCTCCACAGGTGAGTAAACTGAGAACCTTTGGAACAAAAGGGGAGTACATAACCTCTAAGTTTTTGTATGTAATGTGTAAGTACTATTTGATTGTAGTAAATTTATGTATGTAATATGATTTCCATGTGGCAGGAGGCTGCTGGTCAACAGAACTGTCTGGCTGAGTTCTCTTTCACTTACAAGATGGACGCTAAGATTGATAAACAAGATCCCAGTAAACTTGTGGTCAGTTGATTTTTTCTTCTCTCTCTCTCTCTTTCGATCTTGTAGGATAGAACAAGACAATAGACAATACAGACTTGTTGGAAGAGAACAAGACAATAGACAATACAGACTTGTTGGAAGAGAACAAGACAATGTACAATACAGACTTGTTGGAAGAGAACAAGACAATATACAATACAGACTTGTTGGAAGAGAACAAGACAATAGACAATACAGAATTGTTGGAAGAGAACAAGACAATAGACAATACAGACTTGTTGGAAGAGAACAAGACAATACAGACTTGTTGGAAGATAACAAGACAATAGACAATACAGAATTGTTGGAAGAGAACAAGACAATAGACAATACAGACTTGTTGGAAGAGAACAAGACAATACAGACTTGTTGGAAGATAATAAGACAATAGACAATACAGAATTGTTGGAAGAGAACAAGACAATATACAATACAGACTTGTTGGAAGAGAAAAAGACAATAGACAATACAGACTTGTTGGAAGAGAACAAGACAATAGACAATACAGATTTCAGTAGTTTGGCTGTTTTGTTTGTATCAAGTAGTTATAAGTGATTAGACAAGTTTGTTGAACTCTTATTGTGTTGTTTATTTTTTGCTTAGGCATTGAAGACAGCCATTGCTAAACCTCTGATGATGGTAACTGAAGGTGAGTTCATGTCTACAGGTGATGTGGGGGTTATAGTGGGCTGCCACAGCTGCGATGTCAGTTTTAGTACCTCTTAGAGGACCAGGGTAAAAACCATGTTTTTACAAACCATTAAAAAAAGTAATACATTTCGCTGTGTATTGACGGGGCTCGCAAGGGGAGCAAAGAATAGTAACACTGCGACCTACAAGGCATGTCCTAAGAGGCGAATGAGGTAGGGGCCTAGGGAAGCTACTCTAGTAAATAAAAACGTCACAGAAATCAGATGTGCTGGCCTACTTATAGGTGCAAAACTGACACGACATACAATCACTCTTAGGCTCAGATAACATACAAATCACAAATAGGGGTTTAATAAATGGTAGATATGGAGTGTTCGATGAAGAAAATAATAAAACATTTTTATACAGACAGTTGTTATTAGTTTTGTTATAAAACTGTTATTTATTTATATATATATATGTAGAACATGTTATCATATATCAACATGTTTAGAATTGAATTCTCTGTTTATTTATATTTGATGAAATATTTCTCAATAAGAATAGGGAAGTGAAAAATGACTTTTAGTAAGAAGGAAAAAAAGTAATAAAATGAGGGAAAAATTGTCACTTAACAATCCTTTGGAATATATTCTTATACATCTGCAAGCCATACAACATTTTCTATTCTTCTTCTTCTCATCGTTCTTTTGGACCATTTTTATCATTTTTATTGGGTAACAAACCACATTACATGGAAATCTAAAACCTCTGCCCTATGTGCCGTCTTTGGCACGAAAGGAACAAACTAACTAACTATTGGGATATATGAACATCCACACCAAGAATGTGTGTGATACATCACATCTTCAGTACCATTTTGAGCTCTGGTGCTTGGTCTTTGGTGACGTGTCTGATTTCAACCATCGTTTACTGGGTTCGCTCTCCATCAGCCTTTGGCTGTTCCCAGCCAACTTGTAAGGCAGCAGGTTGTTATTTTCTTTTAAGGTAGCGACCCTTAGATGACCTACCTTCCCGGGTTATTGAGTGTCATCTGCCCAGGTTACGGTTTTTGTTGGAACTACTTTTGGACTACTTGATTTGTCTGTCATCCAGATTTGTGTACGGTTTACTCCGCTAGCCTTTGATTGTCCCCCAATCAAACTACAAGACAGTAGTAGATATTTCTATTCATGCTACATCCATAATTACATACTTCAGGGGGGGACTGCCTAGAGTAGTTGATAGTAGCTCAGCCTGCTAGCTGTGAGACGCCTCATAGCTCGGGTTCGAACCTACTGTCCGGCATTTGTTCGAGTCCCTGGTCTTACTCAGGACGATAACGTGAGTACCTCTGAAGTCGGAGAAAATCTGCCTGTATGGCGAGGAATACTAATTACGAGTACATTGAGCACACGCTGCCAGTGTAAAGTAATTTACAATGTGCACGCTGCTGCCATTGTAAGAAATTGGAAAAACAGATTTTCACGCAAAATCAGTTTCAGAGATGAAACTTCGTCTGAGTTGAAGCGGACGAAAGAAAAAAAAACTACTTCAGGAAAGTTTATCATTTTTAATGAATAAATAAGATTTGTTTACAATTTGTATGTCAAAAAGTGAAGATCATATTTCAACTTGACATTGTGTGTACAAAAATCAGTTGTTGACATTTTTTGCCCATTTTCTCACAATTTACCAACTTTAATATCTACAACAGCAATGTCCACTTGTGACGCTGGACATGAGTTGTGAAGCTAGACATGAACTGTGAAGCTGGACATCAATTGTGACGCTGGACATGAATTGTGAAGCTGGACATGAACTGTGAAGCTGGACATGAATTGTGAAGCTGGACATGAACTGTGAAGCTGGACATGAACTGTGAAGCTGGACATGACGAAGCTGCATGTGAAGCTGGACATGAACTGTGAAGCTGGACATGAACTGTGAAGCTGGACATGAATTGTGAAGCTGGACATGAACTGTGAAGCTGACATGAATGTGAAGCTGACATGAACTGTGAAGCTAGACATGAATGTGAAGCTTGACATGAATTGTGAAGCTGACATGAATGTGAAGCTGGACATGAACTGTGAAGCTTGACATGAACTGTGAAGCTGGACATGAATTGTGAAGCTGACATGAAGATGAAGTTAGAATAATGTGAACTAGACATGAATTGACTACAAACTGTCTAACATGTTTAATTTAAACAGAACTGTGAGTGGACTTGAATTGTGAAGCTAGACATGGTGCAGCTAGCATGGCATTTGAGCTCTGAATCAAGTGGTGTAGCGACATAGGAATCATGTCTCACAACTCTCTTTGTGGTGCATGAACAGTTCTGGACATGAACTGTCAACCATGATGTGACATACATTCCTCTGTAGTCTCTCTGAATTTGACTGGTACATGCAAAATAAAGTTAAAAATAAAGTTGGACAATGATATGAATTATATAGATAACATAATGGTTTAGCACATTTAATTAAAATGCATCACTTAGTTACAAGTCTTCACAGAACATGGGAAAGAAGGCAAGGGACTCACAAAGATGTGTTGATGCGTGGCGCATGTAAAGCAATAGTCTCCACAACCTCACCAGAACAGCGCAAGACAAACATGAAACCATCACACTGATCACCCTGTTAGCAGTTGCTCACAGAAAAGAGTCACAAAATGTTCTAAACCTTCTGTTTGCATTATATGCCCGAAGAACCTTGATTGTCGGATTCTTATTCTTTTGATAAGGTTTCTTTGTGTGCAGGCCTGATTTAAAACCTCCACATTTGTTTTCTTCGCTGTCGATGGAATTTTCAGCATTCTTCTGTAAAACCACATTTCTGTGGCTTCCAATGATGGCTTTTGAGCCTCTAGGAGTTAATAAACCACTAATCTGGGCAATGCTAAACATATGCTGTTTTGTGTAATTGAATTAGTTAGTGTGTGTCGTGTGTTAGTTATGTGTAAATGAATTAGTTAGTGTGTGTAGTGTGTTAGTTATGTGTCAGTGAATTGATTTGTGTGTGTCAGTTATGTGTCAGTGAATTGATTCATGTGTGTAGTATGTCAGTTATGTGTCAGTGAATTGATTCATGTGTGTGGTGTGTAAATTATGTGTCAGTGAATTGATTCATGTGTGTAGTGTGTCAATTATGTGTCAGTGAATTGATTCATGTGTGTAATGTGTCAGTTATGTGTCAGTGAATTGATTCGTGTGTGTAGTGTGTCAGTTATATGTAAGTGAATTTGTAAGTTAGTGTGTGTAGTGTGTTAGTTATGTTCTATGACCAACTATTTTATGGGTTTGTGTTTCTGAAGGTTTCATCCAAAGCCTGCAAACCATCAACAGACGAGGATTTGGTCATCTAGATTTCCAGCAACAGTTAAATGAGCCAAGGATGCGACTATCAGATCACAGCAATGTTCTTGCAGATGACAGCAACATCCCAGCACAATTTGCTGAGAATGACATTCACTGGCCAAATGACAAAGTCTTCACTCGGTTAAAGTTCTTAGAGAAATTGGTAACTAGATATTATATGATGTCTTTCTGTCGTATTCTTGTCTAAGGTAGCAGTGGTGATGACAATGGTAATAATGGTGATGGTAGTAGTGGTGATGACGATGGTAGTAGTGGTGATGGTAGTAGTGGTGATGACGATGGTAATAATGGTGATGATCAATCAGTGGTGATGATGATGGTAGTAGTGGTGATGGTAGTAGTGGTGATGACGATGGTAATAATGGTGATGATCAATCAGTGGTGATGATGATGGTAGTAGTGGTGAGGGTAGCAGTGGTGATGACGATGGTAATAATGGTGATGGTAGTAGTGGTGAAGGGTAGCAGTGGTGATGACGATGGTAATAATGGTGATGGTAGTGAGTGGTGATACGATGGTAATAATGGTGATGGTAGAGTGGTGGTGATGACGATGGTAGTAGTGGTGAGGTAACAGTGGTGATGGCATGGTAATAATGGTGATGGTAGTAGTGGTGATGCGATGGTAATGGTGATGGTAGTAGTGGTGATGACGATGGTAGTAGTGGTGAGGTAAAGTGGTGATGACGATGGTAATAATGGTGATGGTAGTAGTGGTGAGGGTAGCAGTGGTGATGACGATGGTAATAATGGTGATGGTAGTAGTGGTGATGATGATGGTAATAATGGTGATGGTAGTAGTGGTGATGATATGGTAATAATGGTGATGGTAGTAGTGGTGATGACGATGGTAATAATGGTGATGGTAGTGGTGATGATGATGGTAGCAATAGTGGTGATTATGAGGGTAGTGGTGATAATAATGATGGCAGTGATGATGATGAGTATAGTAGTGGTGATTATGAGACTAATAATGGTGATGGTGGTGGTGTGGGTGATGGTGGTGGCAGTGATGAGGATGCTAGTGGTGATTGTGGTGGTGGCAAGGATGGTAGTAATAGGGGTGATGATGATGCTGGCTATGGTGAAGATGATGATAGTGGTAAGGTTTGTGGCCGTAATAGTGGTGATGGTGGTGTGACTGTGATGATGATGATGAATATGTGAAAGCATGAAACCGTTTGCTAACACTGAAATTGAAGTTGTCAAGTCCATGTATGTCATCATTTGTTTGTTTATTATTCTGATAGGAAGAAATTACCTGGGACATCTCCGACCTGGCAGTGACTATCGTCAGGGAAACCAAGCAAAGGTAAAGGTGATAGCTTCCAACTTGATAGCTAACTAGAAATTGATATTTGTAGAAATTGATGATATTTGTAGCAATTGATGATATTTATAGAAATTGATATTTGTAGAAATTGATGATATTTGTAGAAATTGATGATATTGTTGAATTGATATTTGTAGAAATTGATGATATTTGTAGAAATTGATGATATTTGTAGAAATTGATGATATTTGTAGAAAATTGATATTTGTAGAAATTGATATTTGTAGAAATTGATGATATTTAGAAATTGATATTTGTAGAACTTGATATTGAAATTGATGATATTGTAGAAATTGATGATATTTGTGAAATTTATATTTCTAGAAATTGATGATATTTGAAATTGATGATATTTCTAGAAATTGATATTTCTAGAAACAACTGATGACTTTAGCCTGGAACAATGTATTTATTAGTTTCACTTTGTCATGATCTGTTTCAGTTTTTTTTTAAAAAGTTACAAAAAAGCAGTAATACCGCTTTTTAGAGCGGTGTAGGACAGGGGTACATGAACCTGTGGAATTGTGGCAGCAGCATCACAGCAGCATCGCAGGCAGGGTGTGCGTCCCACCCAAATGTACAGAGCAACGGGAAAGCCCATCAGAGGCATAACCAGTGCGTGTTTCGACGCAAGGAACTACTGCTGCCTTGTAGATTGATTGGGGACAATCAAAGGCTAGCATAGCAAACCGTAAACAAACCTGAACGGGCGGCAAACCAAGGTGTTCATTAAAGCGACCGGTTTGCTGGGAAGATGTCGCTCATAAGCCCGGGAGGGCAGGCCGTCTAAGGGTCGCTGCCCTGAAAAATATAGCAGCCCACTGCCTTGTGGGTCGGGCTGGGGACAGTCAAAGGCTAGTGGAAGAAGCGAACCCGCACACAATAGCTGGCTGAAATCGAACACCCCACCGAAGGATAAGCAACTGAGCTCAAATAGGTGCTGAAGGTTTGGTGCACGTACATTACGTTCTGATGTTTGGCTGTTTATATATCACAAAGAGAATGATTAAAACAGGCCTAGAACGATCGAAAGAGATAGAGAGAGAACCTGTGGAATTTAATGACCGCATGGCTAGTGCAGTCAATGCAAGACTGTTCAGGCTAGGATTTTTTCTTTATGCTCCAAACAGAAAAAACTCCTTGGCCTTACTGGGGATTGAACTCGAGTCTCCTGGATAGGAGCCTGCGATCTAATCTATTCAGCCAGACACTCCACTCTGTTTGCTCGCAAGGGGAGCAAAGAATAGTAACACTGCAACCTACAAGGCGACTGAGGTAGGGGCTTAGGGAAGCTACCCTAGTAAGTAAAAAGCATAGCAGAAATCGGATGTGCTGGCCTACTTGTAGATGCATAACTGGCGCACCATACAATCACTCTTAGGCTCAGATCACATATAAATGATAAAGAGTGGTTAACAAGGGGTCGATATAGAGCATTCGAGAAAGTTTCAGTTTAAGATAATTATTCCTCCCAGTTTTGTCTTATATCCTCTTGTTCATGTCTGCTCCAGTCAGAGACATGTATACTTTGTTTAGGTGTAAATATCTGTTAGTAATACCTTCTCCTTCTTCCCAACTTTGTCTAATGTCCTCTTGCTCATGTCTGCTCCAGTCAGAGACATGTATACTTTGTTTAGTTGTAAACATCTGCTAGTAATATCTTCTAAAGGGTTTTAAAAGCCGAAGGATTGACTTCATTGCACCGGGTTTTACCCCATATGGCTCGGTTCCTCTCCGCAGAAATGGCACGCCACCTGCCGAGAGTTTTGCGCAAAGCACAACCTCCGTAGCTCCGGCAACAATCCTAGGGGTCTCTGGAAAACTGCACTCGTGAACAGAAGGTCGCAGTCCGGACTTAAACCCACGACCCTCTTCTCACAAGGCAAAGGGCTTAACCACTCAGCCACAGAGACCCACTAGTAATAGTAATATCTTCTCCATCTTCCCAACTTTGTCTAGTGTCTTCTTGCTCATGTCTGCTCCAGTCACAGACATCTATACTTTGATTGTTTAGTTGAAGATATCTGTTAGTAATGCCATATCATTTCCTGTTGCCAGGAGTCTGTCCGTCTCTCTCAAACTGTTACACATGGGTTTTCATAACCAATCTTACTGCCAAGCTACGGACATCAACTGCAGCATTTACCTGGAAGGTAAGGATCATATTTTATTGTGTTGCTCTGACTGGGTTAACAATTTGCAGAATTACATTTGTCTTTGTTCCGGGGCACATGGGTGTCGTTGGCAATGAGAGAGCAGACAGACTGGCTGGCTCTGCCGCTATATTAGAGGGCCAGCCAATGGACAGAGCTGACATCGTGAACGCCTTCATAGAGCGTGACCGCAGAGAAGACCTTCATCTAAACCAATCCACGTCAACTACTAGATTGCGAGAACTGGGTTTGAAGATTGGTGTGGCAAGAAAAGAACGGTACAACAGGTATACGAGTCGGTTCATCAATCAAAATAGAACTGGTACGGTCAGTCGCTGGACGCTGTTGGAGATATTGCGAAGGAGATCGGAGCACCTATGGACATGTCTGGAGTGCAATGAAGATATTCCAAACTGAAACTGAAACTGAACTGAAACTGATGAGTTACCAGTTAGAATATTTGAAGGATCTGTCATTACTGAAGAAAAAAACTGTCGTTACGGCCTGTAGTACCGCTTATTAGGGCAGTGTAGGACAGGTGGGACGAGACCCTGAGGAATTTAAGTGGGGATTCTGGTCTTGAAACTTTTTTCGTTGTTTTGGTATTAATGTAGAATTTGTATAACAATTTTGAATGATTATGACTTGGAATAGTAGAAAAAATGAGTAAAAAATGTCAATGCGTTGCCATGGAAACAATAAAAGATGGCCACCAAACACAAAATTTCAAATCCCTAAGGCTCTGAAGTTAACCCTTTCGCCCTGTATTATTTTGACCTCTGGACGCATTTATTTTGCGATTCAAATTTAACATTCAATGTCAATTAGTTTAATCATTTATAACTCTTGTACTGTTTCTCTAAAGTATGACATATTATATATTAAATTGTTGCTAATTGGATGTGGAACACATTAATATAATAATATTTTACATCAGGTGATATACGTTTGAGAGAATTAGGTTATTGTAGCATGACTATTTTGAAAAAACGAAAAATCATAAAAATATTTTTACTCTCCGGTTTGTATTACATCTTAATATTTATAGATGTTTCCAGAAGTAGAAGTTAAATGAAGATAAACCATGTGGAACATATTTATAAGTTTCATCTATCTAGGTGCAGTAGTTTTTATAATATTACTTTTAGTGCGGACACGTTAATAAATGGAATGTGGAACGCCCATTCTTTAGATGCAATTATTACATTAGACTTACAACTATCGATACTGCTTTTCATAAACAATCAAATGTCATTATTACCGTCAATTAAATATTCTTCATTACTATCACAAGTTATAATTTGATCTAACAGTACTCAAGATTACATTGTAAACATCGTCGGAAACATTAACGTTTAAAAAAAAGTCTAGACTTGAATGCAATAATACACTGCTTTCCCTCTTTCAAATCTTTGTTAAATGGAGATAGTAATGTACCTACATATATGTACTTTCCGTTTTGAAGATTTTTTTAACTTCAGTAAAGGGGTTCTGAAGATACATTCGTTTCAGTGAACAGACATCCAAAAGCTGATATATCGGTTCTGCGACATCATGAACATTACTCTGAACCGATATATCGGCTTTGCAGTCTCGTGGTTAATGAATATAAATAAATTCTGTTTTCACTCTAAGGTGAGCAATTATAATATCTAAAAAATTACACATGATTTTAGGATATATTAAATATTACATTTTTATGAATTTTTGGGTAAACACACCCCAAAAACAGCTATTTTTGACCAAATTATGAGGAATTTTACCAAAAAATTAATAAAAATTAAATATTTAATATATCCTAAAATTATGCGTAATATTTTAGATATTACAACTGTGCACCTTAGAGTGAAAACAGAATTCATTTACATTCATTAGATTCAGAGCCTTAGGGATTTGGAATTTTTTTTTTTTGGCGGCCATTTTGTATTGTTTCCATGGCAACGTTTTGACATTTTTTTAAACTAATTTTTTCTACTATTCTAAGTCATAATCTTTCAAAATGGCTATACAAATTTTACATTAATGTGAAAACAACGAAAATAGCTTCATGATCCCCATACCCCGAATCCCCCCTTTTAATGGCTGCATGGCTAGTGCAGTTGCTGCGATGCTGTTCAGGTTAGGATTTTTCATTTATGCCCACAGCAGACAAACCCATTTCCTTACCGTGAATTGAACATGGGTCTCTCGCATGGGAGCTACGCTCTAATCCATTCAGCCAGAAGCTCAAATGAAGATATCAGGAATAAAGTGGGTACACCATCAATACTGAACTTCATATTTTTCTTTGTCCTTCTCTGCTTTTTTGCCGCTAGGCGTAGCATGTTTAACTAATGATCGGTTTCCTAGATAATGCACGCTCGGTCGCTTGATATAGCTTGGTATTGTGGAGTTTTAAGATGTCTGTAATTCCATCAACCCATCTTTTTCTTGGATGCCCCTTCCTCTTGATGACTCCATTTTCAGGTTGTACGCTCTTGCAACTGGTATATTCGGTTTCATTCTGACCAAGTGGCCAAACCATTTGAGTCTCTTTTTCAATAAATCTAATAGCAGGTGTTGTTCTGACTGTTCTTCTAATTTCCTCATTTCTTATATGGTCTCTTCTTGTTTTATTTACTGCTTTCCTCAAGCATCTCATTTCGCATGTGGTAATTTTCCTTTCTTGTTCTTTTGAACTTCATCAAGAAACAATAAATTAAATATTTCTACCACATAAGCAGATTACCAACAGATAGTGCACCTCAAAGAGCAATGTTGCTCCAATACGGTGGATATAAAGCAAAAGGCCGGCCACGCAAAAGGTGGACCTCAGAGATAACAGAGACAGTGAAAAAAAACACTATTCATGAAGCTCACAGAAAAGCTTGTTGGCAATGAGACTGCGGATATATTGACAAAAGCAGGCAGCAGGCTACCACAGACAGACACCAGTATGACATCTCTCTCTCTCTTCTCTTCCACCATTTACTTCTTTATAGAAGTGTTGGGGTGAAACGTAGTGATCTTGTGTGTGCTTTTTAAGGCACTTTGTAAGCTGATATTCATGTTCGTAAGGCTGTTCTTGATGCGTCGCTCCATCTTTTGCGTGGTCTTCCTCTTGCCTTGTACTCATTATACTTTTTCTGTGTGGCTCTCTGTGGTAGGCGATACCAGGGCATTCTGGTCAGGTGTCCAAACCATTTAATATGTTGTTCTTTTATGAATTCATGACTGGTCTCACATCCAGTCTCCTTCTGATTTCTTCATTTCTAATTTTGTCTCTTATTGTCACACCTGCAGCTGTTCTAAGACACCTCATCTCTGTCGTTATGATTTTCCGCTCATTAGCTGCTGTTATTGGTCATCTTTGACACTGGTAACATAGTGTTGGCCAGAAAATCGTATGACAAAGAGGAAGCAAAAGTACGGATAAAAATGGCCTACAAAAACAAATGGTTGAGAGATCACCCAGGGCATGAAAAGGATGATGCATACCACCAACTAAGTAGAGAGGAACAGGTTGTCATTTTTCATCTACAAACAGGGCACAATAGGCTGAGGTACCGTCTATTTAACAAGTATAAAATAGGCCCATCTGACATATGTACATGTGGCACCAGCAAGATGACAGAGACACACATACTGCAAGAATGTCCAACATACACGGAACAGAGGGAAAACACATTGCCAATCCCCATATCAGTCCAAGACAAGCTATACAGAGATGTACATGGACTCCGATTGACCACTAACTACTTTAAAAGTATACAAATCGATGTCAGTCCAGACAAGCTATACAGAGATGTACATGGACTTCCCGGGTTTACCACTAACTACTTTAAAAGTATACAAATCGATGTCAGTCCAGACAAGCTATACAGAGATGTACATGGACTCCGGTTGACCACTAACTACTTTAAAAGTATACAAATCGATGTCAGTCCACGACAAGCTATACAGAGATGTACATGGACTCCGGTTGACCACTAACTACTTTAAAAGTATACAAATCGATGTCATCCACACAAGCTATAAGAGATGTAATGGACTCGTTGACCACTAACTACTTTAAAAGTATACAAACCGATGTCTAAAATGTTAAAGAAGAAGAAGAAGTCTAATAATGTTTATAAAGTTTATAAGTACCAGTACTTGAAGTCTAATAATGTTTATAACAGTTTATAAGTACCAGTACTTGAAGTCTAATAATGTTTGTAAAGTTTATAAGTACCAGTACTTGAAGTCTAATAATGTTTATAACAGTTTATAAGTACCAGTACTTGAAGTCTAATAATGTTTGTAAAGTTTATAAGTACCAGTACTTGAAGTCTAATAATGTTTGTAAAGTTTATAAGTACCAGTACTTGAAGTCTAATAATGTTTGTAAAGTTTATAAGTACCAGTACTTGAAGTCTAATAATGTTTGTAAAGTTTATAAGTACCAGTACTTGAAGTCTAATAATGTTTGTAAAGTTTATAAGTACCAGTACTTGAAGTCTAATAATGTTTGTAAAGTTTATAAGTACCAGTACTTGAAGTCTAATAATGTTTGTATAGTAAAGTTTAAAAGTACCAGTACTTGAAGTCTAATAATGTTTGATAGTAAGTTTAAAGTACCAGTACTTGAAGTCTAATAATGTTTGTATAGTAAAGTTTAAAAGTACCAGTACTTGAAGTCTAATAATGTTTGTATAGTAAAGTTTAAAAGTACCAGTACTTGAAGTCTAATAATGTTTGTATAGTAAAGTTTAAAAGTACCAGTACTTGAAGTCTAATAATGTTTGTATAAATGTTTTATTTTGTCCACAGAGTTCAATACCAGTTCATTGCATGCTAGATTTGCTGGATTAAGTAAAGTTGTTCTCAAGGGACAGGTAGGTTTTTGACATATCATATTTGTGACATATTGAGACATCTCTCATCCATGTGACGGAGCATGATACAGGGTGTTCAACTTAAAAGCAGCCTGTGAATGGAGCTAATCTGACATATATGTATGGAAATGGGAAGGTTCAGTTATGACGTAGTATAGGTCAAGGTTGTGTGACGGTGTGTAATTGTAGTGCGGGAAGGGGCGATGAACAAATGTGACGTAGCACAAGCTAGTCAGAACCGGTCTAAATAGTAAATAGATGAGATGCAATGTGTACCTGGCAAATTTCGAATTGTCAATGGGCTGCAATTATCTTGAACACCCTGTAGTACATCTATAGGTAGTCTTTTGGTAGGAAGTCAAGAGACAGTTTGTATGTTATCTACCCCCCTCCTTCTTTCCGATATCTCGACCGTGGGGAAGATTGGGTACCGGTGCCTTCATTATACGGGAACACCTTTTCAACTATCATTAAATTCTATAAAGGTTGCAGAGTGAGGAATCCCATGCCGTTGGATAATAATAATAATAATTCCTCTCGTATCGTTATACGTTACATAGGGCCTGCAAGAAATTTCTCCATACCGCTCTATCCTGGGCAACTTGCTCAATCTCCTCCATGGAACTGAGACCGATATTTCCTGCCTCTCTTAGCAAAGTTTGCTTCAGGGTCTCCTTAGGTCGACCTCTCTTTCTTGAACCCTTTGCATCCCACTTCAATGCCTGCTTTGATATTCGTTGATCATTTCTCCTCAAGGTGTGCCCAACATATCTCCATCTTCTCTTCTTATAACAGTTGTCACTGGTGGTTGACCAGACATGTCTCTGATTTCATCACTTCTCCTGAATTGCTCCATTTTATATTCATTATTTTTCGAGACGTCTATTTTCAAATGCATTCAACTTGCTTTCTATATCTTTAGTTTTTCCATGTATGCCGTTGAATACAGAAGTTAAAACCATCATTGATGAAAACTGCAATGAAGGTGACATGATTTACATGGATGGATCAGTAGTTCACCACCAAAAATGTCTGCAGTTGGTCTTCTGCAAGTGGTGCATTTTGTATGACAACAAGCAGCATGACAAAGGAGGTACTGGCGGTGACTAAGGCACTACTCTGGCTGGAGTCACAAAACTACACTCATGCGTGCATTCTGAGTGATTCATTGAGTATGATCTACACGGTGGAGGCTGGTTCGGTGCGCAGGCAATGGACTCAATCACTACAAGTGCCAACAATTTGCAGCATCACACTTATCTTCATTCCGGGACACATGGGTGTTGTTGGCAATGAGAGAGTAGACAGGCAGGCTGGCTCTGCCACTATATCAGGGGGCCAGACAATGGATAGAGCTGACATTCTGAACGCCCTCATAGAGTGTTGCCACAAAGATTTTCATTGAAACCATAGATTCTCAAACTTTTTTGGGCCCACCGCCCACTTTGACAACATACACTTTGTAACGCCCCTCCACATTATATCAGTTTGTCAATGCCCCATCCTACATATATCATGCTCTATTTTCTCTTTAACATAGAAAATTGTTATATATTTCTGTAATACATGGTCAATTTTCAAATGATTATATGCATGAAATAGAAAATAGATGAAAAAATGGATCGTGTAAGACGGGCATAAGATGAATTTAAATGCAGTATTGACATTTTAAATGATTATTCAATCGCAAAATCAGAAAATAATTTATTTTAAAATATTTATTATTAATTTCTTTTAAGGAGCCACCGACCCCTAGTCGCCTGAACACCTCGCAAATTGTTCTGAACCCACTCCCCCACCCAGACCCAGAAGGCTTCAGCGCCCACTGAGGGGGAGGCGTACCACCCACTTTGAGAAACGCTGATTTAAACCAATCCACATGAACTGCTAGATTGCAAGAGCTGTGATTGGAGTAACAAGAACTGAACAATACAACAGGTATACGAGTAGACTCATCAATCAACATCAAACTGGTACGGTCAGTCGCTGGATGCTGTTGAGATTTTGCGATGGAGATCAGACCACCTATGGACATGTCCGGAGTGCAATGAAGATATTCCAAACTGAAACTGAAATGCCTTTGAGTAGTCACTAATGCATGAGTATAAATCTTCTTCTTCTTCGAGTGCTCCATATAGATCACTGGTTAAACCCCTCTTTCTGATCTCTATGTGATCTGAGCCTAAGAGCGATTGTACATTGTGCCACTTATGCGCCTACAAGTAGGCCAGCACATCCAACTTCTGCATCTCCTTTTATTTACTAGGGTAGTTTCCCTAGGTCCCTACTTCAGTTGCCTCTTATGACATAGCATGTAGATCGCAGTGTTACTATTCTTTGCTTCCCTTACGGTCCCCGGAAACACACTGACAGTATATACAGGGTGTTCAAGATAATTGCAGCCCCATTGACAAATCGAAAGTTGCCAGATAACTTAACGCGTTGTGTTTATGTACTATTTAAACCGGTTCTGACTAGCTGTCCCTACATCACATTTGTTCATCGCCCTTCCCGCACTACAATTACACACCATCACACAACCTTGACCTATACTAAGTCATAACTGAACCTTCTCATTTCCATACATATATGCCAGATTAGCTCTATTCATAGGCTGCTTTTAAGTTGAACACCCTGTAGATATATATTATACTCTCTAGATTTGTCTATGATTGCTCTCATGTTAAATATATGATATACATGTTTGATAAGCATCATCATCATCAAATAGCTTGTCTTGAGCAGAACTTTGCCACCCCAACAGTCCTCCGAAATTTCTATCTCTCATAGGCCAGATGTCCTGCCGTCATGTTCAAACCATCCTAAATCCATCTTCATAGAGGTCTTCATCTTCTTCTCTTTGCCGGTATGCCTCCTTCCATGATGGTCTTCTCCAGCCTTTCATGTCTTTTTTTATGTCCAAACTATCTCAATTTTCTCTTTCTTATTTGTAGCATCAGCCAGTTTTCTTTGATTTTGAGTTCTTTCTGGATAGATCTATTTGTTCTCTTCTCTGTCCAAGATAAACGGAGGACTCTTCTGTAACACTTATATTCGAAAGTACATATATGTTTTTCCACTGTTTTATTAAATGTCCATGCTTCATGAACAGTTTGATAAACTGTTCAGAAATGACACCGTGTGTTTCAATATGATCAGATTTGTTTGTATCCATGGTTACCTTCAGCTTCTTCGAGACTCGCTGGACACTTATCTAACGGTCAACTCTGGATTCTTTCACTATCATCATGAGGAGGTGCAGTACTGGCTATCTGTGTTTTCTAATATCTTTCATAAACAGCCTCAACCTCAACCACCGGTTCCTGTAACCAGGAAAAAATCTGTTTGGAGGTAAGACTTGCTTATATGTTTCTATGTGTGATATAGCAATGGTGTAGTCAAGTGGTTAGAGTGGTGGTGTAGACTAGTGGTTAGAGTGTTGGTGTAGGCAAGTCATTGGAGTGTTGAAGTAGGCAAGTGGTTAGAGTACTGGTGTAGTCAAGTGGTTAGAGAACTGGTGTAGTCAAGTGGTTAGAGAACTGGTGTAGTCAAGTGGTTAGAGAGCTGGTGTAGTCAAGGGTTTTTGTTTTTTCGATCCAGAAGCACTTGAGCTGAAAGCTCTTTGGCTCGGTGTCATGGGCATCGTAACCCTTCGGCTCGGTGCCACAAACACCGTAAATCTGGGGAACCTGTAGCTTTTCTGCCAGTCCGCGGAGTTGAACCCGCACTTACAGAGGACTAGTCACCCGTGGTCCAACGCGCTACGAACACGCTGGGCACGCGGACAGTCAAGGGGTTAGAGAGCTGGTATAATCAAGTGGTTAGAGACCTGGCGTAGGCAGTAGTTAGAGTACCTGTGTTGGTAAGTGGTTAGAGAGCTTGTGTAGTCAAGTGGTTAAAGTTCTGGTGTAGTCAAGTAGTTAAAATACCAACATAGACAAGTTGTTTTACCCTGTCATTAACCATGTTTCACATTGTCTGTGTGTCTTCCCACTGACAGTCCTGTCTTACTGACCTGGATAGATGGCAAATGTTTCTCCATGGTCCTGGAAGTGACCGACATGTCATCAACGATATCGTCTGCAGTTTGTAGCGGTCTACATGGTCAACTATCTCACACCAAACTCAACGCTAATCTCAAGCCAGCAGGTGCAACTGCAGGTATGCATAATATAGAGTGGGGTGGAGTGGGGTCTTTAGCAAACACAATTTTTGTTGTTGTATGTGACATGGGGGGTGGAGTGGTTGTTTATACTGTCAAAGGTATGTGTGTAATATATGTCTAACGCATGTGTGTAATATATGTCTAACATATGTGTGTAATATATGTCAAAGGTATGTGTGTAATATATGTCAAAGGTATGTGTGTAATATATGTCAAAGGTATGTGTGTAATATATGGCAAAGGTGTGTAATATATGTCAAAGGTATGTGTGTAATATATGTCAAAAGGTATGTGTGTAATATGTGTCAAAAGGTATGTGTGTAATATATGTCAAAAGGTATGTGTGCAATATATGTCAAAGGTGTGTATGTATGTAATATATGTCAAAGGTATATGTGCAATATATGTCAAAGGTATGTATGTAATATATGTCAAAGGTGTGTATGTATGTAATATATGTCAAAGGTTGTTGTGTAATATATGTCAAAGGTATGTATGTAATATATGTAGTAAGGTATGTGTGTAATATATGTCTAAGTGTGTGTGTAATATATGTCAAAGGTATGTGTGTAATATCTGTCAAAGGTATGTGTGTAGCATATGTCAAAGGTATGTATGTAAGAAAACAAAAATACTATAAAGCAACAACATACAGCAAGACACGATGTTGATTGAGGGAAGGGGTATAGAAGATGTTGGTGAATTTGTCTACTTTGAAAGCAAGATCAGCAAATGAGGAGGTATAGATGAGGACATTAATGTCAGGATTAGGAAAGCCCAACAAGTCTTTGCTATCCTCCACACAGTGTGGATGTCCACTGCCATCTCCACGAAAACAAAGCTCAGGATATTTAGCTCAAATGTGAAATTCTGTGTTGCTGTATGACTCGGAAACGTGGCGAGTCACCAAGTTAAATACAAATAAGATTCAGACCTTTGTCTGAACGGATGCTTTCAGTAAATTCTCAAACTGACATGGTATGATAGAGTTACAAACACAGACCTATGGACAAGAACATATGATGACCCAGGTTTAAGAAGAGAAAGTGACGATGGGTCGGGCGTACTTTAAGGAAGACACAGTCGAATGTTACTAGACAAGCACTTGAGTGGAACCCACAATGAAAACAGAGAAGAGGATTTCCTAAACAGACCTGGAGACGAAGACTTCTTGAGAAACTATAGAAGCCCATCTGCCCAGCGTGTTCGTAGCGCGTTGGACTACGGGTGACTATCCCTCTGTGTGTGCGGGTTCAATTCCGCAGGATGGCAGAAAAGCCACAGATTCCCCAGATTTACGGTGTTCGTGGCACCGAACCGAAGGGTTACGATGTCCATGGCACAGAGCCGAAGAGCTAAAAAGCTCAAGTGCTTCTGGATCGGGAAAAAAAGAAACTATAGAATGCTGAACTATCAAGGAAAGTCATAAGGAATATGGCCAGAGATGGGGAACAACTGTTGAGGTACTATGCTCTGCAAGGATCAGAGAGAGGAATAACTGACTTAACTAATGTTTGTAACTATATGTCTAACTGATTTATATTATGTAATGTGTGAGATTGAATCTCCATGGAGGAGATTGAGCGTGTTGCCCAGGATAGAGCGGTATGGAGAAATTACTTGCAGGCCTCTATATAACATGAGAGCCGGGTAGCGTAGTTGTTAGTGAACTCGCTTCTCAAGGCTGGTGGTCTGGGTTCAACTCCGCAGTGCGCATGGAATTTTTCCCAACCACGGCGGCTCTCATGTCGACCCAGCCTCAACTGGGTACCAAACATGCTCTGGGTAAGTAAAGGCGGCCGGCGTGATGCTGACCACATCACCCATCGTGTGCCGATGGTCAATGAAAAATACAGTCCTAACACTGTATTGCCCTATATACCACAAGGTATGAAAGGGCTCTTTACTTTTATTTTATTTTTTCACCTATGTAACATATAACGGTACGAGAGGAAATATTATTATTAATGTGTGAGACCTCTGTTCAATTCATGGTAAGGCCAAGGATTTTTTTCTGTTGAGGGCATAAATGAAAAATTCTAACCTGAACAGCTTTGCGTCGACTTCACTAGCCATAATAATTCCTCTCGCATCATATATGCTACATAGGACCTGCAAGTAATTTCTCCATACCGCCTATCCTGGGCAACTCGCTCAATCTCCTCCATGGAACTGTATGGCACTAGCCATACAACCATTAAATCTCTCAGGATCTCTTCTCACCTGTCCTGCACCGTCATTAAAAGCGGTATTACAGGTAGTAATGAATTTTTTGGGTTTTTTAAAATTTAATGTTGCATGTGAGAATCTCAGGATGATATAGTTGCAACATTTACAAGTTGTTGTTTTACTAACTCACACAGACACACATTCTAGCAAGAATGTTTCAATCTTGATTGTTGTTTCAGTGATAGGAGGAAATCATGATTGCTTGAGTAGTTATAATTACTCATGTGAGCTTGACATTCAGAATGTCTTGTGCTGTCTGATGGATGCCAAGGTGCCCATAGAGCATCTAACAGGAGAGAACCACTACTGGGGACAGATTTTATACTTGGGACTCTTGTTTATGAAGGTAAGCAGGTGGCCTATCACCACATGCCTGCCAGCTGCCCACCTACTACCCACATGCCTGCGCCGCCCGCCAACCCACCTACCTATCTACATGCCTGCCTGCCCGCCAACCCACCTACCTACATGCCTGCCTGCCAACCCACCTACATGCCTGCTCACCCGCCCACTAACCCACCTACCCACCTACATGCCTGCCCGCCACTACCCACCTACATGCCGCCACCGCCAACCCACCCACCTACATGCCTGCCCCGTCCACTAACCCACCTACCACTACATGCCCGCCACTCTACCTACCTACCCTGCCTGCCCACCACTAACCCACTACCTACTGCCTGCCCGCCCCCGACTAACCCACCCTACATACCTGCCCGCCCCGACTAACCCACCTACCTACCTACATGCCTGTCCGTCGACTAACCCACCTACCTACATGCCTGCCTGCCCCCACTAACCCACCTACCTACCTCATGCCTGCCCGCCCACCGACTAACCCATCTACCTACCTACCTACATGCCTGCCCGCCCACCGACTAACCCATCTACCTACCTACCTACATGCCTGCATGCCCGCCCACTAACCCATCTACCTACCTCATGCCTGCCCCCAACCCACCTACCTACCTATGTTTGGATATTGTATGTTTCTACCTGACATGTTTCTGGGTGGATGCTGGATGCTTGAGGGGCAGAGAGAGGAGTGTGTTTAACCACTGAGCCACAAGAACCATCAATATTTATACATTTGACATCTGTTGGAGGAGACTTAGCACCTATTGGTCTGCCCGAGGGCTGTGACGCCAGTTCAGTAACCAATTGAACTTGTTTCACTTCTTTGTTGATTCTCTTATCTGATCTCTGTGCCTTCTTCTTCTTGGTTCGTTCTTACAACCAGTTTTAATCACTTTTGTGATATGTTTGATCTATGCCAAGAACATGTATACGTTTCACATTGGTTTGGTAGGCCCCTAAGCGCATAAACTTGTACACGTTTAGAACATGTGCATCCGATTTCAGCCAAACCTCCTTAGTCGCCTCTTACGACATGCATGGTAGGCAACAGTGGTTCTATTCTTTACACCCCAAATTTGGGTCCCGGTAACCACTCGGCGATCTCTGTGTCTGACCTCTGTGTCGATTCTCTGTGTATGATCTCTGTGTCGATTCTCTGTGTCTGACCTCTGTGTCGATTCTCTGTGTATGATCTCTGTGTCGATTCTCTGTGTCTGACCTCTGTGTGATTCTCTATGTATGATCTCTGTGAGTTGTGATTTTGTCTGTGATGCTTCGTAGGCTTTGAGTTCTACAGGGTGTTCAACTTAAAAGCAGCCCCATTGATAAATAAAAATTTGCCAGGTACGCATTGCATCTCTGTCTTTTTACTATTTAAACCGGTTCTGTCTAGCTTGTCCTACGTCACATTTGTTCATCGCCCTTTCCCGCACTACAATTACACACCATCACACAACCTTGACCTATACTACGTCATAACTGAACCTTCTCATATCCATACATATATGCCAGATTAGCTCCATTCATGGACTGCTTTTAAGTTGAACACCCTGTATATGTGTAGACTTGTCACTTTAGTTGTGTTTGTAGATTGATTGATTGATAGGACCATCATCATTGCACTTCGGTGAGTAACCATGTGTGCTCCAATCTCTTTCTTACACAGGAAGATCTCAGGACAGAGCATGAAATCTGTAGCACCGGCAAGGGTCCCGATGTCATTTTGAAGATGGTGAAGATATCTTTGTGGAATTTTATTTTAAAAATCTTTTCTAATGAATTTTGCCTGGGCAGCGGCTTTCCAGCCTGCTTTTCTAGATTTTCAACTGCCAAGGGTTCTTTTATGTGCTCAACTTGAACTCAGGGCCTACGTTTTATCGTCTGTCTCTGATAGGACTGGGAACTCGATCTCACCTACACTGAGATCAGGAATCTCTGGAAAATATCAATATGGCTTCACGAGGAAGCGAACCTGAGTAGGAATGAGAGGCAAGCATCTAACCTCTATGCTACATAGTCCTCTAAATTGTAGAGTAATTCTGTAATGTCACCAGGTAATGTGACCAGGTGGTGTCATCAGGTGGTGTCTGCAGGTAGTGTCACCAGGTAGTGTCACAGGTAGTGTCACCAGGTGAGGTGTCCACCAGCAGGTGGGTGTCACCAGGTAATGTCACTGCAGGTGGTGTCGGGCCAGGTGGTGTCACCAGGTAGTGTCATCAGGTACATGTCACCAGGTAGTGTCACCATGTATGTCACCATGGTAGTATCACCAGGTAGTGTCGGGCAGGTAGTGTCCAGGTGTGTCCCCAGGTGGTGTCACCAGGTAGTGTCACAGGTAGTGTCACCAGTTAGTGTCACCAGGTAGTGTCTGCAGGTAGTGTCACCAGGCAGTGTCACCAGGCAGTATCACCAGGTAATGTCACCAGGTAACGAAAAAAAAAGGTTTTAAAGCCGAAGGATTGACTTCATTGCACCTGGTTTTACCCATATGGCTCGGCCCTCTTCGCAGAAATGGCAAACCACCTGCCGAGAGTATTGCACAAAGCACAAACTCCGTAGCTCCAGCAACAATCCTAGGGTCTCTGGAAAAACTGCACTCGTGAACAGAACGGTGTGGTCCAGATTCGAACCCACGACCTTCGACTCACAATGCAAAGGGCTTAACCACTTAGCCACAGAGACCCCCAAACAGCTAGTGTCACCAGGTAATGCCACCAGGTAGTGTCACCAGGTAAGGAAATGTTTGATTCACAATTGATATACCTGTACTGAATGTCTCCAGGTGAAAAAGGTGGGGACTGAGCTCAAAGTGGAAGGTATGACAGACAACCTACACCTGGAGTGGTCTACAAGCCTCTACAGCACCCTGAGTCTGCTTCTTGGGGCTTTTAGGAAGACAAGATTACTACAACAGGGGCCCTCAAATAGCCTGGCTGGTGGGGGTCAGGGAGCTCAGAACGAGGAAACAAGCTTGAAACCATCAACAAATAAACCATTGATACACCAGCTTAAGTTTGATGTCTCCAGTATTAATTTGTTTATCAGTAACGCTGTTGGAGGTAAGCTGTTAGTCGCTTAGTTGTCATAGGTAAGCTGTCAGCTGCTTAGTTGTCATAGGTAAGCTGTCAGTCACTTAGTTGTCATAGGTAAGCTGTCAGTCACTTAGCTGTTGATGTTTTCAGTCACTTAGTTTAGGTAAGCTGTCAGTCAAGCTTGTCAGAGGTAAGCTGTCAGTCACTTAGTTGTCATAGGTAAGCTGTCAGTCACTTAGTTGTCATAGGTAAGCTGTCAGTCACTTAGTTGTCATAGGTAAGCTGTCAGTCACTAGCTGTTTGATGTCTCCAGTATTAATTTGTTTGTCAGTAACGCTGTCAGAGGTAAGCTGTCAGTCACTCAGTTGTCATAGGTAAGCTGTCAGTCACTAGCGTTGTGTTCATATTAAGTGTCAGTAACGCTGTCATAGGTAAGCTGTCAGTCACTTAGTTGTCATAGGTAAGCTGTCAGTCACTAGCTGTTTGATGCTCAGTTAATTTGTTGTCACAAGCTGTTGATGTGCTCAGTATTATTGTTTTGTCAGTCGCTTATGTCATAGGTAAGCTGTCAGTCACTTAGTTGTCATAGGTAAGCTGTCAGTCACTAGCTGTTTGATGTCTCCAGTATTAATTTGTTTGTCAGTAACGCTGTCGCCCGAGTGGTTACCGGCCCAAATTTGGGGTGTAAAGAATAGAACCACTGTTACCTACCATGCATGTCGTAAGAGGCGACTAAGGAGGTTTGGCTGAAATCGTGCATGTGTCCTAAACGGTAGAAGTCTATGCGCTTAGGGCCTACCAAACCAATGTGCAACGTATACACGTTCTGGCAAAGATCAAACATATCACAAAGAGTGATTAAAATTGGTCGAAAGAACGAACGCAAAGAAGAAGGAGAAGAGTAACGCTGCGGTGCTGTCAGTCCTAGTGTCAAGTAGCTGTCAGTCACACTGTTGATGTTCAGTCAATTGTTTGTCAGTAACGCTGTAGTAAGCTGTCAGTCTTATGCTAGTGCTGTCGTCACAGCTTGATGTCTCCAGTATCAATTTGTTTGTCAGTAACGCTGTCAGAGGTAAGCTGTCAGTCACTTAGTTGTCATAGGTAAGCTGCCAGTCACTAGCTGTTTGATGTCTCCAGTATCAATTTGTTTGTCAGTAACGCTGTCGGAGGTAAGCTGTTAGTTGTCATAGGTATTGTTGCCCGTCTGCCCAGCGTGTTCGTAGCGCTGTGGACTGCGGTTGACTAGTCCTCTGTGTGTGCGGGCTCAATTCCGCAGACTGGCAGAAAAGCCACAGGTTCCCCAGATTCACGGTGTTCGTGGCACCGAACCGAAGGGTTACAATGTCCATGGCACCGAAGCCGAAGAGCTGAAAGCTCAAGTGCTTCTGGATCGGAAAAAAAATAGGTATTGTTATATGTGTTTGTTATGCGCAACGCATGATACATTGGGCATTCCCATGCGTACTCTGTCCTCTGCTGCAGCAGCCATCCCAAAGTCCATTTGCTCACGTACCCATGAGAAGTTGATTATTTTACCTTTCTCTCTACCACGAAGACGACACTGTTTGACATGTCCAAACTTAACTCCTAATGTCATAGGTAAGCTGTCAGTCGCTAGCGTCATAGGTGCTGTCAGTCGCAGTGCAGGTAAGCTGTCAGTCGCTAGCTGTTATAGTTAAGCTCTCAGTCAGTCACTGGCTGTTATAGGTAAAATGTTTGTTTGTTATGTCAGGGATTATAATAATAATTCCTCTCGACGCTATATGTTACATAGGGCCTGCAAGTAATTTCTCCATACCGCTCTATCCTGGGCAACTCGCTCAATCTCCTCCATGGAACTGAGACCGATATTTCCTGCCTCTCTCAGCAAAGTTCGCTTCAGGTCT
Organism: Arion vulgaris; assembly: GCA_020796225.1. Lineage (NCBI taxonomy): Eukaryota > Metazoa > Mollusca > Gastropoda > Stylommatophora > Arionidae > Arion > Arion vulgaris. Next base: position 10,362,576 of record CM036775.1, read on the forward strand.
CTTTAGGTCGACCTCACTTTCTTGAACCCTTTGCATCCCACTTCAATGCCTGCTTTGATATTCGTTGATCATTTCTCCTCAAGGTGTGTCCAACATATCTCCATCTTCTCTTTCTTATGTCAGGGATTAAAGCCTCTTTAATCCGAGGCTCGACTTTCAACCTAAGGACAAACCTTGTTTTGTTATATCAAAGTGTGTTGACCAACAATCATGAAAAACTTCTCAATAACTCTTTCTTTCTTCATCTCACTTCTCTCCATCTTCTCTCATCTTCTTCTCCATCTCTCTCTTCTCCATCTCTCTCTCTCCATCTTCTCTCATCTCTCTCTCTCTCCATCTCTCTCTCTCTCTCTCTCTCTCTCCATCTCTCTCTCTCCATCTCTCTCTCTCCATCTCTCTCTCTCTCTCTCTCTCTCTCCATCTCTCTCTCTCCATCTCTCTCTCATCTTTCTCTCTTCCATTCTTCTCTCTCTCTCCATCTCTCTCTCTCCATCTCTCTCTCATCTCTTCTCTCCATCTCTCTCTCCATCTTCTCTCTCTCTCTCCATCTCCTCTCTCTCTCTCCTCTCTCTCTCCATCTCCTTCTCTCTCATCCATCTCTCTCTCCTCTCTCTCTCCATCTCTCTCTCTCCATCTCTCTCTCCACTTTCTCTCATTCTCTCTCTCTCCATCTCCTCTCTCATTTCTCTCTCCATCTCTCTCTCTCTCTCTTCATCTTTCCTCTCTCATCTCTCTCCACTCTCTCTCTCTCTTCCATCTCTATCTCTCTTCATTCTCTCTCTTTCCATCTCTCTCATCTCTCTCTCCATCTCTCTTCTCTCTCCTTCCATCTTCTCTCCTCTCTCTCTCTCCATCTCTCTCTCTCTCTTCATCTCTCTCCATCTCTCTCTCTCTCATTCTCCATTCTCCTCTCTCTCTCCATCCCTCTCCCTCCCCTCCATCTCTCTCCTCCATCTCTCTCTCTCTCTCTCCATCTCTCTCCCTCTCTCCATCTCTCTCATTCTCTCTCCATCTCTCTCTCCATCTTTTCTCTCTCCTCTCTCTCTCCCACTCTCTCTCCCTCTCTCTTTCCCTCTCTCTCTCTCTCTCCTCTCTCTCCATTTCTCTCCATCTCTCTCTCTTCTCTTCTCTATTCATGCCATATTTGTCTTGATAGTTCAAATATTCATAGTCAAACTGGCACTTTGCTTGATTGACAGATCTTATTAACTGTTTGACAGTTTCAGTTCAGGTACACATGGATACAGTCACATGTTACTGCACACCCACACAGTCTACCTGTACCGTGGATGGAACCAAAGTAGATTATATCATTTGTAATAAGGAGGTGAGTCTGTCAGGATGGACAGATGGTGTATGTGGTTTCTGTATGAGGTATGTGGATGTGTAGTAGTAGTGGTATCTGGATGGTTGGAGTGTAGTGGTAGTAGTGGTATCTGGATGGTTGGAGTGTAGTAGTAGTGGTATCTAGATGGTTGGAGTGTAGTAGTAGTGGTATCTAGATGGTTGGAGTGTAGTAGTAGTGGTATCTGGATGGTTTGAGTGTAATAGTGGTAGAGGTATGTGGATGGTTGGAGTGTAGTAGTGGTATCTGGATGGTTGGAGTGTATAGTGGTAGAGGTATGTGATGGTTGGAGGGAGTAGTAGTGGTATCTGGATGGTTTGGAGTGTATAGTGGTAGAGGTATTGGATGGTTGGAGGTAGTAGTAGTGGTATCTGGATGGTTGGAGTGTAATAGTGGTAGGGTATTGGATGGTTGGAGGTAGTAGTGGTATCTGGATGGTTGGAGTGTATAGTGGTAGAGGTATGTGGATGGTTGGAGTGTAGTAGTGGTATCTGGATGGTTGGAGTGTAGTAGTAGTGGTATGTGGATGGTTGGAGTGTAGTAGTAGTTGTAGTGGTATCTGGATGGTTGGAGTGTAGTGGTAGTGGTATGTAGATGGTTGGAGTGTAGTGGTATCTAGATGGTTGGAGTGTAGTGGATGTGGATGGTCTGGAGTGTAGTGGTATCTAGATGGGGAGGCATGATATTGGATGGCTGGGAGGTGAGTAGTAGTGGTATCTAGATGGTTGGAGTGTAGTAGTAGTGGTATCTGGATGGTTTGAGTGCTAATAGTGGTAAAAGGTAGTGGATGGTTGTGGTGAAGCAGTGGTATCTGGATGGTTGGAGTGTAGTAGTAGTGGTATGTGGATGGTTGGAGTGTAGTAGAGTCTGTATGGTCATCTGGATGGTTGGAGGTAGTGGTAGTGGTATGTGATGGTAAGAGTGTAGTAGTAGTTGTAGTGGTATCTGGATGGTTGGAGTGTAGTGGTAGTGGTATGTAGATGGTTGGAGGTAGTGTATCAGATGGTTGGAGTGTAGTGGTATGTGGATGGTTGGAGTGTAGGTAGTAGTGGTATCTAGATGGTTGGAGTGTAGTAGTAGTAGTATCTAGATGGTTGGAGTGTAGTAGTAGTTGTAGTGGATCTGATGGTTGGAGTGTAGGTAGTGGTAGTGATGGTAAGAGTGTAGTCAGTAGTTGTGAGTGGTATCTGGATGGTCTGGAGGTAGGTAGTGGTATGTAGATGGTTGAGTGTAGTGGTATCTAGATGGTTGGAGTGTAGTGATGTGGATGGTTGGAGTGTAGTAGTAGTGGTATGTGGATGGTTGGAGTGTAGTAGTAGTAGTATCTAGATGGTTGGAGTGTAGTAGTAGTAGTATCTAGATGGTTGGAGTGTAGTAGTAGTAGTATCTAGATGGTTGGAGTGTAGTGGTAGTGGTATGTGGATGGTTGGAGTGTAGTGGTAGTGGTATGTGGATGGTTGGAGTGTAGTAGTAGTGGTATGTGGATGGTTGGAGTGTAGTAGTAGTGGTATGTGGATGGTTGGAGTGTAGTAGTAGTGGTGTCTGGATGGTTGGAGTGTAGTGGTAGTGGTATCTGGATGGTTGAAGTGTAGTAGGAGTGGGGGTTGTTTAGTCTGTAGTAGCAGTGGTAGTCGCAGGAAGAAAGGGATACAAGAGACAACATTGAATATATAGACAATATTTCAAGCAAATAAAAGGAAGGACGGATTGAATATATGATACATTCGAGTGGTTACCGGGGCCTAAAGTGGGGTGTAAAGAATAGAACCACTGTTACCTGCCACACATTTCTGAAGAGGCGACGAAGGAGGTTGGGCGTGTGGCTAGCTACCCCACACCGTAAAAACACTAGATGGCTACAGAATGGAGAACAAACCGACTAAATGCTGGCTGAAACCAGACACATCGCCAATGGATAAACACCTGAACTCCAAATGGTGCTGAAGATGTGACATAAAACACACCAATGCTAAGGCTGCATGAATCATATTTCCACATGAATAGAATTTATGGGGAGGTCTGGTACATCGGTCTGGGCGGTGATCGCAGGGCACATGAGAGAGAGAGAAAGAATATATGATTGATTAGTTGACAGACTTATAGATTGATTTATTGATTGATAGATTAATCTCATAGTTTGATTGATTTGTCTAGCTAGTTGGTATCGCCCGAGTGGTTACCGGGCCCAAATTTGGGGTGTAAAGAATAGAACCACTGTTACCTGCCATGCATGTCGTAAGACTCAACTAAGGAGGTTTGGCTGAAATCGGGTGCATGTGTCCTAAATGTGTAGAAGTCTATGCGTTTAGGGGCCTACCAAACCAATGTGCAACGTATACAAGTTCTTGGCAAAGATCAAACATATCACAAAGAGTAATTAAAATTGGTTGTAAAGAATAAACACAAAGAAGAAGAAGAAGAAGATTAGTTGGTATGAATCATACTTTAGTACTGTAGCAAGGGGAGGTCATTGATTACAATTTTTATTTCCTTCAGTTTTGCCTGGCAACTCAAATGAAATCCACAATCGTGGTCCATATTCACAGATCAAGTCACATGTCCAGCCCACAAGGTAGATCTTTGGTGCATCGTCTTAATGTCGTAGTTCATGACCAGGAGAGCTGTCTAAGTGTTGTTTGTGCTGTAGTTAGATTCTGTCTGATTTTGACCAGGGAGCTCCATCTTAAGTTATGTGTGTGATTTATGGGAACTTGTCTTATAGTCTCATATCCAGGAGAAGCTGTCTGAAATATTAGACTGTGGTTAGGTAGAACTGTCTTAAGTCTCATATCCAGAAGATGTCTGTCTGAAATATTAGACTGTGGTTAGGTAGAACTGTCTTAAGTCTCATATCCAGGAGAAGCTGTCTGAAATATAAGACTGTGGTTAGGTAGAACTGTCTTAAGTCTCATATCCAGGAGAAGCTGTCTGAAATATTAGACTGGTTAGGTAGAACTGTCTTAAGTCTCATATACAGGAGAAGCTGTCTGAAATATAAGACTGTGGTTAGGTAGAACTGTCTTAAGTCTCATATCCCGGAGATCTGTCTGAAATATTAGACTGTGGTTAGGTAGAACTGTCTTAAGTCTCATATACAGAAGCTGTCTTAAGTCTCATATCCAGGAGAAGCTGTCTTAAGTCCCATATCTAGGAGAAGATGTCTCTCTCGCGATCCCCACCTAGACTGACGAACCAAATGTTATCATGAATTTTACTGTTGCTTTTAGTGACTCCGTCCCTCCGTACAGCTTCTCGTGAAGCTCTGTGTATCGGGCCAAATTTTTTTTTCTCAGGGCTGCTAACTGCTGACAGTCTTGCAGTATGTGCTCTGCCGTCATGTCTGCCTTTTCACAGTGGCACAGACTAGTTGTGCCAATTTTAAACTTGTTAAACATGTGGGCTCCGAGTCTGTTATGGCCGGTACGGAGACGGAATATGGCAACTTGTTCACTACGGGACAGACCATAGTACCATCACTGCTGTTGTGTTGTGGGTGGTCTTTCAACCATTTTTTTATTGTACTGCCAACCGATGGTTGTCCTGGCCTCCTCATAGGAGAAATCTGAAGTATTAGACTGTGGTTAGGTAGAACTGTCCTAAATCTCATATCTAGGAGAAGCTGTCTTGTGTCTGTGTCTGGCTATTGCAGGAGATGTCTAGTGTGACCTCAGCCAAGGAAGATGTTGAAAGTGTCTTGTATGTCTGGCTAAATGGTGTTCATATAATGGTTAAACATTTGTTTAATTGTACGAAACTATTTTAGATAATTGTTTTATGCACTGTAATGTTTGTTTCCGTTCAGAAAGCAATGGCAAACTACTGAACATATAAGTGGTGCCTAGAAAATCAACACTCGTTACTGTGGTTGATGGCTACGTCCTGTAGTAGCCCCCAGCTCCAAGGTGGTAGCTAACAGACTAGACAGGTAGTTTAGATAGAGATAGGCTTGTAAAAGGGAGATAAGTAGAGACTTAGTGTTTGCACACCAAAACTGCCCACTATAAGCAGATAGCAACACTAGAACGAGACATTGACGTAGTGAAACTAGTTGATGTAGGTTGTTAGTACTGCTTAGCGACGTTGTGACAACATAAGGAGACGAACATAAACATTGGACACTGATGGACGTGTTCGTGTATTGTTCATAAATTATAACATCAAATAAATGTATATGAAATGAATCCACCATGTTCGTTAGTATATTATAGTTGCGTGAAAGAGACATCGTCAAAGAGATACACTATCATCCAATGGAACATCATCATCATCATCATCAGAACTAAATAAAACCGCACCCAGAATTACCAAAACATTAGAAACTACAACAGTCCTCTAAAGGATATACCGTGATTGTCATTTCATTTCAATGTTTGTTTAATTGCATGGAATTATTTTAGGAAATCCGAGTTCATCTTCTACAACATTTGATCGTCCGATGGACAATGGAAGTCCATATGTGCCTAGTGGAAGGCCTGCAGGATATCAAGGCACTGCAGACCAAGTTGACAGGCTATGATGGAGGTAGGTCTCTAAGTATCTCATTAACCCGCGTGCCCAGCGTGTTCGTAGCGCGTCGGGCTACGGGTGACTAGTCCTCTGTAAGTGCGGGTTCAACTCCGCGACTGGCAGAAAAGCTACAGGTTCCCCAGATTTACGTTGGCACCGAGTCGAAGGGTTATGATGTCCATGACACCGAGCCGAAGAGCTTTCAGCTCAAGTGCTTCTGGATTGAAAAAAAAAAAAGTATCTCATTAAGTTACCCCCCTTTTTGTTTTAGAAGAGACAATATAAGAAATGAGGAAATTAGAAGAACAGTCGGAAGAACACTTGTTGTTAGATTCATTGAAGAACAGAGACTCAAATGGTTTGGTAACCTGAATACATCAGTTGCAAGAGCATACAACCTGAAAATGAAATCGCCCGAGTGGTTACGGGCCCAAATTTGGGGTGTAAAGAATAGAACCACTGTTACCTACCATGCATGTCGTAAGAGGCACTAAGGAGGTTTGGCTGAAATCGGATGCACATGTCCTAAACATGTAGAAGTCTATGCGTTTAGGGCCTACCAATGTGCAACGTATACACGTCCTGGCTAAGATCAAACATATCACAAAGAGTGATTGAAATTGGTCGAAAGAACGTAACGCAAAGAAGAAAAAGAAAATGGAATCATCAAGAGGAAGGGGCAGACTAAGAAAAAGATGAATTGATGAGTTACAGACATCTTAATTCATCATGATTTCTCACAAGCACACACAAGATCACTATCTCCTCTATAAAGAAGTAAATGGTGGAAGAGAACAAGAAGATTATTTCTCACAATTTGTGTCACAAGAAGATTATTTCTCATAATTTGCGTCACAAGAAGATTATTTCTCATAATTTGCCACAAGAAGATTATTTCTCACAATTTGTGTCACAAGAAGATTATTTCTCACAATTTTGTCACAGAAGATTATTTCTACAATTTGGGGTCACAAGAAGATTATTTCTCACAATTTGTGTCACAAGAAGATTATTTCTCATAATTTGCGTCACAAGAAGATTATTTCTCACAATTTGGGGTCACAAGAAGATTATTTTCCAATTTGTGTCACAAGAAGATTATTTCACATTGTGTCACAAGAAGATTATTTCTCATAATTTGCGTCACAAGAAGATTATTTCTCACAATTTGTGTCACAAGAAGATTATTTTCACAATTGTGCCAAGAAGATTATTTCAATTGCGCACAAGAAGATTATTTCTCACAATTTGTGTCACAAGAAGATTATTTCTCTAATTTGCACAAGAAGATTATTTTCACAATTTGTGTCACAAGAAGATTATTTCTTATTTGCCACAAGAAGATTATTTTCACAATTTGTGTCACAAGAAGATTATTTCATATTTGCGTCACAAGAAGATTATTTTCCAATTTGTGTCACAAGAAGATTAATTCTCACAATTTGGCCACAAGAAGATTATTTCTCACAATTGTGCAAAGAAGATTATTTCACAATTTGATCACAAGAAGATTATTTTCACAATTTGGTCAAAGAAGATTATTCTCACAATTTGCATCACAAGAAGACTTTCCAGCCAAAAAGTTCACTACGTTCACCCCAACCCTCCTCCTCCTCCTCTATAAAGCAGTAAATGGTGAAGAGAAGAAAAGACTATTCTCACATTGTGCAAAAGAAGATCACTATTCCCACCTCCCACACACACACACACTTCTATAAAAGTAAATGGTGGAAGAGAACAAGAAGATTATTTCACATTTGCGCACAATACTCAACAAAATTACCGAATGAGACTCCAAATAAACTGATATTGGTCACAACACTCAACGATATTGAGTAATTGAGACACCAAATACAGCACTCTGGCATTGAAATGTTTTGTTTCCAAAGTGGGTTATGGCTTAATCAACTCTTTCCATGGATGGGACTAGCTTCCTTGCACCTCTTCCCTTTGTGATAGTCTGTGTGTGTGTATGATAAATGCTTAATCTTGGCGTTCTCTTGCAAACAAATTTATTTTCCGTTTTCGTCTTCTAGGTGGTATTGCTTGGTTATTAACCTTATTTAATTGTTCCCGTTAATGAAAGAGATAAGGAGGGATGTGAATGGGGAACAAGTGAGGTGTGAGTGGAGTTGTGAGCGGGTGGGAGTGAGGGAAGTGCTGTTTCTAGACTTTCATTTTGCTATTGACATAACAGTATGCTGTCTTGGTTTTGATACAGAACTGACTATACCCAACATTCCAGTGATCTCACCACACCCCTCGCAGTCATCTCTATCCATCAATATTCTAGTCATTGCAGACATCAACCTGGAGATGAGACTATCTCAGCAGTACAGGTGAGTTAAGTGAGACACATTACAAGTGAGTCAAATCAGACATTACAGGTGGAGGATACAGGGGTGAGAGAGACAGATTACAGGTGAGTCAAGTGAGACACATTACAGGTGAGTGAAGGGAGACAGATTACAGGTGAGTTAAGTGAGACACATTACAGGTGAGTTTAGTGAGACATGTTACAGGTGAGTCAAGTGAGACACATTACAGGTGAGTAAAGTCAGACACACTACAACCTGCTGCCTTGCAGGTCGGCTGTGGACAGTCAAAGGCTGACGGAGAGCGAACCCAGTAAACGTTGGTTGAAATCGGACACATCGCCGAAGGACAAGCACCAGAGTTCCAAATGGTACTGAAGATGGGACGTAAAATAAACGTTCTTGGCAAAGGCTGTTTATATATCACAATAAGAATGATCAAAAGGGCCAAAAAACGATAGAGAGAAACACATTACAGGTGAGTTAAGTGAGACACATTACAGGTGAGAGGGGGACTGCCTAGAGTAGTTGATAGTAGCTCGGCCTGCTAGCTGTGAGATGCCTCATAGCTCGGGTTAGAACCTACTGTCCGACATTTGTTCGAGTCCCCTGGTCTTACTCAGGATGATAACGTGAGTACCTCTGAAGTCTGAGAAAATCTGCCTGTATGGCGAGAGAATACTAATTACGAGTACATTGATCACACGGCTGCCAGTGTAAAGTAATTTACAATGTGCACACTGCTGCCATTGTAAGAAATTGGAAAACGGATTTTCACGCAAAAATCAGTTTCAGAGATGAAACTTGGGCGTCTGAGTTGAAAGCGACAAAAGAAAAAAACAAAAACAGGTGAGTTAAGTGAGACACAGTTCATGGTTATGTCTGTTTTGTATGTCTGTTTTGTATGTCTGTTTTGTATGTCTGATTAGATAGTCTTGTATTTCTCTTCAGGCTGTCCATGCACACACAGAATTTACTGTTGACCATGACCTTACCTGACATTCTGATGGAGATGAAAGAGTTATGTATCAAATGTGATGGACACACAATTTTCAATATTACGGTAGGTGGGTCAACCTTGTACACCACAGCTGGACAACACAATATTCTTCTTCTTCGAACGCTCCATATCGACCACTTGTTAACCATTCTGTGTGTTTTGTATGGAATCTGAGCCTAAGAGCGATTGTGCATTGTGCCAGTTATGCACCTACAAGTAGGCCAGCACTTCCAATTTCTGCAATGCTTTTTATTTGCTAGGGTAGCTTCCTAGGTCCTACATCAGTCACTTCTTACGATGTCTTGTAGGTCGCAGTTGTACAGTGTGTTCAACTTAAAAACAGCCTGTGAATGGAGCTAATCTGGCATATATGTATGGAAATGAGAAGGTTCAGTTATGACGTAGTATAAGTCAAGGTTGTGTGTAATTGTAGTCGGAAGGGCGATGAACAAATGTGACGTAGGACGAGTTAGTCAGAACCGGTTTAAATAGTAAATAGACGAGATGCAATGCATACCTGGCAAATTTCTATTTATCACTGGGGCTGCTTTTAAGTTGAACACCCTGTACTTTTCTTTGCTTCTTGCGCCACAACACCACATGGATGACAATATACTTCAGTTTAGTTTAGTCATCAGATCATCATCAATGCACATTGAACCAGTTAGTCGATAAGTGCTCCGATCTCTTCATCAGTATGTCTCTCAGTTTAGTTTAGTCATCAGATCATCATCACTGCACATTGAACCAGTTAGTCGATAAGTGCTCCAATCTCTTCCTCAGTTTGTCTCTCAGTTTAGTTTAGTCATCGGATCATCATCACTGCACATCGAACAGTTAGTCGCTAGTGCTCCATCTCTTCTCAGTATGTCTCTCAGTTTAGTTTAGTCTTCGGATCATCATCACTGCACATCGAACCAGTTAGTGCTACGTGCTCGATCTCTTTCTCGTATGTCTCTCAGTTTAGTTTAGTCGTCAGATCATCATCACTGCACATTGAACCAGTTAGTCGATAAGTGCTCCATCTCTTCATCAGTATGTCTCTCAGTTTAGTTTAGTCGCAGATCATCATCACTGCACATCTAAACCAGTTAATCGATAAGTGCTCCGATCTCTTCATCAGTTTGTCTCTCAGTTTAGTTTAGTCATCGGATCATCATCACTGCACATCGAACCAGTTAGTGGCTACGTGCTCTGATCTTTTTCTCGGATGTCTCTCAGTTTAGTTTAGTCTTCAGATCATCATCACTGCACATTGAACCAGTTAGTGCACGTGCTCCGATCTCTTTCTCAGTATGTCTCTCAGTTTAGTCTTCAGATCATCATCACTGCACATCGAACCAGTTAGTGGATACGTGCTCCGATCTCTTCATCAGTATGTCTCTCAGTTTAGTTTATATTCGATCATCCAATCACATTGAACCAGTTAGTCGATAAGTGCTCCAATCTCTTCCTCAGTTTGTCTCTCAGTTTAGTTTAGTCAAGGATCATCATCACTGCACATCGAACCAGTTAGTGCACAGTGTCGATCTCTTTCTGTATGTCTCTCAGTTTAGTTTAGTCTTCAGATCATCATCACTGCACATCGAACCAGTTAGTGGCTACGTGCTCCGATCTCTTTCTCAGTATGTCTCTCAGTTTAGTTTAGTTGTCAGATCATCATCAATGCACATTGAACCAGTTAATCGATACATGCTCCAATCTCTTTCTCAGCATGTGGCGACTAACGACACCAGTTCGATATTTGTTAACTATTCTTCCTTGCCTTCAAATTTAGTGCTTTTTTCTAACTACACCACAGATGATATTGTATGTCAGCATTGATTCGAAGGTATGCCCATGCGGCTCATCTGTGTTCTATCTTCCATAGTAGGATAATCAAGAAGGTATCGCATCGCCCTGCACAACGTGTCTTTAGTGCACCCAAGTATGATGCGCATCGCCTCGTTCTATATTCTTCCCAGCCTTTCTATCTGACTATGACTGAGAGTCAGGATTGCCAGAGCATACTCAATCACAGAAAGGACCAGACTCTGGTATCTCTCTCTGAGATCACCGCATAGACTGATGTACCAGACTTCTCCATAAATCTTATTTATGTGGAAATCTGATTCATGCAGCCTTAGCATTTGTATGTTTTTCGGCACATCTTCAACACCATTTGGAGCTCTGGTGCTAATCCTTAGGTGATGTGTCCAGTTTCAGCCAGCGTTACTGGTTCGCTCTCCTTTAGACCCTGGTTTTTGTTGTTCTTTTTCCCGATCCAGAAGCACTTGAGCTTTTCAGCTCTTCGGCTCGGTGCCATGGACATCGTAGCTCTTCGGTTCGGTGCCACAAACACCGTAAATCTGGGGAATCTGTGGCTTTTATGCCATCCCGCGGAATTGAACCCGCACACACAGAGGGATAGTCACCGTAGTCCAACGCGCTACGAACACGCTGGGCAGACGGGCAGACCTGGTATAAGAGACAACGAGAGAAAATCCAAATAGAAATTGCAACACTGTGTCTGGCTTTATTTGATATTAGCAACGGTGTCATATACAATAGTCCGCCCGTGTGTGGCCGGGCTCTCTAGGGAGCAAAGAATAGTAATACTGCTACCTACAAGGCATGTCAGTAAGAGATGACTGAGGTAGGGCCTAGGAAGCTACTCTAGTCTTCTTCTTCTGCAATCAACTTTGCTATGCGACTACTCCGGTATGTGTCATAAACAGGGCGGTGCGCTTGAGGTCTTCCTGGTTCCCATAGTTTGTCTTGTAGTGTTGTTTCTGTTGGCCAGATCTCCAATCTCTCACTACTCAGACTAGGGCAGTCTTGCAGAATGTGCTCTGGGGACTGCTTTGATGCTCCAAAGGTGCAGGCTGCCGAGTCCCTGAGACCCATTCTGTGAAGGTGTGCTCTGAGACTGCAGTGTCCCGTTCTAAGTCTGAAGACTGTGGTCTGTGCTTTTCTGTTTAGTGTATTTATACTGTCGTGCTCTGGGTTGTATCCTCCATTTGTTTTTCTCCAGATCATTTTCCTGGATTGTTTCAGGAGAGTCTTTGCTTCTGTAAAACCTTGTGTTGGGTGATGTTGTGTTAGGCTCCCCCCAGCCTTTGCGAGTTTGTCAGCCTTTTCATTTCCTGGTATGCCACAGTGAGCTGGTATCCAGCTACTCTAGTAAATAGCGTAGCAGAAGTCAGATGTGCTGGCCTATTTGTAGACGCATAACTGGCACAACATACGATCGCTCTTAGGCTCGGATCACATACAAATCACAAAGAGTGGTTAACAAGTGGTCGAGATGGAGCGTTTGAAGAAGAAGAAGATATACAATAGCCAGAGTTGGAGATTATCATATCAGATTCGATGAATATGCTTCAAAGGATTGAATCTGGATGTCTGTGCTTGGAATGTATGGATAGCATTCGGAGATCACATCTCAAGAAAATGACTTGGCTGTACACACCTGGACATACTGGAGTGCAGGATAATGAGCGTGCTAACTTTCTTGCAAACAATGCCCCGACTGAAGCGGACAGAAGTATGAACAGAGCCGATGTCATCAATGTGGTACACACTCATTTATGTGGTATGGGTGAGTCTCATACACTGGAATGAGTGCGAGAATTAGGAGTTAAGTCAAAGCAGTCCCTAGAGCACATCCTGCAAGACTGCCTAGTCTGAGTAGTGAGAGATTGGAGATCTGGCCAACAGAAACAACACTACAAGACAAACTATGGAGAACCGGTGAAGACCTCAAGCGCACCGCCCTGTTTATGACACATACCGAGTAGTCGATAGCAAAAGTTGATCGCAGAAGAAGGAGGAGGAGTTAAGTTTAGACATGCCAGATAGTGTCGTCTTTGTGGTTGAGAGCGAAGATATACTAATTAGCTTCTCATGGGTACGTTGAGCAATGGACGTTGGGATAGCTACTGCAGTGGAGGACAGAACACATATGGGATTGCTCAATGTGCCATGATGTCGATCGCATAACATAACATAACATTTAAAAAAAGAGAGAGTTAGAGAAGTTAGTACTAGACTTGTGCATTAGTCTGTCTGTTTGTTTGTTTGTTTGTACTGCAGGGCCTACAACTAGAGGCTTTGGCATCATCTCATTTGAAGGGGGAACGAGAACGAGCTAAAGACTTGCAGGATGCCACCAACAGAGCCTGGTAGGTGGTCGCACTGTATACACACATGCAGACCAACACACTACTTACACACATGCAGACCAACACTATCTACACACATGCATACCAACATACTATCTACACACATGCAGACCAACACTATCTATACACATGCAGACCAACATACTATCTACACACATGCATACCAACATACTATCTACACCAGCATTTCCCAAAGTGGGGGTACGTCCCCAGTGGGCGCTGAAGCATTCTAGGGGGCGATAGTAGGTTCAAACGAATTTGGGGGTGTTCGGCAATAGGGTCGTGACTCTTTAAAGAAAAATACTAATAAATATTTTAGAATAAATTATTTTTGTGATTGAATAATCATTTAAAATTTGAATTCTGCATTTTAATTCATCTTATGCTCGACTAACGATCCATTTTACATCAATTTTCTATTTCATGCATATAATCATTTGAAAATTGACCATGTATTACATAAATATATATCAATTTTCTATGTCAAAGTGAAAATAGAGCATGTATATATATAGAGGGGGCGTTGGCAAACTGTTCTAATGTGGAGGGGCGCTACAAAGTTTATGTTGTGTTAAGTGGGCGGTGGGCCGAAAAAGTTTGGGAATCTATGATCTACACACATGCAGACCAACACACCACACACATTCAAACCTACACACTATCTAAACACAGATAGACCGACACACTACCTAAACACATGCAGACCCACACACTATCTACACACATGCAGACCAATACACTATCTACACACATGCAGATCAACACACCACACACATTCAGACCTACACACTACCTAAACACATGCAGACCCACACACTACCTACACACATGCAGATAAATACACTATCTACACACATGCAGATCATCACACTATCTACACACATGCAGACCAACACACTATCTACACACATGCAGACCAACACACTATCTACACACATGCAGATCAACACACCACACACATTCAGACCTACACACTATCTAACCACATGCAGACCAACACACCACACACAGGCAGACCAACACACTATCTAAACACATGCAGACCAACACACTACCTACACACAGGCAGACCAACACACTACCTACACACAAGTAGACCTACACACGTGCACACTACACACAAGCAGACACATACACATAGTCACACTATGTGCACATAAAATTTGACCATGTGACCATATACTCTAACACAGGGGACTGTCCTGTCACAGTGTGGATATCACATTCCCTTACCAGTACAACTTTGCTGCATGCTATGAAGAGGTAAGTAGTTAGTTGCTCAAGTTTGCCCACATTGTCTATCATTGATATTTATTATCCCATTCTACTTGTCAACAGTTATGTATATATGTGTTACAGATGGCAGCTGACTAATGTAGTAGTTACACTTGTCTACAGCTGACTAATGTAGTAGTTACACTTGTCTACAGCTGACTAATGTGATAGTTAGTCTGTGGTGTAGCTCGACAAGAACGCTATGCTGGCAGACAAAGAAGAATTGTAAACCAACAAAGAACCGGTGTCGTTAGTTGTCACACGCTGATGGACATACTGAGGGAGAGATCGGAGCACTTATGGACTAATTTGTTCGACGTGCAGTGATGGTGATCTGAGACTAAACTAAACATCTGACTAATGTAATAATTACACTTGTCAACAGCTGACTAATGTGATAGTTACACTTGTCTACATCTGACTAAAGTAATAGTTACACCTGTCTACATCTGACTAATGTGATAGTTACACTTGTCAACATCTGACTAATGTAATAGTTACACTAGTCTACAGCTGACTAATGTGATAGTTACACTTGTCAACATCTGACTAATGTAATAGTTACACTTGTCTACAGCTGACTAATGTAATAGTTACACTTGTCAACAGCTGACTAATGTGATAGTTACACTTGTCAACATCTGACTAATGTAATAGTTACACTTGTCAACATCTGACTAATGTAATAATTACACTTGTCTACATCTGACTAATGTAATAGTTACACTAGTCTACAGCTGACTAATGTGATAGTTACACTTGTCAATATCTGACTAATGTAATAGTTACACTTGTCTACAGCTGACTAATGTAATAGTTACACTTGTCAACAGCTGACTAATGTAATAGTTACACTTGTCTACATCTGACTAATGTAATAGTTACACTTGTCTACAGCTGACTAATGTAGTAATAGTTACACTTGTCAACATCTGACTAATGTAATAGTTACACTTGTCAACAGCTGACTAATGTGATAGTTACACTTGTCAACATCTGACTAATGTGATAGTTACACTTGTCTACATCTGACTAATGTAATAGTTACACTTGTCTACAGCTGACTAATGTAATAATTACACTTGTCTACAGCAAACTAATGTAGTAATAGTTACACTTGTCTACAGCTGACTAATGTAATAATTACACTTGTCTACAGCAAACTAATGTAGTAATAGTTACACTTGTCAACAGCTGACTAATGTAATAGTTACACTTGTCAATATCTGACTAATGTGATAGTTACACTTGTCTACATCTGACTAATGTGATAGTTACACTTGTCACAGCTGATTAATGTAGTAATAGTTACACTTGTCAACAGCTGACTAATGTAATAGTTACACTTGTCAATATCTAACTAATGTAATAGTTACACTTGTCTACAGCTGACTAATGTAGTAATAGTTACACTTGTCTACAGCTGACTAATGTAATAGTTACACTTGTCAACATCTGACTAATGTAATAATTGCACTTGTCTACAGCTGACTAATGTAATAGTTACACTTGTCAACATCTGACTAATGTAATAGTTACACTTGTCAACATCTGACTAATGTGATAGTTACACTTGTCAACATCTGACTAATGTAATAGTTACACTTGTCTACAGCTGACTAATGTAATAGTTACACTTGTCTACATCTGACTAATGTGATAGTTACACTTGTCTACATCTGACTAATGTAATAGTTACACTTGTCTACAGCTGACTAATGTCATCAAGTGGCTCAAGCTTGTACATAAAGTTCAGAAGAAACCTTTTACAGTGGACAGCCCCTTGCCTCCAGATCTGGCCATCAAACTCAAGGTCAGGCTTTTTATATTTAGTAGATCAACATATGCCAGCGAGAGTTGGAAATTACAAATTGTTAGTTTTGTATTAAATCCTAACATATGCCAGCAGATTGAAATTACAAATTGTTAGTTTTGTATTAAATCTAACATATGCCAGCGAGAGTTGGAAATTACAAATTGTTAGTTTTGTATTAAATCTAACATATGCCAACAAGACTGATGTGGGACCTAGGAAGCTACCTAGAAATAAAAACATTGCAGAAATCGAAGTGCTGGCCTACTTGTAGGCGCGTAACTGGCATACCATACAATCGCTCTTAGGCTCAGATCCCACACAAATCACACAGAGTGGTTAACAAGTGGCTGATATGAAACGTTCAAAGAAAAAGAAGAAGGTGGTGGTGTAGGGCAGGGGGACATGCAGGAGAAGGGAAACATGTGCCTGCATGAATTCATAGCGGGCGATTGATATAAAAAACCAGTAGCGGCTCGTGATCGTTTTTGTTGGTGGGGCCAGACACAAATTTTCGGAAAATCATGGCTTTGGGTTAGGTTATAATTTAATTTATTAAATAATAAATACACGTTACAAATTTTTTTTGGTGGGGCCTGGCCCACTGGCGCTAATGACGAGCTGCTACTGCAAAAACACTATATGTCTCTGACAGTCTCTCTCCCTCTGTCTCTCTCCTTCTTTGTGTAACCAGATGTTGTAGTAACTTGTCTCTCTCTCTCTCACTGTGTGACCAGATGTTGTCAGTGGAGATGAGTGATGATCCATTTGAAGTGAAGATGGGGCTTAATTATGAGGTAATTCTGGCATCTCAAATCTGTGATTGTCAAGTTGGTTCTGTGTCATGTCCGTTTGGTCTGTCAAGTTTATTCTGTCATGTACGTTTGTTCTGTGTCATGTTCGCTTTCGTCAAGTTTATTCTGTCATGTCCGTTGTTCTGTCAGTTTGCTTGGTCTGTCAAGTTTGTTCTGTGTCATGTCCGCTTGGTCTGTCAAGTTTATTCTGTCATGTCTGTTTGTTCTGTCAAGTTTGTTCTGTGTCATGTCTGCTTGGGTCTGTCAAGTTTTCTGTCATGTCTGTTTGTTCTGTCAAGTTTGTTCTGTGTCATGTCCGCTTGGTTGTCAGTTGGTTCTGTGTCATGTCCGCTTGGTCTGTCAAGTTTGTTCTGTGTCATGTCCGCTTGTTCTGCCAAGTTTGTTCTGTGTCTTGTCCACTTTGTTATCTAATCTGTCAAGTTAGTTTACTCTATATTTATTCATGTGTATGTATGTAGTATGTGAGCGTATGTAGCATGTGAGCGTCTGTAGCTCAAGCGGTAGTGAGCTTGATCACAGACCCAAGCGTACCTGGTTCAAACCCCACAGCGGGCAAGTTTGAAAGCAAATTCGTTTCCGATGGATTTTTACAAAAGGTAAAATAGACCTCACCGTTCAGAAAGCAATGGCAAACTACCGAACGTATAAGTGGTGCCTAGAAAATCAACAACTCGTTTACTGTGGTTGATGACTAGTCATTGATATCACATTTTCATTTCATATGTTGATGATGGGTGAGCTCGAAGGGGCAGACAACGATTGTTGTACCAAAAACCGTGTTGAGTTTCTCTAAAATGTTTCAGTATCAACTGGGGATCTCTTCTGCAAGATTGCCAAATGTGGCGCTGTAACAACACAAGAAGAACTTGCATTGTTCTTCTTCTTCGCTTCATTCTTACGACCAATTTTAATCCTATTTGTGATATGTTTGATCTTTGCCAAGAACGTGTATACATTGCACATTGGTTTGGTAGGCCCCTAAATCGTAGACTTTACACATTTAGGACAGATGCATCCGATTTCAGCTAAAGAACTTGCATTGTTGAGAATTGTTGTGCCGTGAGGTACAGAGAAAACAAGCTGTGTGAAAAGATAAAACACACAACACGCACATGTCTAACCTTGATCATGTATGTTGCCCCACCTGTGGTAGGGGATTGTGTTCTAGGATTGGACTCTACAGTCACATCTGCACACACCTGAGAGGTAGCAGCAGCATACGTCTGAGTTTGTTGTCATCATCGCTTGAGATGGACAGCTATGTGTGTATTTTTGTATGTGCATGCATAGAGTGAGTGTGTCTGTGTGTTACCTATATGTCCAAGATTAGCTGACACACATGTCTCTCTCTGTTCCCTTCAAGCTACTGAAAGATGAAGGCAGTGAAAGTAAATGAAGGAAAGAAGTCATGGATGGATGTGTGTGTGTGGAGTGTGTGGATTGTGGTTTTGTGCATGGAGTGTGTGTGTGTGTGCATGGAGAGTGTGTGCGTGTGTGCATGGAGTGAGTGTGTGTACATGGAGTGCGTGTGCGCATGGAGTGAGTGCGTGTGCGCATGGAGTGAGTGTGTGTGAGAGTGTGTGTGTACATGGAGTGCATGGCATGGAGTGAGTGTGTTGTGTGCATGGAGAGATGTGTGTGTGCATGGAGAGTGTGGGGTGCATAGAGAGGATAGTGTGTGTATGGAGAGTGTCGTGTGCATAGAGAGTGTATAGTGTGTGCATGGAGAGTGTGTGCGTGCATAGAGAGTTTTATGTGTGTGTATGGAGAGTATGTATGTGTGTGTGTTTTCCTATATGTCCAAGGTTAGCTGACACACATGTCTCTCTCTGTTCCCTTCAAGCTACTGAAAGATGAAGGCAGTGAAAGTAAACGAAGGAAAGAAGTCATGGATGCCAGTGATCGAGTTACAAAGAAACAATTTATTCCAGGTCAGTGCTGTTCTTGTCAGTGCCATTCCTGTCATTGCTGTTCCTGTCGTGCGTTCTTGTCAGTGTCATTCTTGTCAGTGCCGCTCTTGTCAATGCCGTCTTGCATTGATGTTCTTGTAATTGCTGTTCTTGTCAGTGTTTTTATTGTCATTGCTGTTCTTGTGCTTTGTTCTTAGTCAGTGCTTCAGCCCGCATGCCCCGCGTGTTCGAGCGCTGACTCACGGGTGACTAGTCCTCTGTGGCGGGTTCAACTCGCGACTGGCAGAAAAGCTACAGGTTCCTCAGATTTACGGTGTTCGTGGCACCGAGCCGGTTACGATGTCCATGACACCGAGCAAGAGCTTCAGCTCAAGTGCTTCTGGATCGGAAAAAAAATCAGTGTCATTCTTGTGATTGCTGTTCTGTCAGTAAATAAGAAATGGTAGATTGTATAAACTATGAAATACATATCTCTCTCTCTCTCCTGTCTAACATCTGTCTCTCCTTCATGAAGTCAACAAGAGAGAGAACTGACCAACTTAAATAAGAAATGGTAGATTGTATAAACTATGAAATACTTACATATCTCTCTCTCTCTCTCCTGTCTAACATCTGTCTCTCCTTCATGAAGTTAACAAGAGAGAGGAACTGTACGCTAGCTTAAATAAGAAATAGTAGATTGTTTCAGTTTGGAATATCTTCATTGCACTCCGGACATGTCCATAGGTGCTCAGATCTCCTTCGCAATATCTCCAACAGCTTCCAGCGACTGACCATACCAGTTCGATTTTGATTGATGAGCCTACCGCGATCTGCTGTACTGTTCTTTTCTTTGCCACACCAATCTTCAAACCCAGTTCCTTCAATCTAGTGGTTGACGTGGATTGGTTTAAATGAAAATCTTCTTGCGGCCACACTCTATGAGGGCATTCAAAATATCAGCTCTATCCATTGGCTGGCCCTCTGATATGATGGCAGAGCCAGCCAGCCTGTCTGCTCTTTCATTGCCAACGACACCCATGTGCCCTGGAACGAAGATAAGTGTGATTCTGCAAATTGTTGATGCTTGTAGTGATTCAGTCCATTGCCGCGACCAACCAGCCTCTACCTCTACCTTGGATCATACTCAATGAATCACTCAGAATGCATGCATGAGTGTAGTTTTGTGACTCCAGCCAACGTAAATTGTATAGTAGATTGTATAAACTATGAAATACTAACATATATCTCTCTCTCTCCTGTCTAACATGTCTCTCCTTCATGAAGTCAACAAGAGAGAGGAACTGTACGCTAGCTTAAATAAGAAATAGTAGATTGTATAAACTATGAAATACTTACATATATCTCTCTCTCTCCTGTCTAACATGTCTCTCCTTCATGAAGTCAACAAGAGAGAGAACTGTACTGCTAGCTTAAATAAGAAATAGTAGATTGTAGTAACTATGAAATACTAACATATATCTCTCTCTCCTATTCAACATTCTCTCTCCTTCATGAAGTCAACAAGAGAGAGGAACTGTACGCTAGCTTAAATAAGAAATAGTAGATTGTATAAACTATGAAATACTAACATATATCTCTCTCTCCTGTCAACATGTCCTCCTTCCATGAAGTCAACAAGAGAGAGGAACTGTACGCAGCTTAAATAAGAAATAGTAGATTGTATAAACTATGAAATACTAATATATTCTCTCTCTCTGTCTAACATGTCTCTCCTTCATGAAGTCAACAAGAGAGAGGAACTGTACGCTAGCTTAAATAAGAAATAGTAGATTGTATAAACTATGAAATACTAACATATATCTCTCTCTCCTGTTCAACATGTCTCTCCTTCATGAAGTCAACAAGAGAGAGGAACTGTACGCTAGCTTAAATAAGAAATAGTAGATTGTATAAACTATGAAATACTAACATATATCTCTCTCTCTCTCCTGTCTAACATGTCTCTCCTTCATGAAGTCAACAAGAGAGAGGAACTGTATGCTAGCTTAAATAAGAAATAGTAGATTGTATAAACCATGAAATACTAACATATATCTCTCTCTCCTGTCTAACATGTCTCTCCTTCATGAAGTCAACAAGAGAGAGGAACTGTACGCTAGCTTAAATAAGAAATAGTAGATTGTATAAACTATGAAATACTAACATATATCTCTCTCTCTTTCAACATGTCTCTCCTTCATGAAGTCAACAAGAGAGAGGAACTGTACGCTAGCTTAAATAAGAAAAGCTCTGAGATCTACATCCAACGATCCCATCAACTTTACAGTGCTGCTCCAATCAGATCACAGCTTCTGACTTGGCTAATGGAGGACTTGTCTATCATTGTCCTCGCTGATACTTCCTATCATGGCAAGGACAATGTCCTGAAACATATGATGGAGATTGACAAAGAAAGGTACGTACTAATATGTGTGTGAAGATGGATCTTTCTTCTTTGCGTCGTTCTTACAACCAATTTTAAGCACTCTTGTGATATGTTTGATCTTTGCCAAGAACATGTATACGCTGCACATTGGTTTGGTAGGCCCCTAAATGCATAGACTTCTACACGCTTAGGACACATGCATCCGATTTCAGCCAAACGTCCTTAGTCGTCTCTTACGACATGCATGGCAGGTAACAGTGGTTCTATTCTTTACACCCTCATTTGGGCCCCGTAACCACTCGGACGTGAAGTGTGGATATTTGCTAAGGCAGTGGAAAAACATATATGTGCTTTTGAATTTGAATATAAGTGTTACAGAAGAGTCCTCCGTATATCATGGACAGACAATAGAACAAATAGATCTATCTAGAAAGAATTCAAAATCAAAGAAAACTGGGTGATGCTACAAATAAGAAAGAGAAAATTGAAGTGTTTTGGACATATAAAGAGACACAAAGGGCTGGAGAAGACTATTATGGAAGGAGGGATCTATCATAGTGGAGAAGAGGACGACCATCGAGAAAATGGATTCAGGATGTAATTAATGGATTGAATATAACGGCTGCAGAGGCAGGACATCTGGCCTATGAGAGAAAGAAATTCAGAAGGACTGTTAGGGTGGCAAAGTTCTGCTCAGGACAAGCTATTTGATGATGAGCTTGACTATTCTGGTAAATGTCCCAATTTCTCACATCGTACCCAGTATGCAGACCTGAGAAGAAAGAGGTGGCCCACTTACACCAGCATCCAAGACAAACTATATGGCTGATAATTTGAGGCAGACAGCTACCGGAATTAGAGAATCCGAAATTCCAATCTAGTTCTTCTTCTTTGTGTTCGTTCTTTACGACCAATTTTAATCCCTCTTTGTGACATGTTTGATCTTTGCCAAGAACGTGTATACGTTGCACATTGGTTTGGTAGGCCCCTAAACACATAGACTTCTACACGTTTAGGACACATGCATCCGATTTCAGCCAAACCTCCTTAGTGCCTCTTACGACATGCATGGCAGGTAACAGTGGTTCTATTCTTTACACCCCAAATTTGGGCCCGTAACCACTCGGGTGATCCCAATCTAGTGAGAGCGCAGAAGAAGAAGAAGACGTTCTGTAATATGAAGTAAACACATGTGTCAAGTTGATATCTGACCCATATTAACATAAAATAACACATGTGTCAAATTGATGTGTCACGTCTGCTTCATTTCTTGTTCAGCCCATTCCCAAAGGAACCGATTGAGTTTGTTAGCCTGTGGTGCCGACACATCAGTGCTAGCGTCAAGTTGTGGTCTGTATCGTGGAGACTTCTCAGCCGATGGTTGACGTTCAGAACAAGCATATATGGGGACGTCTGATTGGAGCAGAGAGAGATGGTACACACAGAGGTTAGGAGAATCTAGTAGTTGTAGATGTTGTAGTGTAGATGTGTAGTTGTAGATGTTGTAGTTGTAGATGTTGTAGTTGTAGATGTTGTAGCAGAGAGAGAGATGGTACACACAGAGGTTAGGAGAATCTAGTAGTTGTAGTAGTTGTTGTAGTTGTTGTAGCAGAGACAGTTGGTACACACAGAAGTTCGGAGAATCTATTAGTTGTAGATGCTGTAGATTTTGTAGTTGTAGTTGTAGATGTTGTAGCAGAGAGAGAGATGGTACACACAGAGGTTAGGAGAATTAGTGTTGTAGATGTTGTAGTGTAGATGTTGTAGCAGAGACAGTTGGTACAACAAGGTTAGGAGAATCATAGTTGTAGATGTAGTTGTTGTAGATGTTGTGAGTTGTAGATGTTGTAATAAGAGAGATGGTACTCACAGAGGTTAGGAGAATCTAGTGTTGTAGTGTAAGTTAGGTCTGTAGTAGATTGTAGATGTTGTAGTAAAGAGAGATGGTACTCACAGAGGTTAGGAGAATCTTGTAGTTGTTGTAGTTGTAGTAATTGTAGATGTTGTAGTAAAGAGAGATGGTAGTCACAGAGGTTAGGAGAATCTAGTAGTTGTAGATGTTTTAGTTGCAGATATTGTAGTTGTAGATGTTGTAGTAGAGAGAGATGGTACACACAGAGGTTAGGAGAATCTAGTAGTTGTTGTAGTTGTAGTAGTTGTAGATGTTGTAGATGTTGTAGTTGTAGTAGTTGTAGATGTAGATATAGTATATTTAGTAGTGGTAGACTTAGTAGTTATTGTGCTGACAGAAATGACACCACTACGATTATTGATGACCAATATTATCTTTGTCTCTGACCCCCAGCTAAACGTTTGTGTACAGTCGAGCTAGACAAGCCGTGGCAGACAATGACTGTTGAGAGGAATCTCCCTGCTATGAAGTTTTATCATGATTTTAGTTGTGGTAAGTTTAGTTAGTAAGTTTTACCAAAATGCACCATCACAGTAAATGGGACTGATCTAAGACAAGTGCAGCAATTTAAATACCTCGGAGTCCTGGTAACATCAGATGGCAGATGCCGATCAGAAATAAACGGCAGAATAGGATGAGTGAAAACATCGTTCCTGAAAATGAGAAGCATTATCTGCAACAAGTCCTTGTCAATCCCGATCAGTATGCGAGTTATTCAGTGCTACCTAGAACCAATACTGACATACGAATGCGAGTCATGGACAATGAACACACAGGTCGAAAAATATCTGAGGGCCACAGGAATGTGGTTTTACAGAAGAATGATGAGAATCCCATGGACTGCTAAAATGACTAATGTTGAGGTGCTGAGTGAGATCAAGACACAGAGAAAGTTTATCATCAATATAAGACGCCCGAGTGGTTACCGGACCCAAATTTGGGGTGTAACGAATAGAACCACTGTTACCTGCCACGCATGTCGTAAGAGGTGACTAAGGAGGTTTGGCTGAAATCGGATGCGCATGTCCTAAACGTGTAGAAGTCTATGCATTTAGGGGCCTACCAAACCAATGTGCAACGATACACGTTCTTGGCAAAGATCAAACATATCACAAAGAGTGATTAAAATTGGTTGTAAAGAATGAACACAAAGAGGAAGAATCAATATAAGAAATAGGAAGTCATCATTTTTCTGGCACATGATGAGGAGTGGAGGTTTATAACACATTGTGACAACCGGTAAAATCGAGGGTAGACGAGACAGAAGAAGACAGAGGGAGAACATTTCGAATAGCCTGACTTCATGGCACGGTACAGCGTCAACATCTGAGTTGATAGCAAATACAAACGACAGAGATTTGTGGAGATCCATGATCGCCTACGCAGCCGGCACGACACCTGATGATGAAGTTTAGTTAGTTAGTTTGTTCCTTTTGTGCCAAAGGCGGCACATAGGGCAGAGGTTTTAGATCTCCATGTGATGCGGTTCGTTGCTAGCAGTTGGAGATCTTGTATGGTTTTACGTCCCAATAGTTTACTTTCTTGTAGGATTGTTCTTCGTAGAGTGGTCTTAGGTCTTCCACGTTTTCTTTCCCAACTGGTGACCACATAAGGACTTGTCAATTTAGTCTCTTTTCGTCTGATCTAAGAACATGACCTAAATATTTCCACCTTCATTTCCTTATAATATTTGATACGGGTTGTTGCTGTGTTCTATCTCTCACTGTGTTGAAGTAAGTATGCCAGTTTTCTAGTCTACAAGGTGTTCAAGATAAAAGTAGCTATATTGACAAATCAAAAGTTGTCAGTTACGATTACGCTTCGTCTATTTACTATTTAAACCGGTTCTGATTAAGCGATACCTGATCAAGGTTAGACATGTGGGTGTTTTGTCTTTTCACGTAGCTCGCTTTCTCTGTGCCTCAATGGCACGATAATCCCCAGCTATGCAAGTTCCTTTTGTGTTGTTACAGCACCACATTTGGTGATCTTCTGAGCTACTGAGTTAGTGCTTGAGCAACGCTGTGAGCTATGACTGTTACATGGAATGCTTTTGCTGTGTCAACGGTGCGTTTGTTGTGTGTATTCAGAAAATGGCGGACAGCGGTTATGACGAACAAGCTCAATCTGCCGTATGCAGTTATATTGCGAGTGCAGAAAGCTGGATTTTGTCATGATTGATGTTCCTTCGACAAGAATTGCAATTCAAGTGATGAACAGTTTTGTGTTGCTACATTAGTGACGGCCATATGCATTTTATGGTGCAGGTTTCTTATTGTATGGGACACGGCTGTTTCATTCTGGAATTAGTTCACACAGGAAACATTTCACAGTTGTTAGCATTTCGTGATTTTCATTGGCACAGGAACGGAGCAATTATGGGGTGACCTGATGCAGTGAAGTTGGAACCGTACTTATGAACTATGAACTATTTGGTGATCTCGCCAGGGATTCTCAGAAAATTATGTCTATATCGAAGCATTTCAGAGACACTAAGAGTCTCTAAAGGATTTTTAGTTGTAGCAAGTCTACCATCTCTGTCTCTTCACATTTCAACTCCCAACGGAGCACAGGTCTTCAACAAACTTCTTCCAGCTCTTCCTCTCTCCTGCCATCCCTTCCAATTCTTTCCATGTTTTACCTATCCTTTTAATATCAGCCTCCAGTTCTCTTCTCCTGGTATGTCTAGGCCTTCCCCTACTCCTCTTTCCCTGCAGGTTCCAATACAGTGTCTGTCTTGCAATGCTTCTCGTCAGTTTTCTCAATGTGTTTCCTATCCATCGCCAGCGTCTCTTCCTTAGCTCTTTCTCCACTGGTATCTGCTTAGTTCGTTCTCTGAGTTCCTCTTTCATAATCTTATCTTACCATCTCGCCCGTCTGCCCAGCGTGTTTGTAGCGCGTTGGACTACGGGTGACTATCCTTCTGTGTGTGCGGGTTAAATTCCGCGGGATGGCAGAAAAAGCCACAGATTCCCCAGATTTACGGTGTTCGTGGCACCGAACCAAGGGTTACGATGTCCATGGCACCGAGCCGAAGAGCTGAAAAGCTCAAGTACTTCTGGATCGGGAAAAAAAATCTTACCATCTCAGTCCTCTATTCAACTGAAACATCCATTTACAAAGGTCTGTAATTTTCTGGTGGTTTCTTTTGTTGTCCTTCATGTTTCAGAGCCATAGAACAGCACTGACTTCATATTTGATTTAAAGATTATCAGCTTTGTGTTTATTTTGATCTCCTTTGACTTTCATATCTTACTCAATGCAATAAAGTTTCTCCTTGCTTTTTGTATTCTTATCTTGACATCTTTGTGACTGTACATAACTCTCAATGTATTTGTATCCCCCAGACATGGAGTCTCTCACCCTCGCATATGGTGTGTGCTGGGAACCTGCAGTCGCATTCTTCAATCTCAATATGGACCTGATTAATAGACCCTCAGTGGATCCCAGTCGACCTTTGCCCTTCTGGGACAAGATGCGTCTCTTGTTCCATGGTCGCTTCACCTGGTCCATCCACAAGATGAGCTGGTTGTATCATGCTTCGTTTGATCCGTACAACAATACAGAACTTATGGACTGGACATGTTCCATAGTAAGCTCTCACTGAGTCCATCCATAGATTTTAGCTGGTCTTGTATCATGCTTCGTTTGATCTCAGTAAGCTGTATCAAGTAACTTATGTATCTGGACATGGCGACATTTAATAATGACTTGATCAATGAGTAAGTCTTGTATCATAGTCTTGTGTCATGAGTCTTGTATCAATAGTCTTGTATCATAGTAAGTCTTGTATCATAGTAAGTCTTGTATCATAGTAAGTCTTGTATCATAGTAAGTCTTGTATCATAGTAAGTCTTGTATCATAGTAAGTCTTGTATCATAGTAAGTCTTGTATCATAGTAAGTCTTGTATCACAGTATGTCTTGTATCATAGTAAGTCTTGTATCATAGTAAGTCTTGTATCAAAGTAAGTCTTGTATCATATTAAGTCTTGTATCATATTAAGTCTTGTATCATAGTAAGTCTTATATCATAGTAAGACTTGTATCATAGTAAGTCTTGTATCATATTAAGTCTTGTATCATAGTAAGTCTTATATCATAGTAAGACTTGTATCATAGTAAGACAAATGTATGATCTCAATGAACAGACATATATAAGCCGATGTATCATAGTCTTGTATCATTGTAAGTCTTGTCTCATAGTCAGACTTGTCTCATGGTAAGACAAATGTATAATCTCAACGAATCAGATATATATAAGACATGTAATGTTGTCCACAGCTAGTTTGTCCTTCAAGTGACTAGATATTTCAGTCAACAGCTCAAGTATACGAGACTTTTCATGCCAACCTGACATTCAGGTAATTAATTGTTTGTCTACTTGATGTCTTCTTCTTCTTCTCTTCTTCAACGTTTTCAGCATGATTGTATCTTTTAAGTAGTTATGGTCAACGATCAGTACATCTTGTATAGCTGTGGACTGACATCGATTTGTATACTTTTAAAGTAGTTAGTGGTCAACCAGAGTCCATGTACATCTCTGTATAGCTTGTCGTGGACTGACATCGATTTGTATACTTTTAAAGTAGTTAGTGTTCAACTGGAGTCCATGTACATCTCTGTATAGCTTGTCTTGGACTGATATCGATTTGTATACTTTAAAATAGTTAGTGTCAACGAGTCCATGTACATCTCTGTATAGCTTGTCTGGACTGACATCGATTTGTATACTTTTAAAGTAGTTAGTTGTCAACCGAGTCCATGACATCTCGTATAGCTTTCCCTTGACTGACATCGGTATACTTTTAAAGTGTTTGTCACCGGAGTCTTTGTACATCTCATTAGCTTGTCTTATGACATCGATTTTTATACTTTTAAAGTAGTTAGTGGTCAACCGGAGTCCATGTACATCTCTGTATAGCTTGTCTTGACTGACATCGATTTGTATACTTTAAAGTAGCTAGTGGTCAACGAGTCCATGTACATCTCTGTATAGCTTGTCGTGGACTGACATCGATTTGATACTTTAAAGTAGCTAGTGGTCAACCGGAGTCCATGTAC
The DNA here is from genome assembly GCA_020796225.1 of Arion vulgaris. Lineage (NCBI taxonomy): Eukaryota > Metazoa > Mollusca > Gastropoda > Stylommatophora > Arionidae > Arion > Arion vulgaris. Next base: position 10,391,061 of record CM036775.1, read on the forward strand.
ATCTCCGTATAGCTTGTCTTGGACTGACATCGATTTGTATACTTTTAAAGTAGTTAGTGGTCAACCGGAGTCTATGTACATCTCCGTATAGCTTGTCTTGGACTGACATCGATTTGTATACTTTTAAAGTAGCTAGTGGTCAACTGGAGTCCATGTACATCTCTGTATAGCTTGTCTTGGACTGACATCGATTTGTATACTTTTAAAGTAGCTAGTGGTCAACCGGAGTCCATGTACATCTCCGTATAGCTTGTCTTGGACTGATATCGATTTGTATACTTTTAAAGTAGTTAGTGGTCAACCGGAGTCTATGTACATCTCCGTATAGCTTGTCTTGGACTGACATCGATTTGTATACTTTTAAAGTAGCTAGTGGTCAACCGGAGTCCATGTACATCTCTGTATAGCTTGTCTTGGACTGACATCGATTTGTATACTTTTAAAGTAGCTAGTGGTCAACTGGAGTCCATGTACATCTCCGTATAGCTTGTCTTGGACTGATATGGGGATTGGCCATGTATTACTGTGATGTAAGATCGTGTTTGTATGGAAGATTTGATGTCATTAAGATTGTGTTTGTAAATGTTTGTATACCCTCTTCTACATGTATCCTTTGGTGGGACACAAGAACTCATGATGATGATGATAGTTTTGGATGATTATGTGCAAAAATCTTGCAGGTGTCAAACCAGCTTCTTCTTCTTTTCAAACATTGAGCACAGTGACTGCTCGTGATCATTTTCGTTGGTGGGACCAGACAAAAATTGTTGGAAAAATCATAGTTTTGTGTTAGGTTATATTTTAACATTTACTATAATTTGTCTATTCTGTGAAGTTATTCCCGCTTAATGAGAATATGTAGGTCACAGCTCGTTAACGTGATTAAACGAACATTGTCATGTGTGGCATCTGTGGCCTAGGAATAGTGACTTGTCTATTAACCCCAACGTTCTGAGTTCGAATCACGCTGTGGACAGTTTGGTTGCAAATTGTTTCGCATGGATTTTAGAAAAGGACGATGGCGCCACCTGTTCAGAAAGCAATGGAAAACTACTGAACATAATAATGTCTAGAAAAATCACAAACAGCGTTAAAAAGCTGAGGTTGATTCGCAAAGTCCTGTAAAGGATATGCAATTAACTTTGTCATACACAGATGTATATTTAGGAAACAGCCGATTACCGTAAACTATTTTATGATGGTTAGTTAATTATTTTTGATTATTTTTATATATTAGTCGGGATTCTTTTAGGCATTTACGCACCCAGATTAAGGGGTTATGGTAGAGGATTTCTCAACTTTCCTATCTTTCAATAAAGTTATGTGATACATAGCAGTTACTACTAGGTTGGTCTAAAATGAAAATTTATATATCTTTCGTATTAATAAATTATCAGGTAGCCATAGAAACGGCAGCCATCTTGGATTGTAAACAACGTCGATGGTTCCAAACAGAGTGAAATAAATAACAATTGCAATGTTTTTCGACTGCACAGCCTAAATATACTAATATTCTGGGTACCTGAGAACTTTAAATTGTTCTGTGACATGTAACTGTTCTCTGGGTGCAACATATAAGACCTACCTAATTCACGGCAAAATAGGACCCATTGGTTCATAAAAATTCATATATATTTATTGCTTGAGAAAGATGCATTTTCTGTTGTCTAGTCCCTTCCATATTAATAGATACATGTCTGCGCCTAATCTCATATTGATATCTTGAAGATTTCTTTCACGGTGGAAAACATACATTACCCACATTAATGAAATTTACAAATGGGAGAAAACTGCATTTTAAAAATGTAATGTGAATTTGGTCTAAATTGTCAGGAAAGCGCTGTTAGAGCATACAGTCATTGTCACTGCCTAATTGAATTGAATGCCATACACTGTATCTAGGGACAAAAGAAAGACAATTGTAGACATTTTCTATAACGAATTTTTAGAGGGTAGGGCTGGCTGTTCAATAATAATTTTGAATCATTTTTCGAGATCACAAATAAAAGCACTTTCCGTAATTTGATTGTAGAGATGCAATACTAACATAATATGAAGAGTTTGAAAAATCGATATATTTAAATATAATGACCAACTGTCAGTAGTATAGTGCCTTAATATTTAGCCAATAAAATAGTTTAACCTGTGACTGGCTTGACAGCGTAATAATTTCCTATTGAATGGATAAAAATCACATATTTTTGTGTAAATAACAAGTCAGAGAGAGGTCAGAGGTTGCTATGTTAACAACGGTCTAAATAGATCACATTTCTACAGGCCATAAAAAATAATGTGCTGGAAATGCTCGAAGTATACTAATTGTAGAAGAAAGACGCTGAATTTCAGACTGTATATATCACATTTTAGTTTTATATATTCTACTTTCAAAGCTAATTAGTATCACGTTAAAAGTATTTATTATGAACAAATCGCACATGTGGTGCCGTGCCAAGGAAGCAAAGAATAGTACCACTGCAACCTACAATGCATGTGTAAGAGGCAACTAATGTAGGCCCTAGGATGCTACCTATTCAATAAAAAAGCAGCAGAAATTGAATATGCTGACCTAGTTGTAGGTGCATAACTGGCAAATACAATCGCTCTTAGGCTCAGATTACATACATATCACAAAGAGTGGTTAACAAGTGGTCGATTTGGAGCGTTCCAAGAAGAAGAAGGAGAAGATAAAATAATAAATACATGTTACACATTATTTTTGGTGGAGCCTAACCCCACTGGCCCTTAATGACGAGCCACCACTGATGGAGTATACATACACAAGTGACATCATTTTGTGCAGTATATTCAACTTATAGTCACAATCTGTCTCTGATGTACAATACAGTTGATTGTGTATGATTTGAGAATGGCTATCTCTGAATGTTTGAGTAAGTTCTCATGATGTTCTACAGAGTGGCTCTGGAGTGGTTATGTCTGGGAGATGCCAACGATCATCATTCTGTCATGCCTTATGCTCCAGACAAGGTGCCAGACTTCTCTCATGAGGTAAATATTATAGAGATGACTACTAGACTAGGCTATACAGCTGACCACTAGACCAAGCTGACCACTAGACCATAGAGCTGACCACTAGACTTGACAGCTGAGCACTAGACTTGACAGCTGAGCACTAGACTAGGCTATAGAGATGACCACTAGACTAGACTATAGAGCTGACCACTAGACCAAGATGACCACTAGACTATAGAGCTGACCACTAGACTTGACAGCTGACCACTAGACTAGGCTATAGAGCTGACCACTAGAATGGGCTATAGAGCTGACCACTAGACTAGACTATAGAGCTGACCACTAGACTAGGCTATAGAGCTGACCATTAGACTGGGTTATAGAGCTGACCACTAGACTAAACTATAGAGCTGACCACTAGACTAAACTATAGAGCTGACCACTAGACTAGAGCTGACTACCAGACTATATAGCCGACTACTAGACCATAGAGCTGACCACTAGACTATAGCTGACCACTATACCAGACTATAGGGCTGACCACTATACCAGACTATAGGGCTGACCACTAGACCAGACTATAGGGCTGACCACTAGACTAGACTATAGGGCTAACCACTAGACCAGACTAGGGCTGACCACTAGACTAGACTATAGGGCTGACCACTAGACTAGACTATAGGGCTAACCACTAGACCAGACTATAGGGCTGACCACTAGACTATAGAGTTGACCACTAAACTAGACTATAGGGCTGACCACTAGACTATAGAGTTGACCACTAAACTAGACTATAGAGCTGACCACTAAATTAGACTATAGAGCTGACCACTAGACTATAGCTGACCGCTAGACTAGACTATAGAGCTGACCACTAGACTAGACTATAGAGCTGACCACTAGACTATAGAGATGACCACTAGACTATATAGCTGACCACTAGACTAGACTATAGAACTGGCCACTAGACTATAGAGCTGACCACTAGACTATAAAGCTGACCAGTAGACCCGACTATAGGGCTGACCACTAGACTATAGAGCTGACCACTAAACTATAAAGCTGACCACTAGACCACATAACAACACACAAATGTCTGCTGCTGTAAGAGATCCGAGTCGCAGCTTGACTGTAAATTTGATTATTCTACAGGAACATGATTCGTTCCGAGCGTTCCGATCTCAGAACTTGAACTTGGAACTAAGTCTCAAGACTAGACCAGTTACTGACAATCTACAGGATATTCCGTCATGCCCAGAGTTGTATGCCAGCACACTACGTTTCCTGGAGAAGATTAGGGTGAGCTGTCACTTATTTCACTGTCCTTGTCTTAAGTACATTTAACTTCTTGTCTTAATTTACACTAAACTGTCCTTGTCTTGTAAGTACATTCTGATCGTCTTGCTTAATTTAATTCTACATGCCTTGTTGTACATTTGACTGTCTTGACTTATATTAACTAGACCAGTCGCATTGATTTGTCATGCCCAGATTGTATGCACACTACGTTCTGAGAAGATTAGTGAGCTTATATTTCTACTGTCCTTGTCTTGTAGTACATTTGACTGTCTTATCTTATATTTAACTAACTGTCCTTGTCTTATATTTGACTAACTGTCCTTGTCTTATATTTGACTAACTGTCTAGTCTTAGTACATTTACTTCTAGTCTTATATTTACTAACTTCTTGTCTTATATTTGACTAACTGTCCTTGTCTTTATTTGACTAACTGTCTAGTCTTATATTTGACTAACTGTCTAGTCTTATATTTTACTAACTGTCCTTGTTTTACATTTGACTGTCTTGTCTTATATTTGACTAACTGTCCTTGTCTTATATTTGACTAACTGTCCTTGTCTTATATTTGACTAACTATCCTTGTCTTATATTTGACTGACTGTCCTTGTCTTATATTTGACTAACTGTCCTTGTCTTATATTGACTATTAGTTTTGACAAAGTCTAGTCTTATATTTGACTAAATGTCTAGTCTTATATTTGACTAACTTCATTGTTCATGTAGAGGCGGTCTGTGTGATTGAGATTGTCCATGTTTTTCTTCCATAGAACTGCATGTTCAGTGTGACCAGGCCAGTCCGTCGAGGGAAGCTGTTTTCTTTGATCACACCTCGGAAACTTCAATTAACACGGCATTACAAGTAGGTTTTCTCTCTATATTCTTAACTTTTACCTATATCCTTTCTTTATCATACCTTTATCCCGAAGAGAAAGAGGACGGACCCAGTCGGTGGACAGGGCACAAGCAGTAATGGGCGAAGAGGCACCCAAAAGAAACGCGAGGTGCAAAAAACAGTTGCAAGCCTCAAGATGGGACTCAATCTAGAGAACAATAACCATGTTTCCCATCGCAGAGAACTACTACTGCCTGTAGTTTGATTGGGGACAATCAAAGGCTAGCGGAGCAAACCGTACACAAACTGGACGGCAGGCAAACCAAGTAGTCCAAAAAAAAAGACTGGTAACCTGGGCAGATGGCGCTCAACAACCCGGGAGGGAAGGTTGTCTAAGGTAGCTACCCTAAAAGAAAATAGCAACCTGCTGCCTTGCAGATCGGCTGGGGACAGCCCACGGCTGACGGAGAGCGAACCCAGTAAACGCTGGTTAAAACCGGACACATCGCTGAAGGATATGCACCAGAGCTCCAAATGGTGCTAAAGATGTGTCGAACCACACCAATGCTAAGGCTGCGTGAATCAGATTTCCACATGAATGAGATTTCTGGGGAAATCTGGTACACCAGTCTAAGTGGTGGAAGACCCAAGACAACCTGGAGGAGAACGATAGAGCAAGAACTGAAAGAAATGAATCATAGCTGGAACACAATACAGAGAAAGGTATCATAGCTGGAACACAATACAGAGGAAGGTATCATAGCTGGAACACAATACAGAGGAAGGTATCATAGCTGGAACACAATACAGAGGAAGGTATCATAGCTGGAACACAATACAGAGAAAGGTATCATAGCTGGAACACAATACAAAGGAAGGTATCATAGCTGGAACACAATACAGAGGAAGGTATCATAGCTGGAACACAATACAAAGGAAGGTATCATAGCTGGAACACAATACAGAGGAAGGTATCATAGCTGGAACACAATACAGAGGAAGGTATCATAGCTGGAACACAATACAGAGGAAGGCCATGAATACAGAAGAATGGTATGTGTTTGTTGATGCTCTAAACGCAAGGGGTATAACAGGCTAAAAAAAGAGAGTCTAAGGGGTGATTGTGAGAGAGAGATACCTTTATCCTTTCTCTATCTTACCTTTATCTTACCTGGTCTCTTATCTATTCTTACCTGGTCTCTTATCTATTCTTACCTGATCTCTTATCTATTCTCACCCAGTCTCTTATCTATTCTTACCTGATCTCTTATTTATTCTTACCTGATCTTTTATCTATTCTTATCTTTCTCATATCTATTCTTACCTGATCTCTTATCTATTCTTACCCAGTCTCTTATCTATTCTTACCTGATCTCTTATCTATTCTTACCTGGTCTCTTACCTATTCTTACCTGATCTCTTATCTATTCTTACCTGATCTCTTATCTATTCTTACCTGATCTTTTATCTATTCTTACCTGATCTCTTATCTATTCTTACCTGATCTCTTATCTATTCTTACCTGATCTCTTATCTATTCTTACCTGATCTTTTATCTATTCTTACCTGATCTCTTATCTATTCTTACCTGGTCTCTTATCTTTTCTTACCTGATCTCTTATCTATTCTTACCTGGTCTCTTATCTTTTCTTACCAGATCTCTTATCTATTCTTACCTGGTCTCTTATCTATTCTTACCTGATCTCTTATCTATTCTTACCTGGTCTCTTATCTATTCTTACCTGATCTCTTATTTATTCTTACCTGATCTCTTATCTATTCTTACCTGGTCTCTTACCTATTCTTACCTGATCTCTTATCTATTCTTACCTGATCTCTTACCTATTCTTACCTGATCTCTTATCTATTCTTACCTGATCTCTTATCTATTCTTACCTGATCTTTTATCTATTCTTACCTGATCTCTTATCTATTCTTACCTGGTCTCTTATCTTTTCTTACCTGATCTCTTATCTATTCTTACCTGGTCTCTTATCTTTTCTTACCTGATCTCTTATCTATTCTTACCTGGTCTCTTATCTATTCTTACCTGATCTCTTATCTATTCTTACCTGGTCTCTTATCTATTCTTACCTGATCTCTTATTTATTCTTACCTGATCTCTTATCTATTCTTACTTGGTCTCTTATCTATTCTTACCTAATCTCTTATCTATTCTTATCTTTCTCTTATCTATTCTTACCTGATCTCTTATTTATTCTTACCTTTCTCTTATCTATTCTTATCTTTTTCTTATCTATTCTTACCTGATCTCTTATCTATTCTTACCTGATCTCTTATCTATTATTACCTGGTCTCTTATCTATTCTTACCTGATCTCTTATTTATTCTTACCTTCTCTTATCATTCTTATCTTTCTCTTATCTATTCTTACCTTGTCACATCTAAAGTTAACTGTCTGATCTAACATCTCTACTGTCCATGTTGCACACACACACACACACATATGTAGATATATATAGATACCATGTATGAGATGACTAATGTTGTATTCTAGAAAGATCAAGATGTCGGTTGACTTCCACAAGTTCTCCATCTGTCATTGGATGTCCAATGCTAAAGAACATGGCGCTGAGCTTGTCTCTGACTCCTTCATGTTACAGGTAAGTCTTGGTCTGTCTATTTCATCCTGTCTGTTTTAGTCTTTTCTTAATCTCTTTCTATTGTAATCTGTTTTATTTGTCTAAAAAGTTAATTGCATATCCTTTACCAGGACTTTGCGAATCAACCCCAGCTTTTAACGCTGTTTGTGATTTTTCTAGGCATTATTACGCTTAGTAGTTTGCCATTGCTTGAACAGGTGGCGCCATCGCCTTTGTAAAATCCATGCAAAACAATTTGCAACCAAACTGTCCGAGCGGATTTGAACTCAGAACGCCAGGGTTAATAGACCGAGTCACTATCCCCTAAGCCACAGTCGCCACCTTTTTATTTGTCTACTTGAAGAAAACAAGAAATGTCAACTTCATTTTCTCATGGAAGACGAGAAACAACACACAAGTTGTTGATAACCTGAGCTGTGAGGGACAGGCACTCCACGTTGTTGGTAACCTGAGCTGTGAGACCAGGCACTCACACAAGTTGTTGATAACCTGAGCTGTGAGGGACAGGCACTCACACAAGTTGTTGATAACCTGAGCTGTGAGGGACAGGCACTCACACAAGTTGTTGGTAACCTGAGCTGTGAGGGACAGGCACTCACACAAGTTGTTGATAACCTGAGCTGTGAGGACAGGCACTCCACAAGTTGTTGGTAACCTGAGCTGTGAGGGCCAGGCATTCACATAAGTTGTTGATAACCTGAACTGTGAGGGACAGGCACTCACACAAGTTGTTGGTAACCTGAGCTGTGAGGGCCAGGCATTCACACAAGTTGTTGATAACCTGAGCTGTGAGGGCCAGGGAAGGGGTAGGGAAGCCACCCTAGTAAATAAAAAGTGTCGCAGAAATCGAATGTGCTGGCCTACTTGTAGGCTCATAACTGGCACAACGAACAATTGCTCTTAGGCTCAGATCACATATAAATCACAAAAGAGTGGTTTAACAAGTGGTCGATATGGAGCGTTTGAAGAACAATACGAAGATTGAAGGAAGCTACTGGTACTGTGATCTAATGACTGACAGAAGAAGTAAATCATACATTTTATTGAAGGAAAGTGCCAGTGTGGTGCTGGGGCCCAAGGAAGCAAAGAATAGTACCACTGCGACCTACAATGCATGGTTAAGAGGCGACTGAAGTAGGAGTCTTGGGAAGCTGCCCTAGTAAATCCTTTTCCTTTCCTGCGTTCGGCCTAGCCTGATGGACCAACTTCTATCATGAATTTAACTGTTGTTTTGGGACTCCGTCCTCCTGACAGCCGCGAAGCTCTGTGTGTTTTGGCCAGTACTCTTCTGTGATACCTGCTAAACGTGGACAGTCTTGCAAGACGTGTTCTGCCGTCATGTCTGCCATATTGCATGGGCAAAGGCTAGTTGTGCCAATTTTAAATTTATGGAACATGTGGGCTCTGAGCTTGTGTGGCGGTACGGAGCGTAAATATGGTAACTTGTTCACTGCGCGAGGACCATAGTAACCTCACTGTCTGTGTACTGCGGGTGTTCTTTTGCCCACTTGCTTCGATAGTGCGAACCGATGGTTGTTTTGACTTCCTCTAGCTGATCTCGAGATCAGTCTGGGTAGTCGCCGCCTCTTTGGCTAGCTTGTCGGCCGCGTTTCCCTAATGTTGCAGTGTGACGGTATCCACTGGATGACAGTGCGTTGAGTGAACTCGTTAGTTCAGCGAGGGACGTTTTGAGCTCATTCATCTCAGTTTGCCGACGCATTTGAGTGCCGTGATGACCGATAGAGCATCGGTGAATATCACGACCTTGTTGCGTGTAGTGTTTCTTCTCTCCAAGATCATTTGCGCCTTTTTGATTGCCTCTGCCTCAGCTCGGTAGTTATTCGGTTTTTGCCAGTTGCAATCGCTTGACCGTGACTTTCTTGGAGATTTTAGCACTATTCCTCCTCCGCCGTCGCTTATTGCGTTATTTGCTGATCCGTCCGTGTAGACGTGCGTCCACTCATTTCAGGGTACTCTGATTCTATGTACTCTTCTGCTGCAGTTTTCTGTCGAGTTCGTTTGGCCCCTTTTGCACATTATGCCTGGGATTGATTCCCTTAGTTCTGGCATTTTTGTTTTCCATGGCGGGCATTTGTCGATTGCCGGGATTGTTTTAGCTGTGCATTTGGACAGGACTGGGTGGTCTGTGGTCAGTGCGTTAGAGATTCTAACGAAGTTAGATCTCTGTATTCTCCACTTTCCGGATTGAAACATTCTTTCATGCATTGGATGCGATTCGAGCGCTTGAGTTTTCCAAGTACTACTACTTTCTTGTCCCTTCGGTCAGTCATTGGTTGGATGCCTGTGATGGTCTCCATCGCCTTGATGGGCGTGGACTTTATGGCTCCAGTGATAATGCGTAGGGCCCGGTTTTGACTGCTGCTCACTTTGCGAATTGCTTGTTCGATGCATTGCTCCACGCTGCCATACCGTACTCTAGGACGGGTCGCACTCTACCAGAGTAAAGTGTCTTGAGAATTCTGCTGTTTGCTCCCATGTGGAACCTGCGAGTTTCGCATCATTGTTAGCCTGTGTCTCGCTTTGCCGAGCATTCTCGATCTGGGTGCACCAAGTCAGCTTTCTGTCGGTGTGACTCCTAGGTACGTTGGGGTTTTATTTTCTGGAAGGTTCTGCCCATTGACTTTAAGCGTTATCTTGTAATCCTTGTTATTCTGGGAGAACACAGTGTAAGTGGTCTTTGAAGGATTTATTTTCATATTCCACTTTGCTGACCACACTTCAAGGTTATTTAATGTAGCTTGCAGTCGATTTTCTGCTGTGGGCATTGACTCTTCTCTCGCCCATATTGCCAGGTCGTCGGCATACATGGCAGAGTGAACTCGTTCTGGGAGGCATGTTGCAATGTCATTGGACAAGACTAGAAAGAGTCGGTGAGAGCACTCCTCCTTGGGGACTCCTTGCTCCAGTGTGGCCTTCATACTTTTGTACCCTTGAACCTGAACCCTTGCTGTTCTGTTCTCTAGGTATCTATCGAGCCAATTGTACATTCTTCCTTTACGAGGGTGAGCAGTTTTAGCCTTAATCCTTCTTTCCAGACTGTGTCAAAAGCCTTCTCCATATCTACCAAGACCGCCAGTGTCTGTTTCTTTCTTGGAAACCGTCCTCGATTCCCTGGACAATGTAGGTTACTTGATCCTCTGTGGATCTGTATCTCCAAAAACCGCCTTGTTGTGCCATAAGCAGCCCTTTGCTCTCCAAGTGCCAGGATAAGCGTTTGTTCACCATGCGCTCCATAAGTTTGCCCGGCAGCTTAGGAGGCTTATTGGTCTGTAACTCGCTGGGTCAAGTTTATTTTTGCCTGGTTTTAGGATGGGCACCATGATTGCTTCTTTCCATTCTTGAGGTACTATGCCTGTTTTCCACGACATGTTGAGAACGGCCAGTAGAGCGACCTTTGCTCTGATTCCCAGGTTTTTAAGCATCTCATTGGTGATCCCATCTTTCCGGCGACTTTCTGGGTTTCAGGTCCCTTAAAGCCTCTTCCAGCTCGTTACTGGTGAATGTGTCCGTTAGGTGACTATCTGCTTTTCTCGGCTCGCCTTGGAGAGCCCGAGCTTTCCTCTTGGTGGCATCAACTTTTTCCTTTGCTATGCTTACTCTGCTGACTCGGCATATTGTTGCATCAGGATGTTTGCTGCTTCCTACCGAAGCCATCTTCTTGTCTTGTTCGAGGACTATAGGTGGTCTGCTGGTGTTTTCATCGCTCAGCGCTTTGGCCAGCTTCCACAGTTTATGACCGTCCCTATCGAGGTTCAGGGATTCGGTTGTTTTGACCAACTCTGTCTCGCCGCTCGTTTACCTCTCTTCTGTATTTTGCTGCTGCGCTTGTAGACAGTGTTTGTCTCCACTGACTGTGCATGCTCTGCCTCACTCCTTGTCTTCTCAAGGTCTTTTCAAGCTTCTGAACCTCTGCTGTCCAGTATGGCTTGTAATCCTTCGTGCGCCTCTGGGGATGGTTTCCCGTGCCGCTTTCAGGATTGCTTCTGACAGTTCCCTTGCCACGATTCACGTTTTCTTGTCATGCATGTTGATTCGTTCAACATTTGCATCAGTCAGTGCTCCATACTGTTTCCAATTGGCTCTCTTATAGTTCCACCGTGGCAACCACATTTTGGGCTCAGGTACGAAATTGAGGTCTACTTGCAATTTGACAGGTCTATGGTCACTATCCCTAGTTGGTGGGTAACCGTACGGACTACTTTGGTGGATATATCGCTTGTTGCAAAGGCCAGATCAGGGGTACTCGTTGTGTGCCACGTCTCGAGAGAAAGTTGGTGGATCGTCTGGAGCGTTGATGAGAACAGATTGTTCTCGATCTCCCAGTCTTCCACCTCAACTCCTCTACTGTTTGTTTGAGTACCCCATCTCTCCGAGCGCTGTTGAAATCACCGACCACAATACATGAGTTCTCACTGATATTCATTGTTTCGGTGACAGCGCGTGTAACTTGGACAGTAAAGATTGTACAGAATGATCTGTATGTCTTTGCACGTAATTTGCACACCTATGATCTCAACTGCTCCGGGGTTTCCCTTTGTTCCTTCCATCTGCTTGGTTGGAATGCCATTTCTGACTAGGGTGAGGACTCCGCCCTTGTGTCCTTCTCTGTCTGTTCTGAAGGTCTGGTAACCTTTGATCTCGAACTTGTGTCTGGGATTGAGGTGCGTTCTTGTATGCCGCAACGCCCATATCGCCCTTCTGCAAGTCTTATTGAAGTGCTTGCTTCTTGTGGTGGATACCTTCCGCATTCCATTGGGTGATATTTAATTTCTTATGGTCAATACTCGACCGTATCGCACCAGTAGCTTTAACCCGGTTACCTGTGCTGCTGTGCCGAGTTGGAGGCGGGACCGTCGGTAGCATAAAGCGGCCCTTCGAGGCATGGGGCCCGGCACTCGTCCCTCCGGCGGGACTTCTCAGGCGTAGCACCATATCGAATTTCATTATTAATAAACATATTCATGATAAAATTTAGTCCATGCAGCGTCAGCATGGATAGCTACGTTACACTTTCAGTGCCGTTTTGAGCTCAGGTGCTTATCTTTCGGACGTGTATCCGTTTTCAACCAGCGTTTGTATACGGTTCGGCTCTCCGCTAGCCTGACTGTCCCCAGCCAAATCTCACAAGGCAATGGTTGCCATTTTCTTTCAGGGCTGCTACCCTTAGATGACCTGCCCTCCAGGGCTTATGAGCGCCATCTTCCCACCGAACCGGTCGTTTTACTGAACACATTGGTTCGTCACTCGTTCAGGTTTGTTTACGGTTTGCTCCGCTAGCCTTTGATTGTACCCAACCATGACACCACAAGGCAGCGGCAGTTCCCTCGAAGAACAGAGCTATGTTTCATGGGACGCTTCGTAAGACTTTTTGGGTCTTTGGTCAGGAAATGTGTGTGTATTTTCAGGGACTTCCAGTCTTCTGCGTTGCAGTGACCACTGTTTTGGGCGCGGACTCACGTACTCTACTGTTTCGTAGTTTTGGAGCTCAAGCGATTTTTGGGTCTTTGGGCAGAAATGTGTGTATTTTCAGGGATTCCCAGTCCCCACGTTGCAGTGACCACGATTTTGTTTGAGCGTTCAGCTCTGCTATCTCACAGTTCTTTCTGAGTATGGACATACATTTTGCGGACTTCGACCAGGGGATGTGTTATTTTTCAGGATTTCTTTTATGTGTTAGTCTCTAAGCTCACACTGTCATCACAGATAACCATGCGCTGCTGCTTCGTGCCTATTTCGGTGGACAATCGGGCCCAAGAGCGGTGAATTCTCCAGGATTTTCGGCCCTGCTTTGCTTTCACGGTCTCCCGATCCCTGCCCCCTTTAGTCGACCGAACCTTAGTCTTTTTCCAGGGTCACCGCGTGGTGATTTAGAGGCAGGGTCTTGGTTGCACGCCTTCGCTAACCCTGGCTCATCCATTGAACCTCGACTGATTTAATGAGCCATTCGCGGTTTCACGGGCATTGAACCTCGACTGATTTAATGAGCCATTCGCGGTTTCACCGTGAGACAGTGTGAACTTAGACATGCATGGCTTAATCTTTGAGACAAGCATATGACTACTGGCAGGATCAACCAGATAGCTGTCATGGACGAGACCGGACCGACAATGCTCGGGTAGGGAGACAGCGCTCTGTGCAGAGCGGATCCGACGTCCCGCGAAAATGCGAAATTGGCGAACGAGCCGGGCCTCTTCCACAGTTTTGCCGGCAAGACTTGCGCCCCGCCAAGCAAAGAACGACACCATGTTACTACCTGCGGACCCATGCTCGTTCGAGCCGGGCCTTTAACGAGACCACCGTCGAGCGTTTAAAATTTTAGACTGACTGCATCACACGCTGACCGAGAAACTCCGATATACGGACACACACACACCACCAATAAGACCGTGCGGCAGCGGCGAGTCTTAATAGCAGACGCTACCTTGTCCCTTATTGCTGGGAGCCTCGTTCGCGTGAAAGCGAGAGGCACGCGCAGCCGTTAGGGGACTATGACGCATGGTTATCGACACTGGGGAACGCGTTCGCTGACTGGCTCGCCCGTCCGGTTATTTTCAAAACGGGAAGGCACAGTTTGCAGACGCACAACCCAGATGGATCGTGTCATCTATTGAACCTCGACTGATTTAATGAGCCATTCGCGGTTTCACCGTGAGACAGTGTGAACTTAGACATGCATGGCTTAATCTTGAGACAAGCATATGACTACTGGCAGGATCAACCAGATAGCTGTCATGGACGAGACCGGGCCGACAATGCTCGGGGTAGGGAGACAGCGCTCTGTGCAGAGCGGATCCCGACGTCCCGCGAAAATCGAATTGGCAAACGACCCGAGCCTCGCTTCCCACAGTTTGCCGGCAAGACTTGCGCTCGCCAAGCAAAAACGACACCATGTTACTACCTGCGGACCCACAAGCTCGTGCAGAGCCGGGCCTTTAACGAGACCACCGTCGGCGTTTAAAATTTAGACTGACTGCATCACACGCGACCGAGAAACTCCGATATACGGACACACACACACCACCAATAAGACCGGCGCGAAGCGAGTCTTAATAGCAAACGCTACCTTGTCCCTATTCGCTGGGAGCCTCGTCGCGTGAAAAGCGAGAGGCACGCGCAGCCGTTAGAGACTATGCACGCAATTGGTTATCGACACTGGGAACAGCGTCCGCTGACTGGCTCGCCCGTCCGGTTATTTTCAAAACGGGGCGGCACAGTTTGCAGACGCACAACCCAGATGCCCTAGTAAATAAAACGCTTCACGGAAATCGAATGTGCTTGCCTTTTGTAGGCACATAATTCACACAATGTACAATCGCTCTTAGGCTCAGATCACATACAGATCAAACAGAGTGGTTAACAAGTGGTTGATATGGAGCGTAAGAAGGAGAAGAATTGAAGCTGCAGGTTAATTTATCTGCAGATGTGTAACAAGCTAGTTAATGTATCCATAGATGTGTAACCAGTTGAACCTAGTCCCACAAGAGGATGGGCTGCTGCACAGACCTCGAGCTGAGTGGAGCATCAAGTACCTCAAATGCCATCTAGGACCAACCAGCATTAGTTTATGTAAAACTGTAGGTATTCCTCTTCTTCTTCTTCTTCTTCTTCTTCTTCTTCTACTTCTTCTTCCATGTAGATATTTATATATGTGTGTTTAAGGATTTTAAAGCCGAAGGATTGACTTCATTGCACCGGGTTTTAACCCATTCGGCTCGTCCGTCTCCACAGCAGTGGACGCCACCTGCCGAGAGTATTGCACAAAGCAGGAACTCCGTAGCTCCAGCAACAATCCTAGGGGTCTCTCTGGAAAAACTCGCTCATGAACAGAAGGACACGGTCCGGGCTCAACCAATGACCTTCGACTCACAAGGCAAAGGTTTAACCACTTAGCCACAGAGACCCCCTGTGTGTGCTTGTGTGTGTGTGCTCTTGTGTGTGTGCTCTTGTGTGTGTGTGCTCTTGTGTGTGTGTGTGTGCTCTTGTGTGTGTGTGTGTGCTCTTGTGTGTGTGTCTGTGTTCTTGTGTTATTGTGTGTTTGCTTATCTGTGTGTACATACATTTGTGTCTACCAGGTGTGTTCTGTGTCTGACCCTGCATTCAGCAGAGTTGGGATCGGCTAGTCTCTCTTAGGAGTGGTGAAAAGTGAACATTAGTAGCCTGCTGATGACCCTCAGAACACGCAAGTCAACCCCACCTCCCAACGGTGTAGACCAGGAAACTTTGACCGTGAGATCAAAGGCAAATAGGGCAATGGCTGGGGGACTGCCTAGAGTAGTTGATAGTAGCTCGGCCTGCTAGCTGTGAGACGCCTCATAGCTCGGGTTCGAACCTACTGTCCGGCATTTGTTCGAGTCCCTGGTCTTACTCAAGACGATAACGTGAGCACCTCTGAAGTCGGAGAAAATCTGCCTGTATGGCGAGGGAATATTAATTACGAGTACATTGAGCACACGGCTGCCAGTGTAAAGTAATTTACAATGTGCACGCTTCTGCCATTGTAAGAAATTGGAAAAACGGATTTTCACGCAAAAATCAGTTTCAGAGATGAAACTTCATCTGAGTTGAAAGTGGACGGAAAAGGGGGAAAAAAAAAAGAAGGGCAATGGCTCACCTAAGGAGATGGACTCCCCTAGGCTAAGTTTTAAAAAAACCTTCACATGCATACACCTCCAGTATGTCTGTATTTTGTACGCCCTTTTGTTGTCTGTACCCATCTGTTGTCTGTTGTCTGTACACCCCCAGTCTGTATGTTTTCTGTATGTCCATCTGTTGTCTTTCCACAGGCTGGAGCAACATCAGAGCCAACAGATCGCAGTTTTTTCTTAAGTATTGCCAAGTAAGTGAGACAAACTTTATTCCAGAATATGACTCTTGACTCTTTGTGAGAGTCAGACTGTATGAAGTAGTCAATGCAGACAGGAGTCAGTGAGTGGGAGAGTTAGTAAAGAAGTGAGGGAAGGAGTCACTGAGTGGGAGAGTTAGTAAGGGAGGGAGGGAAGGAGTCAGTGAATTATTGAGTTGGTAAGTGAGTGAGGGATTGAGTGGTGGAGTTGATAAAGGAGTGAGTCAGTGAGTCGCCTGAGTGGTTACTGGGGCCCAAATTTGGGATGTAAACAAAAGAACTACTGTTACCTCCCACGCATGTCGTAAGAGGCGACTAAGGAGGTTTGGCTGAAATCGGATGCATGTGTCCTAAACGTGTAGAAGTCTATGTGTTTAGGGTCCGCTAGGGAATGCTAACCCAAAACAAATACTTGCAGAAAACGGATGCACCAGGCTGTAAGGCACATAACATGGTGCAAGGACCCCTCACAATGAGGAATGAAATAACAGATTTTACGGCCGCCAATCTGCCTCGGAGATTTAGCCACGCAGTAAGAATGTCAGACCTACCATAACGAGGGTGGCCAAAACTTACTGCTGGAAGAGGTCGGCACAAACGGGAAGCAGAAATCATAGGAATTATATCCTACAGAACTGCCCCCAGTATGCAGGCTTGAGAAGAAAGAAGTGGCCCACTTACACTAGCGTCCAAGACAAACTATATGACGTGGCTGATAATCTGAGGCAGACGGCTGCCTTTATTAGAGAATCAGAAATCCCAATCTAGTGAGAATGCAGAAGAAGAAGATGATCATGTCTGTCTTTATTTGTCTGTCTGGTTGCTTGTGTCTGTTTATCTTCACCTGTCATTTTTTGCATCTGCCTATGCCTGCTTCTGTCTTTCTCTATAATTGCATGTCTGGGGTCTAGAAATAAACCGGGCAAAACTATAGCAACGCTTTTCTCATTGTCAACAAAGGAAGAACACTTCAGACTGAAATTTAATGATGATATCGTTCCCCGTTCCCATACTCCAACCTTTTTGGGAGTTAAGCTTGACAGTCGTCTGACATGGAAACATCACATAATGGAAACAAACAGAAAGGCTATGAGGAAACAAAGTGTGATACGGAAGCTGGCTGGAACTACCTGGGGAGCTGATATTTGAATCCTGAGTCAGGTGTACACTGGTGCAGTTAGACCGACCCTCGAATATGAATCATCGACATGGATATCAGCAGCCCATTCAAACAAATCGATACTGGAAAAACACAAAACAGCCAACATCCAGCCCTTGGAAGACAGAAGAAGGAGAAAAGTGATTCTACAGACTGAAAGGATCAAAAGAATGCCTCACCATCCACTGCATGAAAAAATGGCGGCTAGAACAAAGAACAGACTAAAGCGTACAAGTCTAAACCACAAAGCAAAAGAAATAGGAAAGTCATACTTGGAACTACTAAATCATAATTCCATACCCGAAGAATTGCTTTTTGATCACTGGGAACCAGACTCAGTACCACTAAACTTCTCAACCTCCATCCCTAAATTATTAAGCAAAGATGCCGAGCCTAATCTAGTGAAAAAGCAATTACAATGGAACATCTCCATTACATGTTTCCAGAAGACAGCTGGATAAGAATTTACACAGATGGATCGGCAATGGAGGCAACCATGAATGGTGGAGCAGGAGTGTACATTAGGTACCCAGATGCTACCACTGTGTCTCTAGCGCTCCTACTGGAAGAATATGTTCCAACTACAAAGCAGAACTCATAGCCCTTCTGATGGCAGCACAGCACATGAATAAGCTGCAAGCAGCTGCAAGCAAGATGGTATTTCTTACAGACTCATTGTCAGCTATACAAGCCCTGGAGGCTAAATCCACTGACAGCACAGTACAAAAACTACAAAGAGAACTTGCCCAGCTTTCAGAAAAGGCAGAAATTCACTTGCAGTGGATTCCATCTCACTGTGGCATTGCAGGCAATGAGAGTGCTGATGTCTTAGCTAAGGAGGGCAGTGCCAAAGAGCAAATTTACCAACCCTTGTCTTTTCAAGAGGTCAAAACCCTCATACAGAGAAAATCTGCAGTAGACTGGAAGACAAACACTGGATATGATTATGGAAAAGACTCCCTCAAAGACCTAAGCAGAACAGACCAGGTCATTATATTTCGACTACGCACCGGACACTGCAGACTCAACAAACACTTATACAGACTAGGAATAAGTCAAACAGCTCTCTGCCAGTGTCAGCAGGCAGAACAGACACCAGAGCATATCCTGCAAGACTGTCCTCTTCTGTGTGAGCTGAGAAGCAACATGTGGCCACACCCAGTCGACCTGAAAACTAAGCTTTGGGAAACCTGACAGACCTGAAGCTGTCTGCCCAGTTTGTGGTCCACAGTAAATTAAGCGCATGACCAGAGATCGCTAAGAAGAAGAAGAAGAATTGCATGTATGTCTGTGTCCATCTATGTCTGTCTCTGCCTGACTATGACTATCTTTGTCTGCGATTGTCTTTGTTTGTACACGTCTCCCTGAGTGTCATTCCTGTGTGTGTCTTTACTTGTCATTATATCTGTCTGTATCTCTGTTTTCTGTCAATGTCTCTGTCCGTGTCTGGCACCTTCTAAGATTATGTCTCTGTCTCCAGGATGAGCTATCATAGATCACGCAGGAGGAGCAAGCCTGGCAAGCAGGAGGATGATCTGGAACAGGTGAGAGAGATGTAAGCAGGAATAGGTGAGAAACAGGTGAGAGGGAAACAGGTGAGACGGAGATTAGCTGGAACAGGTGAGAGGGAAACAGGTGAGATGGAGATAAGTTGGAACAGGTGAGAGGGAGATTAGCTGGAACAGGTGAGAGGGAAACAGGTGAGATGGAGAAGTTGGAACAGGTGAGAGGGAAACAGGTGAGATGGAGATAAGTTGGAACAGGTGAGAGGGAGATTAGCTGGAACAGGTGAGAGGGAAACAGGTGAGATGGAGATAAGTTGGAACAGGTGAGAGGGAGATTAGCTGGAACAGGTGATAGGGAAACAGGTGAGAGGGAGATAAGTTGGAAGAGATGAGGGGAAAGATAATTTTATGTGAATATGTTACTTGTGTCTATATGTATGTGTGTGTGTGTGTGTGCATGCTACCTGTGTGTCCTGTATGTTACCTGAATCTGAAAGGTGTCTACCTGTGTTTCCACAGAGAAATCCTACACACAGTGTCTCTATCCATGAGATGAAGGGAGCATGGAACCAGTTTAACTGGCGGTGATCATTGGTTTGTGGGACAGTTACACACGGGCCAAAGCTCTACGCAGAAACTTATCATCTGAGGCTCTCAAAGGTTTCAGAGTGGAGGCAACAGCAGGTCTTGTGTCAGTGAGTGCTTGTCTCATCATGTCTCTTTGTCTTGTCTCTGTGTCTTGTCTGCTGTCTTGTCTGCTGTCTTGTTTTGTCTTGTCTGCTGTCTTGATGTGTCTCTTTGTCTTGTCTCCTTGTCTTGTCTGCTGTCTTGTCTTGTCTGTTGTCTGGGCTGATAGAGGATGCACCCAGAGTGCCAACTATATGTAGGTCATCTGTTGTGTGACTGAGTAGGTGATCTGTTGATGTGTGTATTTCATGTCCACAGAAGAACCGTTCCTTCTCATTGAGCAACTGTGAGGCTGTGAGCCCTGGGGACCCCAGCAATCCAGCAGACATTGTCAGCCCAAGCCCCATGAGCAAGTTACAGATGGGTCATGCCCATACCATGTTGATGAAGTTGGTCTCAGAATCCGACAGCAAGTCTGTGGCTTTCACTGAAGAGGTTTGTCTGTGTGTGGCTGGGGTGTATTGTGTGGGGAGCTTGTTCTGTGTGTGGCTGGATGTGGTTGGTATGGGGGTGAAGTTGGTCTCAGAATCCGACAGCAAGTCTGTGGCTTACACTGAAGATCTTAGTCTGTGTGTGGCTGGGGTGTGTTGTGTGGGTGTCTTGTTCTGTGTGTGGCTGGGGTGTGTTGTGTGGGTGTCTTGTTCTGTGTGTGTGGTCTTTGGGGTGTGTTTGTGTGGGTGTCTTGTTCTGTGTGTGCTGGAGTGGGTGTGTGTGATGGTCAGGAAAGTGGCTTACGATTATCTGTGTGTTGTGTGGTGTGACTGCGGATGGGGGACTGTCTCTGGATGAGTAGGTTGATAGTAGCTCGGCCTGCTAGCTGTGAGACGCCTCATAGCTCGGGTTCGAACCTACTGTCGGCATTTGTTCGAGTCCCCTGGTCTTACTCAGGACGATAACGTGAGTACCTCTGAAGTCGGAGAAAATCTGCCTGTATGGCGAGGAATACTAATTACGAGTACATTGAGCACACGGCTGCCAGTGTAAGTAATTTACAATGTGCACGCTGCTGCCATTGTAAGAAATTGGAAAAATGGATTTTCACGCAAAAATCAGTTTCAGAGATGAAACTCGTCTGAGCTCAAAGCGGAGGGAAAAAAAAAAAAAGGTGACTGGATGTGGTTGGGGATTATGGTGCGGTTTGATTCTGACAAGACTTGTATTGAGACAGTTGTGGTCATTCAATAACACAGAGAGTTGTAGGAACCTCAATCATGTCATTTATATATGGAGAGATTGTATGTGTGACTGATTGCATGTGTGATTGTATGTGTGATTGTATGTGTGATTGTATGATGAGATTGTGTAGGAATCATTTATATATGGAGAAGATTGTATGTGGATTGTGATGATGAGATGTGTGTCCACCTGCCCAGCGTGTTGTATGCGCGTTGGACGACGGGACAAGCCCCTGTGAGTGTGGGTTCGCCAGTGGTTACCAGGGCCCAAATTTGGGATGTAAAGAATAGAACCACTGTTACCTGCCATGCATGTCGTAAGAGGCGACTAAAGAGGTTTGCCTGAAATCGGATGCACATGTCCTAAACATGTAGAAGTCTATGCGTTTAGGGCCTACCAAACCAATGTCCAACGTATACACATTCTTGGCAAAGATCAAACATATCACAAAGAGTGATTAAAATTGATCGAAAAGAACGAACGCAAAGAAGAAGAAGAAGAGTGGGTTCAATTCCACGGGCTGGTAGAAAAACCACAGGTTCTCCAGATTTATGGTGTTTGTGGCACCGAACTGAAGGGTTGCGATGTCCATGGCACCGAGCCGAAAAGCTGAAAGCTCAATGCTTCTGGATCAGTAAAAAAATTTATTTAAATAATGAGATTGTGTATGAATGATTGTATGATGGGATTGTGTAGCAGTGATTGTATGAATGATTGTATGATGGGATTGTGTAGCAGTGATTGTATGAGTAGATTGTGTATGAATGATTGTATGATAGTCTTGTTGGTTGGATTGACTGGTTGCAGAAAGTTTCCTCTTCAAATTGTTGAGTCTTGGTCTTGATCTAGCCCTCAGATACCAATGTTGAACAACTTCATGGCATCCGAGCCTGCAAGCTAACAGCGTACTGCCACAACTGGCATAGTAAGTCTCTGCTTTGTGCGTTCTCTCTCATGTGCTCTCTATTTCTCTCTCTCTTTCTCTCTCTCTCTGGCACACACACACACAGACACACAAGCATATGCTGATGAAATTGCATAGTAAGTCTCTCTTTTCGTTTTCTCTCTTGCTCTCTCTTTCCTCTCTCTCTCTTTCTCTCTCTCTCTCTCTCTCTGCACCACAAGACAACAGTTTTATGCATGATGAAACTTATACATACTTGATCTCTCTCTCTCTCTCTTTCTCTCTCTCTCTCTCTCTCCTCTCTCTTCTCTCTCTCTCTCTCTCTCTCTCTCTTTCTCTCTCTCTCTTTCTCTCTCTCTCTCTCTCTCTCTCTCTCTCTGCACACACACACAAGCATATGCTGAGTGAAAACTTATACATACATTGATCTCTCTCTCTCTCTCTCTTCTCTCTCTCTCCTCTCTCTCTCTCTCTCTGTAATGTTGATCTGTTGTTATTTGGTGTTATTGTGTCATGATGTTGTGTGATGATATCATTGATGTTGTGATGATGTTGGGGTGTTGTAATGATGTTGGGATGATGTTGGGGGTGTTATAATGATGATGGGATGATGTTGTTATGATGTGATGGTGTTGATAATTTGAACATTTGCTGTCTCTGCGAACAGTTGAACTTCACAACAGTCAGGTGGTTGTCAAGGGATGTGAGACTCCTGGCTATGTCATTGTCAGTGCTGCTCGTGCCCGTATCACTTCCTACACTCACATGCCCATCTGGCGACAAGGTCAACTCAAGTCAAAGTCAACCTGGAATGGGGATGTGGACTGTATGCAGGTAAGTGAGACAAAGATTATCTATGTACAGGTAAGTAGGACAGATATTACCTATGTACAGGTAAGTGAGACAGAAATTACCCATGTACAGGTAAGTGAGACATTACCCATGTACAGGTAAGTGAGATGGATATTACCTATGTACAGGTAAGTAGGACAGATATTACCTATGTACAGGTAAGTGGGACAGATATTACCTATGTACAGGTAAGTGGGACAGATATTACCTATGTACAGGTAAGTGAGACAGAGATTACCTATGTACAGGTAAGTGAGACAAAGATTACCTATGTACAGGTGAGACAGATGTTACCTATGTACAGGTAAGTGGGACAGAGATATTGTTGAATGTATGTTTAGAGGTTGAGGAAAGTAAATGTGGTCTCACTCTCTTAGTCTCCTTTCTCCTAGTCTTAATATCTTGTCTCCTTTCTTAGTCTTACTTTTCTTAGTCTTCTTCTCGTAGTCTCCATGTTCTTAGTCTCCTTTTCTTAGTCTCCTTTCTTAGTGTTAATTCTCTTAGTCTCCTTCTCTTAGTCTCCCTATCTTAGTCTCCTTCTCTTAGTCTCCATACTCTTAGTCTCCTTTTTAAGTCTCCTTCTCTTAGTCTCCTTTTCTTAGTCTCTCTTTTCTTATTCTCTTTTCTTATTCTCCCTTTTCTTAGTGTTACTTCTCTTAGTCTCCCTTCTCTTATTGTTACTTCTCTTACTCTCCCTTCTCTTAGTCTCCCTTCTCTTAGTGTTACTTCTCTTAGTGTTACTTCTCTTAGTGTTACTTCTCTTAGTGTTACTTCTCTTAGTCTCCCTTCTCTTAGTCTGCCTTCTCTTAGTGTAACTTCTCTTAGTCTCCCTTCTCTTTGTGTTACTTCTCTTAGTCTCCCTTCTCTTAGTGTTACTTCTCTAGTTTCCTTCTCTTAGTGTTACTTCTCTTACTCTCCTTCTCTTAGTGTTACTTCTCTTAGTCTCCATTCTCTTAGTCTCCCTTCTCTTAGTCTCCCTTCTCTTAGTGTTACTTCTCTTAGTCTCCCTTCTCTTAGTGTAACTTCTCTTAGTCTCCCTTCTCTTTGTGTTACTTCTCTTAGTCTCCTTTTCTTAGTGTTACTTTCTTAGTTTCCTTCTCTTAGTGTTACTTCTCTTACTCTCCCTTCTCTTAGTGTTACTTCTCTTAGTCTCCATTCTCTTAGTCTCCCTTCTCTTAGTCTCCCTTCTCTTAGTGTTACTTCTCTTAGTCTCCATTCTCTTAGTGTTACTTCTCTTAGTCTCCCTTCTCTTAGTCTCCCTTCTCTTAGTCTCCCTTCTTTTACTCTCCCTTCTCCTAGTGTTACTTCTCTTAGTCTCCATTCTCTTAGTCTCCCTTCTCTTAGTCTCCCTTCTCTTAGTGTTACTTCTCTTAGTCTCCCTTCTCTTAGTCTCCATTCTCTTAGTGTTACTTCTCTTAGTCTCCCTTCTCTTAGTCTCCTTCTCTTAGTTCTTCTCTTAGTGTTACTCTTAGTCTCCTTCTCTTAGTCTCCCTTCTCTTAGTCTCCTTCTCTTAGTCTCCCTTCTCTTAGTCTCACTTCTCTTAGTCTCCTTCTCTAGTTCCCTTCTCTTAGTCTCCCTTCTCTTAGTGTTACTTCTCTTAGTCTCCTTCTCTTAGTTTCTTAGTCTCCTTTCTTAGTCTCCTTCTATTAGTCTCCTTTTCTTTGTCCCTTCTCTTAGTCTCCTTTCTTAGTGTCACTTCTTACCTCCTCTTAGTGTCACTCTCTTACCCTCCTCTCTAGTGTCCTCTCTTACCTCCCTTCTCTTAGTGTCACTTCCCCTCCTTCTCTAGTGTACCTCTCTTACCCTCCTTCTCTTAGTGTCCTCTCTTACCTTCCTTCTCTTAGTTTCTTCTCTTAGTCTCCCTTCTCTTAGTCTCCTTCTATTAGTCTCCTTTCTTGTGTCCTTCTCTTAGCTCCCTTTCTTAGTGTCACTTCTCTTACCCTCCTTATCTTAGTGTCACTCTCTTACCCTCCCTTCTCTTAGTGTCACTCTCTCTCTCTTATCTTCCTCCCTTCTCTTAGTGTCACCTCTCTTACCTCCCTTCTCTTAGTGTCACCTCTTACCTCCCTTCTCTTAGTGTTACTTCTTCCTAGTATTAACTCTCTCTGATACTCTTTGTACTGCTAGTATTAACTTCTCTCTGATACTCTTTGTACTACTAGTATTAACTTCTCTCTGATACTCTTTGTACTGCTAGTATTAACTTCTCTCTGATACTCTTTGTACTAGTAACTTCTCTCTGATACTCTTTGTACTGCTAGTATTAACTTCTCTCTGATACTCTTTGTACTAGTATTAACATCTCTCTGATGTAACTTCTCTCTGATTCTCTTTGTACTGCTAGTATTACGCAACAGTGGATCCCAACAATAGCTATGAAGGAGACAACATCCCATGGTTGTCCGGGAGAAAAATGTGGAAGACAGAGCTAACACAGACCTGAGTGGACTACCAGAAATGATTGCTAGTGGTCAGTCTGTGGGCAGTGTGGTCAGTAGTGCTATCACTGGAGTACTGCCAGCATCTGATCAGGTTAGTGCCTCATGTCACCATTTTGTCATGTTGATCATCAAATCTTGTTTAGTAATACATATCAAATAGTTGATCATCAGATTTAGTTTTATATCAAATACTTGATCATCAAGTTTAGCTATATATAAAATATTTGATCATCAAATCTTGTTTAGTAATACATATAAAATAGTTGATCATCAAATCTTGTTTAGTTACATATAAAATAGTTGATCATTAAGTTAAGCTATATATAAAATAGTTGATCATCAAGTTTAGCTATATATAAAATAGTTGATCATTAAGTTAAGCTATATATAAAATAGTTGATCATCAAGTTAAGCTATGTATAAAATAGTTGATCATCAAGTTTAGTTACATATAAAATATTTGATCATCAGTTGCTATGTATAAAATAGTTGATAATCTTGTTTAGTAATACATATCAAATAGTTGATCATCAGATTTAGTTTTATATCAAATACTTGATCATCAAGTTTAGCTATATATATAAAATAGTTGATCATCAAATCTTGTTTAGTTAAATATAAAATAGTTGATCATCAAGTTAAGCTATATATAAAATAGTTGATCATCAAGTTGCTTATATATATAAAATAGTTGATCATCAGTTTAGCTATATATAAATAGTTGATCATCAAGTTAGCTATATAAAATAGTTGATCATCAAGTTAGTTTATGTATATAAAATAGTTGATCATCAAGTTATTATATATATAAAATAGTTGATCATCAAGTTAAGCTATATATATAAAATAGTTGATCATCAGTTAAGCATATATATAAAATAGTTGATCATCAAGTTGCTATATATAAATAGTTGATCATCAAGTTGCTATATATAAAATAGTTGATCATCAAGTTAAGCTATATATATAAAATAGTTGATCATCAAGTTTAGTTATATATAAAATAGTTGATCATCAAGTTAGTATATATATAAAGAAGTTGATCATCAAGTTTAGTTATATATAAAATAGTTGATCATCAAGTTAGCTATATATAAATAGTTGATCATCAAGTTTAGTTATATATAAATAGTTGATCATCAGTTAAGCTATATTAAATAGTTGATCTCAAGTTAGCTTATATAAAATAGTTGATCATAGTTGCTATATATATAAAATAGTTGATCACTCAGTTAACTATATATAATAGTTGATCATCAGTTAGCTTTATATATATAGTTCATCATCTAGTTTATTATATATAAAATAGTTGATCATCAGCTTCAGCTTTTTATATAAAATAGTTGATCATCAAGGTTAAGCTATGTATATAAATATTTGATCTATGCTAGTTAAGCTATTTTTGTATATAAATTTGATCATCAAGTTAGCTATATATAAATAGTTGATCATCAATTTAGTTATATATAAAATAGTTGTCATCAAGTTAAACAATATATACAAAATGAGTTGATCATCAAGTTTAAGCTATATATAAATATGTTGATCATCAATTATGTATATATATAAATAGTTGATCATAAGTTAATATATATAAAATAGTTGATCATCAAGTTAGCTATACATATAATATTGATCATCAAGTTTATTATATATAAATAGTTGATCATCAAGTTAGTATTATATATAAATAGTTGATCATCAAGTTAAGCTATATATAAAATAGTTGATCATCAAGTTAGCTAATATATAAAATAGTTATCATCAAGTTAAGTTATATATAAAATATTTGATCATCAAGTTAAGCTATATATAAAATATTGATCATCAAGTTTAGTTATATATAAAATATTGATGGATATCTTCTTCTTCGAACGCTCCATATCAACCACTTGTTAACCACTCTGTGTGATTTGTATGTGATCTGAACCTAAGAGCGATTGATACGTTGTCAGTTATGCGCCTACAAGTAGGCCAGCACATCAAATTTCTGCGCTCCTTTTTATTTACTAGGATTATCATTAGTCGCCTCTTAGACATGCATTGTAGATTGCAGTGGTACTATTCTTTGCTTCCCTAGGGGCCCCGCACTAGCTGGGCGATTGATGGATATAAATATTAAAAATTAATTAAAATAATGTGTATAACCTGATGTTAAAATGAGTTGTATTAGTTTGATGTGGTTAGACTGATACACTATGTTGACTTATCCCTGTTTGCCTGGGTTCCAGTCTTGTCCATCAGATACAGTACAACTTCAACGAATCATCTATCGATGCAGCTGCAAGTTCTTCTATGCCAATTATGGAGAAGTGGATCCAAACACTTTACCTGATGTTCCATTACCTGTAAGTTTTACCTGATGTTACCTGTAAGTTTTAACTGATGCTCCATTACCTGTAAGTTTTACCTGATATTACCTGTAAGTTTTACCTGATGTTACCTGTAAGTTTTACCTGGTGTTACCTGTAAGTTTTAACTGATGCTCCATTACCTGTAAGTTTTACCTGATATTACCTGTAAGTTTTACCTGATGTTACCTGTAAGTTTTACCTGGTGTTACATTCCTTGTAAGTTTTACCTGATGTTACTTACCTGTAAGTTTTAACTGTTCATGTTACCTGTAAATTTTACCTGATGTTAACTGTAAGTTTTACTGGTGTTACTGTACATTTTACCTTGTTACCTGTAAGTTTTAATGTTCCATTACCTGTAAGTTTTCCTGTGTTACCTAAGTTTTACATGATGTAATGTTACCTGTAAATTTTACCTGATGTTACCTGGTAAGTTTTAGATGTTCATTATCTGTAAGTTTTCCTGGTGTTATGTTACTGTACGTTTTAACTGATGTTAAATTACCTGTAAGTTTTACCTAATGTTACTCTGTAAGTTTTCATGATGTAAGTTACCTGTAAGTTTTACTAATGTTACCTGTAAGTTTTATGGATGTATTACCTGTAAGTTTTACCGGATGTTACATTACCTGTAAGTTTCACCGGATGTTACATTACCTGTAAGTTTTACTGGTGTTATTTTCCTGTAAGTTTTACCTGATGTTACATTACCTGTAAGTTTTACCTGATGTTACCTGTAAGTTTTACCTGATGTAATGTTACCTGTAAGTTTTACCTAATGTTACATTACCTGTAAGTTTTACCTGATGTAACATTACCTGTAAGTTTGTACCAGATGTCAAAACCATTTACCTGTGAAGTTTTACCTGATGTAAGTTTACTGTAAGCTTTACCTGGTGTTACCTGTAAGTTTTACCTGGTGTTATGTTACCTGTAAATTTCACCTGATGTTCCATTACCTGTAAATTTTACCTGTTACCTTTAGTTTCACCTGATGTTCCATTACCAGTAAATTTACCTGTTACCTTTAAGTTTTACCTGATGTTCCATTACCAGTAAATTTCACCTGATGTTCCATTATCTGTAAATTTTACCTGATGTTACCTGTAAGTTTTACCTGATGTTCCTTTTTTTTATTGATATGTTGTATGCCCCAGATGGCTGAAGATACAGATGTCATCAGCCTGGAGGAGGGGGTGGATACATTTACATTGTTACATGAGAGTGTCTATGCTTACTCCAATTCTGTGAGTAGCTACATTTGTTAATCATTTGTGAGGCTGAGTCTGTGAGGCTGAGTCTGTGAGGCTGAGTCTGTGAGGTTGAATGTCTAAGGGTGAGGCTGAGTGTCTGAGGTTGAGTCTGTGAGGCTGAGTGTCTGAAGTTGAGTCTGTGAGGCTGAGTGTGTGAGCCTGAGTGTCTGAGGTTGAGTGTCTGAGGCTGAGTGCTAGAACCTGAGAGGCTGAGTCTGTGAGGCTGAGTGTCTGAGGCTGGATGTCTGAGTCTGTGAAGCTTAGTGTCTGCGTCTGTGAAGCTGAGTGTCTGAGTCTGTGAAGCTGAGTGTCTGAGACTGTGAAGCTGAGTGTCTAAGGCTGAGGCTGAGTGTGTGAGACTGAGTCTGTGGGCTAGTTGTGAGGCTGAGTCTGTGAGGCTGAGTTTGTGTGGCTGAGTGTGTGAGGCTGGGTTTGTGATGGTGGGTTTATGAAGATGGGTTTGTGGGGCTGGGTTGTTAAGCTGGATTTGTGCTGTTGTGTTTATGAGGCTGAGTTTGTGAGGCTGAGCGTGTCTGGTACTGAGTGAGTTGGAACTGTTTAAATGAAATTAGCTACAAGATAGAGTAGGAACTGTGCAAGTGAAGTCTGATGAGGCAGGACATGCGTGACTGTGTATGTCTGTGTGTATGTATGTATACAATGCAACTCCTCCTCCATGTTGCTAGTTGACATGTCTCCACTTGTTCATCTTTCTATTCCAACAGCTTCAGTTCTCAGTGATTATGGACATTGTCAACAACTTGCTCTTGTATGTGGAACCTAAGAAGAAGGTAGGCAGCTCGTACACATCACATATACATTTCACGTACTGTCTGTGTGGTTTAGTCACAGACAGACATAAGTATTAACATACCTGGTGTCCTAACTTCTAGATGATCAATCACAGACAGACAGACATAAGTATTAACATACCTGGTGTGCCTCTAACTTCTAGGTGATCAGTCACAGACAGACAGACAGACAGACATAAGTATTAACATACCTGGTGTCCTCACTCCAGGTGGTCAGGAACAGATAACAGACAGACAGACATAATAGATAGACAGACAGATAGACAGTCAGACAAACATAAGTATGAACATACCTAATGCCCCCCTCCCTCTCTCACGCCACAGGCTGCCAGTGACCGGCTACAGAACATGAGATTCAAGTTACAGCTGTATCGAGACGAAGATCAAAAGACACCCATTCTACAGTTACAGGAAGTGGTCAGGTTGGTCTGGTCCCTTGGAAGTGTTTTATGTGGGCTTCAGTAGAAGTGTTTTATGTGGGCTACAACAGAGACGTGTTTTATGTGGGCTTCGGTGAAAGTGTTTCATGTGGGCTACAATAGAGAAGTGTTTTATGTGGGCTTCAGTAGAAGTGTTTTATGTGGGCTTCAGTAGAAGTATTTTATGTGGGCTTCAGCAGAAGTGTTTTATGTGGGCTTCAGCAGAAGTGTTTTATGTGAGCTACAATAGAGAAGTGTTTTATGTGGGCTTCAGTAGAAGTGTTTTATGTGGGCTTCAGTAGAAGTATTTTATGTGGGCTTCAGCAGAAGTGTTTTATGTGGGCTTCAGTAGAAGTATTTTATGTGGGCTTCAGTAGAAGTATTTTATGTGGGCTTCAGCAGACGTGTTTTATGTGAGCTACAATAGAGAAGTGTTTTATGGGGACTACAATAGAGACATGTTTTATGTGGGCTTCAGTAGAAGTGTTTTCTGTGGGATTCAGTAGAAGTGTTTTATGTGAGCTTCAGTAGAAGTGTTTTATGTGGGCTTCAGTAGAAGTGTTTTCTGTGGGATTCAGTAGAAGTATTTATGTGGATTCAGTAGAAGTATTTTATGTGGGATTCAGTAGAAGTATTTTATGTGGGATTCAGTAGAAGTGTTTTATGTGGGATTCAGTAGAAGTGTTTTATGTGGGATTCAGTAGAAGTATTTTATGTGAGCTACAATAGAGAAGTGTTTTATGTGGGCATCAGGAGAAGTGTTTTATGTGCGCTACAATAGAGAAGTGTTTTATGTGAGCTTCAGTAGAAGTGTTTTATGTGGGATTCAGTAGAAGTATTTTATGTGGGATTCAGTAGAAGTATTTTATGTGGGATTCAGTAGAAGTGTTTATTGGGATTCAGTAGAAGTATTTTATGGGATTCAGTAGAAGTATTTTATGTGGGATTCAGTAGAAGTATTTTATGTGGGATTCAGTAGAAGTGTTTTATGTGGGATTCAGTAGAAGTATTTTATGTGAGCTACAATACAGAAGTGTTTTATGTGGGCATCAGGAGAAGTGTTTTATGTGGGATTCAGTAGAAGTATTTTATGTGAGCTACAATAGAGAAGTGTTTTATGTGGGCATCAGGAGAAGTGTTTTATGTGAGCTACAATAGAGAAGTGTTTTATGTGGGCATCAGGAGAAGTGTTTTATGTGAGCTACAATAGAGAAGTGTTTTATGTGAGCTTCAGTAGAAGTGTTTTATGTGGGCTTCAGTAGAAGTGTTTTATGTGGGATTCAGTAGAAGTATTTTATGTGGGATTCAGTAGAAGTATTTTATGTGGGATTCAGTAGAAGTATTTTATGTGGGATTCAGTAGAAGTATTTTATGTGGGATTCAGTAGAAGTGTTTTATGTGGGATTCAGTAGAAGTATTTTATGTGAGCTACAATACAGAAGTGTTTTATGTGGGCATCAGGAGAAGTGTTTTATGTGGGATTCAGTAGAAGTATTTTATGTGAGCTTCAGTAGAAGTATTTTATGTGGGATTCAGTAGAAGTGTTTTATGTGGGATTCAGTAGAAGTATTTTATGTGAGCTACAATAGAGAAGTGTTTTATGTGGGCATCAGGAGAAGTGTTTTATGTGAGCTACAATAGAGAAGTGTTTTATGTGGGCATCAGGAGAAGTGTTTTATGTGAGCTACAATAGAGAAGTGTTTTATGTGAGCTTCAGTAGAAGTGTTTTATGTGGGCTTCAGTAAAAGTGTTTTATGTGAGCTTCAGTAGAAGTGTTTTATGTGGGCTTCAGTAGAAGTATTTTATGTGGGATTCAGTAGAAGTATTTTATGTGGGATTCAGTAGAAGTATTTTATGTGGGATTCAGTAGAAGTATTTTATGTGGGATTCAGTAGAAGTATTTTATGTGGGATTCAGTAGAAGTATTTTATGTGAGCTACAATAGAGAAGTGTTTTATGTGGGCATCAGGAGAAGTGTTTTATGTGAGCTACAATAGAGAAGTGTTTTATGTGAGCTTCAGTAGAAGTGTTTTATGTGGGCTTCAGTAGAAGTGTTTTATGTGGGCTTCAGTAAAAGTGTTTTATGTGAGCTTCAGTAGAAGTGTTTTATGTGGGCTTCAGTAGAAGTATTTTATGTGGGCTTCAGCGAAAGTATTTTATGTGGGCTTCAGCAGAAGTGTTTTATGTGGGCTTCAGCTGAAGTGTTTTATGTGGACTTCAGCAGAAATGTTTTATGTGGGCTTCAGTAGAAGTGTTTTATGTGGGCTACAATAGAGAAGTGTTTTATGTGGGCTTTGGCAAAAGTGTTTTATGTGGGCTACAATAGAGAAGTGTTTTATGTGGGCTTTGGCAAAAGTGTTTTATGTGGGCTTCAATAGAGAACTGTTTTATGTGGGCTTCGGCGAAAGTGTTTCATGTGGGCTACAGTGGAAATGTTTTATGTGGGCATCAGTAGAAGTGTTTTATGTGGGCTTCAGTAGAAGTGTTTTCTGTGGGCTACAATAGAGAAATGTTTTATGTGGGCATCAGTAGAAGTGTTTTATGTGGGCTTCAGTAGAAGTGTTTTCTGTGGGCTACAATAGAGAAGTGTTTTATGTGGGCATCAGGAGAAGTGTTTTATGTGGGCTTCAGTAGAAGTGTTTTATGTGGGCTTCAGTAGAAGTGTTTTATGTGGGCTTCAGTAAAAGTGTTTTATGTGGGCTTCAGTAAAAGTGTTTTATGTGGGCTACAATAGAGAAGTGTTTTATGTGGGCATCAGGAGAAGTGTTTTATGTGGGCATCAGGAGAAGTGTTTTATGTGGGCTTCAGTAGAAGTGTTTTATGTGGGCTTCAGTAGAAGTGTTTTATGTGGGCTACAATTGTTTCTGTGTATGTTTGTTGTCAGAGATGAACCTTGACCTCATGAATATTTCTCCATCTGACAGGGAGAAGGTACAAGATTTGAGACAACTGGAGAAAGATTATTACATTGCTAAAATGAGACATGAGGAGCACAGGTAAGTTATTGGCAGGTAGACGTGAGGAACACAGGTAAGTTAGTGGCAGGTAGACATGAGGAACTGAGGTAGATGTGAGGAACACAGGTAAGTTAGTGGCAGGTAGAGAGACATAAGGAACACAGGTAAGTTAGTGGCAGGTAGAAGTGAGGAACACAGGTAAGTTAGTGGCAGGTAGAGACATGAGGAACACAGGTAAGTTAGTGGCAGGTAGACAGACATGAGGAACACAGGTAAGTTAGTGGCAGGTAGAGAGACATGAGGAACACAGGTAAGTTAGGGTCAGGTAGACATGAGGAACACAAGTAAGTTAGTGGCAGGTAGACATGAGGAGCACAGGTAAGTTAGTGGCAGGTAGAGACATGAGGAACACAGGTAGCTATGGCAGGTAGACAGACATGAGGAACACAGGTAGTTAGTGGCAGGTAGACATGAGGAACACAGGTAAGTTAGTGCAGTTAAGTTAAATTGATGGTTTTATGTGTGGTATGAAGAACATGTGTAGCAGTGTGGAGTTGTATGATGTGGATGTGTGGAGTTGTTAACTGATGTATGACTCGATGACACGAAATACTGACTCTCCCAATAATGAAGATTAACATATTTCAGGATGGAGTTGTTGGAGGCCGAGATGGAAGATAGAAGAACTGTGGGTCTCAAGAACGAGGAATTGGGCATGAGGATTAGGTTGGTATACTGTGGGGGAATAAGACAGACTTTGGACTGACATGTTGGGAGGATGTTCACAGACTTTGGACTGACATGTCGGGAGGATGTTCAACAGACTTTGGGAATGACATGTCGGGGGGGGTGGATGTTGGACAGGCAACAGACTTTGGGAATGACATGTCGGGGGTGATGTTGGACAGACAACAGACTTTGGGACTGATGTATCTGTGATGTTTGTCATCATGTGAGACATCACATTCCATATGATCTTCACACACATACACACACACACACATAACATATTTGGGAGTCTCTGTGGCGTAGTGGTTAGGTACTCACCTCTCACTCCAAAGGTACTTGGCTCACTCCCTCGTGGAGCCATCTGGATATCTTTCAAGAATTCCCTGATCTCAGTGTAGGTGAGATCGAGTTCCTAGTCCTATTGGAGAGGAACAATAAAACGTAGGTCCCGTGCTCAAGTTGAGCATATAAAAGATCCCTTGGCAGTTCAAAATTGAGAAGAGCAGGCTGGAAAGCCGCTGCCTGGGCAAAATTCATTAGAAAGATTAATAAATAAAGTTCCTACAAAATATTTTTAACATCTTCTAAATGACATCGGGACCTGCTGCTGCTACAGAGTTCGTGGCACTACCGCTGAGATCTTCCTGTGTAAGAAAGAGATTGGAGCACACATGGTTACTCACTGAAGTGCAATGATGATTGTCCTATCAATCAATCAATACTCATACCCATAATAATAAAATTCCTCTCGATCAGTTATACGTTATATAGGGCCTGCAAGTAATTTCTCCATACCGCTCTATCCTGGGCAACTCGCTCAATCTCCTCCATAGAACTGAGACCAATATTTCCTGCCTCTCTCAGCAAAGTTCGTTTCAGGGTCTCTTTAGGTTGACCTCTCTTTCTTGAGCCCTTTGCATCCCACTTCAATGCCTGCTTTGATATTCGTTGATCATTTCTCCTCAAGGTGTCCCAACATATCTCCATCTTCTCTTTCTTATAACAGTTGTCACTAGTGGTTGACCAGACATATCTCTGATTTCATCAATTCTTCTGAATTCGTTCCATTTTATATTCATTATTTTTCACAGACATCTATTTTCAAATGCATTCAACTTGCTTTCTATATCTTTAGTCATTTTCCAACTCTGCTGGCATATGTTTGATTGATACAACATTTGAATTGAAAACTCGTAATTTAGTTTTAATACTATATAACTTGCAGTTCCATATTTTATTTAGACTTTTAAAAGCTGATGTTGCTTTGCCAATTCGTATCATAATTTCTTTTACTCATACCCATAGGACCTAACAATTATATAACCTCACACCTGTATGTCCTCACACCTGTATGACCTCACACCTGTATAACCTTCTTACACATGTGTAATTAAGCATACCTGTTGTGATATCATCTAGCAACTCTGTCTATCTTCTATCTGACAGTTGCTACAATGAGAGCCAGCTTCAAGTCAAGGCACAGATGAAGACAGAGACAGGTCTGTAGAAATGTGTCTTCATGTTTACATTAGATTTGTGAAGTCTTCTTCCTTCTTTCTTTTTTTTCTCTTATCTTGTTTTGTCTCACCGCGTCAGGATAAGAAGAGATTTCAAGAACAGGTTTCACCCGAGTAGTTACCAGGGCCCAAATTTGGGATGTAAAGAATAGAACCACTGTTACCTGCCACGCATGTCGTAAGAGGCGACTAAGGAGGTTTGGCTGAAATCGGATGCATGTGTCCTAAATGTGTAGAAGTCAACCTGCTGCCTTGCAGGACGGCTGGGGACAGCCAAAGGCTAACGGAGAGCAAACCCAGTAAACGCTGGTTGAATCCGGACACATCTCCGAAGGATAAGCACCAGAGCTCCAAATGGCGCTAAAGATGTGACGAAACCATCCATGATAAGGCTGTGAATCTGATTTCCACATGAATGAATTTATGGAGAGATCTGGTACATCAGTCTTTTAGGTGATCGCGAGAGAGAAAGAGAACAGGTTTTGTGTGCACTTCTTAATCCTGTTTTGTCTCACAGTGTCAGGATAAGAAGTGATTTATAGAATGGGCTTTTGTGTGTGCTTCTCTAATCTTGTGTCTCACAGTATCAGGATAAGAAGAGATTTCTAGAACAAACCCTTGTGTACTTGATAAATATTGTCTTTCACTGTCACTCTGAGGTCCACCTTGAGTGACAACTTGTTGCTGATCCTTGTATCGAGAACATTGCTCTTGAGGCACACTGCCTGCTATGTGGTCAACCATTATCTGTCGCTTTGATGAAGTCATCTGATGTGTCCCCTTTCTGATGTCATCTCTCAATGAGTCTCTTCTGTTACACAGCATTCGCGAGAACACTTCTCTCTGTGTGGGCTAGTTTCTATCATTAAGTCACATGTTGATGTACAAATCTGGAGAAGACAGTGTTGAACATTGCCTTAGTGTTAAGTAATGTCTACAATGTGCTAGACTAGAGCCTTGAAATGAAGACATCAGGAAAAGAAACTAGACTTTCATCAAGCAAAAATAAGTTTCAGAGATGACAGTGCCTAGAGCTAATGCTGCGATCATGAAAAGAAAGAAAAGATGGACCAATAAAGACTAAAGACTTATACGCCATCAGGCCACCTTTTGAAACTCTTCTTGACTGATGTAGCAAACATGTTCGAGAAAAGAAGTGAATTTTGCATTAAATTGTCGCTTACTTTCAAATTATTTAATTTTTGCTTGCATCACATTGATTCTTAGTTATTCTTCCGTTGTGAAAATGCCCTATACATTTTGTGTTTGTATTAGTGTTGTTCTACGCCAGTGTTTGTATTAGTTAACATTACATATTGCCTAACACTGTCAGTCCTGTCGTCCGACGTAATAGGTTTTTCACATTGATGCGTATGACAAGGATGGGCACTGTGACTATGCTGAGCTGGAGCTAGAACTTGTGTAGACATTGTTTTTTGTTTTCTGTAGTGAGCAGTATTGCATAGTTTTATCTCATTTGTCTCGTCATTCTGTCTCATTATTCTGTCCATTCTATCTGTCTGTTCTCTGCTATTCTCTGTCTGCCTATTCTCTGTTTATTCACTGTCTGTCTATTCCCTGTCTCTGTATTCTTATCTGGTTCTATCTATTCTTTGTCTGTCTATTCTCTCCTGTCTATTCTTTTCTGTCTATTCTCTGTATGCTATTTCTCTGTATATTCTCTGTCTGTTATTCTCTGACTGTCTATTCTCTGTCTATTCTCTCTGTATGTCTATTCTTCTCTATGTCTATTCTCTGGCTATTTATTCTCTGTCTATGCTTTATCTGTTCTCTATCTATTCTCTGTCTATTCTATGTCTGTCTATCTTGTCTTCTATTCTTGTCTGTCATTCTATGGCTGTCTATTCTCTGTCTATTTTCTGTCTGTCTATTCTCTACAACTTTAGATTAGACAACTCTGTATCTCTCAGTTTATAGTCAGTCTTACATATGACTTGTAGTTTTATACCTGTAAGACCTGACACCTGTATGACCTCACACCTGTATGATCCTCTACACTGTATAACCTCACACCTGTATGACCTACACCGTATGACCTACACCTGTATGCTCACCTGTATGACCTCACACCTGTAGACCTGGCACCTGTATAACCTCACACCTGTATGACCTGAACCTGTATGCCTCACACCTGTATGACTGACACCTGTATGACCTCACACTGTATGACCTGGCACCTGTATGACCTCAACACCTGATGACCCGACACCTGTATGCCTTGATACCTGTATGACTGACACCTGTATGACCTACACCTGTATGACCTGACAACTGTATGCCTCACACCTGTATGTTCACACCTGTATGATCCTCAACTTATGTCCTGACACCTTGATTGATACCTGTATGACTTGACACCTGTATGTCCTCACACCTGTATGACTCACACCTGTATGACCTCACACCTGTATGTCTTCACACCTGTATGCTATACTGAAGACTCTGACTACCTGTATGACTAAACGATCCTGCCTCTGTATGCCCGAACCTGATCTAACCTAAGCAATGTGAAAATAGATTGTGTCTGTCTGTGTGACCAGGTACACAAAAGTCAACAGAGATGATGACAGCTGGACACACCAGATGGAACTTAACTGGGTCAAGGTGGAGAATTTGTTAGCAGACAACTTTTATCAGGTAAATATTGCACACTTGGGGTGATGAGGGAGGGAGAGAGGTGAGGAGAGGGAATGATGAGGAGAGAAGGAGGGTAGATAATGATGAGGAAGAGAGAGTGGGAATATCGGCAAGAGATAACAAAATGATTGTCAGCAAAGAATATGAAGAGATGAGGTAAGATAGCACTGATGTCATGGACTATAGATGTATTAGAAGTGAGACTGATGTCATGGCTACTAAGGGTGTATTATATGAGCATGATGTCATGCTACTATAGAATGTATTAGAATATAGATGATGTCATGGTATATAGTGATGTTATAGAAGGTAGCACTGATGATGGTACTTTGAATGTATAGAAATATAGCACTGATGTCATGGCTACTATATAGATTATAGAAGTACATAGTCAGGTAATGATTGATTAGAAGTATATCACTGATGTCATGGCTACTAGATGTATTATAATGTAGCACTGATGTCATGGCTACAAGTGATGTATTATAGAAGTTAGCCTGATGTCATGCTCTATAGCGATGTATTATAGAATGTAGATGATGTTGACTACTATAGTGATTATTTAAAAGTAGCACTGATGTCTGGCTACTTAGTGATGTATTAGAAGTAGCACATGTCATGCTATATAGCAATTCATAAAGCCATATCACTATGTCATGGCTACTATAGTATATTATAGAATTACACTGATGTCATGCTACATAGCATGTATTATAGAAATGACCATGTCATGACTACTATGCATGTATTTTAAGTGTATCCTGTCATGCTACTAGATGTATTTAGAAGTTAGCATAGTATGGCTACTATAGTGATGATTTTAAAGTAGCACTGATGTCTACTACATAGGATGTATTATGAAGTTGACTGATGTCATCTACTATAGCAATGTATTACATGTGGATCTATCATGATGTTCTATGTTATACAGTGATGTTGTAGTTATACAGTGATGTTTTATGGTATACTGATTTGATGTTTATAGGATGTTCTTTGATCAGATGTTGTAGTTTTATACATGATGTTCATGTTATACAGTGATGTTGTATGTTTATACAGTGATGTTCATGTGTATGATGTTTATGTGTTATAAATATGTTCTATGTGATAGATGTTGTATGTTTTATAAGCATGTTGTATGTTATACAGGGATGTTGTATGTCTTATACAGGATGTTGTGGATGGTAATGAGATGGATGTTTTTTTCTGAGTGGTAATGTGTGTGTGGAGTGCATGTCTTCTGATGATGTGTAGCAATAGTTGATGTGGTTTGATACAATGATTTGTTCTAGAAAGTTCTGGTGCCCCAAGGTCATGACCTAGAGAACAGACAGACAGCCTTAAGGATTACTTGTACTGAGAGACCTCCAGGTATGTGTGTCACTAGGTCAGACTGAGGTCGTATGTGTGTCTTAAATATTTGCATAATTGTCACAATATTAAACTATGACAGAGCTAAGAATGTGGACAGAGCTAAGATTGTAACAGTGCTAAGATTGTGACAGAGCTAAAAATGTGACAGAGTTAAGAATATGACAATATAAAACTAACAAAGCTAAGAATGTGACATTATTAAACTCTGACAGAGCTAGGAATGTGACATTATTAAACTCTGACAGAGCTAGGAATGTGACATTATTAAACTCTGACAGAGCTAAGAATGTGACAGACTAAAATATAACAGAGCTAAGAATTGACAGAGCTAAGAATATGGCAGAGCTAAGAATGTGACAATATTAAACTATAACAGAGCTAAGAATTGACAATATTAAACTATAACAGAGCTAAGAATATGACAATATTAAACTATAACAGAGCTAAGAATGTGACAATATTAAACTATAACAAAGCTAAGAATGTGACAATATTAAACTATGACAGAGCTAAGAATTGACAATATTAAACTATAACAAAGCTAAGTATGTGACAATATTAAACCTTACAGAGCTAAGAATGTGACAATATTAAACTATAACAGAGCTAAGAATGTGACAATATTAAACTATAACAAAGCTAAGAATGTGACAATATTAAGCTTGACAGAGCTAAGAATGTGACAATATTAAACTATAACAAGCTAAGATGTGACAATATTAAACTCTAACAGAGCTAAGAATGTGACAATATTAAACTATAACAGAGCTAAGAATGTGACAATATTAAACTATAACAAAGCTAAGAATGTGACAATATTAAACTCTGACAGAGCTAAGAATGTGACAATATTAAACTATAACAGAGCTAAGAATGTGACAATATTAAACTCTGACAGAGCTAAGAATGTGACAATATTAAGCTCTGACAGAGCTAAGAATGTGACAATATGACATATAGTTTGAGTATAGAACCTCTTCTCCTGCTGTCATCATCTTGTAGTTGGTGGTATCCCAGTCAAAGAACACTTTGAGGTGAATGTGGCTCCCATACAGATACAGATGACATATCAGTTGTATAAAGCTGTGATGGAGTTCTTCTTTCCGGATAAGAATGTGGACATGGAAGATGGTAATCTATTTGTCTGTGTGTGGGTGTTTGCTTGTTGGAGTGTGGTTGCATGTAGGGGTAGTTATGGAAGATGGTAATCTATTTGTCTGTTGTGGTGCTTGCTTGTGGGAGTGTAGTTGTATGTATGTGGTAGTTATGGAAGATGGTAATCTAAGTTTCTGTGTGTGGGTGCTTGCTTGTGGGAGTGTGGTTGCCTGTGTTGCATGTATGTGGGTAGTTAACTTTATGGATAGTTGCCTGTGTGGGTAGTTTCCTGTGTGAATAGTTGCCTGTATGGGTGGTTGCCTGTGTGGGAATAGTTGCTTGTGTGGATAGTGTCTGTGTGGATAGTTGCCCGTGTGTGGGTAGTTGTCTGTGTGTGGGTGCTTGCTTGTGTGAGTGTGGTTGCCTGTGTTGCATGTATGTGGGTAGTTAACTTTATGGATAGTTGCCTGTGTGGGTAGTTTCCTGTGTGAATAGTTGCCTGTATGGGTGGTTGCCTGTGT
Source organism: Arion vulgaris (assembly GCA_020796225.1). Classification (NCBI taxonomy): domain Eukaryota; kingdom Metazoa; phylum Mollusca; class Gastropoda; order Stylommatophora; family Arionidae; genus Arion; species Arion vulgaris. The sequence goes on from CM036775.1 coordinate 10,432,064, forward strand.
GGGAATAGTTGCTCGTGTGGGGAAGTTGTCTGTGTGGAATAGTTGCCCGTGTGTGGTAGTTGTCTGTGTGTGGGTGCTTGCTTGTGTGAGTGTGGTTGCCTGTGTTGCATGTGTGTGGGTAGTTAACTTTATGGATAGTTGCCTGTGTGGGTAGTGTCCTGTGTGGATAGTTGCCTGTATGGGTGGTTGCCTGTGTGGGAATAGTTGCTCGTGTGTGGATAGTTGTCTGTGTGGATAGTTGCCCGTGTGTGGGTAGTTGTCTGTGTGTGGGTGCTTGCTTGTGTGAGTGTGGTTGCCTGTGTTGCATGTATGTGGGTAATTAACTTTATGGATAGTTGCCTGTGTGGGTAGTTTCCTCTGTGGATAGTTTCCTGTATGGGTGGTTGCCTGTGTGGGTAGTTTCCTCTGTGGATAGTTTCCTGTATGGGTGGTTGCCTGTGTATGGGGAAGAACCTGTGGGCAGGGATAGCTTTTGTTGGGGTTGTGCTTGTGGGCAGGGTCACCTATGTGGGAGTCGAATGTGGGCGGTGGCCGCCTGTGATGGGGCTGCCGTTGGGCAGAGTTCCCTGTGTGTATGTAGTCAATACGGTGTGTGTGAGTGTCTGTGTTTGTAGTATGTTTGTATATAGCTCCTAAAATTGTCTGCTTATCTGTGTAGGTGTCGATTGTGGGTTTGTCTATGTGAGTTTGGTCTTTCTGTGAATTTGTGTGCCTGTATGGTTGTCTGTCTGAGTGTGTGTGTGTTCATGTTGGTGTGTAACCACTCAACTATACATAAACAATATAACCGCTCACTCCAACAGCAGACGAAGAGTTAGATGTGAAACAGAAGAAAGACAAGAAAAATGTGAAGAGAGAGAGAGACAGAAAACGAGACAAGGTAGACGAAACAGAGAAGAACTCTCTCAGATCTGCCACTTCCTTTAGCAGCGCTGACGACATTAACAAGATGAGGGTATGTCGATCTTTCTTTCTTACTTTCGGTATCATCATCTTTCTTTCTTTCTTTCCCTCAGTTTTATCATCTTTCTTTCTTTCCCTCAGTTCTATCATCTTTCTTTCCCTCAGTTTTATCATCTTTCTTTCTTTCCCTCAGTTCTCCATCATCTCTTTCCCTCAGTTTTATCATCTTTCTTTCTTTCCCTCAGTTTTATCATCCTTTTTTCTTTCCCTCAGTTTTATCATCTTTCTTTCTTTCCCTCAGTTCTATCATCTTTCTTTCTTTCCCTCAGTTCTATCATCCTTCTTTCTTTCCCTCAGTTCTATCATCTTTCCCTCAGTTCTATCATCTTTCTTTCTTTCCCTCAGTTTTATCATCTTTCTTTCATTTTTATTTTTCTTTCTTTGTTTAACTGAGTATGTAGGTGAAAGACAGAGGGAGAAAATGTTGGATGGTCTAACATCATGGTTCAACAAAAGATCAACATCAGAACTGATTAACTGTACCTAGGAGAGATAGTTGTGGAGAGATATGATCGCTTACGCCTCTGGCAGTCATGACACTTGATTGATTGACATGTGTGTCTAGATTAGTAGATGTGTGTTTGCGTGAGTGTGCCGGTGTGTGTGCAACAAGGAAAGATTTGAGCTAAACTTATAAAATCTTCAAATGTTCACACAGGAAAGATAGATTTGAGCTAAACTATTATAAAATCTTCAAATGTCCACACAGGAAAGATAGATTTGAGCTAAACTATTATAAAAGTTTCGAATGTCCACACAGGAAAGATAGATTTGAGCTAAACTTATAAAAGTTTCAAATGTTCACACAGGAAAGATAGATTTGAGCTAAACTATTATAAAAGTTTCGAATGTCCACACAGGAAAGATAGATTTGAGCTAAACTATTATAAAATTTTCAAATGTTCACACAGGAAAGATAGATTTGAGCTAAACTTATAAAATCTTCAAATGTTCACACAGGAAAGATAGATTTGAGCTAAACTATTATAAAATCTTCAAATGTCCACACAGGAAAGATAGATTTGAGCTAAACTATTATAAAAGTTTGAATGTTCACACAGGAAAGATAGATTTGAGCTAAACTTATAAAAGTTTCGAATGTCCACACAGGAAAGATAGATTTGAGCTAAACTATTATAAAATCTTCAAATGTCCACACAGGAAAGATAGATTTGAGCTAAACTATTATAAAATTTCCAAATGTCCACACAGGAAAGATAGATTTGAGCTAAACTATTATAAAATTTTCAAATGTTCACACAGGAAAGATAGATTTGAGCTAAACTATTATAACATTTTCGAATGTCCACACAGGAAAGATAGATTTGAGCTAAACTATTATAACATTTTCAAATGTCCACACAGGAAAGATAGATTTGAGCTAAACTATTATAAAATCTTCGAATGTCCACACAGGAAAGATAGATTTGAGCTAAACTATTATAACATTTTCAAATGTCCACACAGGAAAGATAGATTTGAGCTAAACTATTATAAAATTTTTGAATGTCCACACAGGAAAGAGCAGCCAAGAACAATACATTTCTCTACATCAAGATTCCAGAAGTTATAGCTAGAGTCAGTTACAAGGTAGGTCTTTGTTGTTGTTATTGTTGTTGTTGGAATTAGCAGGTAGGTCTTTGTTGTTGTTGTTCTTGTAGTTACTGTTGTTGAGATTAGGAGGTGGATCTTAGTTGTTGTGATGAGCTAGAAATTAGGTCACAGTTGTGATAGTTAGAAAGTAGGTCACAGTAGTGGTAGTTATAAATTAGGTCATAGTTGTGATAGTTAGAAAGTAGGTCATAGTAGTGGTAGTTAGAAAGTAGGTCATAGTTGTAGTAGTTATAAAGTAGGTCATAGTAGTGGTACTTAGAAAGTAGGTCATAGTTGTAGTAGTTAGAAAATAAGTCATAATTGTAGTAGTTAGAAAGTAGGTCATAGTTGTGGTAGTTAGAAAGTAGGTCATAGTTGTGGTAGCTAGAGAGTAGGTCATAGTTGTGATATAAAGTAGGTCATAGTCGTGGTAGTTAGAAAATAGGTCATAGTTGTGATATAAAGTAGGTCATAGTTGTGGTAGTTTGAACATAGGTCATAGTTGTGATAGTTAGAAAGTAGGTCATAGTAGTGGTAGAAAGTAGGTCATATTTGTGATAGAAAGGTCATAGTTATGATAGTGAGAAAGTAGGTCATAGTTGTTGTGAATTCAAAAGTAGGTCATATTTCTTGCTGTTAGTTAGAAATTAGGTCACATTTGTTGTTGTTGTACATTAATAAGTAGGTCATAATTTCTGCTGTGGGTTAGAAAGTATGTACTACTTTATGACAACATCGTTAAATGTAATGTTGTAGTAACCGCTTTGACTTCTCTTATGCACCAGGGTCAGAAAGAGAAGAATATCGAAGATGTCCATGACTTCAGCTTCATCTTACCAACAGTGGAGTACCACAACTGTATTTGGACATGGTTTGACTTTCTCATTGCTCTCAAGAATCACAGTAAACGAGTTCTACTTTCCCAGGTGAGATTCCTTCTCTACCAGATGAGACTCCTTCTATCCCAGATGAGACTTCTTCTCTCCCAGGGGAGACTTCTTCTTTCCCAGATGAGACTCCTTCTCTCCCAGATGAGACTCCTTCTCTCCCAGATGAGACTCTTCTCTCCCAGGGATACTTTCTCTCAGGGATACTTCTTCTCTCCCAGATGAGACTTCTTCTCTCCCAGGTGATACTTCTTCTCTCCCAGGGGAGACTCCTCTCCCAGATGAGACTTCTTCTCTCCCAGGGGATACTTCTTCTCTCCCAGATGAGACTTCTTCTCTCCCAGGTGATACTTCTTCTCTCCCAGGTGAGACTCCTCTCCCAGGTGAAATCCTTCTCTCCCAGATGAGACTTCTTCTCTCCCAGGTGAGACTCCTCTCCCAGGTGAAATTCCTTCTCTCCCAGGTAAGATTCCTTCTCTCCCAGGTTATACCCCTTCTGATCTGATATTCTAAACAAGCAATAGCTACTGAGTCTGTGCTCTAACTGATATCTGAAGACTAAGATATAAGCTACTGAGTATGTGCTCTAACACTGATATCCTAAGATTAAGATATACGCTACTGAGTGTGTGCTCTAACACTGACATCCTAAGATTAAGATATAAGCTAATGAGTGTGTGCTCTAACACTGATATGCTAAGATGTAAGCTACTGAGTGTGGGCTCTAACACTGGTATCCTAAGATGTAAGCTACTGAGTGTGTGCTCTAACAGATATCCTAAGTCTAAGATGTAAGCTACTGAGTGTGTGCTCTAACATTGATATACTAAGTCTAAGATGTAAGCTACTGAGTATGTGCTCTAACACATATCCTAAGTCTAAGATGTAAGCTACTGAGTGTGTGCTCAAACAGATATCCTAAGTCTAAGATGTAAGCTACTGAGTATGTGCTCTAACATTGATATACTTAGTCTAAGATGTAAACTACTGAGTATGTGCTCTAACACTGATATCCTAAGTCTAAAATGTAAGCTACTGAGTATGTGCTCTAACACAGATATCCTAAGTCTAAGATGTAAGCTACTGAGTATGTGCTCTAACACTGATATGCTAAGATGTAAACTACTGAGTGTGTGCTCTAACACTGATATCCTAAGTCTAAGATGTAAGCTACTGAGTATGTGCTCTAACACTGATATGCTAAGATGTAAGCTACTGAGTATGTGCTATAACACTGATATGCTAAGATGTAAACTACTGAGTGTGTGCTCTAACACTGATATCCTAAGATATAAGCTACTGAGTGTGTGCTCTAACACTGATATCCTAAGATGTAAGCTACTGAGTGTGTGCTCTAACACTGATATCCTAAGTCTAAGATGTAAGCCACTGAGTGTGTGCTCTAACACTGATATCCTAAGATATAAGCTACTGAGTGTGTGCTCTAACACTGATATCCTAAGATGTTAGCTACTGAGTATGTGCTCTAACATTGATATACTTAGTCTAAGATGTAAGCTACTGAGTATGTGCTCTAACACATATCCTAAGTCTAAGATGTAAGCTACTGAGTGTGTGCTCAAACAGATATCCTAAGGGGGTCAAAGGCTCATGAGGTCATGGTGGTAACATGAGCCAGGGTTAGCGAGGGCGCGCGCTAACCAAGACCCTGCCCTAACCTCCACGCGGTGACCCTGGAAACAGACTATGGTTCTGGTCTGGCTAAGAGGGGCAGGGATCGGGAGAGAAAACTACTGGTAGTGGTAGCAGTGCAAGTACGGATACACGATAAAGATACATACAAAGAAAATGCACAAATCTCCTGACCGATGTCCAACAAGATATTGCCCAAGTCCCTGAACGCAAAGAAACAGCAACGAACGTCTCAGACATGGATGAGAGGTGCATCCAGTGACCAAACGTATGCCCACGTAGGGAGAAGCTCAAAGCCCTGAGGAGGGGGCCAACATTGCCAGCCCGTCGGCAAGAATAAATAAGACAGGACCGTAACGAATAAAAAGTCTACCCTCGTGTTGGTGCGAGATGTAAGCTGTAAGATGTAAGCTACTGAGTGTGTGCTCTAACACTGATATCCTAAGTCTAAGATGTAAGCCACTGAGTGTGTGCTCTAACACTGATATCCTAAGATATAAGCTACTGAGTGTGTGCTCTAACACTGATATCCTAAGATGTAAGCTACTGAGTCTGTGCTCTAACACTGATATCCTAAGATTAAGATGTAAGCTACTGAGTGTGTGCTCTAACACTGATATCCTAAGACTAAGATATAAGCTACTGAGTGTGTGCTCTAACACTGATATCATAAGTCTAAGATATAAGCTACTGAATGTGTGCTCTAACACTGATATCCTAAGATTAAGATATAAGCTACTGAGTGTGTGCTCTAACACTGATATCATAAGTCTAAGATATAAGCTACTGAGTGTGTGCTCTAACACTGATATCCTAAGATTAAGATATAAGCTACTGAGTATGTGCTCTAACACTGATATCCTAAGACTAAGGTAAGATTACTAAAGACACAATCCTCTATAGAAGAGCTCTAATTTGTCTATTGTCCATGAGCAGGCAATCAAACAGAAGCTTCACTGGAAGGCTCGCGTTTTAGAAGAGACACCTCACACTGATGTTCAAGAAGAAGAAGACAAGGCTAAGATGTTGCTGGGAGCTAAGCTTTTGGTAAGTTGCACAACGTTGGTTTAGGAGGAGGAGAGGGAACTGTCTAAGGGTGCACACTGATGTGCAAGAAGAAGAAGACAAGGCTAAGATGTTGCTGGGAGCTAAGCTTTTGGTAAGTTGCACAACGTTGGTTTAGGAGGAGGAGAGGGAACTGTCTAAGGGTGCACACTGATGTTCAAGAAGAAGAAGACAAGGCTAAGATGTTGCTGGGAGCTAAGCTTTTGGTAAGTTGCACAACGTTGGTTTAGGAGGAGGAGAGGGAACTGTCTAAGGGTGCACACTGATGTTCAAGAAGAAGAAGACAAGGCTAAGATGTTGCTGGGAGCTAAGCTTTTGGTAAGTTGCACAACGTTGGTTTAGGAGGAGGAGAGGGAACTGTCTAAGGGTGCACACTGATGTTCAAGAAGAAGAAGACAAGGCTAAGATGTTGCTGGGAGCTAAGCTTTTGGTAAGTTGCACAACGTTGGTTTAGGAGGAGGAGAGGGAACTGTCTAAGGGTGCACACTGATGTTCAAGAAGAAGAAGACAAGGCTAAGATGTTGCTGGGAGCTAAGCTTTTGGTAAGTTGCACAACGTTGGTTTAGGAGGAGGAGAGGGAACTGTCTAAGGGTGCACACTGATGTTCAAGAAGAAGATAAGGCTAAGATGTTGGTAAGTTATACAAGGCTGGTTTAGGAGGAGGAGGGGGAACGGTCTAAGGGTGCACACTGATGTACAAGAAGAAGAAGACAAGGCTAAGATGTTGCTGTGAGCTAAGATTTTGGTACGTTATACAAGGCTGGTTTAGGAGGAGGAGTGAGAACTGTCTGAGGGTGCACACTGATGTACAAGAAGAAGATGATGTTGCTGTGAGCTAAGATTTTGGTAAGTTATACAAAGCTGGGATGGGAGGAGGAGTGAGAACGGTCTGAGTGTTTGAGGAAAGAGAAGATTTTAGATATAAACTGTTTGGAGAGAATCTTCTCTGTTGGAGCCGAGATTGTATATTGCTTAACTAGAGAGATTGTATCTCCTTTTCTTTCTCTGTATCTCCAACATTTCTCTGTATCTCCAACCTTTCTGTTTCTCTGTATCTCCAACATTTCTCTGTATCTCCAACATTTCTCTGTATCTCCAACCTTTCTGTTTCTCAGTATCTCCAACATTTCTCTGTATCTCCAACCTTTCTGTTTCTCAGTATCTCCAACATTTCTCTGTATCTCCAACCTTTCTGTTTCTCAGTATCTCCAACATTTCTCTGTATCTCCAACCTTTCTATTTCTCTGTATCTCCAACATTTCTCCCTATGTTTCTCTGTATCTCCAATTTCTGTTTCTCTGTATCTCCAATTTCTGTTTCTCTGTATCTCCAACATTTTTCTGTATCTCCAATATTTCTCTTTCTCTGTATCTCCAACATTTCTCTTTTTCTGTATCTCCAACATTTCTCTGTATCTCCAATATTTCTCTGTATGTCCAATATTTCTCTTTCACTGTATCTCCATCATTTCTCCTTCTGTTTCTCTGTATCTCCAATTTCTGTTTCTCTGCATCTCCAACATTTCTCTGTATGTCCAATATTTCTCTTTCACTGTATCTCCATCATTTCTCCATCTGTTTCTCTGTATCTCCAACATTTCTGTTTCTCTGTATCTCCAGCATTTCTCCCTCTGTTTATCTGTATCTCTAGAATTTCTCCCTCTGTTTCTCTGTATCTCCAACATTTCTCCCTCTGTTTCTCTGTATCTCTAGCATTTCTCCCTCTGTTTCTCTGTATCTCCAACATTTCTCTTTCTGTTTCTCTGTATCTCTAACATTTCTCCCTCTGTTTCTCTCTATCTCTAGCATTTCTCCTTCTGTTTCTCTCTATATCCAGCATTTCTCCCTCTGTTTCTCTGTATCTCCAGCATTTCTCCCTCTGTTTCTCTGTATCTCTAGCATTTCTCCCTCTGTTTCTCTGTATCTCCAACATTTCTCTTTCTGTTTCAGGCTGGACAAGAGAAGCCCACAAAGAAAAGTTTCTTTAGTAAAACTGGCAAACCTTGAATTGTTGACTAGCCTCTGGGAACATGGTGTAAACCACGTGTGGGAACATTGTGTAAACCATGTGTGGGAACATTGTGTGACCACTTGTGGGAACATTGTATGACATGACCATTTGTGGCTTGGAAGAATAAGAACATGGTCCGACCACATGTGGCTGTAACAGATGTGAACAGTAGACTATCCCACCCACACACAGATGTATCACCCACACACAGATGTATCCCACCCACACACAGATGTATCCCACCCACACACAGTTATATCACCCACACACAGTTGTAGCACCCAGACACAGATGTATCCCACCCACACACAGATGTACCACCCACTCACACAGATGTGTCCCATCCACACACAGATGTATCCCACCCACACACATATATAGCACCCACACACAGATGTAGCACCCACACACACACAGATGTATCCCACCGACACAGATGTAGCACCCACACCAGATGTGTCATCCACACCAGATGTATCCCACCACACACACAGATGTATCCCACCACACACAGATGTATCCCAACCGCACACACAGATGTATCCCACCCGCACACACAGATGTATCCCACCCGCACACACAGATGTATCCCACCCGCACACAGATGTATCCACGCACACACAGATGTATCCCACCCGCACACACAGATGTATCCACCCACTCACAGATGATCCCACCCGAACAAGTGTCACGCCACACAGATGTATCCACGACACACAGATGTATCCCACTCGCACTACAGATGTATCACAAACCCCACAGAAGAAATATTGTATATATAAATCACAAATATGTTGAAGATTTGATAGAATTATCTATCTGATATTTATTCTCTGTCATTGCTATTTATTTTAGGATAATATTTTGTACATCAGTGTTCACGTGTGTGTCGTCACGTTTGTGTGTCTGTCTGTGTTTGTGTGTGTCTGTCTGTGTTTGTGTGTGTCTGCCAGTGTTTGTGTACATCGTGTGTACATCCATCTGTGTGTACATGAGAGAGTACTAGAGAGATTGAGAGAGTACTAGAGAGAATGAGAGAGTACTGGAGAGTAAAAGAGTACTAGTGAATGAGAGAATACTAGAGAGTACTGGAAATTAAGAGAGTACTGGAGAGCGAGAGAGTACTGAAGAATTAGAGAGCACCGGATAATGAGAGAGTACCGAAGAATGAGAGAGTACTGGAGAACAAGAGATACTGGAGAATGAGAGAGTACTGGGAATGAGAGAGTACTGGAGAACAAGAGATACTGGAGAATGAGAGAGTACTGGGAATGAGAGAGTACTGGAGAACAAGAGATACTGGAGAATGAGAGAGTACTGGAGAACAAGAGATACTGGAGAATGAGAGAGTACTGAGGAATGAGAAAGTACCTGAGAATTAGAAAGTACTGGAGAACGAGAAGTACGGAGAATGAGAGAGTACTGGAGAATGAGAGAGTACTGGAGAATGAGAGATCTGAGAATAGAGAGACTGGAGGAATGAGAGAGTACTGGAGAATGAGAGAGTACGGAGAAATGAGAGAGTACGGAGAGAATGAGAGATACGGAGAATGAGAGAGTACTGAAGAATGAGAGAGTACTGGAGAATGAGAGAGACCGGGAGAATGAGAGAGTACTGGAGAATGAGAGAGTACGGAGAATGAGAGAGTACGGAGAGAATGAGAGAACTAAGAGAAATGAGAGAAGTACGAGAGAGAAATGAGAGAGTACCGAGAAGAGAATACGAGAAGAGAGTACGAGAATGAGAGAGCACCAGAGAGAATGAGAGAGTACGGAGAATGAGAGAGCACTGGAGAATGAGAGAGTACGAGAATGAGAGAGCACCGGAGAGAATGAGAAGTACCGGAGAGAATGAGAGAGCACCGAGAGAATGAGAGAGTACGGAGAATGAGAGAGTACCGAGAGAATGAGAGAGCACCGGAGAGAATGAGAGAGCACCGGGAGAATGAGAAGTACCGGAGAATGAGAGAGTACCGAGAATGAGAGAGTACCGGAGAGAATGAGAGAGCACCGAGAGAATGAGAGAAGTACCGGAGAGATGAGATGAGAGAGCACCGGAGAATGAAGAGAACCAGGAGAATGAGAGAGCACTGGAGAGAATGAGAGAGCACAGAGAATGAGAGAGCACCAGAGAGAATGAGAGAGCACCGGAGAGAATGAGAGAGCACCGAGAGAATGAGACCGAGAATGAAGAGCACCGAGAGAATGAGAGAGCACTGAGAATGAGAGTACTGGAGAATGAGAAGTATCAGAAAACAAGAGAGCACTGGAGAATGAGAGAGTACTGGAGAATGAGAGAAAGAGTACTGAGAGAGAAAACACAAGAACTTAAAGATAGAAAAATGACATTGATAAAACAGAAGAAAAACAAAACAAACACACACCAAGAAAGAAATGACATCTCATGTCTTGTAACAAGAAAGGAACACAAAAATGGTTGTTTCATAGTTTTAATTTTGTATTTGAATTTCTAACAAAAACTCATCAATAATGGATCCTCGTTCTCTGCTGGGGGAAAACTGCCGGGGAAAACTGGCAGGCTACTTTGTTCTTCTCTTGTTGTATGGACATTTTTTTCCTTCTCTAGAAGAAAATGAATCTCCTCCTCCTCCTCCTCCCTCCCACTGTGAGAGAATGATGAACTTGTTGTTCTGCTAATGTTATATAATCTTATATTCAATTTAAAAATGAATTTCTTTCTCTGCAGGTTTCCAACTTTCTTCGTTTGTCTTAATTGAGTTTTTCAGTGTGTACATTGATTGTTTTATGTGACCCTCCCTCTCTCTCTCTGTCTTTCTTGTCTCTGTCTTCTGTCTGCTTTCTGTCTTAATTGAGTTTTTCAGTCGCATTGATTGTTTATGTGACTTCTGTCTTCTCTTGTCTTTTCTCTGTCTTCTCTCTTGTCTTCTCCTTGTCTTCCCTTCTTCTTCTCTCTGTCTTTCTTCTCTCTGTCTTCTTTCTGTCTTATCTCTGTATTCTCTCTGTCTTTTCTCTGTCCGTCTTCTCTCTGACTTTCTCTCTGTCTTCTCTTGTCTTCTCCTTGTCTTCTTCCTGTATTCTCTGTCTTCTCTCTGTCTTCTTCCTGTATTCTTCTCTCTTCTCTCTGTCTTCTTCCTGTCTTCTTCCTGTCTTCTCTCTGTCTTCTATCTGTCTTTTACCTGTCTTCTCTCTGTCTTCTTCCTGTCTTCTCTCTGTCTTCTCTCTGTCTTCTTCCTGTCTTCTATCTGTCTTCTATCTGTCTTCTCTCTGTCTTCTCTCTGTCTTCTTCCTGTCTTCTATCTGTCTTCTTTCTGTCTTCTCTCTATCTTCTTCATGTCTTCTTCCTGTTTTCTATCTGTCTTCTCTCTGTCTTTCTCTTCTTCTTCTGTCTTCTTCATGTCTTCTTCCTGTCTTCTATCTGTCTTCTCTCTGTCTTCTTCATGTCTTCTTCCTGTCTTCTATCTGTCTTCTCTCTGTCTTCTATCTGTCTTCTTCCTGTCTTCTATCTGTCTTCTCCTTGTCTTCAGTGTTTTCCTTATTTTCTGCCTTTCTGTCTTCTCTCTGTCTTATTTCTTTTCTGTCTTCTCCTCTCTGTCTTCAGTATTTTCCTTGTGTTTCTGTTTTCTCGTTGTCTTCTTTCTGTCTTCAGCGTTCTCTGTCTTCATCCTCCCTGTCTTCTTCCTCCCCGTATTAATTCTCTCTATCATTATTCTCTCTGTCTTCATTCTCTCTGTCTTTATTCTATGTGTCTTCATTCTCTCTGTCTTTATTCTATCTGTCTTCATTCTATCTGTCTTCATTCTCTCTGTCTTTATTCTATCTGTCTTCATTCTCCCTGTCTTCATTCTCTCTGTCTTCATTCTATCTGTCTTCATTCTCTCTGTCTTCATTCTCTCTGTCTTCATTCTATCTGTCTTCATTCTCTCTGTCTTCATTCTCTCTGTCTGTATTATCTATGTCTTTATTCTCTCTGTGTCCCCATTCTCTCTGCCTTCATTCCCTCTGTCTTTATTCCATGTGTCTTAATTCTCTGTCTTCATTCTCTCTGTCTTTATTCTATGTGTCTTCATTCTCTCTGTCTTTATTCTATGTGTCTTCATTCTCTCTGTCTTCATTCTATCTGTCTTCATTCTCTCTGTCTTCATTCTATCTGTCTTCATTCTCTCTGTCTTCATTCTCTCTGTCTGTATTATCTATGTCTTTATTCTCTCAGTGTCCCCATTCTCTCTGCCTTCATTCCCTCTGTCTTTATTCCATGTGTCTTAATTCTCTGTCTTCATTCTCTCTGTCTTTATTCTATGTGTCTTCATTCTCTCTGTCTTTATTCTATGTGTCTTCATTCTCTCTGTCTTCATTCTATCTGTCTTCATTCTCTCTGTCTTCATTCTATCTGTCTTCATTCTCTCTGTCTTCATTCTCTCTGTCTGTATTATCTATGTCTTTATTCTCTCAGTGTCCCCATTCTCTCTGCCTTCATTCCCTCTGTCTTTATTCCATGTGTCTTAATTCTCTGTCTTCATTCTCTCTGTCTTTATTCTATGTGTCTTCATTCTCTGTCTTTATTCTATGTGTCTTCATTCTCTCTCTCTTTATTCTATGTGTCTGCATTCTCTCTGTCTTTATTCTATGTGTCTTCATTCTCTCTGTCTTCATTCTATCTGTCTTCATTCTCTCTGTCTTTATTCTATGTGTCTGCATTCTCTCTGTCTTCATTCTCTCTGTCTTTATTCTACGTGTCTGCATTCTCTCTGTCTTCATTGTTCTTTATGTTTGTGCATAATTAAAGTCGAGGATTAAAGTTGTAATAGTATCTGACCAGGATTAAAGTTGTAATAGTATCTGCCCAGGATTATAGTTGTAATAGTATCTGCCCAGGATTAAAGTTGTAATAATATCTGCCCAGGATTTTAGTTGTAATAGTATCTGCCCAGGATTATAGTTGTAATAGTATCTGCCCAGGATTATAGTTGTAATAGTATCTGCCCAGGATTATAGTTGTAATAGTATCTGCCCAGGATTATAGTTGTAATAGTATCTGCCCAGGATTATAGTTGTAATAGTATCTGCCCAGGATTATAGTTGTAATAGTATCTGCCCAGGATTATAGTTGTAATAGTATCTGCCCAGGATTAAAGTTGTAATAGTATCTTCCCAGGATTAAAGTTGTAATAGTATCTGCATAGGATTAAACTGTAACTATCTGCCCAGGATTAAAGTTGTAATAGTATCTGCCCAGGATTAAAGTTGTAATAGTATCTGCCCAGGATTAAAGTTGTAATAGTATCTGCCCAGGATTAAAGTTGTAATAGTATCTGCCCAGGATTATAGTTGTAATAGTATCTGCCCAGGATTAAAGTTGTAACTATCTGCCCCGGATTAAAGTTGTAATATTGTCTGCATAGGATTAATTAAATTGTAACTATCTGCCTAAGATTAAAGTTGTAATATTGTCTACTGTTGACCAGTGCTGCCCTCTGTTGTTGTCCAGCTGGAGGGTCACATGCCCGAAGACAACTGTTGATAAAAAAAAGTACAGATATTATTATACAACGGAAGAAATTGTTGTAAGAAGAAATTGTTGTTGGAAGAAGAAATTGTTGTTGTAAGAAGAAATTGTTGTAAGAAGAAATTTTTAAGAAGAAATTATTGTAAGAAGAAATTGTTGTTGTAAGAAGAAATTGTTGTAAGAAGAAATTGTTGTTGTAAGAAGAAATTGTTGTTGTAAGAAGAAATTGTTGTAAGAAGAAATTGTTGTAAGAAGAAATTGTTGTTGTAAGAAGAAATTGTTGTAAGAAGAAATTGTTGTTGTAAGAAGAAATTGTTGTTGTAAGAAGAAATTGATGGAAGAAGAAATTGTTGTAAGAAGAAATTGTTGTAAGAAGAAATTGTTGTAAGAAGAAATTGTTGTAAGAAGAAGAAATTGTTGTTGTAAGAAGAAATTGTTGTAAGAAGAAATTGTTGTAAGAAGAAATTGTTGGAAGAAGAAATTGTTGTAAGAAGAAATTGTTGTTGTAAGAAGAAATTGTTGTAAGAAGAAATTGTTGATGGAAGAAGAAATTGTTGTAAGAAGAAATTGTTGTAAGAAGAAATTGTTGTAAGAAGAAATTGTTGTAAGAAGAAATTTATGAAGAAGAAATTGTTGTAAGAAGAAATTGTTGATGGAAGAAGAAATTGTTTAGAAGAAATTGTTGTTGTAAGAAGAAATTGTTGTATGAAGAAATTGTTGTAAGAAGAAATTGTTGATGGAAGAAGAAATTGTTGTAAGAAGAAATTGATGGAAGAAGAAATTGTTGTAAGAAGAAATTGTTGTAAGAAGAAATTGTTGTAAGAAGAAATTGTTGATGGAAGAAGAAATTGTTGTTGTAAGAAGAAATTGATGGAAGAAGAAATTGTTGTAAGAAGAAATTGTTGGAAGAAGAAATTGTTGTAAGAAGAAATTGTTGTTGTAAGAAGAAATTGATGGAAGAAGAAATTGTTGTTGGAAGAAGAAATTGTTGTAAGAAGAAATTGATGGAAGAAGAAATTGTTGTTGTAAGAAGAAATTGTTGTAAGAAGAAATTGTTGTAAGAAGAAATTGTTGTAAGAAGAAATTGTTGTAAGAAGAAATTGTTGTTGTAAGAAGAAATTGTTGATGGAAGAAGAAATTGTTGTAAGAAGAAATTGATGGAAGAAGAAATTGTTGTAAGAAGAAATTGATGGAAGAAGAAATTGTTGTAAGAAGAAATTGATGGAAGAAGAAATTTTTTAAGAAGAAATTGATGGAAGAAGAAATTGTTGTTGTAAGAAGAAATTGTTGTAAGAAGAAATTGTTGATGTAAGAAGAAATTGTTGTAAGAAGAAATTGTTGTAAGAAGAAATTGTTGTAAGAAGAAATTGTTGTAAGAAGAAATTGTTGGAAGAAGAAATTGTTGTAAGAAGAAATTGATGGAAGAAGAAATTGTTGTAAGAAGAAATTGATGGAAGAAGAAATTGTTGTAAGAAGAAATTGTTGTAAGAAAGAATTGATGGAAGAAGAAATTGTTGTAAGAAGAAATTGATGGAAGAAGAAATTGTTGATGGAAGAAGAAATTGTTGTAAGAAGAAATTGTTGTAAGAAGAAATTGTTGATGGAAGAAGAAATTGTTGTTGTAAGAAGAAATTGATGGAAGAAGAAATTGTTGTTGTAAGAAGAAATTGTTGTAAGAAGAAATTGATGGAAGAAGAAATTGTTGTAAGAAGAAATTGTTGTTGTAAGAAGAAATTGTTGTTGTAAGAAGAAATTGTTGTAAGAAGAAATTGTTGTAAGAAGAAATTGTTATAGAAGAAATTGTTGTAAGAAGAAATTGTTGTAAGAAGAAATTGTTGGAAGAAGAAATTGTTGTTGTAGAAGAAATTATTGTAAGAAGAAATTGTTGGAAGAAGAAATTGTTGTTGTAAGAAGAAATTGTTGTAAGAAGAAATTGTTGTAAGAAGAAATTGTTGATGGAAGAAGAAATTGTTGTTGTAAGAAGAAATTGATGGAAGAAGAAATTGTTGTAAGAAGAAATTGTTGTAAGAAGAAATTGTTGATGGAAGAAGAAATTGTTGTAAGAAGAAATTGTTGTTGTAAGAAGAAATTGATGGAAGAAGAAATTGTTGTAAGAAGAAATTGTTGTTGTAAGAAGAAATTGTTGATGGAAGAAGAAATTGTTGTTGTAAGAAGAAATTGATGGAAGAAGAAATTGTTGTTGTAAGAAGAAATTGATGGAAGAAGAAATTGTTGTAGAAGAAATTGTTTTGTAAGAAGAAATTATTGTAAGAAGAAATTGTTGGAAGAAGAAATTGTTGTTGTAAGAAGAAATTGTTGTTGTAAGAAGAAATTGTTGTTGTAAGAAGAAATTGTTGTAAGAAGAAATTTTGTTGTAGAAGAAATTGTTGATGGAAGAAGAAATTGTTGTAAGAAGAAATTGTTGTTGTAAGAAGAAATTGTTGGAAGAAGAAATTGTTGTAAGAAGAAATTGTTGATGGAAGAAGAAATTGTTGTAAGAAGAAATTGTTGTAAGAAGAAATTGATGGAAGAAGAAATTGTTGTAAGAAGAAATTGATGGAAGAAGAAATTGTTGTAAGAAGAAATTGATGGAAGAAGAAATTGTTGTAAGAAGAAATTGATGGAAGAAGAAATTGTTGTTGTAAGAAGAAATTGTTGTAAGAAGAAATTGTTGATGTAAGAAGAAATTGTTGTAAGAAGAAATTGTTGTAAGAAGAAATTGTTGTAAGAAGAAGAAATTGTTGTAAGAAGAAATTGTTGGAAGAAGAAATTGTTGTTGTAAGAAGAAATTGTTGTAAGAAGAAATTGTTGTAAGAAGAAATTGTTGTAAGAAGAAATTGATGGAAGAAGAAATTGTTGTAAGAAGAAATTGTTGTAAGAAGAAATTGATGGAAGAAGAAATTGTTGTAAGAAGAAATTGATGGAAGAAGAAATTGTTGTAAGAAGAAATTGATGGAAGAAGAAATTGATGGAAGAAGAAATTGTTGATGGAAGAAGAAATTGTTGTAAGAAGAAATTGTTGTAAGAAGAAATTTTGTTAAGAAGAAATTGTTGTAAGAAGAAATTTGTAAGAAGAAATTTTTAAGAAGAAATTGTTGTAAGAAGAAATTGTTGTAAGAAGAAATTGATGGAAGAAGAAATTGTTGTAAGAAGAAATTGTTGTAAGAAGAAATTGTTGTAAGAAGAAATTGATGGAAGAAGAAATTGTTGTAAGAAGAAATTGTTGTAAGAAGAAGAAATTGTTGTAAGAAGAAATTGTTGATGGAAGAAGAAATTGTTGGAAGAAGAAATTGTTGTTGTAAGAAGAAATTGTTGTAAGAAGAAATTGATGGAAGAAGAAATTGTTGTAAGAAGAAATTGTTGTAAGAAGAAATTGTTGTAAGAAGAAATTGTTGATGGAAGAAGAAATTGTTGGAAGAAGAAATTGTTGGAAGAAGAAATTGTTGTAAGAAGAAATTGATGGAAGAAGAAATTGTTGTAAGAAGAAATTGTTGTAAGAAGAAATTGTTGTAAGAAGAAATTGTTGTAAGAAGAAATTGTTGATGGAAGAAGAAATTGTTGGAAGAAGAAATTGTTGTAAGAAGAAATTGATGGAAGAAGAAATTGTTGTAAGAAGAAATTGTTGTAAGAAGAAATTGTTGTAAGAAGAAATTGTTGATGGAAGAAGAAATTGTTGGAAGAAGAAATTGTTGTAAGAAGAAATTGATGGAAGAAGAAATTGTTGTAAGAAGAAATTGTTGTAAGAAGAAATTGTTGTTGTAAGAAGAAATTGTTGGAAGAAGAAATTGTTGATGGAAGAAGAAATTGTTGTTGTAAGAAGAAATTGTTGTTGTAAGAAGAAATTGTTGTAAGAAGAAATTGTTGTAAGAAGAAATTGTTGATGGAAGAAGAAATTGTTGGAAGAAGAAATTGTTGTAAGAAGAAATTGTTGTTGTAAGAAGAAATTGTTGTAAGAAGAAATTGTTGATGGAAGAAGAAATTGTTGGAAGAAGAAATTGTTGTAAGAAGAAATTGTTGTAAGAAGAAATTGTTGTAAGAAGAAATTGTTGATGGAAGAAGAAATTGTTGTTGTAAGAAGAAATTGATGGAAGAAGAAATTGTTGTTGTAAGAAGAAATTGATGGAAGAAGAAATTGTTGTAAGAAGAAATTGTTGTTGTAAGAAGAAATTGTTGTAAGAAGAAGAAATTGTTGTAAGAAGAAATTGTTGTTGTAAGAAGAAATTGTTGATGGAAGAAGAAATTGTTGTAAGAAGAAATTGTTGATGGAAGAAGAAATTGTTGTAAGAAGAAATTGATGGAAGAAGAAATTGTTGTAAGAAGAAATTGTTGTAAGAAGAAATTGATGGAAGAAGAAATTGTTGATGGAAGAAGAAATTGTTGTAAGAAGAAATTGTTGTAAGAAGAAATTGTTGTTGTAAGAAGAAATTGTTGATGGAAGAAGAAATTGTTGTAAGAAGAAATTGTTGTAAGAAGAAATTGTTGTTGTAAGAAGAAATTGTTGTAAGAAGAAATTGTTGATGGAAGAAGAAATTGTTGATGGAAGAAGAAATTGTTGTTTGAAAAGAAATTGATGGAAGAAGAAATTGTTGTAAGAAGAAATTGTTGTTGTAAGAAGAAATTGTTGTTGTAAGAAGAAATTGATGGAAGAAGAAATTGTTGTAAGAAGAAATTGTTGTTGTAAGAAGAAATTGTTGTAAGAAGAAATTGTTGTAAGAAGAAATTGATGGAAGAAGAAATTGTTGATGGAAGAAGAAATTGTTGTAAGAAGAAATTGATGGAAGAAGAAATTGATGGAAGAAGAAATTGTTGTAAGAAGAAATTGATGGAAGAAGAAATTTTGTTTGTAAGAAGAAATTGTTGTAAGAAGAAATTGTTGGAAGAAGAAATTGTTGTAAGAAGAAATTGTTGGAAGAAGAAATTGATGGAAGAAGAAATTGTTGTAAGAAGAAATTGATGGAAGAAGAAATTGTTGTTGTAAGAAGAAATTGTTGTTGTAAGAAGAAATTGTTGGAAGAAGAAATTGTTGTAAGAAGAAATTGATGGAAGAAGAAATTGTTGTAAGAAGAAATTGTTGGAAGAAGAAATTGTTGGAAGAAGAAATTGTTGTAAGAAGAAATTGTTGGAAGAAGAAATTGTTGTAAGAAGAAATTGTTGGAAGAAGAAATTGTTGGAAGAAGAAATTGTTGTTGGAAGAAGAAATTGTTGATGGAAGAAGAAATTGTTGTAAGAAGAAATTGATGGAAGAAGAAATTGTTGATGGAAGAAGAAATTGTTGATGGAAGAAGAAATTGTTGTAAGAAGAAATTGATGGAAGAAGAAATTGTTGATGGAAGAAGAAATTGTTGGAAGAAGAAATTGATGGAAGAAGAAATTGTTGTAAGAAGAAATTGATGGAAGAAGAAATTGTTGATGGAAGAAGAAATTGTTGATGGAAGAAGAAATTGTTGTAAGAAGAAATTGTTGTAAGAAGAAATTGTTGTAAGAAGAAATTGTTGGAAGAAGAAATTGTTGTAAGAAGAAATTGTTGGAAGAAGAAATTGTTGTAAGAAGAAATTGATGGAAGAAGAAATTGTTGTAAGAAGAAATTGTTGATGGAAGAAGAAATTGTTGTAAGAAGAAATTGTTGTAAGAAGAAATTGATGGAAGAAGAAATTGTTGTAAGAAGAAATTGTTGATGGAAGAAGAAATTGTTGGAAGAAGAAATTGTTGTAAGAAGAAATTGATGGAAGAAGAAATTGTTGTAAGAAGAAATTGTTGATGGAAGAAGAAATTGTTGTAAGAAGAAATTGTTGTTGTAAGAAGAAATTGATGGAAGAAGAAATTATTGTAGAAGAAATTGTTGATGGAAGAAGAAATTATTGTTAAGAAGAAATTTTGTAAGAAGAAATTGTTGATGGAAGAAGAAATTGTTGATGGAAGAAGAAATTGTTGTAAGAAGAAATTGTTGTAAGAAGAAATTGTTGTAAGAAGAAATTGTTGTTGTAAGAAGAAATTGTTGTAAGAAGAAATTGTTGTTGTAAGAAGAAATTGTTGTAAGAAGAAATTGTTGATGTAAGAAGAAATTGTTGTAAGAAGAAATTGTTGTAAGAAGAAATTGATGGAAGAAGAAATTGTTGATGGAAGAAGAAATTGTTGTTGTAAGAAGAAATTGATGGAAGAAGAAATTGTTGTAAGAAGAAATTGTTGTAAGAAGAAATTGTTGTTGTAAGAAGAAATTGATGGAAGAAGAAATTGTTGTAAGAAGAAATTGATGGAAGAAGAAATTGTTGATGGAAGAAGAAATTGTTGTAAGAAGAAATTGTTGATGGAAGAAGAAATTGTTGTAAGAAGAAATTGTTGTAAGAAGAAATTGTTGATGGAAGAAGAAATTGTTGTAAGAAGAAATTGTTGATGGAAGAAGAAATTGTTGTAAGAAGAAATTGTTGTAAGAAGAAATTGTTGATGGAAGAAGAAATTGTTGTTGTAAGAAGAAATTGTTGATGGAAGAAGAAATTGTTGTAAGAAGAAATTGTTGATGGAAGAAGAAATTGTTGTAAGAAGAAATTGTTGATGGAAGAAGAAATTGTTGTTGTAAGAAGAAATTGATGGAAGAAGAAATTGTTGTTGTAAGAAGAAATTGTTGTTGTAAGAAGAAATTGTTGTTGTAAGAAGAAATTGTTGTAAGAAGAAATTGTTGATGGAAGAAGAAATTGTTGTTGTAAGAAGAAATTGATGGAAGAAGAAATTGTTGATGGAAGAAGAAATTGTTGTTGTAAGAAGAAATTGTTGTTGTAAGAAGAAATTGTTGTAAGAAGAAATTGTTGATGGAAGAAGAAATTGTTGTTGTAAGAAGAAATTGTTGTAAGAAGAAATTGTTGTTGTAAGAAGAAATTGTTGTAAGAAGAAATTGTTGATGGAAGAAGAAATTGTTGTTGTAAGAAGAAATTGATGGAAGAAGAAATTGTTGTTGTAAGAAGAAATTGATGTAAGAAGAAATTGTTGTAAGAAGAAATTGTTGTTGTAAGAAGAAATTGATGTAAGAAGAAATTGTTGTAAGAAGAAATTGTTGTTGTAAGAAGAAATTGATGGAAGAAGAAATTGTTGTAAGAAGAAATTGTTGTTGTAAGAAGAAATTGATGGAAGAAGAAATTGTTGTTGTAAGAAGAAATTGATGGAAGAAGAAATTGTTGTAAGAAGAAATTGATGGAAGAAGAAATTGTTGTAAGAAGAAATTGTTGTTGTAAGAAGAAATTGATGGAAGAAGAAATTGTTGTAAGAAGAAATTGTTGTTGTAAGAAGTATCATACAGTGAGTCCCATAAATGGGGAACAGTTAAATCCGAGATTTATTGCAAACATAATGTGTCTAAGTGTGTAGTTAATGTGTGAATTGACACACCAGACATGTCTGTGTGTAGTTAATGTATGACGTGACACACCAGACATGTCTAAGTGTGTAATTAATGTCTGACTTGACACACCAGACATGTCTAAGTGTGTAGTTAATGTCTGACGTGACACACCAGACATGTCTAAGTGTGTAATTAATGTCTGACGTGACACCAGACATGTCTAAGTGTGTAGTTAATGTCTGAC
The DNA here is from genome assembly GCA_020796225.1 of Arion vulgaris. NCBI lineage: Eukaryota > Metazoa > Mollusca > Gastropoda > Stylommatophora > Arionidae > Arion > Arion vulgaris. The sequence goes on from CM036775.1 coordinate 10,453,294, forward strand.
TTGACACACCAGACATGTCTAAGTGTGTAATTAATGTCTGACTTGACACACCAGACATGTCTAAGTGTGTAGTTAATGTCTGACGTGACACACCAGACATGTCTAAGTGTGTAGTTAATGTCTGACGTGACACACCAGACATGTCTAAGTGTGTAGTTAATGTCTGACTTGACACACCAGACATGTCTAAGTGTGTAATTAATGTCTGACTTGACACACCAGACATGTCTAAGTGTGTAATTAATGTCTGACTTGACACACCAGACATGTCTAAGTGTGTAGTTTGATGTGTATTTATGATATCTGTGCATGTACCACGTAAATATGATCAAATATATTTCTAACTGAAGAACAAGCCGACTTGTTTGTTTGTTTATCTGTCTGTTTGTTTGTTTGTACTAGTCAACACGTATCTGGAAGCTGGTAACGACAGGTAAATAGAGGTAAATAAGGAAGAAGAATGGTAAGGACAGGTAAATACAGGTAGATGAGGAAGAGGAATTATAAGGAGAGGTAAATACAGGTAGATGAGGAAGAGGAATGGTAAGGACAGGTAGATGAGGAAGAAGAATGGTAAGGACAGGTAGATGAGGAAGAAGAATGGTAAGGACAGGTAGATGAGGAAGAAGAATGGTAAGGACAGGTAGATGAGGAAGAAGAAGAAGAATGGTAAGGACAGGTAGATGAGGAATGGTAAGGACAGGTAAATACAGGTAGAGAGGAAGAAAAATGGTAAGGACAGGTAAATACAGGTAGATGAGGAAGAGGAATGATAAGGAGAGGTAAATACAGGTAGATGAGGAAGAGGAATGGTAAGGACAGGTAGATGAGGAAGAAGAATGGTAAGGACAGGTAAATACAGGTAGAGAGGAAGAAAAATGATAAGGACAGGTAAATACAGGTAGATGAGGAAGAGGAATGATAAGGAGAGGTAAATACAGGTAGACGAGGAAGAGGACAGGTAAATACAGGTAGATAAGGAAGAGGAATGGTAAGGACAGGTAGATGAGGAATGGTAAGGACAGGTAAATACAGGTAGATGAGGAATGGTAAGGACAGGTAGATGAGGAAGAAAAATAGGACAGGTAAATACAGGTAGATGAGGAGGAAGAATGGTAAGGACAGGTAAATAGAGGTAGATGAGGAAGAAAAATGGTAAGGACAGGTAAATAGAGGTAGAGGAAGAAAAATGGTAAGGACAGGTAGATGAGGAAGAAGAATGGTAAGGACAGGTAAATACAGGTAGATGAGGAGGAAGAATGGTAAGGACAGGTAAATACAGGTAGATGAGGAAGAAGAATGGTAAGGACAGGTAGATGAGGAGGAAGAATGGTAAGGACAGGTAAATAGAGGTAGATGAGGAAGAAAAATGGTAATGACAGGTAAATAGAGGTAGAGGAAGAAAAATGGTAAGGACAGGTAAATAGAGGTAGAGGAAGAAAAATGGTAAGGACAGGTAAATAGAGGTAGAGAGGAAGAAACATGATAAGGACAGGTAGATGAGGAAGAAGAGGCAATTTGAGAACAAAGACCAAATCCCTGTATTCTGGGCAGACTGGAGATGATATCCATGATTTTAGATTATGTGTGTCACTTAGGTAAGATGTAGAAAGCAAGTTGAATGCATTTGAAAATAGATGTCTGCGAAAAATAATGAATATAAAATGGAACAAATTCAGAAGTGATGAAATCAGAGACATGTCTGGTCAACCACTAGTGACAACTGTTATAAGGAGGAGAAGATGGAGATATGTTGGACACACCTTGAGGAGAAATGATCAACGAATATCAAAGCAGGCATTGAAGTGGGATGCAAAGGGTTCAAGAAAGAGAGGACGCCTAGGGAGACCCTGAAATGAACTTTTCTGAGAGAGGCAAAGATATCAGTCTCAGTTCCATGAAGGAGATTGTGCGAGTTTCTCAGGATAGAGCGGTATGGAGAAATTGCCTGCTGGCCCTATGTAACGTATAACGCTCATCATCATCAGGTGCCGTCTCCACATCGAAGGTTGGCTGCAATGAATCTCCAGCATCCTCTGTCTTTCGCCTTAGTGTTGCACACTGCCAGACTGTAACCTGTCCATTTCTTAAAGTTTCCTCCCACTTATCTCTCGGTCTTCCTCTTGCTCTTCTCCCTCAACTTTCCCCTCTAGTAAATGTTTTATCATGGTGTCATGCCTTTTATGTGCCCAAAATACTTTACTTGTCTGAATTTTATTTCTTAATAATTGTTTCTTCATGCCTAGTTTTCCTAAAACTTGCTTATTTGTCTGTTTTTCTGTCCATGAAACTCTGCCTATTTTTCCTATATATCCACATCTCAAATGCATCAATTCTGTCTTCTAACTGCTTGTTCATTGTCCATGTTTCGAGCCATACATTAATATCGGATATATATAGCATTTGATCATTCTCATTTTTAGCCTGTTTATAATTTGTTTGGATGTCAGTAACTTTCTCATACTATTGAAATTATAACGCTACGAGAGGTATTATTATTATTGGGAGAGGACATGTATCACTTGGGAGAGGAGATGGATCACTTGGGAGAGCACATGTATCACTTGGGAGAGGACATGTGTCACTTGAGAGGACATGATCACTTAGACACGTCGGAGGTCTCTGTGGCGTAGAGGTTAGGTGCTTGTCTCTAGTGCCAAAGGTACCAGGTTCGCTCCCTCGTGGAGCCATCTGGATATTTTCCCAGAAATCCCTGATCTCAGTGTAGGTGAGATCGAGCTCTTAGTCCTATCAGAGATGGACGATAAAACGTACGTCCCGTGTTCAATATGAGCACACAAAAAAACCTTGGCAGTTCAAAATCGAGAAGAGCAGGCTGGAAAGTCGCTGCCTGGGCAAAATTCATTAAAATAAAATTCCTACAAGAAATCTTCCCCATCTTCAAAATTACATCGGGGACACTCGCCGGTGAAACGGAGTTCATGCACTGCCGCTGAGATCTTCCTGTGTAAGAAAGAGATTGGAGCACACATGGTTACTCACCAAAGTGTAATGATGATAGTCCTATAAATCAATCATGTATCACTCTTTCCACGCTTTAAGCCGCAAACTGCGCCGCGGCGGAAGTCCGTTGCACGCTTTAAGCCGCACACTGCGCCATAGAGTTGCTTCCCTTATAAGAAGTCTTTCTAGTTTTACTTCTACTATTTTACTTATACTACTTTTTAATCTTGTTATTCTAATGGGTTGTCCAGTTTTCTTCAATTTAATATATAATAATATATATATGTTTATTTATTGACAAGTAGTTGGATCGTAATTAAAATTTTTTTTTTACTTCCTTGAATTAACTGCTTAAAAATTGAGAAAATAAATGGGCGTGGAAAGAGTTGAGGACGTGTTTCACGTAACCCTGTAACGTTCGGGTACTAAGAAAATCTCATTTATAAATGAGATGGCTACATGACTCCGGAACTAGCCGTATTTATGTGTTATTTATGCATTTAAAAGCATATAATTTATGTTTCATAATGTAAAACATATGATATTACCATAATAAATTGTTTAAAAATATATTTTTATTTTTAAGATGTCTAATCTCATTGAATAAAGCATGCTTTTTGTTCTTCTTCTTCTGTCTCCTCCCGCTGTGAATTCATGCTTAGTCAGGGAGCCTTTTATGGCGTATCTGACTGATTTCTGTGTGAAAGCCAACTAACCGTGTGTAAGGTGTCCCTGGCCATTCAGGCGTACCTTCTCCGACTTCAGTAGTAAGAACATGCTTTTATTACACTGACATTTCCGAACGGCCGCCATTTTGGATAATCTCTGCAGACGAGTTTTCACTTGCTCTTGTAAAAATTACACATTTGCTTAAAAATGGCATCTAGTGACTCAGATTACTGTCCTAATCAAAACTATAAGTGTTAGTTCTTTATGGGCTGCTTACTCGACCAGTTCTGCACCCTTTTCTCTTATTTATTAATTATTTATTAATTGGTGTCTTCAAAATATGGAAATATTTAGAAGTTACAAATTTCCTAATTACTGCCTTATTTATTGTCCAAACAACTTCATGTTTTGATATATTGAGTAAATATGAAGTTACTAAGAAAGTATATTAATAGTTTTCATGATATATTTCATACTTATTTCTTTCCTTCTTTGTGACTGTATAATTATTTGAAATTTGTTTTAAAATCTATTTTTAGCATCACCAAAATTAGGTCACTGATATCACATATTACATGACACTGATATTAAAATCACATATCTTGATAGTACATTCAATTATCTTTCCAACCATATATAACATGCCTATGTTCAATTCATGGAGTATATATGGCTTCTAGTAATAGAGCAGGCCTTCAAAATAACAAAAAAACCTAAAAACCCACGAAAGGTTAAGAGTTAAGACAGGACGTGAAATCTACCAATCTCTACAGTAGAAATACTAACTTAAGACGGTTGACCTTACTTTGACGAGGGCAACTCCTGCTGTCAACTAGTGGCACATTGACTTGCACTGGATAAAGTTCATATTGCCACGCCCATTGATACAGTTATGTATACACTGGCCAAGGCCTCGTTTCTGTGAGGGTCGAATAGCTTCAATGACGTCACTGAGATCCATCTGCCTGGCTTCCTCCTCCTCATGACGTAATGGCAGAAGACTGGAGGTCAAGTCTGGTCTGTATGTCGCTAAAAGTGAAAGAAGTTTGGCCGCCAAAAACGGATGATCTGGCAAGATGGTCTCCAGGATATATGCACGTGTGACGTCATCATCTGTTGGAAGAAGATAACAGACAGTCAGTCATGATATACAGACATTTAGTTAGTCATGATATACAGACAGTTAGTTAGTCATGATATACAGACAGTTAGTTGGTCATGATATACAGAGATTTAGTTAGTCAGGATATACATACATTAAGTCAGTCATGATATACAGACATTTAGTTAGGATATACAGACATTTAGTTAGTCAGGATATACATACATTTAGTTAGTCATGATATACAGACATTTAGTTAGTCATGATATACAGACATTTAGTTAGTCATGATATACAGACATTTAGTTAGTCATGATATACAGACAGTTAGTTGGTCATGATATACAGAGATTTATTAGTCAGATATACATACATTAAGTCAGTCATGATATACAGACATTTAGTTAGGATATACAGACATTTAGTTAGTCATGATAAACAGACAGTCATAATATACAGACAGTCAGGATATACAGACATTTAGTCAGTCAGGATATACAGAGATTTAGTTAGTCATGATATACAGACAGTCAGAATATACAGACAGTCAGGATATACAGACAGGTAACAGTTATGATTAAAACGACAGACAGTATCACGTGACTTGAACTTTGCAGAAGACTTTAGTACGTCAGTTGTATAAATACTACTTCCGGTATGAGGATGGGGGTTGAGGCCGTTACTGCTGCCCACCATTGGCTCTCTGGCACCCCATTTACTGGGGCCGTTGCTGTATCTGACTCTCAGTCGATGCTTCCCAAGATCCAAAAGGGCAGGTTTCAGTATGAAAGAATGTCGTCTATAGAAGTTTCTAACCCCCAGCGGCTTACGTGGATCTACTGTCCTGGGCAGTGGCGGCTCATAGTCATTTTTCTTGGTGGGGCCAGACACAAACTTTCCTTAAAAATCATGTTTTTTGGAGTATTTACTATTATTTGTCTATTCAGGACGTTTTCCCCTTTCTATTATTGATGCGCCAGGCCCCACTGGCCCTTAATGACGATCCGCCCCTTGTCCTGGGCATGCGGGTATTTACGGTAATGAGAGGGCGGACAGGCTTGCATCAAGAGCGTTGATTGTTGGGGAGTTTAAAATGGATAAGGGGATGTTTTCGGGCTCTTCACGACTGTCTGTGTGTCGGACTTGAAATCAGAGACTAGACAAGCTAACATTGACATATATTCCAAATTATTGAGAGGACGACCATGCAAAAGGTGGACTGATGGAGTAGTGTAGTCGTTGAACATTTTCTATATATATAAGATGAGTACAAGAGGAATGAGAGAGGTATAAGAGGAATGAGAGAGGTATAAGATGAGTACAAGAGGAATGAGAGAGGTACAAGATGAGTACAAGAGGAATGAGAGAGGTACAAGATGAGTACAAGAGGAACGAGAGAGGTACAAAATGAGTACAAGAGGAATGAGAGAGGTATAAGATGAGTACAAGAGGAATGAGAGATGTACAAGATGAGTACAAGAGGAACGAGAGAGGTATAAGAGGAACGAGAGAGGTATAAGAGGAATGAGAGAGGTATAAGATGAGTACAAGAAGAACAAGATGAGATTGAGATGAAAATTATGAGCATGGGTATCTTGAAGAGATGATATTATGAAAGCTATCAAACAGTTCATAATGTTTAGTGATCAAATAGTCGAAGAAGTTCATATGTTTACTATAAAATTGTCGAAGAAGTTCATATGTTTACTATAACAATTGTCGAAGAAACAAAGAACTTCTGAGAACGTAATACATTCTACGTGGCAACATATAGATTCTCTATGGCAACATATAGATTCTATGTAGCAACATATAGATTCTCTGTAGCAACATATAGATTCTCTATGGCAACATATAGATTCTCTGTAGCAATATATAGATTCTCTATGGCAACATATAGATTCTCTGTAGCAACATATAGATTCTCTATGGCAACATATAGATTCTCTGTAGCAACATATAGATTCTCTGTAGCAACATATAGATTCTCTATGGCAACATATAGATTCTCTGTAGCAACATATAGATTCTCCATGGCAACATATAGATTCTCTATGGCAACATATAGATTCTCTGTAGCAACATATAGATTCTCTGTAGCAACATATAGATTCTCTGTAGCAACATATAGATTCTCTGTAGCAACATATAGATTCTCTGTCGCCCGAGTGGTTGCCGGGGTCCAAATTGGGGTGTAAAGAATAGAACCACTGTTACCTGCCACGCATGTCGTAAGAGGCGACTAAGGAGGTTGGGCGTGGGGCTAGCTACCACACACCGTAAAAACACTAGATGGCTACAGAACGGAGAGCGAACCGAGTAAACGCTGGCTGAAACCGGACACATCGCCGAAGGATAAGTACCAGAGCTCCAAATGGTGCTGAAGATGTGACGTAAAACACACCAATGTTAAGGCCGCATGAATCAGATTTCCACATGAATAGAATATATGAGGTCTGGTACATCGGTCTGGGCGGTGATCGCGCGCGAGGGAGAGATTCTCTGTGGCAACATATGGATGTAAATCGTGGACCATAACACAAACATAAAAAAATAAAATTGAAGCTTTTGAAACAAGGTGCTATAGAAAAGTTCTTAGAACATCCTGGACAGAGAAGAGAAGAAACAAGGTGCTATAGAAAAGTTCTTAGAACATCCTGGACAGAGAAGAGAAGAAACAAGGTGCTATAGAAAAGTTCTTAGAACATCCTGGACAGAGAAGAGAAGAAACAAGGTGCTATAGAAAAGTTCTTAGAACATCCTGGACAGAGAAGAGAAGAAACAAGGTGCTATAGAAAAGTTCTTAGAACATCCTGGACAGAGAAGAGAAGAAACAAGGTGCTATAGAAAAGTTCTTAGAACATCCTGGACAGAGAAGAGAAGAAACAAGGTGCTATAGAAAAGTTCTTAGAACATCCTGGACAGAGAAGAGAAGAAACAAGGTGCTATAGAAAAGTTCTTAGAACATCCTGGACAGAGAAGAGAAGAAACAAGGTGCTATAGAAAAGTTCTTAGAACATCCTGGACAGAGAAGAGAAGAAACAAGGTGCTATAGAAAAGTTCTTAGAACATCCTGGACAGAGAAGAGAAGAAACAAGGTGCTATAGAAAAGTTCTTAGAACATCCTGGACAGAGAAGAGAAGAAACAAGGTGCTATAGAAAAGTTCTTAGAACATCCTGGACAGAGAAGAGAAGAAACAAGGTGCTATAGAAAGTTCTTAGAACATCCTGGACAGAGAAGAGAAGAAACAAGGTGCTATAGAAAAGTTCTTAGAACATCCTGGACAGAGAAGAGAAGAAACAAGGTGCTATAGAAAAGTTCTTAGAACATCCTGGACAGAGAAGAGAAGAAACAAGGTGCTATAGAAAAGTTCTTAGAACATCCTGGACAGAGAAGAGAAGAAACAAGGTGCTATAGAAAAGTTCTTAGAACATCCTGAACAGAGAAGAGAAGAAACAAGTTGCTATAGAAAAGTTCTTAGAACATCTTGGACAGAGAAGAGAAGAAACAAGGTGCTATAGAAAAGTTCTTAGAACATCCTGGACAGAGAAGAGAAGAAACAAGGTGCTATAGAAAAGTTCTTAGAACATCCTGGACAGAGAAGAGAAGAAACAAGGTGCTATAGAAAAGTTCTTAGAACATCCTGGACAGAGAAGAGAAAAACAAAGACATCCTACAAGACCTGAATATCAAGGAACATTGGCTCATAAATAACATCATATCCCGGAAGATGAAATATTGTGGGCACATTAAACGTCACAGTGATTTGGAGAGTACGGTAATGGAGGATATCGTTCATGGAGTACAAGACATAGGACGACCAAGATGAAGGTGGCAGCAGGACATCAAAGAAAGCTGGAGGAGGCAGGAGAACTTGCTAGATGCAGAGAGTTTTTCAGGCGTACTGTGATGAAAGCAAAGTTTCGCAAGGAACATGCTACTATTCCAATTATTCATTGCTCCTTATGTTCCCTGTAGTAAAAGTTGAATGTTCCCTGTAGTAAAAGTTGAATGTTCCCTGTAGTAAAAGTTGAATGTTCCCTGCAGTAGAAGTTGAATGTTCCCTGTAGTAAAAGTTGAATGTTCCCTGCAGTAGAAGTTGAATGTTCCCTGTTGTAAAAGTTGAATGTTCCCTGTAGTAAAAGTTGAATGTTCCCTGTAGTAAACGTTGAATGTTTCTTAGCTCTTCATTGTTCCTTATGTTCCTGCAGTATAAGTTGAATGTTCCCTGTAGTAAAAGTTGAATGTTCCCTGTAGTAAAAGTTGAATGTTCCCTGTAGTAAAGTTGAATGTTCCTGTAGTAAACGTTGAATGTTTCTTAGCTCTTCATTGTTCCTTATGTTCCTACAGTAAAAGTTGAATGTTCTTTAGCTCTTCATTGTTCCTATGTTCCCTGTAGTAAAAGTTAAATGTTCCAGCAGTAAAAGTTGAATGTTCCCAGCAGTAAAAGTTAAATGTTCCCTACAGTAAAAATTGAACTCTCTTCTGTCTTCTGTCAATCTTTCTCATCTCATATTCTATCGATTATCAATTCTATTTTTTGTGTGTCCACTTCCGTTGAAAACTTGTACAAGAAGCAGCCATTGAAGTGCAAGAACTTATGTATTTCAAATCTTCACTTCTCTTTTGATTGTTCTCAAACTTCACCCACTCCCGCTAAAGAGATGGACGTCTCGCTCTACCACCTCGGCCACCTTTCGATATCGCATCAAAGAGAGATCATTGTCTTTGTATGATCGTTTGTTAGAGAAATGTTTGAATAATAAAACATGTTTTAAAATAGAGAGTGTAGTGAATTGTTAGAGAATGTGTAAGTGTTAGAGAATGTGTAAGTTGTTAGAGAATATGTAAGGAGAGAATGTAATGAAACTGTAAGGAGAATGTGTAAGTTGTTAGAGAATATGTAAGTTGTAAGAGAATATGTAAGGAGAGAATGTAATGAAACTGTAAGGAGAATGTGTAAGGAGAATGTCTAAGTTGTTAGAGAATGTGTAAGGAGGATGTTAAGAGATAATGTGTACGGAGAATGTGTAATGAGAATGTGTAATGAGAATGTGTAATTGTAAGTAGAATATGTAAAGAGAATGTGTAAGGAGAATGTGTAATTGTAAGGACAATGTGAGGAGAATGTGAAGGAGAATGTGTAAGGAGAATGCGTAAGGAGAATGTGTATTGAGAATGCGTAATTGTAAGGAGAATGTGTAAGGAGAATGTGTAAGGAGAATGTGTAAAGAGAATGTGTAAAGAGAATGTGTAAGGAGAATGTGTAAATTAACGAAGAAATGAATATAATAAAACAACGAGAATACGATATTACAAATTGGTGGTGATACTTAGAGAGAGAGAGAGAGGGAGATAGAGAGGGAGATAGCGAGGGAGATAGAGAGGGAGATAGAGAGGAGATAGAGAGGAGAAACAATTCCAACAATGACTTCAAAGTGGACCGTCTTCCAAAGTGGTGAAACACTAATCCTCTAAACAATCTGAACTGGTCGTCAACAAGGCGTGATGAACGCAAACATTTCCTTTTGATTGTTGATAATCTTTTATATTTGACGCCGCCTTGTGACGGATATTGTGTTTTTAAACATCACTTGATGTTGTCGTGCTGTCTGAGATGATGTTGTCGTGCTGTCTGAGATGATGTTGTTAGAATTGTTTCTTTGATGTTTGCCGTACTTTCTGAGATTAGATTCAATTAGATGGTCAGTGTCAGATCTTGAGGGAACAATATGGAGGGTGAGAACTAGATCTTTGAACTTATTTTTCTTCCAACGTTTTCAGACATCGATTTGTATACTTCTAAAGTTTAAAAGGTTTAAAGCCAAAGGATTGACTTCATTGCACCAGGTTTTACCCCATATGGCTCAGTCCTTCTCCGCAGAAATGGCACGCCACCTGCCGAGAGTATTGCACAGAACACGAACTCCGTTGCTCCAGCAAAAATCCTAGGAGTCTCTGGAAAAGACTGCAGGCGTGAACAGAACGGCGCAGTCCGGATTCGAACCCACGACCTTCTACTCACAAGGCAAAGGGTTTAACCACTTAGCCACAGATACCCCATCCCCCATACTTCTAAAGTTGTAAGTGATCAACGAGTCTGGTACATCTCCATAAGCTTGTCTTGGACTGACATCGATTTGTATACTTCTAAAGTAGTTAGTGATCAACCGGAGTCCATGTACATCTCCATTTAGCTTGTCTTGGACTGACATCGATTTGTATACTTCTAAAGTAGTTAGTGGTAAACCGGAGTCCATGTACATCTCCGTATAGCTTGTCTTGGACTGGTATGGGGATTGGCCATGTGTTTTCTCTCTGTTCCGTGTATGTTGGAAACTCTTGCAGTATGGGTGTCTCTGTCATCTTGCTGGTGCCACATGTACATATGTCAGATGGGCCTATTTTATACTTGTTAAACAGATGGTACCTCAGTCTATTGTGCCCTGTTTGTAGATGGAAAATGTCAACCTGCTCTTCGTTGCTTAGTTGGTGGTATGCATCATCCTTTTTATGACGTGAACAACAGCAACTGTTGGAGTAGCTGGGCGGTGAAACATTCGACTTATTGTTATCAGTTATCTGAGGACTATCATCATAGCACTCCGGACAAGTCCATAGGTGTTCCGATCTCCGTCTCAGCAAATCCAGCAGCGTCCAGCGACCCAACACGCCAATTCGATGTTGATTAATCAATCTCTTTGCATATTTAGTATGTCGTTCTTTTCGGGCTGCACCAATATTGACACCCATCGCTCTCAATCTGGTCAGCGAGTGGGATTCACAGCCCTGAAACTCCCCTGTTCGGAAAGACTCTCAATGCGTGAAGAATGTCATTTCAATCCATGGCAGCTTCCTCTGATATTGTAGCCAAGCCAGCCAATCTATCAGCTCGTTCATTACCCCTAACTCCTGCGTGCCCAGGAACAAAAATGATGGTGATTTCTCTGATGGAATCATTGTTTGATGTGACACGTTGAGTAAGATAAAGTTGCGTCATCAACTCCATTGTTATTTAACAACTTTATTAGAATATACAAGTACTAGAGGACAATGTTAGGAATAATAACACTACATACATTATCACTTATTAATAATTAAGAATTCAAATACTTAGGAAGCATATTCACAGAAGACGGAAAACTAGATAGAGAGATAGAGGTTAGAGTGCAAAAAGCAAATGCTGTAACCTACCAGCTAGCCCCATGTTAAGGCACCCAAAAATTTCACAGGCAGCTAAGTAACAGATGATCAACAGCATTTTTATACCTACTTTGTGTTACCAGAGCCAAACATGGACATTGAGCAAAGCGCAGTCACAAAAATAACTACATGTGAAATGCGTTGCCTTCGAAAAGTTACCAACAACACAAGGAAAGACAGAATCACCAACATCAGCATAAGAAAGAAAGTTGGCACAAAACCGTGCTTGAATTACATAGATAAACAAAGAATGAAGTGGTTTGGCCACTTAATAAGAATGCATCCAAACTCCAAAGTATACAGAGTCTTCTACAACAGAACATTGGGAAAGAAGGCAAGAGGAAGACCACGGAAAAGATGGTTAGATGGCGTTGCAGAATCCTGTGAAAGAGCAAAGATAACAATCACACAAGCCACCAGAACAGCGCAAGACAAAAACAGAAAACCAGGACACTGGGCAACAACCCGATAGCAGTGTGACGACAAAAGAAGAAGAAGAATAATTGGTTAGAAATATGATTCTGCCCGTATGTTGCCGGGGTTTGCAAGGGGAGCAAAGAATAGTAACACTGCAACCTACAAGGCATGTCGTAAGAGGCGACTGAGGTAGAGGTCAAGGGAAGCTACTCTAGTAAATACAAAGCACCGCAGAAATCGGATGTGCTGGCCTAGCTAGTTGTAAACGCGTAACTGGCACAACGTACAATCGCTCTTATAGTTCGTTCCAAAATTCATGATCATCTTTACCGACCGATATAAAATCATCCCCTTGACAGAAATTCTTGATTTTACATTTTTATATAGGTAACAGTGACGACCTTCCAAAAGTATTTTTTCCCACCCAAACCTTTAAGTTCTGTAAGAATGTTATTATATATTATTACTATAATTATCGCGATGTTGATCTGGTATACTTGTCGAAATTTTACAATACGATTGTCAAGTTTGTCTATAACTAAGCATTTCCGTGTTCCAAATGCAATTCAGTGCGAGTCAAAATCGGAAATCCCGTGGAATTAATCAGTTCACAATGTTTCCTACCGACTGTCATTGGCGTATGTACGCAACATTTACTTTCATTTATAGAAGTGGAAGGTATCATTTGTTCACAATGTCACCTTTCTTTTTATAATATGTAATAGGGATACGCCTTTGCAATCATTCGCCACCATTTTGTGTATTACTGTAAGTTCTAAACTTTGGTTATCATTTTGTTGTGCTTATGCAAACTTATATAACAAAAAAACGTTTTTGCATCAACTAAGCTACCTACCAATTAGTTAAATATGGATTCGTAACGTCGGGAGGTATATAAGACTGCGTGTAAAAAATGACTTGTATCCATCAGATAGATTTCGTACAAATTAAACCTTAGTGTGATCACGAATTTTGGAACGAACTATAGTAATATTTTCTCATCTTGTTTGCGTTCGTTCTTTACAACCAATTTTAATCACTCTTTGTGCTATGTTTGATCTTTGCCAAGAACATGTATACGTTGCACATTGGTTTGGTAGGCCCCTAAACGCATAGACTTCTACATGTTTAGGACATGTGCATCCGATTTCAGCCAAACCTCCTTTGTCGCCTCTTACGACATGCATAGCAGGTAACAGTGGTTCTATTCTTTACACCCCAAATTTGGGCCCCGGTAACCACTCAGCGAACATTTTCTCTGAATACAACAAAGCAGTGGCGACTCGTCATTAGGGGCCAGTGGGGCCAGGCCCCAGCAACAATCATGTATAACTAATATTAATATATTCATGCTTCATGGAGGACGAGGAAGAGGACGAACATGATAACGGACGCAACAGAACATTCAAGAAACTGAACATGCTGATGTAGGTGATGTAAGAACTGGCTACAGATGGAGAATCCTTCATACGAACTGTGAAAAAAGTACATATTACATAATGATAATTGGGTAAAGGAAAGTCCCCGTAGCGTGGATATAAGCTGTACACTTCTTTCTCCAAAGGTACTCGGCTCGTCCCTCCTCCTCCGGCGTACGGAGCGAATCGGTATACTTTTCTAGAGATCTCTAATACAATGTAAGTGACATCAAGTTCCTAGTCCTATCGGAGACGAACAATTTTTTTTTCCGATCCAGAAGCACTGAGCTTTTTCAGCTCTTCGGCTCGGTGCCATGGACATCGTAACCCTTCGGTTCGGTGCCACGAACACCGTAAATCTGGGGAATCTGTGGCTTTTTCTGTCATCCCACGGAATTGAACCCGCACACACAGAGGGATAGTCACCCGTAGTCCAACGCGCTACGAACACGCTGGGCAGACGGGCAGGAGACGAACAATAAAACGTAAGGTCCCATTTTCAAGTTTAGCACTTAACAAAACAACACTGACAGTTAAAAATCTATGCATAGGCTGCAAATTCGTTGCTAGGTCAAAATCCATAAATAATATTAAAATTTCCTCCCGAGTGGTTACCGTAGCCCAAATTTGGGGTGTAAAGAATAGAACCACTGTTACCTGCCACGCATATCGTAAGAGGCGACTAAGGGGTTTGGTTGAAGTCGGATGCATATGTCCTAAGCGTGTAGAAGTCTATGCGTTTAGGAACCTACCAAACCAATGTGCAACGTATACACGTTCTTGGCAAAGATCAAACATATCACAAAGAGTGATTAAAATTGGTCGTAAAGAACGAACGCAAAGAAGAAGAAGATTAAAATTTCTACAAAATTTTCACCATCTTCAAAATGACACCAGGAACTATCGCCAGTGCTACGAAGTTCGTGCTTTGCTGCTGAGATCTTTATATGTAAAAATAAAAAAGAGAGAGCGGAGCACACATGTTAATTCACCAAAGTGCAAGGATGACGATGGCGCTCCTCTCCACATGATGATGATAAATAATTGTATTTTCTCATAAATCAAGATAATTATTGTCTTGAATATAAATGATTTATCACAAATATAAATAGTAGATTTATTGCTAATATAAATAGTAAATTTATTACAAATATAAATAGCAAATTTATCGCTAATATAAATAGTAGATTTATTGCTAATAAATATAGTAAATTTATCTAGCTAATATAAATAGTAGATTTCTCTAATATAAATAGTAAATTTATCTAGCTAATATAAATAGTAGATTTCTCTAATATAAATAGTAGATTTATTGCTAATATAAATAGTAGATTTATTGCTAATATATATAGTAAATTTATCTAGCTAATATAAATAGTAGATTTCTCTAATATAAATAGTAGATTTATTGCTAATATAAATAGTAGATTTCTCTAATATAAATAGTAGATTTATTGCTAATATAAATAGTAGATTTATCTAGCTAATATCAATAGTAGATTTCTCTAATATAAATAGTAGATTTATTGCTAATATAAATAGTAGATTTATTACAAATATAAATAGCAAGTTTATCGCTAATATAAATAGTAGATTTATTGCTAATATAAATAGTAGATTTATGGCTAATATAAATAGTAGATTTCTCTAATATAAATAGTAGATTTATTGCTAATATAAATAGTAGATTTATCGCTAATATAAATAGTAGATTTCTCTAATATAAATAGTAGATTTATTGCTAATATAAATAGTAGATTTATTGCTAATATAAATAGTAGATTTCTCTAATATAAATAGTAGATGTATTGCTAATATAAATAGTAGATTTATCGCTAATATAAATAGTAGATTTCTCTAAAAGAAATAGTAGATTTATTGCTAATATAAATAGTAGATTTCTCTAATATAAATAGTAAATTTATTGCTAATATAAATAGTAGATTTATGGCTAATATAAATAGTAGATTTATTGCTAATATAAATAGTAGATTTCTCTAATATAAATAGTAGATTTATTGCTAATATAAATAGTAGATTTCTCTAATATAAATAGTATAGTTTATTAGTAATATAAATAGTAGATTTTCTAATATAAATAGTAGATTTATTGCTAATATAAATAGTAGATTATTGCTAATATAAATAGTAGATTTCTCTAATATAAATAGTAGATTTATTGCTAATATAAATAGTAGATTTATCTAATATAAAAGTAGATTTATCTAAATAAATAGTAGATTTATTGCTAATATAAATAGTAGATTTCTCTAATATAAATAGTAAATTTATTGCTAATATAAATAGTAGATTTCTCTAATATAAATAGTAAATTTATTGCTAATATAAATAGTAGATTTCTCTAATATAAATAGTAGATTTATTGCTAATATAAATAGTAGATTTCTCTAATATAAATAGTAGATTTATTGCTAATATAAATAGTAGATTTCTCTAATATAAATAGTAGATTTATTGCTAATATAAATAGTAGATTTTCTAATAATTTTAAATAATAGTAGATTTATGCTAATATAAATAGTAGATTTCTCTAATATAAATAGTAAATTTATTGCTAATATAAATAGTAGATTTATGGCTAATATAAATAGTAGATTTCTCTAATATAAATAGTAGATTTATTGCTAATATAAAAAGTAGATTTATTGCTAATATAAATAGTAGATTTATCTAATATAAATAGTAGATTTATTGCTAATATAATAAGTAGATTTATTGCTAATATAAATAGTAGATTTATTGCTATATAAATAGTAGATTTATTGCTAATATAAATAGTAGATTTATTGCTAATATAAATAGTAGATTTATTGCTAATATAAATAGTAGATTTATTGCTAATATAAATAGTAGATTTCTCTAATATAAATAGTAGATTTTCTAATATAAATAGTAGATTTATTGCTAATATAAATAGTAGATTTATTGCTAATATAAATAGTAGATTTATCTAGCTAATATAAATAGTAGATTTATTGCTAATATAAATAGTAGATTTATTGCTAATATAAATAGTAGATTTATTGCTAATATAAATAGTAGATTTATTGCTAATATAAATAGTAGATTTCTCTAATATAAATAGTAGATTATTCTAATATAAATAGTAGATTTATTGCTAATAAAATAGTAGATTTATCGTAATATAAATAGTAGATTTTCAATTACTGCAATTTTGCAAATAAATCAGAGATTTAGGCAATAAATAATCAGAGATTTAGTAATAAAATAAATCAAAGATTTAGTGCAAAATAACAACAGTTGATTGTAAAAAAATAATTGAGGTACAAATATAGAATCAAATAAATATCGATTATATATAAATCAGATAAATTCTGTCCAAACCTTCGTGTATAAATGGTAGCATTGACTGTCGACTAGGGAGTAAGGGCGCATGTTAGCAGTTGCAAGTAATTCTACTGAATACTAACAATAGTAATCGAGTGATATTAATAGCAAAATTAATAACATATGAAACTGTAACTCCAACTTATAATCCCGACATTTAACATAAAACTGCCGCGTGCCCAGCGTGTTCGTAGCACGCTGACTACGGTGACTAGTCCTCTGTAAGTGAGGGTTCAACTCCGTGGACTGGCAGAAAAGCTACAGGTTCCCAGATTTACGGTGTTCGTGGCACCGAGCCAAAGGATTACGATGTCCATGACACCGAGCCGAAGAGGTTTCTCGATCGGTGCTTCTGGATCGGAAACCCCAAAAACACATAAAATAAAAATCAAGTGTTTAAGAGCCTGCGTGTTTTCTTTGGCAACATATGGTTGTGAGACGTAGACCATCGATAAAGCGGCAGAGAAGATCATTAATGCCTTTGAATGCAATTGCTAGAGAAGAGTACTTAGAATATCATGGACAGAGAAAAGAACAAATGCCTATGTTCTGCAACAACTTGATATTACAGAGAGTTGGCTATTAAAGAGCATAAAATCAAGGAAAATTAAATATTTCGGGCACATCAAATGACATGAGTGCCTAGAGAAGATAATTTTGAAAGGAATAGTGCCTGGAAGAAGAATGAGAAGAACTAGAAGACGATGGGTGAAAGATGTCATTGACGATCTGAGAATGACTGCTGCTGACGTCGATCAACTTGCACAGAACTAAATAATTTTTCAGGATTGCTGTCATGGCAGGTAAGTTCCTGAAGGGGCAAGCTACTTGATGATGATAACGATGATGATGATGATGATGGCGATGATGATGATGATGATGATGATGATGATGATGACGATGATGATGATGATGATGATGATGATGATGATGATGATGATGATGATGATGATAATGATGATGATGATGATGATGATGATGAATCCTGACGTTTATCGGAAAAATGAGATTTATAAAACATTAGATTTATTTAAAAACATGAGATTTATAAAACATTAGATTTATTTAAAAAACATGAGATTTATAAAACATTAGATTTATAAAACTTGAGATTTATAAAACATTAGATTTATAAAACATTAGATTGATAAAACATTAGATTTATAAAGCATGAGATTTATAAAACATTAGATTTATAAAACATTAGATTTATAAAACATTAGATTTATAAAACATTAGATTTATAAAACATTAGATTTATAAAACATTAGATTGATAAAACATGAGATTTATTTTTAAAATGAGATTTATAAAACGTGAGATTTATAAAAAATGAGATTTATAAAACATGAGATTTATTTTTTAAATGAGATTTATAAAACTTGAAATTTATAAAAAATGAGATTTATAAAACATGAGATTTATTTTAAAAAATGATGATTTAATTCCAAAAATGAGATTTTATTATAAAAAGAGATTTGATACAAACAAAAAAAAAGATTTGATTTCCTAAATATGATATTTTGAAATAATGAGCAAGTAACACTGACCTGCTGGAGCTGTGGAAGATTTCTTGAGAAGACAAATCATAAGAAGGATGGTCAGAAGAAACCAGACAGGTCGTGTGAAGGACATTTTGATGGAGTTTGTAAGGTTACGTCGAAGTACTATCAGAAGTTGATGAGATACAACACACAGGCACGGTTGTCAAGTTGGTAGAGCAGATACCTGTTAACCTAGAAGATCTCAACTCTAATCTGTAAGGTCGTTGGTTTGTATTTATTTCAGGATTTTCTTGTTTCTTTTGTTGCTTGTCTGTCTCTGTTCTTGCTTGTCTGTCTCCGTTGTTGCTTGTCTGTCTCCGTTGTTGCTTGTGTGTGCTCCAAAACCCGAAGAAAAAACAAAATTCTTGTTTATATATTTACTGAAATGATAACTATAACATTTGTCTGTCTAGTTGATTGTCTGTCTAGTTGATTGTTATGTGAAAGTTTCTAATCTTGATGATAGATCTGATTGAGATTCTGATGTACTTTCGATAGACTCGTCTTCCTAATCTCGTTCAAGTTTAGATTTGTTTACCTACAAAAATATATACAGTATCTTAGAAGCATGTCGACAAATTGCAACTAAGACAAGGCTAACGTAGACAGTGTCTTGAAAACTTGCAACAAAGATAATACTAACGAAGAAAACTTGCAACAAAGATAAGACTAAAGTAGACAGTGTCTTGAAGACTTGCAACAAAGACTAGACTAAAAAGAAAACTTGAAACAAAGACTAAAAATAAAACTTGAAACAAAGACTAGACTAAAAACAAAACTTGGGCCTACCAAACCAATGTGCAACGTATACACGTTCTTGGCAAAGATCAAACATATCACAAAAAGTGATTTAAATTGGTCGTAAAGAACGAACGCAAAGACGAAGAAGAAAAGAAAACTTGAAACAAAGACTAGACTAAAAAGAAAACTTGAAACAAAGACTAGACTAAAAAGAAAATTTGAAACAAAGACTAAAAAGAAAACTTGAAACAAAGACTAGACTAAAAAGAAAACTTGAAACAAAGACTAGACTGAAAAGAAAACTTGAAACAAAGACTAGACTGAAAAGAAAACTTGAAACAAAGACTAGATTAAAAAGAAAACTTGCAACAAAGACTAGATTAACTTAAACAGTGTCTTGAAGACTTGCAACAAAGACTAGACTAAGGTAGACAATGTCTTGAAAACACAAATGTTTATCAAAGTAAACTGTCAGAGACAATATCTTGAAAACGTGTAACACAAATGTTTATCAAAGGAAACTAGCAGAGACAATGCCTTGAAAACTTGTAACACATGTTTATCAAAGGAAACTAGCAGAGACAATGCCTTGAACAAACTGAATCTAAAACTTATCAGAAGAAATGACTGCTGAGTAACCAAAGAACTCACTTGATCGTTAAACAGAATGCTTATAAACTATTGTAACACTTGTCGATAACTATTAGATTGTAATGTTCCTATCACGGTGCCAATAATTTTACTCGTCCGTTGTCTCGGGTTTTGGACATTGAAAAAAACTCTGGAACTGCGCAATCCAAGAGCTCTCTTAAATAGAAAATTTTCGGCGTGTTTTTGCAGAATAAAACACGTGATTTGAGTGGGGACATGGCGCGTGGAGTGTGCGTGGCAATCTCTTACAAGAACATGGCGGGGTAACTGCAACAAGTAATTAGCAAAAAACCCGATAACTAGAGCACATCCGCCACCCACACTTTATGAATCTCACGTCAGATCAGAAACGTGCCGTCTTCACTTCGAAATATGGCTGTAATTTGTCTCTTCCCATGATGTCACATTTTTATGTCTCTTCCCATGATGTCACATTTTGGATGTCTCTTCCCATAATGTCACATTTTGGATGTCTCTTCCCATGATGTCACATTTTGGATGTCTCTTCCCATAATGTCACATTTTGGGATGTCTCTTCCCATGATGTTACATTTTATGTCTCTTCCCATAACGTCACATTTTATATCTCTTACCATGATGTCACATAGTCCTCTTCTTCCTATGATGTCATATTCTCCCCTCCTTACAATGACGTCACATTGCCCCCTCCTTCCCATGATGGTTAAATTATCCCACTCCTTCACATAACGTCATATTATCCCCTTTCCTCCCCATGATGTCATATTGTGCCCCTCCTTCCCATGATGTCACATCCTCCCCCTCCTTCCCATTGTCCCCTGTTTACCCACTATGTCACATTGTTTCGCCCTCTTTCGGATGATGTCCCATTGGACCATACCACTATTTATCCCCTCCTTTCCATGATGTCACATTGTCCCTCCTTCCCATGATGTAACATTGAACCATACCACTATTTGTTTCCTCCTTCACATCCTTCCCATGATGACATGATGTCACATTCAACCATACCACTATTTGTCCCTCCTTCCCATGATGTCACATTGAGACATACCACTATTTGTCCCCTCCTTCCCCTAATGTCTGTTTGAGACATACCACTACCCCTCCCAGCTTCCCATGATGTCACACTGGGAATGGCATTAATTTGTCCACATCTCAGTGTCTTCTTTCCTCAGTAGCTCTCTTGCTTGCTGTCTTTATTTCTTTCTCATTATCCTACTTATGTTTACTGTCTTGGTCTTGCCCACTTCTCGACACGTTATTGTGACAAGTGTTACTCCTGATGAAGCCCATGAATACTGGTATTGCAACCAAGCTGTGAGGCTTACCTCAAATGTCGCATGTCTGCTGTTACATGTGCTGCTAGAGCAGAAGGTTTGAACCATAACCCTGGTTAGCTATGAAGAAGCAAAAACCATCGCCAAAGGGCACTACAAGGCAAAATGGGATAAAGAACACCCAAAACACAACAAGAATGATGGATATTACCAACTGTCCAGAAGGGACCAGACAGTTATACTTCGCCTCCGGACGGGTCACAATAGAATGAGACACCACCTGTACACTAAATTCAAGATAGGCACCAACGACCTGTGCCCTGTGGGGTTGGCAAGTATGACAATAGAACATATCCTACAGAACTGCCCCCAGTATGCAGACCTGAGAAGAAAGAGGTGGCCCACTTACACCAGCATCCAAGACAAACAGTATGGCGTGGATGATAATCTGAGGCAGACGGCTGCCTTTATTAGAGAATCGAAATCCCAATCTAGTGAGAACGCAGAAGACAAACTGTATGGCGTGGATGATAATCTGAGGCAGACGGCTGCCTTTATTAGAGAATCCGAAATCCCAATCTAGTGAGAACGCAGAAGACAAACTGTATGGCGTGACTGATAATCTGAGGCAGACGGTTGCCTTTATTAGAGAATCCGAAATCCCAATCTAGTGAGAACGCAGAAGACAAACTGTATGGCGTGGCTGATAATCTGAGGCAGACGGTTGCCTTTATTAGAGAGTCCGAAATCCCAATCTAGTGAGAACGCAGAAGACAAACTGTATGGCGTGGCTGATAATCTGAGGCAGACGGCTGCCTTTATTAGAGAATCCGAAATCCCAATCTAGTGAGAACGCAGAAGAACCATAACCCCGTGCGGATAATACCAAGATGTCACATTCAGGAGGAAAGAATGCAACCACTGCGATATAATAGAAACATGTGGTACCAGGCAACTTAATGAAGGTTGTTCTTGATGTAAACAACATGTGCATATTAATTTCTGCAAACCACCACCACCACCACCATACCAACAACGAAAGCAACAACAATAATTACCACCAGCAACATGTACTACAACACCAATAACAAACCACCACACCAACAACAACTACCACAATACTAATAACAAATCATCCCATCTACAACGACCACTACACGATGTCAAATCACCATGCCAACAAAAACGACTACTACAACACCAAATCACCACACTAACAACAACAACTACTACAACACCAAATCACCACACTAACACAACAAAAACTACAACTTTCTTTCTTTTCTCCTATCCTGTTTTGCCTGACAGCGTCAGGATAAGAAGAGATTTATAGAACGAGCCCTTGTTTACGCTTTATAAATAGTTTCTTTCGTCGCCTCTGTTATCTCTGAGGTTCACATTTTGCGTGGCCATCTTTTGCGTTGCATCCTGTATCAGAGCAACATTGCTCTTTGAGGTGCACTATCTGTTGGTAATCTGCTTATGTGGCCAAACCATTTAATTTGTTGTTTCTTGATGAAGTCTAGTACTGGTGTTGTACCTACTTTTTTCCTGGTGTCTTCATTTCTCAACCGGTCTCTTCTTGTTACCAGCATTCTGCGTAGACACTTCATCTCTGTCATGACTAGTTTCTTCTATCATTTGATGCCAGCATCCAGGTTTGGCACTGATAGCATAATGTGGGAAGAAATATCGTGTTGAACATTGCTCTTTTTGTGTTCATGGTGACATTGTGTTTAGTAAAGAAATCAGGGGCGGCTCGTTATTGACGGCCAGTGGGGTCGGCCCCACCAATAATCGAAAGGGAGAATAACTTCCCATTATAGGTAAATAATAGTAAATACTAAAAAAACATGATTTTTCCGAAAATTTGTGTCTGGCCCCACCAAGAAAACTTACCATGAGCCGCCACTGAAAGAAGTCTTCCAAGAAAGTGAATGTATATTGTGGGAACAATAGACAACCAAAGAAGCAGCAGAATCAGACAAAGATATAGAATGCTGCATGTATATTACAATCAATTATTGCTGTGGAGACGGCACTTGATCTTGAGAAATTATGTCTCTGTACAACATGTATTATTATTACTTGACAAGATCAAGTGTCATCTCCTGACATGTTGGTACAGAGAATACCAAGTTGATACAGACACGTTGGTACTGACAAGATCAAGTTGGTATTGACAAGTTGGTACATAGAATATCAAGTTGGTACAGACAAGATCAAGTTAGTATTGACAAGTTGGTACATAGAATATCAAGTTGGTACAGACAAGATCAAGTTAGTATTGACAAGTTGGTACATAGAATATCAAGTTGGTACAGACAATATCAAGTTAGTATTGACAAGTTGGTACATAGAATATCAAGTTGGTACAGACAAGATCAAGTTAGTATTGACATGTTGGTACATAGAATATCAAGTTGGTACAGACAAGATCAAGTTAGTATTGACAAGTTGGTACAGAAAATACCAAGTTGGTACAGACAAGTTGGTACTGACAAGATAAAGTTAGTATTGACAAGTTGGTACAGAAAATACTAAGTTGGTACAGACAAGTTGGTACTGACAAGATCAAGTTGGTACAGAGAATGCCAATTGGTACTGACAAGATCAAGTGCCATCTCCTGACAAGTTGGTAAAGAGAATACCAAGTTGGGACAGAGAAGTTGGTACAGACAAGATCAAATTGGCACTGATAAGTTGGTACTGACAAGATCAAGTTGGTACTGACAAGATCAAGTTGGTACTGACAAGATCAAGTTGGTACTGACAAGATCAAGTTGGTACTGACAAGATCAAGTTGGTACTGACAAGTTGGTACTGACAAGATCAAGTTGGTACTGACAAGTTGGTACTGACAAGATCAAGTTGGTACTGACAAGATCAAGCTGGTACTGACAAGTTAGTACTGACAAGATCAAGTTGGTACTGACAAGTTGGTACTGACAAGATCAAGTTGGTACTGACAAGATCAAGTTGGTACTGACAAGATCAAGTTGGTACTGACAAGATCAAGTTGGTACAGACAAGATCAAGTTGGTACTGACAAGATCAAGTTGGTACAGACAAAATCAAGTTGGTACTGACAAGATCAAGTCGGTACAGACAAGATCAAGTTGGTACTGACAAGATCAAGTTGGTACTGACAAGATCAAGTTGGTACTGAGAATACCAAGTTGGTACTGACAAGATCAAGTTGGTACTGACAAGATCAAGTTGGTACAGAAACTATCAAGTTGGTACTGACAAGTTGGTACTGACAAGATCAAGTGTCATCTCCAGACAGGTTGGTACAGAGAATACCAAGATGGTACTGACAAGTTCGTATAGACAAGATCAAGTGTCATCTCCAGACAAGTTGGTATAGATATTGAAACAATGTCTGCTCATATCATATTCTGATTTCAAACAATTTAGAAAATGGCTTACAAACGCGATATTGTCTTTATTCAGTTCTCGTTTCAACCTAACAATCAGGTCATGATGGCTGCTATATCCAGACGATACAATTATCTTCAAAAACTTGCCGTCTGGTAGCACAAACTGGACAACTTTTCTGTGTTACTACGTGCGTTTCCCGTGCCTTTAGTCACGTGTCTGATTGTATCTTATTGGCTCTAACAGATATGGGGGAGGAGAGTACTTCTTCTTCAACCAATCACATCGCTTGAACAGAAAAACGAGGCAAAAACGAAATAGCTTGTCTTTATGTTTCATAAACAACAAACTTAACTTGAACTTATGTTTTTCTTTTCACACGCTTCACATCGACCACTTGTTAACCACTCTGTGTGATTTGTGTGATCTGAGCCTAAGAGCGATTGTACGTTGTGCCAGTTATGCGCCTACGAGTAGGCCAGCGCATCCGATTTCTGCGATGCTTTTATTTACTAGGGTAGCTTTACTAGGTCCTACATCAGTGGCCTCTTACGACATGCCTTGTAGGTTGCAGTGGTACTATTCTTTGCCTTCCTTGCGGGCTTCGGTACCACACGGTCGAGGTTGTTATGTTTTATGTTTTATGCTTTATGTTTTATGCTTTTATGTTTTATGTTTTTATGCTTTTATGTTTTATGCTTTTATGTGTTATGCTTTTATGTTTTATGTGTTATACTTTTATGTTTTATATACCACAAGGTTGTTATGTTTTAAGCTTGTCCTTATCTTTCATAAACATCAAATTTTGCTTGTTTGTTGGTACATAAGCTCTGATAACAAAAAATAACATTTTGCTTGTTTGTTGGTACATAAGCTCTGATAACAAAAAATAACATTTTGCTTGTTTGTTGGTACATAAGCTCTGATAAAACAAAAATAACATTTTGCTTGTTTGTTGGTACATAAGCTCTGATAACAAAAAATAACATTTTGCTTGTTTGTTGGTACATAAGCTCTGATAACAAAAAATAACATTTTGTTGTTATCATTTGATGTCAGCGTCCAGGTTTGGCACTGATAGCATAATGTGGGAAGAAATATCGTGTTGAACATTGCTCTTTTTGTGTTCATGGTGACATTGTGTTTAGTAAAGAAATCAGGGGCGGCTCGTTATTGACGGCCAGTGGGGTCGGCCCCACCAATAATCGAAAGGGAGAATAACTTCCCATTATAGGTAAATAATAGTAAATACTAAAAAAACATGATTTTTCCGAAAATTTGTGTCTGGCCCCACCAAGAAAACTTACCACGAGCCGCCACTGAAAGAAGTCTTCCAAGAAAGTGAATGTATATTGTGGTAACAATAGACAACCAAAGAAGCAGCAGAATCAGACAAAGATATAGAATGCTGCATGTATATTACAATCAATTATTGCTGTGGAGACGGCACTTGATCTTGAGAAATTATGTCTCTGTACAACATGTATTATTATTACTTGACAAGATCAAGTGTCATCTCCTGACATGTTGGTACAGAGAATACCAAGTTGATACAGACACGTTGGTACTGACAAGATCAAGTTGGTATTGACAAGTTGGTACATAGAATATCAAGTTGGTACAGACAAGATCAAGTTAGTATTGACAAGTTGGTACATAGAATATCAAGTTGGTACAGACAAGATCAAGTTAGTATTGACAAGTTGGTACATAGAATATCAAGTTGGTACAGACAATATCAAGTTAGTATTGACAAGTTGGTACATAGAATATCAAGTTGGTACAGACAAGATCAAGTTAGTATTGACATGTTGGTACATAGAATATCAAGTTGGTACAGACAAGATCAAGTTAGTATTGACAAGTTGGTACAGAAAATACCAAGTTGGTACAGACAAGTTGGTACTGACAAGATAAAGTTAGTATTGACAAGTTGGTACAGAAAATACTAAGTTGGTACAGACAAGTTGGTACTGACAAGACGTTGGTACAGAGAATGCCAATTGGTACTGACAAGATCAAGTGCCATCTCCTGACAAGTTGGTAAAGAGAATACCAAGTTGGGACAGAGAAGTTGGTACAGACAAGATCAAATTGGCACTGATAAGTTGGTACTGACAAGATCAAGTTGGTACTGACAAGATCAAGTTGGTACTGACAAGATCAAGTTGGTACTGACAAGATCAAGTTGGTACTGACAAGATCAAGTTGGTACTGACAAGTTGGTACTGACAAGATCAAGTTGGTACTGACAAGTTGGTACTGACAAGATCAAGTTGGTACTGACAAGATCAAGTTGGTACTGACAAGTTAGTACTGACAAGATCAAGTTGGTACTGACAAGTTGGTACTGACAAGATCAAGTTGGTACTGACAAGATCAAGTTGGTACTGACAAGATCAAGTTGGTACTGACAAGATCAAGTTGGTACAGACAAGATCAAGTTGGTACTGACAAGATCAAGTTGGTACAGACAAAATCAAGTTGGTACTGACAAGATCAAGTCGGTACAGACAAGATCAAGTTGGTACTGACAAGATCAAGTTGGTACTGACAAGATCAAGTTGGTACTGAGAATACCAAGTTGGTACTGACAAGATCAAGTTGGTACTGACAAGATCAAGTTGGTACAGAAACTATCAAGTTGGTACTGACAAGTTGGTACTGACAAGATCAAGTGTCATCTCCAGACAGGTTGGTACAGAGAATACCAAGATGGTACTGACAAGTTCGTATAGACAAGATCAAGTGTCATCTCCAGACAAGTTGGTATAGATATTGAAACAATGTCTGCTCATATCATATTCTGATTTCAAACAATTTAGAAAATGGCTTACAAACGCGATATTGTCTTTATTCAGTTCTCGTTTCAACCTAACAATCAGGTCATGATGGCTGCTATATCCAGACGATACAATTATCTTCAAAAACTTGCCGTCTGGTAGCACAAACTGGACAACTTTTCTGTGTTACTACGTGCGTTTCCCGTGCCTTTAGTCACGTGTCTGATTGTATCTTATTGGCTCTAACAGATATGGGGGAGGAGAGTACTTCTTCTTCAACCAATCACATCGCTTGAACAGAAAAACGAGGCAAAAACTAAATAGCTTGTCTTTATGTTTCATAAACAACAAACTTAACTTGAACTTATGTTTTTTCTTTTCACACGCTTCACATCGACCACTTGTTAACCACTCTGTGTGATTTGTGTGTGATCTGAGCCTAAGAGCGATTGTACGTTGTGCCAGTTATGCGCCTACGAGTAGGTCAGCGCATCCGATTTCTGCGATGCTTTTCATTTACTAGGGTAGCTTTACTAGGTCCTACATCAGTGGCCTCTTACGACATGCCTTGTAGGTTGCAGTGGTACTATTCTTTGCTTCCTTGCGGGCCTCGGTACCAAACGGTCGAGGTTGTTATGTTTTATGTTTTTATGTTTTTATGTTTTATGCTTTATGTTTTATGCTTTTATGTTTTATGCTTTTATATTTTATGCTTTTACGCTTTTATGTGTTATGCTTTTATGTTTTATGTGTTATACTTTTATGTTTTATATACCACAAGGTTGTTATGTTTTAAGCTTGTCCTTATCTTTCATAAACATCCAATTTTGCTTGTTTGTTGGTACACACGCTCTGATAAACAAAAAATAACATTTTGCTTGTTTGTTGGTACATAAGCTCTGATAAAAAAAAATAACATTTTGCTTGTTTGTTGGTACATAAGCTCTGATAACAAAAAATAACATTTTGCTTGTTTGTTGGTACATAAGCTCTGATAACAAAAAATAACATTTTGCTTGTTTGTTGGTACATAAGCTCTGATAACAAAAAATAACATTTTGCTTGTTTGTTGGTACACACGCTCTGATAAACAAAAAATAACATTTTGCTTGTTTGTTGGTACATAAGCTCTGATAAACAAAAAAATAACATTTTGCTTGTTTGTTGGTACATAAGCTCTGATAAAACAAAAATAACATTTTGCTTGTTTGTTGGTACATAAGCTCTGATAAAACAAAAATAACATTTTGCTTGTTTGTTGGTACATAAGCTCTGATAAAAAAAAATAACATTTTGCTTGTTTGTTGGTACATAAGCTCTGATAAAACAAAAATAACATGTCGTTACTGCTTGTAATACCGCTTTTTATTTTCGGTAGTACAAGGGGGACACGTAGTACAAGGGGTCACGTATCTGTAGAATTTAATAGCCACATGGCTAGTTCAGTTGCTGCAAAACTGTTAAGGTTCGGGTTTGTCTTTATGCACCCGAAAGAAAAAAACCTCAGTGGATTGATCCGTGGTCTCCAGTATGGGATTCGCATTCTAATCAATTCGACCAGACGCTGTGATTTTTTTTTTCGATCCAGAAGCACTTGAGCTGAAAGCTCTTCGGCTCAGTGCCATGGACATCGTAACCCTTCGGTTCGGTGCCACGAACACCTTAAATCTGGGGAACCTGTAGCTTTTCTGCCAGTCCGCAGAGTTGAACCGGCACTTACAGAGGACTAGTCACCCGTAGTCCAACGTGCTACGAAAACGCTGGGCAGGCGGGCGTCCTTTGGTTGTAAAGCCTTACTCGGCTTAAAAATGGTTTAATCCCTTAATAACAACCCCCGCGCCTAAAAAAGTGTGTGGTCAGTTGACTATGTACTATGTTTAAGTTAGCCATCGTTATCTACCAATACTGACTGTCGCAGACAGGGCGACCATGTCACTTCAGCACACCGAACACAAGTAGACATCGTGGTTGCGTGATATTGCAAGGAGAAAGTCACAGACCAAAAATTCCGCCCCTTTGTGTTGACGTTTCTTGCGATTGGAAACTTGCAGACAAAACGTGATCAGAACGGCTCTCTAATCATGTTTCCACGCGAAAAATTGTGAGTCTCTCGGGAATCGGGGAAAACATGCGACTCTAAATTTAAATAACATACAGAATGGGGTGGACAGGGATGAAAATGTGGAGGGGTGAGGGGATAGAGATTACTGAATGATTTACTTTTAGACCTGGCTGTTGTTTTCTACGATAAGATCAGTGGCGGCTCGTAATCATTTTTGTTGGTGGGGCCAGACACAAATTTACGGGAAAATCATGGTTTGTTTTATAAATTTTACAAATTTTATAAATTTTACAAAAAAATTATGTTTTAATTTATAAAATAATAAATACACGTTACACATTATTTTGGTGGGGCCCGACCCCAGTGGCCCTTAATGACGAGCCGCCACTGGATAAGACCATCTTTAATTTGTGTATTTCTTAGTTAACGTTATATTAGTTTTATATTGTTTTAAGTGCTTAGATCATCACCATTATGGTCGTTTTAGTTTGGAATATCTTCAAGACACTCAGGACATGTCTAAAGGTGCTCCGATCTTATCTTATCCACATTTGCCGTGAAGCGTCGTGGGGAGATTTAGTTTTCTATCTTGTGCCAGGTGTGTTGCGCTTGACGTTGTCAGTCCATGCTTTCGCAGGGACTCTGAGATGTTATCTATCCATCGTGTTCTTGGCCTGCCTCGTGCTCTGCGCCCTGAGTGTCGATTATTGTAGGCACGTGATGGTAGTAAATGTGGTTCCATTCTCATTAGATGGCTGAACCACTAGATTCTTTGCTTCTCGATGTACTGTATGCATGGTATAGTACCAACGATGCTTCTGATATTCTCGTTTCTCACTCTATATCTCCTTGTAACGTTGACAGCTTTTCGTAGACATCTCATTTCACATGTTGTAATCTTTCTTCTTGTGTCTTAGTCAGGGCCATGTTTGGCACTGATAGCAGAGAGTTGGAATAAATATGCAGTTTATCAGTTGTCGTTTGACTGCCATGTTAATGCTTGGATGTTTAATAATGGCTCGATCTCCTTCGCAATATTTCCAACAGCATCCAGTGACTGATCGTACCAGCTCTCGATGTTGACTGATGTTGGTAGCTGGTTTATTCATGTCACACAATGTTAGTCATGTTTACTATAGTTCGTTCCAAAATTCGTGATCACACTAAGGTTTAATTTGTACGAAATCTACCTGATGCATACCAGTGATTTTGGCAAGCAGTCTTATATATCTCACGACGTTACAAATCCATGTTTAACTAATTGGTAGGTAGCTTAGTTGATGCAAGAAACTTTTTTTGTTATATAATTTTGCATAAGCACAACAAAATGATAATCAAAGTTTAGAATTTACAGTAATACACAAAATGGTGGCGAATATTTGCAAAGGCGTATCCCTTCTATTACATATTATAAAAAGCAATGCGACAAAGGGAACAAATGATACCTTCTACTTCTATCAATGAAAATAAATGTTGTGTGCATACGCCAATGACAGTCGTTAGGATACATTGTGAACTGATTAATTCCATAGGATTCCCGATTTTCACTTGCGCTGAATTGCATGTGGAGCACACAAATGCGAAATTATAGAAAAACTTAACAATCGTAATGTTAAACTGCTACATGTAGGCCTACACCAAATAAAAATTGCTGTTATTTTACTAATAACATATAATGAAAATCTTACAGCACTAATGATTTGAGGGAGCATAAAATACTTTTGGAAGGTCGTCACTGTTACCTATATAAAAATGCAAAAATCAAGAATTTCTGTCAAAGTGGATGATTTTATATCGGTCGGTAAAGATGATCACGAATTTTGGAACGAACTATAATACTGGTAACGGGTTGTTAATTTGGTTGATATGAATCAATGCAAACTAATTATAACAAATAGTGATTGCAACAAACAAACAGTGATAGCAACAAACGGTGGTAGCAACAAACGGTGGTAGCAGCAAACAATAAACAGTGGTAGCAACAAACGGTGGTAGCAACAAACAGTGGTAGCAGCAAACAAAAACAGTGGTAGCAACAAACAACAAACGGTGGTAGCAACAAACAGTGGTAACAACAAACAACAAACGGTGGTAGCAACAAACAGTGATAGCAACAAACGGTGGTAGCAACAAACAACAAACAGTGGTAGCAACAAACAGTGGTAGCAACAAACAACAAACAGTGGTAGCAACAAACGGTGGTAGCAACAAACAACAAACAGTGATAGCAACAAACGGTGGTAGCAACAAACAGTGATAGCAACAAACGGTGGTAGCAACAAACAACAAACAGTGGTAGCAACAAACAGTGATAGCAACAAACGGTGGTAGCAACAAACAACAAACAGTGGTAGCAACAAACAACAAACAGTGGTAGCAACAAACAGTGATAGCAACAAACGGTGGTAGCAACAAACAACAAACAGTGGTAGCAACAAACAACAAACGGTGGTAGCAACAAACAACAAACAGTGGTAGCAACAAACAACAAACAGTGGTAGCAACAAACAACAAACGGTGGTAGCAACAAACAACAAACAGTGGTAGCAACAAACAACAAACGGTGGTAGCAACAAACAACAAACAGTGGTAGCAACAAACAGTGGTAGCAACAAACAACAAACGGTGGTAGCAACAAACAACAAACAGTGGTAGCAACAAACAACAAACAGTGGTAGCAACAAACGGTGGTAGCAACAGACGGTGGTAGCAACAAACAGTGGTAGCAACAAACAGTGGTAGCAACAGACGGTGGTAGCAACAAACGGTGGTCGCAACAAACGGTGGTATTAACAAACAACAAACAGTGGTAGCAACAAACGGTGGTAGCAACAAATAATGGTAGCAACAAACAGTGATAGCAACAAAGAGTGATATCAACAAACAGTGGTAGCAACAAACAGTGATGGCAACAAACAGTGATAGCAACAAACAGTGATAGCAACAAAGGGTGATAGCAACAAACAGCAAGCAACAAACAGTGATAGCAACAAACAGTGATAGCAACAAACAATGGTAGCAACAAACAGTGATAGCAACAAACAATGGTAGCAACAAACAGTGATAGCAACAAACAATGGTAGCAACAAACAGTGGTAGCAACAAACAGTGGCAGCAACAAACAGTGATAGCAACAAACAGTGGTAGCAACAAACAGTGATAGCAACAAACAGTGGTAGCAACAAACAGTGATAGCAACAAACAATGGTAGCAACAAACAGTGATAGCAACAAACAATGGTAGCAACAAACAGTGATAGCAACAAACAGTGATAGCAACAAACAGTGGTAGCAACAAACAGTGGCAGCAACAAACAGTGGTAGCAACAAACAATAAAAGTCAAAGAAAATATTTGCAAACTTCACTCGCCATCTCATATTTCTGTGCAGAACGGAAGCAGGACTTGCCATATTTTCATAACTTTATCCAACCCGAGTCTCTCTAGCTCGTTCTCTGCGACCTCTGGTCCCGGCAGGGCTGGCCCTATTAGATGGCCATTAGCGAAATTGATGTGTTCATTTAAAAGTTTGGCTCTCAGAGATCACGTCCCAGGACAAGCAGATTTAGAGCAGAGGGGCATGGGGATGGAAGGAGGGGGCACACACAGGACAAGATTTACAATCGTTTGTTTATCCGCCTCCCTCCCCTTCACCACCACACACGCAAATACATCATCACCATCACGTGACAGTCATGTGACAGTCATAGAAGGAAGAGACAACGATCACAACTATCTAGAGCCTATTTGATAGCATAATTATTACCGAGGGCGCAGACAAGATAGGGTTCATAGTATAGTTCATACCGAGGGCGGAGACAAGATGGGGTTCACAATATAGTTCATACCGAGGGCGGAGACAAGATAGGGTTGATAGTATAGTTCATACCGAGGGCGGAGACAAGGTAGGGTTTATAGTATAGCTCATACCGAGACTAGATAGGGTTCATAGTATAGTTCATACCGAGGACGGAGACAAGATAGGATTCATAGTATAGTTCATACCGAGGATGGAGACAAGATAGGGTTGATAGTATAGTTCATACTGAGCGCGGAGACAAGATAGGGTTGATAGTATAGTTCATACCGAGGGCGGAGACAAGATAGTGTTTATAGTATAGTTCATACCGAGGGCGGAGACAAGATAGGATTCATAATATAGTTCATACCGAGGACGGAGACAAGATAGGGTTTATAGTATAGTTCATACCGAGGACGGAGACAAGATAGGGTTTATAGTATAGTTCATACCGAGGGCGGAGACAAGGTAGGGTTTATAGTATAGCTCATACCGAGACTAGATAGGGTTCATAGTATAGTTCATACCGAGGACGGAGACAAGATAGAGTTCATACCGAGGGCGGAGACAAGATAGGATTCATAATATAGTTCATACCGAGGATGGAGACAAGATAGGGTTCATAGTATAGTTCATACTGAGCGCGGAGACAAGGTATGGACCACAGACTATGGGATCCAAATTGTGATAACGTTAACACCGTGAGATGAAGCAACGTCTTCGGGCCGCCGCTGCTATGTGGGCATTATATGGAGGGTATCTGTTGTCCATGCAGCAGTTCTTTTAGCGTCACTGTCGTCTGCTTGTGATAGTGACGTCTGTTTGTGATATTGTCGTCAAATGCCACCTGTTTGTGACGTCAACGCATAAATAACTCTCGTCTGCTTGTGACATTATCGTTCTCTTGTTTTCCGTCTCGTCTGCCCAGAAATATGTCATCACATTTGTCTCATCAAACGTAATGACTCCAGGAACAGATGTGTTTATTTGGCATCATACAAGTCGCAACTACATCCCCCCCTGTTCTTAGGCGAAAGATTGTTGTGTTTTCTGTTAGTCTGCTGATGGTATTTTGTGGGTGTTTGCTGTGGGTTTGTTGCTTCCATAACTCTTTGTACTTTCGCTTGATATGTGTCTTGATTTCTGGTAGTGACACTGGGTGTTTGTGTTGTGTAAGTTTTGTTCCCTCCTTAGCCAGCCTGTCTGCTCTCTCATTTCCTGGTACGCTACATATAAACACATACACACAGTTTGACAATATAATGAAAAGAGACACATATAAACACTCACACAGTTTGACAATATAATGAAAAGAGACATATAAACACTCACACAGTTTGACAATATAATGAAAAGAGACACATATCAACACACACACAGTTTGACAATATAATGAAAAGAGACACATATCAACACACACACAGTTTGACAATATAATGAAAAAAGAGATATAAACACACACACACAGTTTGACAATATAATGAAAAAAGAGACATATAAACACACACACACAGTTTGACAATATAATGAAAAAAGAGACATATAAACACACACACACAGTTTGACAATATAATGAAAAGAGACACATATCAACACACACACAGTTTGACAATATAATGAAAAGAGACACATATCAACACACACACAGTTTGACAATATAATGAAAAGAGACACATAAACACACACACAGTTTGACAATATAATGAAAAAGAGACATATAAACACACACACACAGTTTGACAATATAATGAAAAAAGAGACATATAAACACACACACAGTTTGACAATATAATGAAAAAAGAGACATATAAACACACACACACAGTTTGACAATATAATAAAGGAAAAAGACAAAACCAGAAATTTAGTTATTTTTTGGTTTCAGTTTTTTTTAAAATAAAAAGTTTTTGGAATATCAAAATTTATAGAGATCAGGAGTGGGATGAGCAGGTTTGCACCAGGAATGGGACGAGCGGGTACGTACCAGGAGTGTGACAAGCAGGTATGTACCAGAAGCCGGACATGTGGGCACATACCAGTATGAGTGGGTATGCACCAGGAGTGGGACAAGTGGGCAGTACCAGGATGAGCTGGTAAGTATCAGGAGTGGGACAAGCGGGTATGCATCGGGACGAGCAGGTATTACCAATAATAGCATAAACGTGGGTACAGAAGTCGGTAAAGAAAAACATATTTTGATTTTATTTATAATAGTGGTCTTATAACAGCAGTGCTAATCTGTAGGAGGCACAACTCTAACACAGAAGACGTGTGTAGATGCACATCTCTAACACAGTACACATGTGTAGACATACAGACTAACACAGTACACATGTATAGACATACAGACTAACACAGTACACATGTGTAGATGCACATCTCTAACACAGTACATGTGTGTAGACATACAGACTAACACAATACACATGTATAGACATACAGACTAACACAGTACACATGTGTAGATGCACATCTCTAACACAGTACACATGTGTAGATGCACATCTCTAACACAGTACACATGTGTAGACATACAGACTAACACAGTACACATGTGTAGACATACAGACTAACACAGTACACATGTGTAGATGCACATCTCTAACACAGTACACATGTGTAGACATACAGACTAACATAGAACACACGTGTAGATGCACATCTCTAACACAGTACACATATGTAGACATACATACTAACACAGTACACATATGTAGACATACATACTAACACAGTACACATATGTAGACATACATACTAACACAGTACACATGTGTAGACATACAGACTAACACAGTACACATGTGTAGATATACAGACGTGTACATGTAGACATAGACAAGTCTACAAAAATAAAAAAAAGGAAATGTTTATGACAAATCATTATTTCTTTCATGAAATAAAAGATATGGAGCATGAGAGAACACCTCAAGTTATCCAGTGTTAGAGGATTGTATAAAGTTAGTGTCCAGACTGATGGTCCCTGTACATGTGGTCAAGCCAGACTGATGGCCCCTGTACATGTGGTCAAGCCAGACTGATGGTCCATGTACATGTGGTCAAGCCAGACTGATGGTCCATGTACATGTGGTCAAGCCAGACTGATGATCATTGTACCTGTGGTCAAGTCAGACTGATGGTCCATGTACATGTGGTCAAGCCAGACTGATGGTCCATGTACATGTGGTCAAGCCAGACTGATGATCATTGTACCTGTGGTGATGCCAGACTGATGGTCCATGTACATGTGGTCAAGCCAGACTGATGATCATTGTACCTGTGGTCAAGTCAGACTGATGGTCGCCGTACCTGTGGTCAAGCCAGACTGATGGTCATTGTATCTGTGCTCAAGCCAGACTGATGGTCCCTGTACCTGTGGTCATGCCAGACTGATGATCATTGTACCTGTGGTCAAGCCAGACTGATGGTCGCCGTACCTGTGGTCAAGCCAGACTGATGGTCATTGTATCTGTGCTCAAGCCAGACTGATGGTCCCGACCTGTGGTCATGCCAGACTGATGGTCACTGTACCTGTGGTCAAGCCACGCATGTGGACATAATGATTTCTCAGTAACTAAGTTATACTATATGAAAACTGCATACATGAATACAGCTATGTTGAAATCACAGGGGACAAATATCCACTAGTAAATAGAAATGGGACAAATGCCCACTAGTAAATAGAAATGGGACAAATGCCCACTAGTAAATAGAAATGGGACAAATGCCCACTAGTAAATAGAAAGGGGACAAATGTCCACTAGTAATAGAAAGGGACAAATGTCCACTAGTAAACAGAAAGGGGACAAATGTCCACTAGTAAATAGAAAGGGGACAAATGTCCACTAGTAAATAGAAAGGGGACAAATGTCCACTAGTAAATAGAAAGGGAACAAATGTCCACTAGTAAATAGAAAGGGGACAAATGTCCACTAGTAAATAGAAAGGGGACACATGTCCACTAGTAAATAGAAAGGGGACAAATGTCCACTAGTAAATAGAAAGGGGACAAATGCCCACTATTGACATCACCAAAAAAAAATAACCAATTGAAAAATTGATCAGAACATCATGACATCTTTAAATGTGAAAACTCAGAATGTGAGAACATCTTAGGACATCATGACATCTCACAACATGAAGTCATCTCATGACATCTCACAATGTGAAGAGATCTTAAGATGTCAAAAAAACTACAGATGATATAACAGATGTCACAACAATATGAAAATCCCCATGATGTCATGTTTTCAACCAACAACAACATCATTCTATTTTATGTGTACACGTTGAAGTTGGAATTCAGGAATATATGTTTGTACACCTGGCAGCATAATGTACTTATGTCAGACTGCTCAGCACCCCCCCAGTAAACTATACTTGTAACAGGCGCTCAGCCCCCCAGTAAACTATATTTGTATCCAGGCTGCTCACACCACAGTAAACTATATTTGTATCAGGCTGCTCAGCACCACCCAGTAAACTATATTTGTATCAGGCTGCTCAGCACCACAGAAAACTATATTTGTACAGGCTGCAGCATTCCCTAATGGCAAGGCTGCAGCGTTGACAAACCCCTCACATTGCTTGATGTCTTTTTTGATTGGCGGGATCCTTTCTCAGTGGGAGCTCTCCCCAGTACCTTGTTCCTTGCATCATGGCCCCAACAAGTTTTATAGATCAGACATAGAAACATCAGTCCATCATAAACCCTCTATCAGCAACTTTCCCAGTTCAGTAATTCTATCAAAGTGTACAAAAAACAATCTCATTCATCAAGCTGTACAACAATCTCGTACATCAAGATGTACACAACAATCTCGTACATCAAGATATACACAACAATCTTCATCAAGATGTACAACAATCTCATACATCAAAGTGTACAAAATCTCGTACATCAAATGTATACAACAACTTACATCAAAGTGTACACAACAATCTCATACACCCAAAGTGTACACAACAATCTCATACATCAAAGTGTACACAACAAACAACCCTAGCATCAAGATGTACACACAATCTGATACACCCAAAGTGTACACAACAACACCCTGTACATCAAAGTGTACACAACAATCCATACATCAAAGTGTACAAAAACAACCTCATACATCAAAGTGTACACAACAATCTCATACATCAAAGTGTACACAACAACAATCTCGTACATCAAAGATGACACAACAAAATCTATACATCAAAGTGTACACAACAACAACTCATACATCAAAGTGTACAAAACAACAATCTATACATCAAAGTGTAACAACAACAATCTCATACATCAAAGTGTACACAACAAAATCTCTTGACATCAAGATGTACACAACAACAATCTCATACATCAAGATGTACACAACAACAATCTCATACATCAAAGTGTACACAACAACAATCTCAACATCAAGTGTACCAAAATCTCAACATCAAAGTGTACACAACAATCTCATACATCAAAGTGTACACAACAACAATCTCATACATCAAAGTGTACACAACAATCTCGTACATCAAAGTGTACACAACAATCTCATACATCAAAGTGTACACAACAATCTCTTTACATCAAAGTGTACACAAAAAAATCTCGACATCAAGATGTACACAACAATCTGATACATCAAAGTGTACACAACAACAATCTCGTACATCAAAGTGTACACAACAACAATCTCATACATCAAAGTGTACACAACAATCTCATACATCAAAGTGTACACAACAACAATCTCATACATCAAAGTGTACACAAAAAAATCTCGTACATCAAGATGTACACAACAACAATCTCATACATCAAAGTGTACAATCTCATACATCAAAGTGTACACAAAAAAAACCCTATACATCAAAGTGTACACAAATTATTACATCAAAGTGTACACAACAAACAATCTGTACATCAAGATGTACACAAAATCTCATCATCAAGATGTACACAACAACCTCATACATCAAGATGTACACAACAACAATCTCATACATCAAAGTGTACACAACAACCTCATACATCAAAGTGTACACAACAACCTCATACATCAAAGTGTACACAACAATCTCATACATCAAAGTGTACACAAAAAACAATCTCTACATCAAGATGTACCAATCTCATACATTATACATGAGGTACAAATACTAACCTGTCCATCTGAACTACCAATGGGAGAGTTTAAAATAAAATCAGGTGGAGCATGTATCAACTAATGACCAGCATCTGGCTTGATCTCCTGGCAAAGCTGCAAGATGGCTTCATGGATAAATCGTGGTGCATCTCCTCCGACCAAATATCCACCTGTATACATCAGGTAAATATCATTAAATATTCAGGTATAGAGACCATTTTACAAGTTAATATATAACACACCTGTGTCTCACCTTGATACAAAGTGTTATATGAGACACACATGTCTCACCTTGATAAAAATACTATACAAGATACCCGTGTTACCTTGATACAAAGTACTATACAAGACACCTGTCTTACCTTGATAAAAATACTATACAAGACACCTGTCTTACCTTGATAAAAATACTATACAAGACACCTGTCTTACCTTGATACAAAGTACTATACAAGACACCTGTCTTACCTTGATAAAAATACTATTCAAGACACCTGTCTTACCTTGATAAAAATACTTACAAGACACCTGTTTTACCTTGATACAAAGTACTATACAAGACACCTGTCTTACCTTGATACAAAGTACTATACAAGACACCTGTCTTATTGAAAAAAATATACACAAGACACCTGTCTTACCTTGAAAAAAATACTATCAAGACACCTGTGTTACCTTGATACAAAGTACTATACAAGACACCTGTCTTACCTTGATAAAAATACTATTCAAGACACCTGTGTTACCTTGATACAAAGTACTATACAAGACACCTGTCTTACCTTGATAAAAATACTATACAAGACACCTGTCTTACCTTGATAAAAATACTATACAAGACACCTGTGTTACCTTGATAAAAATACTATACAAGACACCTGTCTTACCTTGATAAAAATACTATACAAGACACCTGTCTTACCTTGATAAAAATACTATACAAGACACCTGTCTTACCTTGATAAAAATACTATACAAGACACCTGTCTTACCTTGATAAAAATACTATACAAGACACCTGTCTTACCTTGATAAAATACTATAAAAGACACCTGTCTTACCTTGAAAAAAATACTATACAAGACACCTGTCTTACCTTGATAAAAATACTATACAAGACACCTGTGTTACCTTGATAAAAATACTATACAAGACACCTGTGTTACCTTGATACAAAGTACTATATGATGATGCTCGTCCATCACAGGTGATGATGACCACAAATTTTCATCCAAGGGAATGTAGTTGCGCTATGTTTGTCTGTGTGTGCATAGATGACTAGTGAGCCAGATACGTGATTGAAATGTTCGGTACAGGTGGGCAAGGTATACGCACTTGTGGAAGTTTTACTGCCCTTTCTGTTTTGACGTTTTGCTCCATCCGTGCTTGTTCTATCTGCCTCGGGGGCAGAGGAACCGTGTCGAAGAAGTGTGCGCCAGGTTGATCTTTCTTGAGCAGCATTCTCCCAGTTGTTGACATCTATGCCAAAAGATTTCATCGAGTTCTTGAGTGTATCTTTGAATCGTTTTTTCTGGCCCCCTGTGAGCGTTTACCACTTTGCAGCTCACCATAAAAGATCGTTTTGGTATTCTGAAATCTGGCTTTCGAGCCCATGTCCTGCCCATCTTGTCTGGGACTGCATCAAGATTGTGTAGATGCTGGGAAGAACAGCTCTTTATGCCCTCTGTATCTGGGATCATATCCTGCCATTTGATGTTCATTATTTTCCTAAGGCAGACTATGTGAAAGTGGTTTAGCTCTTGCGTGCGCTGATATACAGTCCAAGTTTGCCGCATGCGTAAGAAGGACTGGGAGCACAACAGCCGATATACCTTCAGTTTTGTGGCTTGGCCAATACTACATCTGTGCCAGACATTTCTATGTAGTCTGCCAAGGTGCTGCTAGCTTTAGAGATTCTAGTATTTATTTCATCATCTATGATGATATTTTGGGACATATCTTCCAAGATAAGTAAATCTGTCCACTACTTTCAGTTTCCTGCCGCTTGTTGTAATATTTGGTTGGCATATTTTCCAGGACTGGTTGGTACATGACTTCAGATTTCATTGATGGTAAGACCAAAGTTGGAGCAGGCTTGTGAGAATCTGTTCATCTAGTCTGAGATCTGCCTCAGTGTTCAGTGGGGCAGACGTCAGCAAATAGGAGATCTCTGATGGTATCAGACTTTATTTTTGTTTTGCATGAAGTTTTCCTTGGATTGAAGAGTTTTCCATCTGTACGATACTTGATGTTGACACCTATGTTACCATCTCTGAATGCATCTGTCAGCATGGCAGAAAACATAATGCTAAACAGAGTTGGTGCAATCACACAGCCTTGTTTGACTCCATTCAGGACGGGAAAAGGCTCTGATAGCTCGCCTAGTCCTGCACCTGGAGTGCATCCCCTCATGTAGTTGCTGCACAATCTTGATGAATTTTTCAGTACAGCCATATTTTGCCATGATCTTCAGAGACATTCTCCTGACTATAAAAGTACTATATAAGACACCTGTCTTACTTACTTACTTACTTAATCCGTCATGCCTAGTGACACATGGGGCTTCAGAAAGGACTTTCCATGCTCTCCTGTCCTGCAAACTTCAGCGAGACCCCCCGTCAGAGATGCGGTGCCCAGTTCCTCTTCCATCATGCCTCCATGTTGTCCGTGTCTGCCTTTCTTTCTCTTCCTCTGGTGTCCAAGTGAGGGCTATTTTTGCAGGTATTTCTTGTCTCATTCTCATAACATGTCCGAGCCATTTCCATCTTCTCTTTTGAGTATGTCATTCATTGCCTCTTGTCTTGTGTCTTGGAGTAGTTGGTTATTGGATATTTTACTGGCCAAAAGATTCCCAAGATTCTTCGAAGACAAGAGTGGTGGAAAACTGACAGCCTGCTAGTATCTCCTTGGTCATCCTCCAACACTCCGATCCGTAGAGCAAAACTGGCAAAACAATGCTTTATAGAGTCTCTACACTGTCTTACCTTGATAAAAATACTATACAAGACACATGTGTTCCCTTTGATACAAAGTACTATATAAGAACACCATGTCTCACTTTGATACAAAGTACTATATAAGACACCTGTCTTACCTTGATACAAGTACTATAAAAGACACCTGTCTCCTCTTGATCTTTTCTTTTTTTTGTCCTTCTCTGCTTTTGCCGTTAAGTGTAGCAGGTTTAACTGATGATCGGTTTCCAAGATAATGCACGCTTGGTCGCTTGATATGGTGTGGTATTGTGGAGTTTTAAGATGTCTGTAACTCCATCAACCCATCTTTTTCTTGGTCTGTCCCTTCCTCTTGATGATTCCATTTTCAGGTTGTACGCTTTTGCAACTGGTGTATTTGGGTTCATTCTGACCAAGGGGCCCAAACCATTTGAGTCTCTGTTTTTCAATAAATCTAATAGCA
This sequence comes from Arion vulgaris, assembly GCA_020796225.1. Classification (NCBI taxonomy): domain Eukaryota; kingdom Metazoa; phylum Mollusca; class Gastropoda; order Stylommatophora; family Arionidae; genus Arion; species Arion vulgaris. The sequence goes on from CM036775.1 coordinate 10,496,203, forward strand.
GGTGTTGTTCCGACTGTTCTTCTAATTTCCTCATCTCTTATATGGTCTCTTCTTGTTTTATTTACTGTTTTCCCTCAAGCATCTCATTTCGCATTGGAAATTTCCTTTTCTTGTTCTTTTGTCAGTGTCCATGTTTGCCTGAGCACAGTTTAGTATAAAGTGTTTATAATCTGTCTTTAGTACTACTGGAATAGCTGGGTGTTTCAAGATTGGGGAAAGCTGGTATGAATGTGTTGGCTTGCTGGATTCTTTTGATCTCTGTCATCTACTATCAATGAAGATATTTAAGGGATTCTCCTTTGATACAAAGTACTATATAAGACACCTGTCTCCCTTTGATAAAATACTATACAAGACACATGTTATTGGGATACAAGTACTATATAAGACACCTGTCTTAGATAAATACTATACAAGACATGTGTTACCTTGATACGATATATAAGACACACCTATGTCTCACCTTGATAAAAATACTATACAGACACCTTCTCTTGATACAAGTATATAAAAGACCCCTTACCTTGATACAAAGTAATATAAGACACACCTATTCCTTGATACAAGTACTATCAGACACCTGTCTTACCTTGATACAAAGTACTCAGGTGTTTCAAACCCAGAACATTCCCCGTTTGCCAGAACGGGCCCTAACTCAGGTTTTGCCTGCGTTCTTGTCTTGTAGGCTGACACAAGCGTCAAAACGGCATGCTATAAATAGATTAGTTCAACTGTTGATATTACAGTAGTCTGGCTATCTCTCTCTCTAACTCATTTAATTTATCTAATTCAAATTCTTCTAACTCTATCTAAATTAACTCTATCTTTCTGTTATCAATCTATCTTATCTGTCTATCTAATCTCTAATTCTGTCTATCTAACTCATCTAATTCTGTCTATCTCAATTCTGCATTAATTCCATCTATTTTAAACCCCTTTATCTCTGATTATTCTATACAAATATAAGTACTATTACTCAATGTAAGCAATCATTACCTCAATGTAAGCAACAATTACTTCGATGTAAGCAATCATTACCTCAATGTAAGCAACAATTACTCGAGTAAGCAATCATACCTTGATGAAAGCACCATTATCTCGAGAAGCAACCATTATCTCAATGAAGCCATTTTGATTTACAATTTCGATGTAAACACAATTCCCGATGTAAGAAAGGGCCAATGTCCGACAAAAATAACCTGACTGTCATTACAGCGTGAAGGCATCCTTGCCTGATCTCTCTGCTCCACAGCGTTGGTTGCCCCACCAGAAGGAGCACACCACCATTGTAACTTAGAGATACTGTTAAAGAGGCAAACAATATCCTTCAACTTGATTGCTTTGTAACATCAGGGGTTAACAGCATTACAAACAGAAAAAAAAAATATAAGAGCAGACAGAGAAAAAGAGCTATAGAGAAGAGAAATCTCGAGCGAAAAACAAGAAAAATGAGAAAAAATACAGAGAAGAAATACAGAAGAGAGAGAAATCAGAGAGAGAAATCAGAGAGAAATACAAAAATACAGAGACAAAGAGAAATCAGAGACAGAAATACAGAGAGAGAGGAAATACAAGAAGGAAATACAAGAAAAACAGAGAGAATAGAAAATACAGAGAGAAAAGAGAGAAATAAAAGAGAAGAAATACAGAGAGAGAGAGAAATACAGAGAAAAATCAGAGAGAGAAAAATACAGAGAGAGAAATACAGAGAGAGAAATCAGAGAAATCAGAGAGAAAAGAAAACAGAGACAGAGAAATCAGAGACAGAGAAATCGAGAGACAGAAGCAGAAAACAGAGAAATACGGGGGAAAAAAATCAGAGAAATACAGAGACAGAAAATACAGAGAGAGAGAAAAAATACAGAGAAGAGAGAAATCAGAGAGAGAGAGAGAAATACAGAGAGAGAAAATACGAGAAAATCAGAGAAAAAACAGAGAAAAAGAGAAAATACAGAGACAAGGAGAAATACAAGAGAAGAGAAATCAGAGAGACAGAGAGAAACAGAGAGATATACAGAGAGAGAAATACAGAGAGCAGAAAAACGAAAAAGAAGTACAGAGAGACAGAGAAAATACAGAGAGAGAGGAATACAGAGAGAGACAGACAGAGAGAAATACAGAAGAGATTGAGAGACAGAAAAGAACAGAGAGAGAGTAGAGATGGAAGAAAATCAGAAGAGAAACATGAAGACAGAGGGGCGGACAGAGGACTCAACAAAGGTGTTTAATCTGGAACCAGCAGCTTAATTGTCATCGTGGAAACATCACATAATGGAAACCACACAATGGTAACATACATAATGAAACACCACATAAGGGAAAACACCACACAATGGTAACATCACATAATGGAAACACCACATAATGGAAACACCACTAAGGGAACACCACATAATGGAAACACCACATAATGGAAACAAACAGAAAGGAAGAAACAAGTTGTGTTCAGCTGGCTAGAACTACCTGGGAGCTGATAGTCGAATCCTGAGTCAGGTGTACACTGGTGCAGTTAGCCGACCTCGAATATGCATCATCGACATGGATATCAGCCCATTCAAACAAATGGATACTGGAAAAACACAAAACAGGTGTCTGCTATATTTGGGAGCCATGAAATCTACACCAATTGTAGAAATGGAAAAGGCAGCCAACATCCAGCCCTTGGAAGACAGAAGAAGGAGAAAGTGATTCTACAGACTGAAAGGATCAAAAGAATGCCTCACCATCCACTGCATAAAAAAATGGCGGCTAGAACAAAGAACAGACTAAAGCGCACAAGTCTAAACCACAAAGCAAAAGAAATGGGGACAGTCATACTTGGAACTAATAAATCATAATTCCATACCTGAAGAATTACTTTTTTATTACGGGGAAACCAGAATCAGTAGCACTAAACTTTCCCAAACCCCCATTTCTAAATTGTTAGCAAGATGCCAGGCCCAATCATAGAAAGCAACTAATGGAACATCTCATTACATGTTTCAGAAGACAGCTGGATAAGAATTTACACAGATGGATCAGCAATGGAGGGAACCATGAATGGTGGAGCAGGGGTGTCATTAGGCACCCAGATACTACTACTGTGTTCTAGCCCTACTGGGAGAATATGTTCCAACTACAAAGCAGAACTCTTAGCCCCTTCCCGATGGCAGCACAGCACATGAATAGGCTGCAAGCACCCGCAGGCAAGATGGGATTTCTAACAGACTCACGTCAGCTATACAAGCCCTGGAGGCTGTCCGCTGACAGCACAGTACAAAACTTAAAAAGAGAACTTGTTCAGCTTTCAGAAATTCACTTGCAATGGATTCCATCTCACTGTGGCATTGCAGGCAATGAGAGTGCCCATGTCTTAGCTAAGGAGGGTAGTGCCAAGGGGGCAAACTTACTAACCCTGTCTTTTCAAGAGGTCAAACCTCATATAGAGAAAATCTGCAGTAGACTGGAAGACAAGCACTGGATATGATTATGGAAAAGACTCCCTCAAAGACCTGAGCAGAACAGACCAGTTCATTTATTTATACGTACAGGACACTGCAGACTCAACAAACACTTATATAGACTAGGGAAAAAGTCAAAGAGCTCTCTGCCAGTGTCAGCAGGCGGAACAGACACCAGAGCATATCCTGCAAGACCCCCTCCTGGGTGAGGGTGAGAAGCAACATGTGGCCACACCCAGTCGACCTGGAAACTAAGCTTTGGGGAAACCCGACAGACCTGAAGCTGACTGCCCAGTTTGTGGTCCACAGTAAATTAGCGCATGACCAGAGATCGCTGAAGCAGGAACCAGCAACTTGATGATGATGATGAACTAGGTGTGTGTGTGTGTGTGTGTATGCACTTGACCCAAACTCTCACCTGTTGGATCCAGACATTCATTTACAGAACGAGGAACTGGACTTGAGTCTTGTAGGCAGATCGGACAGAAAACTCAGTGACCCAGTGGGGAAATTTACTTTAGTACCTGGAGTTGGAATAATTCAATATGTATCAATTATTGTGAAGTACTGCAGGAACACATAGGCTGCTTTAGCCTCCAGCTGTAGGGTGTGTGTGTGTCTCAATGATACTAACAACAATGATACTGACAACAATGATACTTACAGCGATGATACTGACAGCGATTATACATACAGTGATGATACTTCAGACATGATGGGTTTTTGTTGCTTCCCTTTCAACCAAGTTACCAATAAAACAAACCCCAGCAATAACACAGCAACAACACAGCAAAAGCTGCAACAACACCACCCAACATCATCAAACAATAACACCACCACCACCACTAACAACAAAAGCAACAAAATTACCACCACCACCACCCAGCCAACAACAACAAAAGGATGAAGTGAGAAATGTACAAGACCTGATACAGCATCATCTAGGGGCAAAACACCACCACCACTAACAACTGCAGCAACAAAACTACCACCACCACCACCCACAGCAACAACAAAAAAACACGAGGATGAAGTGAAAGGGAAAGTACAAGACCTGTTACAGCATCATCCAGAACAACACCACCACCACTAACAAGACAGCAACAAAACTACCGTCACCACCAACCCCAGCAACAACAACAACAAGAGGATGAAGTGAGAAATGTACAACATCATCCAGACAACATCCCGACATCATCCGAGAAATGTACAGCATCATCCAGACAACAACAACACCACCACCACTAACAACGACAGCAACAAAACTACCACCACCACCACCCCCAGCAGCAGTAACAACAACAAGAGGATGAAGTGAGGAATGTACAAGACCTGATACAGCATCATCTAGAACCACACCACCACCACTAACAACGACAGCAACAAAACTACCACCACCACCACCACAGCAACAACAACAACAACACGAGGATGAAGTGAGGGAAAGTACAAGACCTGTTCAGCATCATCCAGACAACAACACCACCACCACTAACAACGACAGCAACAAAACTACCGCACCACCTTCAGAACAACAACAACAAGAGGATGAAGTAGAAATGTCAACATCATCCAGACAACATCCAGACATCATCCAGAGAAATGTACAGCATCATCCAGACAACAACAACACCACCACCACTAACAACGACAGCAACAAAACTACCACCACCACCACCCCCAGCAGCAGTAACAACAACAAGAGGATGAAGTGAGAATGTACAAGACCTGATACAGCATCATCCAGACAACACACCACCACCACCCAACAACGACAGCAACAAAACTACCCCCACCACCACCCCAAAAGCAACAAGAACAACAACAAGAGGATGAAGTGAGGAATGTACAAGACCTGATCAGCATCATCTGACAACAACACTACCACCACTAACACACAGCAACAAAACTACCACCACCACCACCCAGCACAACAAAACAAGAGGATGAAGTGAGGAATGTACAAGACCTGTTACAGCATCATCAGACAACAACGACACCACCACCACTAACAACGACAGCAACAAAACTAAACCCCCACCACCCAGCAACAACAACAGAAAAGGATGAAGTGAGGAATGTACAAGACCTGTTACAGCATCATCCAGACAACAACGACACCACCACCACTAACAACGACAGCAACAAAACTAAACCCCCACCACCCAGCAACAACAACAAGAGGATGAAGTGAGGAATGTACAAGACCTGTTACAGCATCATCCAGACAACAACGACACCACCACCACTAACAACGACAGCAACAAAACTACCCAAACCCCCAACCCCCCGTAACAACAACAAAAGGATGAAGTGAGGAATGTACAAGACCCCGATACAGCATCATCCAGACAACAACGACACCACCACCACTAACAACGACAGCAACAAACTACCACCACCACCCAACAGCACAAAACAAGAGGATGAAGTGAGGAATGTACAAGACCTGTTACAGCATCATCCAGACAACAACGAAACCCCCAAAACAACGACAGCAACAAAACTACCACCACCCCCCAACAGCAACAACAACAAGAGGATGAAGTGAGGAATGTACAAGACCTGTTACAGCATCATCCAGACAACAACGACACCACCACCACTAACAACGACAGCAACAAAAACTACCACCACACCCACAGCAACAACAACAACACGAGGATGAAGTGAGGGGAAAGTACAAGACCTGATACAGCATCATCCAGACAACCGCACACCCCCACCACTAACAACGACAGCAACAAAACTACCACCACCACCACCACTAACAACGACAGCAACAAAACTACCACCACCACCCCAACAACAACAACAACCAAGAGGATGAAGTGGGAATGTACAAGATCTGTTACAGCATCATCCAGACAACAACGACACCACCACCACTAACAACGACAGCAACAAAACTACCAACCACCACCCAACAACAACAACAAGAGGATGAAGTGAGGAATGACAAGATCTGTTACAGCATCATCCAGACAACAACGACACCACCACCACTAACAACGACAGCAACAAAACTACCACCACCACTTCAACAACAACAACAACAAGAGGATGAAGTGAGGAATGTACAAGACCTGTTACAGCATCATCCAGACAACAACACCACCACCACTAACAACGACAACAACAAACTACCACCACCACCACCCAGCAACAAAAAAAACAAGAGGATGAAGTGAGGAATGTACAGACCTGATACAGCATCATCCAGACAACAACGACACCACCACCACTAACAACGACAGCAACAAAACTACCACCACCACCACCCAACAGCAACAAGAACAACAACAAGAGGATGAAGTGAGGAATGTACAAGACCTGTTACAGCATCATCCAGACAACAACGACACCACCACCACTAACAACGACAGCAACAAAAATACCACCACCACCACCCAACAGCAACAAGAACAACAAGAGGATGAAGTGAGGAATGTACAAGACCTGTTACAGCATCATCTAGAAATGTTAGAAGATAATTGCTTGTCTGTTGTAAGATAACATTTTGTCTCCTCATATGTGTTGTTTGGGTCATGATCATTTGGGATGTCCCAAGTCGATTCACTGTCAGCAGGCAACAGCAGCAGCAGCAACAGCAGCAGCGAGCAACAGCAGCAGCAGCAGAAGAAGAAAAAATGAGCAGTTAAATACATTGACAACATACCATTTCCAAAATAACATCAATAACGTAACTATGAATGTATGACTAACAACAAGGGAGAGAGTGAGAGATGACAGAGGAGGGGGAAGAGAGAGAAAGAGATGGAGATAGGGAGACAGAGGTGACAGAGAGCAGGAGATAGATAGAGAGGTAGACAGAGAGAGAGAGGTAGACAGAGAGAGAGAGAGAGACAGAAAGAGAGGCAGAGAGAGAGGCAGAAAAAGGCGAGAGAGAAAGTGAGATAAAAGACAGAAGGATAAAGAGAGAAAGAGGGAGGGAAAAAGAAAGAAAAAAGGATGAAAGAGAGAAAAGTAGGAAATGAGAGAGACGTAGTGCAAGAGAAAAGAGAGAAAGAAAGAAAAAAAAAAAGAGAAAAAGAGAGAGAGAGAGAAGGCGAGAAGGAGAGAGAAAAGAGAGAGAAGGGAGAAAGAGAAGGGAGAAAGACAAGGAGAGAAAGAAAGAAAGAAAAAGAGAAAGAAAAAGAGAGAAAGAGAGGGACAATGATAAAAAATGAAGAAATGTGATTAGAAACCAGGAAAGGCCGTGCCAGCGTGTTCGTAGGGGCATTGGACTACGGGTGACTAGTCCTCTGTAAGTGAGGGGTTTAACTCCGTGGGCTGGCAGAAAAACTACAGGTTCTCCCGATTTAAGGTGTTCGTGGCACTGAACCGAAGGGTTACGATGTACATGACACCGAGCCGAAGAGCTTCAGCTCAAGTGCTTCGGATCTGAAAAAAAAAAAAAAACAGGAAAGAGAAAGTGAAAGAGAGAGTGAAAAAGAGAGAGAAAGAGAGAGTGAAAAAAGAGAGAAAGTGAAAGAGAGTGAAAGAGAGAGAGAAAGAGAGAGAAAGAGAAGAAAGAGAACAATACAATGATAAAGATGAGATGTGGTTAGAAACCAAGAAAGAAAGAGAGAGAGAGAAAAAAAGAGAAAAAAGAGAGAGAGAAAAAAGAGAGAGAGAAAGGTACAATCATAAAGATGAAGAGACATGATTAGAAACCAAGAAACACAAACCCTTAAAGTATCCATGTCCTCCGCTGCCCCCCCGACACTCTTGGATAGCATCCCTGCCTACCCATCCAGCCAGAGGTTTGGATGCACCCCGACAGGGCATGTATCTCTTTGCCTAGCTCAGCCTGGGGGGAGGGGGGGAAGAACACAAGTTATTGAGATCAGTACAATAAATAACAAACGACATAAAGATTGTAATATATCTCTAGTATTCAAATTCTGATATTCTATCTTGTATATGGGGCTGTTGTTGTATCGGGCGTACAGGACAACTACTTCTAGTATGAGGATGGAGGTTGAGGCCCCTTACTGCTGCCCTCCATTGGATATCTGGGACTTAATTTACTGGGGCCGTATTTGATCTGAGTCTCAGTCAATGTTTCACAAGATCAGAAGGGCAGGTTTCAGTATGAGGGGTGTTTTCTATAGAAGTTTTTAACCTCCAGAGGCTAACGTGGATATACTGTCCTGGGCATGCGGGTGTTTACGGTAATGAGAAGCGAACAGGCTTGCATCAACAGCATCGATTGTTGGGAGTTGAAGATGGATAAGGGGGGTGTTCTTCTGTCTCTTGCGACTCTCTGTTGGATAGTACACTAAAATCGATGTTGAATCGATCAAGAGATTTAGGCAGTTTGAAGTTACCCGTTGTACAAGTCGAACTGGATGTCTGAAGGGCAGAGTGAGGAGTATGTTTAATCAGCGAGCCACGGGAACCATCAGTATGCATACTCTTCAATATCTATTGGGGAGACTAACAACTATGGGTCTGCCCGGAGGAAAAACGTCAGTTTAGTTACCAATAACCAATTGTATTCAACTCTTGTATTCAAACTCTGTATTCAATCTCTGGTATTCAAACTCTGGTATTCAATCTCTGGTATTCAATCTCTTGTATTCAAACTCTGGTATTCAATCTCTGGTATTCAATCTCTTGTATTCAAACTCTGGTATTCAATCTCTGGTATTCAAACTCTGGTATTCAAACTCTGGTATTCAATCTCTGGTATTCAAACTCTGGTATTCAATCTCTGGTATTCAATCTCTTGTATTCAAACTCTTGTATTCAAACCTGGGGATTCAATCTCTGGTATTCAATCTCTGGTATTCAAACTCTGGTATTCAATTCTGGTATTAATCTCTGTATTCAAACTCTGGGATTCAAACTCTGGTATTCAAACTCTGGTATTCAAACTCTGGGATTCAATCTCGTATTCAATCTCTGGTATTCAAACTTGTATTCAATCTCTGGTATTCAATCTCTGGTATTCAAACTCTGGTATTCAATCTCTGGTATTCAATCTCTGGTATTCAATCTCTGGTATTCAAACTCTGGTATTCAATCTCTGGTATTCAATCTCTGGTATTCAAACTCTGGTATTCAAACTCTGGTATTCAAACTCTGGTATTCAATCTCTGGTATTCAATCTCTGGGTATTCAAACTCCGGTATTCAATCTCCGTTTCAATCTCGGTATTCAACTCTGGTATTCAAACTCTGGTATTCAATCTCTGGTATTCAATCTCTGGTATTCAAACTCTGGTATTGCTCGTATTCAAATCTGTATGCAATCTCTTGTATTCTTCTTCTTCTTCTGCATTCTCACTAGATGGAATTCTGATTCTCTAATAAAGCACGTCTGCCTAAATTATCAGTTACGCCTACAGTTTGTCTTGGGCACTGGTGTAAGTGGGCCACCTCTTTCTTCTCAGGTCTGCATACTGGGGGCAGTTCTGTAGGATATGTTCTGTTGTCATACTCCAAACCACAGGGCACAGTATTTAAATACTGGTATTCTATCTCTTTTATACTAACTCAGGTATTCCAACTCTGGGAAACTAACTCAGGTTTTCAACTCTGGTATTCCAACTCTGGTATTCCAACTCTGGTATTCCAACTCTTGTATACAAACTCTGGTATTCCCCTCTAGTATACTAACTCAGGTAATCCAACTCTGGGAAACTAACTCAGGTATTCCAACTCTAGTATACTAACTCAGGTATTCCAACTCAGGTATTCCAACTCTAGTATACTAACTCAGGTATTCCAACTCTAGTATACTAACTCAGGTATTCCAACTCAGGTATTCCAACTCTAGTATACTAACTCAGGTATTCCAACTCTAGTATACTAACTCAGGTATTCCAACTCAGGTATTCCAACTCTAGTATACTAACTCAGGTATTCAACTCTAGTATCTAACTCCCGGTATTCAACTCAGGTATTCCAACTCTAGTATACCAACTCAGGTATTCCAACTCTAGTATACTAACTCAGGTATTCCAACTCAGGTATTCCAACTCTAGTATACCAACTCAGGTATTCCAACTCTAGTATACCAACTCAGGTATTCCAACTCTAGTATCTAACTCAGTAATCCAACTCTGGTAAACTAACTCAGGTATTCCAACTCTTGTATACTAACTCAGGTATTCCAACTCTGGTATTCCAACTCTAGTATACTAACTCAGGTATTCCAACTCTGGTATTCCAACTCTGGCATTCCAACTCTGGTATTCCAACTCCCAGTATACTAACTCAGGTATTCCAACTCTAATATACTAAATCAGGTATTCCAATTCTAGTATACTAACTCAGGTATTCCATCTCTGGTAAACTAACTCTAATCTGAGTTACCTGTCTCTGTGAATTGTCTCCCATCATTGACCCAATTCTGAGCATTACATAATCCATGAAGAAGGATGTAGCAAATAGGTCAAGGGCGTAGGTAGCAGCCAGGTAGGGAAACAGACGCCATTGCTGAAATAAATTGTAAGTTTTAGTCAATGAATATAACACCTGTGAGGAGTGGGTGATACAGTGGGAATAGTTTTATTTCCTGTAACACCTGTGAGGTGTGGCTGATACAGTGGAAATAGTTTACTACCTGTAACACCTGTGAGGTCGGGGACTGCCTGGAGTAGTTGATAGTAGCTCGGCCTGCTAGCTGTGAGACGCTTCATAGCTCGGGTTCGAACCTACTGTCCGGCATTTGTTCGAGTCCCCTGGTCTTACTCAGGACGATAACGTGAGTACCTCTGAAGTCGGAGAAAATCTGCCTGTATGGCGAGGAATACTAATTACGAGTACATTGAGCACACGGCTGCCAGTGTAAAGTAATTTACAATGTGCACGCTCTGCCATTGTAAGAAATTGGAAAACGGATTTTCACGCAAAAATCAGTTTCAGAGATGGAACTTCGTCTGAGTTGAAAGCGGGCGAAAGAAAAAAAAAAACCTGTGAGGTGTGGTTGATACAGTGGGAATAGTTTTACTACCTGTAACACCTGTGAGGTGTGGGTGATACAGTGGGAACAGTTTTACTACCTGTAACACTTTACAACCTGTAACAACTGACAAGTTTTATTACCTGTAACGCCCGAGTGGTTACCGGGCCCAAATTTGGGGTGTAAAGAATAGAACCACTGTTACCTGCCACGCATGTCGTAAGAGGCGACTAAGGAGGTATTGGCTGAAATCGGATGCACATGTCCTAAACATGTAGAAGTCTATGCGTTTAGGGGCCTACCAAACCAACATGCAACGTATACACGTTCTTGTCAAAGATCAAACATATCACAAAGAGTGATTAAAATTGGTAGTAAAGAACGAACGTAAAGAAGAAGACTACCTGTAACACTTTACTACCTGTAACACCTGTCAAGTTTTACTACCTGTAACACCTGTCAAGTTTTACTACCTGTAACACCTGTCAAGTTTTACTACCTGTAACACCTGTCAAGTTTTGTTGGTTATTATAAAATGAGAATAATTTTACTACCTGCGACACCTGGACAGTTTTTCTACCTGCAATACCTGTGAATTTTGACTACCTGTAACACCTGTGAGGTATGGGTGACATAATGAGAACATAACAGATGAAAATCTCACCTGCAGCTGGTACTCTATGACTGGGATTTCTTCTGTTCCTGGACCAAACTGACGTCTGGCGGCAGAGTACCTGATAGCAATTATCATGCATGACTTTAAGTTGACCACACCCATACCTGTGATACCAACACGGCCACCAGATAGAGCTCCCAAGGAGGCCCCAAAGCGTTTGTTCGGATCCTACACATAAAACAAATGTCATTAATACAACTGTCATTACACAGCATCAGCTACTAGACATACATTGACATCAGATATTAGACCAGACATTGACATCAGATATTAGACCAGACATTGACATCAGATATTAGACCAGACATTGACATCAGATATTAGACCAGACATTGACATCAGCTAGTAGACCAGACATTGACATCAGCTAGTAGACCAGACATTGACATCAGATATTAGACCAGACATTGACATCAGATATTAGACAGACACCGACATCAGATATTAGACAGACATTGACATCAGATATTAGACAGACATTGACATCAGCTATTAGACAGACATTGACATCAAATATTAGAAGGACATTGACATCAGATATTAGACAGACATTGACATCAGATATTAGGTAAGGAGAAAAAACACAGATACAACTTATGGGCAAAAAACAAACATCAAAACGACCTCACTGAGTATAGAACAGCTAGAAAACAAGCCAAGGAGATAATAAAGAAGTCTAAAATACAAGCATGGCAAGATTATGGCGAAACATTAAATTCAGACTACAAAATTCAACAAGACATTTTTACAAGAAAATTAAAGCTATGCGGGAAAGACAAGAACAATATGACCCAACTGAAATTATTAACGATGAAAACGGCCAAGCTCTTAATGATCCAAAAATGATAATGAACAGATGGCGACAATACTTTAGTGAACTTCTCAACCTTCAACAAGAGGACCAACCGAACACTCAAGAACTCACAGTAAATGTAACTTCAGAAGTAGAACCAAGCATAACACTATCAGAGATCAGAAATGCTGTAAATATGGCCCCACCTAATAAAACACCAGGCCCAGACAATATCCCGGCCGACCTAATCAAAGCAACTAAAGAGGTAGGAATCAGCTGGCTCCATAGACTATTCAACCAAGTCTGGATCACACAAGAAACACCAGAAGATTGGAGGAATGCTACAATTGTTCCCATCTGGAAGAAGAAAGGTAGCAAGAGGGACTGTACAAAGTATAGAGGCATAGCGCTACTGAGCCACACTGGGAAAATATTCTGCAAAATACTTGAGAAAAGGCTCCGCCACATCATCGAGCCACAGCTTAATGACTCCCAAATGGGATTCAGGAAGAACAAAAGCTGTACAGACGCAATATTCGCCCTCAGACAGTTAGTAGAAAGGACTATCGAATCCGACAAACATTTACACGTTGCATTTGTAGATCAGGAAAAGCGTTCGACCGCGTAGATAGGCACAAGTTGTGGAAAATACTAACAACCTATGGGGTTAATGAACACCTAATCAACCTTTGCAAGAACATTTATACTGACAGCCAATGTACGATTAGAACAAATACAGGATTATCAGAAAAGTTTCACGTAGGGTCAGGAGTAAGACAAGGCTGCGTACTATCCCCCTGCTATTCATCACGTACATTGACCACATTTGTAAAATAGCTAACACCAGCGAAGGAAACAACCTCGGAGAACTCTTAAATGAATTTCTTTTGCAGACGATCAGGCAATCATATCAACAACAGAAGAACAGCTACAACAACACATCAACAGACTCCAGTTAGCATGTAACGAATACAACATGAGAATTAACATCGACAAAACAGAAGTAATGACATTCGCCAGAGAGGAAAACACTACCAACATCTCCATCGATAATCATCTACTAAATCAAGCAAAAGATTTCACATACCTGGGGAGCATTTTTCAGCAAATGGAAGAATAACTAATGAAATTCAACACAGATGCAACAAAGCAAACCAAATGATAGGGCAAATGGCGCCAATTTTAAGATGCAAACACGTCACCATGAACACAAAAGAGCAATGTTCAACACAATCTTTCTCCCCACATTATGTTACCAGTGCCAAACCTGGACGCTGACAACAAACGATAGAAGAAAACTAGTCACAACAGAGATGAAGTGTCTACGCAGAATGCTGGGTGTAACAAGAAGAGACCGGTTGAGAAATGAAGACATCAGGAAAAAGTGGGTACAACATCAGTACTAGACTTCATCAAGAAACAACAAATTAAATGGTTCGGTCACGTAAGCAGATTACCATCAGACAGTGCACCCCAAATAGCAATGCTGCTCCGATACAATGGGTACAAAGCAAAAGGCCGGCACGCAAAAGATGGACCTCAGAGATAACAGAGGCGACGAAAGAGACTATCTACGAGCGCATACTAGGGCCCTTTTAGAAATCTCTTCCTGACCTGACGCTGTGAGGCATACAGGATTCGAGAAAGAAAGAACAACAGAGATGAAGTGTCTACGCAGAATGCTGGGTGTAACAAGAAGAGACCGGTTGAGAAATGAAGACATCAGGAAAAAGTGGGTACAACATCAGTACTAGACTTCATCAAGAAACAACAAATTAAATGGTTCGCCACGTAAGCAGATTACCATCAGACAGTGCACCTCAAAGAGCAATGCAGCTCCGATACAATGGGTACAAAGCAAAAGGCAGGCCACGCAAAGATGGACCTCAGAGATAACAGAGGCGACGAAAGAGACTATTTACAAAGCGCATACTAGGGCCCGTTTTAGAAATCTCTTCCTGACCTGACGCTGTGAGGCAAACATGATTCGAGAAAGAAAGAAAGATTGACATCAGCTAGTAGACCAGACATTGACATCAGATATTAGACCCGACATTGACATCAGCTATTAGACAGACATTGACATCAGCTATTAGACAGACATTGACATCAGCTATTAGACAGACATTGACATCAGCTATTAGACAGACATTGACATCAGCTATTAGACAGACATTGACATCAGTCAATCCTAAACATGTAGTAGTCTATGCATTTGGGGGCCTACCAAACCAATGTGCAACGTATACACGTTCTTGGCAAAGATCAAACATATCACCAAGAGTGCTTAAATTGGTCGTAAAGCGTACGCAAGAAAGAAGAGCATACATAACAGCTAAAGTGACACGATCCCTACTAGCCAATATGCATACTGAATGTCCCGGGAACAGACAGATCCAGAATGTAATGTCAAAGTGCTAGAACTTATGCCACGGGTGAGAGCGAAGTCCTATTTAGACATTGAATAGAAATGGTAGTGACACGTATGGATACGTTAGAAACCCCTACATTGTATGGAGCGTTTGAAGAAGAAAGACATTGAATAGAAATGGTAGTGTCACGTATGGATACGTTAGAAACCCCTACGTTGTATGGAGCGTTTGAAGAAGAAAGACATTGAATAGAAATGGTAGTGTCACGTATGGATACGTTAGAAACCCCCACCTTGTATGGAGCGTTTGAATAAGAAAGACATTGAATAGAAATAGTAGTGTCACGTATGGATACGTTAGAAACCCCTACGTTGTATGGAGCGTTTGAAGAAGAAAGACATTGAATAGAAATGGTAGTGTCACGTATGGATACGTTAGAAACCCCTACGTTGTATGGAGCGTTTGAATAAGAAAGACATTGAATAGAAATGGTAGTGTCACGTATGGATACGTTAGAAACCCCTATGTTGTATGGAGCGTTTGAAGAAGAAAGACATTGAATAGAAATGGTAGTGTCACGTATGGATACGTTAGAAACCCCTATGTTGTATGGGCGTTTGAAGAAAAAGACATTGAATAGAAATGGTAGTGTCACGTATGGATCGTTAGAAACCCCTACGTTGTATGGGCGTTTGAATAAGAAAGACATTGAATAGAAATAGTAGTGTCACGTATGGATACGTTAGAAAACACCCCACCTTGTATGGAGCGTTTGAATAAGAAAGACATTGAATAGAAATGATAGTGACACGTATGGATACGTTAGAAACCCCTACGTTGTATGGAGCGTTTGAATAAGAAAGACATTGAATAGAAATAGTAGTGTCACGTATGGATACGTTAAAACCCCACCTTGTATGGAGCGTTTGAATAAGAAAGACATTGAATAGAAATGATAGTGACACGTATGGATACGTTAGAAACCCCTACGTTGTATGGAGCGTTTGAATAAGAAAGACATTGAATAGAAATAGTAGTGTCACGTATGGATACGTTAGAAACCCCCACCTTGTATGGAGCGTTTGAATAAGAAAGACATTGAATAGAAATGATAGTGACACGTATGGATACGTTAGAAACCCCTACGTTGTATGGAGCGTTTGAATAAGAAAGACATTGAATAGAAATAGTAGTGTCACGTATGGATACGTTAGAAACCCCTACGTTGTATGGAGCGTTCGAAGAAGAAAGACATTGAGTAGGAATAGTTTAAAAAAAAGGGTTTAAAAGCCGAAGGATTGACTTCATTGCACGGGTTTTACCCCATATGGCTCGGTCCCTCTCCGCAGAAATGGCACGCCACCTCCCGAGAGTATTGCACAAAGCACGAACTCCGGCAACAATCCTAGGGTCTCTGGAAAAAAACTGCACTCGTGAACAGAAGGCAGCCGTACGGACTTGAACCCACAACCCTGAAATCACAAGGCAAAGGGCTTAACCATTCAGCAACAGAGACCTCGCTACATTGAGTAGGAATAGTAGTGTCATGTATGAATATGTTAGGCCCGTCTGCCCAGCGTGTTCGTAGCGCGTTGGACTACGGGTGACTATCCCTCTGTGTGTGCGGGTTGAATTCTGCGGGATGGCAGAAAAAGCCACAGATTCCCCAGATTTATGGCACCGACCTGAAGGGTTACGATGTCCATGGCACCGAGCCGAAGAGCTAAAAAGTTCAAGTGCTTCTGGATCGGAAAAAAAAATGGATATGTTAGAAACCCTACCTTGTATGGAGCGTTTGAAGAAGAAACACATTGAATAGAAATGGTAGTGTCATGTATGCGTACGTTAGAAACCTCTACCTTGTATGGAGCGTATGAAGAAGAAAGACATTGGATATGAATAGTAGTGTCACGTATGCGTACGTGGAAAACCCTTACCTTGTATGGAGTGACATAGAGTCCTGCCGGTGTGACATCACCAAACTTGTCCAACAAGTTCTCTCTTGGTACTCTCACTTGATTGAAAGCCACAAAACTGTCAAGATAGAAACAAAATGCCCACAGCTGACAATATCAATACAAGCAGTGGTGGCTCGTCATTAGGGGCCAGTGGGCAGACCCACAAAAATAAAGTGTAACGTGTATTTATTAATTTATACATTAAAATATATCCTAACCGAAACCATGATTTTTCGAAAATACCTTCTTCTTTGCGTTGTTCTTTACGACCAATTTTAATCACTCTTTGTGATAGGTTTGATCTTTGCCAAGAACGTGTATACGTTGCACATTGGTTTGGTAGGCCCCTAAAGGCATAGATTTCTACAAGTTTAGGACACGTGCATCCGATTTCAGCCAAACCTCCTTAGTCGCCTCTTCACGACATGCATGACAGGTAACAGTGGTTCTATTCTTTACACCCCGAATTTGGGCCCGGTAACCACTCGGTGCGAAAATAACTGTTTGGCCCCACAAAAAAAATGATCAGGAGACTCACTGAATACAAGCATAAACAATGAACAAAAATATAACAGATGATTTTTGTTATTATCAAACGATTGAGGATTTTTAATTTCTGTAATTCCCTATATGAATTCAGGCATAGTAAAGCCACCTAATATGTCACCTCTGACTGATTGTTGCATGAAGGCTTGCTTTAATTAACATACCTGGAGGTATACCTGGGGAGCATTTTTCAGCAAATGGAAGAATAACTAATGAAATTCAACACAGATGCAACAAAGCAAATCAAATGATAGGAGCAAATGGCGCAATTTTAAGATGCAAACACGTCACCATGAACACAAAAGAGCAATGTTCAACACAATCTTTCTCCCCACATTATGTTACCAGTGCCAAACCTGGGCGCTGACAACAAACGATAGAAGAAAACTAGTCACAACAGAGATGAAGTGTCTCCATGGAATGCTGGAGTGTAACAAGAAGAGACCGGTTGAGAAATGAAGACATCAGGAAAAAAGTGGGTATAACATCAGTACTAGACTTCATCAGGAAACAACAAATTAAATGGTTCCACGTAAGCAGATTACCATCAGACAGTGCACCCACAAAGCAAAGGCGCCACGCAAAGATGGACCTCAGAATAACAGAGCGGAAAGAGACTATCTACGAAGGCATACTAGGCCCGTTTGAAATTCTTCCTGACCTGACACTGTGCGGCATACAGAATTGAAAAAGAAAGAAGAAGAAAGTTTCCATGAACATTATGGTGAGCCTTATTCCAACTTCAGAGGTACTTGTAATTTAGATGCTCAAGTAAAGGATCAGGGCTCATGTGTCAACCATGCATCATGTGACACATCGCCGAGTGGTTACCGGGCCCAAATTTGGGGTGTAAAGAATAGAACCACTGTTACCTGCCACACATGTCGTAGGCGGCAACTAAGGAGGTTTGGCTGAAATCGGATGCATGTGTTCTAAGCGTGTAGAAGTCTATGCGTTTAGGGCCTACCAAACCAATGTGCAACGTATATAAGTTCTTGGCAAAGATCAAACATATCACAAAGAGTGATTACAATTGGTTGTAAAGAAGCAAGCAAAGAAGAAGATCATGTGCACACCAAGATAGTTTTTTTGTTCCCAAGATGGGACTCCTCTGATACTATGGACACACCCACTGACACAACGTTATCCCTTTAAATTATTGCGCCTGTCTGCCCCCTCTGACACTATGAACGCACCCACAGACAGAACAGTTATTTATTGTGACAGCACATGTATGGCACACACAACAAGAACTCACCCATTATCGAGTCCATTGAGACCAATCTTCTCTCCCATATCCCCTACCATGACACCAGGAAGGGCCAGCAGGGTCTTGGGGTCACGTAAAGGAACAACAAATGTGTGCAATCCCTGACACTGGCCATCCTCTGTGTACAACTGAGCGTACACCACACCAACAGTTGCCTGTTTGCCGAGGTTTCCTACCCAGATCTTAGTGGCTTCAAAATCAGGTGTATTTATGACAAACTCCTACAAAAAATATCAGAAGTTGTTATAGTAGTATTTGTTGTAGCAGTAGCAGTTGTAGTAGTGGTAGTAATAGCAGCAGTAGTAGTCGTAGTAGTAGCAGTAGTAGTAGTAGTAGTAGCAGCAGTAGTAGTATAGTAGCAGTAGTAGTAGTAGTAAAAGTAGTATAGTGTAGTGGTGGTGGCAGTGTAGGTAGTAGTAGTGGCAGCGAGTGTATGGTGCAGTGGTGTAGCAGTGAGTATAGTAGTAGTAGTATGTAGTAGTATGGTGGTAGTAGTGGTGTGGTGCGCGGTATGGTATAGTAGTAATGTATAGTAGCAGGTGGTATGTGGTAGTGGTATGTGGTAGTGAGTATGTAGTAGTAGTATAGAGTAGTGAGTATAGTAGTATGTAGTAGTAGAGTATAGTGGTAGTAGTAACAGCGCAGTAGTAGTGAGTATAGTAGTAGTAGTATAGTAGTAGTATATGGTAGTAGTAGTATAGTAGTGGTATAGGTAGCAGTGGTATAGTAGTAGTAGATATGGTAGTAGAGTATAGTAGTAGTTATGGTAGCAGTGAGTATAGTGGTAGTGAGTATAGTGGTAGTAGTATAGGTAGTGGTATGTAGCGTGGTATAGTAGTGGTAGTATGTAGTAGTAGTATGGAGTAGTAGTATAGTAGTAGTAGTATAGTGTAGTAGTATAGTAGTAGTATATAGCAGTGAGTATGTAGTGGTAGTAACAGCAGCAGTAGTAGTAGTATAGTAGTAGTATAGTAGCAGTAGTATAGTAGTAGTAGTATAGTAGTAGTATAGTAGCAGTAGTATAGTAGTAGTAGTAACAGCAGCAGTAGTAGTAGTAGTAGTAGTAGTAGTAGTAGTGGTAATAGTAGTAGTAGTGAGTATAGTAGTAGTAGTATAGTAGTGTAGTATAGTAGTAGTAGTAGTGTAGTAGTAGTAGTGTAGTAGCAGTAGTGTAGTAGCAGTAGTGTAGTAGCAGTAGTATAGTAGCAGTAGTATAGTAGTAGTAGTATAGTAGTAGTATATAGTAGCAGTGTATGTATAGTAGCAGTAGTATAGTAGCAGTAGTATAGTAGCAGGAGTATAGTAGTGAGTATAGTAGTAGTAGTATAGTAGTAGATAGTATAGTAGCAGTAGTATAGTAGTATAGTAGTAGTAGTATAGTAGTAGTAGTAGTATAGTAGCAGTAGTATAGTAGTAGTAGTATAGTAGTAGTAGTAGTATAGTAGCAGTAGTATAGTAGTAGTATTAACAGCAGCAGTAGTAATAGTATAGTAGTAGTAGTAGCAGCACCAGTAGTAGTGTGCACCAGTAGTAGTGGTAGAAGTAGTATAGTGTTGTAGTAGTGTAGTAGTAGTAGAGTAGTATAGTAGTAGTAGTAGTAGTAGTGAGTAGTATGTAGTAGTATAGTAGTAGTAGTAGTAGTAGTAGTAGCAGTAGTAGTAGTAGTAAGTAGTATAGTAGTAGTAGCAGTAGCAGTAGTAGTAGTGCAGTGGCAGTGTAGTGTAGTAGTCAAAGTAGTAGTCGTAGTAGTAGAAATAGTCATAGTAGTAGTAATAGTAGTAGTGGTAGTAGTCACCTGTGTGGTAGAGTCGTATGTGGCAGTAGTTCTCATATTCTTGGTGTTGCTGCCATGGCTAAGTTCAGTCAGTAAAAAAGCAACCAAAGTTCTGCAGATACAGAGCATACACAGAGATACATATAAAATACCAATGCTAGCAGAGAGATACAGATATAATATCAATGCTAGCACAGAAATACAGATAACAGTGCTAGCACAGAGATAGAGATAACAGTGCTAGCATAGAGATAGAGATAACAATGCTAGCACATAGAGATAAAGATAACAATGCTTGCACAGAGATAAAGATAACAATGCTAGCACACAGAGATAAAGATAACAATGCTAGCACAGAGATAAAAATAACAATGCTAGCACAGAGATAAAAATAACAATGCTAGCACATAGATAAAGATAACAATGCTAGCACTGAGAGATAAAGATAACAATGCTGAGATTTGGACCTACCTCACCATTTTTGTTTTTCTCCACAAAATGTGCATGTCTCTGTGAGCCCATACTCTGTACTGTGCCACCAAACATCTGCAACAAAACACAACGATTAAACATTTACAACAGAGCGAGAGAGAGAGAGCGAGGAGAGAGAAGATGGTGTGAATAGAACGGCGATAAGATAAAAATGGACAGAGATGGCTGATTGTCAGTCAACTTATCTGACTGACATGTGACTTATTTGACCTGTCGATTCACTAACAATAACTAGTTCAGATTCACACATAAATGACATCTGACAATCAATTGATGACCTGCACTACAAGACCTACAATAGAAGATCTACATGACATGACATGACATGGCATCAGACAAGAAGAATGGCTTACCTCAGAATTCAGATTCATCTTGGTAGACACAGCCCACTCATACATGACAAGTGTCTCACACTGACAAGTGTCGCATACATGACAAGGGTCTCATACATGACAAGTGTCGCATACATGACAAGGGTCTCATACATGACAAGGGTCACATACATGACAAGGGTCGCATACATGCCATGTGTCTCATACATGACAAGTGTCTCATACATGACAAGGGTCTCATACATGACAAGTGTCGCATACATGCCAAGGGTCTCATACATGACAAGTGTCGCATACATGCCAAGGGTCTCATACATGACAAGTGTCGCATACATGCCATGTGTCTCATACATGACAAGTGTCTCATACATGACAGGACATGACAAGGAAGAATGACTTACCTCAGAATTCAAATTAACCTTGGTAGACACAGTCCACTCATTACATGCCAGGGCCTCCGTGTAAGCTTTATATCGGAGAGGATTTTCAAACAACTCCTCATCAGTCAGTAGGTCAAGGGCCAAGCGATTGACACGAAATGTATCTTTTCTTTGCTGTTCCAGCGTTGGAGTGTGAAATCCTCTGGAGAAAACAGGGTCTTTCTCCAGGGTCTGGAATATCTTATACTGAAAGATAACATAGACTAGACTTGATATAGACATAGACTAGACTTGATATAGACTAGACATAGACTAGACTTGACGATAACCTATCAACAAAGTATTTATTTTCAAAATTGTATGTTTATATTTTTTTAATATTGCATGAAAGTTTGTTCATTTTTACATACAATAATGTTATGCTTGTTGTCAAATTCCATCTGAAAGTAATTTTAATTATTTTTAAAAATTGGCATGGTAAGTTTGTTTCTTCTTCTTCTTTAGTCAGCACACTGTTACAGGGTTGTTAGACCAGTCTTGTGGTTTTACGTATTTGTCTTGCGCTTCTCTGGTGACTTATGTAATCGTTTTCTTAGTCCCCTGGTAAAATCCAAATACGTTATCTATCCTCATTTTCCTCGGTCTTCCTCTTGCCTTCCTTCCTTCCTGACATTCTGTTGTGGAAAGCTTCATAGGCAGTTTGGTCTGTTTGCATTCTTACTAAGTGGCCAAACCACTTCATTCTCTGTTTCGCTATATAATTCAAACACGGTCTTGTTCCAACCTCTGATGCTGGTATTCATTACTCTGTCGATTCTTGTGTTGTTGGTGACTTTGCAGAGACATCTCATTTCGCATCTTGCTATTTTCTGTGTGTATTTTCTGTATATGTGTTTATATTACTTATATTCATATATTCTAACTTCATGCGGCATAGACAAAGAACACTGGGAGCGGGTGGCCAAAAGACAGGCAAGCATGGCGGCGGCGGAAGTAAGCAGCGCTCAAACAAAAGAAGAAAAACAACATCACATGTGGAGGCAAAAGAGAGCACAGAGAACATCCTATGTATCAGCTTCAGTCTCCTGTTTTACCTGCAGCAACAGTGGCGAGGATTGCCACTCCAGAATGAGCCATTACAGCCACAGAAATGTTGTGATTCAGCGCAGAACATACTACGTGACGCAAGACCTATTGTCTCCTGAGACAAAGAGGCCAATGATGATGATTCATATATTCTTTTTCTTCTTTTCTTTCGTCCGCTTTCAACTCAGACGAAGTTCCATCTCTGAAACTGATTTTGCGTGAAAATCTGTTTTTCTAATTTCTTACAATGGCAGCAGCGTGCACATTGTAAATTACTACACTGGCAGCTGTGTGCTCAATGTCTCGTAATTAGTATTCCCTCGCCATACAGGAAGATTTTCTCCGACTTCAGAGGTACTCACATTATCGTCCTGAGTAAGACCAGGGGACTCGAACAAATGCCGGACAGTAGGTTCGAACCCGAGCTATGAGGCGTCTCACAGCTAGCAGGCCGAGCTACTATCAACTACTCTAGGCAGTCCCCATTCATATATTCATAAATATGGATAAGAAACAAAGCATAGATCGTCCCAAAAAGGAAATTTCATGGTAATAGATTTATCAAGGCAGTTAGTGTTTCAAACACAACAAACAAAATTGAAACTACTGAATAAAGTCTCTTGACTTCTACTGATACTGAAACTGTGGTTAATCCTTCAGACGCTCGAAGATCATCAGCATTTGACAACCTTTCTAGCAACTGTCTTCTTCTGCTTTGTGTTCATTCTTTACAACCAATTTTCATCACTCTTTGTGATATCTTCTTCTTCTTTCGTTCGTTCTTTACGACCAATTGTAATCACTCTTTGTGATATGTTTGATCTTTGCCAAAACGTGTATACGTTGCACATTGGTTTGGTAGGCCCCATAAACGCAGACTTCTATCGTTTAGGACACATGCATCCGATTTCAGCCAAACATCCTTAGTCGCCTCTTACGACATGCGTGGCAGGTAACAGTGGTTCTATTCTTTACACTCCAAATTTGGGCCCGGTAACCACTCGGGCGTCTTTGTGATATGTTTGATCTTTGCCAGAACGGTATACCTTGCACATTGGTTTGGTAGGCCCCTAAATGCATAGACTTCTACGTTTAGGACATGTGCATCCGATTTCAGCCAAACCTCCTTAGTCGCCTCTTCGACATGCGTGACAGGTAACAGTGGTTCTATTCTTTACACCCCAAATTTGGGTCCCGGTAACCACTCGGGGGAAATTGGCACACAAGTATGTAACTATCATTGACATAAATTGGCACACAAGTATGTAACTATCATTGACATAAATTGGCACACAAGTATGTAACTATCATTGACATAAATTGGCACACAAGTATGTAACTATCATTGACATAAATTGGCACACAAGTATGTAACTATCATTGACATAAATTGGCACACAAGTAGGTAACTATCATTGACATAAATTGGCACACTAGTAGGTAACTAAACTATCATTGACATAAATTGGCACACTAGTAGGTAACTAAACTATCATTGACATAAATTGGCACACTAGTAGGTAACTAAACTATCATTGACATAAATTGGCACACAAGTAGGTAACTATCATTGACATAAATTGGGACACAAGTAAATAACTATCATTGACATAAATTGGCACACAAGTAGGTAACTATCATTGACATAAATTGGCACACTAGTAGGTAACTAAACTATCATTGACATAAATTGGCACACATGTAGGTAACTATCATTGACATCAATTAAACTACCAGAAATCGTCCAGTGGTTACGGGGCCCAAATTTGGGGTGTAAGAATAGAACCACCGTTACCTGTGACGCATGTTGTAAGAGGCGACTAAGGTGGTTTGGCTGAAATCGGATGCACATGTCCTAAATGTGTAGAAGTCAACCTGCTGCTTTGCAGGATGGCTGGGGACAGCCAAAGGCTAACGGAGAGCAAACCCAGTAAACGATGGCTGAATCCAGACACATCGTCGAAGGATAAGCACCAGAGCTCCAAATGGCGCTGAAGATGTGACGCAACCCACCCATGCTAAGGCTGCATGAATCAGATATCCACATGAATGAATTTATGGAAAGTTCTGGTACACCTGTCTTTTAGGTGATCGTGAGAGAACTACCAGAAATGAAGCAGATATAACCTATAACACTATGTATAGCAGTCAAACATAGATATCATTTGTGAAATAAAAAACTGATGGCAAACTGAAAACCACAGAACATGAATATTTGAAAACCTTAAATTTTAAGATGTCCACTCCGTCAAGAAACAAGGCCATCTGTTTCCAGTCAAATGAAGCATTTTTTCTGTAAACATCTAGTGGGCCAGGATGAAAGTCGGTTAGAAAGTCCAAGTCTTTCGCTTCTATTGTTTGAGGAAAGTTAAAAATTGTCGGGTAATGGCATGAGACTTTTTCTGAAGATGTCATTCTCAAGTTGTTGGTGCTAGTCTGTTGAAATAAATAATTAATATAATGTTATACAGATGTGCTAGCATTAAAAAGTGGGGCAGGTGTGTTGTGAATATAGGTATGTTGTGAATACAGGTGTGCTTGCATTAACAGGTGGAACACGTATGTTGTGAATATAGATGTGAGAGGTATGTAGTGAATACAGGTCTGCTAGCATTAACATGTGTGAGAGGTATGTTGTGAATATAGGTGTGAGAGGTAACTCATGAATACAGGTGTGCTAGCATTAACAGGTGGGACAGGTAAGTTATGAATATAGTAAGTTAGATTTCTTCTTCTTCGTTCTCACTAGATTGGGATTTCGGATTCTTTAATAAAGGCAGCCGTCTGCCTCAGATTATCAGCCACGCCATACAGTTTGTCTTGGACGCTAGTGTAAGTGGGCCACCTGTTTCTTCTCAAGTCTGCATACTGGGGGCAGTTCCGTAGGATATAATTCCTATGATTTCTGCTTCCCGTTTGTGCTGACCTCTTCCCACAGTAAGTTTTGTCCACCCTCGCGATGGTAGTTCTGACATTCTTACTGCATGGCTAAATCTCAGAGACAGATTGGCAACCGTAGAATCCGTTATCCTATTCCTCATTGAGAGAGTCGTTGCACCATGTTATGCACCTTACGGCCTGGTGCATCCGTTTTCTGCAAGCATTTGTTTCGGGTTAGCATTCCCTAGTAAGTTTAGCTATAAGTTTATAGTTGGCTGTGGTTTGGCTCATAGATAATGGATGGAACCACTTCAAAGGTATACAACTTGTATTCATCTTCACTTTGGGGCATATGGGCATTGAAAGGGCAACAATAGAGTGGGCATTGAAAGGGCAACAATAGAGTGAGCAGATATGCTGTATGATTCTGCCACAATATCAGAGGGCAGGGTCTACCAACGAATAGAAGTGACATTTTGAACACCTTTAAACTTAGTTAGGCAGTGTGGCAGCAAAGAGGATATTCTGCTAAACAAATCCACATCAATAGCCATATTGCAATAGTTCGTTTACGGGTTCAGAATGAAGGTATGTGTATAGTCCTGGGCTGCACTAGAATACCCCATTGTGAAGATGAGATGTTTGCCTTCTGTCACTACGCTCCCGTCATGCAATCGCCCAAACCAAGGCATGTATGCAGGTTACTGCAGATAAGAGACATCCACTATACAAATACACTAATGATGTTAAGGGCACGAGAATCAAGTATGGCATGTTGTGGATCGCCCAGGCTGAGAGAACAATTGGCCAGGTGACTACGGTTGCGACCCTACCAAAAGGGAAGAATGGATCCCAACGGACGGTAGCATGACCAACTATCTCAACGTTATCATTACTCTTGGAAGAGAATGTAGAGATTGGGGCAACATGAAGGCTGATCTCGCAGTTAAGCAGCTGATAGAAGATAATGCAAGGGATGATGATGTTATTGTATATACTGATGGGTCGGTTCAACGTGGTGAGAAGTTTGGCTGGGGTTTCTTGGCTAATGCGCATGGTAGAGTTGTTACAGAGCAAAGTGGGACATACAGGACAGCTACTTCTAGTGTGAGGATGGAGGTTGAGGCCGTTACTGCTGCCCTCCATTGGATCTCTGGGACTTTATTTACTGGGGCAGTTGTTGTATCTGACTCTCAGTCGATGCTTCACAAGATCCAGAAGGGCAGGTTTCGGTATGAGTGGATGTTGTCTATAGAAGTTTCTAACCTCCAGCAGCTTACGTGGATATTACTGTCCTGGACATGAGGGTGTTTACGGTAATGAGAGAGCGGACAGGCTTGCATCAACAGCATTGATTGTTGGGGAGTTGAAGATGGATAAGGGGATATTCTTCGGTCTCTTCGCAACTGTCTGTTGCATGAGGACACTAAAATCGATGTTGAATCGATCAAGCGATTCAGGCAGTTTGGAGTTACCCGTTATCAAGTCGAACTGGATGCCTGAGAGGCAGAGTGAGAGGTGTGTTTAATCAGCGAGCCACAGGAACCATCAGTATGCATACTCTTCGATATCTGTTGGAGGAGACTGAGCACCTATGGATCTGCCCGGAGTGCAATGACGTCAGTTTAGTAACCAATAACAGTTCGTTTAGAAGATCGGAGTTGACAAAAAAAGAGAAGCACAACTGACAACAGACGCACGGCTGGTCAATCAACAAGCTCAATTATATTATTAGTCACCGTCGTATGCTGACGTAACGTCGGAAGTATTAATTAGATCGGAGCGACCTATCTATGGATATGTCTTAATTCTTAAGTAAAGTCTTATGATTTTTATGATATCGGACCGGGTCCGAAGTGCAGCAATGATGAAAGTACAAACTGAAACATATACACTGATGATATAATTAGAGTTCTATTGTAAGAATAAACATGTTATTTTACCTGTTGATAAATATAACGATTCAGTATTTATTTAATAGCTAGATCTCATCTGATGTTGTGTGTGGGTACAAAGTTCTTACAGGAAGGTTGAGATGATTTAAGAAAACATTTGCTACTTGGTAGACAAGAGTGATGTCCCCTACTTACATGAACGGTGTATACACATTAAGTGTTACCCAGTTAATATTATCTGTTTGTTTTTCTTCTACGAACACTCCATATTGACTACTTAAACCACTCTGTGATATGTATGTGATCTGAGCCTTAGAATGATTGTACGTTCTGCCAGTTATGCGACTACAAGTAAGTCAGCACATCATATTTCTGCGAGGCTTTTTATTTATTACGGTAGCTTCCCTAGACCCTACCACCAGCCATCTCTAACTTTAAAAACCAAGATTGTAGTTGGCTCTGTCCTACCTCATCGCCTCTTACGACATGCCTTGTTGGTCACAGTATTACTATACTTTTCTCCCCCTGCGAGCCCCGGAAATACACGGGCGATTTATCTATGCTATTGATCTTGGTATCTTGTTAATATTACTTTCGTCGTTTTCAGATTAAGTAGGTATTCACTTTGTACATTGAATGTAATGTGTCTCGTTGGATGAGGGGGTTCGTACGCAACACAGACGAGCGGAATCCCAGAGTGACTATTAATGCGCGTCTCTCCCGGCCGATGGGAAAAGCTGAAAGGATAAACATCCATAAAGAGATGAGGGGTGCATCCAGAGAAGAGACGTGGGCCACGCGGGCAAACTTCAGCCCGAGATGAGTTGCAGTGGGCCTACATAAGGCGAAATTCGGAGTCCTGAGGTGGGGACCCGACTTGAACCCCTTGTCCGGACAGCAAATGTGAAGACTCATAGTAAATGTGAGTAAATGAGAACTGAAGAAAATGGTGGGGAAGGCACCAGGGCAGAGTGAGTAAGCATGCGGACGATGGACAGGTGGGCCTCCGGTGGTCAGACATGCACGGCGCTGATGGTGGAGCAAAGAGAGGGCGAGACAGTCGTAGGGATGAGTGGCCCACCCAAATGTGCAGAAAAACTGGAAAACCCAGCGGAGGCTTGAATCCAGTGCGTGTTTCCGCTCGCAGCGAACTACTACTGCCTTGTAGTTAGATTGAGGACAATCAAAGGCTAGCGGAGCAAACCGTACACAAAACTTGACGGAAGGAAAACCAAGTTGTCCACAAAAAGACTTCCTAGGCGAGAGGAAGACCGAGGAAAGGTGGATAGATAACGTAGTTGAATTCTGCCAGGGACTAAGAAAACCATCACACAAGTCACCAGAGAAGCGCAAGACAAATACATAAAACCACGACACTGGATTAACAACCCGGTAACAGTGTGCTGACAAAAGAAGAAGAAGAAAAGTATTATTAACATTTTCATCAATAAATATCCACGGACTCGTAGATTTGAGAAAAATTGCAGAAAACCTTACAGTGTTCTATCAAACACATATAAAAACCAGCCCCTATTAAATAGGAATTTTGGTTTTACCGTCTGAGCTAGTCTGCCTTATGTTGCCGAGAGACGCTGTTCAGTCTTACCTAGCAGATGTCGAAGGATATGTATGCTGATGGTTCCCGTTGCCAGCTGTTTAAGCACAATCTTGTATCTGCTCCTCATGCATCCATTTCTGCTTGTATAACGTAGAATAAAGACAAGTAAAATGAAGAAAGTAATAGCTGAGTCAGTGCTGAATTTGAAAACTTGTTTTATCTCAATCCATACCTATTGGATGGCCTGACATCATGGTTCGACAAAATATCGATGCCAGAACTAATTACATGCACCAAGCAAAGAGAGTTGTGGAGACATGATCGCCTACGCCGGCAGGCACGGCACTGATCTATTGATACATGTAACCACTATAGTGGCTAATGACATGATTTATCAAGTGTCATGTTTGTACGACTGTTTCCTAGTGTCATGTTTGTACGACTGTCTCCTAGTGTCATGTTTGTACGACTGTCTCCCAGTGTCATGTTTGTACGACTGTCTCTTAGTGTCATGTTTGTACGACTGTCTCCCAGTGTCATGTTTGTACGACTGTTTCCCATTGTCATGTTTGTACGACTGTCTCCCAGTGTTATGTTTGTACGACTGTCTCTTAGTGTCATGTTTGTACGACTGTCTCCTATTGTCATGTTTGTACGACTGTCTCCCAGTGTCATGTTTGTACGACTGTTTCCTAGTGTTATGTTTGTACGACTGTCTCTTAGTGTCATGTTTGTACGACTGTCTCTTAGTGTCATGTTTGTACGACTGTCTCCCAGTGTCATGTTTGTACGACTGTCTCTTAGTGTCATGTTTGTACGACTGTCTCCTAGTTTTATGTTTGTACGACTGTCTCTTAGTGTCATGTTTGTACGACTGTCTCCCAGTGTCATGTTTGTATGACTGTCTCCCAGTGTCATGTTTGTACGACTGTCTCCTTGTCATATCATGTAAACTGTCCAGAGTAAATGACAGTGCCACAAAGTCCAGCAGACTGGACCATAGATCAAGTAGTCATCATCAGGTGCCGTGCCGGAGGCGCAGACGATCATGGATCTCACAAATCTATGTCCCTGGTATTTGCTATCATCTCAGTTATTCATGCTCTTCCGTTCTATTAAGTCAGGCCGTCTATTATTCTCTCTCTCTCTATCTTCCGCTGGCTAGTCTCCCTTCGATTTTACCCGTTGTCACAATGTGTTCTAAACCTCTTCTCCCCATCTTACCTAACCTTATCTTATCTTAACCACATTTGCCGTGAAGCAGCGTGGGGAGAGTTATTTTTCTATCTTGTGCCAGTTGTGTTGCGCTTGATGTTGGCAGTCCATGCTTTCGCAGAGACTCTGAGATGTTATCTATCCATCCTGTTCTTGGCCTGCCTCGTGCTCTGCGCCCTGAGCGTCGATTATTGAGGTACGTGATGGTAGTAAAAGTCATTCCATTCTCATTATATGGCCGAACCACTTTGCTTCTCGATGTACTGTATGCATGGTATAGTACCAACGACCTTTCTTCTCCCCATCACATGTCCGAAAAATTATGACTGCCTCTTTCTTAAATTGATGATAAGCTTTCGTTGTGTCTTGAGCTCATTCAACACCTCAACATTAGTCATTTTAGCAGTCCATGAGATTCTCATCATTCTTCTGTAAAACTACATTTCTGTAGTCTCCAGAGATTTTCTATTCGTTTGTTTATTGTCCACGACTCGCATCCGTATGGTCAGTATTGGTTCTATGTAGCACTGAACAACTCTTATTCTGACCTACATAATAGCCGTCCATCGCAAGCGATGATGACAACAATCTCAGACGTGTACTGTTGCACCTCTCTGGTGTGTGCGGAGGTGATTGTAGAGTCAAATCCTAGAACAGAATCCCCGACCACAGGTGGGGCATACATGATCAAGGTTAGACATGTGCGTGTTGTGTGCTCTGTCTTTTCGCGCTGCTCGTTTTCTCTGTGACTCAACAATACGATGATTCTCAGCTATTCGGGTTCCTCTTTTGTTGTTACAGCGCCACATTTGGCGATCTTGCGCAAGGGATTCCCAGCACGTATTGTCTATATCGAAGCATTTCAGATACACTTTGAGAGTGTCTTTAAAGCGTTTTTCTGTCCACCAGCTAAACGTCTGCCCCCTTCAAGCTCGCCATACATCAACTGTTTTGGGATGCGTTTATCAGGCATTCGAGCAACGTGACCGACCCATCTCATTTGGGCCTTCTGCAACAGGGTGTTGACGATTGGGATCTTTGCTCTTGTGAGGACTTCGCTGTCTGGAATTTTGTCCTGCCAGTTTATTTTTAGTATTCTGCGTAGACAGCTTGTGTGAAATGGTTTAATTTTCTTGCGTGTCTGCTATACACTGTCCATGTCTCGCTTGCGTACAGCAGCGTGGTTAGCACTATGGCCTGGTAAACTTTCAGCTTTGTGACTATGCTTATCCCTTCCGTTCCCACACAGTGACACGTAACCTTCCGAACGCAGCACTGGCTTTGGATATCCTATTGTGGGCCTCAGAATCTATGTTTGCCGATCTGGATAGGAGGCTGCCAAGATAAGCAAAGTTGTCCGTTGACTGGAGACGCTGGTGTTTAATGTTGATGACTGGATCGTAATACTGTTCTCTAGGGGCGGCTGGAACATGACCTCTGTTTTTTGGTGTTAATGGTGAGGCCAAACATATCACAGGCCATTGAGAACTTGTCCATGTAAGTCTGCATTTCTTCCACAGAGTTGGTAGCGAGGGCACAGTCATCAGCAAACAACAGGTTTGAGATAGTTGATTCTTTTACCTTGGTGGAGGATTTTAACCTCCGAAGATTGAATAGGTTACCGTCTGTCCTGTATCTAATCTTTACCCCATGTTCGTCGCCTTCCCAAAAGACATCCGTGAGCATGGCAGCAAACATCATGCTGAAGAGTGTTGGGGCCAGTACACAGCCCTGTTTGACGCCGTTGGTGACATGGAAGGCTTCCGACAGCTCCTCTTCGTCAAGTACACGTGCCATCATGCCCTCGTGAAACTGTTGGACGATCTTGATGAATTTCCCTGGGCATCCAAATTTTTCCATGATCTTCCATAGACCCTCCCTGTTAACCGTGTCGAAAGCCTTTGTCAGATCGACAAAGACCATATAGAGGTTACGGTGCTGCTCTTGGCATTTCTCCTATTCTGTCCTAGTGGTATAGTCGTACAATAAATAATACGGGAACAATTTACACACTGCACCGTAAGAACAATAACTCTTTCTTTCTTTCTCGAATCCTGTATGCCTCACAGCGTCAGGTCAGGAAGAGATTTCTAAAACGGGCCCTAGTATGCGCTTTGTAAATAGTCTCTTTCGTCGCCTCTGTTATCTCT
Organism: Arion vulgaris; assembly: GCA_020796225.1. Taxonomy (NCBI): domain Eukaryota; kingdom Metazoa; phylum Mollusca; class Gastropoda; order Stylommatophora; family Arionidae; genus Arion; species Arion vulgaris. The sequence goes on from CM036775.1 coordinate 10,528,934, forward strand.
GAGGTCCATATTTTGCGTGGCCGGCCCTTTGCCCTGTACCCATTGTATCGGAGCAGCATTGCTCTTTGGTGTGCACTGTCTGATGGTAATCTGCTTACGTGGCCGAACCATTTAGTTTGTTGTTTCTTGATGAAGTCTAGTACTGATGTTGTACCCACTTTTTTCCTGATGTCTTCATTTCTCAACCGGTCTCTTCTTGTTACATCCAGCATTCTGCGTAGACACTTCATCTCTGTTGGGACTAGTTTTCTTCTATCATTTGTTGTCAGTGTCCAGGTTTAGCACTGGTAACATAATGTGGGGAGAAAGATTGTGTTGAACATTGCTCTTTTTGTGTTCATGGTGACGTGTTTGCATCTTAAAATTGGCGCCATTTGCCCTATCATTTGATTTACTTTGTTGCATCTGTGTTGAATTTCATTAGTTATTCTTCCATTTGCTGAAAAAATGCTCCCCAGGTATGTGAAATCTTTTACTTGATTTAGTAGGTCATTATCGATGAAGATATTGGTAGTGCTTTCCTCTCTGGCGAATGTCATTACTTCTGTTTTGTCGATGTTTATTCTCATGTTGTATTCGTTACATGCTAACTGGAGTCTGCTGATGTGTTGCTGTAGCTGTTCTTCTGTTGTTGATATGATTGCCTGATCGTCTGCAAAAAGAAATTCATTTAAGAGTTCTCCGAGGTTGTTTCCTTCGCTGGTGTTAGCTATTTTACAAATGTGGTCAATATACGTGATGAATATAATCTAATTTGTGCTCGTAGAATTATGAATTATGAACAATAACTAATAGTAGTAAATAAGTTTTTCTTTTTTTTTTCTTTCTCCGCTTTCAACTCAGACGAAGTTTCATCTCTGAAACTGATTTTTGCGTGAAAATCTGTTTTTCAATTTCTTACAATGGCAGCAGCGTGCACATTGTAAATTACTTTACACTGTCAGCCGTGTGCTCAATGTACTCGTAATTAGTATTCCCTCGCCATACAGGCAGATTTTCTCCGACTTCAGAGGTACTCGCGTTATCGTCCTGAGTAAGACCAGGGGACTCGAACAAATGCCGGACAGTAGGTTCGAACCCGAGCTATGAGGCGTCTCACAGCTAGCAGGCCGAGCTACTATCAACTACTCTAGGCAGCCCCCGTTTAGATGCATAATATGGCTGTTATATATCAAGTGTCATGACCGCCAGCGTAGGCGATCATGTCTCTCCACAACTCTCTCTGTTTGGTGCGTGTAATCAGTTCTGAAATAGATCTTTTGTTGAACCATGTGGTGGGGTCAAAGGCGCATGGGGACAACGTCGCCCCAGGATTAGTGCGCATGTACTAATCAAGATCCTGCCCCACCTCCTCGTGGTGACCCTGGAAACAGATATTGGTTCCGGTCTGGCTAAGAGGGAAGGGATCAATGGAGAGCTACATGTAGTGGTAGTAGTGCAAGCTCAGAAAAGCAATGCAGGTCCAAAAATCCCTGAACAAAATGCACGCATCTCCTGGCCGATGTCCGATAATAAAATTGCCCGAATTTTGCAGAAGTGTAAGAAAACAGCAGTGTACAAGTCGTCAGCGAACGAATGCTAATTACTCTGGAGCAAATGACAGCACCAAAATTGCCACCTACGGGGCAAGAGTCCATAAGCACGAAAATGAACATGAAGGAATGAGAGGTGCATCCCAAAGCAGAAACGTTGATCCACAAGGGGCGAAACCCTGCGCCCGAGTCGAGCTGCAATCACGGCAGTCTCGAGACACGGTACATGTGAGCATGGTGAGAAACTTGATAAACACGATGGGGCAGGCACAAAAGAGGAGCGAATGCGCATACGGACGATACATAGGCGAGCCCAAAGGCGGGGCAGAGTTGGGACAGCGACGAAACTCCGAGCCCTGATGGAGGGGGCGAACAAATAAACATATAGGGTGAAAGATGCATCCAGCGAAGAGACTTGGGCTTACACAGGAGAAACTCGGCCTCCATCTCAGGGTGGGGGCCGAGTTAAGCCAGGTCCGGACAGCCTAGAGGCAAATGTGAGCACAGTGAGAACTGAGAACTGACGGAGATGGTGAGGCAGGCACCAGGGCAGAGCGAGCACGCTGCTGTCGATGCACGGGTGGGTCCACCAGTGGGGAAGTGCGCACGACGCAGATGGTGCAGAGAAGAGAAGGCAATGCAGACGAGGCAGGCGTGAAGGTGAACGGACCACCCAGGTGTACAGAGGACTGGAGGGCCCAGCAGAGGTTGAAGCCAGTGCGCGTTTCCGCTTGCAGGGAATTACTGCTGCCTTGTATTGTGATTGGGGACAATCAAAAGCTAGCGGAGCAAACCGTACACAAAAATGGACGGAAGGCAAACCAAATAGTCCATAAAAAGACCGGTTAGCTGGGCAGATGACGCTCATCACCCCGGGAGGGCAGGTCGTCTAAGGGTAGCTACCCTAAAAAAATAGCAACCTGCTGCTTTGTAGGTTGGCTGGGGACAGCAAAAGGCTAATGGAGAGCGAACCCAGTAAACGCTCGTTGAAATCGGACACTTCACCGAAGGATAAGCACTAGAGCTCCAAATGGTACTGAACGATGTGACGTAAAATGCGTACTTGGCAAAGGCTGTGTATATATCACAATTAGAATGATAAAAATGGCTGAAAACAACGAATGCGAGTGAGAGAGAACCTTGTGGTCAGGTCATCCAATATCTTCTCCCTCTGTCTTCCACGATCTCTCCTATATTTTTTTATACCATGAATTTTACCTGTAGTCACCAAATGTTCTAAACCATCTCTTCGCATTATATTACAGAAGAACCTTGATTGTCGGATTCTTTTGATAAGGTTTCTTTGTGTGCAGGCCTGATTTAAAACCTCCATATTTGTTTTCTTTGCTGGCCATTGAATTTTCAGTATTCTTTTGCAAAACCACATCTATGTGGCTTCCAATGATCTTATTGATTGTTTGTTCATTGTCCATGATTCGCTGCCACACATACGTATTAGTTCAAAATAGCACTGGAGTACTCGTTTTCGTCATTAGCAGTGAATTCACACATAATGTGTTTTTCGTTTTCATAAAAGCTGCTTTCGCTTGAGCTATTCTCTTCCAATCTCTGAGAGTCTTTGTGGCTAAGTGGTTAACCCCTTTGCCTTGTGAGTCGAAGGTCGTGGGTTCGAGTCCGGACCGCGCCATTCTGTTCACGAGTGCAGTTTTTACCAGAGATACCTAGGATTGTTGCTGGAGCTACAAAGTTCGGGCTTTGTGTAATACTCTCGGCAGCTGGCGTGCCAGTTCTGCGGAGGGGGACAGACCGTATGGGGTAAAACCCGGTGCAATGAAGTCAATCCTTCGGCTTTATACTCCTAATCTCTGTTTTACATCTTCCATCTGATGTAGGAGTTTAAAGGGGTTTTAAGCCCGTTTGCCCAGCATGTTCGTAGCGCGTTGGACTACGGGTGACTATCCCTCTGTGTGCGGGTTCAATTCCGCGGAATGGCAGAAAAAGCCACAGATTCCCCAGATTTACGGTGTTCATGGCACCGAACCGAAGGGTTACGATGTCTATGGCACCGAGCCAAAGAGCTGAAAAGCTCAAGTGCTTCTGGATCGAAAAAGGGTTTTAAAGCTGAAGGATTGACTTCATTGCACCGGGTTTTACCCCATATGGCTCAGTCCTCTCAGCAGAAACAGCACACCACCTGCCGAGGTATTGCACAAAGCACGAAATTCGTGGCTCCAGCAACAATCATAGGGGTCTCTGGAAAAAACTGCACTCGTGAACGGAACGGCGCGGTCCGGACTCGAACCCACGACCTTCGACTCACAAATCCAAGGGCGTAACCACTTAGCAACAGAGACTCCCTCGATGATGTTAGGAGTGTTCCCAGATACTTGAATCGATGGACTTGCTTCAGTGCTGTGTTACAGTTTTTAATTTGATGTTTCTGTGTTGTGTTATAATTTTTAATTTGGTGTTTCAGTGTTGTTTTATAGTTTTTAATTTGATGTTTCAGTGTTGTGTTATAGTTTTTTTTCGAACATTCTATAAGGTCAACTCGCATCTGGTGCTAGACAGCATGGGCGCCCATTATTACGCTTCATTGACACCTGCAAGCGTGATCTAACTTCATGCGGCATAGACAAAGAACACTGGGAACGGCTGGTCAAAGACAGGCAAGCATGCCGAGCGTCAGTGAGGGACGGCTCAAAAAGAAAAGAAGAAAAACAACATCACATGTGGAGGAAAAAGAGAGCGCAGAGCGCAGAGAGAACATCCTATGTATCAGCTCCAGTCTCCAGTTTTACCTGCAGCAACTGTGGCAAGGATTGCCACTCCAGAATATGCCATTACAGTCACAAGAAACGTTGTGATTCAGCACAGAACATACTACGTGACGCAAGACCTATTGTCTCCTGAGATAAAGAGGCCAATGAATGAATGAATAGTTTTTAAGGAGTTGCTATAAGAAAATGGAGTTGCTATAAGAAAATGGAGTTGCTATAAGAAAATGGAGTTGCTATAAGAAAATGCAAGTGACGATGTTTCTACTAAACACGGACTAGACTAGACTTGTGACAACATGAAGGATAGACTCACAGTTAAGTAGCTGATGGAAGATAATGCAAGTAATAATTATGGTTTTTTTATACCGATGGGTCTGTGCAGCGATGGGGCTGTGCAACGATGGGTCTGTGCAGCATGGTAAGAAGTCAGACTGCGGTTTCTTAGCTAGAGCGCGTGGTAGGGTTGTTGTGGAGCATACATGCCACCTACTTCTAGTATGAGGATGGAGATTCAGGCCGTTCCCCTACCTTCCAGTGGCTCTCTGGGACTCTGTTTACTGTGGCGTCGATGTATCTGACACTCAGTAACTGTGCCTCTTCTTCTTCTTCTTCTTTGCGTTCGTTCTTTACGACCAATTTTGATCACTCTTTGTGATATGTTTGATCTTGCCAAGAACGTGTATACGTTGCACATTGGTTTGGTAGGCCCTTTTTTTTTTTTCCCTGATCCAGAAGCACGCTGAAAGCTCTTCGGCTCGGTGTCATGGACATCGTAACCCTTCGGTTCGGTGCCACGAACACCGTAAATCTGGGGAACCTGTAGCTTTTCTGCCAGTCCGCGGAGTTGAACCCGCACTTATAGAGGACTAGTCATCCGTAGTCCAACGCGCTACGAACACGCTGTGCACGCGGGCATTTGGTAGGCCCTAAACACATAGACTTCTTCACGTTTAGAATACGTGCATCCGATTTCAGCCAAACCTCCTTAGTTGCCTCTTACGACATGCGTGGCAGGTAACAGTGGCTCTATTCTTTACACCCTAAATTAGGGCCCCGGTAACCACTCGGTCGAGTAACTGTGCTTAAAATTGGTGTCAATTCTGTAAAACGCATCATCATTTCCTGCGCTAAGAATGTTCTACATTTTAATCAAATCGGAAATCTGTTAGAGATCAAATCTGAAATCTGTTGAAGATTAAGTCTGAAAGATTATAAATATTTAATCATTGAAATAATAATCTTTGAAATAATAATCTTTGAAATAATAATAATAATAATACTCGTAATAATAACAAAGGTGGCGTCTGTGGCTTAGGGATAGTGACTCGGTCTATTAACCCCGACGTTCTGAGTTCGAATCACTCTGCGGACAGTCTGGTGGCAAATTGTTTGCGTGGATTTTAACAAAAGGACGATGGCATCACTCGTTCAGAAAGCAATGGCAGACTACAGAACGTAATAATGCCTAGAAAAATCACAAACAGCGTTAAAAAGCTAGGTTTGATTCGCAAAGTCCTGTAAAGGATATGCAATTAACTTTTAAAATAATAGTAATAATAATAATAGTAATAACAATAATAATAATAGTAAATGAAGCAATACAATTCCAGACAGTGAAGTCCTCACAAGAGCAAAGATCCCAAGCGTCAACACCCCGTTGCAGAAGGCCCAAGTGAGATGGGTCGGTCACGTTGCTCGAATGCCTGATAAACGCATCCCAAAACAGTTGATGTATGGCGAGCTTGAAGGGGCAGACGTTTAGCTGGTGGACAGAAAAACGCTTTAAAGACACTCTCAAAGTGTCTCTGAAATGCTTCGATATAGACAATACGTGCTGGGAATCCCTTGCGCAAGATCGCCAAATGTGGCGCTGTAACAACAAAGAGGAACCCGAATAGCTGAGAATCATCGTATTGTTGAGTCACAGAGAAACGAGCAGCGCGAAAAGACAGAGCACACAACACGCACATGTCTAACCTTGATCATGTATGCCCCACCTGTGGTCGGGGATTCTGTTCTAGGATTGGACTCTACAGTCACCTCCGCACACACCAGAGAGGTGCACCAGCACACGTCTGAGATTGTTGTCATCATCGCTTGCGATGGACGGCTATTAACTACTACATATGAAAGCCTTAGGGTTATACTAGTATTATAATAGGCAGCAGTTTCTCGCTATCTTTTACCATAAGGAGAAATACAGTCTGTATATTTTGTTGGTGAATACTCTCAGTTTATTTGTTCACCTGTGTGTTATCAGGGCTCTCATGGGGAGGCAAAGAATAGTAACACTGCGACTTACAAGGCATGTCGTAAGAGGCGACTGAGGTAGGGGCTTAGGAAGCTTCCTAGTAAATAAAAGCATGGCAGAAATTGAATGTGCTGACCTATTTGTAGAATCGGTTGATTTCTTTGTATGGTACCTTGCGACCACGCGGGCTCAACGTATTACATTCTTATGCTTCTTAGTACTTTCTCTTCCCATGCTTTGTAATCTATATGGGTATATGTTGCATGTATTACATTCTTATGCTTCTTAGTACTTTCTCTTCCCATGCTTTGTAATCTATATGGGTATATGTTGCATGTATTCATGTTATATTCCATTCTTATGCTTCTTAGTACTTTCTCTTCCCATGCTTTGTAATCTATATGGTATATGTTGCATGTATTCTAGTTATATATTTACTAGATGTTTCATTGTTTCTTTTCCGTTCTATTTCTAGTTTTTATGTGTGTTTTTGTGTTACATTTATTTCGTTATTCGTTTTTATTCCAGATTTTCCTTAGATACGTTGGTATTTGGTCGTCCATTTGTGTTTCATTTTAATTTGTCACTCCTGTTTGTTCGTTTGCTTGATAAAGGCCTTGTTGGTCGAAACGTTGCTGTTTATTGTCACTGTTTCTGTATTTTGTAAAACTATAGTACTTTGTTTGTACGTGTTTCGCTATTTGTAGTAGCATAACTTACACAACGTACAATCGCTCTTAGGCTCGGATCTCATAGACATAACAAAGAGTGGTTTAACAAGTGATCGATATGGAGCGTTGAAAGAAGAAGAAGAAGAAGTTTATTTGCTGCTCTCCCAAATTTGAAAGTGACATTTTCCCCACCGGGACAATTTGTGATTATAAATTCAATCTTTATACCAACACTGTACTACCAGTGCCAAACATGAGCACTGACAAAAGAACAAGAAAGGAAAATTACCACCTGTGAAATAAGATGCATGAGGAAAGCAGTAAATAAAACAAGAAGAGACCATATAAGAAATGAGGAAATTAGAAGAACAGTCGGAACAACACCTGCTATTAGATTTATTGAAAAACAGAGACTCAAATGGTTTGGCCACTTGGTCAGAATGAACCGAATACACCAGTTGCAAGAGCGTACAACCTGAAAATGGAATTATCAAGAGGAAGGAGCAGACCAAGAAAAAGATGGGTTGATGGAGTTACAGACATCTTAAAACTCCACAATACCACACCATATCAAGCGATCGAGCGTGCATTATCTCGGAAACCGATCATCAGTTAAACCTGCTACACTTAACGGCAAAAAAGCAGAGAAGGACAAAAGAAAGAAAAGATCAAGAGGAGACAGGTGTCTTATATAGTACTTTATATCAAGGTAAGACAGGTGTCTTATATAGTACTTTTGCCCGTGCCCAGCGTGTTCGTAGCGCGTTGGACTTGCTACGCCTAGCGGCAAAAAAGTAGAGAAGGACAAAAGAAGAAAGAAAGAAGAAGAAGAACAATTTGTAAGTGTCAGATCAGTGGCGGCTCGTAGTCATTTTTCTTGGTGAGGCCAGACACAAATTTTTGGGAAAATCATGGTTTTTGGAGTTTTACTATTATTTGTCTATTCCGGGAAGTTTCCCCCCTTTTCGATTATTGGTGGGGTCAGACCCCACTGGCACTTAATGACGAGCCGCCCCTGTGTCAGATGTAAGTGAATAGTGGTATTTTAGCGTGGTCATGTAAGACACATGCAATACAACAATTTGTCAGTGTCTAACCACAAGAGAATATTCTAGTATTATTTTTATTTTGAGCAATGAACATATTCTCTAGAGCATGGGTTCCCAAAGTGGGCGGTACGGTCCCCAGCGGGCGCTAAAGCCTTCCAGGGGGGCGTCGTGCGTTCAGAAGCATTTAGATGGAGTTTTATTTTCGTGATTTTGCGATTGAATAATCATAAAAAATTTGAATTCTGCTTTTTAATTCATCTTATTCCCATCTTACACGATCCATTTTTCATCAATTTTCTATTTCATGTATATAGTCATTTGAAAATTGACAATGTATGACAGAAACATATATCAATTTTCTATGTCAAAGTGAAAATAGAGCATGCATATATATTCCATGGACAGCGAAGGAAACAAATGTGGATGTTTTTAATCAGTCCTGCACACAAAGAAACCTTATCAAAAGAATAAGAATCTGACAGTCAAGGTTCTTCGGGCATATAATGCGAAGAGAAGGTTTAGAACATTTGGTGACTACAGGTAAAATTCAGGAAAGGAGAGATCGTGGAAGATAGAGGGAGAAGATGTTGGATGACCTGACATCAAGGTTCGACAAAATATCGACGTCAGAACTGATTACATGCACCAAGCAAAGAGAGTTGTGGAGAGACATGATCACCTACGCCGGCAGGCATGGCATGATTGATATATGAGGGGCGTTGGCAAACTGTTATAATGGGAGGGTGTTACAAAGTTTATGTCGTGCAAAGTGGGCGGTGGGTCGAAAAGTTTGGGAATCTATGCTCTGAGCAGCTTTTCCCAAACTGAGGTCGAGGTACTCATGTAACAGTAAGGAGTCTAGTCAATTTGTGGGGAGAATATCCTGGTCACTGCAACCATCTTTCAATACCTGTAACAGTAAGGGGACTAGGGTGAAGAAATGATTTGGATGGGAGAGAATATCCTGGGCACGGCAGCCAGCTTTGAACTGTAACAGTCCAGGGGGTGAAGAAATGGATGGGAGAATATCCTAGTCACTGCAAGACATAAAAGGTACCGTGATAGTGTGGGTAGTCGTGCCAACACCGAGCACGGTAAAGCCAGAAAGAAAGATCTGTGTCCTGGTCACTAGTATATCTCAGTCATTCGTATCCACATGCTCTCTCTCTGTCTTACTCAAGTCGATATTTAAATTTATATGTTTATTTAACTATTCTTCAACAACAACAAAAATACATGGTTTTTATAACATGTATAATACATTATTACAACTAACATAAACCCAACAACAAAATTAATATATATAAACAAATATTTAACACCTAAAAGAATATCTCTAACTTAAGTAGTTTCTAATATAACGTACCTAACGTTCCACTCTGGCTTATATCCATAAGAAGTATAACCACAACTTGATCTATTCCTAAGCAAGTCTATGTGTCCAGTACTGTGGGTTCTCTAAAGATGATGATAATGACCTCAAAGTCATTAAGAGACAGTATGTCTCGGTGATGTTCTCACGAAGGTCTAGTCTTCTAGAACTGCTGATGATGAAGATGAAGACTTCAAAAGTCAATTGGGAGACAGCATGTCTCATCGGATGTTCTCACGAAGGTCTCAGCGATGTTCTCACGAAGGTCTATTCTTCTAGAACTGCTGATGATGAAGATGAAGACTTCAAAGTCATTTGGGAGACAGCATGTCTCAGCGGATGTTCTCACGAAGGTCTCAGCGATGTTCTCACGAAGGTCTATTCTTCTAGAACTGCTGATGATGAAGATGAAGACTTCAAAGTCATTTGGGAGACAACATGTCTCAGCGATGTTCTCACGAAGGTCTATTCTTCTAGAACTGTTGATTATGACGTCATAGTCATTAGGAGACAGTATGTCTCAGGTCTGGACCGTATCTAACGTATACCTACTGGAGTTCTCTACTGGTTTTCTTATTCTGCGCTAGTGTCTGTGCCAGAGTTCTCTGCTTCTGTCTATGCCAGAGTTCTCTTGACTGTTCTCTGTCCGTCTTCTGTATGACCAGACAGTATCTTGTGGTGACTTCTAATTTACTGGCTACTGGCTCTCAACCAGACTCTGCCTCTGTGTGGTTACTGGCCTCCTCTCTATCTGTTCTACTTTTCTGGCCTCACTATCTAACTCTGCTGTCTGTGGCCCTTTCTATCCTCTCTGTCTTCTCAGTTTTCCCTCTCCTCTCTCTGTCTTCTCAGTTTTACCTCTCCTCTCTCTGTCTTCTCAGTTTTACCTCTCTCTCTCTGTCTTCTCAGTTTTACCTCTCCTCTCTCTGTCTTCTCAGTTTTACCTCTCTCTGCTTGTGCTAGACCCTGGTATATATATATGGTCCCGTTTCCTTTGATTCACGAAATCAAAAACATCAATGAATTATCAGATGTCACCCAGATTGTTGCCAAATAGTCTGGACTTCAGTTACATTTTCAACACTCACTCACACCCTCATAAGCCAAAAAATACAACACGATTTGACAGTCTCTGTGTATGTACACTGACAACTTCCTGTTTTTGAATTGAGATCAAGTGACAATTGCCGAACTACAACAATATTTCTGCGCAGCTGTCAACGCCCGCCATTACTGGGAAACATTGTCGAAATAAGTTACGATTACTCCCGATGGAGGAGATGAGAGAACTGGCCTAGCAATAACACTATTACACTCACAGGGGATCTGGGGAGGGGGTCCTCAAGTGCGTGAAGAAATATTATGATATTTTTTCAGATCATGTAGAAAAACAGTGGTAAACTAGTTCCGCTGCAAAATCAAAGGACCCGGACCAGACCGGAGTCTAAATGTCTGACAGGACACAAAATGAAAGATCATTTGAAGTTTCCCGCAGTCTGAGAAATTGGAGCCAGCTTGAATGTTGGTGTGTTGTAATAAAAACCGCCCGAGTGGTTACCGGACCCAAATTTGGGGTGTAAAGAATAGAACCACTGTTACCTGCCACGCATGTCATAAGAGGTGACTAAGGAGGTTTGGCTGAAATCGGATGCACGTGTCTTAAACATGTAGAAGTCTATGTATTTAGGGGCCTACCAAACCAATGTGCAACGTATACACGTTCTTGGCAAAGATCAAACATATCACAAAGAGTGATTTAAATTGGTCGTAAAGAACGAACGCAAAGAAGAAGAAGAAGAAGAAGTAATAAAAACTCCATCGCTAGAAGAATGAAATTGAAGTAAATAATTGGCTGAAACGATCTTGGAAAAGATAGGATAAATAACGTTGGAGATCATTGGATTTTGCTACAATACATTTTGGCGGAACTTCAGGATGGATCGCTTGCTGAACTTGAACTAATGATGGCGCGTCTTGTTCAATGCAAAAGTAAACATCTTCCTGTTTATTAAAATGTTAAATTACAAAAATTGTTTACTATTGTAACACACATATAATTTATTCCTGTCCATTTTCATTTATAGAAACTTTTGGGAGTCCACGGCAGCAAAATGTATTTAAAAGTGGGTCCACGGTAATGCAAAGTTTGGGAACCGCTGGTCTATGGAAAATTCCATGCAAGTCTGTGCAAAAAAAAAAAAAACTATTCTTAACAAAAGCCACAGTTTACTTGTAATAGTTAGCTAGAGTTACAGTTTACTTGTAATAGTTAACTAGAGTTACAGTTTACTTGTAATAGTTAGCTAGAGTTACAGTTTACTTGTAATAACTATTGAAAGACTGTTGGTTAACTGATGAAAGAGTCACAGTTTACCTGTAATAGTTAGCTAGAACCAAAGTTTACCTGTAATAGTTAACTAGAGTCATAGTTTACCTGTAATATTATTGTTACCATAGACATGAGAATGAGACAGGACAAGGAGACAGGAGAATGAGACAGGAGAATGAGACAGGAGAATGAGACATAGACGAGACAGGAGAATGAGACATAGATGAGACAGGAGAATGAGACATAGACGAAACAGGAGAATGAGACATAGATGAGATAGGAGAATGAGACATAGATGAGACAGGAGAATGAGACATAGACGAGACAGGAGAATGAGATATAGACAGGAGAATGAGCTGGGAGAATGAGACATAAACGAGACAGGAGAATGAGCTGGAAGAATGAGACAGGAAAATGAGACAGGAGAATGAGATAGGAGAATGAAATACAAGAATAAGATATAGACGAGACAGGAGAATGAGACAGGAGAATGAGATAGGAGAATGAAATACAAGAATAAGATATAGACGAGACAGGAGAATGAGACAGGAAAATGAGATAGGAGAATGAAATACAAGAATGAAACATAGACGAGACAGGAGAATGAGACAGGAGAATGAGACAGGACAATGAGACAAGAGAATGAGACAGGAGAAGGAGACCGAAGAATGAGAGAAAGACGAGACAGGAGAATGAGACAGGAGAAGGAGACAGGAGAATGAGACATAGACGAGACAGTACAATGAGATAGGAGAATGAGACATAGAGGAGACAGAAGAATGAGACAGAAGAATGAGACAGGAGAATGAGACATAGACGAGACAGGAAACCGCGAATGGCTCATTAAATCAGTCGAGGTTCAATAGATGACACGATCGAGGCTCATGAGGTTATGGTGGTAACATGAGCCAGGGTTAGCGAGGGGCGCGCTAACCAAGACCCTGCCCCCACCCTCCACGCGGTGACCCTGGAAACAGACTCTGGTTCCGGTCTGGCTAAGAGGGCAGGGATCGGGGAGAGAGAACTAATGGTAGTGGTAGCAGTGCAAGTACGGAAATACAATACAGATACATATAAATAAAATGCACAAATCTCCTGACCGATGTCCAACAAGATATTGCTCAAGTCCCTGAACGCAAAGAAACAGCAACGAAACGTCTCTGACATGGATGGAGAGTGCATCCAGTGACCAAACGTATGCCCACGTAGGGCGAAGCTCGAAGCCCTGAGGAGGGCAAACATTGCGAGCCCGTCGGCAAGAATAAATAAAACAGGACCGTAACGAATAAAAAGTCTACCCTCGTGTCGGTACGAGAGAAGATTGCAGCTGACCCTGCATCGGTGGCCTAGTGCAGATACATGTACTGGGCAAGGTTTGCCGAGCGCAAAAGAACAAGTTGCGTTTTAGTGCATAACGAAACTACCCGCCCTGGGAAAACCGTGCAAGGTACTGTGCGATTAAAATTAACACCCCGGAAGAACTGAGGTTGGAGATACCTAAGGGAACTACCAGCCGTGGGGCAACCGGGCAAGGTTCGATTGCAGTCGTAACTAACATCCCCGGAGTGACTGGAGCGGGTGATGGTGGCGGGCGCAAAATCCTCAGTTGCGTTGATAGCACCGACTGAAACGACCCTCTACATTGTTTGTACTAGGTCCCATGCCGGTGCCTTTCGAGGTTAATTGCAAATTGCCACGTACCAACGCGCGTCTAGAAAAGGCTGAGAATCTTCCTTCTCCGGATCAAACTAAAAATGTACGGTAAAGCAAGGCCGACAATGTACGGATCAGACAGGAAGTCCGGGTCCTGAACATTGGCGAAGGCCGATACTTTACACGGTGTTTTATACGAGTAAGACGCCGTCCGAGGACAAGCTGACAAGCCCGAGAAATATTTCTCAGTCAGAACGGGTAAAGCAGCGTAACTCACTGTCTTGGCGTAGATCACAAAGCCCAAATATACGGCAAAGTTTATCGAAAAGGCGTAGATCCGAAAGGATGGTACCTAGGGAAAGTTCACCTAGTAAATCAAAAGCTGGCTGAAACCGGACGGGCGGGCCTAGTCACCATAGGCGCACAATCGTCCCGACGTAGATCACTGCGTTCTTGCCAGTGGACCAATTATACATCACAATAAGAATGATCAAATTGGCTGTGAAGAACGATCGCAGAAGAAGAAGAACCAGGAGAATGAGACAGGGGAATGAGACAGGAGCATGAGACAGGAGAATGAGACAAAAGAATGAGACAGGAGAATAAGACAGGAGAATGAGACAGAAGAATGAGACAGAAGAATGAAACAAAGACGAAACAGGAGAATGAGACAGACAAGAGAATGAGACAGGAGAATGAGATAGGAGAATTAGATAGGAGAATGAGACAGGAAAATGAGACATAGACGAGACAGGAAAATGAGACAGGAGAATGAGACATAGTCGAGACAGGAGAATGAGACATAGACGAGACAGGAGCAGGAGACATAGATGAAACAGGAGAATGAGACAGGAGAATGAGACAGGAGAATGAGACAAGAGAATGAGACCGGAGAATGAGACAGGAGAATGAAACAGGAGAATGAGACCGGAGAATGCGACAGGAGAATGAAACAGGAGAATGAGACAAGAGAATGATACCGGAGAATGAGACATAGACGTGACAGGAGAATGAGACAGACGAGACAGGAGAATGAGACAGAGACGAGACAACAGAATTCGATATTTTAAATCTTTTGTCGAGACGGACATATAAGATATTTTTATGTGTTTATTTCACATGTTACATGACAAGACAAATGTTACATGGCAAGGCAAATGTTACATGACAAGACAAATGTTACATGTTACGGGACAAGACAAATGGTACACGACAAGACAAATGTTTACATGACAAGACAAATGTTACATGACAAGACAAATGTTACATGACAAGACAAATGTTACATGTTACATGACAAGACAAATGTTACATGACAAGACAAATGTTACATGACAAGGTAAATGTTTCATGACAAGACAAATGTTACATGTTACATGACAAGACAAATGTTACATGTTACATGACAAGACAAATGTTACATGACAAGACAAATGGTACAGGACAAAGCAAATGTTACATGACAAGATAAACGTTACATGTCAAGACAAATGTTACATGACAAGACAAATGTTACATGTTACTTGACAAGACAAATGTTACATGTTACTTGACAAGACAAATGTTACATGTTACATGACAAAACAAATGTTACATGTTACATGGCAAGACAAATGTTACATGTTGCATGACAAGACACATGTTACATGACAAGACAAATGTTACACGACAAGACAAATGTTACACGACGAGACAAATGTTGTATGACAAGGCAAATGTTACATGACAAGACAAATGTTACATGACAAGATAAATGTTACATGGCAAGACAAATGTTACATGATAAGACAAATGTTACATGTTACTTGACAAGACAAATGTTACATGTTACTTGACAAGACAAATGTTACATGTTACATGAAAAGGCAATTGTTGCATGTTGCATGACAAGACAAATGTTACATGTTACATGGCAAGACAAATGTTACATGTTGCATGACAAGACACATGTTACATGACAAGACAAATGTTACACGACAAGACAAATGTTACACGACAAGACAAATGTTGCATGACAAGGCAAATGTTACATGACAAGACAAATGTTACATGACAAGGCAAATGTTACATGTTACATGCCAAGGTAAATGTTACATGGCAAGACAAATGTTACATGACAAGGTAAATGTTACATGACGAGACAAATGTTACATGACGAGACAAATGTTACATGACAAAACATATGTTACATGCCAAGACAAATGTTACATGACATGGCAAATGTTACATGACAAGGCAAATGTTACATGACAAGACAAATGTTACATGACAAGGCAAATGTTACATGTTACATGACAAGGCAAATGTTACATGACAAGACAAATGTTACAAAATAATAACACTATATTAAGTGTGCAACAATACCAAAACAGGTTATGACGGAAGCAGGGACATACAACATGTTTTGTTACATGAGCACACACAGTGGCTGCTCGTCATTAAAAGCCAGTGGTGCCGAGCACCACCAAAAATAATGTGTAACATGTATTTATTATTTTATGAATTAAAATAAAACCTAACCTAAAACCATGATTTTTCCGAAAATGTGTGTCTGGTCTCACCATTAAAAATGAGCACGAGCCGCCACTGAGCCCACATATACACACACATACACTTACATACATGCACGTAGACATATTGGCGAATAACCAAGTTAAATCTTCTTCTTCTGCGTTCTCACTAGATTGGGATTTCGGATTCTCTAATAAAGGCAGCCGTCTGCCTCAGATTATCAGACATGCCATACAGTTTGTCTTGGACGCTAGTGTAAGTGGGCCACCTCTTTCCTCTCAAGTCTGCACACTGGGGCAGTTCTGTATGATATAATTCCTATGATTTCTGCTTCTCCGTTTGTGCCGACCTCTTCCCGCAGTAAGTTTTGGCCACCCTCATGATGGTAGGTCTGATATTCTTACTGCGTGACTAAATCTCAGAAGCAGATTGGCGACCGTAGAATCCAATATATCCCATTCCTCATTGTGAGGGTTCGTTGCACCATGTTATGCGCCTTACGGCCTGGTGCATCCGTTTTCTGCGAGCATTTATTTCGGGTTAGCATTTCCTAGCGGACACGTGCATCCGATTTCAGCCAAACCTCCTTAGTCGTCTCTTACGACATGCTTGGCGGGTAACAGTGGTTCTATTCTTTACACCCAAATTTGGGCCCCGTAACCACTCAGGCCCCCAAGTTAAATAGAACTCGACTTCTTCTTTTTACGATCGGTTTCGTATGCTCGTCTAAACCATGAGATGGGTTGCATCTATGTGAAGCTTCATGTCAATAGGAGCTCCTTGTGAGTTCCACATAGCTTGCTCTGTAAGCTTCGTTAATGAGGCCATGCTTCGTTTCGATGGTGTGTGTATGTTCTGTTATGTTATGTTATGCGATCGACGTCATGGCAAATTGGGCATTCCAATTCGTGCTCTGTCCTCCGTTGCAGCAGCCATCCCAAAGTCCATTTGCTCACAGTACCCATGAGAAGTTGATTACTATATCTTCTCTCTCTACCACGAAGACGACACTGTCTGGCATGTCCAAACTTAACACCTAATTCTAGAACTCGTTCCAGTGTCTGAGACTTGCCCATGTCACATAATTGAGAGCGTACCGCATTGATGATATCGGCTCTCTCCATGTATGATGGACATGACTGCAGGATGTGCTCTGGAGTCAGTGTTTCTGTCTGACATGTACACTGTGCAGTCTGAGAAATTTTTATTATGTGCATGTGATTGTTGAGTCTGCAGTTGCCTGTGTGGTATCGGGGTCCGCAAGGGAAGCAAAGAATAGTACCACTGCGACCTACAATGCATATAGTAAAAGACTCATGTAGGACCTAGGGAAGCTACCCTTGTAAAGAAAAAGCAGCGCAGAAATCGGATGTGCTGGCCTACTTGTAGGCGCATAACTGCACAACGTACAATCGCTCTTAGGCTTAGCTCACATACAAATCACACAGAGTGGTTGACAAGTGGTAGATATGGAGCGTTCGAAGAAGGAGAGTCTGCAGTGTCCTGTGTGTAGTCTGAGCAGGCTTTATTCTGTGCATGTGATGGCTGAGTCTGCAGTGTCCTGTGTGCAGTCTGAGCAGGCTTTATTCTGTGCATGTGATGGCTGAGTCTGCAGTGTCCTGTGTGCAGTCTGAGCAGGCTTTATTCTGTGCATGTGATGGCTGAGTCTGCAGTGTCCTGTGTGCAGTCTGAGCAGGCTTTATTCTGTGCATGTGATGGCTGAGTCTGCAGTGTCCTTTGTGCAGTCTGAGCAGGCTTTATTCTGTGCATGTGATGGCTGAGTCTGCAGCGTCCTGTTCTAAGACGGAAGATTATTGTGTGTTGTTTTCTGTTGTACATATAAAAAGACATGAAGGGCTGGAGAAGACCATCATGGAAGGAGGCATACCGGCAAAGAGAAGAAGAGGAAGACCACGGAGAAGATGGATTCAGGATGTAACTGATGGTTTGAACATGACGGCTGCAAAGGCAGGACATCTGGCCTATGAGAGAGAGAGAAATTCCGAGGACTGTTGGGGTGGCAAAGTTCTGCTCAGGTCAAGCTATTTGATGATGATGAACGACAAGTACAATAAGATTCAAATTTCTATCAACCTTTATTTGTGCAGATTCTCAGACGGAGATGGGGGTCAAAGGCTCATGGCGGCAGCATGGGCCAGAGTTAGCGAAGGGACGCGCTAGCCAAGACCCTGCCCCCTACCTCCACGTGGTGACTCTGGAAACAGATTTTGGTTCCGGTCTGGCAAATGGGGGCAGGGATCGGGGAGAACTACTGATAATGGTAGCAGTGCAAGTACGAAGAAAATGCACGAATCTCCTGGCCGACGTCCAACCAAATATTGCTGAAGATCTCGAACGAAAAGAAACAGCAGCGAAACGTTTCTGACATAAGTCCCACTCCCCCGGATTAAGGGCCGAACAGAAATCACCATCTCCGGAGCATGAGACTCCATACACAAACTCGACGTGTAAGCCAAAGGTCCCACCACAAACTACCAGTTTCTCTGCCGATGGGGAAACATGAAAGGATGAGAGGTGCATCCAGTGACGAAACGCGTGCCCACGTAGGGCGAAGCTCGAAGACTTGAGGAGGGGGCAAACATTGCCAGCTCGTGGGCAAGAATAAATGTCAGAGCGTAACGAATGAAAGTCTACCCTCGTGTCGGTACGAGGAAGATTGCACTGACTCCGCATCAGTGGTCTGGTGCAGATACATGTACTGGGCATGGTTTGCCGAGCGCAAAACAAAAAGTTGCGTTTTAGTGCATAACGAAACTACCCGCCCTGGGAAAACCGTGCAAAGTACTGTAGCGAAAACAATTAACATCCCCGGAAGAACTGAGGTTGGTGATGCCTAACGGAACTGCCAGCCTTGGGACAACCGGCAAGGTACTATTGCAGTCACAACTAACATCCCCGGAAGAACTTGTGCGGGTGATGGTGGTGAGCGCAAAATCCTCAGTTGCGTTGCTAGCGCCGAGTGAAACGACCCTCTATATCGTTTGTGCCTGGCCCCAGGCCGGTGTCTTCCGAGGTTAACTGCAAATTGCCACGCACCAACGCGCGTCTAGAAAAGGCTGAGAATATTCCTACTCCGAATCAAACTCAAAAGTGAACGGTAAAGAAAGGTCGACAATGTAAAGATCTGACAGGCTGTCCGGGTCCGAACATTGGCGAAGGCCGATACTTTACACGGTGTTTTATACGAGTAAGACGCTGTCCGAGGACAAGCTTATACGCCCCGAGAAATGTTTCTAATCCGGAATGACCTCACAGTCAGAAAGGGCATAACAGCGTAACTCACTGTCTTGGCGTAGATCACAAAGCCCAAATATACGTCAAAGCTGATCGAAAAGGCGTAGATCCGGGCCGACATAGTCTGCAGAAAGGATCGTACCTTAGGGAAAGTTCACCCTAGTAAATCAAAAGCTGGCTGAAACCGGACGGGCGGGCCTAGTCACCATAGGCGCACAATCGACCCGACGTAGATCACCCGTTCTTGTCAGTGGACCAATTATACATCACAATAAGAATGATAACATTGGCCGTGAAGAACGATCGCGAGAGAGAGAGAGACGGAGATGGTGTGGCAGAGCGGCAAACACAGACATGTGGATAAGAACCGGACATAGCTCCGTGATGTCCCAGATCAGGAGATGAAAATGGTGATGTGTCGGGCACACCTTACGGAAGACATAGTCGATTGTCACTAGACAATCACTTGAGTGGAACCCGCAAGGTAACCAGAAAAGTGAAGTCCTAAACGAACATGGAGGCAAGATTTTCTTGAGAAAATCAACGATTCGGGATTATTCTGAGAAGTCGTAATGAAAACAGTCAGAGACTGGGAAAAGTGGAGAACAATTGTTGAGGCCCTATGCTCCTCGAGGAGCGGAGAGGAATGTCAGTAAGTTCTATACGGTTACTAGTAAAGCAACAAGTGTAAGGAAGATTGGAGCTGAAACCTAAAGTATGTACTATCCCACACCAACACACGCATACATACATGTACACGCACGCACACATACATACACACACATACAAGCACGCACACATACGTGTCAACACGCCCATATACAAATACACATAAAGGCAGACATAGAAATACAGGGATACACAGGTACAGCACGGCCATCGTAAATAACAACAGACAATAGTTAGTCTGTGAGAATACACCGCCTCAGCCTATGACGTCACATGACAATATTGCCGTCTGCGCTGAGGCCATTATTTACGATGGCCGCGCGTACAGACATTCGGATAGGCAGACACAGAGACAGACGTACTCATATGTATGATGGGCACAGAAATATCACACACAAAACACAACACAAATGCGACATAGAGCACACACATATACACACACATAAATGCACAGACATAAATGCACATACATAAAACATACACACATATACACACAGAGGCACTTAACACAACACAGCTCTATCTGTCTCTATTACAAACCTCTTGTTGTATGTAAACCGTTGTAGAAATACGTACATTTCATTTGTGAGACGTGATATGGGAAGTTCTTCTTAGGAGATACTTTGTAAACTTGTGGATTGATGGGGTGGCAACTTACGTACTAAGTAGTTAAGATGAGACAGAGGTAGGGGCCGGATATTGAATTAACGGAAATGTTTTTCTTCTGCCTGCTTCGATGAAACCCTTATCTGCTTGTTTTTTGGGCTGCACGCGAGGATTCATTATCGTCCGTAAGCCTCCACAGGTTTTCAGAGACAGGAACCACCTGCCCCACATTCGTTTGAACGCTCGCATAAACTTCACGTTTATAAAGGTGTACATGACAAAATTAAAGGATAGATTAATCCATACAAGAAAGTTGGAGACACGCTGGAAGAGATCTATGTCACGGAGGTTTGTATGAAAGATAAGACCAACAATATTGGGGTCAGCAAAAGCAGAAGGTAGCAGCATGGCTGAATACATAAATGTGATAGCGATTAGAGTGATGGTCAACCTGGTCTGTTCTTGTGTACGAACGGGTTCGAATCTGTTATGAATACGAAGTAGATTATGTCGTTTCTGTTGTACATGAATTTTATAAATCAAGAAAATATTTAATGACAATAACAAAAAAACTGGGATAAAATGGTGAACTGCACTGTACATCCACGATAGAACAATAGAGAAGTGTGTTCCATTTAGTTTGTTGCCTATTGTGTACCTCTGCTTTCTCGTTTGGAAGAAAGTTCCATTGCTGGATGAATTCTGGGCAACATTGAAGCTTTTCACTTGATACCACAAAAAACGAGGACAGTTGACCGCGAAACTAGCCAGGCACACTAGAATGATCTTAAATTTTGCGCTTGAGTTTGTACACCAGATGGGAGCCCATAGCGGAAACTGCATAAATATACATCTCTCCAATGTCATGACAACCATAATCCATATGCAAAACGAGGCTATTATGTTAATGCATGGATAAAATATATATGTTACATAGATTGTCCAATATTGATCTCCATCGACTGCTTGAAGATGAATACAAATGAGCAGCAATGCCAACAGGTCGGCAAGAGTTAAACCTTTCAAGTGAATGAAGGGCGATTCTTTGAGTTTAGGTTGGCGTAGAGTTAACAGAGCAAGTACATTGCAAACGATTCCAAATGCTAGCAACGGTGGACCCACGTATTTCTCTATTAGAGTAAAGACCTCCCTGGCACCAGTTATGGTTGGTGAGGCGCAGTGACATCTGTGGCCATGCTGGGCACTGCCAGAGATCAGCGAGTTGTTGGTTGTGTTCATCGACATCTCATCACTCCTTCCAGACGTTTCTGTAAATAACCGTAGACAAATATTATGTGATATGAAATGATGATGTTGAAGAAGAAATAAGATGATAAGATATCAGGATGTCATGAATATCCATCCATCCATCCATCCATCCATCCCTCTATCCCTCCATCCATCCATACACCCACCCACCCATCCATCCATCCATCCACCCACCCATCCATCCATCCATCCACCCACCCACCATCCATCCATCCATCCCTCTATCCCTCCATCCATCCATACACCCACCCATCCATCCATCCATCCATCCATCCATCCATCCACCCACCATCCTTCCATCTATCTATCCACCCACCCACCCACCATCCATCCATCCCTCCCTCCTCTACCCCTCCATCCATCCATCCATCCATCTAACTTTAGACATAGAAATGTATAATTCTAAACCAGTTGTCTGTGAGTTCGTGCGTACGTGCTGTGATGACCGTTACACATGACAGCGAGTCTGATATCAGAGACATATAGCGAGAGAGAGTGAGAGAGAAAGAGGGGTGAGAGAAAATAGAGATAGAGATGAGAGAGAGAGAGAGAGAGAGGCTATGTTTGCTTTTGTTGTCTGCGATGGGAAGGTATTTTTTTCCCTTCCAGCATTTGTCCAATGAAAGATTTCCAAATAGCGCGCGCGATATATCACTAAGAGCAGACATGGACCAGGTCGATGACAAATGACCTGGTGACAGTGTGGACCATTTTTGGAATAGCGCTCTATTAGACATTATTAGAGCGCTGTACCAAAAATGCAAAAGCGTAGTACGAATAAGCGACGGCCTGACAGACGAATTTGAATTATCATCAGGAGCAGTGGTGGCTCGTCTTTAAGGGCCAGTGAGGCCGGGCCACACCAAAAATTATTTGTAACGTGTATTTATTATTTAATAAATGAAAATATAATCTAACCCAAAACCATGATTATTCCGAAAATGTGTGCCTGGCCCTACAAACAAAAATGAACACAAGCCGCCACTGATCAGGAGTGAGGCAGAGATGTGTGCTTTCGCCTATACTTTTCAATATATGCATAGACAGGATAACACAAGAAACCAAGACAGATAACAACCTCGATAACAACTACAATTTAATTAACGAACTACTCTTTGCAGATGATCAGAGTATAATTTACAACAACGAACACAAACTTCAACAACACATAAATGCACTGCAAGCGACATGCGAAAAATATGACATGAAAATTAACACCTCCAAAACAGAAGTCATGACAATAAGTAGGTCAACAGGTCAACTAAATATACACGTGAATAAAGTAAAAATACAACAGACTCCAGAATTCAAATATCTCGGGAGTATGCTATATTCACAGCAGATGGAAAGATGGACAGAGAAATCGAGACTAGATGACAGAAGGCAAACGCAGTGACATATCAACTGTCACCACTATTAAAACATCTAAGCATTAACCTGGCAGTCAAACGACAACTGATAAACTGCATATTTATTCCAACTCTCTGCTATCAGTGACAAACATGGCCCCTGACTAAGAAACTAGAAAGAAAGATTACAACATGTGAAATGAGATGTCAACGAAAAGCTGTCAACGTTACAAGGCGAGATAGAGTGAGAAACGAGAATATCAGAAGCATCGTTGGTACCATACCATGCATACAGTACATCGAGAAGCAAAGAATCAAGTAGTTCGGCCATCTAATGAGAATGGAACCACATTTACTACCATCACGTGCCTACAATAATCGACACTCAGGGCGCAGAGAACGAGACAGGCCAAGAACACGATGGATAGATAACATCTCAGAGTCCCTGCGAAAGCATGGACTGACAACGTTAAGCGCAACATACCTGACACAAGATAGAAAACTAAATCTCCCACGACGATTCACGGCAAATGTGGTTAAGATAAGATAAGATATTGTGAAGGAATACAGATTTATATGTCAAATGCAATATGTACGCATTTTCTCTCTCTCTCTCTCTTTTTCTTTTCTCTCTTTAGTTCTCAGGGATATATGTGGAAAGTTATTTAATTAGATGGTCTGGGTTTTTATTTTTTTATTTTTTCCGATCCAGAAGCACTTGAGCTTTTCAGCTCTTCGGCTCGTGGCATGGACATCGTAACCTTTCGGTTCGGTGCCACGAACACCGTAAATCTGGGAATCTGTGGCTTTTCTGCCATCCCGCGGAATTGAACCCGCACACACAGAGGGATAGTCACCCGTAGTCAACGCATTACGAACACGCTGGGCAGACGGGCATGGTCTGGGTTCAATTCTACATGTAGGCATGGAATTCTTTCCGACTGTAACGACTCTCAGGTCGACCCAGCCTCAATTGGGTACCATAAAAATCTATCGAATGGCGGCTGGCGTGATACTGACTACATCACCCATCGTGTGCCGACGGTCAATGAAAAATCTGTGTTTAACACCGTATTACCCTATATACCACGTGGTATAAAAAGGGTTCATTTTACTTTTTTAAAAATGTTTGAGTCTATTTAGTATTCTGTGTATGTATTTGTTATCTTAAGACAAGCCTATGGTCGAAACGTCGAGAGCTGTTTATTTTTATATTTAATCAATCAAATCAATCAATATTTAATCAATAATTTTTCTTCCTTACTTATGTTTCAGTTATATGGGGACTATGATCTAGGTCAGCGTTTTCCAAAGTGGGCGGTACCACCGCCCCCCCTCCCGTGGGAGCTGAAGCCTTCCAGGTGGGCGATAGTGGGTTCAGAAGCATTTTGGGGATTTTTTTCTTGGTTTTGCGATTGAATAATCATAAAAATTTGAATTATGCATTTCAATTCATCTTATGCACATCTTACACGATCCATTTTTTCATCAATTATCTATTTCATGTATATAATCATTTGAAAATTGGCAAATAATGACAGAAATATATATCAATTTTCTGTGTCAAATAAAAATAAGCATATATATGTGGTGGAGGGCGTTGGCAAATTGTTATAATGTGGAGAGGAGGGAACGTTTTAAAGTTTATGTCGTGCAAAGTGGGCAGTGGGCCGAAAAAGTTTGGGAATCTATGATCTAGGCACTCCGGATACGTCTATAGGTGCTTCGATCTCCGCCTCAATAAATCCAGCAGCTTCCAGCGGCCCAACACGCCAGTTCAGTTATCAGTTATATGAGGACAATCATCATAGCACTCCGGACACGCCCAAAGGTGCTTCGATCTTCGTCTCAACAAATCCAGCAGCTTCCAGCGACCCACCACGCCAGTTCGATGTTGATTAATCAATCTATTTGCATATTTGACATGTAATTCTTTTCGAGCTGTACCAATATTGACACCCATCTCTTTCAATCTGGTCAGCGACTGGGATTCACAATATTGAAACTCCACTATTCGGAAAGACTATCTCAATGATCTCAATGCTTGAAGAGTGCGACTTCGGTCCATTACAGCTCCCTCTGCTAGCAAAGTCATGCCAGTCAATCTATCAGCTCGTTCATTACCAATGGCTCATGCGTGTCCAGGGAAAAAATGAAGGTAATTTCTCTGATCATTGTCTGTACCAGTACCTCCACCCAGTTGCATCTCACCATTCCTGATTCGACTTTCCAAATTATGCTCATGCAGTCACTGAGTATGAAAACACGAGAGTAGTTATGAGATGCCAACTATGTCACCGCCTCTGTAACCGCCCGTACCTCTATTGTCAAACTGCTTCTAGTTGTCGCGTAGGCTCCACTGGCCTCTCTTATTATCACCTCCCTCCTAACCCACCAGCATGCCAAAAAAACCACACACAGTTGTTGGCGAATGACTGAACCATCAATGTCAATAACTGCATCTGTTTCATTGATGTTGTCATTCAAGCGAGTCTCAACCTCTGCGTTGATTAGTGACGCATTATTTTGTTGAGTTTCTCTTAATGGATGTAAAAACTGTGAAAGCAGTCTGACATTGAAGGGATATCTGAAGTCGTGTCTTGTTAAATTTTCACTTGTTTGTGTTCTATTTGTGACTGGCTAAACATCTCTCTCTCTCTCTCTCTATGTATATATATATATATATATTCCTCTCTCTCTATATCTCTGTCTATATCCCTCTCTTTCTCTCTCTCTATCTCTCTCTCTCTATCTCTCTCTCTATCTCTATTTATATCTATCTGGCTCTCTCTATCTCTCTCTATTTCGCTCTCTATCTCTCTATCTTTCTCTCTCTCTCTCTCTCTCTATATATATATATTAATTTCTATCTATCTGTCTCTTTCTATCTCGCTCTATCTCTCTCTCTATTTCTATCTATCTGTCTCTTTCTATCTCTCTCTAGCTATCTCTCTCTCTCTCTCTATATATATATATATATATATATATATATATATATATCTATATCTCTTCATATCTCTCTCTATTTCTCTCTATTTCTCTCTATCTCTATATATCTCTTTATCTCTCTCTATTTCTCTCTATCTCTTTAAATTTCTGTCTCTCTATATCTCTCTCTCCCTCTATATCTCTCTATCTCTCTCTCTATATATATATATCTCACTGAGATAAAACAAGCGCTCTCTCTTCGCTCTAGGTTCTAGTTTCTGCACTCTCATCAGTTCTGGCTGTGTTTCTTCACTCTATCTCTGCGAGTATGTGTTCTCTGCTAACCGTCTTTGTGTAAGTCTGTTCCATTCCCAAATAGTCATGCATCTGCTCACTTCTCAAATCGTCGTCCATCTGTTCCCTTCTCATATCTTCATCTGTTCCCTTCTCATATCTTCATGCATCTGTTCCCTTCTCATATCTTCATCTGTTCCCTTCTCATATCTTCATCCATCTGTTCCCTTCTCATATCTTCATCTGTTCCCTTCTCATATCTTCATCTGTTCCCTTCTCATATCTTCATCCATCTGTTCCCTTCTCATATCTTCATCTGTTCCCTTCTCATATCTTCATCCATCTGTTCCCTTCTCATATCTTCATCTGTTCCCTTCTCATATCTTCATCCATCTGTTCCCTTCTCATATCTTCATCTGTTCCCTTCTCATATCTTCATCTGTTCCCTTCTCATATCTTCATCTGTTCCCTTCTCATATCTTCATCTGTTCCCTTCTCTATATCTTCATCTGTTCCTTCTCATATCTTCATCCATCTGTTCCTTCTCATATCTTCATCTGTTCCCTTCTCATATCTTCATCCATCTGTTCCCTTCTCATATCTTCATCTGTTCCATTCTCATATCTTCATCTGTTCCCTTCTCATATCTTCATCCATCTGTTCCCTTCTCATATCTTCATCTGTTCCCTTCTCATATCTTCATCATGTTCCTTCTCATATCTTCATCTGTTCCCTTCTCATATCTTCATCTGTTCCATTCTCATATCTTCATCTGTTCCCTTCTCATATCTTCATCTGTTCTCTTCTCATATCTTCATCCATCTGTTCCCTTCTCAAATCTTCGTCCATCTGTTCCCTTCTCATATCTTGATCCATCTGTTCCCTTCTCATATCTTCGTCCATCTGTTCCCTTCTCATATCTTGATCCATCTGTTCCCTTCTCAAATCTTCGTCCATCTGTTCCCTTCTCATATCTTCTTCCATCTGTTCCCTTTTCATATCTTCTTCCATCTGTTCCCTTCTCAAATCTTCATCCACCTGTTCCTTCTCTATTCTTCATCCATCTGTTCCTTCTCAAATCTTCGTCCATCTGTTCCTTCTCATATCTTCTTCCATCTGTTCCCTTTTCATATCTTCTTCCATCTGTTCCCTTCTCAAATCTTCATCCACCTGTTCCCTTCTCATATCTTCATCCATCTGTTCCCTTCTCAAATCTTCATCCATCTGTTCCCTTCTAATATCTTCATCCATCTGTTCCCTTCTCAAATCTTCATCCACCTGTTCCCTTCTCATATCTTCATCCATCTGTTTCTCTTCTCTATCTTCATCCATCTGTTCCCTTCTCAAATCTTCATCCATCTGTTCCCTTCTCAAATCTTCATCCACCTGTTCCTTCTATACTTCATCCATCTGTTCTCTTCTCATATCTTGATCCATCTGTTCCCTTCTCAAATCTTCGTCCATCTGTTCCCTTCTCATATCTTCATCCACCTGTTCCCTTCTCATATCTTCATCCACCTGTTCCCTTCTCATATCTTCATCCACCTGTTCCCTTCTCATATCTTCATCCATCTGTTCCCTTCTCATATCTTCATCCATCTGTTACCTTCTCATATCTTCACCCATCTGTTCCCTTCTCATATCTTCACCCATCTGTTCTCTTCTCATATCTTGATCCATCTGTTCCCTTCTCAAATCTTCGTCCATCTGTTCCCTTCTCATATCTTCATCCACCTGTTCCCTTCTCATATCTTCATCCATCTGTTCCCTTCTCATATCTTCATCCATCTGTTCCCTTCTCATATCTTCATCCATCTGTTCCTTTCTCATATCTTCATCCATCTGTTCCCTTTTCATATCTTCATCCATCTGTTCCCTTCTCATATCTTCATCCATCTGTTCCTTTCTCATATCTTCATCCATCTGTTCCCTTCTCATATCTTCACCCATCTGTTCCCTTTTCATATCTTCATCCATCTGTTCCCTTCTCAAATCTTCATCCATCTGTTCCCTTCTCATATCTTCATCCATCTGTTCCCTTCTCATATCTTCATCCATCTGTTCCCTTCTCATATCTTCGTCCGTCTGTTCCCTTCTCATATCTTCATCCATCTGTTCCCTTCTCATATCTTGATCCATCTGTTCCCTTCTCATATCTTCATCCATCTGTTCCCTTCTCATATCTTCATCTGTTCCCTTCTCATATCTTGATCCATCTGTTCCCTTCTCATATCTTCATCCATCTGTTCCTTTCTCATATCTTCATCCATCTGTTCCCTTCTCATATCTTCGTCCGTCTGTTCCCTTCTCATATCTTCATCCATCTGTTCCCTTCTCATATCTGTTGTAGTTGACCATGGTCACCTTATGGCCGGTTGATGAGTCGCGTTCAACGACGTCTGGTCTACAAACTACCTGGGGCGGGGGCTGGCTGCATGCCTTCTACATTCCCCGGGTGACTTTGCCGTCGCCACGACGGCGAAATATCTTCATCCGTCTGTTCCCTTCTGATATCTTCGTTCATCTGTTCCCTTCTCATATCTTCATCCACCTGTTCCCTTCTCATATCTTCATCCATCTGTTACCTTCCATCTTCAAACTTTGTCCGTAAGTGTTTCTGTTCTCAAAAGCCTATCATTTATAATTAGATCCTTAATTTGAGAGAACTGTTAGTAAACAAAGTCTTGTAGTGGAGCATAGAACAAACATGAGAGGAAACCGCTCCTAGGCCACATTGACTTAGTGATACTTTTGCTTTCTCAGAACTTCTCAAATTGTGGCACTTCATGGACCCTTAGTGACAGCCCCTTACTGTCACACAATCAGAGAATTCGCAGAACATACTCTCTCGCTCTCTCTCGCTCTCTCTTTTTCTCGCGTTCGTCCTTTTCCGCCATTTTGATTATTCTTATTGTGATATATACACAACCTTTGCCACGACCGTTTTTTACGTCACATCTTCGGTACCATTTGGAGCTCTGGTGCTTGTCCTTCGGCGACGTGTTCAATTTCAACCTGCGTTTACTAGGTTCGTTCTCCGTCAGCCTTTGAAAGGTTGATATTTTCTTTTAGGGTAGCGACCCTTAGATGACGTACCCTCCCGGGTTGTTGAGCGTCATCTGCCCAGGTTGCTGGTCTTTCTGTGGATTACTTGGTTTGCCTACTGTTTTGTATACGGTTTGCTCCGCTAGCTTTTTTTTTTCCCAATCTAACTACAAGGCAGTAGTAATGGATACCTTCAATATGGATACCTTCTACATGGATACCTTCAATATGGATACCTTCAATATGGATACCTTCAATATGGATATCTTCAATATGGATACCTTCAATATGGATACCTTCAATATGGATACCTTCAATATGGATACCTTCAATATGGATACCTACAACATGGATACCTTCAATATGGATACCTTCAATATGGATACCTTCAATATGGATACCTTCAATATGGATACCTTCAACATGGATACCTTCAATATTGATACCTTCAATATGGATACCTTCAATATGGATACCTTCAACATGGATACCTTGAACATGGATACCTTCAATATGGATACCATCAATATGGATACCTTCAATATGGATACGTTCAACATGGATACCTTGAACATGGATACCTTCAATATGGATACCTTCAATATGGATACCTTCAATATGGATACCTTCAATATGGTTACCTTCAACATGGATACCTGCAATATGGATACCTTCAATATGGATACCTTCAATATGGTTACCTTCAACATGGATACCTTTAATATAGATACCTTCAACATGGATACCTTCAATATGGTTACCTTCAACATGGATACCTTCAATATGGATACCTTCAATATGGATACCTTCAATATGGTTACCTTCAACATGGATACCTTTAATATAGATACCTTCAATATGGATACCTTCAATATGGATACCTTCAATATGGATACTTTCAATATGGATACCTTCAATATGGATACTTTCAATATGGATACCTTCAATATGGATACCTTCATCGATACGATGACAATGGCGAGTTAATGAACATGAACTGAATAATTTTAGAATCTACACGATACTAAGTGTTCAGGATAAAAGTAGCCCGATTGACAAGTTTTTATTTGTCAACCGGGCTCTATCTTGAAAACCCTGTATTTTCACCTGACACATGAAGGAGGGCGCACTAGCACGATAGAGTTATCGACATGGAACATAATGGTAGTGTTATCGACATGGCACACGATAGTGGTATCGACATGTCACACAATAGTTGTATCAACATGGCACACGATAGTTGTATCAACATGGCACACGATGGTTGCATCATGGCCACGATAGTTGTATCGGCATGGCCACGATAGTTGTATCAGCATGGCACACGATGGTTGCATCATCATGGCACACGATAGTTGTATCGACATGACACACGATGGTTGCATCAGCATGGCACAAGATAGTTGTATCGACATGGCACACGATAGTGTTATCGACATGGCACACGATTGTAATCTAATTCTCTTATTATATATTTATCTGCACCGAATGTTTGTATGTCAAGGACGAAAGCAGTGTTCGATTTTAATGGCGTCATTTCTCTGGACTTATTTGTTGTTGACATTGATGATTTGTACATCTGTTTCATTTATTTCTTGTTTCTACTACATATCATTTGGTTTGTATTGATTATTTGTAACTGCGACCTGTACCTGTTACTATGTACTAGATAAATGAAACTATTTCAGTGGAGGAATACATCATTCGGCGGTAAGTATTTCAAGTGTCACGAAATACTGTGTGATCTTTACTTGTCCGATCAGACCAAAGCAGGAGAAAGTCTTACAAGAGGTTCAAGATCAACTCCGGAACATGAATTTCATTCAAAATAGGGCAGGTAATATTCGAAACGTATATTAACTTGTGCCTCATGGACAATACATCATCTTGTGTCAAGCATGTCCAACCTCATGGACAATACATCATCTTGTGTCAAGCATGTCCAACCTCATGGACAATACATCATTATGCACGTCCAACAATACATCATCTTGCACGTCCAACATCATGGACAATACATCATCTTGCACGTCCAACCTCATGGACAATACATCATTATGCACGTCCAACAATACACATCTTGCAGTCCAACCTCATGGACAATACATCATCTTGCACGTCCAACCTCATGGACAATACATCATCTTGCACGTCCAACCTCATGGACAATACATCATCTTGCACGTCCAACCTCATGGACAATACATCATTTTGCACGTCCAACATCATGGACATTACATCATCTTGCACGTCCAACCTCATGGACAATACATCATCTTGTATCGAGTATGTCCAACCTCATGGACAATAACAACAAAAGTTTTCATCAATGAAAGTATATCGCAAGCGACACAATTTGATAAAATGACAAGATGAATATTACTTGATTAAATCATCAATCATTAATCCTTGTTTGATTGAATAATATTATTTGATATTATCCGATCTTGTTAACAATTTTATAACATAATATTTAATGATACGGTTTAACAATTTATGACTGAAATTACTGGGTATAAATAATAGGTAGACTGAGAGACTGTATCATATGACATAATTATATCTCTCGCTCTCCTAGGAGGCTGTAATTATGACATAATTATATATACATATCTCTCTCTCTCTCTCTTTCTCTTAGGTGACTGTACTTTGACAGTGTTATGCCCGCGTGCCCAGCGTGTTCGTAGCGAGTTGGACTACCGGTGACTAGTTCTCTGTAAGTGCGGGTTCAACTCCGCGGACTGGCAGAAAAGCTACAGGTTCCCCAGATTTACGGTGTTCGTGGCACCGAGCCGAAGGGTTACGATGTCCACGACACCAAGCCGAAGAGCTGAAAGCTCAAGTGCTTCTGGATCGAAAAAAACAACAAATGACAGTGTTATCTCTCTCTCTCTCTCTTAGGAGGTTGTACTTATGACAGAGCTATCTCTCTATCTCTCTCTCTCTCTCTCTCTCTCTCTCTCTCTAGGAGACTGTACATATTACAGAAGCATCTCTCTCTCTCCTCTAGAAGACTGTACATATTTTAGTAGCATCTCTCTCTCTCCTCTAGAAGACTGTACATATTTTAGTAGCATCTCTCTCTCCTCTAGGAGACTGTACATATTACAGTAGCATCTCTCTCTCCTCTAGGAGACTGTACATATTACAGAAGCATCTCTCTCTCTCCTCTAGAAGACTGTACATATTACAGTAGCATCTCTCTCTCCTCTAGGAGACTGTACATATTACAGAAGCATCTCTCTCTTCTCTAGGAGACTGTACATATTACAGAAGCATCTCTCTGTACTGCGTCACACTAGAAAACATATTTTGGTAAAATACTTGGACAACAAAAACTACAGTCTCTAATAGAATGACATTTGAGCGAAGCACACACAAGCGAAGCTGCAATTTAGTAAAAATAAACAATGATGTATAGACACAATTTTGACTCTGAGAGAGAGAGAGAGAGAGAGAAAGAGAAAGAGAGAGAAGTTCGAGAAATCAATTGAATTCAACGAAACACTTAAGTTGACATTTGTTGACCAGGACAATGCATTCGATAGATTAGACAGAGATAAGCTGTAGGAAATCCTACAAGACTGGATCTTGAACACCCACACTTGTACAAGAAATGTAGAAGCTTATATAGACAACAACAACATCTACAAAGTAATTAGACTAAAGCAAACAAGAGACATGAGATACAAAGTGAAAGGAGAATTTACTGCAACAACATTCCAAGAATAGCAGAATACTAGAGAAGAATCTACAAATAAATAACACCATCAAAGAGCTTTTTTTGCAATAATTGTCCATCAGGAGAACAGTTAGAAGAACATAGTAATAGATGTCCCATCAGAAGAACACTTACAAGAACATAGCAATAAATGTCCCATCAGAAGAACACTTACAAGAACATAGCAATAAATGTCCCATTAGAAGAACACTTACAAGAACATAGCAATAAATGTCCCATCAGAAGAACACTTACAAGAACATAGCAATAAATGTCCCATCAGAAGAACACTTACAAGAACATAGCAATAAATGTCCCATCAGAAGAACAAGAACATAGCAATAAATGTCCCATCAGAAGAACATTTACAAGAAAATATCAATAATTGGGACGTCAGAAGAACAATTTCAAGAATATAGCAATAAATGTCCCATCAGAAGAACAGCTATAAGAACAGCTAGCAATAAATGTTCCATCAGAAGAACAGTTAGAAGAACATATCAATAATTGTCCCATCAGAAGAACAGTTAGAAGAACATATCAATAATGTCCCATCAGAAGAACAGTTAGAAGAATAGCTAGCAATAAATGTCCCATCAGAAGAACAGTTACAAGAACAGCTAGCAATAAATGTCCCATCAGAAGAACAGCTATCAATAAATGTCCCATCAGAAGAACAGCTATAAGAACATAGCAATAAATGTCCCATCAGAAGAACAGCTATAAGAACAGCTAGCAATAAATGTTCCATCAGAAGAACAGTTAGAAGAACATATCAATAATTGTCCCATCAGAAGAACAGTTAGAAGAACATATCAATAATGTCCCATCAGAAGAACAGTTAGAAGAATAGCTAGCAATAAATGTCCCATCAGAAGAACAGTTACAAGAACAGCTAGCAATAAATGTCCCATCAGAAGAACAGCTATCAATAAATGTCCCATCAGAAGAACAGCTATAAGAACATAGCAATAAATGTCCCATCAGAAGAACAGCTAGCAATAAATGTGACATCAGAAGAACAGTTACAAGAACAGCTAGCAATAAATGTCCTATCAGAAGAACAGCTATCAATAAATGTCCCATCAGAAGAACAGTTACAAGAACAGCTAGCAATACATGTCCTATCAGATGAACAATTACAAGAACAGCTAGCAATACATGTCCCTTCAGAAGAACACTTACAAGAACAGCTAGCAATAAATGTCCTATCAGAAGAACATTTACAAGAACAGCTAGCAATAAATGTCCCATCAGAAGAACAGCTATAAGAACAGCTAGCAATAAATGTCCCATCAGAAGAACATTTACGAGAACAGCTAGCAATAATTGTCCCATCAGAAGAACAATTACAAGAACAGCTAGCAATACATGTCCCATCAGAAGAACACTTACAAGAACAGCTAGCAATAAATGTTCCATCAGAAGAACAGTTAGAAGAACATATCAATAATTGTCCCATCAGAAGAACAATTACAAGAACAGCTAGCAATACATGTCCTATCAGATGAACATTTACAAGAACAGCTAGCAATAAATGTCCTATCAGAAGAACACTTACAAGAACAGCTAGCAATAAATGTCCCATCAGAAGAACACTTACAAGAACAGCTAGCAATACATGTCCCATCAGAAGAACACTTACAAGAACTGCTAGCAATAAATGTCACTAACAAGCAAGAGAGAAACACACAAACTATTGTTACTGCCCGTAATACCATTTTCCTTAGGTCAGTGTAGCACAGGAAGGGGGGGGATATGGGCCTGTGAAACTTAGTGGCCGCATGGCTAGTGCAATCCTCGCGAAACTGTTCACTTTAGGATTTTTCTTTATGCCCCGACAGAAAAAAATATCCTTGGTCTGACCGTGGATTGAACCCCGGCCGGTTCCCGTATGGGAGCCGCGTTCTAATTAATTCGGCCAGTCGCAGGCATGTAATAATCATAATATTGAAACCAACACTAAAAAAACAGACATCGTGACAACAGACAAAGAAGAAAATCCAACAGAAATTTCTCTCTCACGCGATCGTTTTTTCCGGCCATTTTGATCTTCTTCTTCTTCTTTGCGTTCGTTCTTTACGACCAATTTTAATCACTCTTTGTGATATGTTTGATCTTTGCCAAGAACGTGTATACGTTGCACACTGGTTTGTAGGCCTAAAGCAAGACTTCTATACATTTAGGACACATGCATCCGATTTCAGCCAATTCCATTTTGATCATTCTTATTGTGATATATAAACAGCCTTTGCCAAGAACGTTTGTTTTACGTCACAATCTTCAGTACCATTTGGAACTCTGGTGCTTATCCTTCGGCGATGTGTCCGTTTTCAGCCAGCGTTTACTGGGTCGCTCTCCGTCAGCCTTTGTCTGTCCCTAGCCGACCTTCAAGACAGCAGGTTGCTATTTTCTTTTAGGGTAGCGACCCTTAGACAACCTATCCTCCAGGTTGTTTTGAGCGTCATCTGCCCAGGTTACCTGTCTTTTTTGGACTACTTGGTTTTCCTGCCGTCCAGTTTTGTGTAGGGTTTGCTACGCTAGCCTTTGATTGTCCACAATCTAACTACAAGGCAGTAGTACAACCGAAATCCAAATCGAAGACCAAACAGTAAAACAAGTGTATAACTTCAAGTAGCTAGGACGTATCATATCATCGACTCGGTGTACTAGTGAACTCACTTAAACGCACAGTCATTCTTCTTCTTCGATCGTTCTAGGCCTGTTTTAATCATTCTCATTGTGATATATAAACAGCCAAACGTCCGAACGTAATGTACGTGCACCAGCCTTCAGCACCTATTGGAGCCCAGTTGCTTATCCTTCGGTGGGGTGTTCGTTTTCAGCCAGCTTTTTATTTACTAGGGTGAGCTTTCCCTAGGGTACGATCAGCTTTGCCGTATTTTTGGGCTTTGTGATCTACGCCGGGACAGTGAGTTACGCTGTTCATACCCGTTCTGACTGAGAAATATTTCTCGGGGCTTGTAAGCTTATCCTCGGACGGCCTCTTACTCGTATAAGACACCGTGTAAAGTATCGGCCTTCGCCAGTGTTCAGACCCGGACTTCCTGTCAGGTCCGTACATTGTCGGCCTTGCTTTACCGTACATTTTTTGAGTCTGATCCGGAGAAGGAACATTCTCAGCCTTTTCTAGACGCGCATTGGTACGTGGCAATTTGCAATTGACGTCGAAAGCACTGGCATGGGGCCGAGTACAAACAATGTAGAGGGTCGTTTCAGTCGGCGCTATCAGCGTAACTGTGTATTTTTTCGCTCGCCGCCATCACCCGCCCCAGTTATTCCGGGGATGTTAGTTACGACTGCAATCGAACATTGCCCGGTTGCCCCGTGGCTGGCAGTCCGTTAGAATCACCAACCTCAGTTCTTCCAGGGATGTTAATTTTTAGTCGCACAGTACCTTGCACGGTTTTCCCAGGGCGGGTAGTTTCGTTATGCACTAAACGCAACTTGTTCTTTTGCGCTCGGCAAACCTTGCTCAGTACATGTATCTGCACCAGGCTACCAATGCGGGTCAGCTGCAATCTTCTCTCGCACCAAGACGAGGGTAGACTTTCTTTCGTTACGGTCCTGTCTTATTTATTCTTGCCGACGGGCTGGCAATGTTTGCCCCTCCTCAGGGCTTCGAGCTTCGCCCTACGTGGGCATACGTTTGGTCACTGGATGCACCTCTCATCCATGTCAGAGACGTTACGTTGCTGTTTCTTTGCGTTCAGGGACTTGGGCAATATCTTGTTGGACATCGGACAGGAGATTTGTGCATTTCGTTTGTATGTATCTTTATCGTTTATCCGTACTTGCACTGCTACCACTACCAGTAGTTTTCTCTCCCCGATCCCTGCCCCTCTTAGCCAGACCGGTACCAGTCTGTTTCCAGGGTCACCGCGTGGAGGTTGGGGGCAGGGTCTTGGTTAGCGCGCCCCTCGCTAACCCTGGCTCATGTTACCAACCTGACCTCATGAGCCTTTGACCCCGGATCGTGTCATCTATTGAACCTCGACTGATTTAATGAGCCATTCGCGGTTTCACCGTGAGACAGTGTGAACTTAGACATGCATGGCTTAATCTTTGAGACAAGCATATGACTACTGGCAGGATCAACCAGATAGCTGTCATGGACGAGACCGGACCGACAATGCTCGGGGTAGGTAGACAGCGCTCTGTGCAGAGCGGATCCCGACGTCCCCGGCGAAAATGCGAAATTGAAGCGAAACGACCGAGCGCTCGCTTCCCACAGTTTTGCCGGCAAGACTCGCGCCTCGCCAAGCAAAAAACGACACCATGTTACTACCTGCGGACCCACAAGCTCGTTGCGAGAGCCGGGCCTTTTAACGAGACCACCGTCGAGCGTTTAAAATTTTAGACTGACTGCATCACACCGCGACCGAGAAACTCCGATATACGGACACACACACACCACCAATAAGACCGCGCGCGGCGAGCAAGCGAGTCTTAATACGAACGCTACCTTGTCCCTTATTCGCTGGGAGCCCCGTTCGCGTGAAAAAGCGAGGAGGCACGCGCAGCCGTTAGAGACTATGCACGCAATTGGTTATCGACACTGGGAACCGCGTTCGCTGACTGGCTCGCCCGTCCGGTTATTTTCAAAACGGGGAGGCACAGTTTGCAGACGCACAACCCAGATGCACAGTCATTCATTGGATACCATCACACTGCAACATAAGCAGCAAGGAGGAAGCCGACAGGCTAGCAAAAGAAGGAGGGCGACTACCGCAGACTGATCACGAGATAAGTTATGAAGAGGCAAGAACAACCATCGGTTGGCAGTACAATAAAATTCGTTGTAGAACACCCACAACACAACAGCAGTGATGGGTACTATGGTCTGTCCCGTAGAGAACAAGTTGCCATATTCCGCCTCTGTACCGGCCATAACAGACTCCGAGCCCACATGTATAACAAGTTTAAAATCGGCACAACTAGCCTGTTGTGTCACTCTGAAAAGGCGGACATGACGGCAGAGCACATACTGCAAGACTGCCAGCGGTTAGCAACTCTGAGAAAAGAAACGTGACCCGATAACACAGAGCTTCGCGAGAAGCTGTACAGAGGACGAGTTACTAAAAGCAACAGTAAAATTCATGATAAAATTTGGTTCATCAGTCTAGGCGGGGATCGCGAGAAGAGAGATATCATCGACTGGCAAATCAAATGTGAAATAGAAAACAAATGTAAGAAAACAAAACAACTTATTGGACAGATGGCATCAACACTGTACAACAAATACATGTGTCAATAGACATCAAAGGGCTACTACGTAGATTCCCAAACTTTTTCGGCCCACCGTCCACTTTGCATAACATAAACTTTGTAACGCCCCTTCACATTATAAAATTTTGCAGAATTCAAATTTTCATTGATTATTCAATCTCAAAATGACAAAAATAGTTTATTTTAAAATATTTATGATTAATTTCTTCTTTAAGGAGCCACCGACATCTAACCGCCTGAAACCACCCCACCCCAATTCTTATGAACCCACTATCGCCACCCCCTAGAACGCTTCAGCGCCCACTGGGTGGTGGTACCGCCACTTAGGAAACGCTGGGCTACTATAGAACGAGCTCTTTCTCCCAATCATGTGAAATCAATGTTAGACATGAACGATGATAACACAAGATAAATAATAACAACGTTAATGAGATTCTTGAGGAGAATACTAAATGTATCAAGAAGAAAGAACAGAAATGATACAAGAAGAACGAACAACAGAAATGATACAAGAAGAACGAACAACAGAAATGATACAAGAAAGAACAACAGAAATGATACAAGAAGAAAGAACAGAAATGATACAAGAAGAGAGAACAGAAATGATACAAGAAGAGAGAACAGCAGAAATGATACAAGAAGAGAGAACAGAAATGATACAAGAAGAAAGAACAACAGAAATGATACAAGAAAAAAGAACAGAAGAAATGATACAAGAAGAAAGAACAGAAATGATACAAGAAGAACAACAGAAATGATACAAGAATAAAGAACAGCAGAAATGATACAAGAAAGAACAACAGAAATGATACAAGAAGAAAGAACAGAAATGATACAAGAAGAGAGAACAGAAATGATACAAGAAGAAAGAACAGCAGAAATGATACAAGAAAGAACAACAGAAATGATACAAGAAGAATGAACAGAAATGATACAAGAAGAAAGAACAGAAATGATACAAGAAGAAAGAACAGAAATGATACAAGAAGAAAGAACAGAAATGATACAAGAAGAAAGAACAGCAGAAATGATACAAGAATAAAGAACAGCAGAAATGATACAAGAAAGAACAACAGAAATGATACAAGAAGAAAGAACAGAAATGATACAAGAAGAGAGAACAGAAATGATACAAGAAGAAAGAACAGCAGAAATGATACAAGAAAGAACAACAGAAATGATACAAGAAGAATGAACAGAAATGATACAAGAAGAAAGAACAGAAATGATACAAGAAGAAAGAACAGAAATGATACAAGAAAGAACAACAGAAATGATACAAGAAGAAAGAACAGAAGAAATGATACAAGAAGAGAGAACAGAAATGATACAAGAAGAAAGAACAACAGAAATGATACAAGAAAGAACAACAGAAATGATACAAGAAGAAAGAACAGAAATGATACAAGAAGAAAGAACAGAAATGATACAAGAAGAAAGAACAGAAATGATACAAGAAGAAAGAACAGAAGAAATGATACAAGAAGAACAACAGAAATGATACAAGAATAAAGAACAGCAGAAATGATAAAATCAGATCCAGAGTGGGCGTAAAAGTTCCAGCAGAATTCCTCAAGAGGCAACAAATCGTTCGGCCACATAACATGACCGTTTTTAGTTGTTTAATGGCGTTACAGAAAAATTAAAAACTAAAAACAGTGTGAAACGGAACTGATAAGAAAACAAAGATTAGAATACTAAGAGCATGCATATTCCTAGTAGCAACGTATGGGTGTGAAGCATGGACATTTAATAAAGCAGTGGAAAAACATATATGTGCTTTCGAATATAAGTGTTACAGTAGAGTCATACGTATATCTTGGATAGAGAAGAGAACAAATAGATCTATCCAGAAAGAACTCAAAATCAAAGAAAACTGGCTGATGTTACAAATAAGAAAGAGAAAATTGAGATATTTTGGATATATAAAAAGATATGAAGGGCTGGAGAAGACCATCATGGAAGGAGGTATACCGGCAAAGAGAAGAAGAGGAAGACCACGGAGAAGATGGAGTCAGGATGTAACTGTTGGTCTGAACACGACGGCTGCAGAGGCAGGACATCTGGCCTATGAGAGAGAGAGAGAAATTCTGGAGGACTGTTGGGATGGCAAAGTTCTGCTCAGGACAAACTATTGGATGATGATAATATTACGTGATTACCTTCAAATAGTAAACCACAACAGACAATGATACACAGAGTAAATGCAAACAAGGGGGAGAGGATGATCATGCAAGTTCGGGACTGATGAAGTAGCAGAGTCACTGGACACTATATTCGATGCACATAAGAGCCTCCCCCACCCCCACCCTCAATGCTTCACTTCAACACCGCAATAGTACAACAGGAACAAAATGAGATGTATGACCTAAAACTATTGACATGACTTAGAATGTATGACCTAAAACTATTGACATGACTTAGAATGTATGACCTAAAACTATTAACATGACTTAGAATGTATGACCTAAAACTATTGACATGACTTAGAATGTATGACCTAAAACTATTGACATGACTTAGAATGTATAACCTAAAACTACTAACCTATGACCTAAAACTACTGACATGACTTAGAATGTATGACCTAAAACTATTGCCATGACTTAGAATGTATGACCTAAAACTATTGACATGACTTAGAATGTATGACCTAAAACTATTGACATGACTTAGAATGTATGACCTAAAACTACTAACATATGACCTAAAACTACTAACCTATGACCTAAAACTACTGACATGACTTAGAATGTATGACCTAAAACTATTGCCATGACTTGGAATGTATGACCTAAAACTATTGCCATGACTTAGAATGTATGACCTAAAACTATTGACATGACTTAGAATGTATGACCTAAAACTATTGACATGACTTAGAATGTATGACCTAAAACTACTAACATATGACCTAAAACTACTAACATATGACCTAAAACTACTAACATATGACCTAAAACTACTAATGTATGACCTAAAACTACTGACGTATGACCTAAAAGTACTAACGTATGACCTAAAACTATTAATGTATGACCTATATTTACTGACACAGCTAACAATTTGTGACATAAGATATACAGATAAGATTTGAGTAAATGTCGTTGATGACATTTAGTGTGAGCATTTATCTCAGTTCGTCTGATGGAATATAATGGATGTCTGGAAACCCATGTCACGGACATTTGTCAAGTCGCAATCAATCGTTTAATTTGAAAATAAAATGTTCAATTTCTTGTCTTATCCGAGAGTGAGCATAGACTTTTGATGTGTCTCCACATTGTTTATTCGTTAACTAGTTTAGCTGTCACGTTTATACATGCTTACATTTATACATTGGCACGCTGTACATGATGTCACGTTGTGTATTCGTTAACTAGTTTAGCTGTCACGTTTATACATGCTTACATTTATACATTGTCACGCTGTACATGATGTCACGTTGTGTATTCGTTAACTAGTTTAACTGTCACGTTTATACATGCTTACATCTATACATTGTCACGCTGTTAACTTTGTCGCCATATTGATAGTTTATCACGTCGCTACTCGGCTACGATGTTATATTGTCACGTTGCACATGCTGTCACGTTGTTTAGAGTGTCACGTTACAAACGTTGTCCCATTGTTTACAGCGTCACTTTACACATGTTGTCACCTTGTTTACAGTGTCACGTTACACATATTGTCACATTGTTTACAGTGTCACGTTACACATGTTGTCAAGTTGTTTACAGTGTCACGTTACACATTTAGTCACGTTGTTTACATTGTCACGTTGCACGTGTTGTCTTAGCAACAGCAGACGTTCAATACAGCTTAGCAACAGCAGACGGACAAAGCAGCTTAGCAACAGCAGACGGACAAAGCAGCTTAGCAACAGCAGACGGACAAAGCAGCTTAGCAACCTTTGTTCTTGATGGTAAAGACATTTTTTTTCCCTGATGGCAACATGAATAGTCTGAAATATATTTACAAATTACAATCCGTAACTCGAAGCCGACCATATGAAAATGTCATTACATACTGGAAACTATTGTGCGTGAGTTATGACAACAAAAATGGGATGTCTGACATCGTGGTTCGACACAAATATCAAAGTCAGAGCGTATTAACTACACCAAAGAGAGAGAGAGAAAAGAGTTGTGGGAGACATGATCGTCTACGTCGGTAGGTATGGCACGGCCCTTGATTGATTACAAAGATAGTCAAGAAATCTGCAATAAGCTGAGTAGTTTGTTCCCTAAAGATAAAGTTTTAGTAGACAAGAATAAAATGCCTAATTTTGCTTTGGAGAAGATACTGCACGTATTTGTCAATTTATCTTTTGACTTCCTTGACAAAATATATTCTTGGTGGTTCTCACAATACTAATACATCCTTTCCATAACCTCATCTAGACATTCATAGTGGTTCTCACAATACTAGTGAAATCTTTCCATAACCTTATCTAGACTCGTTGATCTAAGATCTCATTTGTTCCAAGGAGGAAATTGAAAATAGTTATTAATTATGCCAATACAGTATTTAAGAATCTGCAATTACGAAGATATAATTTTGTTTTAACATATTAGCTTTTTCTTGGTAAAATATAATTTTCAGTAAAGCAAGTTTCTGAATTCAAATATGTAGGCAGCATTTTTACAGAGGACGGAAAACTAGATAGAGAAATAGAGACAAGGTGTCAAAATGCAAATGCAGTGACCTACCAGCTGGCACCATTACTACAACACCCAAATATCAAGATGGAAGTGAAAAGACAGATAATAAAAAGTATTTTCCTACCAACACTTTGTTACCAGTGCCAAACTTGGTCTCTTACAGCATCACACCACAGAAAGCTCACCACGTGTGAAATGAAATGCTTGAGGAAGGAAGTGGAGTCACCAGGAAAGACAGACTACGAAATGAGGACATCAGAAGCAGAGTGGGCATAACTTCATGCACCGAATACATCGAAAGACAACAAATGCAGTGGTTTGGACATTTAATGAGAATGAAATACAACCAACCACCAATAACAACACACAATAAAAAGAGATTGGGTACTAGAGCTAAGGGAAGACCAAGAAGAAGATGGATAGACAATATCAAGACCACACTACATAAACACGGATACAACACACCAAGGGCGACTTATCTAGCCCTAGAACGCAAATTAAAACTCCCATCCCTACACTTAACGGCAAGAATGGACAACCAACTACATCTTCCACCTGGGAATAGACAATATCAAGACCGCACTACATAAACACAGATACAACACAACAAGGGCGACTTATCTAGCCCTAGAACGCAAATTAAAACTCCCATCCCTACACTTAACGGCAAGAATGGACAACCAACTACATCTTCCACCTGGGAATAGACAAT
Organism: Arion vulgaris; assembly: GCA_020796225.1. NCBI lineage: Eukaryota > Metazoa > Mollusca > Gastropoda > Stylommatophora > Arionidae > Arion > Arion vulgaris. The sequence continues at coordinate 10,572,805 of CM036775.1, forward strand.
ATCAAGACCGCACTACATAAACACGGATACAACACAACAAGGGCGACTTATCTAGCCCTAGAACGCAAATTAAAACTCCCATCCCTACACTTAACGGCAAGAATGGACAACCAACTACATCTTCCACCTGGGAATAGACAATATCAAGACCGCACTACATAAACACGGATACAACACAACAAGGGCGACTTATCTAGCCCTAGAACGCAAATTAAAACTCCCATCCCTACACTTAACGGCAAGAATGGACAACCAACTACATCTTCCACCTGGGAATAGACAATATCAAGACCGCACTACATAAACACAGATACAACACAACAAGGGCGACTTATCTAGCCCTAGAACGCAAATTAAAACTCCCATCCCTACACTTAACGGCAAGAATGGACAACCAACTACATCTTCCACCTGGGAATAGACAATATCAAGACCGCACTACATAAACACAGATACAACACAACAAGGGCGACTTATCTAGCCCTAGAACGCAAATTAAAACTCCCATCCCTACGCTTAACGGCAAGAATGGACAACCAACTACATCTTCCACCTGGGAATAGACAATATCAAGACCGCACTACATAAACACGGATACAACACAACAAGGGCGACTTATCTAGCCCTAGAACGCAAATTAAAACTCCCATCCCTACGCTTAACGGCAAGAATGGACAACCAACTACATCTTCCACCTGGGAATAGACAATATCAAGACCGCACTACATAAACACGGATACAACACAACAAGGGCGACTTATCTAGCCCTAGAACGCAAATTAAAACTCCCATCCCTACACTTAACGGCAAGAATGGACAACCAACTACATCTTCCACCTGGGAATAGACAATATCAAGACCGCACTACATAAACACGGATACAACACAACAAGGGCGACTTATCTAGCCCTAGAACGCAAATTAAAACTCCCATCCCTACGCTTAACGGCAAGAATGGACAACCAACTACATCTTCCACCTGGGAATAGACAATATCAAGACCGCACTACATAAACACGGATACAACACAACAAGGGCGACTTATCTAGCCCTAGAACGCAAATTAAAACTCCCATCCCTACACTTAACGGCAAGAATGGACAACCAACTACATCTTCCACCTGGGAATAGACAATATCAAGACCGCACTACATAAACACGGATACAACACAACAAGGGCGACTTATCTAGCCCTAGAACGCAAATTAAAACTCCCATCCCTACACTTAACGGCAAGAATGGACAACCAACTACATCTTCCACCTGGGAATAGACAATATCAAGACCGCACTACATAAACACGGATACAACACAACAAGGGCGACTTATCTAGCCCTTGAACGCAAATTAAAACTCCCATCCCTACACTTAACGGCAAGAATGGACAACCAACTACATCTTCCACCTGGGAATAGACAATATCAAGACCGCACTACATAAACACGGATACAACACAACAAGGACGACTTATCTAGCCCTAGAACGCAAATTAAAACTCCCATCCCTACACTTAACGGCAAGAATGGACAACCAACTACATCTTCCACCTGGGAATAGACAATATCAAGACCGCACTACATAAACACAGATACAACACAACAAGGACGACTTATCTAGCCCTAGAACGCAAATTAAAACTCCCATCCCTACACTTAACGGCAAGAATGGACAACCAACTACATCTTCCACCTGGGAATAGACAATATCAAGACCGCACTACATAAACACAGATACAACACAACAAGGGCGACTTATCTAGCCCTAGAACGCAAATTAAAACTCCCATCCCTACACTTAACGGCAAGAATGGACAACCAACTACATCTTCCACCTGGGAATAGACAATATCAAGACCGCACTACATAAACACGGATACAACACAACAAGGGCGACTTATCTAGCCCTAGAACGCAAATTAAAACTCCCATCCCTACACTTAACGGCAAGAATGGACAACCAACTACATCTTCCACCTGGGAATAGACAATATCAAGACCGCACTACATAAACACAGATACAACACAACAAGGACGACTTATCTAGCCCTAGAACGCAAATTAAAACTCCCATCCCTACGCTTAACGGCAAGAATGGACAACCAACTACATCTTCCACCTGGGAATAGACAATATCAAGACCGCACTACATAAACACGGATACAACACAACAAGGGCGACTTATCTAGCCCTAGAACGCAAATTAAAACTCCCATCCCTACGCTTAACGGCAAGAATGGACAACCAACTACATCTTCCACCTGGGAATAGACAATATCAAGACCGCACTACATAAACACGGATACAACACAACAAGGGCGACTTATCTAGCCCTAGAACGCAAATTAAAACTCCCATCCCTACGCTTAACGGCAAGAATGGACAACCAACTACATCTTCCACCTGGGAATAGACAATATCAAGACCGCACTACATAAACACAGATACAACACAACAAGGGCGACTTATCTAGCCCTAGAACGCAAATTAAAACTCCCATCCCTACACTTAACGGCAAGAATGGACAACCAACTACATCTTCCACCTGGGAATAGACAATATCAAGACCGCACTACATAAACACGGATACAACACAACAAGGGCGACTTATCTAGCCCTAGAACGCAAATTAAAACTCCCATCCCTACACTTAACGGCAAGAATGGACAACCAACTACATCTTCCACCTGGGAATAGACAATATCAAGACCGCACTACATAAACACGGATACAACACAACAAGGGCGACTTATCTAGCCCTTGAACGCAAATTAAAACTCCCATCCCTACACTTAACGGCAAGAATGGACAACCAACTACATCTTCCACCTGGGAATAGACAATATCAAGACCGCACTACATAAACACGGATACAACACAACAAGGACGACTTATCTAGCCCTAGAACGCAAATTAAAACTCCCATCCCTACACTTAACGGCAAGAATGGACAACCAACTACATCTTCCACCTGGGAATAGACAATATCAAGACCGCACTACATAAACACAGATACAACACAACAAGGACGACTTATCTAGCCCTAGAACGCAAATTAAAACTCCCATCCCTACACTTAACGGCAAGAATGGACAACCAACTACATCTTCCACCTGGGAATAGACAATATCAAGACCGCACTACATAAACACAGATACAACACAACAAGGGCGACTTATCTAGCCCTAGAACGCAAATTAAAACTCCCATCCCTACACTTAACGGCAAGAATGGACAACCAACTACATCTTCCACCTGGGAATAGACAATATCAAGACCGCACTACATAAACACGGATACAACACAACAAGGGCGACTTATCTAGCCCTAGAACGCAAATTAAAACTCCCATCCCTACACTTAACGGCAAGAATGGACAACCAACTACATCTTCCACCTGGGAATAGACAATATCAAGACCGCACTACATAAACACAGATACAACACAACAAGGGCGACTTATCTAGCCCTAGAACGCAAATTAAAACTCCCATCCCTACACTTAACGGCAAGAATGGACAACCAACTACATCTTCCACCTGGGAATAGACAATATCAAGACCGCACTACATAAACACAGATACAACACAACAAGGACGACTTATCTAGCCCTAGAACGCAAATTAAAACTCCCATCCCTACGCTTAACGGCAAGAATGGACAACCAACTACATCTTCCACCTGGGAATAGACAATATCAAGACCGCACTACATAAACACGGATACAACACAACAAGGACGACTTATCTAGCCCTAGAACGCAAATTAAAGCTCCCATCCCTACGCTTAACGTCAAGAGTGGACAGTAAACTACATCTTCCACCTGGGAATAGACAATCGACAATAGACAATAGACAACATTATTTTCTGTATTTTGCAGCCATCTATACTTCTTCTTCGAATGTTCCATAGCGACCACTTTTTAAACCACTCTTTGTGTATGATCTGAGCCTAAGAGCGATTGTACACTGTACCAGTTATGCGCCTTCAAGTAGGTCTACACATCCTTCTTCTTCTTCTTCGAATGTTCCATAGCGACCACTTTTTAAACCACTCTTTGTGTGTGATCTGATTGACCCTAAAAGCGATTGTACGTTGTGCCAGTTATGCGCCTACAAGTAGGCCAGCACAACCCTTTTCTGCAACGCTTCTTATTTACTAGGGTATCTTCCCTAGTCCCCTACCTCAGTCGCCTCTTACGCCATGCCTTGTAGGTTCTAGTGTTATTATTCTTTGCTCCCCTTGCAAACCCCGGCAACATACGGGCAGCAGCCATCTATACAAGTACGCATATCTTTCTTGCTAATGCAGAACTTACACACAACAAATGTAGAACAATGCAAAAAGTTAGTGCTTGAAGCTAAATCATTGATTGAGGACTATTGTTGTTCTCATGGAAGGTTGTATTTTTGTGTTTTTTTTCCGATCCAGAAGCACTTGAGCTTTTCAGCTTCTTTGGCTCGGTGCCATGGACATCGTAACCCTTCGGTTCGGTGCCACGAACACCGTAAATCTGGGGAATCTGTGGCTTTTTCTGCCATCCCACGGAATTGAACCCGCACACACAGAGGGATAGTCACCCGTAGTCCAACGCGCTACGAACACGCTGGGCAGACTGGCATGGGACGTTTTAAGGTAAACTAATTTTGATCAATAATTGAAAATATGTATGTTTTTAGCATTTTTCAAAATTATTATTTAAAAATGCTGGTTAATATAATTTTTACCATAAATTACTCAAAGGAAAGTTGTGCACACTTCGTATGTTATGTTATGTTATGTTATGCGATCGACGTCATAGCACATTGGGCATTCCCATTCGTGCTCCTCCCTCCGCTGCAGAAATCATTATAACGTCTTGGCTGAAATCGGATGCATGTGTCCTAAACATGTAAAGTCTATGCGTTTAGGGGCCTAGCAAACCAATGTGCAACGTATACACGTTCTTGGCAAAGATCAAACATATCACAAAGAGTGATTAAAATTGGTCGTAAAGAATGAACGCAAAGAAGAAGAAGAAGAAGATCATAACTTCTATTTGCTCCCTGTACCCATAAGAAGTTGATTATATAGCATACCTTCATTCTCTACCACGAAGACGACACTGTCTGGCATGTCCAAACTTAACTCCTAATTCTCGCACTCGTTTCACTGTCTGAGACTCGCTCATATCACATAAATGAGAGCTTACTCAATCAAGTGCCATGCCTGCCGGCGTAGGCGATCATGTCTCTCCACAACTCTCTTTGCTTGGTGCATGTAATCAGTTCTGACGTCGATATTTTGTCGAACCATGATGTCAGGCCATCCAACATCTTCTCCCTCTGTCTTCCACGATCTCTCCTTCCCTGAATTTTACCTGTAGTCACCAAATGTTCTAAACCTTCTCTTCGCATTATATGCCCGAAGAACCTTGATTGTCGGATTCTTATTCTTTTGATAAGGTTTCTTTGTGTCAGGCCTGATTTAAAACCTCCACGTTTGTTTTCTTTGCTGTCCATGGAATTCTCAACATTCTTCTGTAAAACCACATCTCTGTGGCTTCCAATGATCGTATTGATTGTTTGTTCAGTGTCCATGATTCGCTGCCATACATACGAATTGGTTCAATATAGCATTGGAGTACTCGTTTTCGCAGTGTCATTGGTAGTGAGTTCACGCATAGTGTGTTCTTCATTTTCATAAAAGCTGCTTCGTTTGAGCTATTCTACTCCTAATCTCTGTTGTACATCTTCCATCTGGTGTTACTGCATTGATGATATCGGCTCTGTCCACACTTCTACCCGTTTGAGTCGGGGCATTATTTGCAAGAAAGTCAACACGCTCGTTACCATGCACTCCAGCTTGTTCAGGTGTTTACAGACACGCCTTTTTCTTGAGATGTGATCTCTGAATGCTGTCCACCCATTCCACACGCATACTTCCAGATTCAATACTTTGCACATCTCTTCTTTAAGCCATATGTTGATTCCCATACCACTTTTACTATAATTCATTTTACCGTTTTTGCTTCTGATGTAAAATTATATCTATTACCCCAAATATTTTTTGATAAAAATCTGAAATTTGTATCAAAGAAATGAAGATCAAACACATTTTGTTATAATCTTTCGCATGATACAAGCAAAGAAATAAAAGTAAGACGTCTGAGAACATGCATATTCTCTCTGGCAACATATGGATGTGAGTAGTAGAAGACTGACCATGGCTTTCCAGAGGGTGGTCAGTATGAAGAAACTTTGGTACAACACAAGCAAATAAGGGGGTCTCTGTGGCTGAGTGGTTAAGCCCTTTGCCTTGCGAGTCGAAGGTCGTGGGTTCGAATCCGGACCGCGGCATTCTGTTCATGAGTGCAGTTTTTTTCCAGAGACCCTAGAATTGTTGCCGGAGCTACGGAGTTCTTGCTTTGTGCAATACTCTCGGCAGGTGGCGTGCCATTTCTGAGGAGAGGGACCGAGCCATATGGGGTAAAACCCGGTGCAATGAAGTCAATCCTTCGGCTTTAAACCCTTTTTTAAACAAGCAGAGAAACAAAAGTAAGATTTCTGAGAACATACATATTCTTTGTGGCAACATATGGTTGTGAATAGCAGAAGACTGACCATGGCTTTCCAGAGGGTGGCCAGTATGAAGAAACTATGGTACAACACAAGCAGAGAAACGAAAGTAAGACTTCTGAGAACATGCATATTCTTTGTGGCAACATATGGATGTGAATAGCAGAAGACTAGCCATGGCTTTCCAGAGGGTGGCCAGCATGAAGAAACTATGGTACAACACAAGCAGAGAAACGAAAGTAAGACTTCTGAGAACATGCATATTCTTTGTGGCAACATATGGTTGTGAATAGCAGAAGACTGACCATGGCTTTCCAGAGGGTGGTCGCCACGAAGAAACTATGGTACAACACAAGCAAATATACAAAAGTAAGACTTCTGAGAACATACATATTCCCAGTGGCAACATATAGCTGTGAATCGTGGACCATAACACAAACATTAAAAAACAAAATTGAACCTTTTGAAACAAGTTGTTACAGAAAAGTTCTTAGAACATCCTGGACAGAGAAGAGAAGAAACAAAGACATCCTACAAGATCTGTATATAGAGAAACATTGGCTTATAAATAACATCATGTTCCGGAAGATGAAATATTTTGTCCACGTTAAACATCACAGTGATTTGGAGAGAACGGTAATGGAAGGCATGGATCCTGGAGTACAAGACAGGGGACGACCAAGACGAAGGTAGCAGCAGGACATCAAAGAATCATTGAACATGACGTTGAAAGAGGCAGGAAAACTTGCTAGAGACATAGTTTTTCGGGCGGGCTGTGATGAAAGCAACGTTCCCCAAGCGACATGCTACTTTTTAACCCTTTAGCTGCTAAGGACGTATATATACGTTTTTCCCATTCACTTCTAAAGACACATTAACACGTCTATTATTATCTCTCCTCTGTGGGCTAAAGATGTGTTAACACGTTATACATTGCTGCTGTCACTGCTATAGGCGTACATTCACGTTTGTGACCTAGAAACAAGGAGTAGCTACTTTTAGCTCAGCCTTCAGAAAGTATGTAGCAGTGAAAGGGTTAAGGCAGGAGACCCACCCAGAGCAAGGGTTGTATTTTTTTAAATTCACAGAAAAAAACTAACAAAGATATTGTCATACAATTTGGCAACATGTTGCTAAACGCATTGTTTTCGATGATAAACAACATGTAGTGTATGCACTGTAAATTGTTATTTAAACAACAATTAAATTTCTTGAAAATATATTGTAAAAAAAAACCTCCACTTCATCGTGCAGTTGATTTAAAAAATATAAGAAGTGCAAAGAATGCCAAACTAGCATATGATGTACATATCACCTATAGTTATAGCGTGAACCTCCACTTTTTGTCTAATCTGTATATCATCATCAAGGTGCGTATCCTTTATAGGACGTTGCTCTCTTTGCAGCACATCTGAAATTCACTCTGTCTCTTGCCAGTTCACCCACTTCGTCGATGGTCATATTCATGGTTTCTTTAATATTTTGTAGCCATCTTCTTCTTGGTCTGCCTCTGCGTCCTGGGACCCTGCCCTCTAATATTGTTCTTTCCAGGCCATCGTGACGTTTAATGTGACCAAAGTTTATAATTTTTCTGTATGGTATATTGTTTATCAGCCAATTCTCTTTAATATTTAGTTCTTTCAGGACATCAGTGTTCTTTCTTTTTCTGTCCATGGTATTCGTAGAATCTTTCTGTAGCATTTAGTTTCGAAGGACTGGATTTTCGTTCTTAATTTTTGTGTAATAGTCCATGATTCACAACCATAAGTAGCCACTGAAAAATGCATGTTTTCAATATTTTTAATTTTAATATTTTGCTGGTGTTTTGCCACATGTTCTTCATTGTGTTTAACTTCTTGATTGCTATTGCCAATCTTCTTGAGATCTCTTTGGAGCAGTAACCGTTATTGTTAATTATTAATCCCAGGAATTTGTAGCTCTCTACACATTGGAGTTCTTTATTGTTTATTTGGATGTTATGTGAGCCTTTTGCTTTGTCAGTTGACATTGTTCTAAATTCTTAACAGAATAATTACTTTATTTTTTATTTTTCTTATGGCCTGGCATATGTGTGCGGGGCACACCTAGCACACATGGAGACTACGTCCCTGGGTTCCACAGAGACGATACAAATCATATCTTAATGAAACTTATTTGCATAGAATAAACATAATTGGATTTTAAAAATAACTTGTTATTGAGTTTTAACATGCCTTTGATAATTTAGAATTATAAATCAAACCTGGATTCTCAAAATGTATGTTTAGTGGCTACGTCTAGACTTGAACGGAACAAAACAAAACACAGAAGCCGAATATTGACTCCAAAAACATGAGAACATTAGACAAAAAACTGAAACACAACAAATCACATTTTCAACATTGGATTCTTGATTGAAGAATACCTTCAATATTAACGAGATTTATAACAGAACTTTGTTAACTACTTATTTAACGAATGTCTATGATCGTCTATGACATGAAGGCGTGTATCGTCTATGACATAAAGTCGTGTATGACATGAAGTCGTGTATCGTCTATGACATGAAGTCGTGTATGACATGAAGGCGTGTATGACATGAAGGCATGTATCGTCTATGACATGAAGGCGTGTATCGTCTATGACATGAAGGCATGTATCGTCTATGACATGAAGGCATGTATCGTCTATGACATGAAGGCGTGTATCGTCTATGACATGAAGGCGTGTATGACATGAAGTCGTGTATCGTCTATGACATAAAGTCATATATGACATGAAGTCGTGTATCGTCTATGACATAAAGTCGTGTATGACATGAAGGTTCTGTATCGTCTATGACATGAAGGCATGTATCGTCTATGACATGAAGTCGTGTATGACATGAAGGCGTGTATCGTCTATGACATGAAGTCATATATGACATGAAGGCGTGTATCGTCTATGACATGAAGTCGTGTATGACATGAAGGCGTGTATCGTCTATGACATAAAGTCATATATGACATGAAGTCGTGTATCGTCTATGACATAAAGTCGTGTATGACATGAAGGTTCTGTATCGTCTATGACATGAAGGCATGTATCGTCTATGACATGAAGTCGTGTATGACATGAAGGCGTGTATCGTCTATGACATGAAGTCGTCTATGACATGAAGGCGTGTATCGTCTATGACATGAAGGCGTGTATCGTCTATGACATGAAGTCGTCTATGACATGAAGGCATGTATCGTCTATGACATGAAGTCGTGTATGACATGAAGGCGTGTATCGTCTATGACATGAAGGTGTGTATCGTCTATGACATAAAGTCGTGTATGACATGAAGGCGTGTATCGTCTATGACATGAAATCGTGTATCGTCTATGACATGAAGGCGTGTATCGTCTATGACATGAAGACGTGTATCGTCTATGACATGAAATCTGTATCGTCTATGACATGAAGGCGTGTATCGTCTATGACATGAAGGCGTGTATCGTCTATGACATGAAGTCGTGTATCGTCTATGACATAAAGTCGTGTATGACATGAAGGCGTGTATCGTCTATGACATAAAGTCGTGTATGACATGAAGTCGTGTATCGTCTATGACATAAAGTCGTGTATGACATGAAGGCGTGTATCGTCTATGACATGAAGGCGTGTATCGTCTATGACATGAAGGCGTGTATCGTCTATGACATAAAGTCATGTATGACATGAAGGCGTGTATCGTCTATGACATGAAGGCATGTATCGTCTATGACATGAAGGCGTGTATCGTCTATGACATAAAGTCGTGTATGACATGAAGGCGTGTATCGTCTATGACATAAAGTCGTATATGACATGAAGGCGTGTATGACATGAAGGCGTGTATGACATGAAGGCGTGTATCGTCTATGACATAAAGTCATATATGACATGAAGTCGTGTATGACATGAAGGCGTGTATGACATGAAGTCGTGTATGACATGAAGGCGTGTATCGTCTATGACATAAAGTCATATATGACATGAAGTCGTGTATCGTCTATGACATAAAGTCGTGTATGACATGAAGTCGTGTATCGTCTATGACATAAAGTCGTGTATGACATGAAGTCGTGTATCGTCTATGACATAAAGTCGTGTATGACATGAAGGCGTGTATCGTCTATGACATAAAGTCATATATGACATGAAGTCGTGTATCGTCTATGACATAAAGTCGTGTATGACATGAAGGCGTGTATCGTCTATGACATAAAGTCATATATGACATGAAGTCGTGTATCGTCTATGACATAAAGTCGTGTATGACATGAAGGTTCTGTATCGTCTATGACATGAAGGCATGTATCGTCTATGACATGAAGTCGTGTATGACATGAAGGCGTGTATCGTCTATGACATGAAGTCGTCTATGACATGAAGGCGTGTATCGTCTATGACATGAAGGCGTGTATGACATGAAGGTGTGTATCGTCTATGACATAAAGTCGTGTATGACATGAAGACGTGTATCGTCTATGACATGAAATCGTGTATCGTCTATGACATGAAGGCGTGTATCGTCTATGACATGAAGACGTGTATCGTCTATGACATGAAGTCGTGTATCGTCTATGACATAAAGTCGTGTATGACATGAAGGCGTGTATCGTCTATGACATAAAGTCGTGTATGACATGAAGGCGTGTATCGTCTATGACATGAAGTCGTGTATCGTCTATGACATAAAGGGGTGTATCGTCTATGATATGAAGGTTCTGTATCGTCTATGACATGAAGGCGTGTATCGTCTATGACATAAAGTCGTGTATGACATGAAGGCGTGTATCGTCTATGACATGAAGGCGTGTATCGTCTATTACATGAAGGCGTGTATCGTCTATGACATGAAGGCGTGTATCGTCTATGACATGAAGGCGTGTATCGTCTATGACATGAAGGCGTGTATCGTCTATGACATGAAGGCGTGTATCGTCTATGACATGAAGGCGTGTATCGTCTATGACGTGAAGTCGTGTATGACATGAAGGCGTGTATCGTCTATGAAATAAAGTCGTGTATGACATGAAGGCGTGTATCGTCTATGATATAAAATCGTGTATGACATGAAGTCGTGTATCGTCTATGACATGAAGGCGCGTAGTAAAAGGAGACAATGTCACTTAGATTATCAAAATAATCGATATTATTGAAGCACTGAACAATCATGCTAGCGGTTTTCTATGGCCGAGTGATTAAGACGTTTGCCTGTCATTGAGAAGGTAATGAGTCGACTCTGACCGAGTCACATGTGCAATTGTGTCATGTGTTCTCTAGGGTTATTGCTGAAGAGCTACGAAGTTCGAGATGAGGACCATTTCTTGCGACAGGGACGGAGCGATATGGAGAAAGGAAGTCAATCTTTTCCATTTAGATCCTTTTTAGACAATCATACAAGTATGGCAATGTTTTAGACAATCGTTCAAGTAGGGAAATGTTTTAGACAATCATACAAGTAGAGCAATGTTTTAGACAATCATACAAGTAGGGCAATGTTTTAGACAATCATTCAAGTAGGGAAATGTTTTAGACAATCATACAAGTATGGCAATGTTTTAGACAATCGTTCAAGTAGGGAAATGTTTTAGACAATCATACAAGTAGGGCAATGTTTTAGACAACCATTCAAGTAGGGAAATGTTTTAGACAATCATACAAGTAGGGCAATGTTTTAGACAATCATACAAGTAGGGCAATGTTTTAGACAATCATTCAAGTAGGGAAATGTTTTAGACAATCATACAAGTAGGGCAATGTTTTAGACAATCATACAAGTAGGGCAATGTTTTAGACAATCATACAAGTAGGCAATGTTTTAGACAATCATACAAGTAGGGCAATGTTTTAGACAATCATTCAAGTAGGGAAATGTTTTAGACAATCATACAAGTAGGGCAATGTTTTAGACAATCATACAAGTAGGGCAATGTTTTAGACAATCATTCAAGTAGGGAAATGTTTTAGACAATCATACAAGTAGGGCAATGTTTTAGACAATCATCCAAGTAGGGCAATGTTTTAGACAATCATACAAGTAGGGAAATGTTTTAGACAATCATACAAGTAGGCAATGTTTTAGACAATCATTCAAGTAGGGAAATGTTTTAGACAATCATATAAGTAAGGCAATGTTTTAGACAATCATACAAGTAGGCAATGTTTTAGACAATCATACAAGTAGGGCAATGTTTTAGACAATCATGCAAGTAGAACAATGTTTTAGACAATCATACAAGTAGGGCAATGTTTTAGACAATCATGCAAGTAGGGCAATGTTTTAGACAATCATACAAGTAGGGCAATGTTTTAGACAATCATCCAAGTAGGGCAATGTTTTAGACAATCATACAAGTAGGGAAATGTTTTAGACAATCATACAAATAGGCAATGTTTTAGACAATCATACAAGTAGGGCAATGTTTTAGACAATCATATAAGTAAGGCAATGTTTTAGACAATCATACAAGTAGGCAATGTTTTAGACAATCATACAAGTAGGGCAATGTTTTAGACAATCATGCAAGTAGAACAATGTTTTAGACAATCATACAAGTAGGGCAATGTTTTAGACAATCATGCAAGTAGGGCAATGTTTTAGACAATCATACAAGTAGAGAAACGCTTACAATGGATGCAAAACAAAAGATCATCCACGCAAAAGGTGGACTAACAACAAAACAGAGGCAGTAAAAAATAACTGTTTATGAAGGGAACATAAAAGCCCGTTCTATAATTCTCTTTTTATCCTGATGCTGTGAAGTATAATTCTCTTTTTATCCTGACGCTGTGAAGTATAATTCTCTTTTTATCCTGATGCTGTGAAGTATAATTCTCTTTTTATCCTGATGCTGTGAAGTATAATTCTCTTTTTATCCTGACGCTGTGAAGTATAATTCTCTTTTTATCCTGATGCTGTGAAGTATAATTCTCTTTTTATCCTGATGCTGTGAAGTATAATTCTCTTTTTATCCTGATGCTGTGAAGTAAAACAGGATTGTAGAAAAGGAAGAAAGACTTCAATCTGATCTTACATGACATTCATACCAGGTCACGTCAATTTTATCTTCCATTACATTTATATCAGTTCACGTCAATCTTATCTTACATGACATTTATATCAGTTCACGTCAATCTTATCTTACATGACATTTATATCAGTTCACGTCAATCTTATCTTACATGACATTTATACCAGGTCACGTCAATATTATCTTACATGGCATTCATACCAGGTCACGTCAATTTTATCTTCCATTACATTTATACCAAGTCACGTCAATTTTATCTTACATGACATTTATACCAGGTCACGTCAATCTTATCTTACATCACATTTATACCAGGTCACGTCAATCTTATTTTCCATTACATTTATACCAGGTCACGTCAATCTTACCTTACGTGACATTTATACCAGGTCACGTCAATCTTATCTACCATACCTATGTTTGACTTTGTGACGCAACGTTATATCATAACTATGTTTGACTTTGTGACGCAAGTTATACCATACCTATGTTGACTTTTGACGCAGACAGTTATATCATAACTATGTTTGACTTTGTGACGCAGACAGTTATATCATAACTATGTTTGACTTTGTGACGCAGACAGTTATATCATAACTATGTTTGACTTTGTGACGCAGACAGTTATATCATACCTATGTTTGACTTTGTGACGCAGACAGTTATATCATACCTATGTTTGACTTTGTGACGCAGACAGTTATATCATACCTATGTTTGACTTTGTGACGCAGACAGTTATATCATACCTATGTTTGACTTTGTGACGCAGACAGTTATATCATACCTATGTTTGACTTTGTGACGCCGACTTGTATAAGTAAACCTCTTGTAAAAAATATATTCTGCTTCACTAGAACAAATCTCAACAAATGTATCTGTATCACTAAGAACAAATCTCCAACAAATGTATCGTGTATCACTCAGAACAAATCGTGTATCACTCAGAACAAATCGTATCCTAAGAACAAATCTCCAACAAATGTATCGTGTATCACTAAGAACAAATCGTGTATCACTCAGAACAAATCTCCAACAAATGTATCGTGTATCACTAAGAACAAATCTCCAACAAATGGTGTATCCTCAGAACAAATCGTGTATCACTAAGAACAAATCGTGTATCACTAAGAACAAATCTCCAACAAATGTATCGTGTATCACTCAAAACAAATCGTGATCACTAAGAACATCTCCAACAAATGTATCGTGTATCACTAGAACAAATCGTGTATCACTCAGAACAAATCTCCAACAAATGTATCGTGTATCACTCAGAACAAATCTCCAACAAATGTATTGTATCATCGACAATCGTGATCACTAGAACAAATCTCCAACAAATGTATCAGTGTCACTCAGAACAAATCTCCAACAAATGTATCGTGTATCACTCAGAACAAATCTAAAAATCGTTATCACTCAGAACAAATCTCCAACAAATGAAAACCGTATCATATTTCCACAAATACATTCTGACTCTCATATACTCTGTTTGCAGTTTGCTCTAGTGACGGTGAGACGCAGCTGCCACAGGGAGCAATCATGCGATTACGATAGAGAAATTGTCTAGTAGTTCGTTGTTTATTTGTTTGTATAAGCTCTTCAACACAGACTTAAATTAGTCAGCTAATATTCGAATACGCAGACCCAATATGGACATCTAGATAACTTTCAGACGTCTATTACAGTCTGATCTGGCGGACATTGAGACCTATCTATTGCACATGCTGTCCCTGATTTATACATTAAGTTTAAGTTGCTTTGGGAAAGATATTTAGGTCACTCCTGCTGTTACAACCGGCCAATGAAAAGTCAGTTGTAAAACGAACCTAAATATATCTACTATAGCATGTAGTAGAGACAAGCTATTAATTAATCCAATCGATACATTCGAGTAAGGATTGGGAAGACAACAAGAATAAGGCTTGGGAAGACAACAGTAGTAAAGCTTGGGAAGATAACAAAAGTAAGGATTGGGAAGACAACAAGAGGAAGGCTTGGGAAGATAGCAAAAGTAAGGCTTGGGAAGACAACAAGAGGAAGGCTTGGAAAGATAGCAAAAGTAAGGCTTGGGAAGACAATAAGAGTAAAGCTTGGGAAGACAGAAAGAGTGAGGCTTGGGAAGACAACAAGGGTAAGGCTTGGGAAGTCAACAAGAGTAACTCTTGGGAAGACAGAAAGAATGAGGCTTGGGAAGACAACAAGAGTAAGGCTTGGGAAGATAGCAAAAGTAAGGCTTGGGAAGACAACAAGAGGAAGGCTTGGGAAGTAGCAAAGAAGGCTTG